>OY282591.1:32554507-34047007 GCA_958298965.1 Chrysolina haemoptera
CAATTTTATAGAGTAGTGTGACAGGTCCCACTTAAACGTGCCAAAAAAATACTTTGTTTTACTCCTGCCTCATTTTCAACTTACCCATAAAACCGGCATTCTCTTCAGTAAATGTTGAAAATAATCGCTTATTCATCTCCTGTAAATATGTTTAAGAACACCATTGTGAAGTGCAAACCTCAAGCTTGAAATGACATACTTCATTTTTTATGTAGGATGTGTATGAACGATTATTTTCAACATTTACTGAAGAAATTGCTGTGATTATGGGTGAGTTGAAAACTGAGGCAGGACTAAAACCCAGTTTTTCCTTTGGCATGTATAAGTGAGACTTGTCTCACTAGCCTCAAATCGTTGCATATGGTCCAAAGAGGGTACTGATTCCTGTTTCCGTATAATTATTTCATATCAACGAAAATATCCATGACTTTCGGATCTCCCGTAAATATCGTAGAAGGGTTATATGAAGTGGGACAAAGCACATTTTAGGTACTCAGATACTCACATGTTATATTTGCATGAGGAAGTAGAAGTCTTCCCCTTCTTCTTCCCCTTCTACTATAATTTTTAGCAAAGTATATTTCTTGTGAAGAACTGAATTATCAACAGCAACTGTATTGGCCCTAAGTTGGACCCTTGAGGAACACCAAAATTTGACTTCAAGGATCCTCCCAGAACAAAACGCTGGGAATGATTAAGCCTACTAAATGTATACCTTCACCTTACCTTACATACTTGCAGCTCGCCTCTTTCGCTCTTCTTCGACCTTTGAACTGTCACCCCTGTCACATGTCACCGGGAAAAAAGAATCGCGCGATTATTCCCGCGATGGCAATGATGGCATCGTCGTCGAGGCACTTCACATGTGACTGGGGCTCGGGTCGGCTTCCAGCAGACATGGCGGGCCCCCGAATGTTCCGTGATGGGTCCGGGACTTCCTGCACGCCCTGTTGCGTGCTGCACGGACTCGCGGAGGAATGCGTCTCTTCTGCAAACTGTTGCATTTCGAGCACGCATATGACATCCGACTTGAAAGTTATGTCTTGGCCTGGTGATATGCTACGACGTGAATGATATTGAGGTGACAGTCACGACTGCAATCAGTGCAATCCTATCTGAATGGTTCTATAGCAATCGTTTTCATACAGATTTCACAGAAATTGTTGAATGAACGATGATCCAAGAAGATATATCAACAATTATATTGATAAAAAAAAAATTGGATAAGTTGTAACTACCCAAAGGCTGCTCAGATTGTTACGAGAAGTCGTGGGTATCGTTATCTGCTAGTATGAAAGATAGATCTTTTGACAAATATGCAAAAATCGAAATTATGAAAAAAATATATTCCAAGAAAAATATATATGGGCACCAGGTTCTTTTTTATGAAAATACCAAAAACACGAACTTGTCAAAAGATGTCTTTGTGCTTCTCAACAGTAAAACAACAGATTCAGAAAACACTTTATTCGCAAGAGTCTAAATTGATTTGTCAATTCGTTTAATGCACTGGTTGGTTTGACATTTTTATTTTATGATCAACATTTGCGTTGTCTGGGAAAGACTTAAGCCCTTAGTATAAGAAACTTATATCGCTAGATGGCAGTTCATGTTCGAACTGCCATTTCCAGCTTGTCAACTTTCGCGCGGTACAGGACCGAATTAAGTATTTCGGTGATTGTTTTTCCTATTCGCTTTCGTGGTAATCTGAAAATTTGTACGAGCATTTGAGATTAAATATTGCGGTCCAATCACAGAATGAATCGAAAATTGAAAGTAAAATAAAAAAAACTGAAAATCTGTAGAATATGAAGCGTTAAAAATAGTAGGTATAATTGATTAGCGGGTGGAAACTATTTCGATGATGTTTTGAATGAGAATTTTGGGAAGAAAAGTGTACAACAAAAAGTTATACCGATGGTCTCATCTAGAATACTTGATAAAAGCTAATGGCATGCATGCAGCATAAATATACAGTGCTGGCGTATGAAGTCTTTATCGTATATTATTTTTTGAAGGTTTTGATGCATTGTAATATTTTTTCAGATTTTTCGATTCAAACACACCTACACGCACCCACCCCCACACACAGAAAACAAGTTGTATAAAAACTAGTAATTTTTTAAATTATATTTTTTTGAATTTCCACCCGACCAGTGAATGTTATATTTTCCCGAATTTTGGAATATATCCACAAATAGTTGCATCATCGGTAGAGTTCATATCCAAATAAGTTAGAGAAAACAATTTCGAGTAAGTTAAATGGAATGTACTTTCATTTAATATCATAACCGATAGTTAATAGCACAACAAAAATGTCTAGGCGCAGCGAATATTTTAAGTGATCCGAAATGACCGAAATCCGACCCTGTGCCAGAACTTGTATGATCCCTCTCTCCACGTTTCACGTTATCAGCCGTATTGGAGGAGCAACGTGAGGTGCGTGAAGAAATTCAGTTCTATTTTGAATTGCCACTTCGAACTGACATTGTCACTTTGAACTGGCAATTATCACTTTGAACTGTAAATTGTTACTCAAAAAAGATATTTATTTCCAACTGCATGCATAAATATTGTTCTTTTTGCAATTAACAATTGCCAGTTCAAAATGACAATTGCCAGTTCAAAGTGACAATTGCCATTTCAAAGTGGCATTTGCCAGTTCAAATTGACAATTGCCAGTTCAAAGTGACAATTGTCAATTCCAAGTGGCAATTGCCAGTTCAAAGTGACAATTGCCATTTCAAAGTGGCAATTGCCAGTTCAAATTGACAATTGCCAGTTCAAAGTGACAATTGTCAATTCCAAGTGGCAATTGCCAGTTCAAAGTGACAATTATCATTTCAAAGTGGCAATTGCCAGTTCAAATTGACAATTGCCAGTTCAAAGTGACAATTGCCAGTTCAAAGTGGCAATTGCCAATTCAAAGTAACAATTGTCAGTTCAAAGACAATTGTCACTTCGAAGTGGCAATTCCAAATGTTTTGAAAAATATTTTGTTGTTGGCCCTTCTACGCCTTCGTAGTATTTACTACTGCTTTTTATTTTTATTGAAATTTTTATCGACAACGTTCTGCAGGGGTTACTTTGTACTAATTGACTGTACTCACCAATTGTGGGATAGGTTTGGCGTAATGTAAGCCATCTTTTATCCATTTACGTTATACAACATCTTAAAAAAAACAATAAATATATAGATACTGGTTCTCACATTCACATAACTGATATGTACAGTTACGCCTTGGATAATTTGGTATTATTTCGTTG
This sequence comes from Chrysolina haemoptera, assembly GCA_958298965.1. NCBI lineage: Eukaryota > Metazoa > Arthropoda > Insecta > Coleoptera > Chrysomelidae > Chrysolina > Chrysolina haemoptera. The sequence goes on from OY282591.1 coordinate 32,557,775, forward strand.
GTTTGGCCGGAGGTGTTTTCAAAAATAATAACACGCATCTATGAAAATAATCCTCAGATAAAATTCAGCTGTCAATCAAATCCGGGCCAATTTCCGTCCCGTATCACAAAAATGCCAAATCGAGAATCGAAACCACGTCGATACGGCCTATTAAACAATTATGTGGTATCGAGTAGGCAAATTATTTCGGAAAAAAATATTTAATGACGCCATAATTGGGTTTCGTCTAACGAAAAGCAACGGGCAATTTCGTACACTTTTTTGGAAACGCTAGAAAAAGCATCGGCCGACGCGCCGTGTGTTTTCTTTGTGTTTGTAATCTGTTTGGTAAATTGTCCTGCCTTTATCGGGCTCGTTTCAGCTGAAATTATAGGGCAGTTTGACGTGGCCGTGACAGGTAAATGAGGCGGCCGCGATTCGATCGCGTACCCTGGCACGGCCTAGCGACGTATACAGGGTGGGACGGAGTTGCTTAGCGCTGCTTTGGGATCCGATTCAGAAACACGGTACTAGAAGGCCGTTTTCTTTGATCGTATCTTGGCGTTGTAAGCTCTCGCGAGGATTCGATTGTTTCCTTGCAGATATGTCTTTTGCTTCAACATATTCCAATCTGGTCTCATAGGGCCCTGATTTTTCAGTCATCGACGGTATGCTACCTGCTTGAAGGCGCCAACTTCTTATTTGTTGGTGTTTTGGCATCGACAGCCGTGGTCATTAGCCACGTGTTCTGGGTAAGCTGCGTTACTGGCTCCCGACGCCACATGGGGAGCAACACTCTTGATTTTTAACGCAACAGTGAATCGTGGAGGATTGTTCCCCAGCCGGCAACTAGATTCAATCATTCAGAAAAATGAGAAAAAACTCGCCTCAGCTGGGAACCGAACCCGGGACCTCTCGGTCAGCAGGCGCGAGCGCTTTTACCAATGCGCTAATCCCCGCCCGAGATGATGTTCTTGTTGACGTGTTATATAGGTATATTCGTTATGATCTCGGAAATTGTCTCAGCGCATTGGGTTGGTTTTGCAAAAAAGAAACACATTCTTTTCCGCGGAAATGCTGAGAAAAATATGCGGAGACCATCTCAGTCGGCTGAATTGTAGTGCTATATGAGACGGGTTAGCCTTGAGCTGCCTGATGGTGTAGAAAAAGAACAAAGAGTGGAGATCAGATCAATACTGCAATGGCTCAAGAGCTACCTCACGGATAGAACACAAATTGTCAGGGTTAATCATTACTATTCTCATCCCATCGCACTTACCTCGGGTGTTCCACAAGGATCACACTTGGGACCACAGCTGTTCAACCTTTTCATTAATGATCTCATAAACTGCTTTCAAAAGAGTAAAGCTCTGCTATTTGCTGATGACTCAAAATGTTTTAAAATAGTCAAAAATGAGGCTGATTCACTAAGCTTATACAAAATGATATAGACTTTGAAATGGGTTCACTGTTGAGCGGGGATTGGCGCAGTGGTAACGCCGGGTCTTCGTGATCGAAAGGTCGCGGGTTCGATCCCCAGACAGGCCAAGATTTTTTCAGTTTCAGTAATTAGACCATATTCAGGTCTGTTTGGATATAAATATAAAAAAAAATAAAAAAATATATATTATTCATAAAATGAAAATGTATATGCGTTTTGTGAGGAATACTTTTTAAATGAGTGAATTCTAGCCACCCCGTAGATCCCCAGGTCGTTCGTTATAATTTGTTAGTTGAAATTAGCTGGGAAACAATCGAACCATGTCCAGAGCTCGAGGATAATTGCGCTACAATTTAATTTTTTTACGAATGGAATGTTTACTTCTTCCTACAGGGTTTGCCGTCCTGCCAAACATGCATATGCATTGCGTCAGATATCTGAAACAAAGCTCAAAGTTCTTTTGGGAGAGATCGTGATAGTAGTCGCCGACCGATGTTCTCACCCTTTTTACTCCCATATACACCTACTATGTAGGCTAATGGTGGCAAATACGTGTCAGAAAACAACTACTCCCCTGGCTAATACCACGACGGGTATTGTATATGCAACAGATACTTGTGCAATGTACCTCATTCCAGAGGAAACAATTGCAAGCGCTCCCTGTAACCAAATGGCAGAATTTTGTTTTGATTCCGACAGGACCACCTGAAGACTAGTTTCGAGGTTCTTGCCTCGTCATCAGTACAGGGTTGGTCACTACAGACACCTTTGAAGTCAGAAGCCATCTGTTCCCTGTCTGAATCATCCCAAATTCCGTCATTTGGTCAATCTGGTCTCGCGCTGATGAAACGGGTGTAAGCCGCTCCACCTGGTGGCGAGTAGATCAAGAAGCACTCCGATTCCCTGGGTTGCATTTTTTTATCCTTGTAAATGTTTTTCGTCAGTACAGTAAATCTGTTTCAGGATAAGTGAATACCACAGGCATGAGATACTGAAATTTTCAGAAAATAAAAAATTTGTCTGGGTTCCGAACCCATTGTTTTTGTACGGCAATAGTTTCAAGGAAATTATATTATATTATAATCTACCGACATGAGGAATGCCGTACAATTATATTTTGTCGAAAAAGCATACATAGATTTTTAGTTAGTCCTAAATATCCTCATTTTCAACACTACAAAAATCGTGCGGAAAAGTAACTTTTTAGCACTAGTGCGGAAAAGTACAACTTTCAAAACGAAAAATCGGAGCGACAAATGAAGTGGGAAGAAGAAGATGACAAAACAAAACGAAATAAAAGAATACATATTTGTTGAAAATTATGATTTTGGGAGATATTGAATCTTAGTTTTCAAGATTTTTTTGGTAATAACTCATCAGAAGTCTACAGCCTACGCGAACCAAGCTGAAACACTGCCAGCGGGCAGACACGCTGTGGCCTGGAGAATCAAAACCAGTGCATACCAAAAAAAGGTAACTGGAAGAGATTGTATAAAATTTCATAAAAAATTTCGAAAAATTTTAATTGATTCAAAACAAAAATTCTTGTCATTTATTTTTACATTATGTTCCATAAACAACCCATTTTCTAAACCGCTTCCAATTTCGGAAATATGTTTGTGTATATACTTACTATCGGAATATTCTTCAGGACACCTTTTTCTTTTTTCGAGAAATGACCTTTAGTAATAATATGTGTTTTCTGTTCCACTGTACTAGGAAGGCTTTGAATCTTTCGATGGAAAACATTAATCATCACATGTTCATGAACATTTTCATATTTGTTACTCGAGAAATTCTAATGTCTACGAAATTATTCCAATGGATCTAGTTTCTGGGTATTTTCTGATATTCAATTGAATACAACGTATTTTGACATCTATCGGTTTCTAAAACCAGTCATATCCCAGTTTAGGATGCACTCAAATTAAACGGTATAGGTCGCTATTCACTATTCTGTAAAAGCAAGGATGGTAAAAGAAAGCTCCTGTTTCAACTTTGCGCTATTATCCATTAGATGGCGCTTCAAGAACAAGTGCGTTATTTTAGTATTCATGATTAAAAAACGAACATCCCGGTGAATTTTTATTTTTATCAGATAAACTTTCCTTTTGCACGAAAACAGCACCTGCAACCTCTAGATAATATTTTCATCCGACGACCAAATCGAGATAGAGCAATTCTGCGAACGCCAATCGATTCAGCATGCCAAAATTAGTATATGCTGTGATTTCAAGTCGATCGGCACAAAGTTAATTTTCAGCCGAAAAAACATCAAAGGGTTGTACCTTGAAAAGGGCCAAAAATCCAAAGTCATCAGATTCACTCGAAATTACCAGCGATATACTCAAAATTTTATGCTGATTCCGAAAATGTATGATTTGAATATGTTCGGATACACGGTGTACCATAAAACAAAGATAAATGTGCAACAAAAATTTTATCGCACGAATCCGGCATCCTAGCACACAAAACCACCTATAGCACCTACAAGCGAACTGTTAGGCCAGCAAACAATACCATCCTCTTGTAGGAAATTTTCTTAGCTTTCTTTCTATATACCTATGTATTTAACGAATGTGTCTCGTTATGGTCGCAAAATGCGATCCGGTATCCTAGCACACAAAACCACCCATAGCACCTACAAGGGAACTGTTAGACCAGCAAACAATACCATCTTCCTGTGGGAAATTTTCTTAGCTTTCTTTGTATATACCTATATATTTAACGAATGTGTCTCGTTATGGTCGCAAAATGCGATTCGGCATCCTAGCACACAAAACCACCTATAGCACCTACAAGCGAACTGTTAGGCCAGCAAACAATACCATCCACTTGAAGGCAATTATCTTAGCTTTCTTTCTGTTTACCGAATGCGACTTTATTTTATACTATGTAGAGATATTACTGTTAACAGTAGCACAAATAAAACTGCATAAAGGCGTTCAGTATCATAGGGCCGGCCCTGATAGCTTTCAAGCGAAAACTCACAATACACCTAAACGCAAGAGAGATTGCCTACTCTCAACCCACCCAAGAGTGCCATGAATCTCCAAGGCAACCGTCAACAATCGGCCGCGATCTACGCTGCGCGCTGCTTTTACTCAACCTCAACATAAAGCACCTACAATCTACATACCGGGACAGTCACCTGGCCAGGTCTTAGACACCGCTATACTTTTCTTTCGTAGGTAGAGGCAAACGACAGGTGTTTCGTTGCGAAGACGAACCTTTTTTAGTGGTATTTCGGACGTGAGTGAGGTGCCAATTCTGCGATTGCATATTATGCGAAACTGAGGGATTGTTTGTTATCGTAAGTGATGAGACAAGGGTTTTTGCACGGATTGTGAAGTGTCAGTGACAGAACTATATCGACCCTATGGGATTTTCTTTCTTTTCGGATTTTGTTTATCAGAAAGGTAAGATATGTATACCTATTAGTATAGTTTGTCAGTTTGTACGAGATAAATCTTTTGCTTTTGCTTTCGATGATATAAACTTGGGAACAAAAAGCAACTTATGATGGTCAGGATAGCTTTGGAACTGTGTCAAAATGGGAGCAAGGTTTTGGCTCTCCCTAATTATGTTGTAACTTGCTGAATCTTCAAGAAAATTGAAGGAATTGAATTGGAAGAATGATTATTGTGTCAAAATCTTGCAGTTAGAGACTGTAACGTCTGTAACGAGCACTGCATTGGGATATTTTCATTCACTTTCCACACATTTTTTATTTCCAATCTTTTTTATCCGTTACTTGCTTCATCTGCTGTTGAGATCTCTCTTACGAGTCTTACGAGATGATGTTTGACCTCAATCGCTTGGTCAAATCACCCACTTACCTCGATAACTTTTGGATTTTGGATGTATTTCGTTTCCTACTTGATTGAAACATTTGCATATTTCCGTTATGTCATTTCGTTAAAAGTTCCCAGGTTTGATTCCCAGCGGGAAATATCGTAGTAGGCAATGTATATGCATGCAATTATGCAAGAATTTTGTGAAAGTACTTGGGAGCGTGTTTATCTTTGAGAGAACGGTTGTAATAACTGTGTACCTGCATAATAAGCCGAAAATACTTTTTGGCGCAATGGTTTTGGTATTTTTTAATTGACGTCTGTCGTAATCGTTGATTTTTAGCTAAAGTTTATGCCAGTTTCTTTGGTACTCGTTGCTGGCTTGACATTTACAGCATCACGCAGGTTTGAAAGGCATCAAAGCAAACTATGAAATTGTTATAAATCATTTTTGATTTATAGCTAGGTCTTGAATGTTCCGGAGTTCGATCTATGGGTGTAAAATAAAAATGTTTTGCGCTTTGTAGTATCCTTTACTAGAATGACTTCTTTGATGTGCAAATTCTAAGTCTTCAAGGAAAAGACATCAAAGAATTTGATATTTCAATATTAAAATATTTGAGAAATTCAAACTAGAACAATGGTCTATGTGAATGAAGTATAGGAATGTCTGAAGAACTTGAAACTATCAATTTCCGCACTTGTTAGGAAAATAACCTATCGCTTATCTGAGGATTTAAAAACATAACAATATGAGTTTCCAGTATTCTGAAACAGGTCTGAAATCATAAACAAAGTTCATCTTGCGAAACTTGTCTACTGATGGTAATTGTCAAAAATACAATCTTTATGAAGCATGCGGGTAAAAGTGAACATACTTGTTCTGTTCAAGTTCAAACCCAACATTGAGGTGCAACAAAGCAATTATTTCGTTTCAATGCCAACTATTACTTCAGCTTTTCTGGTTTTGAGCACTGTCTGCTTCTAACAATGCATGGTTAGATATGTGGGGCCTTGATTCAACAAAAATAGACATTACGATACGATTATTCCGTCAACCAGCCTTCTGGATAGATAAAGCGAATTGATACAATGCAACCCACAAAAGGAATTTATACAAGAATGGATTTCTAGTTAGACGGTTTAGGTGAATTCGAATTCCAGGAATATTTCTGTTCTATTGGAGATAGTGTAGCATTCTCTTGGTTATTTTTGATGAGTGACGTGTTCTCTGGTAACAGTAGATATATTTTATCAGGATGAAATGTAGACGTGATCTTTATCCATTGAATATTTCAATTCATTTATATTTTTTTGAAGTTTATACGAGTATATCAGCTTCCCAGATCTGAGAAAGTTTCGTAATCTATAACTGAAATTCTCTTCTATAACTTCAGTTATTGATTACATTGTCATTAATTGATTACAATTATCATTAATATTAAGTCATTACAGAATGTCCATAGAGTGAAAAAAATATATGTACCTATACATAGTAAAGTTCCATAATCGACTGGAAAAATTATGTCCTGTTAATGAAAGAATAAATTTTGTTAACATTTGCAATAACTATTTCAAGCGATAAACTGGAAAAGTAGAAAAATTACGTAATTATTGTAATTGAAATATCAAATACAACACAATTATCACTTGTATAAAAATAAAAGAACACGATGAATAGGAATAATTGAGAGAAAAATCCATCAGCAAACAACTACTTTCCTGGCTAATACCAAGGCGAACGTTGAATTACATCTGATGAATTTCCATGCAGAGTTCCTACAAGGTTATCTCTAAAATTGCTTGGACCACCTATAGATCGATTTCTTGTTCTTCGTGGTATTAGCAAGAGGCTTCGAAATGGATATGTGATTAAAATATTTGTTGCAGGCATTAGTTATTGTCCGAAGAGATCTACCCTATACTGACGAGGCAAAACCCAGAAAGAATGTAACACTGGGTATTGCCGTTTTTCATAAATCCATAAGAATCCTATATGGACAATTGTATTCAATGATAATCTTAAAACGGCCCTGTATGTAAGCAAATAATTTTCGTCCCATAAACCCAATAGAGAATATTCTTTCTCGAACGGACAGATCAGTTAAATTTTTATAATAACAATTTGCTATCGTTAAGCTGGCGAGGAAACGTGCTTATATTGAGACGAAAAATCTTATCGATTGTCGAGTGAATGAATGGTTTGTTTCTTGAATTGCGAATAATTAGAACAATGGGAAAATGGAATATAGACATCGTTGAAGAGTGATAAATTCTGTAGTTGTTTTTAACTCCTATACAATGCTCTGAGTTCGAGGGCTCAATTTGATTCGAGAATAGTATTCAGATATTCGCCTTTTGTTGCATTATTTTGTATGAGTTGAGGTTCACTCTTTCCAGAACAAAAACCAACCCTCTTATTTGGATAATTGAAGCTAGCGTAGATTTATCAGTTAAGAGTTTGTTTTTTGTCATTTCATATTTTGTTTCTATAGATTAGCAAAATTATCTCAACTCCCACAGGTTTTCATTTACGCAATTTACAGTTATAGTTCTACGTTATCTGTTTCTCGATTTTCCACGGATTTTAAGTTCTCAAAATAAATTGTTACCACATTGTCTGGCATGAAGGGAAATAAAATTTCACAATTTACCGGCAGTGTTACCTTATTAGATATGGCTCATTAGACTTAATCATTTAAACGTCGTTAATTTGCGTGTCTAAGCCTAACGAGCATATTATTTTTAAAGGCAGTTTTTAATTTGAGATGTAATTTTCCAGTCAAAGAGTATATAAGTATCTTATTTCTTCGCAGGGTTAGGTGATAGATATTGATTATACAGGGTGTTCCAAAATTCAATACAATTATTCCAAAGGCGAATTCCTGGACGTATGTCAAGCTGGCACAGCCGTTTCAGCACAATCCAAAAAAACAAGTGCAGTATTTTCTAACTAATTTTCGAATAATCATTGAAAATAATAATAAAGGGGTATATTGAAGTATATTCTACCCTCAGGATCTGAAAGGAACCGAAAAATTCCTTAAGAAATATTTTTAATTCTCTTTAAATCGTGATGAGAACGAGTGAATTGAAATTTCACATTTGTTTTACCCTCCCATTTTCTAACTCCAGCACAATCATTGGGAATAATAAAAAAAGGATAAATTGAAGTATATTCTACCCTCAGGATCTAAAAAAAAACGAAAAATTCCTGGAGAAATATTTTTAATTCTCTTCAAATCGTGATGAGAAAGAGTGAATTGAAAATTCACATTTGTTTTACCCTCCGATTTTCTAACTCCAACACAATCATTGGAAATAATAAAAATGGGGTATATTGAAGTATATTCTACCCTCAGGATCTGAAAGGAACCGAAAAATTCCTGAAGAAATATTTTTAATTCTCTTCAAATCGTGATGAGAACGAGTGAATTGAAATTTCACATTTGTTTTACTCTCTGATTTTCTAACTCCAGCACAATCACTGAAAATAATAAAAAAGGGGTATATTGAAGTATATTCTACCCTCAGGATCTGAAAGGAACCGAAAAATTCCTGGAGAAATATTTTTAATCCTCTTCAAATCGTAATGAGATCGAGAGAATTGAAATTTCACATTTGTTTTACCCTCTGATTTTCTAACTCCAGCACAATCATTGGAAATAATAAAAAAGGGGTATATTGAAGTATATTCTACCCTCAGGATCTGAAAAAAAACGAAAATTTCCTAGGAAGATATTTTTAATCTTCTTCAAATCGTAATGAAAAAAAATCAACTAACTGACTAAATATGCAAATTTTTACTTTCAGACTTTTTCTTTTCAGTTAGAGTCTTTTCACAATATCTATCAGATGTAGTTCAATGTCCAGCGTGGCTTTAGCCGGGGAAGTAGTTGTTTTATATTACAAATAAATCACATTTTTCATTTTTCAATGTTCATGGAGAATGTTTCCCTTTTCTGGTTGACATATTGGACATCTAATTCAAGAAATGGAAGCTACCCAAAACACCAAAACTGCGTCACTTTCACTCGATGCGCGTTTCGCCAACAAAGTTAGCATATTCAAGAGCTTACTAGAGTTTGGGGTATATAGCTTCCATTTCTTGAATTGTATTCACAATAAAGGTTCCAAATATTCATTTTCGATATCGGACATTATTTTGACTCCTACTCGTAAAGATTCTAACTGTGACCGTATTGGAATCTCGCCGCAGCGCTGGGTAATTGTCCATTACCATTCAATCCATCATTCTCCTTGAAAGAAAATCATAAATAGTGTAATTGGTGATCTTCCACTCTATTTCTGTCTTATTTTATGTTCGCTACCACAACAAATTACACGTTAATTGCAACAAGCGAGTTGGAATTTCAAGAGGATGTAATAGGAAGTGATGCTCATGTAATTTTATATTATATTACAATTAGGAAGCGAATACCGTGGCGATTAATCAAGACAAATTATGAGTAAGTGTGCAAAAACAATGGTGCTGTGCAATTTGAGATCTTCAACATCAGTGGGGGGGGCGGCGACAGACTTTTGGTCCTCACTGTATAATAAAGTGATGAAATTTTGAAAAGAGCTAAAATCAAATAAGGCTTTTGGTTTAGATAACATTGGATCCAACACACTCAAGAAATGTTCAGAGCCGCTTACTCTTTTAATAAATATGTCTTTAGAAAATTGGTATATTTCCAGAATATCTCAGAACAGCCGTTATTGAACCGCTTTACAAGTCTAGGGATAAGTGTGAAGTTTCTATCATCATTACGTTTTGTTTTTATGTTCATCAAGTTACCTCGTTTCAGACAGGCTCTAGTGAATTTCGGCAAAATGACCCCCTTGTCCCCTCACTAAGGGGTTTATCTTTGGTAATATGATTGTTATCATCATTACGATTCGTTTTTTTGTATATCAAGTTGAAACAATGTATTAACTGCAAAATAATCAATTAGTGGTTGAACAAGTAATTATATCATCCGTCTGCTACGTAACTTTCAAGTCTGAAACTTCGAAAGTATCACGTTCGATACTATTATCGATACGTGATGAAAGTGCCGGCTGTCGACCGTTACACCTAAAAAAGAGCAGTGTTTTATCGATTTTTTTTTTTTTTTGAATTGCAACTGGTTCACCAGCAAAAACAAAAGTACGCGAATTATATTCTTACAAAATGTGGAAATCTTTGAGAAAGTATTTATGGTGACAGGAAGCACAGTCGAAGTTATAGAGGCACCTGGTTTGGATTACAAAAAAAATTGATTTATACCAGAAACTTAAAAAAAATATTTCACATTTTTTTTAACGCAAATTAAGGTGATTCGGCTTAGTTTCTATTACTTTTACCTTTTTTTTTTGTTGACCAGGTGAGTTTATTCTTCGCCGCTCATTTTCAATTTCGAGTTCACACACTGAAGAATCCTATAATATATATCCATGAGGATAATCATGAGAACCTAGAAAATCAAAGTTATATTGTGTAATTAGCTCATCTCCTGTGACTTGTCATCGGCTCATCCTGGTTTCATTTGTCCTCGAATGTCAAGTGGTCCTGTAATGAAGGCAATAATCAAAACTTACTGTATATATATATACAATTGGGAAGATTATTTGGGTAAGCAGCAAGCAAATAATCCAAATAATCTTCCCAATTGCATCCTAACTAGTCAGCAAAGACTACCGTTCTACTATATATATATAACCTCTATCGAATGACAACTACTGCCATCTAGGGCGGCCGTTGCAATCTACGGGCTGAGGGTCAAACATGTGCTATCTGAGGGCTAAACCTTTTCCATCTAAGTGCCAAACATATGCCATCAGAGGGTCAAACATGAACTATCTGAGGGCTAATCCTTTTCCATCTAAGTGCCAAACATATGCCATCCGAGGGCCAAACCTTTGCCATCCGAGGGCCAAACCTTTGCCATCCTCTTTCACTTTATAATGATCATTGGTAAGAACCACCTTGCGAATGGACCCCGATACTTTGGAAGGAGTTTCTTTCTTTGTTTGCAGGAAAACTAGTCATTTCTGTTGACACTATACATCTCCAACTTCAAATTTTCTTGGAGGTCCCCTCTTTTTATTGAAGGCAGTGTTTTGTTTCGCTCTATTATTGCTGCGTCTGCCCTGATTTTGGTTACATCGATTGGACAGTCTTCGTCGCTGCTGAATCTGTCATTATCGGTTTTCAAATGAAAGCCGAAAAGTAACTCTGCAGGCTTGCTTTTCGTGATTCGGTATGTAGTGCTGTTGATGCTTTGTTGAATATTTACTAATTTCACACCCAATTGTCGGAAACCGTGCTTGCCCCTGTTGTAGCAAGAGCATCCAGTATTGTTTTGTCCATTCGCTCATCTTGGCCGTTACTTCTTGGCATCCCAACCGCTGTTTGAAAAGTTTAATTCCGTTGTCCTTGTGAATTGTCTCAAGCGTTTAGATGTGAAATTCATTAATTGAAGATGGCAGCTCCAATATGGTTGAATTCTTGTGATTATGGTTCGATTGTATTTAAATTTGGTATGTGGGGGTTTTTGATATCGAAGATTATGAATTTTTTGTCGAAATTTATAAATCCAAGATGGCGAACGAGTTTTGTAAATATGATCCGATTCTCTTTAAAATTCCTATGTAGGGGTATTTGGGGTCGAAGATCATTATTGTTTTGATAAAATTTATAAATTCGAGAAGGCGCTTCCAGGATGGTGGACGAGTTAATATTTAGATGACCTTCTCATTGATGAGTTAGATAGCTGAAATCTCACAGGAAATAGGCCTTGTAATAAACATGACTAAAAAGCACAAAATAAAAGAATAATATAAAAAATTAAAGACAAGCTTTTATTCATTTGTACGAAGGGACACCAAAAAAAAATCTCTACTAAAATGCCGAGTTCAAATCTCGGAATATTAAAATTTCGTGTTTTATCTCGGAACTTTAAATTCCGATTTGTAAGTCGGGAGCTTAGTTCAAAATTCTGAGTTATAAGACTGAATTTGAAATTACGAGTTAGAACTAGTAATTTCAATTAGGAAGATTTTTTTTTTCATTTTATTTTTATTTTTTTTATTTTGGGTGTCCCTTCCAGAGCTTTGTACTTTCATTCTGCTATTCTACTCTAAAATATTATTATTATTTAGGATCCAACAGTTTCTGTCGTCATTTTCGTCCAAACTGCAACGCCGATTCCTGAAGATACTCTACTGTGTATTCATCATAGATCGAGCCAAAACAAGAACCGAAGAACGAGCGTTTGGAATACATTAACAAGTAATAAATGGAGGAAAATCTAACGGCACGTATCAGCCGCTAATTAGTGTCGGTGGCCGGCATTCGACGATTCAACGCCGTTTAACAGTTGTACACGATTGTGCGACAGGAATGAAAATTGGAGGACGCACGTGATAGAGAGGCCCATTTCTCATTCTCGCTGGATTGCGGACAATGCGGACCACCGACCATTCACTTTTAGGAGAGGACTCAAGGATTTATTCTTTCCGTTTTTTTTCCGAGAATTTCCCAAAAGGATCTTGGTTGGATGATTCATTTTTTATTAGTCGAATTCGGATGATGAGGCAGTTGAACTGAAGCAGTCCATACTTTCCCATTCGGATTTTAGTGATGACTAACGAACTTATCTGAATCAGTTATACGCACCATCATATTTCTTCGTTCAATATATTTCTCACGAACACGAATGCTCTCTAAAAGTGGCAGAGATTGGCAGAGTTACACAGATAAACTAACCACCTACAACTTTGAACTGAGAAAAGCGAAACGAAATAGCTTATAAAAATATTGTGAAGATATTGATTCCACACCTGCTGCTGCCAGACTACACGAAGTCATGGCAAAAAGTAGAGTCGATAACTCAATGGCACTAAGATGGTAGCGACACTAAAAGTGACAAAATAAAAGCTCAGCTTTTACTGGACACTCACTTCCCTGGGAACAAACTTGTTTTTGTAGGGACTATTCTAGATCGACATAGTAGACCTACCCGAGAAGACACAGCAGTGACCAAACACATTTGCAGCAGTAGACAGATAAGATGGGCAATGACCACCTTCCTATCGTTCAAATCAGCTGGATTTGATGGAATATTACCTGCCCTGCTCCAGCGTGGGCAAGAAGAAATCCTACCACACATATCGAGAATCAGTCGTAGCCGCAGAACTGGGATATGGTTATCTTTTTTCCTAAAGCAGGAAAAAGGGATACAACCCATTCGAAGTCCCAACGAACAATTGGTCTCACATTCTTCGTTATGTAAGCGGTGGAAAAAGCAACTGATAACTATGAATATCAGATCAGAAATCTTGGAACGGGCGCTCCTGCAACCCCATCAGCACGCATACCAAACGGGCAAATCCACGTAGACCGCATTGGTGCAGCTGACAGATGAATACCAGTATGTACTGGAGAGTAAAGGAACTGTAGTATGTGACTTCCTTGACATAGAAGGGGCTTTTGATAACAAATCACACGAAGTTATCAAAAAAGCAGTAGGAGGCAGAAAAGTAGACAACACGACAACTAGATGGAGGTTGCAATTGCTGTCTGCCAGAATAGCTGAGACAATGCTCTTATCTCCATCTGCACAAGTTGAGGTTGCCCACAAGGGGTCAAATAGTCGACGGATGCCTCTGCGGTTTGGCCGAGATTGCCATATCGTGTTAAGGCTCTGCAGATGACAGTCACAATCGTAAGAGGCAATTTTGAGATTATTCTCTGTGAAATAGTTCAGACAGGTCTAGACTAAAGAATGGTGTCAATCGATGGGACGTAGCATCAACCCCACTAAGACTACCCTAGTTGTTTTTACGAGAAAGGGAAGCAACAACCTTAAATCCATCGAACTAGACGGGAAAGTTATTGAATGGAAACCAGAAGTCAAATATATGGAACCATTCATTTTTAGGAGAGTATTCGAGGATCTATTCCTTTCTGTTTTTTTTTTCGAGAATATCTCAAAAGGATCTTGATTGGGTGATCTGGAAAGGACGTTGCACATGTGAAAAATCATCATCCCTGTCTACTTTACGAAAAAGGTTGAAACCAATGTTCCAGTTGCAACAGACAAATCGACACACAATTACTACCTGAGTCATCGAATGAAATCCGCGGAATTGCAGTGTTTTCTTGATTTACCGTTGGAGATTCACCGTGTTTACAAATCTATTAAGTGTCACAAAGACTTTCAGTATTGACGTACCGTTATGCTGTGCGTCTTTAGGTCAATCTACCAATTATCGACGAGAATTTTGGGAGGGCCGGACCATAATTTAAATTTCTTGACAACGCGTAATTATAAAGGAATCATCAACTGAGAGAACGACCAGTTATGAAACGTTATCAAATCTGAATAGACAATATAAAGTTAATTGGTCGATTTAAAGCATACAATTGAACAATACCTAAAAACATAATTTAATATACATTTTGTGTCTATTTGAAAACCTACCTCCCTGAATATTTCAGCAAATATACAAATTCAAAACCAATAAAAGTACATGTTGTGCCTATGCTAGTTTTCAATTTAATTACACAGTGGCGCAGCCACTATTTCAGTTTGGGGGGGAGAGGCTGAACATACAATTTATCAGTTAACAGAGCTTTTTTTTGTCAGCCGGATGTTATGAATAATACCTACAAGCGAACTGTTAGGCACGCAAACGATAGCATCATCTTGTAGAAAATTTTCTTAGCTTTCTTTCTATATCCCTATGTATTTAACGAATGTGTCTCGTTATGGTCGCAAAATGCGAAAAATGTAAAAGGTGCGCTAGGACCTGGCACCTTAGCACATAAAACCGCCAACGAAATATACTTCCAAAAATTCTAGAATTTTTTAAATATCTTTCTCTTATTCTACGCCATCAATTTAACATGACACATTATTCAAAAAATCTAAATTAATGCGCACGTTCGTAAAAACGTCTACCAAATCTGTTTCACTAGCAATCGAATTCAAATTTGGTCAACGTATAGAAAAAATATTGAATTTAATGAATATAACATTTTTTAATGATGCAATCGACGAGATGTCAAGTTTTTCAGAAATATTTTTTGTTGCAGGATTCCCGAATGGCGTCCATTTTTCGGATAGCATGTTCGATATGGTTACTACTTTATCTGCCAAAGATTGAAGCCCAAGGTGAGTTAATCAACAGATAACCTATACAAAATTGTTCAACTGATTCTTTCTCTATGGTATTTTTTATATAATTTAATGGAGATCACGCAAATATGTATATCAAACTTTATATCTGATGTGAATGAAGTTTTAATTTAACTAGAGAAACCGATTTGCATATTTGTCCTCTACAAACTATACTTACACATTAAGGTTACTAAATCCATTTGTATATTCTATTCTTTAGTATGATATAACCAGTACGAACTAACCGTACGTTGGAATTTAGGTGCGTGGAAATTGAACACATACGTTTTGCGAAGAGTAATTTTTTATTCTGATCTAACTAGAACGAACTCGCCTTTCGCAGATTTTTTATTCTGTGGAAATTTAACAGAAAATTTGGCGAACAGGCGCTCTTTGATCTGATCTACCCAGAATATTGGGGGTTAGTGATTAGTACTATCATTTCGAACAAAATAACAATCATTTGCTTATCAAATGTTGTCATTGGAATGTGACATCAGCTGATGAAGTATGAATACATTTTCAGCTGGAGATTTTTCTTTCTGGTGATTTTGTTTCCGGTATTTCCGGTTTTTGTTTTCTGGGGATTTATTATCCGCGGGATTTTTTTTCAGATGCTTATTTTCCTGTAATTATATCAAACAGCCATACAGTATAAAGCTGAGTTCCCAATGCATCGTTTTTATTTTTCGCGTCGCGCGTCTCGCATTCTGATTGGCGAATTCTTGGCACGATTCACCAATTCGCCAATCAGAATGCGTGAAGATGGCGTGACGCGCGACGCGAAAAGCAAAAACGGTGCATTGGGAACTCAGCTTAAGAGCCATACATGGGTTGGTATTAAGATGTCTAGAAACCCTGGTGCGTGCACTTATACCTGTAAAACTTTGGGATCAAACTGAAGACACCTGCCTACTTGAAAATGCTTGATTATTTGATAATTAGGTTCGAGTTCCGAATTCCGATGTTCAGAGGGCGACTCAGTTATGTTTATACACAAGGTGCTCAAATTTTCGTGAACATTTTTCTTCCATAACCATAGATTTCTCTTTCTGACTGTCTGAATTGTGACAGTTTGTGACGTTTGTGTTGAGAGTTTGTGTCTGTTTTGATAAAATGTAAAGTAATGTTATGTTAATAAAAATTCCAGTCGATTAACTTCGGAAAACTGTGAAAACGCCATAATGAGATATTTCCGGTATTATTATTATTATAAAATGCACACTCGGGTCATTTTCTAGGCACTAATTTGTCAGCCCGTCAAAACATCTGTTTGACAAAAAAAACTTATTGAAATAGATTTCTCCATTTAGACTGTCGAAGAATGAGGGTCCTATTACTTTACCTCCATAAATTGTAGCCCTCTGATTACCCTCTGATTATCTTTTATTTTTAGGCAAAAGCATTCAAACAAACCGAATTAAATAAAATCAATCGGTTTGTTTTCATACTTTTGCCAAATAAAAAAGTTTTCTTGGAAAATAAAAATGTATCAATAAAATTTGAAGGACTCGTGGTATTACCTTTGAAAAACTTATGGTACTTTAAAATTGTCCGTACCGATTTATGAGATATTTCTGCATTCCTTGCAGCCTTTCACAACGAAAACTGATTCAATCCAAATTGTCTCAGTCCTTTCTACATTAGCACCTTCAGCAAGTAATCATGGTGTAGTCCTCTGTTTCTTCTTCATTGAGTCCTGGTCTTTAAATGACCTATGGGAACTATTATTGCCAGCAAATATTTTTTAATAATTTCAGATATTATGAAACTCTTATGTTTATCAAAACCTGCATTAAGTTTTATGACCACAACGGTCAAAAGTGTCTTGACGTAACGGTCAGAAGTGTTTTGACCTAACGGTCAGAAGTGTCTTGACCTAACGGTCAGAAGTGTCTTGACCTAACGTTCAAAAGTGTCTTGACCTAACGTTCAAAAGTGTTTTGACCTAACGGTCAAAAGTGTCTTGACCTTCTCGATACACTCTGAACCATGAAATCGCTCTGAATATGATAATCTTTTCGAGAGTCAGCTCAATTGTCAACAAGACGAATGTCTTCCACATTTTGTTAGACGGTTACTCAATTTTCAAATGACAACTTTTATAATAATAATAATAAACGTCTTTATTACCTTTGCAATATTATATAATGTTGGATTACAATATGATTTTCCAAAAGTAAAGGGCGAAGTTCCGTTTAGTTTCTGGATGAATCCGTCCACTAAATTGCTCTACCACGACTTTTATGGGAGATGTATTGGAAGGCGAGTAGTATAAAATGGCCTACTGCAACTCCTGATTTAGCACCGTTAGATTTATTTTAAAGAGATATATAAAATCAAAATTATATCAATTTAAGTAGATGCTTATGCTTATGCTTATGAGTACGAATATATTTCGACATTCTTTAATACTTCTTTATTGAACTGAATATTTTAAACACACTTTTCAAAAGTGTATTATACAATATTTTTTGACACAAGAGTATATTAAATAAAATAGTAAATTTTATAGTAATGGTATTTTTCTCAACCCTAACACTGTTTATAACTCATCCTTTTAGCTGTCATGATGAAATAAAAACGCGTCATTTTCTTGACACTGCATTTTCATGACTGATCTGATCTGAAGTTTTGCTGGAATAAAACTAATACACATTTCTATGAAAATATCAACGAACACACAATGTACAAACTTTCAACGGAGTAATTATCGTTATGCTTTCATTTTCAGGATTTTGCGAAGTAGAAAAGGGGGCATCGAACATCATATTAGATATCGAAGAAAGTAGAGGAACGTGTAAGTATATCACTTTTTATTTCCAATAAACCGATTATTTATACAAACAAACACTGTAATGGCTGCAACAATTATTATTAATTACGTGGAAAATAGGTCAATGGAGCACACACATAGGAAAACTTATCGGCACAAGTTATTTTCGTTACAGTTAGCGTGTTTATCAAAATCAGCATTATTGCTCAGGTGGGTAATGAATCGAAAATATCGTGGGCTGATACAGTAATTGGATCGTTCTCATTAAAATTATTGTTTCCTTGCCATTTTTGTCTAACGTTTTTTTTTTCAAGATGTTCTTATAAATTTGGTGTTGGTCAAACTCTCATTTTAATAATAATATGGACAAGTGTGAAAACAGCAGCCCAACATTACAGAGCAAATCTCCGAAAATGCCCGAACAACCAGTGGTGTACCGATAAAATCAAAAATACATTTAAGGGGCTATAACGATAATAATTGATCAGAATATTTTATGGAGTATACTGAATTATTGACCGGGCTGACAGTGGATGCAATGTGATCCTCTTACTCGAAAAATCTGTCTCAAATAGAAAATTCTTTGAGAATTGGATCTAATGGTGTCGGCATGAACCAATTCAACTGGCATTTTTGGCATGATTATTAGATTTTTTTTGTGAAATTCATCGAGTTCGTTAAATGTGCTAAATGCAAGCCAAGCATGTTGGAGAATAATTTTAAATATTCTAAAACTAGCTAGAATGATCAAAATAATCTAAAATGCTCTACAATAATGAAGAGTGACTACTCTAGAATATTCGATAATTATATTCAAATTTCCTGAAATGATCTAGAATGGTTCAGAATGTTCTCGATTTGTCAATATAAAGTGTTCTTAATTACTCAAAAAAATATTCTACGATCTTCGTGAGTATCTGAAATATCTAAAACGATCTAAAATGATCCGCAATGATACTGAATGTTCTGGAATATTCTCGAAAGCTTGGCCACCAGAAATGTGACGTGGAACTTTCTAAAATATAAAGCTTCTAGAAAATTCGAGAAAATCTCAAAATGAGCCATATCAGAAGCTTTGGAAAGTTCTATAAGGCACTGCAAACTCTCAAAAGATGATCGCTAGGGAGGAGGCGTGATGGTGAAATTTTCTTGAATATAAAAAAAACTAAAAAATGCTCCGGAAGTTTCCAGAAATTTCTCGGAATCTTGAAACCATGGGATGAACCAGAACAGTCACAAGCGAAGTAGGTACACCAGCGAAATGAATTTATTGAATAATCATGCCAAATATGCTAGTTCATCCCAACAAAAAAATAATTTTTTTATTCGAGATGTTCCTAGAATAGGAGAGTTGAATTCTCATCTCCTTTCACATTATGAAAGTTATTCAAAAATTCAATATACTTCATTGAAGATTTTCATTAATTATCGTATTAGAACTCATTTTTTAGAATTTATCGGTACGCCACTGGTAGTTCGGGTATTTCCGGAGATTTGATATGCTATCTTGGACTGCTGGTTTCACACCGGTTTTATTTAGAGAATGCCAATTATTGCAAAATATAACAACCTGTACTAGCATTGAAATCTCGACATGATTGTCTTGTTTATCAATCAATTCATTCATGAAGTCAAACAATTCTGAGATTTCTTTCGATGTTTTCTTGTGCCTTGTTATGAAATACAAAGCGTACATTTACGTCGAGGATAGTGCTGGTCGTGACGTAATCAAGCTATAAACTCAGCTATAACAGCAGTTGTGAAAGGAATCGTTTTTTCGTTGATGTATTTTTTAATGTTTGTTGCTATTCGAATGTTATTGCTCTTTGGAAACAATAGATCTTATGACATCAATAATACTTAAAGCCATCCCACCAGATATAAACTAAAACGAAAAGAGGAATTAAGATAGGTACAACAAAGTTAACTTGAAATTATCAAAATGTTAATATCTGCGTGAAAGTCATTTTCAGGGTTCTCTTCAACTTTACCAGAAAAAAAAACTAAAAAAAATCACCTGTGATGTCATTTATTCTTGTATGTGCTTGAAATCAGAATTTGGCTACTTTAGGCTATTATGATTTTCGAGCAGTCCTAAAAATAACCAAGAGTATGACTTTCCTGGATTTTCTTATTGAAATTAACTTTTATTTTCATCAACATTTTCTTCGATATCATGTATTTTTTCAGCGATAAGCCAAGAAACAACCCCAGCAGAGTTACCAATAACTGGAGAACCAAATGTAGATATATTTCTGGATCTGTCCTTTCCTAAAGGAGTTCCTTTATTTTTCCTCAACGGGAAGAAGTTGCAGCTGCTTGCCCCGCTAGATAGAGATGAGAATAATCTATCGCACATCGTGTTCCAGGTGAGAAGAGCGTTATTTTATCATTACCTACTCCTTAATATTCATTCATTCATTCATAACAGACGCTGAAAATAGTGAATGCATTTACGATTGTGTCCGCAGTGAAAACGCTTTCTATAAACGACGTTATTAAAAACAAATCAAGAATGGTCGTTGGGAACAACTTTTACAAACGATGATAACCACTATGTCAACAAAAATCATTAAAGATTTGATGACTTCATGCAACTGAGTTATAAACGATGGTGGCGTCGTCTTCATCGTTTTCTTCTTTCCAGGAATTTAGCGAAAGGCAGAGATGTGTATTGTTTCTTAATTGTGTGAAATCATAAAGAAAACCCGTATTGTGATTACATTTGACGCAATTTTCGACGTACATTTGAATATGATGACAAAAAGGTTTCATCATCGCTTGCTATGAAACCGATTCGTATTATGTTTCACAAATATAAAAGCTCATCTTATTCGGCAACATTTCATCTGAATGGCAGTCATCAGCCATCGCCATAATACCAGTAACAAACATCTGAAAAAGTGCTAAAATAGGCAAGGACATCACTGATGATGGTCAGGCGCTCATTTGGCAAAACTTTGGGACTTGGACACAAACAATTCCTTTGGATATACACAGCGATAACGTATGGCTCTCTGCTGTGGTGGTGAAGGGTTAAACAAATAACAACCAGAGGGAGGCTAGAAGACTGGCCATGTTCGGGGTCACTGGTCCAGCACATCTTGGATTGGCCTGGAGGTGATATTGAACCTTCTTCGTCTGTATTTGCATATTGCAGCGAAAGCCAGGATAGAAGCCTCCAGACCTGGGCTACTCCATCATGGAGGTCATTGGAATCGACAGGTCTGAGATGCCGTCGGACAAAATAACTCCAACTTACTCCTTGTAATGGAACATACTGTACCATGATACAAGATGGGGAATTCACAGCAAAGTCCATCCAATGCTGGCAAAAGAGCAAATCTGGAAGACGGGTGGATCTAAGGCAAGCAATAGGGGGGGCTGTAATGTACGGGGAGAGACCGAGGAAAGACATCAGTCTAGACTTGGTACTCAAGCCTCTTTATTCCAAGCCGAGGATTGCAGGAGAAAGATTCTAAGCAGGGGTCCTAGAAATCAACCCATGATAGCACTCTTCGACAGTTAGTCGGCAATAAAAGCCCTGCGATCATGCAGATTTTTTCCAATCTAGTTTGGGATTTGATTAGATTATATTAGGGGCTTTCGGACTACGAGCCTCTACACCGCGACCTTTTCAGATCTATTGTGTAGTGGATAATTCGGGTGAAGTTAGACAGAAACCAAGCAACCGTTAGGACATTACCAGTAGAAGTTCTTGACCGTTCTTGGTATCGCACGTTAAAAGCTAAGATCTCCGTCATTTCCAGCTCGTACAAGTCTTCTGAAGACTTTTATAGATTACTCGTATGGGTGCAGACGGATGACATACAAAATCGAGAAAAAAAAATTATATTGCTATTTTTGCAGCACTGGTGGCTCAAAAAAGTTGAAATTGTTGCGAGTCTATTTTTATTGGAATGACTGACACTGACATGAAGTTGACATTGTACTATATTCATAAATTTCATATCTAGTACATAAATGATATAAATAACCAAATGTAATAATCCAATATAGCGTTAAACGCAACGTGTATATATTTTTCTCTCTCCGTAATATGATTTTTCAACTCCATTATCATACACTAGATGTGATGTAATATTGCCAAAAAGGAAGTTTTGGAAGTATCCTAGACTTTTGACTTTTGGCAAGTGTGCCAAATCAAGCCTTCCAGAACACATTTCAGTTCAAATCCACTGTTCATTAATGCTTCAGAAATTGGTCGACCGTTTCATGAGACTAGACAGTTCTGAGATTGAAATCTAGAATATTATGATAGAAATATGAAACCGAAAGAGATTGAAATAAAGTTGGTCATGGCAGCACTCAAGCATGGAACATCAGTCGATATTCCGATAACATCTAGAAAAATCTTGTCTTGGCGCCATTCTCGTACCATCAGCTGCATCAACATTACCTCTTTTTGCGTTGCTAACTGAGATATCGTCGACTGTTTTGCGATTTTCGAATCGAGATTGTCCTTCGGTTCTTGAACGGGTCGTTTATAACGCGCGATCACAAAGAAAGAACGGCCGAGGTGTTAAGTAGGTGGGAACTGAAATTAAAAAGTTCCGGGAGATCTAGATCACGAATATATGGTCACATTATGACAGCGGACAAACTGACTCATGGTGGAAACATAGGCGTAACCGTCTACATTAACAATACTCCATTCCAAAGAGTATCAAGACAAGTTATGTTTCAGCATTCATAAGCAGTATGTATGAAAAAGGACATTATTAAGTATAAGATTATTATTAAATAGAGTCAGTCTAATAACGATAGTCGTTGTCGACTGACAGACTCACTAAAAACAGTATATTATATGCTTTTGGACGTTTTTAAAAGATTTCAGTAAGTCTCTAACCTGCTAAAATTAATACACCGTCCTTAACGAAGTAAACTACAATTTAAAACAGTCAGATATCTTTCCAAAGCACCAGAACTTTCGGAGCCCTTACTGGTATCCCGATCAATCACTTCTTCATGATGTTATTTATTGATAATTTCCAGTTGGACGAATATACCCTCAAATTATAAGAGAGGTTGAAAATCACGTAAAATTCACTCGACGTGCGTTTCGCCAACTCAGGAGCTAAATCCTTACCACTAAGTATATTGTGTTTTGGTGTTTTGGGTAGCTTCTGTTTCTAGAATTGTATTCACATCAGAGGTTCCAAATATATGTCAATCCTACCAAACTACGACATTTTTACGAAATTTGGCCACTTATATCTCGGAAACGACACATACAAAATCATTTAAACTCATATATTTTTCTAAGGACCCATCCTACTCTAACATATTAAAATTTCGGCCAATTTGACCTTGATCGAGAGGCAATTTCCTCTATGTTTTCGTTCGAGTGACCCTTTCTACAGCAATTGGCGGAATTTCATGAGAAATGGGGATGATCATCTATGATAACTATAGTGAAGAAAATTGGCTAAAATGGATTATTCAAATAGACATATTTTTCAAATATTGTTTTGTTTTGTTAAAAAAAAAATCTCCTATCCTGATGCAAAAAAAAATCATTAAATATATATCCTTGTGAACAATCAAGTTATAGGTGCCAGCCACCACTGAGGGTAGCCATTAGAAAGCAAGTCACCAAACGAAAATAACCAACCGCCTCGTCAAAACGAATGTTCTAGCTGTAGCTAATCAAAAGATTAATCGCTGGTATTGTCATGAGATCGTGCCGGAAATTGTCCTCTTAAACCGAATCTGAAACATAAATCAATGCGTTTGTTATGGCAAGAGCAAAAGGTAGTTCATTAGTATTCAAGGAAACTGTATAGACTAGCGTCCAGCGACAGCGTTTCGGAGCTCCATTCATGCATCGATTCGAGTAGGCATGTCCAAGTTTGGACGTCGCTGTCGTTGGTAGAACTGGATCCGGAGTTTTTTCCGTGATTCAGGCAATCGGCGATGGGTTATACGAAAAGCGTTCGCACGGATTCGGTGATAGACGAAGAGGATGTTTATTAGTCCGGTCAGGTTATATCGAAAAATAGTGGTGAGCTTAAAAAAATTTGGAACAAGCTAAAAATTTGTGAAGATGCTGAAAACACCATCATAAACAATTTGTGAAAATTCGCCGTCGATCGCACTTTTGCAAGAAACATTATTTAACGTCAAAGTTTGTAAATATGGGTTTTTAGCATTTTTCAGTCGAGGGGGTATCAATCAATGTCAAGAGTTTTTGTCGGAGGTAGGAGGTAGGAGGTAGGAGGTAGGAGGTAGGAGGTAGGAGGTAGGAGATAGGAGGTAGGAGGTAGGAGGTAGGAGGTAGGAGGTAGGAGGTAGGAGGTAGGAGGTAGGAGGTAGGAGGTAGGAGGTAGGAGGTAGGAGGTAGGAGGTAGGAGGTAGGAGGTAGGAGGTAGGAGGTAGGAGGTAGGAGGTAGGAGGTAGGAGGTAGGAGGTAGGAGGTAGGAGGTAGGAGGTAGGAGGTAGGAGGTAGGAGGTAGGAGGTAGGAGGTAGGAGGTAGGAGGTAGGAGGTAGGAGGTAGGAGGTAGGAGGTAGGAGGTAGGAGGTAGGAGGTAGGAGGTAGGAGGTAGGAGGTAGGAGGTAGGAGGTAGGAGGTAGGAGGTAGGAGGTAGGAGGTAGGAGGTAGGAGGTAGGAGGTAGGAGGTAGGAGGTAGGAGGTAGGAGGTAGGAGGTAGGAGGTAGGAGGTAGGAGGTAGGAGGTAGGAGGTAGGAGGTAGGAGGTAGGAGGTAGGAGGTAGGAGGTAGGAGGTAGGAGGTAGGAGGTAGGAGGTAGGAGGTAGGAGGTAGGAGGTAGGAGGTAGGAGGTAGGAGGTAGGAGGTAGGAGGTAGGAGGTAGGAGGTAGGAGGTAGGAGGTAGGAGGTAGGAGGTAGGAGGTAGGAGGTAGGAGGTAGGAGGTAGGAGGTAGGAGGTAGGAGGTAGGAGGTAGGAGGTAGGAGGTAGGAGGTAGGAGGTAGGAGGTAGGAGGTAGGAGGTAGGAGGTAGGAGGTAGGAGGTAGGAGGTAGGAGGTAGGAGGTAGGAGGTAGGAGGTAGGAGGTAGGAGGTAGGAGGTAGGAGGTAGGAGGTAGGAGGTAGGAGGTAGGAGGTAGGAGGTAGGAGGTAGGAGGTAGGAGGTAGGAGGTAGGAGGTAGGAGGTAGGAGGTAGGAGGTAGGAGGTAGGAGGTAGGAGGTAGGAGGTAGGAGGTAGGAGGTAGGAGGTAGGAGGTAGGAGGTAGGAGGTAGGAGGTAGGAGGTAGGAGGTAGGAGGTAGGAGGTAGGAGGTAGGAGGTAGGAGGTAGGAGGTAGGAGGTAGAGGAGGTAGGAGGTAGGAGGTAGGAGGTAGGAGGTAGAGGAGGTAGAGGAGGTAGAGGAGGTAGAGGAGGTAGGAGGTAAGAGGTAGGAGGTAGGAGCTAGGAGGTAGGAGCTAGGAGGTAGGAGGTAGGAGGTAGGAGGTAGGAGGTAGGAGGTAGAGGAGGTAGAGGAGGTAGAGGAGGTAAGAGGTAGGAGGTAGGAGCTAGGAGGTAGGAGCTAGGAGGTAGGAGGCAGGAGGTACGAGGTACGAGGTACGAGGTAGGAGGCAGGCGGTACGAGGTAGGAGGTGGGGGGGTAGGAGGTAGAGGAGGTAGATAAGGTAGAGGAGGTAGGAGGTAGGTGGTAGGAGGTAGGAGGTAAGAGGTAAGAGGTAGGAGGTAGGAGGTAGGAGGTAGGGGGTAGGAGGTAGGAGGTAGGAGGTAGGGGGTAGGAGGTAGGAGGTAGGAGGTAGGAGGTAGGAGGTAGGAGGTAGGAGGTAGGAGGTAGGAGGTAGGAGGTAGGAGGTAGGAGGTAGGAGGTAGGAGGTAGGAGGTAGGAGGTAGGAGGTAGGAGGTAGGAGGTAGGAGGTAGGAGGTAGGAGGTAGGAGGTAGGAGGTAGGAGGTAGGAGGTAGGAGGTAGGAGGTAGGAGGTAGGAGGTAGGAGGTAGGAGGTAGGAGGTAGGAGGTAGGAGGTAGGAGGTAGGAGGTAGGAGGTAGGAGGTAGGAGGTAGGAGGTAGGAGGTAGGAGGTAGGAGGTAGGAGGTAGGAGGTAGGAGGTAGGAGGTAGGAGGTAGGAGGTATAAGCTAGGAGCTAGGAGGTAAGAAGCAGGAGGTAGGAGGTAGGAGCTAGGAGGTAGGAGCTAGGAGGTAGGAGGCAGGAGGTACGAGGTAGGAGGCAGGCGGTACGAGGTAGGAGGTGGGGGGGTAGGAGGTAGAGGAGGTAGATAAGGTAGAGGAGGTAGGAGGTAGGTGGTAGGAGGTAGGAGGTAGGAGGTAAGAGGTAAGAGGTAGGAGGTAGGAGGTAGGAGGTAGGAGGTAGGAGGTAGGGGGTAGGAGGTAGGAGGTAGGAGGTAGGAGGTAGGAGGTAGGAGGTAGGAGGTAGGAGGTAGGAGGTAGGAGGTAGGAGGTAGGAGGTAGGAGGTAGGAGGTAGGAGGTAGGAGGTAGGAGGTAGGAGGTAGGAGGTAGGAGGTAGGAGGTAGGAGGTAGGAGGTAGGAGGTAGGAGGTAGGAGGTAGGAGGTAGGAGGTAGGAGGTAGGAGGTAGGAGGTAGGAGGTAGGAGGTAGGAGGTAGGAGGTAGGAGGTAGGAGGTAGGAGGTAGGAGGTAGGAGGTAGGAGGTAGGAGGTAGGAGGTAGGAGGTAGGAGGTAGGAGGTAGGAGGTAGGAGGTAGGAGGTAGGAGGTAGGAGGTAGGAGGTAGGAGGTAGGAGGTAGGAGGTAGGAGGTATAAGCTAGGAGCTAGGAGGTAAGAAGCAGGAGGTAGGAGGTAGAAGGTAGGAGCTAGGAGGTAGGAGGTAGGAGGTAGGAGGTAGGAGGTAGGAGGTAGGAGGTAGGAGGTAGGAGGTAGGAGGTAGGAGGTAGAGGAGGTAGAGGAGGTAGGGGAGGTAGAGGAGGTAGAGGAGGTAGAGGAGGTAGAGGAGGTAGAGGAGGTAGAGGAGGTAGAGGAGGTAGAGGAGGTAGAGGAGGTAGAGGAGGTAGAGGAGGTAGAGGAGGTAGAGGAGGTAGAGGAGGTAGAGGAGGTAGAGGAGGTAGAGGAGGTAGAGGAAGTAGAGGAGGTAGAGGAAGTAGAGGAGGTATTGGAGGTATAGGAGGTAGGGGAGGTAGAGGAGGTAGAGGAGGTAGAGGAGGTAGGAGGTAGAGGAGGTAGAGGAGATAGAGGAGTTAGTGGAGGTAGAGGTGGTAGAAGAGGTAGAGGAGGTAGTGGAGGTATAGGAGGTATAGGAGGTAGAGGAGGTAGGAGGTAGAGGAGGTTGGATGTAGGAGGAATGAATGTGTAGCAAAGTTATGTATTTTCAAATTAAACACCCTATATACAGAGTGTCTCACCTCTGATGGAACCACTCCCGTAACTTCCGTTTTGTTTTTGTTAGGGAAGATGCAGCCCTCACCTTTTAACGTGTGATGCCATGCGCGAGGCCGGTGGGTGCGGCGATTCAAACCCGCGTACCTTGTTATAGCAAGCGAGAACACAACCTGTGAGCCACCAAGATCCATAGACTTGTCGCTGATGATAGAATATCCCTGTATATTGGTTCCTGATATCACCACCCTGTACCATCAGAAAATTTGACTCAAGGCTGTCATTTAGACACTACTTGCACTGCACTGTTTGGAACCTTTGGTGTAGTTATAAATTCACTGGAGTTTTATTCCAACACCAAACTGCTATTTTCAACACCACGACACGTGTTTCAATCACCAAGTGATCGTCTTCAAAAAGGAAGGTTAATCTAACCTCTGAAGTGTTGTCATGGAAATGTAACGACGATTTTCGATTTCCTAAATCACGATCCATGGTAACGCAAATACTACGATACTTCACCAACACACCAACAAGCGGCTAATGCTATTATTGAAAATCATTATGGAGACGACTACCAACATAGAAGATGCCATAAAATTGATAAATGACATCATTCATGTTCATAGTAATGGAGGATTCGAAATTTTTAATTCCAAGGAGGTTCTGCATGGAATACTGCAGGATCTTGGAACAAATACCAATACATCAGACGTTGTCTAATATATCTATGGTGGAAGAGTTTTAGGCGTGATTTGGAATGCCAGCCAAAGACATTTTAAGTTTGAATCTCGAATTTCATATAGGGTTTCTGAGCGGTACGAAAATCCCAAACAAAAAAGGAGTTCTAAAACTGTCTGTTTATGATCAACTCGGGTTGAAAAATCTGTATCAGTAGAATCTGTGCGTCATTTCTTGAAATAAAAACAGCCTACGAAGGAAATCATCTACAGCTAAATTATACTAATTATATTCCATTAATATTCCGATGAATCCCTACATAGTAGCGTTTACACCAGGTTGATGACCATATGAATGCATTCATTATTTTCACTTATTCATTTGAATTACATATGATTTGGTAATAATCGTTGATTTTTTTGCAGTTGATATGTACCATTAAATCAACGCATAAGAAGAAGACTATCCCCGTAATTGTAAGACTGACTGATATTAATGATAACGCCCCCCAATTCGTTAATACGCCATATGAAACCAGCATATCCGAGGTAAGTAGTATTGCTGAATCGGTACTTCTCATTAAGAGTATGGCTAGTTGACCGACAACCTTGATTGCTGCTTAACAATATAATTATATAATTATTAAGTATATGAATCCAGCGTAAAAGGCCATCATTCACTGTGTTGAGTCATGTCATGAATACTTTTTCGACACTGAGATCTGGCATGATAAAAGTCAATAATTTTTTGCACTTATGCGAAAAATAATCGAATGTAACAGTGTGATGAATAATCAAAGAAATCAGCTTCGTATTATGCCCAGGATTTTTCTGTCAGAAGACTTTATATTTCCAATTTCGGTTCTTCTTTATCGAATAATAATATGCTAATAATAATATTTTTCTACCACTATTGTATTCTACAATGATTACATATTGAATATTAATTGAGGAATGAAGATGGTTCCAAGACACCGTGGATCCTAACTCATTATTCAATGGCACTCGTCAATCACAGATTCGGAATTTTCAGGATCCACGGTAACTGAGAGGTTTAGACCAATGACCAAACAGCAAATGTACCAAACAAATTTCTCAAGAAAGCTTCGTTGGCTTGGATATAAACAGCCTCGTTGAATTTTCTTCTGAACCAGTGTTCCTCTTTCTGTTCTCTCTTCTATTGAATTTGGTGATGTTCTTTCCTTCCACCACCTCCTCCAAAAATTGCATATATGAGGTCCCATACGAATTTGGACCTTAGTAGATCCGTGAAATCAAGAGAACCTTAGCAGTTAGGTTTACGCAGCGAGGCGACACGTACAAAAACTGGTATCGCAGACCATGTGTGGAAAAAACATCACTAAAATCAATAGGAGTATTACCCATAGAGGAACACTGGTTCAGAAGGAAATTTAAAGAAGCTGTTTATATCCAAACCAACGGAGTCTTCAATCGACAGTGCGTAGAGATCAAAAATGTTTGGAAACCGCTCATTGATGGTTTTAGTATAACAAGAACTCATTAATCAGTTGAAATGTTGTGAACAATATAAATTATAAGATGATACAAGTTCCAAATGAATGTACTTATTCTCATCCGTGTTTTAAGCATATTTTCCACACTTATATTATAAGCAACTAATTTTCAAAACGACTGCAATAGTTCAATAGAATAAAATAGAATAATTTTTCTACGACAAGGCTAGATTGAAATTTTATCACTGTTGACAGTGCATTTCCGTTGTTTTCGGTTAACTAGTCACTCCTAATAATATGTCTATAATTAGACATAGTAATAGTAGTCTCGTGCTTCATAACTTATCATTTTCCAGCTGACGCCCATCGGAACAACGATATTCCAGAACATCGTCGCCAAAGACAATGACACCGGAGTCAATGGACTGGTTGAATACTCCGTAGTGAAAGGTAATTTGAATATCATTTCGGTTTTTGCGTCCGGAGATTTCGCGATGAAACGAATTTGTTACGAAGGCATGTTTGCGGATGTTAATGGTGCTATAAGGAGATTTGTCTCGGTGGTCTCAAATAAGTATGGGTTTGGAAGCAAAAATCAGGTCTGCTCAGAGTGAACCGCAAAATTCATAGTACAGGGTACGGTAAAAGTCATCCCAATGCGTGGACGTGCTTGTGTCAGTAGAGTAACGAAAGTTTGAAATAAAAATTGAATGGGCAGACTAACAGACATAACTGCTTATGCTGAGCGCCTAACGTTCGGTGACTGATTCGACAGAAGAGGGCAAATCAAATGGCCCGCACGTACGCCTGATCTAAGTCCGTGTGATGAGGCATTTGTTAAATGTTCGCATGATATCCCACATTCGGAAACGTTAGACGATTTAGAAAATATTTCATAATCTCTGCGCGAAATCTGACTTCATTTTACTTTCTTTCAGTCACTCCAGGAACAGTGAATGCATCATGGAGTCTGTGCTACCGAGGAGTTATTCTTGTTCTGCTCGAAAGTCACAATGCGAATGACTTATTGTAAATCATGGCTTTATTCGTAGATGAAGGTTAAATTTAGCACTGATTATCATAATAATAATAATGGTCAGACATGAGCATTCCTTTTCAAGGCACGTGATTATGATGAATTTGGTCTCGTTTTAGACACTCAACGAGTTGACCCAAAACCGTCACCGAATCAAACACTGAGGTTCTCCTGCAGCTTCATGAGGATACGCCAATTCATGAGATCTTCTTCAAGACCTTGGCTCATCAAAAAAATTGACCTTCGTACTCCACAGGTCAAGTGGGCTACCGAGAGGTATTTATAATGGCCTGCCATGATGGTGTCTTCAACACCCTTTTCCACCGCAGTTGCATGATGGGTATAGAGGACACTAAAGTAAAGACGAGACACCGATGTTGCCTATGCTCCAGGAGATACTGAGTCCGTTGTGGAGAATGATCAGGAGTGCCGAATCTATTGGAACTACTCATTCCCAACTCTCGGGCAAATACAAGCAAATGAGCCTGATATCATCAAAGTAAGACGACTTTTGTTATAGAGTTTTCGGCTCCTGGCGAACATCGTCCTAAAGGAGGAGATAAAACGGACTAATTATCGAGAGTTACTCTTTGAAATTTGCAGGCTCTACCCAAATCATTCTACTAAAATGGTGGTTCTGCTCTGTAATCTGAAAATCATACCGGCTTGCCGTGATGCGGCCGAATTCTTAGCCAGAAGAATGGTTCACTACGTCTACTCAGGGCACATGATTCTTGGACGAAGTGTGTTTCCATGAGAACTGAGATTCACTGTATAGTTTTGGTGAAATTGTAAAATCAACAAGTGCTGAAGAGAAAAGTTTAGGACACGTATAGTAAGATTGAAATTACAGAAAAAGTTACATATAAAATATTCATTGGTTGTCATAATAATTGTAATTTTGCTGAAAACAACCACAATTTTTAGTATAATCACACATGCTCATTTCATTTTAAGGTGAACATTTGCCGCCGGACGAAGGTATAGGAAGAGATCGAATCCACAGCGAAGACGGTTACGGATATTTCGCCATCAACTTACCGCATCAGGGTCAAGTTACGGTCAATAGGACGTTGGATTTCGAAAAGACTCAGCGATATTACGTTACCGTCGTTGCCACTGTGAGTAAAATTGCATTAAGTGTGACTGTATTATGTTTAACTTTATACCGGATGTAGCGTAAGAGGTGAACCAGGAAGCGATATGAATATTTGGAAAAACGTTGGAGAAGTCACTGTCGGTGTTTCTATATTTTTGTAGACACCTGTTGAAACCCTCACAATTTTGTCATATTGGTGCGAGTGTTTAGTTAAGTAACTTTATACATTATTCGATGTTATGCCCTGACATTTGGCAAGGCAAACACGGCAGTGAACGAGTTCGACCTATATAAGGAAGCAGGAACTGGTGGATTTTTTCTTGTTATGCTACAGAGCAGCCTGCATTTTTTTTACCACAGTATTAATGCTCAAAGCGCGACAGCATCCATAACATTTTGAAAATGTTACAGACACACTCGTCGTGTCGTATACAAAAAGATTAGATACGAGTAGGGCTCGTATAACATCCTTGCACAACAAAGTGTACAATATTTGGCGATGATATATCGAATTTCCATATTCAACATACTTTATTCTACTAAAGAGGTGGCTTTTAATAATAATAATAATACTGTTTGCGGCAAAAGCGTACTGTTTACCATCAAACAGCACTGTCTCAATAGGAGAATGCTGGTAGCTGCAAAAAAGTCACTAGTGAGGCAGGCGAGAATCATCACGGAAAACATGAAGTGTATCGATAAGTCTTCTGGCTTATTCCAAGAGCGTCCACGTGTTGTGGATAACTGGAATAATCCGCAAACACTTAACGAAGAAGTTTGACCCTGATGGGTTGGTGGAAAAAATGCCCAAGCACCCACGCATGCTATCGGAATAGATTTTGGTATCGACAAATGTTCCACAGTTCTCACAGGAGAATGATGCGAGGAATACAGAGACAATGTTCAGCTTGTAGACGAAAGCATCCTACATCATCTTGAAGCCGAAGAGATGTACTTATATTCACCTAAAGGTGGAACAACGTCGCTCCCAAGAGGTACCCACTGTTAAAAACTCCTCACGGCAAAAATCAGCATAATCTTCGACAGATTTGGTTATCAGAACTGTCGGGGAAAAACAAAGTTGCTGCAACTAATATGCTCGCTGTTCCGATCCTACTCTAATGTCTCTACTCCTTTAGAGTGATGAAATGGACTCAAGAAAAACTGCGACAACTCGACGTGAAAACTTGCAAAATTATTTTCTTTATATAGGGCATGCATCCTGAATCGTCCTATCCACGGTTGTACTTTCCCAGATAATAGACATAACAGACATAACAGATGGTACTATATGGAACCTGTAAAGTAATCAGGAGTTTAGTATAGATCACCTTCTCTACTTGGTCTGCAACAAGCAGAGATCGGAGCATATCTATTCAATGCAGAAGCCTGTGCAGCTTGCTGAGCAAGAAGCTCAGATTTATGCGAATGAACAGCCAGGGTGGTGGCTTCACCCCCAATTATTTGAATCCGTTATTGCGAGATATGGAAAACTAGACGAGATCAGTTAAAAAATTCAGCGTCACTACAACCTAAATATTATACTTAATACTTGAAACACCAAGATTTATGCGAATCAACAGTCGATGTGAATTGGTTGTCTATTTTTTCAGGCCTATTTGTTTATTATAATTCGTACCTCCACTGCTACGAATAACAACCTCTACCATACCCACATATGCGAGAATTCATGCTCCATTTGTTAACGTGGACTTATTGGTTTGCAACGTTGGGCACCAACTTATGGCAATCCGTGTGGTTTCTACAAATAGAAATCTATTGAAAATCGCGAGAATATTGATTGTCGAACACGATATTCCAGCCTATTACTTATTTATATCTAACCGAAGTTATGCATCGTGGGAGATCGAAGCAGTTATACAATTCTCTACAGGGTCTTCATTTTCTCAGATATCCGCATTATCAGTGTCGAATAATGAAAAGGTTCTCGCAATGGATCCATCTAGGTATTTCATAGATAGATAGATAGAAAGACAGCAGACATAACACACACTACACACATAACACACAACACACTACACACAACACACTACATACTACACACTAAACACTACACACTACACACTACACACTACACACTACATTCTACACACTAAACACTACACACTACACACAACATACAACACACAACATACAACACACTACACACACAACTCACTGCACACAACGCACAACACACTATACATACGGTTGTAATTATTTGTCAAAAAAAATATGATTATTTTATGGAGGCCATACATCGTGTGTGATTTCAACCTATTCCAATTTTTCCTACCCACTGTATAAGCATACATGGTAAAATAACCTTGTTACGATCTTACATTGACAATTGATAGAAATTAATTGTTAATTAATTCCAATAAATTGTATCAATTATTATTACTGCCATGTACATTTCACCTATAGTTGGAATTATGTTATAATAATTATTCGAAATTTCCTATTTCTCTCAGCATACCGACAATACAGACCAGTATACACCCACACCTATGGCGCCAAAGAAATGTCAGTTATAATTATTGCCATAAAGAATAAAACATTAACAATAAAGAACCAAGACAGAGAATGTGAATTGATTGTTAGAATGATTGATTGCTACTTCTATAGCATTCAGATCGTTATGAATATAATAATAGTATTTTTTGGAACACCATGACAAATATATTGTCCCAGATGGCCAATCCCTCGTTAAGACATTAAATTGCACGTGTGAAAACGTGTGAAAACTGGAACAAAATGAGGAACATATATTCACAAGATCCTTTGATAAACTTTTCCGAGATCAGTTATACTAACGTTTCGGTATCGCTTGCCCATCATCAATGTTTTTTTTTATACAGACAAAAACTTTTTATTATCTTCAGTTCTAGTATACCCAACTCCAGATTTTTTTTTCAATAAAAAATCTCGTCAAAAATGCTAGATAATTTAATACGTAGCAAAACGGTCATATGGTATCATAGATCATTGAATGTTGAATGGATGATAGCTCAAATAACTATTCCATCATAACGGGGCCTGTTTGAAAAAAAATTATTAATGTGACCTAGTTGATCTATAACGAAACGTTTCATCTTCATAACTTCACCAATAATAGCAACACTCTCAAAAATAATTTTTTTCCACTTCATCTCATCTATTATTGTGATAACTTCAACTTTCACAATACTAACATTATAAACTTGTTTAACTTGTTCAACTTCTAATTTCCTGAAACTTTTTCAACATATTCAACTGGTCAAATTTTTATACTTCAATGGTCCACCTCTTTTCAACTCTTTGATTTTTTTATGGATTTCTACATATCAAACCCTTCAACTTATTCAAATTTGTCTTTCATGTTGTCTTTATTCTCTTCATTAAACATTTTTCAACTTGTTCCATTACCAGTTTTTTCAACTACTTCATTTCTTCAACTTCCCAAGCTTTTCAACTCTTTAATGTTTTTAAGTTTTTTAACATGGCCTTTTTTTCTTCGATTTTTCGACCTTATGTATCACTTAGAGCCGCTTTCAATATTCTAATTCAGAAAACTTTTTCATCCCATTTTGATAACCTCAACTGTAACAATTCTTTCAACTTCATCACATACATAATTTGACATCGTCATTGAGTTGAACAAAGTAGGTAATAAATAAATTGTTTCCTCAACTAAACACTTTTTTTTCCTTCGAAATGGTAGTTTTAATCTACGAAGGGAATTATTACCTATCATAATAATTATTTCGATATGTTGAAACATCTTATCTTCAATGCTGTCTGCATTCTATCCACTCGCAAAACAGTAATTGAAACATTTTCTTAGACTGCCTCTGGCAGAGTTTTCAAACATTCTGAAAAGTCTAGTAGGCTAAAAGTATTGTCTTTCAGCTATGGGGTGTTCGTGAAGTTACTCATTGGGGTCAAGTTGGCTGTGATTTACTGATATGTCAGTGTTTATTGACATTGGAAGCGGTGATTCCGTTTTGCTATTTGAAGGGTTTCGACTTCAGTTTTTTGTTAACTATGATTCCGACTGGAATTGCGAAACAAAATATTCAGCGTACCGGTTTTTTTTTCGTCGAAATTTGTCAGCTAATAGGTACCTACTTTGTTTCAGGATCGAGCCAGAGACGAGTCCCAAAGACTGTCATCTACAACGACGCTAACGGTGAATATTAAAGATGACGATGATCTGCCGCCCTCGTTCATCTACAAGGGTTGCATGCTCTTGGATGGGTCTTGCATCAACCCGGAATATTCTGCATCGGTAAGCCCAAACAAATAATTCAACTATCAATTGAAGTGTTTTTCCGAGGGTCTTGGATCGGTTGTTTATGAACCACATCCTTACGATTTTTAAGATTTGAAGAGAAGAAAACAGCTGCTTACATATAAATTCAGGTGAAATTTTTTGGAATATTAGAGACTTTATGACTGTTTACCTACGGCCACTGCAGAAAATAGGCAAAAACACACGACTCGCAGTCTTAGTGCATAGCTCCTTACGCATGGTAAACAAATCGCACAGTTTTCGTAAACAAAACGCACAGTTTGATATATCTCGAAACGGCCTAATCGATTTGAGAGAAATATTGAAAAACAAGAAAAACATGTACCGTTTGAATGATTTGTGATATTTTACAGTTACTCATTTGTTAATATTTGTTATTTCATCTTTCTTGGAAAGATATATTGTTATTTTTTAAATTTTGTTTATTCATTTATAAATATTATATAATGTTTATATGTTATATATTATATATGTTTATATGTACACACAGGTATCATAACCTATGTATAATCATATATTGATTTTTTGACCAATAATTTTAAATTTTCATGTATTAATATATTTTAAGTTCAATAAATAAATAAAAAATAAATAAAAAATAAATAAAAAATAAACAAAAAATAAATAAAAAATAAATAAAAAATAAATAAAAAATAAATGAAAAATAAATAAAAAATTCCAAACAATTGTCTTCGATCGGTAAAATGTGCTTATCGTTCTTGATACTTAATTTTTCAATTTTTTATGTTTTCTTGTAAAACACCTGATTTTTCCAAGAGTACTGAAAAGAAATATCGAATATGTCGTCTTTTTCGAAAGGCAGTTAAACTGTCTTCAAAATGAGGTATCACTCAGGTTATTTCCATCCCCGCTACAGAGTTAATCGACTTTGATCGAAATCGAGTTGACGAGTTCCTGCGTCTTTTTTGATTTCCTGCAGAGGCTCAAATATTCGGGATGGTCGACGTTTTTAAATTGTCACACCGTATGTAACAATACCATCATTACGGAATAATTTGAGAAATATTACATAGTGATCGTAATTAAAGTAATTGGTATGCAAATTCGTAACACATTTCCAGCATCTCGTTAGATTGTGTCGAATTATACATGGGAATAGTATCGAGAACGTAATCGTATGGTTATCGTGGGAAAGCTTTCTGAAAACGGCCCGTGAATATTCTTATGTCAATGCCGTAATACATCATAATATAATATAACCTTCTCTCGGGAATTCTAATGTGCGTTCAGGTGTACGGATCACTAATTCAGAAGAATGTATTTATCGCATTTTTCTTCTGTACACACACCTGTTTTATCTCCGTAAGAATAAATGGATCAGGTAGGGCTTTTGAATCATCGACTGGGCTAAGTCGTGGGTTTCTATTGTTGTTTTGTCGTATGTGGATCCTTTTTTTTTTGAAGCTCTTTTGAAAATGACGGAAAATGGACCGACCACCGTTTTGTTGTTCTAATCCTGGTTCTTCTAGTCGAAGTAAACAAATCAAACATTGAATGTATTCGAAATTCAACGTCTTACAAATTTTTCTACAATAAAAATTCCATGGGCGAGCATCGAACAGAAGACAACTACTGACACCTACAACCGTTGAATCATATCTCTTAAAGTATTTGCAAAGCTTCTGTAAGCACTACTTTGCTCCGAGAAGCCGCGGCGACGAATGCCTGCGGTTGTACAGCCAGACTAGATCGCCAATCTTGAATGCTTCAGCATCTGCGTTGATGTCATATGTCCTCTTCATTCTGTTGCTGGCGCTGTCGATATTCAAACGGACTCGTTCGTGGATGTCGTCCATTCTCTGCCGGAGTTTGCTGACATAATCTTCTCCCGCGGTGTCTTGTCGTGGTTGCGTCCCAAACACCAAGTGACAAGGGAGTCGTAGCTCTCGTTCCATAATATAAGGGCAGAGGTTTGGCCGGTTAACGAGTGCGCTGCCGAACAATAAGCCATCTGGAAGATTGGAAAGGTACTGATCCCAGTCTTTCTGATGGGCGGCTACTACCTTGCGGACAGGTGGCGGTTTTTTTTCAATATTGTACATCCAGAGTCGAGGCTATACGGACCCTGCAAGATACATAAGAAATTTATGTAAATGTAAAACAATCGGAAACGACAATAAAAGGCAGAGCAATGATTGTGCATTCAAAGCGCAATCAAAAACTAATAGATCGCTTACTGCATTTTTTTCAATAACAACAAAAATAATGGGAGAAAGTTGAACATGCTGAATTGCCATTATTATACAAGCCCTGTGAGAGTATGAACTGAGAATTGACATAACGAGTAGGTATAGGTATATACTGTTTATTCAGTCTTGCGAATGCACATTCCAAGATTACGTGGGTTGGTTTATAGGTCATACTTTGATGTATGTATGCAGGTCAATGAAAAGAGGACTTTTTCGTGATAAAAATACTTGGAGAAAAAGAGAAAAAAAAATGTGCCATCACATGAAAAACTCGAATCGCAACATTCAAGTGCCTCGCACTCGCGTACGTTTGCTATTTTTTTTCACGTTTAAGGATTTTTCACCAGATTTACTTTTTGCAAAATCATTTTTACAGGTATCCAGTGGCGTGCTACACGGTATTCTCAACGTCTCGCCAGAAAAAATCCAAGCCGTGGACATGGATACCATCAACTCGCCTATCAAGTATTCCTTCGTCAGCGGTAACCCGGATTCTTATGTCGACTACTTCCGCATCGATCCGGACACCGGAGCCGTCCACCAAACTAAACCAGTCGATACCTCCACCACGAAAAAATTCAGCATCATCATCAAGGTTAGTTTTCACTGGGAATGTGATCGTCTCAATGAGTTTTTATCTACATCCTCATTGGCTCAGTGCAAGGCAATATTCCTAGAAATCGAGCGGAAAGTTTGTGCAAACCCACCATCGCAAAAAGTGCGCGTCAAAACATCATTATAAAAGACGTGCCAGGAACGAGAGCTTTAGTTTCAGATAATATGTCAAGACTAGTACTTTGACCACACCAATGCAGATTACCTACTGCCACAGCTGCAGTTGAAAAGTTTGGAGATGTCAACCTAAAAAGACCCGAATATCAACTAGAACTTTCATTTCAATGATTTCCATTTATACCGTAAGACCCTGTATGTATGAAGATATTTGCAATTGAAAGCAAACGTAGAGATACTATAAATGAAGCAAGAACGGTTCAGAAAATATTCACATGATTGTCCAGTAGAGCATTGTTTTTCAGTTGTCTCGAAAAGTGGGTTAATGATATTTCGTGTTTCACGATTCTGGTTCACTCGATTTTTTCGTTAAATATTAGCGTTGTAAGGCATATTCATTTTTGAAAAATCTCTGATCAGATAAATTATGAAACTACCGTTTGGCAGCCGTCTGGTCGTAATTATTTCATTACCGCGATAAAATTGGTTCCGTAATTGCACCCAGAAACACTCGGAATTGATTTTCAAATTATCGATGATTATCTATACTTTAATTAGTGTTGTACCAGTGATAAATTGTTATTATGAAACTTGCCCATAATGGTATCGAATGTAATGAGAGCAAATAATATGTTTTCGCTTCACCGAGACTGATGAAGATAACTTCGTTATCGAAATGGGCATCCAAGAATATGTAGAAAAAAATCATAGGAAATCGAAATCATATAAAATTACTTGTATATTATGTAAATATTTGTGAATTTTATTAGTAGTATCTGAACCGAAAATGGTGTCGGGTACCTAAGTCATTTAAACTTTCTGGAAATTTCTGGGATATAAGAAAAAACTCCAGATACACTGCTCTTGAAGATTCTGAAAATCTCAAACGAACAAACAATCATTAATAGAATGACAGATAGTAAGCTGGATTGATTATGTTAGGGCCGGTCTTTTCACCTCAAAATAAAGTCTGTGATAACTATCTATCGAATAAATTTCACGGGTTTACATATCCTTATCTGATAGATAAAGTTATCTGAGACTTATCTATAGGTGAAAAGACCGGCCCTTAGAGTCACAACTTTAAGAAATAGACCGGGAGATGATGACAGATTCTTGAATTCCTTCTCTTTTTTTCACATGTTCAGTTGATTATTTCAAGGCTTTCTCCACGAGAGAAGAGAATGCTTTTTATTTTTCCTGAGTTTATCAGTTCAATCTGTTAGAAAAACTGCTTTGCATTGAAAAAACTCCCCTCGCCCCTCATTCCAGAAATGTATACATTGCCTACTTTGAGGCGTTGCTTTATTTTCTATGTGATAATCTGTTCTCTTACATTTTCGAATATACCTGAATCATTAACTAATTATTTGTCACAGGCTCAAGAAGTTTCCGAAGCGAAAAGATCAACAACTGCAAAACTGTTCATAACAGTAAAACCTGTCGATGCGCACCCACCCGAAATCAAGTTGTCTGCGACGGAAGGATTTGTCGACGAAAACTCCCCAATAGGAGAAAAAGTTGTCGACGTTGATGGAAAGCCTTTGCTTGTCACGGTCGAGGATAAAGATTTCGTAAGTGAAATTTTGATTCAAAAAAATTTGTTTTTGTGCAGTATACATTTTTTTATAGCATAGTGGTATTGTACGAGTGTTTTGTATACTAATAAGATATGAAATGCAATACAAACTTTTATTCACAGCTAATTTGTATTAACGCGGACACTTTCCCTAATTTGAGAGCTTTTTTGATGTTTGCCGAAAAGATTATTATATATGTAAAAAAATTACTTTCGACTTTTTGATCATGAAACATTAGTGTTTTTTGACTTCATGAAACGTTTGTGAACGGAAGCATTAGGACTGTATAAGATGCCATCTGCGGATAATAGTATATTAGTAGATATTTCGATACCTTAGAGCACCCCCTCCACTCCCACTTTCAGCCCTGCACCTTCCCTTCGTCGACCAATCAGAGCCTAGCTGTCACTCATTCCTCCATCGACCAATCAGAGCCAAGCTGTCACTCGTCCCTCCATCGACCATAAATTATAGATGTTTCAATGTCTTGACGTGTCACAAAAATTTCCACAATGGTCGTCACATTAATTTTCACCATGTTTGTCACATTGACGTTTGACAGACCAGTGAATAATGGACGTAATAATGCTTGTGAAAACATATACATTATGAGTATTTTGAACAATTGTCGTAAACAAATAAATATAATTTCTTCAATTTCATTCAGAGCCCCGACGATCCGAAACCGAGCTACACTTTCGAGCTGACCACGCCCTATTTCGCGATCGACAAATGGGGTCACGTGATCGTCAACGAGAACAACTTGGATCGGGATCCCCCGAACCCCGGCAGGTTCAAATTCCAGATCGTCGCAAGGGAGAGGCCAGGAATCGCCGCCAGCGCCCCCACGTCCGTCGGCGTCACGCTGCGCGACATCAACGACAACGCCCCCGTGCTCCCCATGATCGCACCTGTCACGGTGCCGGCGGGGGAGGCCAAGAGGGTCGTCACGACGGTGCAAGCGACGGATAACGATGAAGGTAAGAACGAGCAATCTTAGATGTAATGTAATGTTTATGATTCATGAAATTGCAACCAAATTTTGTTACGCCTACATTGAGTAACTCTTGCGCTATAGGTTGGCTTGCTCTAATATTAGGTTCTCCTATGAATGATTTATTACATTAATTTCTACAACTTAGTGTGGCGAAAATCCGTTTTTTTTCATCTCTCACGTTTTGAAATCTGAACTGTCAAATTAGAGGTTATCAATTATCAGTAATTTTCAGTAAATATTTTTGTAAAATCTGCGGTTGAAGAAAAAATTTTGTGTGTAATTCAAGCGCGAAAACTTTGTCGGTTTCAAAACATTGCCAAACCTTTTTTTCAAGCTACAAAGTATTTCTTTGCGCTCTTGAAACACAAAAAGCTATTTTCTAGAATTTTTTTTCCGATGTGATTTCAGATGAAAACGCCATCATCACTTATTCCATCTACCACGTTTCGAACAACGGCAATAACAAATTCACCATAAATGCGACGACCGGCCTTCTCGAAACGGTGGGTAAGCTGAACGCGGGCGAGCAGTACAGTTTAACGGTTCAAGCTACGGATAAGGGTGGTTTGTACAGCCAGGCAATAGTGGAGGTCACCATCAGCCCTGGACCAAACACGCAAGCGCCTGTTTTCGAGCAGTCTTCGTACGATATCGAAGTCAGTGAAGGGGCTACGATTAATTCTACGGTCGCGTCCATAACAGTAAGTACCATTATTATTATTATTTCTATACGTTAGAATTATCCCAGTCGGGCCCGGTCTCCATACATCCGGAGGGCGCGATCGTGTCATTTACCCAAAAAGGCACTCCCCAACGTCAGTGAGACTCATGTCCCCCGAGCAGACAAAGTGAACCAAGGATGACGGCCTTCTGCATTCTTCCGGCTGAGATTTCTGCCGCATCAGGGTAAACCGGTATGATATTCAGATTAGCGTATCCATCATTACACCAAGGACCCCTATGACCACAACCACCATTTTAACAGAATGGGTTGGGTCGAGCCTGCGGAGGTCAAAGAGTAACTCTCGTTATTTAAACGATGTTCGTTTCGCCAGGAGCCGAATACTCTATGACGAAAATCGTCTTACTCTGATGGTCGAGGAGGACTATATCAGGCTTATTTGCTGAGGGTGGGGAATGAGTAGTTTCAATAAATACGGCACTTCCAATTCTCCACATTGGAGACAGCAAATGCATTATGGTCTCAGGCTTCCCACGACAAGCTCGGCATTTAATATCGGGGACCTCCATACCCATTGCTGAACGGGCTCCAACTCGGAGACAGAATTTGGGTCACCCCGATCAGTGTCGGCTGCCTGTGCTGCTGCCTTGAAAGGGAATGCTCCGATCTCTGCTCTTTCATGGTCACTGACCATGCAGAGAAGAGGATCCGAACTCCTGATAACTTTACGAGTACATGCAGTATCATTCTATTATGTAGACACTCCAAAATCAAAAGTCCATGGCCTTCCTGTTGTCTGGGAATGAGCATCATATTAGTTGCAGCAACTTTGTTCTTCCCAGAGAGTTCTGATGACCAGATCTGTCGGAGTTTATGCTGATACCTGCCGCGGAGAGAGTTGTTAACTGTGATTACCTCTTGGGAGCGGCGTTGTTCCATCCCTAGGTAAGTATACGTCTCTCCGGCATCAATATGATGTAGGATACTTCCGTCTACGAGCTGGAAATCGTCTCCGTATTTCTCGCATCGTCCTCTTTTGTCACATTTGTGTGGCACATTTGTCGATACCAAACTCCATTCCGATAGCATGCGTGTACTCTTGCACCACCCCTCAAGGATTGATGTAGATTCTTCTCTCCAAAGGCATATAGCTCCAGGTCATCCATATAGAATAAATGAGTGCCTTCGGTTGCTAGGGGTGCCGCAGTTGTATCCGCGAGTGTTTCTGAGTGCAACCAGCAATGGCAATAGTAAGATGCAGAAAAGAAGATGGCTCAAGGAGTCTCTCTGATATTATTATCATTAGTATGCGATGTATTTACGAGGCTTCCGTGAGCAAAGACAAACTCCCTTCAAAGATCGAAAAAGGGGTCCAAAGTTTATCTTGTACGATGGAAAATTCAGCAGAAAACAAGTATTTATTTGAATTACATCCGCTAGATTTTTGGTCAAGGGACCTTTGCAAATATTCTCACTTGCGGTCAGTGGAAGAAGAGATGTGTCAGTTGTCAGAACTCAGTTACTCGAAAGGCTGTTGAAAGTGTTTTCTCCTTCAGCTTGAAGACATGCAAATATTTATTATTGGAAAAATCTGTATGGGAATTATTGCCGATTTGAATAAATATTGTTTTTTGTTTAATTTGTGTCGAGCACAAATCTATTGCGAGCATTTTCGATTGGCTGCTCGAGACGTAAATATCAATAGATATTTTTTCAGTTCAACAGCTAATTATTTTAATCTCATTGATCATCGCGGCGAAATTTTCCATAATCCCAACCATGCCTGGAGACATTTCCATTTCCTGTCGAAATCGAATAGTTTTTGTGTATCGTTTCTTTTAGGCTATCGATCCAGAAGGTGACCCTGTGACATACTCGATTGTATCTGGAAATGACCTGAGACAGTTCGCCATCGATACAAGAACCGGAATTATGACCATCATTAGACAGCTAGACCGAGAAGAGTTGAGCACGTACCAGCTGGTGAGTTTCAAATATTATCTTACAAGTCAATTTTCCCAATATTGAATTGTAGTTCCTACTGACTCTCACCGACAATCGTCGGCAGCACTGCGTTTCTCCGACAGTAGTAGTCAGCAGTACTTCGTTCCAAGAGTCGTCGCAGCACTGTTACTTCGTGATATTCCGAGGGGAAAACGGCTGATGATATTACTAATTCTCAAAAATCGAAAGTAATGCCTCTAATAACCAAGTAATTCCCGAGTAATACCCAGTAATTCCCGAGTAATACCCAGTAATTTCCGAGTAATACCCCCCAAGTGATGCCAGTAATACCCGTCAGAAAAGTAAGAAAAATATAAAATCGTGTATCGATTTTAGGTTTGTTATCAAGTACAAGTCGGAAAACCTTTTTTTCCATTGCACATTTTGAATTTCCGCTACTGCTTTCTAATT
Source organism: Chrysolina haemoptera (assembly GCA_958298965.1). Lineage (NCBI taxonomy): Eukaryota > Metazoa > Arthropoda > Insecta > Coleoptera > Chrysomelidae > Chrysolina > Chrysolina haemoptera. The sequence continues at coordinate 32,602,417 of OY282591.1, forward strand.
TTTCAGACAATTCCAATTCCTATGTTTTGAAGACCTTTTTTTTGCCCCTCACCGATTATTATTGTGCAGTAGCATCACCCGGATTCCGAACTCTCTATTCGAATCGAGACGATATATACCTCTACAACTAATAGCATGTAAAGAAAGAAGATGAATATATCGTTTCGACTCGAATCGAGAGTTCGGAATCTGGGTGCTGTTCTCTCACTTCCGAATAATTCCTGTAATACCCATGTAATGCTCGAGTAATACCTCTCTTTCCCGTGTAATGCCCAACAATTCCTAACATATCCTGTAATGCCCAAGTAATACACCAGTAATACCTGTAATGCCCAAGTAATACCGATAATTCCCAACTAATACCCGAAATACTCGATTAATGCCCCTAATTCCCGACTAATACCCTACTAATACCCGATTAATGCCCAAGACATGTACACCAAAATTCCCCAGCGGTTTCCCCACGTGATAGTCATTGACAGCACTGCTTTTCTTCAACAGGAATCGACAACACTGTTTCTTTCCGACAGTCGTTGTCCAGTTTGGTCACGAAAGCCCTAGCCATTATATCAGTCTTCTATTTCCGAGTTATTTTTAATGACTTCATTACCCCTATGGTGTTGTCTTGTGATTTTCCCCGATTGGAATCGAAAATTGATGTTTTGTCCGATTTAATCGCCACCTTATTATCTACTTAGCAAGAAACTGGGCGTTCATTATCTCGAAAATTTCGAGAAATTACGGGCGAATGATACTCGGGAATGAAAATATACATACTTATCGCTGTAAATTTTCGCTAGGCTGACCCTCAGACTGTATGTTGTACGTTTTATTGCAGTGCAAAGGTATTAGAGTATCTTTTTATCAAGTCATTTGCGGCTGAATATTCAAAGTCGACTTGTTTACGTTCTTGTTTTGCGATAATGATATGTTTCATGAATTAGTTAACTATTTCGTTGAAGCTCGAATGTTGAAGATGAAATATACCGTATGATGACACTATTTGTCACACGTCACATAACTTTACTGTTATTATTATCTATTTTTATTGAATTGAATTTTTTTCACCGGAAATGATATCTATCTAGTCTAATACTAATATTCATCAACATTCCCAGATAGCAAAAAAATATTCCTGGAAATTTACCAGAATATTTCTCAAGAATAAGTTGATTCAAATGTATGCTTTTTGAAAGTCCCTGGAATATTCAAATATTATATTATATAATATATATTTAGAATAATCAACGATATTCTGTGAGGTTGTTTCTGAGTAGATTTTGCGGCACTTGAAACCTACCCTTCCACCCCAATTTCAAGCCACCCCCCCCCCACACCCAACCGGAGCATGTCATCCCGCCACTCCATCTGTCAATTGCTGAACCATCAACTTTGTGACCAATGGATTATTCTGTGATCATTCAGATGTCCTCTCTGAGAATGTCCCAAAAATATGAATAGTAAATAATTCAGGGATATTTTCAGGATATCGTTTTTCCTGGTATATTCAATAGGAAGATTGAATGATTATTCTATCGAAAACGAATACTTTGGAATGAATACAATTCAAGAAATAGAAGATACCCAAAACACCAACACTGCGTTACTTTCACTCGACGCGCGTTTCGCCAACAAAGTTAGCATTCCGAAGAGCTATAAGCTTACTACAGGCGAAACGCGTGTCAAGTGAAAGTGACGTAGTTTTGGTGTTGTGGGTAGCTTCTATTTCTTGGATAATTCTATGATCCGCGAAAGAATTCCTTAAAGGACGTGCTTCTCGAAGGTCCTTGCTCAATTCTCGGCGTCCTTTTGCCATTTTCAACGCGGGTGATCTCGTTCTTCTTCGTACTTCACCCATATCCTCCGCCATCAACCAAGAGACTAAGAAGTTTTTGATTTTGTTTGAGGGGTCCTATCGCATAAAAAACCAGGTGAGTTATGCCACCCACTTTTTGAAGTCTTTGGAATCTCTAGAAGAGCGGGGCACTTTTCATGCTTCTTTATTGAAAATATATCACTATGAAGTTGTTATGTCAGTAACGCAGGGGCGTACTGTTATAAATAATTTGGGGGGCAGTTGAACCGAAATAATGGGTTGCCTATGTACTGGCGCTATATCACACGGAGCTTGGTGTATCGGTGTCGCGCTGTAAAATATAAGATACTGGTTTTTTGCGCGGTTTCTTTTAAAAAAGTATGTTTTCTCATTGACTCCAACGAAGTTGTTTTCTATTTCTGAATTTGTTGGACGCAAAAAAGGGTTTCATAATCATAATTTGTGATTGGTGTAGGTAAATTTTAATATTAACTGTGGCCTCCTGCTGAAACTCATTATAGTATTTTGCAGTTCATCAAGTGTGAAATTTCGTGGAATATTACCGAATTAAAGTGCTTGTCAGGAACGTTTCCTGAGTTTTCCTAAAATTATTGGCACGAATCCTTGAAATAGTCCCTACTATTTTAAATATGTTTTGTTACAGTGTAAACAGTGTAAAAATATAGGAATCCATCTAGATAATTGAGAGAACATTTTATAAATATTTTGTGTTATCTGGGTTGAGATTATTGGATTTTTATATTTATTATTTTCATAACACAGTAACTAACAACACTCTTACTCCATATTGTTCATTATTTAACCAACAATTTCTACAAGTACAACTATCTACATCTGTAAAACATTGCCCTCTTACTAGTTCAGCGGTTCAAAAGTCCTGGTCGTGGCAACCTAAGAAAAGATCCATCAACATTTGATAACTCTGGAGATTCTGATAATGCCACTCTTTATTGTCTTTGCTTTCGCATCAATACCTAACCACTGACTTTCAAATCTAGGTGATAAAAGCTGAGGATGCCGGAAAACTATCCAGCACGGTGAGAGTAAACATCAAAGTGACGGACATAAACGACAAGAATCCCGAATTCGTCGGAGATCCGTACGGTTTCAAGGTCAAGGAAGGTCTGAACAAAACTTCGGTGGGATTTGTTCGTGCTACGGATGCTGACGATGGGATAAACGCTCTGGTCAGCTATTCGATTCCAGCCGGTTTGCCGTTTGACATAGATAATGAGACCGGAGAGATTTCTACGAATCGGCCGCTTGATTATGAAACACAAAAGGTAGGAAAAACAATATGTACTTGATGATGAAGTGAGTGTGAGTAGAATTTTCCCAAAGAATGTTTTAATGCACATCTGATACCAGCATAATATATATGGTGAGGTCCTAAATAGCTAGCATAGCTACACTAACTATTGCAATAGACGATATCGAATCCTTTAAGTTAAGGAAGACAGTCTCTAGCAGCTCTGAAATAATGAAGAGTTCTATCCAGTTGAAAAATAACATTAGTTCCAAACCAACATGGTGAACATTTCAAAAATTCAATAATACAAAGTTGATTTCGGAAATAAACTGAAGTTGGAAAAATCTCCCACTTGGTCAAAAACCAGCTAGAAAAATAAAGGAGGCAAGTGGGGTGTACCCCAACCAATCAGTCCCATGTATCCCCGAAGCTCCGACGCATTTATATGTGCGTTGAAAGTTGTTTATTGTATTATTAAAATACAATTTCAGAAGTATTATTTTAATAGGCGTGTTATTCAAATGCAACAGGTGCAGTACTAATGGGATGGCAGTAATCTACATATGTAAAGGTCATTTTGTTTTGAATTCAGTTCACTTTTATTTTTGGATCGACGCATTGACATTTCAACGAACTGAATTACATTACGAACGGTAGGATTAGGCTACCACGCGTCATCATTTGCATGTGTAAGTGGATTGCAATGTGGGATTATTGCAGATCAAAGATCTCGGTTGATGACTTTCGCTGAATCACGGGTAATTATAATATGAAGGTGGTTATAAGTAGATATTAATAAATAATTCATTACACAGTTTTTAGTGTTCACAAAAACACCGAAGAATAATTCCACAAGTTCTATTTCAATAGTAATTTTTAGTCAATCAAAACCAATTTTTTCAGTTCCAGTAGAACATTCTGTATATTTTTCATTTTTTAAAACTAGTAGGTCATACGTCACTGATGTGTTGTCAATTCTAAGGGTAGTACACTAGCGGACGTATCAAGTGCAATATCGCACTGTTTCATATCTGTAACCAGCATAATAATAGTATGTGATGAATTGGAATGAGTATGAACGAGTCACTGAAGCACAGTGGTCCTTCGAGCCGGATTATCTGAAGTGAGGAGGTTTATCGGGAAGTTCTGCCAAAAAACTTAGATCCAATATGAGATTATCAACCGTTGATAAACACTTTCCCCCCATCTCATCTCTATGAAGGCTTCTCAAAAATAAATTCTTCACGAAAACTTATACTTTACATAATATTGGTGGATAAAGCACAACGATTTGTATGACCTCCTCCATATCTTTATGTAGCATCTCATTCATTAACTAACTGTAACACCTACAGGATTATCAATTCGTCGTGAAGGCTAAAGATGGCGCTCCAGACCCTAGGATAGCTACCGCCACAGTATCCATAGAAGTTTTAGACATCGAAGATGAAGTGCCCTCCTTTCCGGTACCAGAATACGAGGCCACGGTTCCTGAAAATATGCCTGATTCCTTCGTAACAGAAGTGAAGGTGAGTTTATGTGACCTCTCCAACTGTGGGTAAACAATAACCGAATATAATGAAGATTGCAGTTGGATAAACCAGGGCGATGGAGCTTCGCTTGTTTTGCAATGCCTCCTGCATATGAATTGCAGTCATTTAAACAGATTTTGAGTTCGAACTGAGTGATATAACATTTTCATTTCATTAATTAATTTAGAGATTCATAAATTCTATAGGAGCTCATTTCAAACAAGAAGTTGAATATAATTCACGTTTTTTTTAGAACTGAATAACTAGAAAGTGAAACTCACCAGAAAAAACACGTTGAAAAACGAAAGATATCGGAAATTTAAAATAATGAAAAAAATTCAAAAGGTCGAGTGAGGTTCTGCATCAAAATAGTCACAAAAATGTACGTGTATCGTTACTGAGCAAGTGGCTGAGAGAAATCTGGGTAAAATTTTGGACACTCAGCTTTCACTCAGTTTCACTCAGCTTTCACTTAATTTTCACTCACACTTACTGTCCTTTAAGCAAATTAATAGAAAACATAGTGAAATATGACTGGAAGCTGAGTGAAAATTGAAGATTGGCTCTAGTTACAAATAATTGAATGGTGTAATTTGAGCTTCAGTTGATGCCATCAACACTTAACTGAATCACATCACTACCAAATCGCTTGTTTGCAAGTTTCCACTTGAAACCAGTTGCAGATAAGAGGTTTAGAAAAATCATTTTCAAATATCTGGTAGGGCCAATCACTAATCAGACTGTATACAGCTGCAAAGTAAATTATGTTTTACTCTATAACGTCCGCAGGCACTGGATCCGGATACAATCAAGAAAGTCACCTACGTCATCCACCAAGGCCCTACGGATCTGTTCAGGATAGACGAAAATACGGGATCGATATACACCACCAGAGGTTTGGATTACGAAAAAGACAGCCAGCACGTCCTCATCATCGGGACTTTGGAAAACATGTCAAGCGTCAACGGGAGTACGACCAAAGTTACAGTCCATGTTGAGGTAGGCGATTGTTGTATCACTTTTGTAATTTATGGTGACTGATGGTGATTTTTTTAAAGGATCGTAATGATATTCCACCTGTGTTCACTATTATTCCTCATCCGATCACTTTGGAAGACGACGTCGCTATCGGCACAACCGTTACTACCCTTGAAGCTACTGATTCGGATGGTACAGCTCCTGGAAATAAGGTAAATAACACCATCTTCGTTTTGTCAAAGGTATGGCTCGATAACGCTGGGTGTGGTTCACCTAGAGACCTAGACGATTGAAGTGTATACATTAAAAATCACATGGGCCCTAAAACAGAACCTTAGGGAACTCTAATTTGTACAGGGGTGCCGTACACTTTTATATTTAGTTGGATATGAATTGATTGAGTTGATGAATCGATAAGAATTAATTTGAGTATTTTTCATGGTTTTAGGTCAGATATGAATTGGTTGGAAGGGGAAAGGCGGAGAAATATTTCCAGATAGATCCGGATACAGGAGTGTTACGTGTAACGAATGATTTGAAGAAAGAAATCGATACGGAATATCAGGTGAGAATGATTATACTTTTAAACATTTTAAACGTATCTCTACTACGTCATTTTCACTCAACCCGTGTTCCACCAACAAGGTTGTCATCTTCAGTAGCTAAAAACTGTTGGCAATTGAAGAAACAACACGTGTTTAAAGTTTAACTGATTCATGGATATTCCTCAGGTCGACGTGAAAGCATTCGATATGGGAGAACCTCAGCTGTCATCCGTTATAACGATTGACGTCTACATACAACACGTGGCGACTGTGGCTCCGGAAGTAGGCCTACGATTCGCTGATACGTCCTACAGCTTGCAAGTGCCCGAGAATGCGACCGCCGGTTATAAAATAAAAAATTTGACGATCGTCAACAGCAAGACGCACGGCGGAAACATCCCTCTGAAATGTCAGATCATTTCTGGAAATAAAGAAGGTAAACGTCCTAAACAATATTCTAGTTGATGACTCTATAATATCAGTGGGCTCTGACATTCAGGAATCAGGACAGGAGTCAGTGTTGACCTAATTTGTCACCAACTGTTGCCCTACCGCTGACACCAATGTTATCCCACTGCTGACACCATATATTACGTATTTGGTTTCAGGGTATAATTGCCTCATTGTGAAATCTTGTTTGTTTTTTGTTGAAATGAGAATTTGTTATTTATATTGGTTTTCTCTTTATATACAACAAAAATTCGTTTTCAGGCAAATTCTTCATCAACGTGACGGAAGACAGGAACTGCGCTCTCTACTTGAACGGTTCGCTGGACTACGAGACGCAGGAATCGTACGAATTCGAGGTGGAGATAATGTCGCTTAAAGGTTTCATCAACCACGAGTTCGCCATCACGCAAATAACGGTCCACGTCACTGACGTCAACGACAACGAGCCGTACTTCATCTACCCTTCGCGGGAGTTCGCCAAGTACTACGCCGCGTTGTCCGACACTTCTCCCCTGTCTACTACCGTGACGCAGATTAAAGCCGACGATAGGGATGGAGGGAAGTTCGGGAAGTTGAAGTACTCGTTGTCCGGGAATAACAGCGAGCAGTACTTCGCTATCGATCCGTCCACCGGGATAATAAGGACCAAGAAGTCCTTGCAGGACGTGGACGCGTCTGCTTTGCCGTTCAGGTTGGAGGTTAGGGCGAGGGATAATCCGAATTCCAGCGAGGATTTCTTCGAAATAGGTGAGAAATATGTTTGCTCTCGGTGGGAAAAAAATACACTTTTTCGGATTATCAATTTCCAAACCACTATATCATTCTTGTATTGAGTCACATCTGAGATATTATGGCATTTTGGGGAGTTTGGTAAAAATTCGATAATTCATAATATAAAAAGTATCACATCAGTTGTTCGATTCAGGAGAGATGTGAAACGTTTGTGATTAGAAAGGGTGTACGTACTACAGTGAACAAGAGCTTTAGTTTTCAATAATAAAAATTTGTTAAGATTGAAAACTGGAAAAGGGCATATTGCGTGCACGGTTGCAATGTGCGTGAATCCACGAACAATCATAAAAAAAAATTGATTCGCTCATTTATTTTTGCACTCGGAGATCGTAGGCAGAGAACGTGATGTGTTTGCTTCGGTAGCACATCTTTGGAAGTTGTTTAAACAAAAAATATAAATCATCGAGGATTGCTCTTAAACCGTATTGTTGTTTTTTTTCTTAAATGATACCCTACTGCAGGATGTTATTCTCCGTAATTGGTCATAATTCATCCTGTATATGATCTGCGTATCCATCTAATCGTTTCTTGTCCATACAGAGACGCAAGCGATCGTCAACTTGATCGGATCGCGCAACAGACTGATTCTGGTGATCGAGGACGCCAAGCCGGACGTGGTGCAGTCGAAAATCGACGACATCGCTCGGATAATGCACGAACACTCGGGCTTGATCGTCGGCGTGGAAAAACTGACGGCGAAGGAGCACATCGGCAGGAACGGGACGCTCGAGGTGGATCCCGCCGCGACGGACATTTGGTTTTACGTCGTCGATCCGGAGAACGATACCATTTTGGCCAGGAACGATTCGGCGGTTAAAAGGTGAGTTGATTCCTCAATCGGGATTTTTTTATACTGTAATGAACGGATCTGAGCTTGCATCGAAACTCTATTCAAAAACGCCCCCTTGAAGCTAAAGTTTATTTCAAGCCACCACCAGAATATGACCTGATGATGGTTGGATTGTGCCGAAACGTCGATAATGTTTATAGCTTAGAGATAATAGCTATAAGAGTTGTAGCTTATTTCTTTGTGAGCTCGAAAAGTAGGCTGTAATCTGTTAAGTAATCTGGGATTTAAAAAAATAATTTGTCGAGATTAATACAATTATGGTAATGATAATGAGTTATTGGCTAATTACCATAGCAGTTGATGCCAAAACACAAAAAAAAATTGTTTTGCTGCTCAAGCCACTGATGGTTCAAATATGTTTTAATGAGATACAGGGCGTTTAAAAAAAAATCAACGCCTTGTATCATAAGTAATGTTCGTAAAAATGAGATAGTAAACGAGCTTAAAATAATACTTTGTCCTACGAGCGTGCCGAAAAGTTACTTTTCCGCACGATTTTTACTTTTCCGTATGATTTTTACTTTTCCGCATGATTTTTGTATTGTTGAGAATATTTAGGACTAACTAAATGATCTATGTAACTATTCTGTCTTATTAGTCATTTTGTAACATTATTATAAAAACTTGTTTTTTCGTAAATAAGATGGACGAAAACACTCGTAGGAAAAATATTGTACCTAGCTCTTACGGAAAATGTCTTTTCCGCACTTGTTAGGTAAATAACTATTTTCTACAACTGCTATGAAAAGTAGCGTATTTCTCATAGCTTACTTACTTTCAATATCATGTTTTGCTCATACTGTGAGAAATATTATTTCTCACTGCACTTTGCCCACACCAAATTCATTTATATGGAGAATCAACAAATATCGACAAAAACTAGTTGGCTGCTGTTCAGCTTTCAATAGTTGTCACAGCTGTCAAGAACTGTCAGATTACCTATAGAAGTGCAAGAATTCCTTTCGACATCACTTCCCAATAGGCAATCCGCATGGACCAATCAAAACTATTATTTTAGTTGCGCCTGCGTGATGTGCGATGTAATTTTAGGTTGGGAATGTCGCAAATTAATTTTCATTCCTCACATTAATTTTTCCAATGATCTAATAATAATATTGGGATAATCCCTATTTAAATGAATAAGAAATTTGTGTTTCCAATATTATGTTTGTTGTGAAAACAAATAAAGTATGTGAGGAAGGAAAATTCATTTGCGCCAATTCCAACCTAAAACTACATTGCACATCACGCAGGCGCAAATAAAATAGTTTTGATTGGTCCATGCGGATTGCCTATTGGGAAATGATGTGGAAAGGAATTCTTGCACTGCTATAGGTAATCTGACAGTTCTTGACAGCTGTGACAACTATTTGAAGCTGAACAGCAGCCAACTAGTTTTTGTCGATATTTCTCACAGTATGAGCGAAACATGGTTTTGAAAGTAAGCCATGAGAAATACGCTACTTTTCATAGCAGTTTTGATTGGTCCATGGGGATTGCCTATTGGGAAGTGATGTGGAAAGAAATTCTTGCTATAGAAGTTCTTTAAATTGTTAAGATTGTTTTTATTCGTGTTTTGAAAAAGAAGTAAACTATTTCCAGAATTTCCTTCGTTTTTTTCCTCGAATTAACATAGCTTTTTATAGTTGGTTGAAACATTCTATTTCAAATTCTGTTAGAATTTATTTGTTTCTCTTTTTAATGAAAAAGGATAACAAGAACTATTTTTTTATAAATTTGAGTATCTATCCCGGGATTTATCAGGTAATAAGGTTTGAATTTTTTAATTTGTAGCGGATTCTATATCTGAATCTATGCTCAAATGGTCTGAACTAATGTCGATGAAATTTTACTAAATTGGAATGAACGTGACAGTTCGCAAAATAAATCAACAATGGGCGCAACGCTTGCTTGTTGCATGATTCTTATATCATTAATTTAAGGAATATTGACTGATTTTGAGTAAATAAGTAACATTATTGGTAGTAGGTAAAATATTGTACAATATGTTTGTCGTAAATATCTATATGTACTATTGAATAAATGAAAAGTACTAAGGGCTCCATGGTGTAATGGAATGTGAATCAGCCTGCCACGCAGGCGGTCCGGGTTCGATATCCGGGCTAGGCTATTTTTTTTTAATTTTAATTTACATCTTGATATTTTTATTAGGTCAGTTTTAAATAAAGTATTCAACTCTTAAGAGGTATAATACTTTATTAGTTTTGCTGGCAATTAGAATAAATATTGAATTACAATACTTGTATTCTTTGAATTTGTGCAGTTGTAGAAAAAGTATAGTGGGGGAAGTTACTTTTCCCACTTGTTGCACAATATACTATTGTTTCACAATATACTATTTTTGGCGATGTCTTCGTCTTTGGCCACTCCGTATACCTACGCCCACCCTAATAATCCTTCTGAAGGAAACTATAAAAGTGATTCTTGCGGCTAATTGTTGAACGCACCCGTCGACTACCAATGCGTTTGTTGTGCAACTATAACCGTGAATGAATCAATCCGAGGAATCTTAATTAGATTTTGTTACTCAGTACCGATATGATTTGCGAACGTTCGACATGTGTGCGAAGATAAACTAGAATAATGTAAACCGAAGTTAGAATTCTCGGGTGGAAAAAACGAAGTGCTTGATTGGACCTGATCAGTTTGGATTGCCGAAGGTAAAATAAATATCTGAAGTATTGTTTTATTTCTCCATGTAAATCGCAGATGATTAACGCAATTTGAATATTGATGAAGTTCTGTATTGCGATGTTATAGATCTTGCGATGAAAAAAAAATCACGAAACATTTCCAGCGTAGGTGGTTATTCATTTGAGAACATCCACAACGCATTTTATAGTAGCTTATTGCAGTTTTGATTACATTCATGAGCAGTGATTTCATTAGAGGCTGTTAGTAATGGTTATTGATGTTTTCAAAAATTTCGTCACTTCGTCTCCAGGGTCGTTTTATTCATAAGGCTGATTGGGCTAAAGCCTCAGGCGCCGCAGATTTTAGCAGATCCTAGTAAAAAGACAAAAGTTGGCAGCGCTGGAAACTAATTCGTTATCAGGCGCCGATAAATTTTTTACGAAAGGCGTAGAAGGGCCGCCAACAACAAAATATTTGTCAAAACATTTGAAACTGCCACTTCAAAGTGACAATTGTCACTTTGAACTAACAATTGTCACATTAAACTGATAGTTGTTACTTTGAACTGGCAATTGTCACATTGAACTGGCCATTGGCAATTGAAAAACCATATTTATTGCCAAATTCATACAAGAATATTGTTTTTCCGTCAATTTACAATTGCCAGTTCAAAGTGACATTTGCCAGTTCAAACATTTTTGATTGTTGTAAGTTTACAAAAAAAACGTGATTTTTTAAAAATATTCTACGGTTCCCGTCTTGCCTTCCCACCCCTTGCTTTGGCCCGTATCTTGCCTTGGCAGCTCTCATTTTTGTAACATTTTCTTCCTCTTGCTTTACGCCTCTCTTAAGCCGCGTCCTCACTGAGTCAATCGACTCAGTCGATCGACAAAACAAAATTTGTCGATCGACATGTCGATTGGTTTTCCATCAACTGTCGGTAAAATCAAAGGGTAGTCGAGTAGAATCCAGAGTGTGGACGTGCTAGTCGACATTCGACATCGGCAAACAGATTGAGTTTAGTGTCAATGTGAAGTGTGTCGTGGCACGTTGTTTGTAGGGAAAAATGGTATGGGAAAAAGAAAAGGTCATAGGGTTTATTGAAGCGTACAAAGCGAAAACAAATCTGTGGAACACTAAAAGCAAATATTATAAAGGCCGAAATATGAGGCACGATGCCCTGATGGATATTGCAAAAGAATTCAATATAGACAAGCAAGTGGTGCAGCAGAGGACGCGGCTTTACCTTAGCGCTCCAAGCGTCCGCTTGTGTCGCTCGACCAGTCTTAACCTTCTCTCTTTCTTGTGCAGTCCGATTACTAGCACCCCCTCGTAGATGTAGCTTACCGGGCTACTATTTATACAATGATGAAGCTTATTTGGTTGAAAAATTAATGTAACTCAAAATATTTCCAATAGACTCAAGATTGAGATTGGAAGGATTCAAAACAATAAAGACTGAACGTTGACTCAAATGACTCCACATTTCTTGTTGTACAAGACTGTATGTTTCCGCTAGTTTTTTTTTCCACAATGATGATAGAGCATTTTGAAAAAATTAGGGTTACTTAAATAGCAGCGGAGTTAGATGAATAAAAATAGTGAATTTGGTAGACTGTTTTTTCTCATATATCAAAGTCTGACATTTTGGTGATTTTGGCCTATCATAATGTACTAACGGACTCGTGATTCGGTTAGTTTTGGGAATATTTTTTAAAATATCCATAGAATTTGAAGCACTCGTGATATCATTTCTGATAATTTCCAATTTAGCAAAAATATATTCTGGTGCAGAATAATTTTCGTTTTCTGAAATGTATTGCCTATATTGTGACATATGTCCGTCGAATAACATTGTTTTCCTTAAACCCATAACTTTTTTCAGGTTTATTTTGGAGAAATCCGCCATGGCGAACATCACTTTCGACATTACTAGTCAAATCAAACACAACGCTTTCAACATCCACGAGATGTTGGCCGTGCCGAAAGTGAAGAGCGCCTCGATAGCGTATTTGAACGGCGAAGTTTTCCCGTACGCCCTCATCATCATCGCATGCATCATTTTCGTGCTCGGAATCGTTGGAATCATCTACATATGCGTTTCTTGGTCCAGGTAAGGTGAAATTGACAAATTGGCAATTCTTCTTTATTTTTAGTTTTTTTTTTTCAACTAGAATAAGCTTTTTTATTGCTTTTTCGAAGTTTAAAAAAATTACTAGTGACTGACTATCAGAATCAAAAATGTCAACAAAAAAAATAGCTGTTGGTATTTTGCATTTCGACGCGGTTTTTTGGAACCCTAAATCGATCCCCAATAATTTTGCGACCATTTCCAAGTCGGACATCAGACTGAATACATCATTTATTCATACTTTTGGTAAAAATATGGAGGAAAAAATCTTTTTTCTACTAGCGTGCGGAAAGATCCACGTTTCCGCACTCATTTTAGTTTTGAAAGAGTTACTTTTCCGCACTCTTTTTAGTGCGGAAAGCTGGTCGCATGATTTTTTAATATCCCTTTCTGATTTTTTTTCAGGTACAAGAACTACAAGGAACAAATGCACCAGCAGTACACCGTTCCTTCGAGTCCCGTCAGGTACGACACCGTTTACGTGGAGCCCAACCTGAAGGAGTACGAGACGCAGGTGCTGCAGATGGTTGTGCCGGTGGACGACCACGAGGACTACAACGATTTGCACCTCGACTTCAGCAACAAAAACCACACTTTCAGTTTGGATAACGTCAGTTACATCAGCAAGGACAATAACCTGAAAAAATACGGTGCGTGTGCCGTTACTGCTAACAGTTTTGCAACAGTATTGAGTAATTTACGTAAATAAAGCTTATCATTATTATTCACAGATAGTGTTCCTTGTTTTCGGAACACTCGAATGCAACTTTTTAGACCACAAATAATAGTATTTTTATATTCTTGAATATATCAGTATATTTGAAACAGATAAGTTTTTTGTTTTCGTAGATTACAATCTTTTGAGACCACAAATAATGCCGTTTTTTATTTAATATATCAATACAGGGTGTTCCATAATTGAATACTGATCCTACAATTTGTGTTTTTTTAATAATTACTATATTTGAAATTGTACTCTAAATCTCTTAAAATCTGTTTCTTGACTTTTTTGGTCAGGCGGACATTTTTCGATTAAAAAAACAAAATGCATTTTATTGACAAAAAAAAATCGCTTAGGTACAAGAAAGTGAAGGCATTCTATATTTTTTAAATCGAAAACCGTTCGCCGGACGAAAAAAGGCAGGAGACTATTTTAATGAGATGGTACAAAAATGGTGAAAACCATGGCGTACCATTATGGAAATGATGCATTTTTATGCTTACTTTGCACGTACCAAAATTGAAAGAAAAAACCAAAGCAGTTTTAGGCAAAAAATACGTTATTGCTTCATAGCAGAAATTTTGCACGAGGGCGAGAAACTCTTTATCGCACTAGGGCTGAAAGTACCTTGTTGCACGAGGGCGAGAGAGCATTTTTGCACGAGGGCAAAATACGTTATTGCCCCAGAGCAGAAATTACCTTTTTGCACGAGGGTGAGGAACTATTTTTCGCACTAGGGCTGAAAGTATCTTGTTGCACGTTGGGCGAGAGTGCATTTATTGTACGAGGTCAAGAAATCCTTTATTGCCCTATGACGGGAATTGCTTTATTGTCCTAGGGCGGAAAGCATCTTGTTGCACGAGAGCGAGAAATGTTTTATTACCCTAGGGCGGAAAGTATCTTGTTGCACGAGAGCGAGAAATGTTTTATTGCCCTAGGGCGAGAATTGATTTATTGTAAAATGGCGAGAAATATTTTATTTCCCTATGGCGAGAAATGATTTATTGTAAAAGGGCGAGAAATGCTTTATTGCGCTAGGGCGATAAATGCTTAATTGCCCTAGGGCCGAAAGTATCTTGTTGCACGAGGGCGAGGGAGAAATGGTTTATTGCTCTAGGTCGAAAATATTTCATTGCCCTAGTGCGAGAAATGTTTTATTACCCTAGGGCTTATCCTTCATTGTCCTATGGCTTGAAATCATTTATTGCCCTAGGACTTGAAATCGACCTGCAATGGCTTAAAAATAACATACTTTATAGCCAGAAATTATTTCCAGCGCTGAATAGGATGAAAAGTTGAAAAATAAAAGGTCACTTTTTGTAGTATAACGGAAATATTTAAGACACTACTGGAAACGAGGATATAGTTATTATCCTAACAAGTACGGAAAAGGTACCTTTACCTTATGCGACTGCGGGAAAAGACCTTTTGGCATAAATATTTTTTCTGCAAGTGCATTAAAGTATATTAAAGTATGAGTGGATAAAAAGGTCTTTCAAACACGAGTAAATGTTTGAAAGATCAGTTATCCACGAATACTTTACGTAATTTTTTTCAATTGGTGCACTTTGAAATCATAAATACTGGTTTCATTATTACAATTGGTGGAAATAAAAACTTATAAAATGTAAAAGGGTTGAATTCGTGATGAGGCATCAGTATACCTTTCGTTAATCTTAGAATATAAGTTTTTGTAATCAATAAACATAAAATTGTCTTTTAGACCTCACGGTTCTCGAGTTGTTGATGTAGCCATGATAACTTTAAAAAAGCGCGTTTTTGAAAGTTCGATTTGCACACGATTTAAATCGATAAAAAGGGGCACCAATTGAAAAAAATTATTTTCTTAATTTAGATGCAAAAATGTCAGTACCACTTTCGTGAATTTTAATCGTTTTTTGTTTCAGGTCAACAAAGTCCAGCTAGCAGTGAATCTGCGACAACAGCAAGAGCATCCAGTGTGGGAGATACCCATGTTTTGTCCAAAAATACTGATAATTCGCGGCGTGATCATATATATAGGTAAAAATATTTAAGCGAAAATGTGAAAAAAATTAAAAGTTCTGCATGACTAAAAATTTCAAAACCATTAGGAATTTCTTCATAATTCTTCGTTGCTCTAAAGTTTGTGATAGATTGCTCTCATATATGATGAGTTGTTCAAAATTATTTTATTTTATTTTACAATATTTTATAATTTATTTCTTTTGTTGCAGGTCGTCCGACGAAGAAGAGATGAACGCGAGTCCTACAAACGACAATGTGATGTTCAAGGAAAAAAAAGACTATTTAAATCTAGGATTTTCCTTCGATCATTCTCCAGTCGAAACGACGACTGAACTGTAAATAATTTTAAAATTTTGTATATTGACGAAGTATAATTTATGTTATTCTTAAGATCAGACTTATGGTTTTAGGTTAATTTTGTAATAAATTTTATCATATTTTTAATTTTCTTTTATTTGTTTTTTGTCAGTGCATGATGCAGAAAAAAAAATCAAAAATTTACCTTGTCAGATTTCTTACACCACATGTTCATAATTTGAACCAATAAGTACATAGTGTATAATTCAAGGTATTTGGAACAGTAATTGTGAAATTTTTTCGTATAAAGGTGAAACAGGTCTGACCAATAAAAATAATATCAAAAACCATGAGAGACATTGAACGATTGCGACGAAAATTTCGATACGAAAGGAAAAACAAAAAAAAACTTAACTTATAATGTATTTATTACAAAGTCCTGTCGTTAAAACAAGAAAAGAATGAGTTACCACTCAACCCTGCTTCTGGGCAAGCTCCCTGGCCCTGGCCCTTTCGATCTTGGCGATACGAGCTGCAGATTTGGAACCAAGTAAACCGCCACCCCAGTGTCTCCTGATTTCATCTGAACGGTCATTGAAGTTAGTTTTGATAACTTCCACAACTTTGTTGAAGTTTGACCTGAAACGATTATTAAATTACAGATCATCTGCCCAACTAAACACATTGTGGTTTTTGAAAAGCGAAACTAAAGTAACACTCAAATTGTTTATTCTTCAACAATTCGAGAATTTATGATTCTGTAAGCTCAGTGTCAAAGTTCTTCATGTTTTGGCATTCCTTGAAGAAATACCTTCAGGTGAAGAAATTCAAAAGCATCACAGCAAAATTTGACTAATAAAAAAAAAATTTAATCCCAAAGTGGATAAGAGTGTCACTAAAAGCTACGAAATTGGAATAAAAATGATCTAATGTGTATTCTCACCTATCACCAGAGTCGACCTGAGTAAGAGCTACTGCTGTGCAGGTCTTACGCCTTACTAGGAGTCCTAACCTAGCTTTTCCTTTCACGATGCAGTATGGTACTCCCATTTTCCTGCAGAGGGCTGGTAAAAATAGCACCAACTGAAAAAAATAAAATAAAATTAGCCATCCTTGTAAATACATTCTTAGTTTCCATTTCAAAGTTATGTTGGAGATTTATTTGTAAGCTCAGTGTCAAGGTTCTTCATGTTTTGGCATTCTTTGTAGAATTGCCTTCAGGTGAAGAAATTCTAAAGCATCATAGCAAAACTTTTCTAGTAAATAACCCAAAGTGGATTAGAATTTGTTGGAAAATTATACAAAATTAGTCATAAAATTTCTTAAACAGTTTATAGCTGTTGTCCTATGCTCGTAATCGGTGTAATTTATCATATTATATGAATGATGATTCCTATGAAATAACAAAAAGACTTGAATATAACACATTGCAAAATGGCGAGTTTTTTGCTACACTCGTGTTCCAATCCCACTTTTGGTGCAAAAAACACACCCATTTTGAAACTTGTATAAATAGCTATTAAAATCTGTGTATATAATAACAAATTTTTTTGTGTATATATCCAAAAATGATTTGAGTCCTGTCAGATATACTTTCAAGATTTTTCAGGTCTGTGAGAACCCTGGAACAGTATTTTATTAAATTTTTCATTAATACATACCTCAATGGGATCCACATCATGTGCAATCACCACCAACTGGGCTTTCTTCTGTTCAATGAGCTTGGTTACAGTATTTGTTCCAGCTCTCAAAGTGTTAGGCCTCTTGGTAGGCGCTACTTCTTTCTTAGCCACTTTAGCTTCCGCCTTAGCCTTCAGCCTATTCTTTTTATCAACTTCACTCTCTGGCCTGTACTTCTCCAGGAGTTTGAACAACTGAGTAGCTATAAAACGATTATAATTAAGAAATAGATACAATTTTCAGCAAACATCATCTTACCTGTTTGTTTGTCAACAGTTTGGGTGAACTGGTTAATTGGTGGTGGGACTTTCAATCTTTTCTGCAAAACAGCCTTCTGTCTCTGAATACGGATGTACTTGGGCCACTTAACGAACCTCGACAAATCACGAGGAGGTTGCATATCCTGACCTACAATGATTCAAAGTGAGTTCTTTACAATATGAACTAGGAAAATGTTTCTCACCAATTCCAAAATTCCTCACCCTCTTTTCGAAAAGAGGGTTGACTTCCTTCTTGGATTCGACTTTTTTGACTGCCAGAGGGGCAGCTGCCACTTTCTTGCCTCCCTTCTTCTTCGGCTAAAATAGAGAAAAGCATGATAGAAATTTCAATCAACAGCAAGTTAATTTCATATTTTGACGGTACAACTCAGGCAATCTATGGTGGTAGAATGGTTATCTTCAAACAATTTTGTCTTCAGATAGCAAATACGGTCATCATGTAGTGAAGTTTCGAAAGTAACCTCAAATAAAATAATTAACCCTTTTTTAAAAAAAAACGTATCAAACGTGTTACGGAAATTTGCACAAGAGATATTCCCTCACGGCAGTAACTGTCCATGAAATAGTAAAATCCAAGAAAGTCAAAACTCGAGGTAAACATGAAATCTATGCACCCAACTTTTTCGAAACCTTTAAAATAATATTGCGAAATCCTGACAAATATTGGGTACATGTTCAAGTTTAACTTACGTACCTTTTTCTGGACCATTTTGAAACTTTATTTGGTAGAGGATGGGCTAAATATTGGAAAGTTTAATTTTTAACAAACACAGACAATCTCACGTTAGTTCAGTTGCCCTGTCAAAAAGAACGCATGCGCAGTGTTGCCAGGAAGATTTTAACAAATGTACCAATCTAAGAGAACAAAATGTACCACGTTGTACTCTGCGAATCTGCGCACGCGCACCAACTATTGTTTTCTAATTACACAGAATATGAACATAGAACATGATCAGCTGTGAGGTTTGAGCGCATGCGCATTTCGCATCACCGGCCAATAAAACGTAAATGAAGTCTTTGCTCTGACAAACTCCAACTCATACTCATAGTTTCATAAAATACGCTGCATTATTGTGACGTCAGAAACGTCAGAAACTGATTTCAAACAAATTTGTTTCTTATGTAGTTTTGCACTGTTCCGAGTTAGTTTTGGTGATTTCAATAATATATTTCATTTACTACGGATACTTTTGTAAAAGCTTTTGTAAAAGCTTGTAATATACATTCCAGTCCTGTCCAAGTATTTTCTAAGGTGAATTTGAGTCAATATTCCGCATAATAATTGATATGTACCTGTATTCGACCAATATATAATTCCCTTTGTGCACAGTACACTGCTAGAGATGAAAACAATGATGTCCAGACCATCAGGGAATCAAAAACTGAAGGGAATAGAAAAAAAACACAACTCCAAAATAATTTCAATGTAAAACGCCATATACGATCTTTTTGTTTGGATTCAGTGCTATGACATTTCTCAACAAAATGACAGATGTGACGTCGACAGTAATTATGCGTATTTATTACGTATCTAAAATAATGAAGTTTTTTTTTATTTCCAAAATCTAAACTATATTTTCACTGAAATTAGTACGTGCATTGAAATAGATATCGAGTGTTTAGTGTTTGTGCGAAGTCTACCGTTACGCCAAATGTTGTGGTAACACGTACATTGAATATTATGAAAAACTATGAAAAAAACTATTTCAGGTTGAGGGATTTCTTCGAGCAAGATTCCCAATATTCCCATTCATCCTAAGGAAGAAGTCTCCGGTATTTACGCCGGTAATCAGGATGGGACGAAACGGATACCTGTTTAAAAAAGGATAGGAGGCTGGATTAATTGCAACGTTACGCAAGCTTGTCCAAAAATTCAATAAGAAGAAGATATAAAATAAAGAAGAAGAAGAAGCAATGAAGATAGAAGAAGAATAATGCATTCAGAAGAAGAAGAAGACAGGAATAAATCAGAAGACGACAGGAATACAGAAGAAGATAGGAATACAGAGGAAGAAGAAAGGAAGACAGAAGAAGAATAATAAAAACCTCGCCAATTTTCCCTCTCAACGCGGCATTTGTTCATCATTAATTCATATTGACATTTTCAGAGTCTATTTCTGAGGGAACAGTTTTTTCTATCTTTTCAAACAAAAACGTTTTAGTTTTTTCTGTTTTGTTGAATCAAACTACGTTTTTTCAAATCTTCTATAATGTTTTGGGGTAAGTTACAATACCTGCAAAAACCTTCACTAAGGAACCCGGTAACACGTGTTTATTGATTTCTAATAATTATATTTATTTAAAATGACAGGATATATTGAAACTATTGCCTCTTGTTTCGATACCTCATCAAAACATGTCTTCAAAACCTGTAATCTACCTATTCCAATATTCTCAAAATTGTAATAAAAATCTTTTTTCCTTCAGGTTTGATTATGGAACCGCAGAGGCGGTATACACAAAAAGTCAAAAAGTCTTTCCACATTTCCATGGCTTCATTGGACATATTGACATCAACCGATGAGCCTGCTCAACTTATGTGTGGATTCGAGGGAAGGAATTATTTATTGTGTACTCTTAGGAAACCCGACCTTTTGCAATGTGCCCTTGATCTCAACTTTGAGGTGAGTGTCCATTCTACACAAGTGAAATTATTTAAATTGATTGTTAGTTCCATCAACCCTCAACGAGCAACCCTCAGAAGTCTCTGAGAGACTTTTGTGTGCTAAGGAAGGGCAGCCGTTTCACATCTTCATAAATAATCAATTTATTGATTTGAGATCTGAAGTATGGTATAATGCACTGGGGAAATTCTACAGAAGCCTATCAAATTTTTACTTTACAAAAAAGAGCTGTTCATATTTTAAGTAAAATTGGACGAGTGGACTCATGTAGAGAACACTTCAAAACCCTGTCAATTCTAACGATGATTTCATTATATATCTATGAAGTTGTTTGATTCCTTTTCAAAAATAAAAATTACTTTGAATCTGAAATGTTACAACATACTTACGGAACGAGAATGAAAATCAGATTGCTACCGTCCAAACATTCATCTGCCTTACATCAAAGAGGGTATTATAATGGCTTTAAATTGTTCAATGCTCTTCCTAAATCTATAAAGGACTTGAAGAATATATTCATCTTCAAAAGCAAGGGAAACGTCTTCTGTTGTCCTACTATTCCTTAACAAAATTTTATAGTGATTTTTAATTATTTTATAGGTCAAATGTTTTTAGTTATCAGTCATTTTTTATTTTTGTATCTACACCTTCTTACTTATATAGTGACATTGTCGCATTAGTGAACTAATAACTCTGCTGTCTTGTATTTCTTTTGTGACTGAAAATAAATGAAATTAAATACAGGGTGTGTGAAAAACATGTTCCTGTTGTCAATAAGGATAAAGGGACATCAGTCATATACTTAAAATGGATAAGTTGTTTAGGTCCACATCTTTGGCCACCACGTTCTCCAGATCTTACCCCTAAGTTTGTTCTCCAGTTTAATAGGCTGGGAGTGTGGAATACCCTGTATGTATGTATGTATGGATGAATGGAGACTTGTTCATACATTTATTTTATCTTTTAGACTGGTCAGAGTTTTGTGACAGTAGATATATTATTATTATTACTATTTTTCTTTATTCATATCCATTAGGTTGGTGACGAGCTGTCTCTTGCTGCTAATGGAAAATGTCATGTACACTTGAGTGGATATTTAACAGAAGATTTTAATGAAGAGGATGATGAGAATGAGGTTGAAGAAGATGTGGAGGAGGAGGAAGAAGTTGAGGAAAAGCAGAAGAAGTCTAAGAGGAATAAAAAGGAAGTGCAGAATGGACGTGAGTAACCAAACAACTAGATTTAAATATACTCTTTTTGTTTTCACCCTGGTGCAAATATCAGTTCTTGAGAACAACTGAAATGTGACTTTGTTGAAATCTTTGTTGCTGTTTATAAATAAATAATATACAAGATAACTGAGAAGTTCCTCTAATATAAGAATATAATCAATTTCAGCACCCACAAAGAAATCAAAAGTCTCCAACTCTGATGATGAAAGTGACACTGATATAAAAGCCTTTTTACAAAAGTCTCTGGCTGAAACTGATGAAGATGATATAACATTCACATCAGATGATGAGGCAGTTGAAGAAGAGGAGGATGATGACGAAGAATCGGTATGAGCATTTTGGTAAAAAAAAAACGAAAAAAAAAGCTCTCTTAGGGTCTTTTTCTTGTTTTTTTTTTCTAGATTCGACCATTTCAAATATTAGGAACTTGAAAATTATGTTTTTAAAGGAGTTATTGCATAAACTATCCAATCATACTCGTATATTTAAACAAAAAATTTGACTTTATTATATACAGTTGCATATTGATAGCATGTCAAAATGTGTTTCTTCGAATTCAAGGAAGATTTGGAAGAGGAGGAAGAAGAAGAAGAGGCAGATAGTTCCTTGAGCGAAGGTGACAGCGATGAAAAGGAAGTGGAGGAATCACCAAAACAAAAATCGAAAAAGAATAAACTGAACGGAGTGCCCAACAAACAAGTGAAACAGGACCAGGTTACACCCAAACAGAAGGAGAAAGAAAAACATAAAAAAAAGGATCAAAAGGAAATCCAATCCCCACAGAAAGACCAATCGCCTTCAACAAAGAAGAAAACTTTGCAAGGAGGAGTTTTGATTGAAGATATTCGTGAGGGCCAAGGACCTCCCGCAAAGCCTGGAAAGTACATTAATGTAAGTGTACTTTGTCTCATCAGCTAACTGCTATGGTCTGATTCACAAGTGCTTTTTCTTCCAACTTTTTTCAGCAGCCTCGGAAAAATATAAAGGATGTGTCATTCGATTCGGAAAAAATTGCAAAAGTTATAGTAAAAAATAAAGAAAAAGGTTTGGTTATTTGCAAATATCTCAAAAACTGATTAAGATTTTTTAAATCTAAAAAAATATTCAAAGAGAGAGGGAAATTTCTTCAAAAAAAGTCTCAACTCCAGGAACTATAGGACCAGGGTGGCGGAAATTTGATTGAAACACAAATGATGGAAAATTTTTTGATAGAGGTCTTTTGATCGAAAAACAAAAGATATAATGTACTTTTTACAGAAATTACATTTGAACAAAATTTTTATGATAGAAAATACATTTGATCGAAATTTTCATGATAGAACATACATTTGATAGAAACACTATTTGACAGAAAACAACATTTAATCGAAACAATATTTGATTGTTGATAAATTTTGAATTTGCAGTTAGGTCAGGACAAAAGGCCGAATTTTCATGCATACGAAATCCGACGATGGTACAAAAATGATTTTATTGGTTGAATTGGTGGATGTGACAAAAATTCAATCAAGCAGAACATTTTTTCAACCAATAAAAATATTTTTGTACCAACTCAAATTAATCATTGATTTTTTTTAATATTGTTAATGATCCGTTTTTTATTATCAAAAGTTGCATGAAAATGATTTTTTACAATTTTATCTCCTATTTAAAAAGTTGTTATAAACAAATGCATTATTTGCAAAAAATAAACTCCTTAGTTATTTTTTACTAAATTGTTTATAACTATTGCAATTTTTTCGAGCAGAACTTAATTTTTTTCAGAAATCTAGAAGCTATTCAGAAACGAATGACACCTCAGTCACATTTTCCCAGACTAAAAAAAAAAATTGGAAAAAAAACACTAGTGAACCAGACTATCAATTATCACCTGATGATGTGACTGCTGACCGAAACGTATTAATACCCAATGATGATATGTTCTTTTTCCCATTAAGTTGTTTTATATCTTTTACAGGTGTTTTATGAGGGAAGGCTGAAGCAGAACAATAAACTTTTCGATTCTACAACCAAAGGAAAAGGATTCAGCTTCAGGTTAGGCGGTGGCGAAGTAATCAAAGGATGGGACGTAGGAGTTGCAGGCATGAAAGTTGGAGGCAAGAGGAGGATAACTTGCCCCCCTTCCATGGCGTAAGTTTTTGTTCCACAGTTCATTTAGATTAAAACTTTATATGAACCAATTTTCCCCCCTGTATCTTCGTTGTTATTTTCTATAGATGTTTCAAATTTGGTACATCTATTTGATGATGTCAATGAACAATTTAGCAAGTATCAGACCAAATATATTATGACACTTAGGTTTGATGACATGAAGTGAAGTACAATTTTTTTTTTTTTAATTACTCTTCGGACAAAATTACCTTTCGAATGGTATATCACAATCATAATTCACAAATTACTGATATAATTGAGATTTTATGAAAAATTCCTTTTTGTATTCCCCTCGTAAGGGGACCATTTTTTCAATTTTAGTTTTTCTTTATTTTTCAATAAAAAAACTCATTTCTTTTAAATGAAAACATAGGATTGTTTTGTGTAGGTCAGAAAAAACATGAAAAGAACTACTTATTTGTGTTTCCTATTCTATTTTTATGGAAATAATCTCCATCTTATAAAATGGTTCCGGGTCACCCAGTATATTATTTTTTGATTGCTAAAATTCCACGAGGTGTTACAATAAATTTTTTTTTTTCAGATATGGTCCTAAAGGATCTCCCCCGGCTATTCCAGGAAATTCTATTCTTGTTTTCGAAGTAGAACTCAACAAAGTCCTTTAAATCTTTTGTGTCATGATATCGAGATGCCCAATTATGATATTTGGCCTCAAATAAAACTCCGGTGACAACTAAAAAAACGTGTTATTTCAGAAATAATTTAAGGGAATTTCATAAGCCTCAACCTTTAAAACAATATCCATTAATTATTGAGGACACTCATTAATGAAATGATTGAAGGTTGATATTTCTATTGGTGAAGTTTGAATTCAAAAAGTCTGATGTACAAATTCAATTAAAGAAAATACTGAAATTGCGGGAGGTAAATCGTTGAAAATTATTTCTGAAAACTATCGTTTTTTGGTTATTGGTCTGAAAGTCTTTTGAAAATTGTTATTATTAGTGCACCATCCAGTTATTTGTTTTTGTTAATGTTAAGTTGAAAATGCTAATGCTGTCAGTTTTACATATTGTACACTGTAGTTTTACTTAATTTTGCCGAAAACGAATCTTTTTTATTTTTATTATACCTAGGTTTAAGATGCATTCGTTTTAATATAATATTTTCACTATGGTTTGATTTTTTATTCAATGGAGTGTGGTGTATGTGGCTCTGTTTAAATGGGCAAGCTCACAAACTCATGAAATGAGTGTAAACAGTATAGCATTTAAATGTTAATATAAATGAATCGCGGCGTTCAGACAAATTGTATGCCAAAAAAAAACTATCTCTGAGCAGGGATCTTACAGGAATATATTTGGGTCAAATATCCATCAGAAAACAACTACTTTCCTGGCTAATACCACGACGAACGGTGAATTACATCTAAGATGTCTAGAAACCCTGGTGAATTCAACCATTCGATTTTGTTTTGATTTTTATGGACGGCACCTCCTGTTGGATTAGGTCCTAGTTCACATTCTTTAGTACGTGGCGCTTATAGCGCTGACAAGAAACTGTTAGGCTGCTTACACATAACGACGTTTTGCGTTCACGACTTTTATTTTTATTCTGTTCTCTTATTGGTTCCGTTAAAAACGCTCGAAGCTGTCATACATTTGACGTTACTTCGATAAATTTGAATTTTGAATTAGTTTATCAGGAATTTGATTTCATTTTGATTCTGGTTTAGTAGTGATTGGAGTTTTTGTCCTATTTTTCATTGTGTATTGTGTTGTTTCTAGTTCTTCGTTGTTTATGGTGTTTTCCGATCAAGTTTCTTGTTTTCCTGATTTTTGGATTGTTACCTATTTCATCTTATAAATTGTTCAACACTTCAGTCAAGAGTTTTTCTTGAACATTTTTGCTTAAATTAGTGCCTAGAAAATGACCCGAGTGTGCATTTTATAATAATAATAATACCGGAAATATCTCATTGTGGCGTTTTCACAGTTTTCCGAAGTTAATCGATTGGAATTTTTATTAACATAACATTACTTTACATTTTATCAAAACAGACACAAACTCTCAACACAAACGTCACAAACTGTCAAAATTCAGACAGTCAGAAAGAGAAATCTATGGTCATGGAAGAAAAATGTTCACGAAAATTTGAGCACCTTGTGTATAAACATAACTGAGTCGCCCTCTGAACATCGGAATTCGGAACCCGAACCTAATTATCAAAAAATCAAGCATTTTCAAGTAGGCAGGTGCCTTCAGTTTGATCCCAAAGTTTTACAGGTATAAGTGCACGCACCAGGGTTTCTAGACATCTTAATTACATCCAATGGACTTCTGTGCAGAGTTCCTACAAGGCTATCTTATCTCCGCAATTGCTAGTTGCATGGAAAATATTAATTGAAACATTTGGACCCACCTATAGACCGATTTTTGGGTTCTTGCCCTCTTCAAAATATCGTAGGTCTCTGCAGAAAATAACTAATGTCTGCAACAAATGATCCAATTATCAATCCATAGCAAGGCAAAAGCTGAGACACCACCCGCAGATCGGTGTTAACCAAACTACCAGCGCCATCTCAACCTCAGCCAAACTAAACAATCAATACCCGCTTGTTCGCAAAGAACGAACGTATCATAACAGAAAGGGATCTATTATTTAACAATGAGCTTATCAAGTTAGAAACTAGATGTCCTGCCATACCAGGATGCAACTAGCAATTGCGGAGATAGCCTTGTCAAACTTTTTTCCAGTCAAAGAAACAAAACAATTACTTATTTGCTTCATCTTCGACAAGATTAGCAGCTTACAACATACGAATCACATATCTTTGATGGAAAACTGAGGTAGAGGTTATATTCTCACTTTATGGGACTCTGACCATCAGTGGTTTGTCTTTATACACTTCAACATCAAAAAATTCTATCGAGTATTCTTTTTTCGTACGAAAAAAAATTAATAAGACACCATCACATACAATATGTTGTCACTTCAACTGACAGCTAATGAAATAACATAGGCCCAGAAAAAAGACGACTAGATCGTTTTCTTCACAGCCGCCTTCATAGTAGAATGAGTGTGTTTCATTCCGAAACTAATAGCATGTGTTTCTTGAAAAATTTGATGACCTAAAGCTCACTAGATATAGATAATATGCGAATTGAGAACGTATCGAGTTATGTAAACTAATTTCTTAGTTGTCGAAGTCATCTTTTGTTTTCATAGCACACCTATCATTTTTAAAGAATGTACGTATTGGAATTCTTCGATGAGAATGGGAATACACCTGAAAAATTGAGTGAGCTCGGTTCGTTTTCGAAACTCAGTAGACATACTTGGAGATGTCTGTGTATTGGAAAAATGTACAATTAGTCAAAGCGTTTCATAAAGAATTTCTATGACTACTAAAAATGACTGCAAATATTTTGTATCACTTTCAAACCCCATTTTGATTTGTCATCCTAGCTTGTATATTTTTTTGAGCAATTTCATTTTTTTTAATAGCCTTCCGCGAAAATAATTTATTCAACGGTTGAAGAGTTAGAGGTAAAAACAGTCTTACCTAATAAGTGAAACAGTTTTCCAGGGACTCCAGGATAAATAACTATACAGTGGGTGAAACAAAAAAACTCGAACACTCAGTTGATAAATAATATATTAATTAAAATAATATATACATAAAAATATTCTGGTAACAAATTCTACACAATGTTAATGAAGGCAGAAAATGACATCGCCCTGTATCAGACCTAAGCCGTTGATTTTTCTGTGAGTCGCCGCATAAGCCGTGTGTAATGCTTCATACAGGGTCGAACGTGAAAACGAATCGAAAAGCGAAATTATAGGATGAGTTCGACAAAAGCAATATCCAAATCGTCTCCAATGTCCTTGTAACGCTCCTTTTCGGCAACCAGCTCGTCTGAAAGGGAAATATAATCGTTTCAATGGTTGGCGGTTCGGAATAATTGAGTTTTTGAAAATCTGGGTTCGATTTTTGGATTGGATTGTGAATTTTGTAGTGACTATATTTTGTTTTTCATTATTTGCAAAACTATCTACCTACCTACCTCGCTATTTTCGATGTTGAATTCTATTATCAAGAATAAAGGCCAATTTATGCATCACTGTCATTATCATAGTCCTAATCACAGTCACTGTCTTAATCATAAAATCAAACCTTACTGTACATTTCAGTTTTTATGATTATGATTGATTCTAACTGAAATGTACAGTTTCAATTTAATGGTATGATTAAGACTGTGACTGTGATTGAGACTATGATAACGACAATGTTGCATAAATTGGCCCTTATTTCAATGCCTAAAATGCGTCAGTCAATTTACCCTTGGTTCCTTTAGGTTATCGAGATCACGTGATATTCTAAAAGTCGATGTTAAACATCCGTAAACAATTTTAGTTCGAAAATATGAATAGGATATTCATAAAATCTGTTGTGGAATCATCTGCGGCTGAAAGACAAACTTTAGTCGCCATTTTCCATCGTTCAACATGAATATGTTCGTCCACTCCAAGCCAATTAATGCCTCTTGTTGGAGATTTTAACTCCAAAGATTTCAAATCTTAATCTCCCATAGGTTTCACACTCGCTGATGAAGTGGTGAGACAAAGTTTCTTCATCATCTTCACCTTTGCGATTTGCGGCAAGTGGGACTGTCTTCTATGCCTATTAGTGATAGGTGTCTGCCTAAGGCCGGATTTTCATGCATACGATATCCGACGATGCGATGGTACGAAAATGTTCTGATTGGTGGAAAAAAATGTTCTGTTTGGTTGAAATGTTGTCACGCCTACCAATTCAACCAATCGTCACGGAACCAGTTCTAGCAAGTTCGTCATCAGTCAGTTCGTTTCTGGGACCCATATCACCTGAACTTTTTTTGTTTCAGCTGGTTTCTCAAGAGCAACTCCCGCATTGCTGCACAAGTGCTGAGCTTGGTTTAGAATGATATCAGGATGGGTCTGAGCAGTGCCTGACTGTTAGAACAGATATAAATTATTTGTTCAAACCTTTCTTTCGCCACTAGCCTTATGGCTGCAGCGAGGATTACGAATACTTCAGCTTGGAAAACCGTTGCATATCTTTCCAGAGTAAAGCTTCCTCGTATATCTCTTCCTTCCAGGTATATGCCTGCACCCGAAACCTGTTTATCAGTCAGACGCGAACCGTCTGTGTAGCATATTTGGCTTCCTCTACTTCATTTCCTTCCCATTGTTCTCGGCTTGGAATAGTGAGTGCAAACTTCCTTTTCAATCGCAGTCTATCCTGTGCGGAAAAAGAAATCTCCTGCTTCGCCCACTTTGCGATCTCCGCACGCCCTATCATCTAACCTTCGTTTACCCAGACCTCCGAGTGTCGCATCCTCAAATGAGCTATCATTGCTTCCTTCTTGATCCAGACTGGAAGAGGCAGTAGCCTCAACAGTACCTCCATTACTGCGGTTGAGGTCGTTCTCCTTGCACACGTTATTACCAAACATGTCAACCTCTGGACCTTACCGAGCTTTCGACCTATTATGCTCGTCTGTGCGCCTGGCCACCATACAGAGCCGACCCATAGTGGATCTTTGGTCTTACGACTACGACTGCCATGTACAGCCAGCGCATAATCTGCGAGTTCCTCAATAATTTCCTACTATTCTCCTCAGTTACCATTGGATTACTACCGACTTTTGAATAATCCTATCTACATGTAGCGTCCATGTAAGATTTGGGTCCAGTACCACCCCCAGGTATTTGACCGTTGGACTAACCGCCAGGCTCTTGCCAAACATGGTGGGTGGCCTAAACTCGTCTTTTTTTCTTCGTTT
The DNA here is from genome assembly GCA_958298965.1 of Chrysolina haemoptera. NCBI lineage: Eukaryota > Metazoa > Arthropoda > Insecta > Coleoptera > Chrysomelidae > Chrysolina > Chrysolina haemoptera. The sequence continues at coordinate 32,632,222 of OY282591.1, forward strand.
GGTTAACAGGATCATCTCTGTTTTTGTCGCACTTAGTAAGATTATTCTGCAGGCAACTTAAATACGGTCGCAGACTCCGATGAATTGTCCTCTGGCTAGGACAACTTCATCGTTAACGTATGTCTGTGCCTCGAAACCTACTTCTGTGGGTTTATCCAAGAGTTCGTCCATAACTGAGCACCATAGACAGGTAGAAAGGCAGATTCCATAAGGAAGCTTGATGGATACTGCAAAACTATTGGTGTAAATTTGTCTTCAAAAATATATGGTCGAGCACGTGTTACATTGTTTATCAAAGATAAATAATTGTGTACCTGCATAATATTCAAATAATCTTCACAATAATCATCATGCATGCATTGCCCAAAAAGTCGATGGTGATATCACCAATTATTATTACCTGAATATCACAATGTGTTTACATAGAGTTATTTTGTGCCTGGTACTCATTAAGCGACAGGTTGAAGTCATAAACATAATTATTGTATGGTTGTCCTCAAAGTAGAGTATGCTCTGCAACCGCGGATTTTTCGGAGTGTCCGTATACTTGCAGTTCCTCTTGTGTTCAGTTAGGCGGGTGTTTATGCTTCTTTTTGTCATACCGATATACATATACGTCACCACAGCTGCAAGGAATGCGGTAAACACCTCTGGAGAAGAGAGAGGGCCTCTTGGGTCTTTTGCGGTTCTTAGACTTTGAAGGTGCCCGTTGGTTTAAATATCGTTTTGACTCCATATTTTTCCATTGTGAACTGGATCTTCGGATTTATGGAGTTGAGGTGGCTGTGAAAATTTATTAGTTCTTGGTCTCATGATCTTGTAGATTTCAGTGCTTCTTGTTCGAACTTCTCCATAAATCAATCGGTTACGGAGGGCTTTCCATTGCAACACCGTAGATTTGTTCGTAGAATTCCTTGTTCCATTAAAAATACGTAGTGGTGAGGCAGTGTCGGAAGAGAGTTGCTGTTTCATCTGGAAATTTTTGGCTTATTTAGTGCTTCGTTGATGGGTACTTTCGTGAACAGGGAAGTCACATCAAAACTCCACGCCATGTTCTTAATCTTCCCAATGAAGTGGGTGGAATCTCTGATATGCGTGTCAGTTTGGCCAGTATATGGGTTCAGTAGAGAGAGGCTAGGTACTTGGAAATGCTGTATGTTGGGGATCAAATTTCACTGACGATTGGTCTAATTGGGACGTCTTCCTTATGGATTTTAGGTAGTCTGTACAACCTTGGCGGTAGTGACAGGTAATGCGCAGGTTTTGATGTGTTCGGGGGAGGATCCTCTGACAAGTTCGTTTGTCTTTCTGAGAATCCTCTGTTGGTCGGGTCGTGTTTTATCTTCCCGTACGACTCAGGATCCAAGATGTTTTTTATAGTCATCATATCATCAACGACTGTCCTATCAATTCAATTAACAGTTCGCTTCGAAAAAGAGACCCAGACAATCACAACAGCCTTACCTGGTAAAACACCGGTGTCTATGGAAATGAAACAGTTTTCCAGGGAGTCCAGGATAAATAGTTATACAGTGAGTGAAAAAAACACTCAAACACTCGGTTGATAAATAATATATTAATTAAAATAATATATACATAAAAATATTCTGGTGACAAAATCTACACAATGTTAATGAAGGCAGAAAATAACATCATCGCCCTGTATCAGAACTGAACTGTGGATCTTTCTGTTTACCATGAGTCGCGCGTAGGCCGTGTGCAATGCCTCATACAGGGTCGAACGTGAGAACTCGTAAAGAAAAATTATAGGATGAGCTCGACGAAAGCGGTATCCAGATCGTCTCCAATTTCCTTGTAACGCTCCTTTTCGGCAACCAGCTCGTCTGGAAGGGAAATTGAAATCGTATCAATGGTTGGCGGTTCGAAAATATTCGAAAATCTGTGTTCGGTTTTTGCATCTGATTGAGAATTTTGTAGTGACTATATGAATAGTCATCAGTGTGCTTAGACTGTGTTTATGTGTATATAGTCTTTTCTAGACTTGGACATTTTTGATGTATAAAATCTACTTATCAATTCGTCGGTAAATTTTGAATCGTTCGAAATGTTCGTCAGGCAATCCAGATCACGTGTTATTCGAAAAGGTCTTGGCCAATAAATTTTTTATTTTTTTGTAGCGTTTCCTCAATTTTTCTAGAATTTAGTTGGTTCTTCATTTCCAGTAATTTTGTAGTGACTACATTTATTTGTAAAATTACCTACCTCGCTATTTTCGATGTTGAGGTCTACCAGTGTGCCCAGACTGTATTTAAATAGTATTTTCCAGACTCGAACATTTTTAATTTATAAAATGTATTCATCAATTCGTCAGTCAATTTCATATCGTCGGAATTTTTGTTAGGCAATCCAGATCACGTGGTATTCGAAAGTGCAGTCGTGGCCTTAATTTTTTTTGTAATGTTTCCGCAATTTTTCTACGGTTTAGTTGGTTCTTCATTTCCAGTAATTTTGTAGTGACTATGTTTATTTTGTAAAATTACCTATCTATCTCGATATTTTCGATGTTAAAGTCTACCAGTATGTCCAGACTGTATTTAGATAGTATTTTCCAGACTCGAACATTTTTAATTTATAAAATGTATTCATCAATTCGTCAGTCAATTTCATATCGTCGGAATTTTTGTTAGGCAACCCAGATCACGTGGTATTCGAAAGGGCAGTCGTGGCCAATCATATTTTTTTTGTAGTGTTTCCGCCAATTTTCTACGGTTCAGTTGGTTCTTCATTTCCAGTAATTTTGTAGTGATTATATTTATTTTGTAAAATTACCTATCTACGTCGATATTTTCGATGTTGAAGTCTACCAGTGTGCTCGGACTGTATGTAGATAGTCTTTTCTAGACTTCGACAGTTCGACATTTCTAATGTACTAAGTGTATTCATCAATTCGTCAGTCAATTTTATATCGTTCGGAATTTTCGTTAGGCAATCCAGAATACGTGGTATTCGAAAAAGTAGTCGTGACCAATCATACATTTTTTTTGTAGTGTTTCCGCAATTTTTCTACAGTCATGTTGGTTCTTTATTTCCAGTAATTTTGTAGTGACTATATTTATTTTGTAAAATTACCTACCTTCGTCGCTATATTCGGTTTCGAAGTCTACCAGTGTGCTCAGACTGAGTAGATGGCCTTTTCTATGGTCTAGTTCCTGAATTGTAGATTGTGACTCATAGGTTGTACGGTTCATAATTTATATGAAGCAGGGCAAGAAATGGAACAGAAATCAGCTAGGTACTTAGGTTTTAAATCAAGTTCTACTTTGCCCCTCACTTTCAAATCCCATAAAAACCTGAAAATGTACGATGAGTCACTATCTACAATTTAGGAACTAGACTATAGACTTGGACATTTTTAATGTATAAAATGTATTCATCAATTCGTCAGTCAATTTTAAATCGTTCGGAATGTTCGTTAGGAAATACAACCATTTAGGATTTCGTTTGGTTTGAGATGTGAAAGGTGAAAGCAGACACTTGAAATACACTCTAATTATATCAAATATTATCATAAGACGAAAAACTGTTCAATTTCAGTGACTTTCAGTAAGTGTTTGAATTAACAAATGCACACCATAATTTCACCCAGGCAATAATGGCTTCTTTGAAGTGAAAGTAAATTAATATTCAGTCGATTATGAAAGATGAAAGTGGTCAATTTTCAAATTTTTTTCAAGCCCATGCTTTTCCTAACCAAACAATCTACTTCATTTCGATATATTACTTATCCACGTTTCAAAAACATTGGGATTGCAGTTGTAATCTTATCAACTTATTATTTGAAAAAAAAAACTCATTAATTTGAATAACACTCGATGAGTAATATGTTGAAAGAAAATTTTCTTGGATGGACATTTTCTCCTGTCCTGTCCAAGTGAGTTTGTCTCCAGTGTAGTTTGTACAGGTTTGAAATAAATGATGAAATGTCAACAAATAGAACTAAGCAAAAATAAAAAAAATTAATGAAAATAAAAATGAGTTCAATTATCAGGACGAATGCCTTGTATTTTCAATGTCTGAATGTAATATTTGCTAATACAGCTATTTGTATCGTGATAATCCGGAATATTAAGACATTTCAAAGCAGGCTTTCGAAATCCGAAACAAAGAAATACATAACCTATATTTAAGTCAATAAAAAAAATTAAATAATCAAAATGTGGAAAAAAATGTTGCAAAGTTATAGAGAACATTTATCAAGTTTCTTACCTTTTTTTCGATTAATTTTATTTTGATAAAAAGTTCTGATAAAAAATGGAATATGGGGTGACATGTTCAACCTACTTCTAAAAATTAAAAAAATATTTATAGGTAGAAGACACCCACAAAATGTATTTTCTTCAGTTCTTCAGAAAAAAAGCATTTGTTCACATGGAAGACCCCCCTTCAATTTTCGACAACGAATCACCCTCCTATCGCACTTATATGGCAACACCCTGTATATCTTCATTTCCTTATTGAAAAATAACGTTTTTCTTGATTTTTTTTAAAACGTTATGCAATATTCATATTCGATTTTATCACATTTTTTTTTTCTTAATATTGTTCAGCGTCTTCTGCATTTTTTTCTACAGACTGAAGAAAAGTTGTGAATTGAGTCTGGTTACTAATATGTTTTTTTCAAAGGCCATCTTTTGAAGATTTTGTTGCTACTGTTTATGGAATTACATAATTGAATTCGGAATATTGAATTTAAAAAAATCATGAATATCGCAGGTTCGGATTATATCGACACCACTGTACTGATAAATGTGCTCTCACCTTAGTTCACATCTATCGGAACAGACCTATTCAATGAAGGGCATACTTTATTTGATATCAACCATATTTTGATAGATTTGACCCAAATCAATTGAATTCTATTGAAACGAATCATGTGTATAATTCAACCCAGATTTTCTTATGGCTAAAGGTCAGCAGTGAGTTAGTCAGCACTCAAAAAAAACATGCAAAACGAAACAAAAAAAGGTCAATAAAAACAAAACAACAAAACGCTTGAATTAAAAAGTTTTATATATAACTAAATAAAATACACAGTGTATTAGAATATGAACAGGCGTTAGGCTAGACTTCACAATTTAATTAATAATAATTATAATCAATCGGAAAAAGTAAATAAAACACTTGTAGATAAAGGAACCAATTAAATTACTGACACCAAAACCCCCTTTAGACTTGCATTTAATTATTAAATAAATGAATAATATACATAAATTAACGATAACCCTGGATGGATCCTTTATGAACAAGCTGCATTACAAAATATTGACTAAATGTAAAAAAAAATGTACAATATACAAAAAACAAAACCGTTTAATCTTATGTTAACGAAGTATTTTTCGGCCGATCAAGTGGCAGTGTTGACCATCAGAATATTGCAAATTTTAGAGATCAACGCTTAATTTTCGCAATCGATACGAAAAATTCCGAATCTATACCTCAGACGATGTTTTTCATAAATATAATACTGCTCGAAACAGCTAAGCGCATCAAAAGAACTATATATTTTATATCTTTTTATGAAATAAATATATATTTGATATTTTTTTGTGAAATAAATAGTTAACTAGTAGGAAAACAAACTAACGTTTTAGATGCTAAACTATATTCAATTAAATATAGAACAGAAAAAATCTCAACAATAATTCATTATCTTTTCCAATAAAGGGACCATTACCATTACTTTCCCAATATAGACAGCAAGTATTACACAGGGTGTTAAGGGTATGAAATCCGTAAATTCAACTCGAATTCGAACAAAAAATTATAATGTTAGCTCAGTTCAATTCAAATTTAATAAATATATTGTTCCTCGCCTAAAAATGTCGGGTCCCTCTAAATACAGAAGAGTTGATACTACAATATCGACTCTGAATTGATTTTATGGACAATTCTTATGTAGATGCAATATTGCCAGATTAATTAAAACGGCGAAAATATATAATATAAAAAATATAAAAATAAATATTATTGAGTTTTATTTCTCATCTGTTGGTCTTAACCCTAACACCCTATATATAATATCCAAAATTAATATAATATAACTATTTCTTACTGATAAGTTCTAGAAAAGTCTGCAAGAGCCCTCGTGTTGAAAAATATTCAATTATTAACGAGACCATAGGGAATTTTCTAGACACTCCCAATCTCAATTTTTTTTATATTTTTTTTTTTAGAAAAATGGCCTCGAATCGAACTTTCAAAAACACTTAGCTGCTTCCGAGTCGGATCGAGTGATACAAAGCAACACACTCGACATTTTCCTTGACAAAATAAGCACCAATAAACTTTGAATAATTTTTTTTCGCGCGCAAAATAATAGTGAAAACCAAGAACATCTCTCGCCCATAATGGAAATCGTTTGTATTCCAACGATCGGGAATGCATAACCAGGCAGGAATGTGTTAGTCGATTGAGGCCGGCCTCATCAAAGGTCTTATTTTATTTTTACATGTTTTGGATATCGTGTAAGGTGGCTTCCATTTCGTCTGCGAGCATTTTGTTCTTTTCTTTTTCCACCACGAGATCGTCTGCAAGGGACAGGGTTATTATGCAACACAGAAAAACAACAAAAAAATTGCGACTTCATCGAACAATTACCACCACAAGGACTTGATTTTCGGAAAGTATCGAAACTTGAAATTAGATCAGAATATTGATTTTATAATTTACAAATTTGATATTCTATGATACCAGGAATGGTATTATATTTTATGATAATTTACCTTCAGTCGCCGCGCGAAAAAAAATGTCACCGATTAATACTACTCTAATATTGAAATATTAAGAAAAAAATGTCTTAATGTCAGTTTGGGATATTAAACAAAACAAGAGAATTCCTCTTTCCACTCCAGAAATGACTTGAGGTTGTTATGAAAAAGTATATTCAATAATTAATAAAAAGTTACAAGGATTTTGTATTAGATGTTTTCAAAACGTGTTATTTACATTTTGTAAATTTTTTATTTAAAATTCATCAATTTAGTCTGCATGCTTGAAAAGAATAATACTCAAGTGGTACAAAATGTTTTTTCTCAAAACAAGGCTTTTTAAAAATTTAATGTTTTGTATAATATTCTATCATCATATTGAATAATCGGATATAACTATTTTTTAACGATCATCATCAATTATCACCTAACGACCTGCCATGTAAAGCTTCTGTAATTTCCTTTTTTAATCTCGATTGTTACATTCTAAATTTTCATTAATAACAATAATTATTATTATGACAATCAAATTAATATCGTATGGAAAAAAGTAATTATTATACTCAATAATAAAGCTAAAGAGTATTTCTCTATTGAACTGAAATAATTCTGATTTGTGTTATAAAACGAATCGGAAGACCTAGAGGTCTTGCATGAAATGATGTGTGAATATAGGCAATTTGTGAATTTTGTCTACTTTACGGCAGCGGGCGATAATGCGTCCGGGCCATAATGCGTCCGCTGGCGGTAAAGTGCCACTTTACGCTCGCTGAACTGGGCGGTAAAGTGTATTTTACCGCCCGCTAATGCATAAAAATATATATTTGTATTACTAATTACACATTTTTCGTGAATAAACATTATTATTATTATATAGACACTGTCAATGTTCATCGCCTTTCTTATTCTCTTTGTGGTGACAAATACTGATTGAATGAATTCAAAGTAGCAAAATTCCATATTTGGAAAAAAAAATTATTTCAAAAATACATTTAGATATATCGGACATACTTGACCAAAATTTAAATTTAAAGTCAGATTTAGAGGACATAAAACCCGGATTTTCAAGTAGAAATATTTGGGATTTCTTGACTGTATCAAAGAGAATACAGTATTTGATTAACCCTGTATAACTATGGGAATATTGTTCAATGAAGTGCAATACTGTTATGAAAAAACAAAAATAAATAAAAAAAACTCAACGTCTAGCAGCGCATTAGTTGAGTTACAGTTTGGTTGAAGTAGTCTGAAACTCTTCAGCAGCTTTAACGAAAACATACCTTCTAGTCTGTCGACCTCCTTCTGGAGTTTTTGGACGGAACGTTCTGCGAATTCGGCCCTAGCTTCAGCCTGAGGAAGGGAAATTCATTAATTATTGAGAATTTATCCGGTTTTCAATGAAAATCGAAAATGAAGACGACAAGTGTGAATTTACCAATACACAAAAAAACTTCTTATTTTGAATAATAATATAATCACATAAATATATTTCAATGTAAATATATAATATTGAAAAAAACAAATATATAAATATACTGAGTGATCCGGAACTAATTTCCTCCCCTATATCTTCTTTGTTATCATGTATGGATGTTCCAAATTTGGTACATCTATTTGATGTCATAAATGTACAGTTTAGTATAAGTATAAGACCAAATATGACACTTCCGGTTCGACCGGAAGCGAATCGATTTTTTTTTTTGTTCAAATAAAAAGTACCATTTTTGGAAATTACGATTCGGTACAAACTTACCTCGTCGACGATATATAACAATCATACGTATAATTTAAAAACCACTAATATATTTGACATTTTATAAAAATTACTTTTTGGATTCCCCTCGTAAAGGAACATTTTCATGAAAGTGTTCTATGATGGAAAAAGAAACAATAGCATGTGAGTAACAATAATTCGATGTAAAAGTTTTCACACTATGATTTGTATGCAGACGTAACTATTTTCCCATTATTTGTTTTTCTTTATTTTTCAACATCAATAAACTCATTTCTTTTAAATGTTAACATAAGTTTTTTTGTGTGGGTTAGAAACTCCTATCTATATTCATACAAAACAATGAAAAGAACAAACAAACAATAGTGTGAAAACTTTTGACATCGAATTTTTGTTCCTCACATGCCATTGTTTTATCTTCCATAGCACACTTTCATGATTGTTCCGTTACGAGGGGAATACAAAAGGTAATTTTTTATAAAATCTCGATTCAGTAGTTTGTGAATTGGAAGTATGATTGTGATATATCATTGGGAAGGTAATTTTATAGTGAATCGTAATTTTCAAAAAATAAAAAAATTGAATGCGTTTTTTCGGTCAAACCGGAAGTGACATATTTGGTAAATTGTACATTCATGACATCAAACAGATGTACCAAATCTGAAACATCCATACAAAATAACAACGAAGATACAGAGGGGTTAATTGGTTCCGGGTCAACCAGTACATTATTATATTTTTGATATTCTACATTAATTAACAACTTTTTAGTATGTTGAAGCAGAATTACTTAATTATTTAAAATATGAAAAAAATTACATTTTACTGTGATACATTCTCCAAAGAATTTTTTTTCCTGTACAAAAGTCATCTTCATATTCTCACAACAATGTTGGATAGGCTTCATTCGTCGGTGTTTTTTCATATGATCATTTTTTGAATTATCAAATAACTTCTTAAAACTACTGAACTAAATAAAAAAAAGACTAGGCTAGGTAAAAGGTCAATTTTAAAAGTTCTATTATTTTATTTTAAATTTTCCTTGCTTCAAATTTTTGACTGTGGCTATGGAAAACAATAGATATTACATAATAATATAAAAAATGGCGTAAATCATAGTTTTTTAAAGTTACGCTGATAGAATAATTTTTAAAAAGAAAACTAATTTGAATTATAGCTTAAAGTCAGTTCATTTTGAACCAAAAATTACTGTAAATGGTTTTTGTTCGCATTTTGACTGATAATGTGCTATTTTACTGAATTCAAAATCTTTTAATAAAGTGTCACTTTACTGCATAGCAATTCAAGAAAATGTTTTAATAAACGTATTTATTTATTGTGATTTGCACGGTTATTATGAACTTGTTTATTTATGAAATATTGTTGTTTATTGCATGCACTTCTATATTGTCAGAGAAAGTTATTGATATTCAAATAGTCACAACACATAGTTGTTTTGTTCTAAAGCGTTTTTGTTTTTTCCGCAATGATGATTTAGCAAAATCTATCAAAATTTTTCAACACGCAATATTTCGTTGAAGAAAAATGAAACCTACCAACTTGCACACCTCAAACAAAAAGAAATCGCCTTCACAACCCAAACCAGTATTATAATCATAATTAATACTCAACTATTCTACTAACGTTTCAGTTAATGAAAGCACAACACCTTGCAATGGAGCAGTAAAACTTTAGAAAGCCGGCGTGCAAAAAACATTCGCTATTCAAATACAAATAATACTTACAAAATTCAATGATAATAAGTGTAACCTAAAAATACTCGAGTGATCGATTTTCCCAACACCATACAAGAAGCGGTGAAACAAGCCGAGACTGAAGATTTGATGAAAATGAAAAGAAAAGAATAGATATGGTGGAGATGCATAATAAATACTATGGAGGTGAACCAATATTAGATGATGAAATTGTGGTGTATATACAGCATCAGCAAATAATTTGAGACCGACAATTTTAGGACACCTTCAGTTTATCTTTGATGCACTAATAATTCTAGTATATACAGGGTGATACCGGTGTTACAGGCAGGGTACCCGAAAAGCAGATTTACCCTTCCTACTTCCAATGAAAAAAAATGTAAAGCTGCTGTTTTTAAGAAATATTTGAGCACAAACTTCCACAAACTCAATACGCTGTAATTATTCAAAAAGATTACTATGAAATTATTAGTATAACTTCGGAATTGAATAATTTGTTCTTAACATTTTCAATCTAAAGATGAATATTATTTAGTAACATTCTTTTTGATTTTTATTCGGAAAAATATTATCAGTTATCTCATAATGGGTACAATTTCTATCAATATAATTTTTTTTTATCGCTTGTAACACCTCAATGCTCAACCCTGTATAAATAAATACGGATAGAATAAAAAATTAATTTAAACTTGCTCAATGGTGGACGATCAGTATTTTCAAAAAAAAAATTAATAAAATTCTACACATAAAAAATCATCTACAAAAATTGACAATCGTCCAAAAAAAAAAAAATCACGAATTAACTACTCAGATGAATCAAACTTCGATTTGCCGCCAATAAAAAGAAATACTATAAATTACATTAGCATATCATAAATAAGAACGGACTTTTTTTTGGAAAATACTTCGTCAAAAATTCCAAATCAACTTACTTCACGTAATTTATCAGAGATGCTACGGATTTTGTCTTCGCTGTATTCTCTTGTCACAGCAGCCTGATAAATAAACAATTTATACAAATAGGTATAACATGCGAAATATACAATAGAAAAGTTACAGAAACTAGTTATCGCATCGAAAGATCACCACTACTACCCGAAAATTATCATCGAAATTATCAACGATCGCAGGTTGAAATACAATGTACATAGGGGCGGGGGGGGGGGGGGGGCTACACAGCAGACACAACCTAGAACCTAGAAACATACACATTCCCTCGCTCCTCGTTTACCCCAAAAAATTACCTCTCTCAATTGCTGTTCCACCTGTTTTAACGTTACAGAATATTCGTCTTCTTTGCGGGTCGCCTGTGTTAGTTAAAAGAAAAACATTAGAACGTCACGACAGCTGCACAATCATGAAACTATAGTGTGGCTACATGCTAAAAAATAATCAAAACAGAAAAGAAAAAAAAAACTGCGGGAGGTTAATGCGCAATGTTAGAAGAAACACTGCATTTATACCTCCTTCAGGCGGGTGGTAAGGTTCTTAATTTGGTTTTTGTACTCCTCCTCGCGTTGGTTGGCCTATAGTGAACGGTAAAATAAAATAATATACTATATGAAGTGTTCAATTGTTCAGTAATGATGGATAGACGCCTTGAAATCATTGCTGAATTATCGCCATTTTTCATTTCATCACACTAGGAATCTCAAAGCGGCCCCTGAACTATCATTATTATGAATAGACTATGTATGAACGTGTAAAATATTACCGATAGGTCCACGTGAATATCATACGTTTCATCGAGAACTGTGAATAATATTGTGCTGATTATTGAGACCCTGTAGAAAGTATTGTGTAAATTATTAACGGCCAGTTCATAATATTGTGAATTATTATCAAGTGTCATTACTGTGGAGGACACTGTGAAACATTATTCACAGCCTGTGGATAATAGTGTGAACTATTATCAACAGTTAGTGGACATAAATAATAGTGTGCATATTAGTAAAATTCTTGAATATTTCTGCCCATTTCGACAGCATGTGGACAATAGTGTGAAATATCAACAGTTTATGGACAATAATGTGCACATTAGTGAGATTCTGTGGATAATATTGTGCACATTATGTAGAGCCTGTGAACTGTTATCAATATGTGGAGTGTGGAGAATGTTGTGCCTATTATTCACATCCTGTGTATAATAGTGTGAAATATCCATCAACAGTTTGTGGATAATATTGTGCACATTTGTGGACTCCTGTGGGTAATATTGTGCACATTATCACGAGCCTGTGTACTGTTATCAATATTCTGTAGAGTGTGGAGAATGTTGTGACGTACTATCCATCAACAGTTTGTGAATAATATTATGCACATTAGTGAAATTCTGTGGATAATGTGCAAATTATCTAGAGCCTGTGAACTGTTATAAATATTCTGTGGAGTGTGGAGAATGGTGTGCCGTATTATTCACATCCTGTGGATAATAGTGTGAAATATCCATCAACAGTTTGTGGATAATATTGTGCACATTAGTGGGATCCTGTGGGTAATATTGTGTATATCAGATAGACTAGATATTATTTTTCACATTATCGACAGCCTGTGGGTAATAATGTATACATTATCAACGGCCTGTGAAGAATATTGTGCACATTATGGACAGCCTGTGGATACTATTTTGGACATTATCAACAGTCTCTAGACATTAGTGCGATACTGTGGATGATACTGTGCACTTTATCGACAGCTTGTGCATAAAATTTTGAATTGATGTTGCATATGAATTTTGCTTTCGCTATAATTTATTTAAACGATTTGGCAGGTATAATTGAACAAATCAAGGGTTCTATCCATCATATTTCATTATATGGACTAGGACTATAGTGCGTACTGATTTCGTCTCCTTCAGAACTCCTCAGAGATTATATTAAGTACAGGTTGATATCCAACGAAGACATGAATGGTAACAGAGAATTTTTATGAAAATGTGAACAGCGACATTTAGCAACGGATTAAAAAAAAAATATCGAAAAAAAAACAATTTTGAAAATGAACCTACTCACGGAATGTTGCTGTTCACAAAATTTTAGATAAAAAGACCTTTTCTGAAACACTAATGAAATTAATGGGGATCATTTTAAAAATTAGAATATTTTTTCTTGTTTTCCAACTATAATTCTATTATAAAAAATATTACAGAAAATATTTTACTAATCAAATCAAAAATATTTCCTTATCAACTGAATGATGAGTTTGCAGAAAAAAATCCAGAATTTTCAAAGAAGAAAAGATAACTTTGTGATCACAACATTTTTTGCACAACCATAAATTAACTAACATTAAACATCATCACAATAAAGTAGCAAATAACTGAATCTTTACTTTTGCTGTAATTTATTCTAGTTATAATTGATTTTGATAGCCTTGACAGCCTGTTATAAAATTGTATAGTCATACAAAAAATTAATGGATCAAAGAGTACCTGATTAACTCTTTTGTAAAGGATAATTTCTGAAATAGAATATGTTTATGAGTGAACCAAATGGCACATGTCTTACCTTTTCTTCGGACACTTCAAGGGATTTCAAGTTGTTTCCTACTACGCGAAGTTCCTCTTCAAGTTCTACGATTTTGCTGAAAGAATCAAATGACCGAAATCAGAATAAAACAATTAGCATAACACAGAGAGAGTACAAAAAGATCGCGAGCTTTAGTACATTGTTCAACGTGGTTTCAGACAATAAAATCACATACTTCAATTTAATATTATAATTACTAGGATAAATATGCGGATTTTCTTCCTAGGAATGGTAAGTTCCAAGGGAGAAAATCAACTTAATCGTCGTACAAAATGGTAATTTGATTGTCAGGTTCAGACCTTTCAAAAATATTTTGATGGAAATCTGTAACACCGAACAAAAATCTTTCATTTTACTCATTAGGTGTGTAATTCTAGAAAGACAAAATCCATATATGCCACAAAATCAAACTGTTAATAATCCTGAATGGATAGTCAATGAAACCTTTGTAGAAGACAAAGTACCCCAATCACAAAACAACAGATTTCACGAAAACGACGAAATATATCGCTACTTCCAATACCACACCTACTTTAGTATCTTCCATTGTCCCATCAGATTACTGACTCAAAAAAACCATGCACCCCTTCATTTGAATATTACTGATCATAATTTTGATTACCCTGATAAATGTACCAAAGGCGACCTAATTGTACTATGGCGTATGAACTCAATTCATCTATTAGCATGCATAAAAAGTCTAAAAATAAATATTACGAATGGTCGTTTCAATTCCTGTGATATTATTCTTGGTGAAATTTTTGTATACGTTAGATATTTGACGACCCAGAAGCAACTTCAATACTTATATCACGAACTTTTGACCGTCATCACAAAGTATTAGTAAACATTCAAAATCTATTAGTAATCATTGCAAAGTTACAGCTCAATGAATGGAAACATTACGCGATTGTATTTGATGAGAAACCCATCTTTATTACAACCAAAAAACGATTATCAATTTAAAAAAAAAGGATTGAAAATACAAACTACTACGACATTCGTTCATTACTTAAAATGGGTCATAATTAATCGAAGATCTAACTATTTCTAGGAACATAACTCAATGAATCGAAACTACCATCTACTTCGACTGAAAACTATTGATGAATAAAACAAAATAGCAAAAAGCCTTGCAGCCTACCTGTCGCTTTGTTCGGCTCTTTCTTCTGCCCTTTCCAGATCTTGTTCCATCAATACCAATTTTCGGGCAACCTGGCAACATTGCAATCATGCAGCAAGCATTAAAAACACGACAAAAAAAGGCTTTATACGTAAACAACAATATGCTACAATTCGGAAAAAAATTGTTAATTTTTTTAATGGAAATGAAAAATAGTTCATTTTTTTAATTAAATATTTGAAAATGCATGGCTTCATCTGTCTGGATTTTTTGCACACACAATTTAGATTTGTATGAAGTTTCCTTCCAGTTTTGAATTGTAATACAATTTATTTCACCATATCAGAATGCTAATCAGTTTTTCAATTTCACAAATTTTTTCATCAACTTTATAATAACACCCTGTATACTATGTAGTCTATCGCAATTGGGCTACTTCGCGACCTTATTAAAGCATTCATGTTCTATCCTTATTTGGAGCTGATTTTCTCATTTGAAATAAATTACAATCGATCGATTATTTCGAGGTCGTTCGTCTAGATAAGTTATACAACTTCGAACAATTTAGAATTACGTTATCTCATAAAATTGTCAACTTTAGTGTGCCATTGAAAAACTAATGGAGATTAATGAAAAATATCTTTGGAAATGCGTAATTTCAATATCGGAGTTGTTTTTCAATTGAATTAGTTTAAGATTATACAATTATTGATAATTCTGTTCAAGAAAAGGCGGTTCTTGCATAAATGAAAATTCCACAAGACAGTTTCTTGAAAGTAAACCTCAAAATATTACAAGAGAAGAAAAAAATAAAAGACTCGTATATACAATTCACATTCAAGAATGAACTCGGTGATGTCTAAATTACATTTTCCAGTTGCTTTTGAAAACGTCTTCGTTGCCGCCTTCAAATCCTTAGAGAGACTAAAATTGTATATACAAATTATAGGATATATATTTAATCCAGAGTTTTATACAAAATAACATTTTTCCAAAGGTGTTCAAGACAGAGACCTCAAATTGAAGTTCACGTTATGAAAACTTATTAATCTCTGCCCTCAAAAACTTTCGAAATATATAATTGTATATAAAAATCATGAGATAATCCTTGTGTGATATATAATCCATTGTATACATACACAATAATAATTTCCCAAAGGTTTGGAAAATCGAGACCTTACATTTATGCTGGACGTGTTGAAAACTTCTTCATGTCCGACTTCAAACCATTTGGAAGTATATAATTGTATATACATTATAGCATAAACCATGTGGTATACACAATAATAATTTCCCAAATGTTTTGAAGATAGGCACCTTACAATTAGGTTAACGTTTTGGAAACTTCATTTTTAAATTTGCAACTAGGTAGAAACACAATAAATTACAATTCCTTTACAACAATATGATTTTATTGGAGTCTTTTGCCGGCCTTTTTTTTATATTCTTGTCAAGTTTACTATTTTTTTTTCCTTGAAAGTTCTATCACTATAACTTTTCGTAAAAGAATTATTGCTTAAATTAACAAATGAACTATTTCAACCAGAAATGAACCTGTAATCTTCATGTTCCTACTAGGCACATATTGCTGTTTCCATATAAAAAAAAATATGTATATATAAAATATAAAAAAAAATTAAAAACACAAATTTCAGCTGCTGTATCCCCTGAAATTAATTAATTGTATGGCCATATATCAAACAAGTCTTACAAGCTAACATTTCGAAACATCAAAGAAAAAATCCATGCTGAAAAATTCATAAACACTCAGTATAAAACCGAAACCTACGATTCACCAGTTTCGGCACGTTCTTCCGCACGTTCCAAATCTGCTTCAACCATGGCCAACTTACGGGCTACCTAAAGAAGTACCTTGGATGAGTAAAGTAAAAAAGTAGATTTTTGGGAGGCAGATAGTTTTTTTAATGAAAAACATTTTTCGAAAGTCCTCACAAGACAGGCCACAACGTCGAACATTTGGGAAATTTCGACAAAGCTTCATGTTGGATTTGAAAGGATTCGTATGAGAAATTAAAAAGGACCCCGCAAAATACTTGTAAAATTTGAGTCTCGGTGGATTTTTTTGAATTTTTGTATGATGTAGTCCATGTAATTCTCAACCAAAGTTGCTGCTAGGGGTCGTTAAAATTACCCCCTACTCAGAATTGTCTACTTATTTCAAAAACCGGGAACAAAGAATGAAGTTATTGTAAATAATGTTGTATAGTATAATATTGTTCTTTTATAAAAAAAAAAATATTGATCCCCTTACTCCCTCCACCACCTATTCCGAAATGCAAAAAATTATATCAGGAGAGTTGAGATAAGTTTGAGGGCTATAATGACTTATAATGATGTTTTTCAAGTTGACCTGCAGAATATCCGGCTCGAAGGACCAATGTTATGTTATCCTCGTAATTATTTGATAATAATAATTCTGTACCTCACAGGTAAACTGCACTCTGTGTATATGTAAACAAGTGTACATAAGTAGTGCTGTTTACCTCCCAGGTACAGAATTATGTTTGTAGCACGTAAACTGAATATATTATTTTTTTTTAGAAAATATTAAAAATTTGCATATACTTATCATATTGCACTTTCTTATTCCAATTTTTTATTGATTGCATGAAATAAGAAATATTTCACATAGATCACTGAACATGAAAAATACAGGGTGTCCCACGACGATTAAGACAAGAATACTTCAGAACTCGGAGAGTAGTAGAGAATTGTAATTTTGGGGTTGTAAATTAAAGCAATTGGCGCAGCTTTTTGATAATATGTTACCAAATGAGCTTTTTGTTTTCGGTCTCGTGACATCAGATTCAAAATTATTAATGGGACAACCTGTATATTTTGGCATTTCTATGTTGCTCTCGATAAAGCGATTCCAACAACTTGTGATGAAAAACGAATAATTTAAAAACTACAGGTACTTCAATATCCTTTGTCCCACTACGTCTGAAACGAGCAATTGCCAAATTATTTAGGTTCAGGGTCACCCTGTATATTTGGGCAGTCCTATATTCTTTGTAATGATTAAAACAATGCAAAATTATAATAATCATTCATATTTTATTAGAAAACGTCGTGTGATAGTTTGTTGGAATCATTTCATTGGGTGGAACATAGAAATGCCAAAACATACAGGTTGTCCCATTAACAATTTTGAATCTGATGTCACATGACCGAAAACAAAAAGTTCATTGGGTAACATAATATCAAAGAAAGCTGCACCAATTGTTTTAGTTTACAACCCCAAAATGTGAATTCTCTACTACTTTCGAGTTCCGAGATATTCCCTGTCCTAATCCTCGTGGGACACCCTGTATATCCGGTACCATAGCCATTATACCGAATAATAAGAGTTCAATACGTTGGTGTACATTCAACCGAGAAGAACTGTTTGTACAAAACGAAAAAAAAAAAGAAATATGAAGATACAACTCTGTATTATGTTTTTTTTTAACTATTATAAAAATAAAAATATTTTTAAATTATTTTGAGTTAAATATTTTTAAGATATTTTGAGTTGTCCACAATCTTTGAAAAAAATGGGGAGCTTTATCTGCAGTTGAACAAACTGTATTGCCATTCATTGCTTTTAATTTAGTAAGTATATTCGGAAGATATTTTTGAGCTGAATGACATTGCAAAGTTGCACAATATTTCACTAGTTTACAAGGAAGTTACTCATTGTAGATGAAAACCCAAGATTCTTGAAACAATTTCTCTAGCAGATATGAGGCGCCTGAATCTTCTACGAATAAACAAAATATTTTCAATTGAATTGAATGACGTATAATGATGATATCACATTTTCAAGTGATAACCAAATGGAAGCCTGTCTTGTGAGAGTACATTTTTTAGTTTCACGGTGATTTGGATAATTTTGTTTGAAAAGTAGTTAAATTTACATGCAATTGAGGGCCTCAGAAAAATTAAAAAATCAGTGTTTTCAACAACGAGCGTTAGGAGTATATATAAACATGGAAAACTCCTAAAAATTAATGTGAAATTTATATCTACACAATGAATAGGCATTGAAATTTTCCTTGATAACATGTCAGTATAGAGGTCCCGCATATATCATAAAACCACAATGATCCTAAAAGAAAGTGATGTTCATCTTTTATGAGAAAATCGATGTCGAAATTTTGTCAAGATTCCCAATATGAATTTGCACGCGAATTTGTTCATATAAATCTCTTAGCGCGCGGCCTATCGATAAAAACTGATTACTCAAAAACGAAGCAAGATAAGATGAAAATTCGAATTGGGTTTTGAAGGTGATAAAAATACTTGCAGTCCTTGCCTTTTTGTAATTGTCATAGGTCTGTATAAGTATATATTCTGTGATATTATTTTGTGTTCATAACGGCATACAGTCCTACGAAAAATGAAAGACTTTCATTATGATTTATGAATGTGTTCAATAGTGACGCAGCCAGGATTTCAGTTTGGGGGGGGGCTGAACATACACTTTATCAGTTATCAGAGCTTTTTTTTTTTCGTCAGCCGGATGTTATGAATAACACCTACAAGCGAACTGTTAGGCCAGCAAACATCTTCTTGTAGGAAATTTTCTTGGTTTTTCTTCTATATGCATTGTATTTAACGAATGTGTCTCGTTATGGTCCCAAAATGCGAAAAATGTAAAAGGTGCGCTAGAATCTGGTACCCTAGCACATAAAATCGCCAACGAAAAATACTTCCGAAAATTCTAGAATTTTTTCAATATTTTTCCTGTATTCTACGCCATCAATTTAACATGACACGGTATTCGAAAAACGAAAAATAATAAAATAAAAAATCGGTCCAACTCGAAGTGCACATGTTCGTAAAAACGCCTACCAAATCTGTGTTTGACTAGCAATTTATTTCAAATTCGGTCAGCGTATAGAAAAAAGATCAAGTTTAACGAATATAACATAGATAAAAGTTAGAAAAAATTTTGGCGGGAAAACGGCACCTGCAACCTCTAGATAACATTTTCAACCGACGACCGAATCGAGATAGAGCAATTCTGCGAACGCCAATCGATTCAGCATGCCGAAATTAGTATATACTGTTATTTTCGAGTCGATCGGCACAAAATGAATTTTCAGCCGAAAAAACATCAAAGGGTTATACCTTAAAAATGTCCCAAAATCCAAAGTCATCAGATCCACTCGAAATGACCACCGATATACTCAAAATTTTATGCTGAATCCGAAAATGTATGCTTTGAATATGTTCGGATACACGGTGTACCATAAAACAAAGATAAATGTGCAACAAAAATTGTATCACACGAATCCGGCATACTAGCACACAAAACCACCTATAATACCTACAAACTGTTAGGCCAGAAAACAATAACATCATCTTGTAGGAAATTTTCTTAGCTTTCTTTTTATATACCTATGTATTTAACAAATGTGTCTCGTTATGGTCGCAAAATGCGAAAAATGTAAAAGGTGTGCTAGGATCTCCTAGCACATAAAACCGCAAAAAAAAATTCCGAAAGTTTTAGAATTGTTTAAATATTTTTCCCGTATTCTACGCCATCAATTCAACATGACATAGTATTCGAAAAATGAAAAATGATAAATTTAAAAATCGGTCCAACTCAACGAGCTCGACCTCGAGCTAAATAATACGTTTTTCCCTTGTATAATAAATAAATAAACGCGTTGACGAGTTATAGGCGAAAAGGGGTGGTTTTTTCCATGTCCTCTCAAAATGGATTATCGGGATTTTATGATTTGTGGGAATTCTACTACTAACAGTTTATGAAAGAAAATTTCCATGCCGGTTAATTGGGTAGGAAATTTGTGCACCGACTGCACTATCAGTGTTTGGGAAAATGCAGGATATGTCACAAAGAATAACATTTTCTTAGAAATAAAAAAAAACTGTTTCCCCATTTGTTTTAACGACAAAATACAAATACTATGAACACAGATCCTTTTATATGGTATAAAGGAATGTATCCGATATTTCAAAATATTTCAATTTAAATTCCAAAAAAAAAATCATTTTAACAATTTGTACTCCAAAAAGACGCTCTTAAAACCCTGTATCTGAGAGATATAGACCGTCAGCTAGTGACAGATTTAGGTGCCCCATTTTCGCATACAAGCCTCGAATAGGGTTGAAAAGTATATCGATTTGGAGTAAAATGAAGATATTTTTACGAGTGGCTCCTGGGGGTAACATACCGAGAATTCAATTTTTCAGAATTTGTTTCCCTCGTGTTTCTATTTACGGTACGAAACTACAGAGGGTGATTCGTTAAGTCGCCTTAAGGAAAAAAGTTCCTATGAACATATGTCCGGAGTTGCTTCGTTTCTGAGATACAAAGGCGTTTGAAAAAAAAATCAATGCCCTGTATCTCAGAAAAGAAGCAACTACGAACATATTTCATAAAAACTTTTTTTCTCAAAACGACTTAACGAATCACCCTCTGTATACTTTTCAACCCTATTCGAGGATTGTATGCGAAAATGGAGCACCTAAATCTGTCACTAGCTGACGGTCTAATACTCAAATCCGAAAAAAAAATAAAATAAAAAAAATAAAAAAAAAACATCGAAACCAATCATGGAACATACTCATCATATTTGTAGCCTCAAACTGCGGAACAATGTCTGGTTGAAACACCGTCTGTCAGTCAACAGTTAATTAAAATTCAAGTCCCGCTAATTAACCGTAACACTCGCGTCCACGGTAACGAATCTTATTCAAATTTAATAATCGGTAATTAAACAAAAAATTATTACCCGAGCGACGCGTATATAACAATGGTATAGAGCAATAACTAAACAACGTTACAAAAATATCTGTTCCCGTTAATAACGTTACTCTGTATTTACATTGTGTACAATAATTGATTTGTTACGCTTACAGTATATACATAAAAATTAAATTACACTTTCATTGGTATATGTTACATGAATTTAAATATAATATATTAGAAGGCCCCATTGAAGCAGACGGATTTCCGTGTTATCAGGATAGGAACAAAAAAAAAAGGTCGACAGGGCCACTTCATTTTAGAGGGAGGCATAGTTTCCAATAAAATTCCAAATTTATCATTTGTTTGAGTATTGCTGCGGAATTGCAAAACGTAATATTCTTGAAAAAAAATGGTAATGATTTAAATTTTTTTCGCTGAACAAACAATTAGGGAAAAACTGCGCTATAATTTTCTGAGACTTATCAAATTTCATACACCGGGAAAGAAAACTTTCAAATGATGTATGTACTCGACTAGCTTCCCAGATAAATTTATTGAAATACTCAACCCACCTCAAAAATCAAGCCGACTTGTAAGGCTTTTTTTTTAATCGATACCAACTATCCAAGAAGCATCCAGTTTCATTCTGACCTATATATACCTACATTGAGCATTAAAAAAGGCACCAATGTTGTTTGCTACCAAACCTAAAACCTTTTTAAAAAGTTTTTTTTCAAATATGGAGATTGCCTTTTTCTAACGATGATTAGTTAAACCTTAATTGAGGTTGGGAAAAATTGAAATTATGGAATGTTTTGAGTTAATTTTTGGAGATCCTTCAATTTTCCTGACTGTACAAATCTGAAGACCAAAAGAAATTCAAGAATGACTCAAACTCATGGTTTTAGGATCCCCACGACACGCCCTATATCTAGTGTCCGGTACCTCTATACCCATCACACGACTACGATAGACCAGGGTGTTGAAGACACCATCCTGGCAGGTCATTATAAATCCCTAGGTTCACCCCACTTGACCTGAGAAATGCGAAGGTCAAGTTTTTGAATAAGCCCAGGTCTTCAATTTTGTGGAAAAAGATCCCACACATTGCTGATCTTTATGCAGCTGCAGGAACACCTATCTCCGCAGCTTTAATGTGAGCTTTTTGCTGAAAGGGCTCCAAAGAGCGATAGTTTGGATCGTCCAAAAAGGAGACCTAGTTCATCGGTTGTACGGGCTGCTTAAATAGAAATGCTCCGATCTATGCTTTCTCATGGTCGCAGACCAAGCAGAGAAGGGGAACTGAACTCCTGATTACTTTACAGGCTCCATCCAGTATCCAGTTATATAGATACTCAAAAGCCCACGACCTTCCTGTTGCCTGGTAAAATAAAACCGTGGAACGGACGATTTAGGATGCGCTATAAAGATGAATCATTTTGCGAGTTTTGACGTCGAGTTGTCGCAGCTCCTATTGAGTCCAGACCACATCTGTCGGAGTTTCTGCCGCGGAGAGGGTTTTTAATCGTGGTAGCGGCGTTGTTCCACCCCTAGTTAAGTTAGGATTATTATTATCATTTGATGGAACCACCAAATATTCCATCTGGAATATGCAGTATCAACAATTACGTTGACTGTTTAAACCACGGGAAATATCAAAGTGATGCTACTAATTTACCACAAATCATTCCCTAATGCAATTGGTTAAAATCGTTCGGAAAAGACAACCTTATATTTCTCATAAAAAAGCTGCCACTTGACACTAATAACGTCTTGGACTTGACAAATATCATCGGTAACAATTACCTTAGAAAAAAAAAGCTAAAAAATTCGACATTATCAAGACACTGTTATCACAATTCAAAATGAATCTCGCTGAAGTGCAAAGAAATTACTGACCCAACGATGAGGTATTTAAATTAGGTCATTGGTATTTAATCATTTTACAAATGGCGTTGATAATCATGTGATGTTAGAAAACTTGAAGTATTTAGGTATTTCAACTACTTAATGAATAATTTATCTAAACGAGCGATTAGGCAAAAGTGGAAAACAATTTGCCTCGTTCTATGAACATCAAACTAATATTAGAGAGTACTTTTGAGTTCAATTTTTCCACGTTGAAGATTCCAAATAAAATAATAGAAAATGTCAACAGAGCTCGACGCAACAAAGTATATAGGACTGAAAATAACCAAATTTTGGTGATAGTATAATACTAATCATGATATAATTTTGTATTCCCCCAACATCTGATGCTGTCCCTTGAAATGAATGTTACTGAAAGTGATTCCAGTAACGAATAGCAAGCATTCAGTCTAATTCATAACAGCATGACCCTTGTTTAGGGGTTATTGCCCATCATGAGTAATAGTTGGATCACGAGTATTAGGGAAAACTATATTAGTTTGAAAGTTTTAGACAATTATGTTATTTGACTACTTTCATTGCGGACTTCCATTGTCTGGATTGTTTCTATGAGCACGACGTTTCAATCGCTTCAATATATCCGACGGTTATCAAGTGTATACTGACGGCCAAAGTAATGGGAACTTTATAAGTCTGAAGGTAATTGACAGCTAATTCTCTCATCGCTTATATTCTTCTGGAATTGACTGAAAGCATTGTTGGCTTGGATATAAAGAGACTCTTCAAATTTTCGTTTGAACCAATTTTTTTTCTTGTCTTAAAATGTATTTAAAAAAATATTCAACGCCCTGTATCTCAGAAAAAAAGCAACTCCGAACACATGTTCACAGGAACTTTTTTTCTTAAAAGGGCCTAACGAATCACCCTCTGTTATCCCCAGTAGCCATTTCTCCAAATCGGTAAACTTTTCAACCCTATTCGAGGCTTGTATGCGAAAACGGGACACCTAAAGCTGTCGCTAGCTGACGGTCTATTTCCACGAGAGTTTTCACGACGCCTTTTTTGGTCAAATTCTCTCGAAGTCTCCAAAGGGTTGCTCGTAAGGGGGCAGCCGGTTGATGGAAATGACAAAAAATTGTCCGGTGTAGGTTTTCTTTCTGCAGGCCAATGTTTGTACACCACATACCATGCAAATGCGGACGCCGCTACAATAACATATCAATTCTAGAAGAATACAAAGGATAAGGATACCCACCCATTACGACGCTTGACCATGGCCAATTAGGAAAACAGGTAGTCCTATTAATTACGTCAGGACATATCCTTATACTACTCGTTAGTACACACTTGATAACGATCGTATAAACTCTTGCTCATAGAAACATTTCAGACAATGGAAATACGCGATAAAAGTAATCAAAAATACTTCTTTCGAATGAATCAGAAAGATGCAAGCCTATTCGTATTCTCCTTTGATAAACATGTTGCATCCACCAATAATGTTAGCATAGTTGGCCTTTTTCAAAAACTTCAAGAAAACCCCAACATATTTTAAATGATTCAGAAAAACATCGGATCCAGTTCCTCGAGCAAATACATTGTCAAAACACTAATGGCCCCTATTATTTTTTGTTTGAATATCCTTTCGACGCATGCTGAAATATATCGGACGGAGTTCTAATCTTTTTTGGACCGCAAGTTGATGTAAGTACCACAAAAACTCGAAACAAATCGGCACACAAAACTCGACGACGTTTCACTGAACAAATCGCACTCCCCACTACCCCCCTCTTTCGAAAAATCACCGGATGATGGTAGGTTCCACGTCAGAAACAAACAAAACAAAAAAACACTATCATCGGCCACACTCAACACATCAGATGTATACATCATTAGTAGGTACCACCGCGTTTTCGCTCATTAATATTACTATTATTGATATTTATCGAATTAGTAGCACACATCAGCAGCACTAAGTCGCAAAAATTATTTTAAGAACCTCATCGTATTTTTTGTCAGCTTCTTCAGCGAGGAATCTGGCCTCTTTCAGTTGGTTTTCGAGGGCGTCCATACGTTCCTCATCTGCCAGAGAACGGTTCTCGAGTACTTTGCGTTGCCTAAGGTCGGAACGAAAAATTTAACACAAGAAAAAAAGAGAAAGATAGGCATTATAATGTGTCGAGTTCGGTTCGCATGAATTTACGGGAGGAGGTCACTAAATGTAAAAAAATTGTTCCGATTGAAATTGCTCACCCTGTTACCTATTTCTGTTAATAAGTAATCATCAACAGTAGGTACAACACCGAAAATCAGAATGTCAAAAAAGCTTAACCTTCACCCGTCATGGATTGATTGAATCAGACAAAGGCGTAGAAGGGTCTTATTTTAGCTAATTCTGACTCAGCATCTCATAATCAGCTAACTTCCAGATACTAAGTCAGATTTATCACTCAGGATTCTGATCTACTTGGCCGGAATTCTGTTACGCATCTTGGAATAAGCTGATTCAGCATGTCAGAATTCTATATTCCGAGATACTCAGTCTGAATTCTTATTTATAGAGATTCTCAGCGTATGCCGAGATACCGAATTAAAAATTGTTTTCTTTATATCTAGTAGGATTTTTTCGCAATCATAAATTATCATATCAAAACCAGATTATTACTGAATAAGAACTAGCTTTTATAGAACCTATATCCTCTCAGATATACCTAATGACCATATTAGTTAGTTCTGAAAAGCTCCCAATTAGTTAATTCATAGATACCGAGTCAGGATAGGCATTTTTTGATATAATAATTCATAATTATAAGAAAGTATCTCGGAATCAGCTAATTCAGTATATCAGGATTAGCTTAAACCTGAGTCTATTCCCGAGTCACAATTCTGACTAAATATCTCGAAAAGCTATTTCTGAGTCAGAATTAGGATGTTTCGATGTATTCCATCGTAATTGTGAGCAAATATCTCGGCATTAGCTAATTCAGCATAATACTGAGCAAAATACTGAGTTGGAATTAACTATTTCCGATATATCAAGTTGAAAATCCAACTTGCAAAGTCAAAATTCTGGCAAAATATCTATTATAAATGAATATAAAATTAGCTTATATCGAGTAAGAATTAACCTTTTTGGTAATTGGTAATTCTGAACAAGTATATGGAAATCAGTTAACTCATCATATTAGAATTAGCTTAATTCAAAATACTGAGTCCGAGTTTGCTTTTTCCGATATAACAAGCTGGAATTTTAATTTATAAAGTCATAACTTTGTCTAATTATCTGGAAATTACCTAATTCTGAGATGCAAAGCCACAATCATGAATTATTATCCCCTCAAAATTACCTCATTCCAAGATATTGAGTCAGAATTTGCATTTTTCATAATGACTTAATATCTCAGAATCAGCTATTTCAAGTCAGACTTATCTTTTTTTTAAGATATGAAGTAAGAATTCTGACTCAGTATTTTAGAATTAGTTAATTAGAATTTGACATATTTTACAATTGTATTTCGACATTCTCTATTTTTGGTCTACATACTGTCCAAAAAATGGGGCAAAAAATGAGATCAGCAAACTTTATTCAAGATGATTAATAAATTATTCTCGTTGTGAATTATATTTATATTTCTGAAAATCGAACAACCATCCTCCAATAAATTCAAGGATTACTCTATAATATCATAAAAGATACAGATAGGTAGTTTTAGTGGTTTCTCATTTCCTTAGGATACGTTACTCAGTATCATATTACCAATGACACGGAAATTTATTTATAGAATTGTATAAGCAATGTAAATATGAATTCGATATGAGGGTAAACATGCTGGATCTTATTTTATCCACTTGGTGCTTTCATGGTTACTGTAGTAGAAATAACAAAGATCCAGTATATGTTCGTTGAAGTTAATTCAATCATTTCAAAAACTCAGTTACTAGTATTTGTATCATAAATTAGTGACCACCCTGTTGAATGTTTTGCGATCTTCAGACCACATGTTG
The DNA here is from genome assembly GCA_958298965.1 of Chrysolina haemoptera. NCBI lineage: Eukaryota > Metazoa > Arthropoda > Insecta > Coleoptera > Chrysomelidae > Chrysolina > Chrysolina haemoptera. The sequence goes on from OY282591.1 coordinate 32,659,645, forward strand.
TATGTACAACACCTTTTTTAGCTCAGCACCTCCAAAATTGGAAAAACACGTATGACTGACTCACAAGGTGAAATCGTGGATTTCTTTTCAACAATCAACATAAGCATATTTGTATCTTTTATCGACATTACTCACGAGGAAAAAACTCCTGAAAGAGAAAACATACATTATGAATAAACTGCATCGTCTGCTGCTCCTAGAATATCCAACTGGAAACGTTGAAAAAATCGACACTGAAGGCTTGAAATGAGTGAGATCGAGAACATTCTTAAAAATTCAAACATTCTCGATCCGCGCAATATGTTATTAAGCAAAGGAGGTTGTTCTATACCTCTTCATATTTTTTGTCTGCTTCCTCCGCTATTTGTTTGGCTTGTGCTAGCTGCTGTTCCAAAAGGGACACCCTATCGTCCTCCATGTTCGTCCTGTTTTCTAAGGCTTTGCGTATCCTAGCGTGGAATTAGTTCGATATTAATGGAAAAACACAACACACGATTAGAACGGCTATGATGAATCAAGAATGTTAATTTGGCTACCCCAATGAAAATCCAAAAAATAGTTGTAACTAATAGGTACGTATGAAAGACAACTACTGGTTCTGAGCGAATGTCCAAAAGGAGTAGCCTATGCTTGCAAGGGGATTTACTGATTTCTGGTTAGCGCATTAATATTTCAGCTATAGGAAAACTCAGGGAACTCAGTAAGCCAGTATTGGTTCAAAAAAGGTAAAACCTCAACAATCTTTACTGTTATTTATAATAACTTGTTTCATGACCAGTTGATTCCTTCGTTTATCAACTCTGTTCTTGGTATAGTCATAGGTACTCAAAACTAACGGTAACGAGCATAGGGTAGCCAAAAGTATTCATCATCGTTGGTGGTGTGATTATCAATGAAGGTAGAATTCAAGAATTACTGTACGCATTATATTAGCTAACAAAGGTAATACCTTCCGAGTACATATGTCTATAAACGCGATATCTAGATCGCGTAATCTAGATACGCGAAATCTAGTTACGCGAAATCTAGTTACGCGAAATCTAGATACGCGAAATCGAGATGCGCGAAATCTAGATGCGCGAAATCTAGATGCGCGAAATCTAGATACGCGAAATCTAGATACGCGAAATCTAGATACGCAAAATCTGGATGCGCGAAATCTAGATGCACGTAATCCATTTACGCGAAATTTTGATACGCGAAATCTAGATTCGCGTAATCAAGATACGTGATATCTAGATACGTATAATCTAGTTGAGCGAAATCTATATATAATCTAGATTAAGTATCTAAACGCGTAATCTAGATACGCGTCACCTTGATACTTGATATCTAGGTACGTGTAATCTAGATAATCGAAATCTAGATACGCGTACTCTAGATATGCGTTACCTAGATACGCGACATCTAGATACGCGTAATCGAGATGAGCCATATCTAGATGCGAGTAATCTAGATACGCCACATCTAAATGCCTGAATCTACATACGTAAAATCAGATAATCAAAATCTAGATGAGGAAACTTCATGAGCGAATTCTAGATACGCGAAATCTCGATACGGGAATCCTAGATAAAAAAAAAACACGAAATTTTATATCACAGGCTTTCGTCATTCATTTTTTATAGATTGTATAACTTTCATTGAATAACCAATTTTCCTACTTCATATAGCTTAATTTTTCGAATATGGCCAAGAATGTATGTGGTGTGCTATATACAGATATTTATTTCAATTCTGAGGACTGAAATATCGCGAAATATACACGGTGTCCCATAAAAAAAAATCTTTGCTCTATACTTTTTGACCGACCATAATGGATTTTTATATTTAACATTTTTTGGCTGGTCATCATTAAAAAAATTAGTGTCCTCGCGTATCGGTAATCCTGTGTGTGATTTTCTCGAATGAGAGTTCAATTACCTGCTAATGACAGTGATTAAAGGTTATCTTATTAGCATTCCTTATGGGAATTTTAGTAGACAACAATACAATACAATAAGCTATTCACGTTCTCTTAAATTTACTGGTCTTTTTTAACCTCCATAATCGATTGCTTTCGTTTAATCCAGATCCTTCTGAAGCAGGAATTTTCTCACGACTGCTTGAAGTCTGAGATTTGTATCTCAGAAAATAAAATTTATATATCTAGTGAAAAGTTGATCGTGTGAAATTTTGACAAATCTTTTTTCTTCTTTGAGATAGTATTCATTGTTCAAGGATATATCCTTGACGGTTTTTATTTCTTTCAGAAATCGTCACCCAGTAGTAGGCAGATCAAATCACTATGAAGAAGGAAAGTGTAACCTGCTCTTGCTAGATCGTGCTGAAACTGATGACGTCAAGACGTTCTAACTAAAGCTATCATAACCTTCAATCGTCAATCAACTTTTATGTCAACCGTGACTATTATTTGGTTGAAATGAAACTGATGACGAACTAAAACTAGGATTTCGACGACGACTGGGAACCAAGCTTAACTAAACGATTCTTTATCGCCGTATACTGAATAACTATCATTATTTTGAATATTTACTGCGCTGAACTGGTACAGAGTGGCTCATTAAAAAAACAGAAGGCTCGTCATGTATAGTTCATCCATTATTAATTGCAGCAACCCGTATAAATTCATAGTAAGCGTCAATTAAAATGGCGAATCGTTAAGTTGAACGCAGTTTAATTGGCGGCAGAAGTGTAGTGGAAAAACCGACATGAAATTGACGCAACAAGACTTGCATTTATAAAAAAATCTTGCTTACTATGCCAAAATGTGGACAAATGCCGTATAAAAATAATATCCATTTATTATGATTAATTGTTTTCAACCAACTCAAATCTTAAATACCTCAAAAACAAATCGACAGAGATTAACATATTTTACACCATACTAAGCTCTTCCACCATTAATTTATATTTTGTACCGTCTCACGCTAATGTTTTGTGTGTGAGAAATGTGGTCATAGTAAAAGTATTTGTGTCATTGTCTCCTTGCCATCCGAGGATTTTTTTAAAATCAACTACAGAAACCTTGTTTATTTTTCCATGCGTCGCTCTGTAAAGAATACTAAACAATCGGGCTAGAAGCCAATAAACACCCGAATGAGAATCACACCACCAACTTTGAGTATTCTGTTAGTGTTGCAAACAGAAACGCGACAGCAATCGATGAAATTTTTTTCGAATTTGGATTCGACCGACGACAAACCTTTCGCTTTCGTCTGCTGCTTGAGAGGCTTCGGCCAATTTGGCGGTGGCTGTGGCCAAACGTTCTTCTGAGCGTTCCAAGTCTTCTTCCAACAGTTGGATACGACGGTTAAGGGCAGCGACTTCGGATTCAGCCTGCAACAAAGAAAAACTATTACAGTTTCTTGTGATATGATTGGCGAAGCTAGTATGAAAATATCGATTATATATTTCTATGAGTGAAAGGAAATTTTTATATAGTTTTTCAAATTTGTGGCGCTTCAGAATTGGTATTGGCTCGAGCTCAATTATAACTGTTTTCTAGAAAAAGAATATTGCAACCTCACCATTTACAATACTAAAAAAAAAAACTGTCTATAAAATATTATTTATTACTACATACTCTGTTAGATTAGATTAGGAGCTTTCGTGCTACGAGCCTCTACACCACGACCTTTTCAGATCTATTGTGTGCCCTCGAGATCATTTAGAGTTCTTTATCTAGCACTGTCTTCGTTACAATACAGAGGATATGGGTAGCTTACTTTTCTGCTCCAAGCACCAACTGCACTCAATATCGAGGTGCTTGTTTAGAAGACAATAACTCGTCAGGAGCCCTACCACTATTCTGATTTCCTTTTTGCTCGTAGAGAGCAGAGTCTTGGTCCTTCTAGTAGAAGGGCCGATGTGGATTTTCGATTGTCTCCTGCCTGGAGCCTCCTTCCATGCATTCTGGAATTTTACTTCCAGGATTTCCTTGAGACCTTCATACTCATCTTGGAGCCATTATTGTGCCAGATGGTGCCAGTGGTGAAGATCGGGCGGTGACCGATCTGCTCCCAGTCCTTCCTTTTGAGAATCACTGACTGCGGCAATTTGCTGAATCGTATGGTAGGTAAAGAACTGTCACCCGGCATCTCAACGAGGGGACAATACCGATTGATGCCATAATAAAGAATGTCCATAGATTCCGTCACTCCGCCATTGGCAATAGCCCAGCGTTGCCCATGCTCAATGAGGAGGTGCAGGGAAGGCAGACCTATAAGTGTCTCCAGCGACCCAGTGGGTGCCATTCTCATTGCACCTGTTATCATAAGACAGGCAAGTCTTTGTACCATATCTAATTGGGTTTTTAATTTGCTGTACCTTGCAATCGTACGATGACTCCGAACGTAATCATTGGGCATATGGGAGTCGTGTAGATCCCGTATGGTTTTATGGTAGCATTTCTTTCTCTCTTTATCAGCTAAAACCTACGAACTTGTAGTAAACCTGCTTTCGATTTAGGTAAAAACTGGGTTAAAAAATCAATTCGTTCGGTTTTCAAATGTCTCCCTCTAGGTGGGAGTGTTGAATTGCAACTAAATTACAAATTAAACTGGGTTCCTCATGATTTTCACAAGGTAGCGAACAAAAAATGAAAAGGTTTAGTTGACACAAATCGTGCTATCAAGGACATTCAGCCATCTTTTGCAGTATTACCATGTCTATCTCATAAAATAGGTAGTCTCCAAGAAATAGTTATTAGATAATTGTCTGAAGGGAATTTTCTGGAACATTATCGCTGTATGTTCTACAAATGATTAATAGGTATAGGAATAGGGAAAATAAATAATAAACCAACCCAAAGTGGTCCGTTGCATTCCACGTCACTGTCTCTCTAAATGGAAACCACTACAAAGCTTCGACATGAATATCTATTTCCCAATTGAATCAAACACTGAACTATTGAACAATTAACCGTGTCAATTTGTCTCGTGTATAGGGTGAAGTCGAATCCATCGGACTCGTTACTCATTAGGAGGAAACGAAGCCTACTTCCTTCCGTTCGTTTAGTTTCCACTGAAGTTTGGGCAACACGCTCGATACCCATGAAAAAAAAATTGCGTAACATCATTCGAGGGCATGTGGTTGGATAATTGGTGCCGTTTAATGACTTCTGGGGACGGATCAACTATACAAAGGACAAATGACAATGCTGTTTTGGAATAATGAAAATAATCTTTATGTCTTTCATGACAATTAAAATTGCATATGTTTTGGTTGGTTTCCGGGTTATGGCGTGGTCTTGTTTGGTTAAAATCTCCAAACGTTTCGACAGCAACTGCGGCAGCCATCTTCAGGTGGCGTGGTCGAAGTACTTTTCTTGACATCAAGAAAAGTACTTCTACTACGTATCAGTTGAGATTTGGAGATTTTAACCAAAGAAGCCAGATCAAAATGTCATCGAGACTATCATCACAGAAATCACAGAAATCACTGAAATCTATGTGGATTATATTAAGGACAACTGCAATTTTCAACAATGATGATGCGCCCCCTCATTCATCAATCTTTACGAAGAAGCAGTTACAAATTTTCCTGACGACTGATATGCCAATCATTGGATGGGAAACGGATACCCACTGAGCCAGTTAAATCACCCGATTTCAATCCATTGGCTTATTTCCTATAAGGATCTACCATAAATGTAGCATTCACCACTACTGCCGAGTTAGCTGAAAAAGTTGGCGAAGGATAACGGCAGAAGTGATGAATAAAAAATCGGCCTGTTTGAAAATAGTAGACAATTATCTAAACTGATTACTTTTATTGCGGAATTTCATTGTCTGGATTGTTATGAGCACGACACACTTGATAACGATCGCAGATACTGAACCGATTGAAACGTCGTGTTCATAGTTACAATCCAGGCAAAGGAAGTCCGCAATGAAAGTAATCTCAGATTTAGATGAAATTCCTTCGTGTCTCAATTCGAAATAATGGTGTTTCTAAGTTTGAACCTTACTATAGCTAATTAAAAAAAATTGTTGGTATTTCGATCAAACTCAATAAATATATTAATTCAAACACGCCGAGTGCTACTCAGAAGTCCTAACAGAACTATTGAGATTCCTTGGTCTTCTTTCGGAAATATTTTTCATCGGAAATATTTTTTTGTTTTCGGAATGTTTTTTTTTTCAAAATGATAGTCTTTGAAAGTCAAAAATTGATTTTTTTCAATAACTTTTTTATTTTGCCAGAAATTTTTTTCAAAAACGATCGAGAACTCCAGAGTTCTTCCATATGCATCGAAAAATACCACCAGAACTCATTTATATGAAAAAGACTTCGCCGCGTGAAGTTAGCGTCCTTAACTTTCTCACTAAAATTCACAATTTGCCGAAACTATTCAGAATTTTTATCAGGAATTCCCGTACTCCAGAAATTTACCCAAAACAAAAAAAAAATGTGTTTTTGCAAAAAGTCGGCGCCAACTTCACATGAGTTAAAAAATCAACCTGTTTTGGCATTTCGGGCCGTTTTCGAGTAAACCTAGGTGTAAAGTTTTACAACCAAGAAACTCTCCACATAAACCTGTTCAACTATTATTACGAATTCCTGACAATCTACAGGTTACGTCATGAATAATCGACACTTAGTGAGAACGTGAAAAAAAAACATTTCTCGAGTTATCAAAAGAAAAACATCCTCGTGAAAAGGCGTGAAAATGCATAATGGCACACCTCATCGAACGTTTTGTTTACATACTGATAAACAATATTGGCACATAGCTATATCAATACCAAAAGAAGAGCAGCTGAATGTTGTGAACAGGACAGTCATAAAAACGATTTATCTTGCAATTGCTTCCACATTTGGGCTTAGAAGCAGTGCTTATCGGCGATTTTAAAATGAATACGATTGGCTAGTTCGAACTTATGACAAAGTTGCTCCAACTAGATTCGAAGAAGAATAATTAATATTCTCTTTGAAATCGTTTTTTATTGAATGTTTCATCAATTTGGATCGTTGTAGATTTTACGAAAATTAACATACACTAAGTAATACAGGGTTGCGACGATTTAAATCCAATGATTTAATCACGATTTAAATCAACTGTTTTTTTCATTTTTAATCGTTATTCAAATCAAATCATAAATTGCTGTAAAAATAAGTCTCCGAAGCAGATAACTCATCAGAAAATTCAAAAAAAGGAAGATAGTTTATTCAAAACACACATAAATTAAGTATGTCAGTGTAAAAACATATTTTCTTGTTCCTAAAATTTTCGTGTCGATACAAGTTTTTTTTGTATGTCGCCGGGAAATGGGCACCCCGTTGCTATTGGTTGAAATACCTAACAAAACCGTCACAATTTGACATAAGAAAAAATAATCTGAGAAATCTACCAAAGTTCGAGAAGTGTTTTATAGATAAATTCAATGTTGGTAGAGGCAAGTAGTTGTTTGTTGTTTTTTGTCAGATATTTGCCTAATTTTTCCACTATGTGGGAATGCTTGGAGAGTATTTCGAGTTTATCTGAATTGTTTGTATTCCTATATTTGTTACAAATATAAATAGGTATAGCTACAGTTGCGGCCAATAAAAAATGGGACAGTTTGCGGACAATAAAAAATGGTACAACTCTCATACTTAATCTGATACAGTAGAGTTGTCCAATTTTTTATTGGCCGCACTGTCCCATTTTTTATTGACCGCAACTGTACGTACATATTATGATGTCGTTAAAAACATAACCTGTTTCAAACAGTTCTGAAAACTATTCGGGATCAGTTATTTGTGTTTATAGCAGCTATAACTCAAATTTATTCTCAAAAACTTGAATGTCATTCTTAGATCTGCGAGACTAGAGGCTTTGGATTGGAAGTACTGGATTTTGAATGTTCCAACTTAGATCTTAGACTGGGACTTTTAAGCCTCATGATCTTCGAGAGATAAAGAAAGAACACAGTTGAGGATTACCACACTTCCGTCATGAAAATATCCCTTTTCAAAGACATAAGGATAACTTGAGAGTAAATCTCAACTAATACTAGGAAAGCAAGGTTCTCAACATTCCCTACGGGTTATTTTATTGTTGAATTCTTGCAGTCACTTAAATTATGCACGAGGAGAGAATGCTGGCTACGGAATGCAGAATATGTCAACTTTAATAAATCATCTGACATTTGGCTCACACTGTACCAAAGTACCCACAAGTACCCATAATAACGGTACAGCCGACGAGCTAATCTTCACTTTATCCATGCAAATAAAAAATAAACAAACAGGACTGATAGGCGATAGTCACTCCGAAATCGATAGAAAGGACATCCATTGGCGATTTTTTTCACTCAACCGCAAAATACATACATACAAGACGGGTTTCTGAGTACATACGTGTACCGAGCAGTCCAGAAAACATGTTCGAATCGAAAAGTAGACCCACCTCTTCTCTCCTCATTACTTCCACCTGGAGTCTCTTGTTGAATTCTTCGCATTCGTCCTTGTACCGTTCCATTTCCTCCTTGGTCTGCCTCATTTTCTTCTTGAGCACGTCCAACAGGGAGCCTTGCTGATGCTGCATGTTGGTAGTCATTTTGAACAGGAAAAGTCGAACACAGTGCCCGATAATACCGAAAAAAGAATCTATAAACCACTCACGACAAGCGCCTGAGTCAACTGGGCGAGTCACCACCGGCAAGATGGCTGACGCGCAGGCGCAGCTGACACCTGCTGGATGTTTTCGACAGGGGCATGGCGTTCGACAAACGACAATCGGCATCCCATTCAACGATTCGAATTTGCGTGGTAAATGAATTGGAAATTGTCGGTGGTAAAAACGGGAATAGTAAGTGTCCGGAAAATACAATGAAGTAAGGAAACGCTTTGTTTATCGAGCCGTTACGGGTCAAGATACATGATACAAGGGATAGAGGCGAATCCGTCAAATATTAGACCATGGGCGTAGCCAGGAGGGGGGCACAGCCAGCTGCTCTTTAATTACCCTCATTGTCATGAACAAAACTAAATGAAACTACAAGTATTTTATCGTAATAGGTATGGCGATGAGGGTTATGTTGGGGGGTTTTTGGGATCGCAAAATAAGAATCTAGTGTCAAAGGAGTGTGATCACAAATTTCGAGAAAAAAGTCGAAATTTCGACTTTAATGTTGAAATTTCGACTTTTATGTCGAAATTTCGACATTGATGTCGAAAGTCAAAGTGATGCAAAAAAAACCTCTTGTGGCCTCCTGCGCTTTCGTACGAACCTTTTGGAAAAAGTTACAAAAACTCACCCAACTAAAATCGAAAATCAAAGTTGTGAAAACTTCCGAATAATTTAGTTGAAAAAAAAATCTCTAAATAAATAGAAAACGCGTTGGAATTCGAAAAAAAATTCCAAAGGTTTTGGACATGGAAAATTACGACAAAAAAAATGTCCCGAAAACTTGCGAAAATGATATCGGAAAAATCCCTAAAATATTAAAATATATCGGATAGGTAGCCGAATAATTCAATTTAAAAAAAAACACCACCCTGTCCTTCTGAAGGCTAGATAGAGAACGCTCAGAAATTTGAATATTCAGAAAATAGGTGCAAAAACTAACGAAAATAAAATTGGAAAAATCAAAAATTGTGAAAAACATCTTATCGTCGAATAATTTTCGTAATTTGATCTGGGCACCTGGGTCACGTATTGAAACACATAATTAAACAAATTCTAATGCAAGTACAATAGAAAAAAAAATAAAGAAAAGCTTTTATGTAAACGCTCTAAAAAGATGAAAATCCAACTCATCATTTTGTTAAATTATAAAATTTAATATGACATATGACCTTTTTGTCCACTTATACTTCAATATACTATTTTATTATCTAGGATTATTTTACAAAAAAATTGCCACAACTGTATGGACAGAAGTATTTTCGGATCAACGCAGTGCGTTGCTATCGAAAAGATGCAAAAAGTACAATTCTACAAACATAACTGCTCAACGTTCATGTTGAGTACCTTATCACTGAACATATTACGGACTATAGTCCGTTGTACGACAAATGCGCAACATGGGCGTGCATGTTTTCACGGTTTCAGCTTTGTTAGTACAACTGTACTTCTTCCAACGAATTGTGTTTCTGTACCTAGGAAGCTAAATATCCTAAATATCCTAAAAGCTAAGTTCCTTGAAACAGAGGAGTTTGGGATGAAAAATGGCCGCAGTTGATGACAAAGACATAGAGATGCTACTGGAAAATCCTTCTGTGGTTCAGGGCACTAAAATGCAAAAAGCTTTCATCTCATTCATGGTTGATATTGGAAATTTGAACAATGGCTAAAAAAAATTATTGAACTTATTTTACATTCCATATACCTACCGCTTTTTATCTGTATGCCTTTTCCCACGATTTTAATTCAAAAAATAAGGTTTTTTGTGAATTTTGGCGTTATTTTTTAGCTGTTTCAAGGTACCCCTACCCTGGCATGGGTCACAATGACACAAACTAATTTTTTTGGAAAATGGCCACTTTACGGTCACATATGATTTCTATAATAGCGGTAGATGCATTTTTTTCATAGCTTAGATCTTAAGATCACAGGAAAAAATCAAAATGTTGAAAAAAAATCTGAAGGGGAGGAAAAAAATTCCAAATCGAACGGCATTTAATTTTTGAGTGTAGGTTCCTACACTTCCTACCTAGCCCCAATTAAGTAATTAAATATTTAATCGATAAAATACGTAAGTATTTGAATCTAGGTACTTATTTCTGAGAAACAAAATTTGATATGCAAATATTTTCAACTTATTCAAGTGAAATCACACAACAAAGTTGATGGACTGATAAGAAACTGGTCAAAAACATATTTTATTTTGAACACATGTAAGTAGGTACAAAGTCAAATGCCATAACATTAATCTTTGAAATTCAAAATGAAAGGAAAAATACCGACCACGATATATTTTGCATGGAAAGCAGATGTTCCAATAAAAACTGATCAAAATACGCTATTTTAATGGTGTGTACAAGCCTTGAAGTTTAATTTACTAGAAAATTTTAATTTGTAGGCAACCAACCATGTTTTAAAATCTCTAAATAAATCGAAAGCAAGTGCGTCATCTATCATCAAACACCGAATCATTGAGGAAAATTACAGTTACAACTCTGTCACGTTCAACAGCTGGTATTTTGACAGTTTGCACCCCCACAGCCTGCTAGACAATATGTTTACAAAAAAGCGCATGTCTGCAATGATTTGTCTATTCAAAATCTAAAAATATCTCCTGGAATAGTTCACAGTTTATTTTAAATCAACCAGTCACCGTAATTTAATTTAGTTCGGAAACAATGTCTCCCGATAAAATAAATAATTGACGACCTACCCTTTTCAGCTGTGTATTCATGATATTCTGCAACTCGTTTTTGATCAATGTGAACCTCATCAGCGTGTCCGAGCTAAATAACGAGCCAAACGCCAAACCAGGGTAATCGGCACACCGTCTGTTGCGACGTTTCTCCCTCTCAGCTACCACTTCAGTCATTTCAGACGTACAGCGGAGCTTCGATAACTCTTCCAACTCTGGATCAAGAACACTTTCTTCATGTTCCAGATCGCTGAAACTCGACCCCTCTGCTTCAGGTCGGTGCACGAGAGACATGTCTTGCTTGGTTTCTTCCAGTTTGGGGCCTTTAGTCTTTCTAGGTTTTCGTATTTTGTTGTTACGTTCCTCTTTGACATTTTTGCTACATTTGTTGCAACTATCTTCGTCTATTTGTTTACTACTGCTACTAGGGATTATATCGTCATCACAATTGGTTAAATCTATCACTTCAATATCACAATTGTTGACTTTATTTTCATTTGGGGTTATCACTTTGTTCCCAACTGTTTTCGGACTACTGCGGGGGGAGGCACTGATTTCTGTCGCTATGTTTTCATTTGTTATTGTTGATTTCTGCACTGTCACTGCGTTAATTGTGCTATACTTGCTCGGTTTCGTTGTTGAGTTTACATCTAAACCTAGCCGCCTTCTGTTACCATCGTTCCTAGGGTGGTGTTGGTGTCCTCTTTTTTTTGCGTACCCCGCCGCCCTCTGTGTTGACATTTTTATCGGGTGACACTTCAACGCCTGCTATTCATTGTCGCCATTTTGAACTCACTGGCGATGGTGGCGCGATGATGGCGGAATCTCGAACTCAAATCACCTGTGGCGTCACGGTTGCCACGTGATCCGCGAGAGCACGCGCTAGGCGCCATTCCAAACCAAACAGCGTTGAATGGTTGCGATGATAAAAAACAATTGCCAATGACCGATAACTAGCGTGCTTGATTGTATGCACGATCGCGCGATATTAGAAAATACAGGCGAGAGTTGGATTTAGGAAGTTTGGCAGCCGTTCAAGAATGTCAGCGTTGCTTTCGGTCGAGTGTGCCCCTGCGGGGTATGCAACTTACAATGCAAAGTGAAATTGGCGAAATTCTGCAGTTTCGCTAATTTTTGACGAATAATCGACGATGATGAATAATTGACCCACATTTTTAACGGTTACGTGTAAAAAGCAACAAAGTGGGATTGCGTCACAGGCTGGCTCATGGACGGATGTCGGATATTCATCGGTCCTTATTTGGCAAGCGATCGGGTTTTTGGTGTATTTTTAGAACCCTCTGAAAACGCAGGGCATAGTGTGTTTGCTGTTAATATGCCAAGGATAGTTTATACAATTGAACTATTTCGCATTTTGCGAGTGTACTATACCTACGCGTTCAAGTTGTATCGTTGTATAGGTACATTTGACGTATAAATAATCCTAGGTAGGTATATCTATCTACTATCACTGGTCCATATGGGTTATGGGTCTTCACCGATTATCCACGGTGATTCAAATTGGACTGTCGTTATGGAAATCTTGAAAACTACAGTTTTTACAGAGATTTCTATGAGGTATGGGGTATGCTTCACTACACGTACAAGCGGTACAAGTACCGTTGTTTGGAAAAAGAGTAGGTACCTACACCTACGCCAACTAAGCAACGGATAATAGCGGCGAACGGAGAAATAACTCTAAAATTCTACGAGAGATGGCTCTGGGTAGACTGTGTGGCACGCAAGCAATGATAATTTGATATCTCTTGTTGAAAAATATGAAGTAGAGAGCATTATGAAATATTTGAATGAATCGTATGAATTTGTACGTAAATATAAACCATAAACCATCACAAAGAACAAAACATACAGTGTCCCTCGAAGAGTTGGCATCTTATGGGAAAAACTTTCAATAATAATTTATTATGTAATTCGACTTGGGCGTTAATTCGTGCTTTGAAAAAGATGAAAACTGTGATGAATTCGGCTAATTTCACGCCTCAGGAAAATGCAGCCAAGTAGGCTCAGTATGCTCACGTATTACACGATCAGTCGTAAATAATATCTTCAGTTTCTGGCAATCAGTATTGTTACAGACCTGAAATTTGATAAAGACTTCTCGAATTGTTCGAGATCCTTCGATGAATTAGATGGCAAAATCTAGAAGCACTAACTTTTGTTCTGGATCAATCGTCGAACATTCTATTTGTGTTCTATTGATTTCTTAAGTTTTCTAGAACTTTATTTGTATATAAAAGCGATGCATTTGTTAGATGAAGAGAGTTAGTTAGGAAGTTACTTTGAGTTACCTTGGATACAAGTATTTTGACAGTGACTTGTCTTGTATCACAGTGTTGTCAAGTGAAGTTTGAATAATAAAGGCGAGTTCATACCAGTGTACACTTATTTTTGAACCCGAAGACGCAACAATTGGTGACAGCGGCGGAATAAGTGTTACTGAAGAAAGAAAAGTAAGGCAGTTTTCCAGTATTTGATGGTGAATACTCGTGCAAATAATTACGACGAGATGGCGACATCAGCAGATATCCTTGAGTTTTTAAAGGAACAAGAAGCCAAACGAAAACAAGAACAAGAGGAACAAGAAGCCAAACGAAAACAAGAACGAGAGGAACAGGAGGCACGGTTAGTCCAGCAGTTACAACAACATGTTGATCTTCTGCAACGTATTAGTCACAGTCAACAGTGCTTCCAGAATGAAATCACTGAAGAAGTACAAGAGGTCAGAGGAAAAGTCCAGGAGGTCAAAGGTGAAGTCCAGGAGGTCAAAGGTGAAGTTCAAGAGGTCAAAGGTGAAGTTCAAGAAGTCAGAGGCGGAGTCCAGGGAGTCAACAGAAGGGTCCAAGACGTCGAAAATGAACTGTCCAAAATAGATGAACGGGTGGCACGAGAGGTGAACAAGAAATTCAACGAAGAAGTGGATAGGATCAAGGAGAGGCTGGAAACGTTACACCTTCCACACAAGCGTGCACCATCTGAGGAAATCTCCCCCACCAGCGAAAGGCCATCCTCACTGACAACTCCGATAAGGCCTACACAAGTGAAAATTTTGAAGCCTCCAACATTTGATGGACAATCCTCGTGGTCCATGTATAGACGTCAGTTTGAAGCGGCAGCAAACGCAAATGGCTGGTCCGAGGAAGAAATGGCCACCTCTCTAGTCCTGTGTCTACGAGGACAAGCATTGGACATCCTTCAGAACATCCCCGAGAGTAATCAGAAGGAATATTCTAGAATCGTTGAAGCTTTGGAAATCAGATATGGACAGCAATATCTCAAGCAAGTATTTCAGAGCCAAATAAAGAGTCGATACCAAAAATCCAACGAAACCCTACAGGAGTATGGAGCCGACGTAGAGCGACTCATTAATTTGGCATACCCACAAGCACCGAAGGAGTTCATAGAACAAATTGGGGTGCAGACTTTCATCGATGGTTTGAGAGATACTGACATGCAGCAAGCCCTTCGACTAGGACGACTTCAAACCATAAGCGCAGCACTAATAGCATCTTTGGAGTTCGAGGCCGCGAAAAACGCATCAAGAAATACGAGGCCCAAGTTACGTGAAGTTAAATTCAACGAGGATTCTCCTACAAGCGAGGCGCTATTGAAGAAAATATTGGACTCCATAACAGCATTAAGCAACCAAGTGCATTCCCCAGAAGACAGGAAGAGGCGCTGCTATAACTGTGGGAAAAGCGGCCATCTACAGAGGAGTTGCTGGGAGAGATCGAGATCCAGAAGTCCAAAAAGAAAGAGGTCGTCATCAACGAGTAACGAAGAGAGATCGAGATCTCCGAGCCCAGGAACAGAGCAACGTGGGCGATATACCAGAGGAGCCTTCAGGAGATCGACCACGCCAGAAAGGAGACCTCAAACATCTGAAAGAGGACTTGCTCCCATCCAGGAAAAACGAGAATTAGTCGGCACTAGGGGGCGCGTGGCGACTTTCAGTGTTCAAAGCCCCAAGATCCATATATCGTCATTGAAGAAAAATGGCCAAAGTCTACTAATACAAGGCTACTTAGAAGATCGGAAATGCACCTTCACTATTGATACAGGAGCTTCGAGATCAGTCGTTCGCCCAGACCTCATACAAGAATCTGTGAAGCCGATGAAAAGGAATATGGTTTTGGAAACGGCAACGGGACAAACCGCACCAGTCATTGGGGAAACACTTGTACACATCCAGATAGGACCTATTACCATGGAACATTCTATGTTGGTTGCGGAAATAAGGGATGAATGTGTTTTGGGTCTGGACATCATGGAGAAAAACGACTTCATCCTTAACATCAGACAGAAAATTTTGCGGATTGGCAATGAAGAAATCTTCCTGAGCAGATACAATGAGAAAATCCGACCAATTAAGATTTATGTTGACGAAGACATCCACATTCCGAAAAACTCCGAAACCATCATCATGGCCAGAATGGATAAAGAACCTGGAGATTTGAGCACTGGAATAATTGAAAATGATGAATACCGCCAAGATGGAATTTTAATTGCCCGATGTCTTGTGAACACAGAACAACTAATTCCTGTCAGGGTTGCCAATACTTCGGAAAATAAAGTCCTTCTGAAGAAAAACGACCAATTGGGATTCTGCAAACCTGTCACTCGAGTTATCAATTGTGAAAACCACACTCAGGTACTGCGAAGAAATACCACTAACACCGATCAGAGAACAATAGACAAAATGATGGAATCCACGGAACATTTAACTATGGAAGAAAAACAGAAGACCAAAGAGTTTCTTGATAGCCATCGTAACATTTTCTCGACAGAGACTTCGACGGGACGTACCAGTCTAGTTCAACATCGCATCAACACCGGCGATGCCCGACCAATCCGACAGGCTCCGAGGAGATTACCGTTTGCCAAACAGAGAGAGGTAGCAAACATGATAAACAACATGATGGAGGATGACATAATTGAAGAAACCACAAGCCCATGGTCATCACCGGTAGTATTGGTAACTAAAAAGGATGGATCAACCCGATTCTGCGTGGACTATCGTCGATTGAATGACGTAACGATGAAGGATAGCTACCCATTGCCAAGAATTGATGATACACTAAACACATTATCCGGTTCCAAATGGTTTTCAACGTTGGACCTGAAAAGCGGGTATTGGCAAGTGGAAGTTCATCCTGATGATAGAGGAAAAACAGCGTTCTCTACCGGACAAGGGCTGTACCAATTCAAAGTTCTTCCGTTCGGATTATGCAATGCTCCCGCCACCTTTGAGAGACTTATGGAACTAGTATTGAGAGGTTTGACATGGAAAATTTGTCTAGTCTACTTGGATGACGTCATAGTAATGGGAAGGACATTTGACGAACACCTGAATAATTTGGAAGAAGTATTTTTGAGGTTAGAAAATGCTAACCTGAAACTGAATCCAAAGAAGTGTTATTTATTTCAAAAAGAAGTTAATTTTTTAGGCCATGTCATCTCGGCCGAAGGAATTAAGACCGATCCTGCTAAAATCGAGGCTGTTAGGAGTTGGCCACGTCCTAGGGATAAACATGAAGTAAGAAGTTTTCTGGGACTATGTACCTACTACAGGAAGTTTGTTCAAGACTTTGGTAAAATTGCCAAGCCACTCCACCGCTTAACTGAGAACAACGTTCAGTTTGATTGGAGCCCTGATTGCCAACAGTCGTTCGCTGAACTAAAGAAGAAATTGACAACTGCGCCTATTTTGGCTTACCCACGAGAACAAGGCACTTTCATTTTGGACTGTGATGCGTCTCAGCAAGGCATTGGATCAGTTTTATCCCAAGAACAGGATGGCGAAGAGAAAGTAATAGCCTACTTTAGTAAAACTCTAGGCAAGGCTGAAAAGAATTACTGCGTTACAAGAAAGGAGCTTCTATCGATAATCAAAGCCATTGAACATTTCCATACCTTCCTCTATGGCAGACGTTTTCTCGTAAGAACTGATCACAGCGCTTTGCAGTGGATAATGAACTTCAAGAAACCTGAGGGTCAGATTGCGAGATGGCTAGAGAGACTCCAACAATACGACTTCAAAGTTATTCATCGCAGTGGCAGGAAACACAGAAATGCAGACACATTATCAAGACGTCCATGCTTGGAACAGCAATGCCGATATTGCCAGAAACTTGAAAACAAAGAAGTCAACTTTTACAATGATGAACATTGCAAGGAAATTCTGCAAGTTACCACCGTAAGAGTAGAGTCTGAAGAATCTGATTTATGGACCACAGAAGATATGAGGAAGAATCAGAAGAAAGACAACAATTTAAAGTTAGTTCTAAGCTGGCTAAAAAATGGAGTTAGACCTGAGTGGCAGGAAGTATCCAAGTTTGGTGCAGTTGCCAAGGGATACTGGGCTCAATGGGATTCCCTATGTCTTCGTGATGGCCTATTGCATCGCAAATGGGAGAGCCCAGATGGAGCAACTGTGGTGTACCAACTGGTCCTGCCGAAAGCACTTACTAAAGATGTGCTCGAGCAACTTCATAGTAGTCGTGCAGGTGGACACTTCGGAATCAAGAGGACCCTTGCTAGAATTCGAGAACGATTCTATTGGGTAAATTGTCGTCGTGATGTAGAAGAATGGTGCAGAAGATGTGACCTATGCTCTTCAAAGAAGGGACCCAAAACTAGAAGTCGAGGGAAAATGGCTCAGTATCTTTCTGGTGAACCATTCGAAAGAGTAGCAGTTGACATTCTTGGGCCGTTTCCTGTTACCGAGCAAGGAAATAAATACTTGATGGTAGCCATGGACTATTTCTCCAAGTGGCCTGAAGTTGTGCCCATTCCAAACCAGGAGGCAAAGACCGTTGCAAAGGCCTTCATAGAAAATGTAATAGCCAGACATGGAGTCCCACTAGAATTACATTCTGATCAAGGACGAAACTTCGAATCTGAGTTATGGCAGGAAATGATGAACATTCTAGGTGTGAAGAAGACTCGTACCACAGCCCTACATCCACAATCAGATGGTATGGTTGAACGACATAATAAAACCATCAGTCAGTACCTGTCGATGTTCATCTCCAAAAATCAAAAGGATTGGGATGAGTTGGTACCACTATTTCTCCTATCCTATCGAAGTTCCCAGCATGAGTCCACCGGATATACTCCTTCAATGTTGATCACTGGGCGAGAAATGAAACTACCATGCGATCTGTTGTATGGAATGCCACCCAGAAGTACAGAGGACAAAGTCCTACCAGAATATGTCCAAGAGTTGCGAGAAAGACTGGACCAAGTTCATGAATTCTGCAGACGTCGTCTTCAAATCTCCAGTGATAAAATGAAAAAGAGGTTTGACAGGAAGAGTCCAGGGACTATGTTCGAGCCAGGTGATGCCGTTTGGCTATACCAACCTCAGAGAAAGAAAGGAAAATGCCCCAAGCTACAGAGAAATTGGACAGGACCCTATGTCATCATAAAGAAGATCAACGACTTGGTATACCGCATCCAGCTCAACCCAAGGAGTAAACCCAAAGTTGTTCACATCGAGAGGTTAGCAGAATACCGAGGCCACGATTCCCCAAATTGGTTCCAGAGGGACAGCCAAAATGGTGATGGTGTTATCCGGGACGGAATAACCTAAAGGAGGAGGCAGTGTTACAGACCTGAAATTTGATAAAGACTTCTCGAATTGTTCGAGATCCTTCGATGAATTAGATGGCAAAATCTAGAAGCACTAACTTTTGTTCTGGATCAATCGTCGAACATTCTATTTGTGTTCTATTGATTTCTTAAGTTTTCTAGAACTTTATTTGTATATAAAAGCGATGCATTTGTTAGATGAAGAGAGTTAGTTAGGAAGTTACTTTGAGTTACCTTGGATACAAGTATTTTGACAGTGACTTGTCTTGTATCACAGTGTTGTCAAGTGAAGTTTGAATAATAAAGGCGAGTTCATACCAGTGTACACTTATTTTTGAACCCGAAGACGCAACAGTATTATAGATCAATGAGTACTTACATTTTGGAGGGCTTTTTCTTTTTCTTCTAGTTTTCCGTTGACTTGTGTGAGTTGTTCCTGGGTTTGGTCAAGATCATTTTCAATGGACTGGATCTTCTTTTGTAGGGAGCGTGCTTCCTCTTCAGCCTGTCAAAAATTTGTTATGTTAGACCAGCAAGTATAATTCTCGTGGGGCTTGGACTAGGTATTCAAAATGGAAATTTCATGAATTTATAATTGTTATTATCGATTTTTCTATATATCAATAACGGTTCGTAATAAAAATCCAGAATATATTAGAAAGGCAAGAAAATAGGGGATTACCGACAATTGGGCGCACGAGAATTGGACGCGGAGAATTGGTCGCGGCGACACTTGGACGTTGCGACAGTTGGACGATGCAACAGTTGGACGCGACGACAATTGTACACTGAGACAACTGGTCGCAAAGTATTACTAATAAAAACAGAAGTGTCAAAATAAAAAAATTACATATTTATTAATAAAAACAGAAGTTTGCCAAAATAAAAACAGTCTTATCACTTATGAAAACTGAAGTATTAGATCTTTGAATATATAGGCCCCAAGTAATTCTGTAAAGTGTATTAATTCCAATTATACCGAATCCCTTTATTACCTGGTCGTCCTTATTACCTATATTACATAATGGCCCCCCCTTAGATTTTGAAATGGTTTTTATTTATTGCTGAAATAAGTTATCCCTTTGTACCTACAGGTATTTGTAGTTATACCTCATTATAGATATAAGCCCTGTATTGCATATTTTGTAAAATAAATTTCATTGGAATTATAAAATTATTTTTATTTTCGCATGCGCCCAATTGTCGCCGCATCCAATTGTCACATGCGTCCAATTGTCGCGCGTCCAATTGACTGCGACCAATAGTCGAGCGTCCAATTTTCCACGTCCAATTGACGCAACACCGAAAATAGGTACACAACAGGTTTATGCAATATTATTCTACAAATCAATAACATTTTAAAGTTATTTATCATCACTTGAAAAGTGTTTTAGTCGTGTTTTTATCAGATTGATAATTAGGCTGTTCTTACTAACATGGGAGTTTTTTGAAAATATTGACCGCATATTGTTTGGCGACACATGCTAGTTCATGTTTGGAAAATGAAATAGAAAGTTCATCTGGATGGCTAGTCTAATAATTAAGTAGGTACTTTCAACATAAAAATTAATGCTGGAAAAAATCAGATACCTATATTTCATTCCAAAGCAGGGATGAAGGTGGTTTTGGGCCCGGTTCTAATAAAAAATGAATCACCCAGTATGAGTTTGGAAGTCGTACATTGTTTTCGATGAAGGTTTGGTCATTATATTCTGATACATGTTTACTGAAAAATATCATCAAATGCCTTATGAATATGTTTATCCATTAAGATGATTTTGTTTGAAGATTACCCTGCAGATAATTGAAAAACAGGTCCTAAATTATGAATCAGAATATTGTTTCTGATAATATGAACAATGTCCGCCAGTAAAAAAAATGATAAATCTTCTAATTGCTTAAAAAATAAATAAATAAAAATGGCCACTTTCAACTTCAACACCCAATATCTCGAAAACTAGTCAACAAAGTGCTTTTATTCTACTGTTACCAACATTAAAAAATATTCATTACCTATTGTCACAAATATTCAGACTTCAGACCAACTTATTCGAGTGACGGCTGGCGCCACCTAGATGAGAATAGCAGTAATCGACTACTAGACTGGAAGCGAATGGAAAATTGTAGACATCTCTCGAAACGACGCGAAGAAATGTTTACAACTATAAGAGGCCGTGCGTGTAGCTAAAGAAGAGTATTGGAAGACTGGAATAGTAGAAGTAAATAATAGCCTAGTGATTGTTGTTACCTATAATTAGTGTTCTATATAAATTAGCGTATTCTGTTTCAAGTGTGGAATAAGGAATTTTAGAGTGAAGTTACGATAATTCTTTACAGTATTTACCTTTTCAGCGCGGAGATTGGCATCTTTGGCGAGTTGTTCGTTGTGTACCGCGCGGTCCAAAGCGTTGTCTTTTTCAAGCTTCATCGCTTGCATCTTCTTCTTGATTGCGTCCATGGCGGATGATTTGTTGTTTCGCGCTTACCGGAATAAAAACTAAAACAAAAAAAAAGTCATTCGGAGGACAATCGAAATTTACATATATTTTTTTTTATTTCAATAGTTTTAAAATATTTTTGTTGTCTAGGTCTTCAAGCACCCTGGGTGGAACAGGTTATTGAAATGACGTTATATTGACGTGTTTTATTTTAGACATCTGCGCTAAGACCTAGATATGACGTCATACTGACGTGAATAACAAGGAACAGCCATACTGAAATGACGTTATGCAGATGTTCAATTTTAAGTCTAAGGTCCGCTTACTCGTAGAAGATCTTTCTGGAATTTAGAAAACCAATCATGAGTGATGAATTCTTTTAGAGGTTATCATCACCAAAATTGTTTTCTTTCATATTATCAGATCATACTATTGTCGATACAGAGCATTATAGGCTACATAATTCAATTCAAAATGAATTTACAAGGGTTCAACCAGTGATTGAATTTTAAGCGGATAATTCACAAAATTTTGACATGATTTATATTACAAATTTGCTGATTTGTGCTCTTGAAGCATCTAATTTTTTTTAAATTGTGTTTCCCGTTAACCTGCGTCCTACGAACGGCAGTCCTCAGAAGTAGAAACTTGTGCGAGCTAAGGATCAACGAGGTCTTACCTTTTAACGTGCGATTCCTAGCACGACCCTAGAGAATAGATCTCGAAAGGAGGTCGTCCGTAAGTCTCCATCCAAACCATAACTTCGCAACACATTGCTTGGCTTTGATATCGATGACCCAAGCGCTCTACCGTTCGAGCTGTACTCTCGGATTCAGTGCGAAAAAATGATTACCCTAACGTACCTACTGCAATACATTCCACCAATCTTAACAGAAACAATGGATCCCGTTGAAAAATAAAAGTTGAGGAAATACCAAGCATAGTTGACAAGATTGAACAGTTTAAAGATACTAGCACCTTTACTTTAACATTAAATTTCGGTTGCAATTTTCTGAAAACGTGTAAAGATCTTCTTGAAACTTTGAACCATCTCTAATTGTTATTTTATGTTCAAATCATAAGCACATAAAAGTATATGAGAATGACTAAAGCAGCCTTTCAAATCATATATGAACTCTGAGAACAATAAAGGACCCTATAATGGAAGTAATTGTATGTAGGTCAAGGCCTTCTATGTCTTCCTCGATTCGCCTATATCGTATTGAAAATAATATACCTACTTAACCAGAATTCAATGAAAATCAGCCTGGTGCTATAACTGACGTCAATTATCATTATTCACAACATTTCTTCATCATTTCTGACAATCGTTCGTTGGTATATCCAACGAAAAAATCTTTGGCGTTTTGACGCTATCACTGACCTGAATTTGAAATGACTAACCACTATCCTTCATCTTCCGACGGACGTAAGATGACCTTGATCGTATTTTTGCTTCCGAAGAAAAATTGCTCATTGACTAAACTGGGTTTCCTGTTATTTATCACTTTATCAGTTCCCAATAAACATCCGTCAGAACCAAAGAATAGAATGATTTAAACATACCTAGGTACCTTTTGCTACTATTTTTCCATTTTAACAAATCGAAGAGTTTTTATTTTCTGCGAAATGAAAACTTTATTTGCGAATGTTTTATAGAAATACCTACCTCTCATTGTTGGGAATTCAATTCATTGGACAGGTCTATGCAACCAACCTTACTTATTACGTGACTTTTCGATTCATAGTATTATGTCCACGTATCTCAATAATACCTTATTAGATTTACTTTTTATGTTGTGAACTTTCTATCAGCTACTCGTCAAATATTTCATGAAGATATTTTCTAGTGTTGGGATGTTTTGAAGGTTATGGTACACGTACTTTGTAATGGAAATTTTATGATAAAACAGGTACCTACCTACGTTTTTATTTTCTAGATAGGTTGTTCTGTCACATACATTTTACATAGGTACCTATTGATTTTCAATTTCATCAAATGTTCGTTGCAAAACAGTTTTTTTCAGACCTCGATTCAGATAGTTTTTCTCGTGAAATTAATGAATGGAAAAATTATTTCGTTAAAGAAAAAAATGTATCCGATAAAGAAAAAGCTCTTGTGCTTTTACTGTTGATAATATTTCAGGTGATAATAATAATAATATGATAATGCATTCCGAGAAAATTAGGAATAAGTTATACAAAATGAGAATGAAAATGTTGATGATCAGGTTCAAGATACTTTCACCATATACACAGACTTTTTCTTTTTTCAGGCATTTTCTCTAACACATTTCTTTACTTCAAATTGACATTCATTAAATTTCCATGTTCGTCTTAACGAGCATTTTTTTGTGAAAACTTTTGACTTCAAAAAATAGTTCTGGATTTTTTTTTTACCTCGAAAAAATCTTGACCGAAAGGGTTTTAAAGAGTTGAAAAGAGCAGTGGAATGGAGTTGAGTCAAAACTCGTAAATATCATCAATATTCAATTCGAATACGATACAAATAAGGACTGTATTCATTTCAATTGCAGTTGCAATACCTCCCAGTACCTACAATTCCAACTTGAGAAAAAATTCTTGTAACGCTAATCAAACATTCCGTTTGAATAATCTCCCTTGATGGTGTCGTTGATAATGAATTCACACAACATCAAACTAGACTGACATTGAATTCGGACGCATCATTTCCTTTGTTTTATTGTTTATACATTAATTGATATGGGTCGTCATGTTCGACACGCAGAACGTGAAGGAATTTCTAAAGAAAATATAAAACATGCATTGGGACCGAAGAATCACCCAATTACACCATTTCTCGGAGAATTTTGAATAATGTAAATAGTTCCCCGTATCTTTCGCGATGACCAACTCTGATGGCACGCACTTGTTCACGATAGGTACCGATAAAACAAGAGAATGAGTTGTTTCGATTGTTTATTTTCCATCATTTTTATGTGCATAGTGTATAGTGAAAATAGTCTCTGACATGCCAAGTTTGAACCATGACTGTAGAATTAACACGAAAATCTGCTTATGTATATTTCAGTGGTCATTTTTCAAACTTATGTTAAAGATTTGTTTCATTATTATTATTATTTAAAACCAGAGGGTTTTCATCAGGTCAAGCAGCTATTTCAGAGCGTATACAAAGTTAGTCAAATGTATGGACCCGACCATTTTTATCCGTTAATATTAGAACTATCGAAAAAACGTTCGGATAAAAGTTGAAGGGTATTTTGCTCTGCAACTTTTGGGGAACTAAAAATATTTTTTGATATGCCATTGGAGGTGGAGTGAAGAAAAGAGTGTTTAAGGTAGAAAATCCAATTTTCTGAGATTTTTTATTTTTCATTTTTCGTAATTCAAATTTTTGTCCTCGAACGTATTTTGACGTGCTGATTCCGAATCTTTGAACGAAAATTTCGAAAACTCATCAGAAATATTTTTGGCGGCAAAAAAAACATCTAAAAACTGATTTAGAGCTGTCCAACTCGAGAACAATTGGAGATAGACAAATTCTGCGAACGCCAATCGATTCAGAATGGCCGAATTAGTATATACTGAGATTTTGAACAAAAAAAATCAACAGACAAAAAAGTCGAATATATCATCAAAAATAATTTTTGGAACTTTTTTATTTTTCATTTTTCGAATTTGAAATTTTCGTCCTCGAACGTATTTTGACGTGCTGATTCCGAATTTTTGAACAAAAATATCGAAAACTTATCAGAAATATTTTTGGCGGCAAAAAAAACATCTAAAAACTGATTTAGAGCTGTCCAACTCGAGAACGGTTGGAGATAGACAAATTCTGCGAACGCCAATCGATTCAGAATGGTCGAATTAGTATGAATGGTGAATTTAGAGTTAATCGAAAGAAATTAAAATTACTCGAAAAAAGTTGCAAGGGTCACCCCTAAAAATCATGAAAAATACTAAATCGTCATATCGACTTGAAATTTGCACTGTATACGTAAAATTTCATGCTCATTCCGAAAATGTATGATTTTTATGTGCTCAGATATGAGATTTAGCCGGAAAAGTGTGTTTAAGGGAGATAATTCAATTTTCTAGATAATTCAATTTTCTAAGATTTTTTATTTTTAATTTTTTGTAATTCAAATTTTTGTCCTCGAACGTATTTTGACGTGCTGATTCCGAATCTTTGAACGAAAATTTCGAAAACTCATCAGAAATATTAAACTCATCAGAAATATTTTTGGCGCCAAAAAAAAAACATCTAAAAACTGATTTAGAGCTGTCCAACTCGAGAACGATTGGAGATAGACAAATTCTGCGAACGCCAATCGATTCAGAATGGCCGAATTAGTATATACTGAGATTTTGAACAAAAAAAATCAACAGACAAAAAAGTCGAATATATCATCAAAAATAATTTTTGGAACTTTTTTATTTTTCATTTTTCGAATTTGAAATTTTCGTCCTCGAACGTATTTTGACGTGCTGATTCCGAATTTTTGAACAAAAATATCGAAAACTTATCAGAAATATTTTTGGCGGCAAAAAAAACATCTAAAAACTGATTTAGAGCTGTCCAACTCGAGAACGGTTGGAGATAGACAAATTCTGCGAACGCCAATTCAGAATGGTCGAATTAGTATGAAAGGTGAATTTAGAGTTAATCGAAAGAAATTAAAATTACTCGAAAAAAGTTGCAAGGGGTTCACCCCTAAAAATCATGAAAAATACTAAATCGTCATATCGACTTGAAATTTGCACTGTATACGTAAAATTTCATGCTCATTCCGAAAATGTATGATTTTTATGTGCTCAGATATGAGATTTAGCCGGAAAAGTGTGTTTAAGGGAGATAATTCAATTTTCTAAGATTTTTTATTTTTCATTTTTTGTAATTCAAATTTTTGTCCTCGGACGTATTTTGACGTGCTGATTCCGAATCTTTGAACGAAAATTTCGAAAACTCATCAGAAATATTAAACTCATCAGAAATATTTTTGGCGCCAAAAACTGATTTAGAGCTGTCCAACTCGAGAACGATTGGAGATAGACAAATTCTGCGAACGCCAATCGATTCAGAATGGCCGAATTAGTATATACTGAGATTTTGAACAAAAAAATTCAACAGACAAAAAAGTCGAATATATCATCAGAAATAATTTTTGGAACTTTTTTATTTTTCATTTTTCGAATTTGAAATTTTCGTCCTCGAACGTATTTTGACGTGCTGATTCCGAATTTTTGAACAAAAATATCGAAAACTTATCAGAAATATTTTTGGCGGCAAAATAAACATCTAAAAACTGATTTAGAGCTGTCCAACTCGAGAACGGTTGGAGATAGACAAATTCTGCGAACGCCAATCGATTCAGAATGGTCGAATTAATATGAATGGTGAATTTAGAGTTAATCGAAAGAAATTAAAATTACTCGAAAAAAGTTGCAAGGGGTTCACCCCTAAAAATCATGAAAAATACTAAATCGTCATATCGACTTGAAATTTGCACTGTATACGTAAAATTTCATGCTCATTCCGAAAATGTATGATTTTTATGTGCTCAGATATGAGATTTAGCCGGAAAAGTGTGTTTAAGGGAGATAATTCAATTTTCTAAGATTTTTTATTTTTCATTTTTTGTAATTCAAATTTTTGTCCTCGGACGTATTTTGACGTGCTGATTCCGAATCTTTGAACGAAAATTTCGAAAACTCATCAGAAATATTAAACTCATCAGAAATATTTTTGGCGCCAAAAACTGATTTAGAGCTGGCCAACTCGAGAACGGTTGGAGATAGACAAATTCTGCGAACGCCAAACGATTCAGAATGGCCAAATTAGCATATACTGAGATTTTGAACAAAAAAATTCAACAGACAAAAAAGTCGAATATATCATCAGAAATAATTTTTGGAACTTTTTTATTTTTCATTTTTCGAATTTGAAATTTTCGTCCTCGAACGTATTTTGACGTGCTGATTCCGAATTTTTGAACAAAAATATCGAAAACTTATCAGAAATATTTTTGGCGGCAAAATAAACATCTAAAAACTGATTTAGAGCTGTCCAACTCGAGAACGGTTGGAGATAGACAAATTCTGCGAACGCCAATCGATTCAGAATGGTCGAATTAATATGAATGGTGAATTTAGAGTTAATCGAAAGAAATTAAAATTACTCGAAAAAAGTTGCAAGGGGTTCACCCCTAAAAATCACGAAAAATACTAAATCGTCATATCGACTTGCAATTTGCACTGTATACGTAAAATTTCATGCTCATTCCGAAAATGTATGATTTTTATGTGCTCAGATACGAGATTTAGCCGGAAAAGTGTGTTTAAGGGAGATAATTCAATTTTCTAAGATTTTTTATTTTTCATTTTTTGTAATTCAAATTTTTGTCCTCGAACGTATTTTGACGTGCTGATTCCGAATCTTTGAACGAAAATTTCGAAAACTCATCAGAAATATTAAACTCATCAGAAATATTTTTGGCGCCAAAAAAAAAACATCTAAAAACTGATTTAGAGCTGGCCAACTCGAGAACGGTTGGAGATAGACAAATTCTGCGAACGCCAAACGATTCAGAATGGCCGAATTAGTATATACTGAGATTTTGAACAAAAAAAATCAACAGACAAAAAAGTCGAATATATCATCAGAAATAATTTTTTGAACTTTTTTATTTTTCATTTTTTGAATTTGAAATTTTCGTCCTCGAACGTATTTTGACGTGCTGATTCCGAATTTTTGAACAAAAATATCGAAAACTTATCAGAAATATTTTTGGCGGCAAAAAAAACATCTAAAAACTGATTTAGAGCTGTCCAACTCGAGAACGGTTGGAGATAGACAAATTCTGCGAACGCCAATCGATTCAGAATGGTCGAATTAGTATGAATGGTGAATTTAGAGTTAATCGAAAGAAATTAAAATTACTCGAAAAAAGTTGCAAGGGGTTCACCCCTAAAAATCACGAAAAATACTAAGTTGTCATATCGACTTGAAATTTGCACTGTATACATAAAATTTCATGCTCATTTCGAAAATGTATGATTTTTATGTGCTCAGATATGAGATTTAGCAGGAAAAGTGTGTTTAAGGGAGATAATTCAATTTTCTAAGATTTTTTATTTTTCATTTTTCCTAATTAAAATTTTTGTCCTCAAACGTATTTTGACGTGCTGATTCCGAATCTTTGAACGAAAATTTCGAAAACTCATCAGAAATATTTTTGGCGCCAAAAAAAACATCTAAAAACTGATTTAGAGCTGGCCAACTCGAGAACGGTTGGAGATAGACAAATTCTGCGAACGCCAAACGATTCAGAATGGCCAAATTAGTATAAACTGAGATTTTGAACAAAAAAAATCAACAGACAAAAAAGTCGAATATATCACCAGAAATAATTTTTTGAACTTTTTTATTTTTCATTTTTTGAATTTGAAATTTTCGTCCTCGAACGTATTTTGACGTGCTGATACCGAATTTTTGAACAAAAATATCGAAAACTTATCAGAAATATTTTTGGCGGCAAAAAAACCATCTAAAAACTGATTTAGAGCTGTCCAACTCGAGAACGGTTGGAGATAGAAAAATTCTGCGAACGCCAATAGATTGAGAATGGTCGAATTAGTATGAATGGTGGATTTAGAGTTAATCGAAAGAAATTAAAATTACTCGTTCACCCCTAAAAATCACGAAAAATACTAAATCGTCATATCGACTTGAAATTTGCACTGTATACGTAAAATTTCATGCTCATTCCGAAAATGTATGATTTTTATGTGCTCAGATATGAGATTTAGCCGGAAAAGTGTGTTTAAGGGAGATAATTCAATTTTCTAAGATTTTTTATTTTTCATTTTTCCTAATTCAAATTTTTGTCCTCGAACGTATTTTGACGTGCTGATTCCGAATCTTTGAACGAAAATTTCGAAAACTCATCAGAAATATTAAACTCATCAGAAATATTTTTGGCGCCAAAAAAAAACATCTAAAAACTGATTTAGAACTGGCCAACTCGAGAACGGTTGGAGATAGACAAATTCTGCGAACGCCAAACGGTTCAGAATGGACAAATTAGTATATACTGGGATTTTGAATAAAAAAATTCAACAGACAAAAAAGTCGAATATATCATCAGAAATAATTTTTGGAACTTTTTTATTTTTCATTTTTCGAATTTGAAATTTTCGTCCTCGAACGTATTTTGACGTGCTGATTCCGAATTTTTGAACAAAAATATCGAAAACTTATCAGAAATATTTTTGGCGGCAAAAAAAACACCTAAAAACTGATTTAGAGCTGCCCAACTCGCGAACGGTTGGAGATAGACAAATTCTGCGAACGCCAATCGATTCAGAATGGTCGAATTAGTATGAATGGTGAATTTAGAGTTAATCGAAAGAAATTAAAATTACTCGAAAAAAGTTGCAAGGGGTTCCCCTAAAAATCACGAAAAATACTAAATCGTCATATCGACTTGAAATTTGCACTGTATACGTAAAATTTCATGCTCATTCCGAAAATGTATGATTTTTATGTGCTCAGATATGAGATTTAGCCGGAAAAATGTGTTTAAGGGAGATAATTCAATTTTCTAAGATTTTTTATTTTTCATTTTTCGTAATTCAAATTTTTGTCCTCGAACGTATTTTGACGTGCTGATTCCGAATCTTTGAACGAAAATTTCGAAAACTCATCAGAAATATTTTTGGCGGCAAAAAAAACATCTAAAAACTGATTTAGAGCTGTCCAACTCGAGAACGGTTGGAGATAGACAAATTCTGCGAACGCCAAACGATTCAGAATGGCCAAGTTAGTATAAACTGAAATTTTGAACAAAAAAAATCAACAGATAAAAAAGTCGAATATATCACCAGAAATAATTTTTTGAACTTTTTTATTTTTCATTTTTTGAATTTGAAATTTTCGTCCTCGAACGTATTTTGACGTGCTGATACCGAATTTTTGAACAAAAATATCGAAAACTTATCAGAAATATTTTTGGCGGCAAAAAAAACATCTAAAAACTGATTTAGAGCTGCCCAACTCGCGAACGGTTGGAGATAGACAAATTCTGCGAACGCCAATCGATTCAGAATGGTCGAATTAGTATGAATGGTGAATTTAGAGTTAATCGAAAGAAATTAAAATTACTCGAAAAAAGTTGCAAGGGGTTCCCCTAAAAATCACGAAAAATACTAAATCGTCATATCGACTTGAAATTTGCACTGTATACGTAAAATTTCATGCTCATTCCGAAAATGTATGATTTTTATGTGCTCAGATATGAGATTTAGCCGGAAAAATGTGTTTAAGGGAGATAATTCAATTTTCTAAGATTTTTTATTTTTCATTTTTCGTAATTCAAATTTTTGTCCTCGAACGTATTTTGACGTGCTGATTCCGAATCTTTGAACGAAAATTTCGAAAACTCATCAGAAATATTTTTGGCGGCAAAAAAAACATCTAAAAACTGATTTAGAGCTGTCCAACTCGAGAACGGTTGGAGATAGACAAATTCTGCGAACGCCAAACGATTCAGAATGGCCAAATTAGTATAAACTGAAATTTTGAACAAAAAAAATCAACAGATAAAAAAGTCGAATATATCACCAGAAATAATTTTTTGAACTTTTTTATTTTTCATTTTTTGAATTTGAAATTTTCGTCCTCGAACGTATTTTGACGTGCTGATACCGAATTTTTGAACAAAAATATCGAAAACTTATCAGAAATATTTTTGGCGGCAAAAAAAACATCTAAAAACTGATTTAGAGCTGTCCAACTCGAGAACGGTTGGAGATAGACAAATTCTGCGAACGCCAATCGATTCAGAATGGTTGAATTAGTATGAATGGTGAATTTAGAGTTAATCGAAAGAAATTAAAATTACTCGTTCACCCCTAAAAATCACGAAAAATACTAAATCGTCATATCGACTTGAAAATTGCACTGTATACGTAAAATTTCATGCTCATTCCGAAAATGTATGATTTTTATGTGCTCAGATATGAGATTTAGCCGGAAAAGTGTTTTTAAGGTAGATAATTCAATTTTCTGAGATTTTTTATTTTTCATTTTTTGTAATTCAAATTTTTGTCGTCGAACGTATTTTGACATGCTGATTCCGAATCTTCGAACAAAAATATCGAAAACTCATCAGAAATATTTTTGGCGGGAAAAAAACATCTAAAAACTGATTTAGAGCTGACCAACTCGAGAACGGTTGGTCTGTTCGTTTTCACCCTGTGTGTGAGCTGTGTGTGAGTAAGTATAATATATGAAAGTACCGGTTTTTCCTTCAAATAATTTTTGGATTGATAAAGAGGAAAATCTGATGAAATCACTGCTAAAAACTCTTGATTTAACTATACAAATTATAAACACGGGCCTGACTGATCCCAACTGTCAAAAAGATCACCTAGTAGAGCGAATACCACACGATTTATCATCAACGTTGTTTTCATCCAAGGTCAAAAAACGCAATCACCATTGAAAAATCTTTGATTTCTTCCTGAATAACGCTTTTTCGCATATTGTCCGTTTCTGAATGGTCAGTTGACAATCTGAATAAAAACTTTTATTGAGGAAAAGCGAATGTCACTAAAATCTGCCGCTACATGATGTAAGCTGGAAAAATATTCAAGTTTCGTTTTGTAAATGATTGGTTGTATAATTAAACACATCAACCACAATGAAATCGACAAGCTGGAACTTCACACGTGTTGAAATATGCTGCACAAGATGTTTGAGGATGTTTCTTGGAAATATTTGTGTTAGGACTGCTGATATTTAGAAATAACGATGTTATGTTTATGTACAGGAGGATACTCATTTCCGTATGGTTAAAATAGGTCCAGCATTTCAAAAGCAAAGTAATGTAAGCTTTTCTTCGTTGATTATGGCGAAGGATTTTCATACAGGAGTTACCTATAGTTTCAGATATATTTCCTTGAAAATACAAGTTCTTTTTATGACATGATGTGAAATATATTTTGATATATTTGAATAATTATTGTTCTTTCTGAAATTTCATGAATTTCTCAAATTTCTGACAGATACGTTCTTAAGTCTATCTTGAGGATGTTTAAGCTTACCTCCTCTGTTAATACATTGATACAATATTAATAATAATGATTATATAGATACTTTACATACTCTATACTTCATTAAAGAGAAGCACTGTGAGAAGTGATTTTTTTTTATTTCCATTATTCGTCGTGATCTTGGGTTTCTTCTGTGATGACCCGAAAGTTCAGTAACATTTCAAAAAGTATATTCATCATAATGTATGTAAAATAGAACAAACGATAATACCCGAAAAAGTTGACCGTGAGAAAATTTGAACGTGACGTCAGTTCCAGTCATTGAAGTTGGCTTCATTTGAACTTTCCAAGAAAGGTGTGAAATTTTCAAGAGGTACATAATAATCGTTGTGAAAAACTTCACGTCATCTGAAAACTATGCAACCCGGTGTACGATAGTTTTTTCTGGAGTACCATTATTGCCTCGATGCCAATCCCTCTAGTGCTAGCTTGAAGTTCACACGGACTACCCGAGGTGATGGTGCTGTAGGTTTTCCGGGTTTTCCTACAGCTGAAAATTGAATACGCCGCCAAAAATCGGTAAGTCGCCCCGGAGCGCCAGGACAAATAAAAATACTAGCCGTCCTTTACCCGCACAGGCTATGCCTTTGGGTACACTCTATGGTTGTTTATGAGGGAGTATTACTATTATTATATCAGTTAAATAATGGATTATAATCGATAATTTAATTGAGATTGACAAGTCTGGCTCACAATAGCCTTTAACTGCTGTACGACTTTTTTATGTACACAACTGTACCTATAGCTCATAGACATTCTCATTTCGTTTTCATAAAGAAACTCCTATGACTCGAAATCTTTCGAGTTAGATACAGGTAATCATCAGTTGGAGCAGTTACTCGATAATATACAGAGCGTTCCATTTGAAAAAAAATATTTCAAGAATTTTCATAAATCTCCTAATGACAAGAGACGTTTGACCATACTGTATAACTTCTCATGAAATTAATAATATCATTTCGATGGTTAGCATGTGTACTAACTGTGGTGAAAATTTTAAAAATCCAGTCTTAAAAGTTTTGAAAATACGGAATTTGAAGAGCATGGTACAAACTCAAAATTTTGCACAAAAATCGTAATAACGTGAAAATATTGGAGAAAGACTATAATAAAATGCCAATGGCAATATTTCTGAACGATTGTTGTTGACTTATGTGATATTCCAAATTTTCAAATTTGTATTTCAATGGGAACATCAAAACTTCGTAATCCCTGTATTTCGCAGATCTATTCCGAAAAGAAACGTTTCAAATTTAAAAAATGCCAGAGCGTTTAGAAATACCAGAAAGTTCAGAAGTACAACGATTTGAATTCAGTGATCCTCAATTTTTTGGAACTGACTGCCAAAAATAACTTGTCTCTAGGTATAAACATTTGAACTGATTACAAGCTTCTGGTAGATATTAGATATTGGCAGCGAAAATCAAGCAAGCCGTTGGCAATTTGATAAGTTTTTAAAACAAGAACAAATACATTTTTGAATAACAGCCAGTTCACTATAAACTGGTTTCTAAATAACATTTTCCTTTTCAACTCAATAATACGTCATATTTTGATTGTCGTGAATAAAAATCTCCACTCAATCGATTTGACTTTGTCAAAAATGGAGATTAATTTAGATTAATGGTTATATTTCGATTTCAATCTATAATCGATTCCTCCAAAAGAGGACTTGTCGGCAATACCTAATTTGGAAAAAGTACTGTAATAGCCTTGTAACGATTACAACTCAGACCATAACCTTGAAAAGCACGCTAGTTTAGCGAAAGCATGCAGTTCATCAATTAATAGGTTTGTTCATTACATTTGTGACCCTTCAGATGCATTTTTGCAAAGTTTTAGTGTTACAACCTCTACTGTTATGGAATGCGCCTAAACTTGACAGGTGCCAATTTTTAACTGGGAATCTTAACCACAGAGTATTCAAGAGATCGCATCGCATATTTGATAGAGTACATAAGTGGACATGCCAGAAGGTGGTGTAGATTTTTTTTAACAAACTATGACCATTATAAAGATGC
Organism: Chrysolina haemoptera; assembly: GCA_958298965.1. Classification (NCBI taxonomy): domain Eukaryota; kingdom Metazoa; phylum Arthropoda; class Insecta; order Coleoptera; family Chrysomelidae; genus Chrysolina; species Chrysolina haemoptera. The sequence goes on from OY282591.1 coordinate 32,694,121, forward strand.
CATGAGTCAGTAGGTGTGAATATTTGGACGAAACGAAAAACTGCACGTAGAGTAATAGATGTATCCTCTATGTAAACATACCTCATTGATTTTCAACCGTTGTACATTATAACTGGGATGTTATACAATGCGGACTTACATTGTGCCTGTTAACTGGAAAAAGTTAAAGGTGGGTTGTTAAAAAAAAACAATGTCCTTATCATGTAGGTATCTCGAGTTGTTCAAAAAAAATACTGGAAATCGGAAGGCAAAATCCTGGAATTTTACTCACAAACTACTGAAAATCCTCACAAACTACTGAAAATCTTCACAAATTCCTTACATTTTTTTTATATATACTGAATGATAAACCACTGAATTTATGACATCCTCTAGTTTTTTGCGTTTTTCAGTTTGGACGAGTATTTAATTTGTTGACAAAAACAGTATCATGATTTTATGATTGATGAAATGACGATCAGAGAAGGTCAGATGGATTGAAAGGGTTGAAGAGAGATGAACAGATTAATTCATCAAAGCAATGAGCTTCATATTTTGCTCGGGGATTTTCTGGTATAGTTCATCCATATCAATCGCAACAACCCGATTGAATTCAAAGGAAGCGCTAATCCACGTGGACTTGATTGACGTGCGTCAAAGTCCAAGATCGTTGATGTTCAACCAATTGAAACGGCGATTCGTTAGGTTGAACGCGGTGTATGGGTTGAGGGTCGTATAGGGGTTGGAGAGTTATAAATCATCATTTAAATGAGATATCGGCAAATCACGAAATTGTCGGTAAGGGTTCCAAACGAACTTTTATAATTTGAAATTTATAAAGGATATACTATGAAAGGTTATTCATTGCCAATTCTCCTTCTTCTTCTTCTTGTTTTTTAACACGCTTATATTAGCTTCACTTGTATGTAACTGTGTAACGGAAACTTTGAACGTGATTTTCAACCCCTTCCAGATGTCCGATTAATTTGAAATTTGGCAGGAGTTCATGATGACAATGCAATATGACATTTTTGTTATAGAAAAAAAATGGCGGCTCCAAGATGGCGGACGATATTTGTGATAATGATCCGATTCCATTCAAAATTGGTATGTAAGGGTTTTCGGGGTCAGAGATTATGATTTTTTCATTAAAATTCATAAATTAAAGATCAACTTTGTTGGCAAAACGCGCGTCGAGTGAAAGTGACGTATTTTTGGTGTTTTGGGTAGTTTTTGCTATTTCTTGAATTATGTTCACACCAAAGGTTCCAAATATTTATTTTCAATGTTATTAGAGATGCTGATGAAAGTTTTGCTGGTGTTTGCAGAAAAGCGGGACTGACTGAGATGCGTATCAGAGAAATGCTGTAGATGAAGGAAACTTTTTTGGAACTTACTATTCCAAACACAAAAAAAATGTGATCAGGGGAAGGGAAATATAGAAATACTTTTTATTGAAATTCTCTTAAAACGTGTAGTATTAATGGAAGGTAACAAGTGCGAATCAGGGTTTAGGGCAAAAATAATATTCCTCAAATACAGAACAATTTTTTTTCTGTTTTTCAAATCATGTTCGTTATTGTAGCCTGTTCTCACTCTTTGAAATAAATCAGCCCAAAGATAACTCGATTGTTGAGGGAGGTTGCAGGAGTTTGTATTGTTTTTCTAGAAAACCGAGAATATACATAAACTTACTAATCAGGACAGTTGAGTGACATTTTGGCAAAAACAATGGAAATATCAATAGCAATACATGGCCTGCTAATATTGGATATTCATAAGAAAATCCTTCAAAGCCTCACTAGACGTTTTCTGTGGTTTTGTGAGAATGATTACTAACCAGGATCGAAATAGCCAAATAGGTTGATATATTGATTGAATATTATGACAGAAAAAAAATCAACTTGTGAATATCCCTTGTTATGAATATGTTTTCACGTATTGTATAGTTACATGTTAGTTTGTAACATTCCCAATGTAATGAACTGGCATATTTTTGATAGAACATAAAAATGATAGAATCAAGTACGCTTTGAAGCTTCTGTTTTTTTTATTTTACATGGTTTATGCATTTGTTCTTACAGAATTCATTTCTAATTGAAGGTAGACACTGATATGTACAAAAATACGTTTTCTGTTGAGCAATTCTCTATCCCAACATGATATAACAGTTATAATAATATTGATTCCGGTGACATTCCGCTGCAGAATGCCTTCGCGGATTTTCTTTGTTTTAGAGCGGCAGAAATGTTGACTTACCGAAGGAAAGGAACTGAGAAAACGAGTTACCCGTTGACACTAGACACGTCCCAGAGCGACTAACTTGCACGTTGCGCTGGAGGTGCTATCGGTTTACGCTGCCTCCTTAGCGGGCGCTCGCGCGCCCCCCCACATCCAAGAATAGGCCGATGGAGAAGACGCCCGCCCTACCCGAGCCGTTCTAAATGCGGATCCAGAAGGTGCAGGCGTCCAGGAAGGGTCCTCAAAATGTTTCGGAAAGATTCTTCTCTTGAAGAGATTTTCCGTAGTCCGCTGTTTTTATTTAATCCAGTACGATTGGGTTTTTAGACGAGGACACCACCAAACTTGGTATGCTAGTAGTTGGAACCATGATGAACACGAAAAAAAATTGTTTACCAAAATTCCAGGGCTGGAACATATTATTTTTTTCGTTTAAAAATAAACAAATGGATTTTTTATGTTATCTTGGAAAGTATATAATTTATCGGAAAAACAACTCAACAAGGTGAAAGACAATTCAATTCTCCACAATAATTATTCATAGTAATTTCTTATGAAATGCGCTCGTTTTCTCAGAAAACGTGATTGAACGCCGACATCAACTTTCAGGTTCACCCTTACCCGCCGCTGAAAATTCTGGCGGAGCCGAATATTTGATTGGTCATAACTCTGCTAAAAATGATCGGAGAAGAAAAAGGAAGAGTTATTATCATTTCTGAAGACTCCTACCTTCTCATACAAACATAATATGCGAGTATTTGTGTACCTAAAATGTGTTTTGTCGCACTTCACGGAAATGTTTGCGGATGATCCGAAAATCATGAATAATTTAGTAAATATGAAATTATTATACTGAAGCAGCAACCCATACCCTCTTTGGACTATATGCAACAATTTTAAAGTAGTGTGACAGGTCCTACTTATACATGCCAAAATCAAAAATTTGTTTTACTTAACAACTTTCAACTTACCCATAAAACCGGAATTCCCTTCACTAAATGTTGAAAATAATCGCTTATTCATATCCTGCATATATGTTTAATAACACTATTGTGAAGTGCAAACCTCAATCTTGAAATCACATACTTAATTTTTCATGTAGGATGTGTATGAGCGATTATTTTCAACATTTACAGAAGATCCATCGGAGACGATCCATTGCATACAGTGGAGGTGAGATTCAATAGGAAATTGAAAAAACTTACAGTCTAACTCCACCAAAAATATTCTTTATTGTAGCTGTCATGCAGTCAGAAGACTGACATCACGTTGAAATCATGTAGTCAGAAGACTAACATTAAGAGGGAGGACATGTTTCGAAGGATTAATCCCTAAACTGCAATATGGCATTTGATCATGAGAATGAATAAGGACTGAATGAATGAAAATATTTGTAAAAATATACATATTTCCTAATTTTTTTACTGTGAAACAAATAGAATAAATTCAAATTTCTGCTTGAATTAACAGAAAAAGAAATAAATATTTGCATGATAATTTTCTTTTTTTAGGAAGGCAGCCAACTCTAATGGAAGTTTGCCTCGTTTTCATTCTTTTATTCAGCATTTCTCTTGATGCCTTCTGTAAGTTATTTGTACTTGGTGCGGCCGTTGAAATATGGATAGTTTGATAATGGTAAATAGAAGTTATATAGACATAAAATGTCAAACTTTTTTCCCGTCACAGAAAAATGAACATTTTTTCTTTTTTTGTAGTAACCGGTCTGTAAGTTCAATTTGATTCGTGTTTACGTCACACCCCTTATGCTCTGCGATCGACTAAAATAATCAAAACCGTAAAAAGCGAAAGTGCGACATTGAACGAGATGCACGGCCTACTGACCTGCATGTCAAGAAAAAATCTCTGCCGCTGCAAATGTGCATACAAACTCGATTAAAGAAGTCATCCCGATCAGAGAGACACTGAGAATTAAGACGCCGAATAGCCTATTTGAGAACAGTTGCCGCACGTACCTTCGCTGGAGAAAAATATACATTTTCTCGGCTTTTCCATAGCGATTTAAATCCAGCGCTTTATAAGGAATAAGTAATTGAGAAATTATGGGCAAGGTCGAGCAGCTTGAATCAGATTGTCAGTCGGCAATAATGGTTTTGCTCTTGTACTCGGGCACGAGAAATAAAAGTCGAGTATTGTGTGTACTAAGTGATTTATTAAACAATCATGAAATTCATATTCTGCCTTACTTTTAAGGCAAACGATGAATGATGTAATATAATAGTAGTTTCTTCTTACGAAGGCGTAGAACGAACATATATATGTATATATATTTTTTTAAATTTCGAGTTGCAACTCGAAATTAGTCGAAATTTGTGTTAGTTTCGAGTTTCAAGTCGAAATTGAGGTAATTACGACTTACAACTCGAAATCAAGGTAATTTCGACTTAGAACCCAAAATTAAGGCTGATTCATGAAAATAGACCCTGTTGAGCATTGGTGTTCAACAATTTTTGCCGGAGAATATCAAATAAATTGAATAGTAAAATCGAAAATGTCAAAGTAACCTTCTCTCCAAATATTTCCACCATGTAGAAAATATGAAGCAAACATCTGACAGAAAACAACTACTTCCAAGGCTAATACCACGACGGGCATTGAACTCTATCTGGCAGGTATTTGGAAAACGTTCTTCCAAAAAGGCCCAATTGCAAACGCTTATTGTTATTAAACGGTAGAATATCCTTCATTTGGCTGGGAAAGACCACTTGCCTCTCGTCAGTGACAAGGTAGGTCAGACAACATAAAAGTCGTCCTGCCCCTCAACAGTTCCCGTTCATGGAAAAACAATGTTAATTAATTGATTAGAGAACTGTCACTGTTTCATAGATATTTCAATGAACGACGCTCTTCGAAATATCATCAATCGTTTCAACATTAACAGTCATTAAGCTCAGTCCTCACTAGGGCTTCGCGAGACCAAGACCAAGACTATTTTGGTTTTGGTCTTGGTCGTGTTCTTGGACCTGGTCCTGGTCTCGGTCTCGGTCTCGGCCTCGGTCTCGGTCTCGGTCTCGGTCTCGGTCTCGGTCTCGGTCTCGGTCTCGGTCTCGGTCTCGGTCTCGGTCTCGGTCTCGGTCTCGGTCTCGGTCTCGGTCTCGGTCTCGTTCTCTGTCTCGGTCTCTGTCTCGGTCTCGGTCTCGGTCTCGGTCTCGGTCTCGGTCTCGGTCTCGGTCTCGGTCTCGGTCTCGGTCTCGTTCTCTGTCTCGGTCTCTGTCTCTGTCTCTGTCTCTGTCTCTGTCTCGGTCTCGGTCTCGGTCTCGGTCTCGGTCTCGGTCTCGGTCTCGGTCTCGGTCTCGGTCTCGGTCTCGGTCTCGGTCTCGGTCTCGGTCTCGGTCTCGGTCTCGGTCTCGGTCTCGGTCTCGGTCTCGGTCTCGGTCTCGGTCTCGGTCTCGGTCTCGGTCTCGGTCTCGGTCTCGGTCTCGGTCTCGGTCTTGGCCTCGGTCTCGGAGAAAATACTTATCCGTATCAATGGCAATTCGTTTAAAATTAGGTAATTTGGATTCAAACATGTTAAAATGATGTTCTAGTTCAGTTAAAGCTGTGTTTCAATAAAATGTTTCGAAGATAAATAAATTCCAGTATTTTGTTTACTTTAATTTAGGGCAAAATAATAACGGAAATGTATCCAAAACTTGGTACGGAGGGAGTTTTTGAAATCACTGCAGATTCCTCTTCAACAGTTGAACAGTTTATGCGGACACCGACACCATTTTGAGAACCGCTGACGCGGACTCGACTTAAGTCAGTGGGGGCAGTTAGGGGAAGAGTCGCGAAGGCGAGAGAGATGGCAACGACGCTATTGAGGCCGTCGGGACGCCTTGTAGCTTTTAGGACAGCGTCAACCTCCGATCATCCTCAGGCACAGGTAGGTGAAGTGATTTTTTGCGAAAAAGTGCTTGTTCAAAGAGTGATTTTTGTGGAAATTATGATGGAAGTGAAATGTAGCAGCCGTTTTTGCATGACACGTAAATTTAAGGAAAATACCGTGAAAATGAGAAAGTTTGCTATTGTCACCGAATTGTGGAAATATTATTGATCCGGTGGTAGGTAAGTAGATTTTACACACCAACACCATTTTCACGGTATTTTCGTGAGATTTGTAACACTGTGAATGTTATCACTTTTGTGCCACCTGTGGCACGGCATACATTACATAACCAAGTTTTTTAGACAATTACACGATAAGGTTGCTGATGATGTTAATTTACTTGTGATTCGAAGAAAATTTTCATCAGCACAATATTTTCTATTCAATAAGTTGAATTTCAACTAATAACCTTTTGAACTGTGGAGATCAACCTCATAGTCGCCTATTTTTGTCAACTAACTGGTAATGCCAACCTTTTACTGGAAAATACACATACTTCTCATTTATCAATGAATATATTTCATCACAAGCTATTTGAGAATAAGATAATAATAACTCATAAACTAGATAAACAAAGTTTGAAGGAGAGGCGTTCTTGATTTACTGAGAGAATGCTGAGTTGTATTGGCGATAGTACACTCTATGATAAAGTTCAGAAGAAACCGTTGTTTTTTCCGTGACAAGAAGAAAAAAGAGGGAATGGTAATGTTGTGGTCGCTTTCGGTCATTTATGAGGAGTAGCTTCAGCGTGAGAGTCAGTCAACTATGAACCTTGAGGTATACTCATATCGACATAAACTGCATCACAATACTTTTTGTTGATATGGATTAGGTCACTACTTGTCCCAAGCAGGTCACATGGCTCTTTATTGGACAAAATATATCGGTTTTTGCGAAGGAACTACTCAATCAAACGAATTGCAGCATAGCGCCAAAAAAAAAACACTGATCAATCGAATGCGTGTTTATAAGTGGGAGGATTATACTGTTCTGCTTAGTAGAGGTGTCTGCGACCTTAAAGATCCATTATGTCCTCTTCTGCTGCCCAGCCTTTTAGGATGTTACAACGACTAGAGCAGTTCCTCCAGTCCATTGGCTTTTAAAAAATTCAAGACGTCGGTTGACCTCAGGAGGGATAGATTTCCCTCTTCTATTTCGTATTCTCTGAGGTATCTTACCCTCGCGTTTTGCAGGTTAATGCCTTCTGAGATAAGGTGGATATAGGTTTCGTCATCATCCTCGCAAAATCTGCATTCTTCTTCCTGGACTAATCCGAGTTTCTTAAGATATCCTCTCAGTCGGAAGTGCCCTACTACTAAGATTCCCATCAGTATTCTGAGTTTCTTTTTACTCTTGCTGGTGCAGTCATTTGATCTCTTCTGGTTGTAGATTCCCAGTAGCATCTTGGCCTGCCTCATTCCTCGTGATCCTATGAAGCAGTATTGGAATATTCTTGTGATTCTTTCCATTATTGGAATCTTTTGTTATGTACCTCCTTTCATGTTCATAAAGTACTTATTCTGCAGAAAGGTTCAGGTCCTAGAAATGGTGCTTTAGCTCCTGTTTTGTCAGTTCATCTGCCCCCACTTCACTGTGTCCTGGTACCCATAGGAGGGAAACAGTGTTGTTTTCACCTAATAGTTCATTCAGTTTCTGTAGGCACTCCCACATCATCTTGGAGTTGATTACATGGAAGTTCAGAGCATTGAAAAATACTAGGGAATTTTCTAGTCTTTGGGAATAGTTCCAGTCCCACATACTCCTATATATCCCTCATGTTTTTCTGGATCCATCTGTGTACCATTCAATAGCACTTCTCCTGAATCTTGGGATGGTAGAAGGGAGGATTATTTTTATTATTCTCATTGAAACGTGTTGGTCTAGTTGTGAAAAACATTGTTGACTATTTAACAAATCTATTCGATGTCTATATCTCATATCCTCGAAATTGCAAAATTCTTCCATTACCTACTTTGGATCAAACATCATTACAGCAATTGGCATCTAATTTTTCGAGTGGAATCTCTTGTCCTTTTTGTTATGTTCTAAAAGCTGAGCGAAGCTTTCCAACTTGTGTGTTGAAATCTTCTGAAAAACAACCAGTTTACGGATGATTCTATTAGATGCCTTCTAAGGGAGAGATAACCTCAAAGAGATGGATAGTTTGGTAATGAATGGAAACAATAGAGAAATTTCAAATTGAAGAAGTCATCATTGAAATTTTACTAAAGAAGATGTTGTCAATTGAAGAAAGTAGAAACAATATAATTTGGATTTTTCATAATAATGATGGAATTTCTCTCATTTTCGAAACCGCTGCTAAACATCTGAAAATCGTTAAACGATTTTATTGTCACGAAACCCACACTGTTGCAGATAAATAGAATGGCTGTCCAGCTTTACGGTATTTATTCAGTCTAAAGACTCTAAAGCGAGAGCCGGCTATAAATAGTTCTTTCTAGGTTTCGTTCCACTCATTTCAGTGAATAGCTGACTGTAATTTCAGCTGATTTGTCTCGACGACCGAATAAGCGCATTCCTGAAAACTGAACGGATTTTTTCGCAACTATTAAAGGGGGAGGGGGTGTTGGTCATATAAACAGACGAGGAACATTATCAAAAAATTTTCTGTAGATGGTGATTGTTTTCGAATACATATTTTTTACGCTTCTGCAACGTTTGAAAAAATTAAGTTTAAATCGTTATCTGGTACTAGTTAATTTTTTTTATAATGCCAAATTGATAGCTCGATATAATAAGAAAGTTGAAAACTTATTTCCCAATTTTCAGAGAAACAGAATACCTACCAACCACTCTGCAGAATGGTATATAGCGTTCGGGACTCTAAACTCCTTACGAAGATCCCTTTTTTAATAATAATAATAGATTTCATTGATAGGAATAGCAGTAACAGATTAAATGAAAGTACATAATATATAGAAAATAGAATATCCCATCAAATGGCAATGTATGACCATGATAGAGTACCATGATCAACCATGACTCCCCCCCATTTGTTGTGTACTTTGCTATGTAGCTTTCTTTGAGATATCTCCCCCATGTGGAGGTCGATTAAGTTATATTTGACACTCTATATAGAGATTCGAACATTTTAAAACGGAACATAGGGAACTCAACAGGTGTGATCATCATCCCTTTTGTTTTGGAAAAATTCAATTTGAGTTTATTAATACTGGAATATTTGGTAAATTTTTTTCGGCAGCTAATTCTTCCCGTTCACTATAGGGACTATAGGGACTATAGGGAAAATCCATCAACATCAAGGAATATCTGGTATGGTTTGAAGCTGAGGAGGGATAAAATCGTCATAGAACACATGTTCTTTGTGTAAATGCGAAAATTGAAAATGAAAATTGAATTTTCCATCATTTTCATCAGCAATTTTATACCTTTCAGTCCTTTCAACCTTAAATCTGTCACCATCTCCCAGTCCAATAGGTGGAATGAGTTGTTACTCTCGAACCAAAAAATTATACTGGCTAGCCGTAATGCGGCAGGAATCTTAACCGGACGAATGCAGAAAGCCCTCATTCTTGCTTGCTTCAATTCGTCTCAGCACATGATTCTTGGAACCAATAGTCACTAACTTCAGAGACGTGAGAAGTGGTTATTCAGGTAACTGACAACAGTGCCCCCCCCGGATGTATCGGAGCTTCGAAAACAGTGCCCGAGTGGGAAATTTCTAATAAAAAATGCGTGTTATGAGATATTGACACGCATTTTACACAAGCGAATACTTTCCGCAGATGAACAGGTGTATGAACGGATGTATAAGCAAAGAGGGTCGAAGAAAGGGATCGCTGACTTAGGATCCTGTACATTGCTTATTAGGCAGACATATTAGGCAAACTCAAATTTGGTCCTTTGAGCCGGATAATCATAAAAGCGAATGATCCTCAGAGCTGAATAATGATAAGATTGCAGGTAAACTTAAACAAATATTGTGAAATTGAACCAGTATTATCTAAAATTACGTATCCCTTTATCAGGCCGTACACACTGACGAGCATACAATTTATACAATTTCTATTGCAATTAATACGAGATCTACATATGATCATTCCAAACGAATTGTATACTATAGTTTCGCTCCAACTGCCATTGCGTTGAACCCGAAATAAAATCCACAAACAATCTAAATGTATACCAGGCGATTTCAGTAATAGCTGGCAACAGTATCGACACCATATTTTGGTGTTCCATTCAAAAACCCGATTGAAAATATATACGCGTTTTCCAGTTCCAACGCGTGGGTTCGTACCATCATCCGTTGAAAAAATATTTATAAATCGTGCTAATTTTAAAGTTATAGGACTGTCAGATTGGGTAACTGAGAAGTAAATAAGTGTGTTATCTGATTTAAAAATACATCTTGGGCGGAATTTATTTGCACACGACGTGGTGCTGTCTTGCTCGGATAATTTGAAGAAGATTCAGATATGCAGTTTGAAAAATGATCTAATGGCAACTAATGATGTAATTCCCAGGATGATTGATACAATCTCCGAGCTTCCAGAGCCAACAAAAATTGTCAGATAGAGTGAAACCTTATTTGAATTGTCTTCGAAAATCTGTGTTTTGAAATTGCCTTTTATCATATTTAATTTTTGTCCACTAGTGCCCCCACCATAAATAAAAAATCAACATTTTCATCATCAGTTCAACTATCCCAATTCAAATTATATTGATAAAGAAGTAAACGACAAAAAAAACTTTTAAAAACAAGGTTTTTTTTTACAAGCAATTGAATTTTTAGCCTTCAATGAGACAATTTTTTTTGATAAATAATTTTACAGTTTTTCAGTATTTTTTTGGAGTTTCCAATTCTATTTTCTCGAGTTCTTTCAACTTTTCACGTCCGAAATCATAGAAAAATTTTCCGAATTCTTATGCGTTCTCTATCCAGACTTCAGATAGGGGGGAAGCTGTTAAATGTTTTGAAATTGAATTATGCGACTGTCCGATATTTGTCACAAATTTTACAGATTTTCCAATTTTAGTTGTGCGAGTTTTGCCAACTTTTTTAAAAAAGGATAGGTACGACTTGGCCGACAATTTTTTTCGTCGTAATTTTCCACGTCCGAGATTGTTGAAAATTCGTCCGATTCTTGAAACGTTTAATTTTCACTATTTTTTGCGAGTCGAATCTTGCCCTTCTACATCCACATTTTTCTTTTGCATTGTCATTGAAGTTATACTTAAGTCCGTTCCCCCCTACTTATTTTTGAACCACCTGGTATATCGCACCGAAATTTGGAAGGCTCAAATAGGAGATAAAAACCTACTTTTTCATGAGAAAATTCCAGCAAAAAGTTTCAAAATGGCAACTGAGCGCCATATTCAATAATTTTTTTAAATAGAAAGAGAAAGAGACAAAACTGTCGACAATAGAATTCTATGCTACACAGAATTCCACCCCTGTACCACAATAAAACGACCTATAACGTGTAATTTCTTTTCCAGGCCCTTGTTGTTGCTAGCGAACCAGACACCACAAACCATCCACCATGGACGCGATCAAGAAGAAGATGCAAGCGATGAAGCTTGAGAAGGACAACGCGGCGGACAAAGCCGACGCGATGGAAGGCCAGTTCAAGGACGCCAACTCGCGCGCCGAGAAGATCAACGAGGAGGTGCGCGACCTCCAGAAGAAGCTATCGCAGGTGGAGAACGACCTCATCACCAACAAACAAGCTCTCGAAGACGCCAACAAAGATCTCGAGAACAAGGAGAAAATGCTCACCCAAGTAAGTACATACTAACTTCAGCTTTAATGACGTTTTCAGCATTAGCAGCTTTGTTCTTATGGAAGAAACTAAAATTCAATTCAAATTAGTTTAACATTTTTAAAATGAATTTTCACTTCTTGAATCGATTTTCGAGAAAATAGTTTTACCATTTAAGATGAAGATAAAATCCTTGAATCAGAATCTCTTGATTTTTTTTTTGAGAATCAATAATAGAAAAGTTTTCCATATGGTGCGAACTTTATACCGGAGACCACTGTTTATGGATTGACCTCCATTATTTTTCAGGCTGAATCTGAAGTAGCTGGCCTTAACCGTAAAGTACAACTCATTGAGGAAGATTTGGAAAGATCCGAGGAACGTTTGGGCACAGCTACCACCAAACTCGCAGAAGCATCCCAAGCTGCTGATGAGAGTTCACGGTGAGTATCTTTGATTTGTCAAAAGGAGAAATAGAAAAATTTTTGAACACTTGATGCAAGGTTTTCTCAATTCTCTTAGTTTCTTATTGAGATTGGCTTGAATAGATTTTTTGTTCCTGGCCACCAGAACAATCCTGCATATAATTTCATAACTGTCCAATACGAGATGGCTTTTTTCACTAGAAAAAGGAAAAGTTTTTCGCAGAAGTGAAATACCTAGGAGTCACTTTTGATAAGTAGTTGACATGGAAAACAATGTTAAAAATAATACACATCATAAAACATATTGCAGACATATGACAGATAACTTTCATCTGGAAACCAAATTAAAAAACAGCCTGCATTTTTCTTAAGCTGCTTGATCATAAATTGTATTACTCTGAGGTTACACCTCATGGATCAACACGGCCATCATATGACCTGTACGGCTATATAACAAAAAATGATAAGGAACTCTCATTTGGAGAACAAACTTATATACAGAACAAATGGATCGAGAGACGAACCTGGAGTTTATCTATAAGGATCACCTGTCGATTAACACGACTAGCATAAATCCTGTCCTGATACATGGCAGAAAGTTGACATGAAAATGTCATTTCGAAAACCAACTTGCAATCTACACTGCTTAAGACCTGTGACATGAAACTGTCATGTGGAAAAATTTAGAAACAGCATAATCTCTTAAACACAAAGCCTTTTGGATCATTAGACGCATTTGTAGTTTTTTCCTAAGGGTCATCTCATAGATATAAACGGCCATGTTACGGATATCTTCCAACTCATGATGGAAACTTGACATGAAGCACTCATTGAAAAAACAAAAGTTGAAAACAGCATACAATGGGTTTGTTTTGGTTCCTTTCATTACCCATTCTGAACCAGTTCTGAACAGTCGCACTACCAAGTCTTGGAAGTATTATTGCCCAAAACTTGTCAGACTTCACCTGTGCCACTACTTTGGGCGGTTCTAGAACCAAAACAAGCCTGATGTATAGAACTGCTGTATTATAAGATGCATTTGGAGGTTATCCATAAGGGTCTCCTCATGGATCTACACTTCCATCGTGAGTTCTATGTTGACATATGTGTTGACGCCTGATGGAAGAAAACAAAAGGACATGATCTTACTGAGGAACTAACTCCTCTGCCACTTCGACAAACAACAAACAAACAACCAAGCAATGCCTGGCAATGACAAAAGTACCTAGTGAGGCACCAGTACTATTGTCGAGTTTAGCTATCCTCCTACATTTATGTTCTAACTCCTAGATATTTCACTTTCTTCGAGAATCCAATGCCACGTCCATTCAAGATAAGAGCTAAGAGTAGAGCACTGTCAGCTGACGTCACAACATGGCGATCATGGGGGACAAACAAAGCATTTGACAATTTTTTAATTAATTATCAGAATGATGCAAAGAACTTTCTCCTAGGAAATCACTTTTCGCAGGAAATTGACCAAAAAGATTCACGTAGCCTTATGGAAAATGGATTCAATGGGTTTGTTTTTGTTCAAGTTTGGTTTGTTTGTCCCCCTATGACATTGTTCCGCAACTGTCATATTACGTCACTGACAGTGCTCTATTCCTCCGAGTAATAAAAGACATAGAGATGCCCTGCCTATACCTACACAAATACCTGTTTTGAAGTGAACATGAACTATCCTTTTCTATACAATTTGTGGGCGAGGGGGGTGACGGGTGGTGAAATGTTATCGACAGTTTGTTTACATTTATAGTATGAAGGACCATAATGCAAACGAAGAATGACAACTTGATCCGAATGAAATGAGCGGGCATACACGAAACTACCCGAATGAATACGGACTTAACATGTATGAGGCCCTCGCTTGTAAACAAAGTTATGTTGACTTCAAGACAAGGATGGAGAAGGCATCTCTATGGTCTTTTATTACTCTGAGCTCTATTCAGCTTTGTGAATTGAAATTATATTCTTTTGTTAGACAACCAGTCAGGTATCTGACAATTATCTGACAATCATTCCTAAATTTCCCATTCGTGTTGGACAGTCATCAATATATGACTCCAATGGAGAGGTAGGGACTGAAAAATTCGGTAATGACAAACAAGATCTTTAAATAGGAAATAGTTAATAGAAAATTCTCGGTGACATAAATGTATCAAAAAGCTTCAGGCACTATTGCTTTTGGATTTGTTTTTGCTGTCAAACTAACCTGGTGTACATTCAATAATTCCAAATCATTTTTGTCTAGTATGTGCAAGGTTTTAGAAAACCGTGCCCAACAAGATGAGGAACGTATGGACCAACTGACAAACCAATTGAAAGAAGCCCGTCTCTTGGCTGAGGATGCTGACAACAAATCCGATGAAGTTTCGCGCAAGCTGGCCTTCGTTGAAGACGAACTTGAAGTTGCTGAGGACCGTGTTAAGGTGAGGAAGGAATAACTCAAAGTGGACTTTGTTTTACTTGTACTGCACTGTTTGGAACCTTTGGTGTAGTAATGAATATACTGGACTTTTATCCCAATACCAATGACAATTTTTTTTTCATTCAATATAATAATATTATTGAGCTTGAAGAGGCATCATTAATAATCACTGTTGTTTGTGCTATAGGGAGGAGACGCCAAGATCATGGAACTCGAAGAGGAACTGAAAGTAGTAGGAAACTCGCTGAAGTCTCTGGAAGTGTCTGAAGAGAAGGCCAACCAGAGGGTGGAAGAATTCAAGAAACAGTTGAAGAGTCTCACCGTCAAACTGAAGGAAGCAGAAGCTCGTGCTGAATACGCCGAAAAGACGGTCAAGAAATTGCAGAAGGAAGTCGACAGACTTGAAGGTAAGGGAGAATTGATGTTGTGCTGTCCATCTGCGATACTTTACCAGGTGTACCGAAATCAATTCACCCACCTGTATCTTCGTTGTTATTTTGTGTAGATGTTTCAAATTCGGTACTCCAATTTGTATAAATAAATGCCCAGTTAAGCAAGTATCAGACCAAATATGGCACTTCCGGTTTGACCGGAAGCGCATCCAATCTTTTCAGTTCAAATGGAGAGTACCATTTTTTAATGAAAATTACGATTCATTACAAAAAATTCACTTTTCAACGATATATTACAATCATACTTCCAATTCACAGACTATTGATATATTTGAGATTTTATAAAATATTATTTTTTGTATTACCCTCGTAACGAAACATTTTCCTGAAAGTGTGCTATGAAAGATGAAACAAGAGCATGTGAGTAACAATAATTCGATGTTAAAGTTTTCACAGTATGATTTGTATGCAGTTGTAACTATTTGACCAATCTTCGTTTTTCTTTATTTTTAACATCAATCAATTTTGATGTTGAAAAATGAAGAAAAACAAAAATTGGGAAAATAGTTAGGTCTGCCTACAAATCATGGTGTGAAAACTTTGACATCGAATTATTGTTACATGCAATTATTTCATCTTCCATAGCACCCTTTAATTAAAATGTTCCGTTACGAGGGATATACAAAAAGTATTTTTTTTTTATAAAATCTCAAATATATCAGTAGTTTGCGAATGGGAAGTATGATTGTGATATATCGTTGGAAAGATAATGAGTACTATCCGTTTGAACTAAAAAAATTGTCTGAGCTTCCGGTCAAACCGGAAGTGTCATATTTGATGGGCTTATAATTGCTAAATTATACATTCATGACAATAAATAGATGCGCCAATTTTGAAATATCCATACAAAATAACAATGAAGATACAGGGGGATAAATTGGTTCCGGCTCACCCGGTATATTTCCTGCTTTGCTTTAATTCCGATGCTTCTTGCTTTTCAGATTTTGTGCTCAGAGAAAAGAACAAATATTTCGGTATTGTCACAGATATCGACAAAACTTTCGTCGAAATGTCCTCTCTTGGACAAAAGAAATGAGCTCACTTACTTCAGTTTGCTAACACAATTGTATTGATTCTGAATGTTTTTCAATTTTTTAAATAAATTAGTCACTGAAACAGAGTCACTGTCGAATCCTCTAAAATAACAAATTTATATTAGTTGCAATACCATTTACCGTTTAGTGATCTCAATAAAAATTTGTGACTTCTAACTGATATTTTGATTGCTGTTTCGTTGATATCAACATAATTCAACATTTATTTGAAAATTATTTTCTGCATCAATACAATTTTAATGCCTAAGCTTGATCTTTCCTAAACATGTATATTTAATAAGCCAACTGGAACTTATGTAAATAGAATATTAGCTTTATTTTGTATATTATTGTAACAATATGTATAAGCTATGACAATTTTTACATTAGTATATAAACAGTTAACGATTTGCTACCTGCAGATATACACGCATTTTGCTTGATGCTTCAGAATGAATTGGTAAGTTTAGCTGTATGTGGTCGTCAAATTTGCCCCATTATGTTTCTGTAATATCTATTGTATTTCTCTAACGGTTTTTCGACCCATATTTCACTGCACGGCATTAGTGTCCAACCTGAGCTGCTTTGCATTTCGTTTCAGTGTTATATGTGTTCTTAGATACAAATATCTATGAATCGTCACGTTTGCCCAATATTGTTTTGGGCTCACTTTTCATCAATGAGACTCATTTGAAGCGGATGGTTGAGATTTCTGGGTGAAACTAACGACTTCATTGCTTTTTCAGATGAACTTGGAATCAACAAGGACAGGTACAAGTCCCTTGCCGACGAGATGGACTCCACCTTCGCCGAACTTGCCGGTTACTAATTTCTTCTTCTTCCATCTTCGACAACCTGCGCCAATGCATCTTCATCTCTGTGTGGTGTAGAATGTTTACTAATTATTATTTATATATTGTATTTCAGACGTTGCGAAAAACAATCAAAGTTATGTGCCCTTATCTAGTCGTTATTGTCATGTTCGCGGTCAGAGAGCCAATCAGATGATTTAAATAAATATGGTTGTATTATTTTCAATTGCTTGGTTTCATTCATTGAATTAAATTATTGTTTGTTATTTTTACTCGGTGATTGCTTTTACTAGCCTCCTTCAACCCACAGGAATATTTTGCTTTGGGATCAAAAAGCATCAAAATCGATTTTTCAAACGCTCTTTTAACAGGGTTACAAAATTTCTGTCGAGTCCAATTATTCGCAAAATGCCACTATTTCTAACAAAAGTTCTATTTCAAATCATTCATGTGTCCCAAGTAATGAACTTGATAAAATATTCATCGTGGAAGAGTTCGCATGCTTTTTTAGAAGGAGGAACTGAGGAACAGTTAACAAACATTGCAAAAAAAGGAGAGTAAGAAAACCGAAATATTTATATTCATTATATATCAACTCTTATAATCGGACCATGATAACTACTGGAGACCTGGCTCAATTGGTTTTTTAATCGATGTCCAGAAACAATCAATAATAAATACACTGTACGTTATTATAACGATGTAAAAGGTAATAAAGATAGATTTTCCCTCTCCCCCTCAATAGCTCTCCATTGAGTTCCAACATCAAAAGTATTTTCGTGTGTACTGCATGCTTAATCAGAAATGCTTTGTTTTTCGGCGGTCTCTCCATTGAAAGTATTTAACAGTATTTGTTTTTTCGTTCGCCGGCATTCAAATATATGTGGAAGTACGCCTGGTTTCAATATAATTTTTCCTGTTGTCATAGTTTTGATGAAAATTTTGTCTGGTGCAGTTTCCTAAGAATTCTTGCACTTAGGAACGATGCAATACTTGTAACGTCCTTTTTTATCATTATTTATATTCACATTCTGACCATTGACCAAACTATGAAATTTATAATAAATAATTTATAACCATAGTGGTATTTGGGCGACATCTATCAGTGAGAAGCTCTAGGTATATTGGCAAACGTTCAAGAAGGAAACTGTAATCATAGAAACATTCATTGAAAATTATTTACAAAGCATAGAAATCTGCCTATATAATGTGTATCATAGAGGGCTGGTTAGGTATGCATTCAATTTATATTTAAACAATGGTATTAATAATTTACCAGTATTGCATTCGGTCATTCATCGATTCATCCACATAATTATTCTAGAAAAAACTACCTGAATTCAACATGCGAAATTAATCTTCATTTTCATGAATTTGTCTTTTCTACGAAACGCATTTCAAGGAATGTTTTCAAGAATTTATGATGAACAGGAGAGAGAACCCAACAGGAAATTAATAAGGTAATCGTAATGAGTAGAAAACATCCTATAATCCAATAAAATATCCTAAAAAACAAATGAAATAGAACAGCACAACTAAAAACTATTTATCAGTATTTGTGTCATCTGCTATTTCGCAAACACGATAAAAATATTCAGATCATATTTAAATGTAACACATTTCGTAGATATTTGGTAAACGTCAGAAATATTTTCCGAAGTGTGGTTTATAATTTTCTTGAACTCTACTTACAAAATTTAAAGAAGAATTAAGTTGTGGACATCCAAAATCATGTTTTGAACAGTAATTATTTCAAAAATCGGCAAATAATGTGAATCACTTCATGACAATCTATTCTACAAAATGTAGACACACCACGAGATTTATAATACACAATGAAAAGTCTAGTAAATATTTTGAATATCATTTTATACGTATGTATATTGTTCAACCGTCAACTTGATGAATTTATCATGATTGATATGGTTCGCCAGTGGTGTAGAACCGAGGGAAGAACCAAGATTTGGGTCGGTCATGTGCTGGCAAAACATCAGCTAATTTAAATTTTTGTTCCGACGCGCGAAGTTTGAGATAATTTATAGATTTACAGGTATTCAAATCGTATGATCATGTCGTGCTTCACAGTCATAATTACTTGAAATGTTGGTCGAACATATACAGGGCAGTCAGGTTGGGTGGGGTTGTTTATCATGCTTGAGAGATTGAATTTTTATAGAAAAGAACGAGGATTAATGTGGTTATTTCATTTTTTAAAATACAAACTGGAATCGCAATAATATATTATATTTCTTATACAGAGTGACCCATTTGAAAGCGGGCCATCTTTCTAAAACTGTTATTTATTATCCGATTCAGAAGTTTTTTTTTTTCAATAGATAGAGCATCAATAGTTCTAGTTGAGTGACATACATTAGAAATGAAAATAAAGATTTCGAGGCCTACTTCGAATTTTTTTCAAAGTCAGACGGCGCTACTGGATTCACGACATTCTCGAGTAATTTATGTGAAAATTACGTAAGAATGTGTCCATGAATAAAAAAGTTATATGGGAATGAAATTTGAAAATTATGTCAATAAATCAACCCACCTCTTCAATTTCAGAACTTTCATCAAAATTCTGACTACACCACTGGATTCAGAATACTTCGAAATACATTTTGTCAGAATTTCATCGAAATCTGCTCATAAATAAAAAAATTATAAAATAATAAAATTTGAAATTGGTGGAATTTTACGAAAATTTTATTTTTCGATGAAATTCTCACCCAATTAATTTCGAAATATTCTGAATCCAGTGGTGTTGTCAGAATTTTGATAAGAGATCTGAAATTGAGGTGGTGGGTTGATTTATTGATAAAATTTTCAAATTTTATACCCATATAGCTTTTTCATTGATGGACGCATTCCTACGAAATTATCACATAAACCACTTGAAAATGTCGTGAATCCAGTGGCGTCACCAAATTCTATTTAAAAAAATCGCTAGTATGTTTTTTGGATTTTTGACCTTGAAAAAACTTCGAAGTAGGCCTTGAAATTTTTATTTTTATTTCGAATTTATGGCACTCAATTAGAACCATTAACGCTCTATCTATTGAAAATAAAAACTTCTGAATCGGATAATAAATAACAGTTTTAGAGAGGTGGCCCGCTTGCAAATGGGTCACTCTGTATATGGGAAATCTGTCAAGTTTGGTTTTTCCATGTGCTAAAATACACATTTCGGGAGATTTGTTAAAATATTTTTTCTGATAAGTGCAGAAACCACATACATGATCTCTGATTTTTTTCAGATATTTTGTTTGAAATCTGACTAATGAGAGTAATTGTACCTATACAGAGAATGTGACAAACTACCTGCGTTTGGTGCATTTTGTATAATGTACCTTCCAATGACATACTATTTTCATCAGTCATATTTCAAATGAAGAATATGAAAAAAATCAGGGATTATCTGTGTAGTTTCTGCACTTATCAGAAATAAAAGTTAAGAAATATCTCCCGAACTGAAAATTGGTGCATTACAGAAAACAAATAAGTTGACAGAATCATGAATTTCCAAACGGTATACAGAAAAAGACAAAAATAGGAAATTTGAGGTCCTCTCATATTCCTTTAAGATGAGTCAATACACAATTTGGACCATAATATCGACGTTTGTTGAAAATAGTTTGAATTTTTACTAGTTTTTGGTGCAAATTCGATATTTCACTCTGTATGTATGTCCATAATAACTATCAGTTTGATTTTATAGCAGAAAATTATTGAATTAATTTTTCGGTAATATAAAAAATTAGGTTAGTTTACTCTTGATCAAAATTCCTATTTTTTTGTGCTCCCCTGTACACTGGTTGAAAATTTACAATTTTGATGACTCGCAATGAACCAATTTTCATGAACAACAGAATTTTCTGACAATAGATAATAAAAAAGTTTCCCACACGGGGAAAACTTACTGTATATGTTGTCTAGACTCCCAACTATTCATACAGCGACGAAAACATGTTCCTACGAAAGCGCAGGAGGGCCACAAGCAGGTTTTTTTCATCACTTCGACTTTTTTCTTGAAATTTCGAGTTTAATGTCGAAATTTAATCACTTCGACAATATGGTCGAAATTTTGAGAAAAAAGTCGAAATTTGTACATAAAATTCGAAATTTCGACATTAAACTCGAAATTTAGAGAAAAAAGTCGAAAATTTCGACATTATTGTCGAAATTTCAACATTCAAGCCAAAATTTCGACTTTTTTCTCGAAATTTCGACTTTAAAGTCGAAGTGATGAAAAAAAAACCTCTTGTGGCCCTCCTGCGCTTTCTCATGTTCCAAGTTATGTATTTGCTTCATTAAATCATCTCCATACTTTGAACATATCAGCCTGCATCGAATTCCTTGCGTCTTGCGTGAAAACAACATTTCCAACCCTGCCTAAAAAACATCGCGCCGCCACTGCGAAATTCAGAGACCCGGCTCGAAGGGCATGGCCTACTGCGAAGATCAGCGCGGTGCCCGCGCCAGTATGCGGCGTTTTCGGTAATCGACGTTCACTTCTTCGTCGGTTGACGTAATATGAAACAAATGCCGTCGATATTGTGTGTCGCATAATCAATTTAGTGGCTGTGCAAAGGATTGGATATTCATAGTCCGCTGCGATTCCCACTATTCCCAGAGGTAAAAAGCTAGCAGGCATTTTTAGGCGCATAATGTAGGTCAGAGGGATGATGAGGGTGGTCGATTCTACGTGGGTTATTATTTTGTTATTGTCGTTTTGATTTTTGTGTATTAGCGCCCAGCTCTTTGGACTCGCTGGATTTCAAGCAATTTTTTTTTATGAGGGAGAAATGGCTATGTATGCATTTCATTTCCTTCGGCTCCTTAGCTTGAAAACAAACTCAGCTCAGGGCTCAGGTAGATTTGGGAAGTGTAGGGGTGCAAGGTGGAAGGTAGAAATATATATTCATTTATAAGGAACTGCCACTTGATGGCACCTGTCTTTTAGTATTGAAAAACAAAACTAAGACGATAGGTGATTGGTTATCTAATTTCTAATCCCGTATTCAGGCTCTGTGATATCTAAATATGTATGGCAATTTTTTTGTTGTACCCTAGCTGTTCCTAATAATATGCATATTTCAAGGGATGACATGTGTTATACCAATTAAGTCAACATAATCTAATCGAATGCGGCTATCCTAATGTGTTTGGCATGTAATGTAAACTACTGCTTTGGCTGTTATTGAAATGTAGGCATGTAGGGCTTGATTCTGCGCTGTCAAACGCTAGTGAGGTTCTACTATAAAACAGTCGCAGGTGGCACCTCTTATTGGCTAAATCTTGTTTGTGATTGGTTATCTAATTTCTAATCCCGTATTCAGGCTCTGTGATATCTAAATATGTATGGCAATTTTTTTGTTGTACCCTAGCTGTTCCTAATAATATGCATATTTCAAGGGATGACATGTGTTATACCAATTAAGTCAACATAATCTAATCGAATGCGGCTATCCTAATGTGTTTGGCATGTAATGTAAACTACTGCTTTGGCTGTTATTGAAATGTAGGCATGTAGGGCTTGATTCTGCGCTGTCAAACGCTAGTGAGGTTCTACTATAAAACAGTCGCAGGTGGCACCTCTTATTGGCTAAATCTTGTTTTCATTTTGATTTTTGTTCGAAAATATGAATAGGATATTCATAAAATCTGTTGTGGAATCATCTGCGACTGAGAGTTTATGTTCCCCTTTTCAACATGAATACCTCCCAAAAGGTTGTCTTGAACGATGGAAAATAGCCACTAAAGTTAGTCTTTCAGTCGCAGATGATTCCACAACAGATTTTATATGAATATCCTATTCATATTTTCGAACAAAAATCGAAATGCAATGCCCATGACAGGTCTATGTCAAAAAATAACTTTCAAAAGTGTTACCGCAGAAGAAATATTTCCCTCATATCCATCTCTGATGTGTGTAATTGTTTCTGAAGAGCCTGTTTTTCCAATCCTATCAATCCTCTTGAAGAGCTTGGCAAAAAGATTTTCATCGACCAAAATGTATTGGGGATTAAATGCGAGAGAAGCGAACCTTGCTTCAAATGAAATGAACGATTTCTGTGAGTGATATTTTTGAATAACATTCTCCATATCTAATTTATTTGATGATTTTTTCAATGAAAACTAGAGAACATTGAGAAATGAACTAGCTGAATGAAAATGCTTCGGAAAATGCCAATTTTCTCTTTCAGATTTTTTCTTGTATTTTCAGTTTCACAATATCTATCAGATGTAGTTCAATGTCCAGCATGACTTGTGCCGGGGAAGTAGTTGTTTTCTGTTAAATATTACAAATAAATCACATTTTTCATTTTTCAATTTTCATGGAGAATGTTCCCCTTTTCAACTTGTTTTCATATTGGGCCAATATGGATATATTATTGTAAATAATCGATTAGCACCACCAAACTGTGTATGCTAGTAGTTGAAACCATGATAAACACGAAAAAAAATTGTTGAATGACCATAAACACATATCGGTATAGAAAGAAAGATCAGAAAATTTCCTACAAGATGATGTTATCGTTTCCTTGAATATCAGTTCTTTTTTAGATGCTATAGGTGGTTGTGTGTGCTGGGATACCGGAACGTTGCGAACGTTTTACATTTTTCGTATTTTTCGACCATAAGGAGATACATTCGTTAAACACATGTCTGTATAGAAAGGAAGCTTCGAAAATTTTCTACAAGATGAAGTTATCGTTTCCTTGCCTATCATTTCGTTTTTGGATGTTATAGGTGGTTGTGTGTGCTAGGATACCGGAAAGTGGTGCACCTTTTACATTTTCCTTCCTTCTACTATAATTTTTATCAAAGTTATGACAAATCTGGAATTGGCAGTGGAGGGTTATAGCGAGCCTGAAATTGTATATCGGAATTCATTCTGAGAAAACGAGCGCATTTTGTGAGAAATTACCTTGTTGAAATTGTTTCTTGATAAATTTTATACTTACTTTCCGAAACAACAGCAAAAAAAATTTAATTTTCTCAAATAAAATTTCCTCCCCTGATTTTTTGGTAAATTTTTTTCTAACAATACACGATGTCAAGAAGTCATGTGCCGAGTTTCAAAGTGCTATGATTCATTCTTCACTTGTGGCTTATATTTGTCTGTTGTTACTGTACTATGCCCCCTAAAACTTTTCATTATTTTTCATTAGAGGTAATCACTGCATTGCTTTCATTAAACTGTTCAAAAAATTACTAGTTGTTTCCTCCTCGGATTGGCCTATAAAAGAAAGGGAGCCACTTTGGTTCAACCCTGGTCCTCCTTTCTGACCTAATACTTGGCCATAATAATTGATGTTCTCACATTTTGGCCTACTCTGATTCTGCTGATATTTTAAGAGCCATCAATCTTCCTATCAGGAGGATTGGCTGAACTCTTTCTTATCTAAAGACCCATCTATTATTTAGAAATCAGAACTGAAGGCAATTTCTTAATATCACAAAACCATCGATATTAACGTGTTCAGCCTTGAAGCGATAAATATAGAATGTTCAGGACAATCTAGATTCTAGACACAAACATTAGTTGATGAAAATGTTCGTTTCAAAAGTAACTCGGGAAAAACGGTGAATGCTCGGTACCGGGTACGAAAATGTTCGAATTTCCCAATATCAAACAGTTTCATTATTTTCTTTACTCTGACCGGTTCCTATATTTAAATTCGATTGAATATCTTCATACGTAAATAACCATGAAGTGATGTGGTGAAGTGATTGTACGTTTGTTTTTATGTGAGATCAAAGGATACTATACAGGCTCGCAAAATAAAAGGGTGAGTCCTGACTGAGGCATTTTTATTGATTCATAATGTCTCTGTGTGACAGTTTTTCACTAATCTGAGAAAGGGATATGAAATTCGGCTTGAAAGTTATTTAAATGTAAGGAGAAAATTCTGTAACACTTTCCCAATGGGGTAAAAAGAAACAACTGCACGGAAAAAAAATGTGTGTATTTTTTTTCCACAATTGTTTGGAATTTTTAAACAAATTGTCTCTGGAATGGTTACACAAACAATTGTTTGTCCTAATTTTTTGTAATAATATACAGTATCGGAAAGTTTTCTTCTTGGGTATGGTGGTTTTATGAGAGCGTGAAGAATAGCTTGCTATATGTTGAGAGAGCAATACAATTTCTCCTCTACTCGCCCGAGGAAGGGATATCAACGTGAGCTGTTAGTTAATTGATCGGGCGAGGTAACAGGAGAGGCGCGCAGTAGTTCGTCTCTCTTATTTATCATATCATTGCGTTCCTTGTTGCTCGCGTAGATTTCTGTCTATACCCCAGATGAAAAGTTTCCGATAGTGTATACACATGTGTATATTTCCTTGAATCCATTTCTTACACAATATTTATGTCACTCAAGTAGAACTATTGATGCTCTATCTATTGAAACAAAAACTTCTGAATCGGATAACAAATAACAGTTTTAGAAAGGTGGCCCGCTTTCAAATGGGTCACTCTGTATGTATGAAACTGAGACAGATCGCCACCCTTCTGCGGTGTTCCAGATAAGTGAGCAAGGTTGTGAGCGAAATATCACCGAGGAGATAAATGTGTGTTTGAGTGCACTCCATCATATATGGGAATAGTATTCCAAGAAAGGTCAGATTTGTGCCTTATAAATCATAATCAGTTGACGGAAAGTCGACTTCGGGATCATTATTCAGTGTTTCCTTGTATATTATAGTAACATTACACAAGACTCTCGTCAGGTTACAAAAATTGGTTCAACTCGCTTGTATAGATTATAAATGGTCAAGGTCCGATGATTGAACCTTGTGGGAACCAACTAACGCAACTTTTACAATCTAATATTTTGCGCTGACTTCAATTGCTCGAAAATAACATTCGAATTACCACAATTAACATAAGACTTTCTTTTTTTTTCAGTAAAACCAAATCTAGTTAGCAAACAATAAACCTATCGGCACAAAGATGAAACAAATCTGGAAACTGTAAGACCTCATCTTGACCCCGCGCTCCTCAATGGGTAAGTACTGACAGTTTCCATTCATGTTTTTCGAGAAACAAGTTTATATTTATTGTTTCATCGCAAATTGATCATAACTGACAAAGTGATTTAAATAAAATGCGTATATTTCAAGCTAGTTTAGCTTGCTCAGGTTAGGCTTTTGTGTCAATTGCGACCATTTTCGGCAATTAAAATTTGGAGAACACTTCGTTTTACAGTCATTATATGTATATAGAAAGAAAGCGAAGAAAATTTCCTACAAGAAGATGTTATTGTTTGCTGGCCTAACAGTCCGCTTGTAGGTGTTACAGGTGGTCTTGTGTGCTAGGATTCTGGTTTCTAGGTTTCTAAATTTTGTAGAGAATTATAAAACCTACAGTTTTTTAAGCGACAGGATCGATGCATTTGCCACTGAGAAAATCCGGGAAAACAACGAAAAAGAGGCCATTTTTCAAAAATTCATAATTGTACAAATCTGCAGCTGAGGTAAACTACTAAAAATTGCAATTCAGCTCAAAAATTCTCATGAAGATTGAAGAACACGGGCAATGCTTGAAAATATCTCTCGATCTTCGGATATTACTTTTCCTATAGATTTCCTAGTGTTTCTTTCGTTATCCAATTCCGTTTTCTACTTTGCAAACCTTCGTTCCAGCAACTCATTAAAAATAACATGCAGAAATGCACACCGTTAAAAACACTCGTCCACTATCAACGCGAGTTGGATAATTACGCTAAATGCTCCGTTTCAAATAATTATAATATTTACTTTTTATTTTGACACAAGATAAAGTCCGCATGATGTTTTGTAATGTTTTATAATGTTATCGTATTTATGAGCTTGGCATGGTTGAAATAATAGTGTAGGGAAACGGAAAATTGACAGCGTCCATGGGCCAACTTTGGTAAATATTGAACAGATGATCGCGAGGTTAGCTGACTTGATATGCGTTTGAACTTTGAAGTGTGTGAAAGTTAACCCGGACTGTGTCGTGTGGTGCAGTGTAGATCCTAACAAACTAGAAGTAGGAGTGCTTTTTCGTGCTAACAAATTTTGATTGGGAGAGAAGTCGTAAAACTTAATTTGATACTTATCAGTAGCCAACTTATGCAATAAGAGATAAAAAAAATGATGACACCTCCCCCCGTTTTCACTCCAAAACATTGTGAATATCACCAGTGTTTGCTTACCTACCTATTTATAAAAATGTTATGTGAATTGAGGATTATGGGAATTATTCTGAATTTGGGTCACTGGTCCATAACAAGATGTGAGTTTGTATCTCTTGGTATTGAAAGCGAATCTAAGAAGGTATAATCTTCTAATAGCCCGGGAGGTACTGTCACTTTGGAATATGTCATAGTATGCACGCTGATTTTTTTATCGTTGATAGATCATGTGATACTCATCACGAATTCAATCGTCAGACCCTTGAGTAGCGGTGGGTTGCACAGATACAGGGTGTTAAATATGAAAAATTACAGTTTTGAAAATTTTACAGATTAATTCGAAGAAATATTTTTGTTCAATAAGAGCTTTAGTTTAAAAGAAACATTTTTAGTTGCCACCAGTGGCGTACAAAAAGGGTATATTGGTCCCATTCCTCCCTATTTTTTACGCCATTGGTAAAATCAAGAAAATTATTATTCTTTGATTTCTTTATTCAATTTTAAGTAAAACATGTGTAATTGTTTGAACCCGGAAAAATCAATCGTTTTCAGGATAATTGCGCTTTTATGAATACATACTAATGATGAAAAAATTGTTTTGCTGAAGTGAATTGTGCAATCCAAATAACTGCTTCAAATTTGTAATGGATATTCTACCGAAAATATCAATGCTACTTTCACATGCATTTTTTCACAAAGCTGCTTTCTTGCAGAAATACAGGAAATGAAAGTCGAAATTTCTACATTAAACTCGAAATTTCAAGAAAAAAGTTGATGAATGATGAATGTTGAAATTTCGACATTAATGTCGAAATTTCGTCTTTTTTCTCGAAATTTCGACAAACCATCACATCCTGATCCTATGTTTCCACAAGATACCCAATAAAATTGGATACGGAATTCCTGATAGAGACCATTGAATCCTGAATCCACTTTCTTCATACGATACCCAATAAGATTATAAATTGTGAATTTTCATACATTCCTCATACATTGACGAATGGTGAATGGTGAATGGGCATATAATATCGTTGTGATTGAAAGTGGAATACCTCATGGAATCTTATAACAACCACTGCCTGATACAAACTCATATGACATGTATTCAGGAATGCTTATAAATTACATCTACTTATAGTGGAGTAAAACCGGGGCCAAAATCCAACGTTTTTTTTTTCGGGGTATAACCAAATCAGACCTATCTGATAATTTTCTTCATGTGATTATTCATCATAATCCAGCTGAATGACATTTTTCTATGGGGCTGAACTTTTTTATTAAAAAAAGTACGAAAAAAATAGAATATTCAAAAAATGTGTTTTCTTAAACATATCTCAATATCTCGAGAACTACCTATTCAAGATATCGATTTGCTTTTTTTGCTAATCGAAAGGGGATCGATCATTTAACGCTTCTCGACATATCATGAGCAAGATGAAATGAAATCGCGGTTTTAATCTGAATAAATAGAGAATGTGAAATAGTAGAAACCGTGAAATCAAATTTTCACTGATCGAAAAACTTTTTTATTGTTCGAAATAGTTATGTACATGCCGAAGAAAATGGAGATAAAGAGTCTCAAAAGTTTTTAGAATAAAAAAATTCAACTCATATGTGACAGTTTTGACGGTATGATTTTTTGAAATACCATCAGGGCCTACTCTCAATATCCGACCCATTAGCGCACTATGTTGTTTTGAGAAATTGTGCTTATAATAGTTGTTTCAAAATCAATGATACAAGTACAGATGAAAATAATATTGCATTTCATAATAATTTACAAAATCAAAAGAATTTGAACCAATCTAGTAAACGAAAAATAATGTAAATATTAATATTGTTCATTTTCTGATTCCGCTTCATCAACAGGATCTCTGAATGTATTCTGGCAGACTCCACATTTACATTCACTGGAACATTTCAAACCTTCTTTAATGCATTTACTTACTTATTGTTTGTGCAGTTTTTGATGGTCCCGCTTCGGTATTTTTCTCGCAATCATTAAAATTCAACAACCTTTGAATATTATGAATGCTGGTGAAACTCTTCCTACATTCATTATGATAAACAATTTTTTCTTTTCCAGACAAAATTTGCTCTCTTTGCATAAGAATGCGTGATCCACAAATATCCTTCCTTTTTTCTGCTGCTGATAATAACGAAAGCAAGCCTTGTATCCGTGGATTTTTCGTAATATTTTTTTCATTAAAGGAAACACTTTTTTCACAAATGACACACTGTATGTTGAACGAATTGTTGCAAACTGCCAACTAAAACTACAACTCCACCTTGTAGTCGCACTGGCACAATCCTGTCGCCACAGGCATAATATTCATTGCCGTGCGTACCTACATCTTTGAAAAATGTCGTCCAATGGTATTCTCATAGAAAAATATATACCTCACTGTATTGTGAAGGTCGGAACTGGTTATACTTCGAAAAAAAATTTTTCGAGAACGAAACGACTTTTTGGGTGGATTTTACTCCACTATTATAAATCCTCGTACAACCTTCCAATAAGTGTATGTGCCAGGGTTACGTACGTGTAGGTAATGAAGGTTGCAGATTTTTCACGTAGAGATCCTTAAAAATTCTCATAATAAGTCTATATTTCATGTGATATATTTGGCAGGGTGCGTTAACACCCTTCCCTGCATACTCTCTTACTCTCTCTTTCCTATTGGTTCTAGCTGTGTCATTTCGCCAAACGATGATATGATTATCCCGATTTCAATATTAACACAGTGTGTCCTCACTAATGTCCTTTAGGTCAAAAAACATCCAGCCAAACAGCAGAAGCTTAATAGAATCATACCGAACAATCGAGTTTGATAAAGATATCATTGTTTACAAAATTTAAAGCATTTATCACGACCTTCGTTTTTCCATTCTCACGATACAGCGAGGGCGATCAGTGTCCAAAACATTATTGAAGTGTCATCTCGCGATATCAGACCGACAAAGATCGAGCGAATAAATATCGTAATATCGAAGTGCGCCATGGACGGTGTGATCGACAACAATCATCTAGAAGTGACACAAATCAACAGAGCCTCGCTTCGGCTCAATATTAGGAGACTCAGCGTGCCCGTTCAGAGAGTGTTCAGGAGAAACCTCAGTTTCAGAAGGAGCAGTTACAATAGGTGAGCTTCAAAGCGTCAAGCCTAACGGCATGATAAGCTGAAAGTAGCTTGTTTTCGAGCGAAATGTGATAACACCCCTTCACTGCAAGTTTAATGCTATATTATGATACATGTGTAATTATTATCCTATAAGTATTCTTCAACGAGCGTATAATAATAGCTATCATTATACGCGATTAGAAGACTACACTTTCTCTTCCATTATACGATAGTCAAAGTTTCAATGCAATCTGAATATTATTTATGAAAATGATAGATACTTCATTCATTAATTTTTAATTGATTTATTTGATGAAATGAAATATTTATACGTGAGTTAAATGACATGACTATTATAATAGAAAGAGTTTCAGTGTAATCTCGATTAATTTGATAATATAATAATATAATTGACGGAAAAATCAAATAACTTAATAATTATAATTATAAGGAGCTGTACTGTAATGATCATTTCAGTACAGGATATTTTCATTTCCCACGACTTTCATGAACTACTAGACTGTCATTTTTATGACCATAAATAATATGAGATCGAATCAAGTTTGTTAATGTTCTAATAATTTGACATTTCATACCAGTATTTACAAAATTCGTTTAAAAAAATAAGTAATAGTGAGGATGTTTTGACATTGACATAGTCCGGTGGCAGGGAGGGTTTCCGTAGCAGATGAAGCGCGACGGAATCACCCAAGTTATTCTTATGTATTTTGACCCGCTGAATCCGAATTTCGAGGGTGATAAGCCGTGAAAGCATCCGGAAAATTTTTATTGGCGATTTTCCGAGGGAAATCGAAAAATTCATTTTTTCCAAAAACAAATGATGTCATAATATTCTGCATAAAATTCTCTACAAAAAAGATTTTCACAAAGTTTTCTTGAAAATGCACTGTTTTCTAGTAAAACGTGCTCGAAATTCGAAAAAATGCGATTTTCTCAATTTTCAGCACTCTCTCATTCAGTCACATAATGATATTTTCAGGATCACCTTTTCCCGAATTATTCATATATATCTCGACTATGAATAACAGAAGAGACATTCTTCAAAAAATCATTTGTGTGGATTTTCCGGCACTGAATTTCCCGATACTTTTACCTTGCATGGAACCGGCATTTTTTTAACAAAAATAGGTAGTATATAGATATTTCGCACATTACTCCGCGCACGGTGTCATGGTAACGAAGGAAAATGAAAAAAAGTGTCACTTCGCATATATATTTTTGTCAATGCGCGAACCTTGTAATTTTTTGACGTTTGTAAAAAAAATTGTACACGCTTTTTTCCGCATAGTAGTAGCACCTACGGCGTTTCTAAATTTTCAATAAAAAAATATGTTTCAGACAGCCATTTCTTATATTATAATTTTCACGAAAATCGGATTGATAACAATCCCAAAACACTAATTATTCCTTGAAAAAGTATGAGGAAGTTGGGGTATAATGCTCGTCAAGTATGCTGTGGATGCAACATTGAACGAAACTGGATTCATACCTTCAATTTTACGATCAAAACTAAAAGGATACGTTATTTTGCAAGTGAATCAATTGGGTTATAACTAAAACTGAATCAAACTTCGAAATACTTGATGAAACGCTCTGAATAATTGTACAGTTTTCTAATCCACAAACCCAAGTATATTTACGCAGTTTCGAAAACATTTAGAACTCACCCAATTGATTTCCATTCTCATCCAATAATTCCAACTGATACACTCTTTAAAAATGGTAGGTGTGCCATGGAAACAAAAATGACTCAGACGAGTGAGAAATTAGTCTACAATAACCTAATAAGTTTTCAAATCTAGTGTGCTTTAGGTCATCAATTTTTTCAACAAACATGTATTCTGCCCTAAACGAAAGCGAAAACGCCTTAGTCATAGCTAGTGGAAATATTCACTGATTTCGATTGCCGTAAGTACAACATTTAAAGTAAATACCAGATAATGCTGTGTATATACGTGATATTTATGTAGATTCCACTGAAACCCCAGGAAATTCCTTGATTTGTTCATGGCAGTCGGATATTCCTCGAGTATTTTGAAGAATATTTTAAAATTCATGAAATTGTTTTTCCATTCAATGTCGCAATCAAAATTCCACTCATGTGTGACGGATAGGTATCATAAAACAGTAACAATTGCCACTTGCCACTTCAAATATATGCTAATATTTCGTTCTCTTCATGAATGACATTAAAGGATGTGACAGTTGTAAGCAAAGATTATCTTTCGTTGATGGAAATTCCAAGATAGGTTACGGCAAGTGGATACATAAAACTAGCCATTACCTATACTTTATTATATAATTCATCATCAGTGGTGTGGGACAAAATTCGCTGAAGGTTTAACACTTTTCTGTCTTAGCCAACTTTGTTTGAATAAATGAATGTGACCCACTTAAGACCAGAGCACCCTTATAAAATCTACATTTTTCAACCGATTGGAATGATTTTTTTTTCCTCAGGTAGACATTCAAAAAGTCTACCAGGAAACCAAATTTCATGAATAAATCTCCTTTTCGAGGTCACCAATTCAATTTCAAAACTTTTATCAGAACTTTGACTACACCACTGGATTCAGGGAGTCTCGAAATATCACTGACTGTAATTTCATAAAAATCTGTTGATAAATAAAAAAAAATAAAGAATTATGATGTAAAATGACAATTTTCCTGAAATACCATTAACATATTTTTCAAATTTCATTATCTTATTATTATTGCCTTATTTATGCATAGATTTCAATGAAACTTTGACCAATGATATATCAGGACCTCCTGAATACAGTTGGGTATTCCGAATGAATTTTGATAAAAATTCTGAATTTGAGTTGGTGGGTTGATTAAACAGAATATTTTTCAAATTTCATTCTCTCATAACTTTTTTATTGTTTGACACATTTCAACTTGATTTACGTTTCATTTGAAAATGTCGCGAATCCAGTGGTGTAGTCAGATGATGATGATTCTTTTAGATTTTTGACCTTGAAAAATCAAATAAGTTGGCCCTGGAAATAGAGATTCATTCATGAAATTTGGTGTCCTAGTGTTATTGAGTGATCGACCTCACTATAGTTTTGAAGAATTTTATTCTGACAAATTTTTATTTTAATGTCTGACTCCTATATTCTTAATTAATTATACTCCTAACTGTACAATCATATAGGTACATTTCCTCTTGTGTTTTCCTCTCTCTCTCAATGTTATGTCCCCGTTATATACTTATATATAGGTATACATTTTAGATTTATGTGAGCACTTTGTCAATAAGAATGTTTTTTTTTTCTTGATGACAATAAAGTACATCTCTCTCTTAAGTGGGTCACACCGTATGAACTCTACTCATAGAAGATGCTGATTTACACATTTGTTTATATTTTTTAAATGCTTTATTATTTATTTTTATTTCTATTTTAATCCACAGGAGTTATATTACCATTAAAAAAAACCTGCCTTGAAGTGAAAAGTTGATTTCAAATAACGATTTTTCATACTCCAAATACCTACCTACCTACGTTCATAGACAGGGCCAAAATAATTCGACTCATGATGACTATAACGCGTAGAAATAAACCTAGATCGCGTTCCATTCACATTTCACAATAAGTTTGGCCGGTTTCCTTGTCCAGCGCCCACTTGACCAGACACCATAATATTTGTGGCCGATCCGTCTTGTCCCGTGTGACGAATATGAAATTCCCTCTGGTGACGCCACAGAAGTCAGCTGTAGCGTGCTGTGGCAGCGAGTCAGGTTCGCAGGGAGGGGGTAACAGTGAGGGGCTCGCGGCAAGAGGAACATGGAACATGGTTTCTGAAGTAGTCGCGCGACGCGATCAATAAACTCTGCACATTCATAAACTACTTGATAACTCCGGTCAAGACGTTAACCCATCAATCCATTATGTTCCTTGCGATTCGTTCACAAAGTTAAAGCAGGCTGTGACCGGTCGCATGTCCGTGTCATTGCTTGATTTCACCATTTTCGTTTGGCAGTATTGTAGACGAAGCACGTGCATTTATCCTATTTATAAAATGAATTATGCTGGAAGTAACTGTATAAGTAAGCGGATCTCTGCTGTTGAACTAAGTGACGGGTCGTTTTAGTTTACTTTTATCGTGTTGTTGATAATATCTATATATCGTTCTTTGTGCGGATATTTAGCTACAAATTCGACAAGCCAAATTCGTTGAAAGTTCTACTGTTATTTAGAAACTTGGTATTTTTAGAAGTGGAACCAAGTGCCTTCGCGAGATACTAGATAGTAACGATAAAGACTGCATTTTTATAAACTTTTACACAGTGAATTACTCTAGTAACATTCAAATCTTTGGTAAAGGTAAGTTTGGCGGTCTCCACTTAGGGCCAATTTATGCACCACTGTCATTATCATAGTCCTAATCACAGTCACTGTCTTAAGTGTCTTAATCCTAAGATACAGTACATTTCAGTGATTATGATTGAGATCAAAACTAAAGGAATTGCATACTTATTTAAATTCTCTTACTGATATGTATACAGTTTCAATTTGATTTTATGATTGAGACACTGAATGTGATTAGGACTTTGATAATGATAGCGATGCAAAAATTGGCCCTTAGTTTAATGACCTGGACACGAATTTAAAAAAAAAATTGTGGCGCTCTCAAGTACTTTTCGGGTTATATCTTGAATTTGAAAACCATTTTCAAACACGATTTTTCGTTTAAAAAATCGCACAAAATGCCTCATCTTTGTCTTCCTTTTTTCAGATGCTAATCAACTGATATCTCACAAAAACAAGCACCAAAAACGACAGTTTTACACAAAAATTCAACCTTGAAAACAATAACCATAACCTACAATCTCGGTAATTTTTGTTCATCAGATGGGTTGGTTCCTTGCAATATGGACCGCTGACTATTCTGATTCAAATATAAGCAAATGAATGAAAGGGAAGTTATTTGCAGGCGACGAACTCCCCAAAAAAAAACAAAAAATACTAATATATAGGTGGATAGAATCATATTATACATACAACAGGAAAATTAGGGTCTATAGAAGAGGGAATGTCAGCCGAAGAGTGTGTTGATACGGTGTTCCTCAGGGTTCTGTATTAGGGCCACTTTTATTTTTGTTATTTGTGAACGACCTTCCAGTACACGGATGATGATACTTCCGTGATGATCGAGTCATCAATCAGAACAGAACTGGAACTCAAAATAGAAAGAAAAATCATTACAAAATTTGAATCTTGGTGAGAATTGATTTATGGTAGATAGATCTAAATGGGTATGTATATATTGATTGAAAGTTTGATTTTGTGGAGGAAATCCGATACTTGACATGATTTTTTGGGTTTATTACCTTCCTTTAGGTGTATATTATATAGGAACTGTTATAGATGACAACTTTAAGTTACTGGAAATAGACAGTATATGTATAGTGATATACATACTGGAAATAGACAGTATATGTTCCAAACTTGCCATCAGAGCATCCTTCGCCGTTTTGAACTTGGAAAAGGAAATCGATACAAAAAATCTAATAACAGCTAAATACTCCTTGGCATATTCGGTAATGAGCTAGAACATAGTCGTTTGGGGCCAATCAACGGATTTCTAGAGATTTTACTATCCAAAAAAGAATAATAAGAATAATCTTCAACATGGGCTACAGAGAAAAAACTCTCTTTAACAAGCATCTGCCTATTCAAAATATGAAGGTGCCCATTGGCGCAGCCGGGGGCGGGGGGATTTGGGGCTGCAGCCCTCCCCAAGCCACCAAATGACTATCAAAAAGCTGGCGTAGAATATGGGAAGAATATTGAAAAAATTCTAGAACTGTCGGAAGTATTTTTCGTTGCGATTATATGTGCTAGGATGCCGGATCCTAGCGCACCTTTTACATTTTTTGCATTTTGCGACCATAATGAGACACATTCGTTAAATACATAGGTATATAGAAAGAAAGCTAAGAAAATTTCCTACAATATGATGTTATTGTTTGCTGGCCTAACAGTTCGCTTGTAGGTGTCATAGGTGGTTTTGTGTGCTAGGATGCCGGATTCCTTCAATACAATTTTTGTTGCACATTTATCTTAGTTTTATGGTACACCGTGTATCCGGACATATTCGAATCATACATTTTCGGAATCAGCATGAAATTTTGAGTATATCGGTGGTAATTTCTAGTTAATCTGATGCCTTTCGGTTTTTGGCCATTTTTAAGGTATAACCCTTTGATGCTTTTTCGGCTGAAAATTCATTTTGTGCCGATCAACTCGAAAATCACAGCATATACTAATTTTGGCATGCTGAATCGATTGGCGTTCGCAGAATTGCTCTATCTCGATTCGGTCGTCGGTTGAAAATGTTATCTAAAGGTTGCAGCTGCCGTTTTTTCGCCAACATTTTTTCAAATTTTTTTCTATGTTATATTCGTTAAACTTGATCTTTTTTCTATACGCTGACCGAATTTGAAATCTATTGCTAGTTAAACATAGATTTGGTAGGCGTTTTTACGAACGTGTGCACTTTGAGTTGGACCGAATTTTAAATTTATTATTTTTCATTTTTCGAATACTGTGTCATATTAAATTGATGGCGTAGAATAAGAAAAAAATATTGAAAAAGTTCTAAAATTTTCTGAAGTATTTTTCGTTGGCGGTTTTATGTGCTAGGATGACAGATCCTAGCGCACCTTTTACATTTTTCGCATTTGGCGACCATAACGTGACACATTCGTTAAATACTTATATTAGTATTTAGAAAGAAAGCCAAGAAAATTTTCTACAAGATGATGTTATGGTTTGCGAGCCTAACAGTTCGCTTGTAGGTGTTATTCATAACATCTGGCTGACGAAAAAAAAAAAAGCTCTGGTAACTGATGTTCAGCCCCCCCCTCCCCAAAAAACTGAAGTCCTGGCTACAAGTACGCGAGCGCGAACATTTGGCTTAAAACTTTGACAAATAAATCGTGGCAGTCAATATGGATAGCGATCGTCTAGAAAATTTCGTTGTTGCTTCTGCGGCTTTTGTTGTGATGAGCTCTGCTTATTTAAATGAATAAAAAAAATTAAGAAAATGAAGAGGAGAAGAAGAAAAAAACACAAACAAACCGTCTGTACGCTTCTGCTAGGTCTTTGGAAACTAACGAGGAAACTAATTAGCACCGAATAATTTATTTGATGTTTATTCAAATTAATTAACAAAAAATAACTGAGCAAAATTAATGAAGGGGAAGGCAACCAAAAAGAATAAAAATTTCTAATGTATAGGTTATGCTTATGTTTATTTATTATTTTATGAAGATCGAATTTTTGTGTTAAACTGTTGTTTTTGTTGCTTGTATTTGGGAAATATCGGTTGATTAGCATATAAAAAAAGACATACAAAAGAAGGAGGCATTTTGTGCGATTTTTTACTGAAACAATCGTGTTTGAAAATAGCCGATTTTCAAGACTAAAAGTAGTTGAGAGCGCCACGAAATGTTTTCAGACTCGTATTTAGGAGATCAAACTACGTAACTAACACCACTTTTTTTATTCCAAGGTAGAGCCCGATAAACTCACCTTTATCAAATCTTCGATCTAGAAGCTACCACAATTACGCACCACACAGATCTACAACCGAGGTCTGACCAAAAAAATTGCAAAATAGGTCCTACGCCAAAATGCACCCGCAACAAATTTCCGCAAAGGAAAAAATATCATAATCACAGCGTTTCGTGCATGGCAGAGTCCGTTATGTTTTGCTTCGTTCAAGGATTCGAGGATAAGGATTCTCAAAGGATCGGGGGATCCAAAGAACCGAAACTTCTCACCGTCAAAAACAAGCTGTTGAGGAAATCTAGGTAAGGCGATTTGAGTTGAGTTGACAATTTCCCTCATATTATATAAACCTCGATATAAACCAATACAATGTCATCATTTTCTCATTTCGAACCAATGAGAACAGGACTTTTTGAAAACACTACCCGTGGTATTTTCAAAATCGGTGTTTTGCTTCTTCCTTGTGTATACAGGGTGTTCCTTAAAGAAATGCTAATATTTGACTTATTTTAAGGAAAAAACTTTCTATAAACGTATGTCCTAAAAGTCGTAACTTTTGAGATACAGGGTGATAAAGTTTTGAAAAAAAATCAGTTTTTTAATAATAACTGAGATAATATTGTAGACGTTTTTATAAAATTTGTTACATGTCTTCTATGCATCAAGGTGCATTTTTTAATGCACAAACATTTTCATTTTCTCAACCAGTGGCGTCCGTACGGGTTTTGCATTGAATATTTTTGGAGAAAAAAATACTACGCCACTGCTTTCTCCAAAAAAAAATACTTTTGAGATCCTCATTTATTTTTGAGCAAATTTAATCTCTTGAGTTTTCTTTGTCCGCTGCATGGTTTTCGCTTAAAAAAATAAAAATCGTTACTTCAGGATCAATTCCTCAAAAATCTGATGTGTGGAAATGATTGTGCATCGACTTAAAGCAAATAAAGGGATCAGATTTGTTCCAAAATGAATGAGAATCAAAAAAATATGGATTTCAGCTTGTACAAAAACGAATTTTATTTTATTTTATAAAAGTAAGTTTAAATGAACGGATCAAATTCATTAATTATTGACAATACTAACACTGATTATAAAAATTGTTGGAAATGGCCACCTTCACTTAATAGGCATGCTTCCGCCCGTCTACGCATGGAATTACGCACACGTTGAAATATTCCCGGCGTATTTCGAATAGTTTCACACGAGGCAACTATTCGCTCCCTTAAATCTTCTAACGTATTAACGGGAGTTTTATACACTAGAGTTTTAAGGTGCCCCCATAAAAAGAAATCTAAACTGTTGAGATCAGGGGATCTTGCTGGCCATTGCTGAGGTCCTCCGCGACCTATCCAACGATTATGATAAACTATATTTAAATGGTTTCGGACAATTACACTGAAATGAGCAGGGGCTCCATCGTGCATGTGCCATATTCGATTCCTTAACGCAATTTTTTTCGATGCACAAACATATCCACACCGCATCAGATTTTTGAAGAATTGATCCTGAAATGAAACGATTTTTATTTTTTTAAGCGAAAACCATGCGGCGGACAAAGAAAACTCAGGAGATCAAATTTGCTCAAAAATAAATGAGGATCTCAAAAGTATTTTTTTTCAGGAGAAAGCAGTGGCGTAGTATTTTTTTCTCCAAAAATATTCAATGCAAAACCCGTACGGACGCCACTGGTTGAGAAAATGAAAATGTTTGTGCATTAAAAAATGCACCTTGATGCATAGAAGACATGTACCAAATTTTATAAAAACGTCTACAATATTATCTCAGTTATTATTAAAAAACTGATTTTTTTTCAGAACTTTATCACCCTGTATCTCAAAAGTTAGGACTTTTAGGACATACGTTTATAGAAAGTTTTTTCCTTAAAATAAGTCAAAGAATCACCCCCTCAGTAGGAGATTTGAGCCGGTTCTGGGCCTCCCCCCACCACTATGACGTCATCAGTGACCTTGACCTATGACCTATGACCTCGACCTATGACCTTGACCCATGACCTTGACCTATGACCTATGACCTTGACCTATGACCTCGACCTATGACCTCGACCTAGGACTTGACCTAGGACTTGGGCTTGCCCTTAGCCTTGACCATGATGTATATTGTTGGGAGGTGTTCAGGGTTTGTGTTTGACATTGAGATTATAATGACTTGGATTTTTTTTTCATACACGGACAAGTACCTTTTGCCAAGTACTTAATATATTTTTCTTACCTCAATGTCTTTCATGTATACTTACTCTGCCATTGTGTATGATCTAATGTGTGGAGTACGCATAAAAATCTAAACCGAAGTATAGAGACGTCTGCACGCCACGGATATCCAGTCAGATATGTGAACTGGCGTCACACACCCATACACTGCGGTGACTCATCGACTACTCTCCGTCCTCTCTTCATTGATATGGTGGGGATGGTTCTGCTGTGACGTTGTATGAATAGTCGAAGCGGATAGAATTTGTTCACCCTCTCTCCCACTCATCGATATTACATATAAAGGAGGTGGGAATGATTGTGAAATCAGTATTTTGTTGAGTTTTGTGCTGAGAAGACGACATCGATAAAATGTATTCCTGTGGTTGTGGTAAATCGTTCACTCGTAGTGATAATCTCCGTCGGCATCAACTTCAAAGTTGCCAAGGTGGCCCTTCTGTGAAAAGGATTAAGTTAGATGTGGCTGCATCGACACCAATGTACACATGCAATTGTTGTAATGTGACAATTCCTACATCCCAAGTTAATTCTCACAAAAGAACTCTCCAACACAGGAACAATGCATGTGTGCAAGTGAGTGATGGCATACAGATTATAAGGAATGCTTTCAAGTGTAGAATTGTGAGTTATAGAGTGGAAAGTACCAATGTTTACACTGAATATATGCCATTCTTCAATGAGATCAGGGAGAAGGTTATTGGATTACTTGAAGAGGCAATAAAGGTTCACAAGATCTTTAAAGTGAATATGGAAGTATTTGGCAGCTACATTGTTCAAACACGGGATTTGAGTGACACGAAGTCATTCAATTCACAGAATAAAATTGTGGATCAGTCTACGGATTTGGGTGCATTATTCGATGGATTCCGTGATGTCATTATTGCTCAGACTACGGAATTTGAAGAACGTGATTCAGGTATTTATTTAAAGTTTCATTTCTATTTATATGAATAATAAATTATTGTTATGTTTCAGGATGGAGTTGTGAAAAAATTAAGTTCCTCGAAGTGAACATCAACAAGTATAGTCCACTCAGCGGATGTTCGTATGTGAAGCTGCCCGAGTTCATTGAGACAAGAAAAGGCGTTGTGAATATTCGTAATGAAGATCAACATTGTTTTGCATGGGCCATCACATCTGCATTGTTTCCTGCGAATGGTAGAGTGTCAGAAGTTTCCTCATACCCCCACTACGCCAATGTCTTGAATGTAACAGGTATGGATTTTCCAGTTAAACTTCAAGCTATAAAAAAGTTTGAGGACATGAATGATATTTCAATTAATGTGTATGGGTTAGAGTCAAAACTTGATAAGGGTAAAATGAAATATGAAGTGGTTGGTCCGTTGCGTTACTCACAGAGAAGACTTAGAAGACATGTTAATTTGTTACTTATAACAGATGATTCTGGCAATAGTCATTATTGTTGGATTAAAGACCTTTCTAGGTTAGTTTCAAGTCAACTATCTGCGCATGAGCATAAAAAATATTTTTGTGATGGATGTTTATTGTATTTCTCTCACGAGCGATTACTGTTACGTCATCAGTTGCATGACTGTAATCACTTGAGTACTACAACACCATCAGTCAATTTCAGAATCAACAAATATGGTAAAATGTTACCGGGTAATGCACTTATGTTTGAAAATTTTGAGAAACAAATGAAGGTGCCATTTGTAGTTTATGCTGATTTTGAATCAGTTCTCAAACCCATTCAAACTAGTCAACCCAACCCTAAACACTCATTCTCGAATAAAACATACAAACACGAACCTTATTCATTTGCTTATTCGATAAAATGTTCATACAATGATAAATTATCGAAATTTGTTACATATAGGGGTGAGGATGCAGCCGAGAAATTTGTTACAAAACTTGAAGATGATTTGAGAAATATTTATCACAATTATTTGAGGTATCCAATTCCTATGGCTGCACAAACCCCCGCGGAAGAAGCAGAGTTTTCTTCTACACAATTTTGTGGAATATGTGATAAACCATTCACGGGTGGTGATGTGAAAGTGAGAGACCATTGCCACCTCACTGGAAAAAAAAGATCACCTGCCGCACATTCCGTATGTAACTTAAATTTCAAATTGCCAAATTTTGTTCCAATCATTTTCCATAATCTGAGTGGGTATGATTGTCATTTGTTCATAAAAGAACTGTATAGAAACAAAGACAAAGTGGATGTTATTCCACAAACTAAGGAAAAATACATTTCTTTCACTAAGCATCTATTCACTCACACATACACTGACAAAGACGGAAAAGAAAAAAAGAATTTTTTGAAAATGAGATTTATAGATAGTTTCAAATTCATGTCGAATTCTTTGCAGAACTTAGGTGCTAACTTAACATCCGATCAGTGTATTGAGATGCATAAACATTTTCCACAAATTGACAAATTCAATTTGATGAGACAGAAAGGTGTTTTTCCATATAACTTTGTTGATCATATTGACAAGTTGAATTATCCAACTCTACCCACTAAAAATCAGTTTTATGACAATCTTAACGGAGAGCATATATCAGATAAGGATTATATGAGAGCGAAACTTGTTTGGCATTTATTCGAGTGTAAGAGTTTAGGGGAATACTCGGATTTATATTTGAAGTCCGATGTTCTTCTATTATGCGACATATTTGAGAATTTTCGAAATATATGCTTAGATAAATATAAATTAGATCCGGCACAGTATTATACAGCGCCCGGATTATCGTGGGATGCAATGCTGAAGTATACGAATATTGAATTGGAATTATTGACAGACATTGACATGATTAATTTTTTCAAAAAAGGAATACGGGGCGGAATAAGTCAGTGTAGTGAAAGGAAGCATATAGCTAATAATAAATTTTTACCCGATTATAACCCAGATGAACCTTCATCATACATATCATATTTAGATGCAACTAACCTATATGGTCACAGTATGTCACAACCATTACCCACCAACGATTTTGCATGGCTAACACCCGATGAAATAATCAATTTGGATGTAATGGGAGTGGCATCTGATAGTCCATACGGTTATGTTCTTGAAGTAGATGTTCATTATCCCCAAGAGTTACATGACAAACATGCTGATCTTCCCTTTCTCGTTGAAAGTTTAATACCACCACACTCGAAATCAAAAATTCCTAAATTAATTCCAAATTTAAATGACAAAAGAAAATATATTGTACATTATAAAAACTTACAGCAGGCTGTGGCCAATGGTCTTATTATTATGAACACACATAGAGTGTTGAGATTCAAGCAGTCATGTTGGATGAAACCTTATATTGATTTGAACACTGAAATGCGAAATCGATCTAACAACAAAGCTGAAAAAGATTTCTATAAACTCATGAATAATGCAGTTTATGGGAAAACAATGGAAAACGTTGATAACAGAATTGATGTTAGACTGGTTACGCATTGGGAAAGTATCAAGAGGAAAATTGGTGCTAGCGCCCTAATATCACGTCCAAATTTCAAAAGCTGTTCAATTTTTTCAGAAAATTTTGTTGCTATTCAATTGGGCAAAGTTAATGTATTGTACGATAAACCGCTATATTTGGGATTTTGTATTCTAGAATTATCCAAAACAGTCATGTACAACTTTTTCTATGGATGTATTAAACGTCATTATGCAGAAAATGCCACCTTACTCTACACTGACACGGATTCTTTAATTTTGAAAGTAAATACCGATAATTTTTATGATTTCATGACCAACAATATATGCGAGTTTGATACTTCCAATTACAACGTAGGAAACCAATTCAATATTCCTATTACAAAGTCAATTCTGGGTAATTTCAAAGATGAATTTCCGAATGATCCCATAATTAGCTTTTATGGTACCGGTGCCAAAGCATATTATGTTCAGTCTGTAGGTAGTGAATTCAAAAAAGCAAAAGGTGTCAAAAGATCCGTCATAAAGAATGAATTGA
Source organism: Chrysolina haemoptera (assembly GCA_958298965.1). Lineage (NCBI taxonomy): Eukaryota > Metazoa > Arthropoda > Insecta > Coleoptera > Chrysomelidae > Chrysolina > Chrysolina haemoptera. Next base: position 32,738,124 of record OY282591.1, read on the forward strand.
CATGTGAAGATTATAAGAAAATTGTCGAACAGGGTGGTCTAATATTCAGGAAGATGAACTCGTTCAGAAGCATATTGCATGACATGTATACTGAATTGAAGAACAAAGTTGCATTGTCATACCATGATGATAAACGGTTCATCATTCCCAATACGACACACACTCTTCCTTGGGGTCATAGCGATATAGAATTCTACCAGAATGATCCAGTAGAGAATATTCGTTGGGTTTCCAATATTATTCAATCTTTTTCCCAAGAGAGTCCTTTGGATCAATTACTTCATTTATTAACAGCTGAATTGAACAAATGAAATATCATTTCAAATGGAAAATTCACCACCATACTTATTTATTTGTATTTGAGATGTAATTACGCTTATTATATAAAAGTCAAATTATACTAGTCAATTTTAGTTAATGTCTTGTCCAGTTACCAAATATATAAAAATATATAAATATACACGTTATTCTGATTTCCTATTGTTTCATTTAAGAGAATAAATATCTACACAGAGATATATAGATTTTAATTGTCTTGAAATCATCAGTATGAAAGATATCAAGGCGGAAGAAAGATGTCCAAAGCTATTGATAAATTCGGCCGTAGACGAAAATGGGGTACTGTCAAAGTTCGAGTTCTTCAAGGTTCCCAAGGTCCTCAAGGTATGGGATTCAAGCTTTCGCCTGACGACCAATATGATATGCAAGGTAAAAGACTGAAAAATGCTGGTGAACCGATAGACGAGAGTGATTGTGTAACTCAATTATATCTCAATGAACAAATTACGGAGACGAAGGCACTTGTCCTTAAAGCCTTGCAGGCTGCCATACATGCCACAATGGCTAAGATTGTACCTGAAGCCCGTCAAGCATTCAATGAAAAAGTAGAGGAGGTGACTGATGATCTAGATCGCAAATACAAAAATCTAAAAAGTGATGTGGATATCAAAGTATGGGATGCTACAGCCACAATGACACGAAAAATATCAGAGTTGACAACTGAACTCGATTACAACAGCAAAAATCTGAAAAATGATTTGGATGCCAATGCATTGAATGTCACATCTGCAGTGATGCTGAAATATAATGATTTGGAAAGAAGGTTAGCTGAATTGGAGAATAAACATCCTGATGTTTGGCTCACACATAGACCAAAACTGTGGGCTCCAGGTAGTGATCCAGAACCCGCTGTTTGAAAAATAAATTTGTATTATGAAAATATTACAAATAAAATGTTCTAAATCAATGTTGAAATTTTTCATTTCTTACTCACCAAATATATTATATTTTGGTAGTGGGTGAGTTCTTTTTGAAAAGTATCAATTCAAGTTATGGAAACTTTGTACATTTTTGCCATCGAGTGGCGCAGATGCGTGTGTTTATGTTCTTTGTGTGGCCCTGAAAAGGGCCTATTGGGTGCTCCGAAGAGCTGGGTGCCATCCCGCATATTTATGCGGGACGACCACGGGGGGGGGGGGGGGGGTGAGGACTTAGATGACATCGTCATCCTCGTCATCCGATGACACCAAGATGATGGTGTCATCATCGGAGTCGTCCTCTACGGGGAACTCGTCCGGGCCGAGGTCCATATTTATGTCCTCGACACGGATATGGACCACTTGGCCATCATCCTCGAACTCATCCTCCGAGGAGCTATCGAAGTCGTCGACGCGTTGATCCATATCTTCGTCGTCCGAAGTCGACGGAGATGGATAGTTCCACACATCTGTGGAGTCCGACACCTCATTCACCTGAATCGGACCCCGTGGATCTCGATGGTAAAATGGATCCTGCCTCTCACCCTGGTATACCTGCTGGACCTGTACGGCAGAGACGATCTGATATCTTGCTATCATCGCTTCCCGTTCCAAATCATCTTCGAATTCGGCACAATGTCTCGGAGACGAGGTGGAGTCTGGAAGAGGCATCTTGGAAGACTGATACTATAATCTGAGCTGGCATTGAATTTATACTAGTTCGGGGGTGGCAGTGTAGGGTGGGAGAAGAGAGTGGGGGTTTGAAGGCTGAGAGAAATCAGGAGATGGGAGAAATACACATCATATTATTTTATAAAATATGTAAATAAAATATAAATAAAATATGTATATAAATAAAATATAAATAAAATATGTAAAAACATAATTCAGATGAATTGAAGAAAAATGCCCCATCCTCCGCATTGTTCAATGTGCACCAGACCATTAAATGTGCACTCCTATTTCACTTCATCTTTTTTTCTATTTTTATTCTAAATCTACATATACAAAACTTATATCTACTTACAAATAACTTAACCTTAACCTTAACATATCTAAAAATTAAAATTAGCAAATTGCTCCAGGTTGCTTCGGAGCCGTGCCACCAAAGCCACCCCCTGCGCCTTGGCGTCTTCCAGCCTGGTGACTAGCTGGACCTCCCGGAGACTTTGCTGCCGATCGCGGGCCATCAGCTCTGCCTGCTGGCGCTCAAGCTCTTCCAGCTGGCGGTTGAGTTCTGCCCGCGCCAGCTGACTGTCATCATAGTCCCGCTGGGCCTCCTCTATCCCACGCTTTGCCCGTTGCACACTCATCTCCAGCTCAGGTACGATAGGTGCTGGAGGGTGGACTTCTTCAGCAGTGGGTTGTGGAGGGGCAACTTCAACGACAGGTGGTAAAGGTGCGTCTATAACCGGTGTCACAACAGTTGAGGATGTCTTCTTGGACACCCTTCTTCTGCTGTTGTGTGCGTGCTTCCTCGATGATGATTTCTTCGGTGGTTTTGGAGGCAGGAAATCATCATCGCTGTCAGCAATTTGGATTATAGGCAAACCTTCCATCGACGAATTTGCTCCTGCGTCACGGGATCTCTTGGAAGCAACTCCGTTAATGAACCCACCTTGCCGTCTGCGTTGGTCCATCGTCAGCGACTGCATTTCGGGGACCTCTCTCCTGATGACGTCCATAACGTCATTGAAGTGCTCTTCGTCTGGCATTTGAGGTGCGGCGCCATCCACCCTGATGTTACTCAGGATCGTTATTGCTGCAAGACCAGTTAATGCGGGAGAATCCATAGCTAAACATACAAAAAAAAATTAAACGGGTTCATGATTACAAGATTGTTAACTTACTCTCAAATTATTACAGCTTGCTATAGTCTGCTAATTCAGTTGGCTGGTGGTTGATCTGGCGGGTGATCTTGTGGATGATGTGGTAGCTGATGTCAGTTCAGAAGAGTGACTGAAGATTATTCGGAGGAAGTTCTTGTTTTAAACACTCAGACCTCCACCCCACTCCTCTTCTTCTTCTCCGACCTCCTACTCCAATCCCCACTCCGACCACCCACTCCTCTTCTTCTTCTCCGACCTCCTACTCCAATCCCCACTCCGACCACCCACTCCTCTTCTTCTTCTCCGACCTCCTACTCCAGTCCCCACTTCGACCACCTACTCCGACCTTCCACTTCAATCCCCACTATGTCTTAAGCCACACCTCTTTCTTTAGCCAGTATCCCTCAGACCAGAAAACCCCACCCCATCATAACCCCACCCCTATTTCAGCTCTGTTATTTGTTACAATGTACACATCCACCTACGGGACAGAGCAGATATAGGGGTGAGTGACAAGAATAACAATTATGAGTGGGAACATTTGCATACTCGAGTGTATCATGTGAATTAACATGCTGATACCACTCACCATTATTATTCATGCCGCAATACCGTACAAAACAAATATCACATAGGAAGCGTTTTTCATTATCACAAGTTTTGATAGTAACAAATGAAAAGCTGCAACAGTACAAATTAGTCGCAACGTCTTCTAACACCTCTGTCATATTTATCTGATGGGCATTGCTCACGATCGTTTCGGGGACATCCTCACAGTCTGGTACAATTCCATCGTCTACTTCTGGTTCTTCTCCGTCATCTTCTAGGAACTCTTCTTCGACGAAGTCATCCCCAGCGGGTATGTCTTGGCGGCCATCTTCAAAATCTACCAGGTCATGGAATTCGCCATTGTCACCATTCTTACCCACTACAACTTCATCTTCTTGTTCCCAAACAAACTCGTCACCTGCCAACACATCAACTTGATTGTTGGCATCTAATTGGGAGAGGGCTTCCAATGCAAAACCAACTTGATCAACCATAATTGCTATACAAACACAGTTTCTAACAGAAAATACAAAAGTCGAATGAAATGTTAGGATTTTGGACCGATTTTATATGTTACAATCGTGAGTGGGGGTTACCACCTCCACTAAACCCACACTTCATCTCCTGAGAATAGCAATTCCTCCATTAACCTAGATTTCCTCGTCATCTAATTAGTGACGCAACTGCAAACAACGAGGATACAAAAATATTGAAGATATTTAGGAAAAAATATTTTATTTTCGAATTAAACCGCAGAAACATGACAAAAATATATTTTCAAATTTTTTTCTATTAGAATTCATCCTTTCAAATCTTTTATCAAGTATGACATTTTTCGATAAAATCCATTATAACGTGGATACAAAAATATTAGAGATTCTAAAAAGAAATGTTTGACTTTCGAATTAAAGTGCAGAAACATGACAAAAAAAATATTTTCAAATATTTTTTCTAGTTGAATTTACTCTTTCAAATCTTTTATCAAGTATGACAAATTTCGATAAAATCCATTATATCGCGGATACAATACATTACAGCAATTCCAATATGCACTGATTCAACCCCGCATGGAAACGCCAATGATACCTGCCGTCTACAATAGCTTTAATATTTTAGTAACTGACCGGTGAGGGTGAATTTTACCTGAGATGACCGTAAATTCATTTCATTTGGGTAAATTTTTATTTCATAGCGTCTCTTTGCGATAGTTCAGTTGTGTTTTATCTGTAATGGCGTTAGTAACAAAATCTCAATCAGAAAGTGAAGCGGCGGTTAAGGCACTGTTGGACATGGAAAATATAGTGCCGACTATCATATCACCCATTAGAGAAAACGAAATTGTGGAACAATCGCCTGTGAAAAGTGCAAGGAAGCGTAGTAGGCCGATATCGAAAATAGACAAATTCAAAGAAATCGTCAAAAAAGCTAGCCCATATGCCCGGAATGCATGGAGAATACCGAACTTTTCATTACAACCGAGTGTTAGGGAAGAATATAGAGTGGAGGACTTTAGCGACGACGACGAACCAACAGAACAACAGACAGACAAACCAAAAGACACAAAAAACACTACAGACTCAGGGAGTACTTCTACAGACACAGATACTTCATCTACAGATACAGACACAAAACAGACAGACAACAAACAACAAAGGTCTACAGAAACGGAGAATTTTGTCAAGGAAAGCAAGCGTATGTTTGCTTTACTGGAGAAACTTGATTTATCGACTGATACAGACAATGAAAATTTGAAAAAACTGAACAGTACATGTGATAGGTATGAAAAGAAATTTCGGGAAGCTCAGATACAACGTGACCAACTGAAAAATAAGATAGGAAAGCGTGAAGAAGCAATAGAATTCAGGAAGCAGATGATGGAAAACTATGCAATTTTTTTTTCAGGAAATGATTAATATGCAATTTTTTTTCAGGAAATGATTAGTTGATGAAAGTTCTGAAAGGAGTGCATATATATTAATTGGTCGATGTACACAGTGAAGGGCGATGTAGAGGGGCCCTTCACGGACTTTCATTGATTAATTATTTGAAATAAAAAATCTAATTTAAGCTGGGATCCGAAATGCAAAAAAAAATTATAATCGAATAGAAAAGAGAGGTTCATTGATTAAAAAACGATAAATAAAAAAAACTATTTTAGGCTGGGATTCGAACCTGTACAGCGCAAAATTCTAGATATGAAAAATAAAAATGGAATTATGCAAAAAAAATATAATCGAACAGAAAAGATAGGTTTATTTTTTGATGGGCGAGTTCAAGGTCACAAAACCAAAAAAAGCCCGAGAAATAAATCTCTTAATATCACCCTCCACCCACCTCCTAGGTGATATAGAGAGATTTCTTTCTCGGGGCACACTGCAAACTCACCACTGAGCTACGCAGCCTCCGAAAGAATTAGTCAAATTTCTTCTATATGAATGTTTTAAATCAAACCCCTGAAATGTATGCGACTAAATATACATGCTCCTACAATTCCGTAAAACTGAAGAGTTGGTCCATCTAGTGCCAAATAGCACAACACATATAAACTATACCAACTGAGCTAATGCGATCTCCGAAGGAATTCGTTATAGCTACCTCTAAAGGCCTTTATTTAACCCTTCATGATAAATTCCCCCAAAGAAAATATGACTTTTTGTGATAGAAGTGCAAGTAAAAGGAACGTATGTGAAATATCTTGCAGTTTACAGGCTTGTAAATTGTACATGCTTCAAAAACTCTGCATGGGCAATTTACAAGCATATATTTTTGACCCTTGCTTGTGTTTATAAACTGCTAACAGTTCACATACGTTCCTATTCAAAAGTGATATTTTCTTTAGTTCAGAAGTATTAACTTTGTTATTACTGGAGGAATTTAACATGAAGGGTCAAAAACCCTGGGTGGGCACCCATGTATCTGAATATTGGCGTATCCACCAGCCATTGAAGTGCAGAATGTTTTGATTAGGGGCAATGCATTGAACCGCTTTTCAGATATTTTGCTGCGATTTTTTTTATATATTTTTTTGGAAATATATGATCATTGCGAAAGTTTTTCATCATAGAACTTTTTTGAAATTCCCACTTATGAGTGAGATATGATTTTTTTAAATATTGATATCGAGATTTTGTTGTAAAATTTATTTCAAGTATAACCTACAATTTTATATTTTTTCTTGGAAGATATGATCATTTTTAATGTTTTTGACCAACAAACTTTTTCTTTATTATCATTCATGAGTGAGATATAATTTTCAAAAATAAGTAGGAGTAGGAGATCTGAGCCGGTTCTGGACCTACCCCCACCATCATAACTTTCAACCAGCAAATTATTTCGCGGTTCGATTCGCGGCCGCGAATTTAATCGCAGTTCGATTCGCGGCCGCGAATTTAATCGCGTTTTGATTCGCGCTCGCGAATCAAAACAGCGGTCAAGGTCTCGAATCCGCGGATTCGTCCGTAGGTCTATTATTTTGAATTTTTCACTTTCTTGATGTCCAACACTTCTTTTTCCTATGAAGTTTGTGAAGGTAACTCCTGGGAGGGAGGGATATCTACTCCCTCTCCTTCTATGGTGGTTTGTTGTCATGTTCATTGTGCGCATGTACCAGTCGACTTGTTTGAATAAAACTTAGAGTCGCATTAACATCAGCACCATTTCTGTCCACATCCCATTGATATCACACATTCCTACGAGCTAAATATGAACTCATTACCAAATTTGTCTGCTGAAGAAGAAGCAATGCCATGTATTGCAACAAATGATGACTTTGGTTTTGAAGATATTCCGGTATATCACTTGTCATCCCAAGAAGGTTTCATCGATGAATATAACATTGATGATTATCTGAAGATGGGAGATATACCGGAACCTTCAGAAAGTGTTGATCCAACCCTTTCACAATTGTCACTACCAAAATGCCCGTCACTTCTCTCTCCTCTTAGTGTCGATACGAAAGCGAAACCATCTAGGAGAAAGTGTGCATCTACTGCTTCAAATCCCAAGAAAACAAGTAAGGGTGTACGGAAACCCCGTAAGAAGAAAGTAGATGACACCTTCAAGAATGTGATAGGTGATTTGGAAGATGTATCGCTTCATTCTTTTGGTCCACTGCAGCGTTGTGGAGACATGCTTAAGAAAGCGAAATGCAGCATCGTAAAATCGAGAGCTATCATCGTCAAATGCGATGACGATGTTCGAAGAGGTAGCATGGACGACGAGGTGGTTCTTCAGAAGCTCGATGCAAAGATTGTATCATCGAAGGCTGAACTGATCAAAATGTGTGAAGATGCAGATAAACTCCGTTTCAAAATCACACAGAAGAATCAGTCCGCCCTTTGTTTGAAAATGCAAGCTGAGATTGAGCTTCAGGAGTCCACTAAACTTTTTGATATGGTAGCATCTGTACGTGATAAGTGGCGAAAAGAGTTTGATCACGCATTCCAATCTGATAGTGATTAGCTCTGAGGATTATGAAATGTTATCAATGTTGTGAGTTGAAATGAAAGACTTTTTCAAAAATCTATGAAGTGGGGAGGAGTATGCAGATTATTTCGGTTTTGGCATACACTGGGCGTTGCGTTTGGTTGGGGCAACGTTCACCACTTCATGATTTATTCATTTTGAAAAAAAACTCAAAAATAGTTCTATATTTTCTATAGTTTATTAATAATCTTACAGCTTAGTGAGAATAATAAGTAATACAATTTCATTCAAATATTAAACCATAGCACTTTTGTGTAACCATGAATTCTTTCCGCTTGGAAGGCCTAACCACTTAATGTATAGTTTATTTCCTTTCCTCCTCAACACTTTTTCAACTAGGTATACGTCAGGATTTTGCGTTTTCAATAATTCTTCTCCATAAAAACATCCTCTAATCGGGCTCCCATCCATGTCTTCAAGAATATAAGTTATGGGGTATGTTTGGTTAATTTTAACAATTTTGAATAGTTCTGTTGTGTAATTGGCAGTGTAACCCTTTTCGAAAATATTCTTGTACTTGCTTATACGTACAATATCATTCATTCGAAATTTGGAAATACTTTGTTTTCTTCGAGGGATTACTTTGGAACTTTTGAATTTCAGTTTTGTTGCTGGCATAACATCGATTGGTTTCATACCAATTGTACGATGCACCTTATTGTTATATTTGCTTGTTATGATTGGAAGAATATTCAACCATTTGTTGTGTCCCATCGCTGAAAATTCTCTATAAAGCCACGTCTTTATTGTTCGAATTACTCTTTCAGCTATGGCCGCCTTCATGGTGCTGAATGTTGAATAATGGTTGATCTTATATTTTCGCATCAAAAATGAAAAAGAACTATTGAAAAATTCTGATCCTTGATCGCTTTGTAGATGTTTCGGGGAATAGTTGGCTTCTTTCAGCACATCTTCCATTGCATTGGTTACAGCACTACCTGTTTTATTTTTAATCGGCTTCGTCCATAGATATTTCGAGTAGCAAACAATGACCACAAGAACATATCGATATCCTTTGTTATGTTTAGCATAAGGTTGTAATTCGGCAAGATCTATTTGCCACAGATCTGCAAAACCTTTGACGGTGGTGGTTCTTCTGATGAAATTACGTCTTGCCGGCTTATGTAACTCATTGACAACTTGTCGTTTGACATCACTTATTTCATTATCCATCTCCTCGCAATCACTTATTTGTTTTCATTCAGACAAACAATTTGACAATGTTACGGCATCATATAATGAGAACAAACTGATCATTTTTGCTGATGTATTAGATTATTATACCTTCCTCACGTAATTCTTCAATTATGGAAATTATTTCATTATCATGTCCAGTGTGTCCAGCTGACTTTGAAGATATCAATAGCCGCAAACGAGCGACCAACTCCTTGGGTGAATTCCAGTAAACATAATTCGCAGGTTTGGGATCATACATTTTCTGCATTTTCATTCGATGGAACCCTTCACCTTTTTTTGTCCTACTTCTGGTCGTCTGATAATGTGATAAGTTTAGTATAGGTTTAATAACTTCACGGAATTTTTTAGATTTCGGGTGTTTGAAACCATTTCGCAGTAGATGTTGTTTGTAAGGTGCATTTGTTAGCCTCAATATTTTAGCATATGTATGACGAACTTCATCATCATCATCAACTTCAGGTGGGTTTTTCAAAAAAATCATGTTGTATAACTCCAGACTACTTGGGAATTCATGTGTTCGTGTTTTATTTTTGTTCCAAAATAATATATTTCCATCACTGAAACGTACATTGTGACTCCCCATTTTCAGTTTTTGTGTAGTAGGATCTAACCGTATGCCAAATATTCTGTCATAAGCTGCATTCTTAGTTTTGACATTTTCCAAATGTCTTTTCAAAACATCTCCAGTATTGTCTTCAAAATTATCAAATACGGACTTTTCATCTTTTCCGAATTCTTTGATGGTATCTGTCTCACTGTCAACAGATGATAATTCACTACTATATGATGAATTATTTCCCACTGAAGTACTCCTAACTTTTATTGGAGTAGACTGAGAATTCACTTGCTTCATCGAAAACGTCGGCTGTGGTGGCTGTGGTTTCGTGGTAGCAGCAGCTGAAGAAAGAACATTTAATGGCTTCATTATGGGATCATAGAGTTTTTCAAGCGCCATTCGATTTTCAATAAGTCCACTCTTGATAGAGTTGAATTTCTGCCGTACAGCTTCTGTTGTCTCAACAAGTTGGCGTTTCAAATTCAATTCATTGTTTTTATCTTCAACTACTTTATCATTTTTTGTCTTCATTTTGCTTCACAAGAGAGAGAATACACTGAAGTAACCTCTATGCAATTCAGCGATCGATTGAATGCGTATTGTATTATCATGGATATATAAAACTATCGAACCCCATGCGATATCTACCTTCATGCATTTTTCTATCCTTATCAATGACCAAAAATCCATATTGATCCTCCCAACATTTAACACACATCAATTGGAATTGCTTAAATGTTACATCGGGTGACACGTGATCCGAATAAATATGGTGTAGATTCGTTTCATCTTGCTTGAACATTACGATAAAGTTGGTATTATCTCGCACTAACTGTTTGGGCACTCGTGAATATGTTTGAGCAAGATAAAAACAGTCAACATCTTTATGACGTCCCATACAGAAATATGATCTTATAATATCCTGTTTTTCACATATTACATCATCGAAAATGAAAACAGAATTTGGTTTGGCATCGGATGGTTCCACTATTTCTGCATTATTACTGAATGTATAAAATCCCAACCCCTTGATGGGTTCCAATACATTTCGTAGGAATTGATATTTGGGTTGATTGAGTGATTTCGAATAGAGATAAACATTTGTGAATCGCAGTCCTTGTGGATGTGTTAAAAGAGAGATCATGGCATTCGTCTTTCCACAATTCGATGGTCCGATAATGAGTCCTCGAACAGATGATGGAAGTAGTGGACCATGCCGCAACACTTTCTGTCCATTCAATCCACAACCGAATTTTTCATCTAGATTATCTACAGCAAACTTTTCTTTCTGCTTCACAATGCGCATCGTACCGTGGTTGGAGACTATGTAAGCGATGATATGCTGTGAACATTTCATTTAAATGAGTACCATCAAACGATACGGATGTGTTCGTAGTGGATGCAGAAAAAGCGGTCGTGGATTCGTTAATAATTTAATAAACAAATTGCCGTTCGAATTACATTTACCCGGAGGATATCAGTATTGTGGACCCGGTACAAAATTGGAAAAACGTTTAGCCCGCAAAGATCCTGGAATCAATAAATTGGATATTGCATGCAAACAACACGATATTCAATATTTGAATCATCTAACTGATCTCACAGCGAGACATAGAGCAGACAAAGAACTCGAATACGCAGCTTGGAACAGGGTTAAATCGAAGGACGCTGGTATTAAGGAAAGAATAGCTGCCCTACTCGTTACCAACATTATGAAATCAAAGAGACGTTTCGGTATGGGTTGTAGTAGTACTACTGTGAAGACAAAGAAGAGGAATCAACCGAAGAAAAAGAAGAGAAATCAACCGAAGAAGAAGAAAAATAATCTCATAAAAATCGCCTTTGGTTCTGGGGTGGTTCATAAAGTGCGGAATGTACTGAAAAAAGCTGGGGGTGAGCAATTTGTGACGAATAATTTGAAAAAAGCCACCGTAGTGGCATTGCATGCAGCACGTAAATACCTCAAAGCTGCCGGTGGAAAGAAAACGATCCGCACGCCTCGCATAATTCCAATACCTAAAGTCGGAGGGATTCTACCATTGATACCAATTTTTGCTGGATTGTCTGCGCTCGGAAGTTTAGCTGGTGCTGTTGCAGGCATCACCAGAGCTGTGAATTCAGCAAAAGCAAGCAGAACCGCCCTGATCGAAGCGAATCGTCATAATAGGAAAATGGAAAGTGTGGCATTGGGTAAAAGTGGTAGTGGTATATACCTTAAACCTTACCGTAAAGGACTCGGACTCTATTTGAAACCATACAATCCAAAAAACTAGTTGATTCCCTACCTCGAAAACCTCTCACCGACATCGATCTCACTTATTATGCCAAGAAAATGAAAATTCCATACTTTCGCGGTATTTTCATGCGTGATACATTACCCACTAGAGGTCCACGACACCGCGAGACCGCCATTGTCAATTTAGATGGAATAAGAGGATCGGGAACACATTGGGTGGCATACAGCAAATGTGGGAAAGACATTACATACTTTGATAGTTTTGGAAATCTACCCCCACCAATAGAGTTGATTCAATACTTCCAGAAATGTTCGAAAGTGAAAATTCTATATAACTATGATCGCCAGCAGAAGTTCAACACAGTTTTCTGCGGTCACTTGTGCCTGAAGTTTCTCTCTGAATTATTATAGAATGGATAAAACTCCAGCAATGACTCGAGAGGCTATTAGGACGATGGGATTATCACTCAAAATGTATTCAAAATATCGGACCTTGACAAGAATGGATCGAGTGATGCTTGCAAATATGCCGAAGGAAGTGATACTCGCATGCGCTGCACATGAGATTGCTTCTGTTTGGGAAAAGTTACCTAAAAGTCTACAAGATGATGTTGATATAATGAAATATAGATATTGCAATGACCACCACAATCTTGACGGCGAAAGCGTTTCAGATTCTGATGTGAATGATGGTCCTATACCTCGAAAAATATTCTGCTGTTATTGCAATATAAAGGATATGAATATTGGTGCTAATAAAAATGAAATGGATATTGATGAACCATCTCCGAAAAAGCGTAGGTTGTCCCGAGTGTGTTGTAGACAACAATAAATTGAAGTGAAATCCATAAAATGTATCAGTCATGTCACGGAAGTTCGAACTACAAGCTGTCGGGACGAGTGTCTTGAGTGCAGACTTTTTCCCACCCGTTGAATTGGATAGAAACAGTCGTTATGGATTGGGACTTTTAGGATTCTATGGATGCAACACAGTAAATAATATAACTGAAAAAAACAATGTGATCAGTTTTAGAATCAGTGATATAAGTTCACCAATACTTCAGAAGTACACAATTGAAATTCCATGTGGTGCCTATGAAATAGATGAGATCAATGCAGTTATTCAGAAACATATCATGTTTCGATTGTTTCATGGGAAAAATCAAAACGATACCAATGCAGATGATATATTCTACCTACATGCCAATAATAATACTTTCAAATGTGAGATGCGATCAAAATATGAAATTGATCTAACTCATCCGAATTCCATAGCAAAGATGATGGGTTTTAATTTTGATAGATTTCAACCGAATCAGATACACGAATCCTCACATCCGATAAATATAACAACTGTGAGACTAATCCGCTTAGATTGCAACATTATATCTGGTTCATACATAAACAATGAAGAATCCCACATTCTTTTTTCATTCGATATCGATGTGGAGCCTGGATTCAATCTCACAAAAGAACCACACAAGATTATATATATGCCCATCAGTCCAGAAGGTCGTCAGTTGATTCACAACATCACAGTGCGTATTTTGGATCATAATAATAATCTCATTGATTTTGGAAGTGCAGAAGAGATTGTTATAATTTTGGAATTGAAAAAAATCTAATAACTATTATGGGTTTTTGTTATAATAGACAGAATCGACAAGGATTTGAAAACATTCCACAAATAGCTAAAAAGGAAGGTTCGAATAGAAAAAGGCTCATTCCAAAAGTGTACGCTAAACAGTTAGCACACCACACTGCTCTCTCGCTGAGAGATCTCAAATTTTTGAAATCAATTGGACTGAAAGTAAGGAACAATGGTGCTCGAAACAAATAGTGAAAAGTTGAATATATTTGACGAGCCGATGCTCGATCATTCCCTCACAAGTTTACATGAGCATACATATAAACCATATGGATCACCATTGTTTAGGAATTCAGATGAAATTCGAATTGCAATCAATAATCAAGACGTTATACTTGACATTGCTGAGAGTTTCATTTATATAGAGGGTAAATTCACACCTAAAGATGAAACAAAATTATGTTATCTCTCGAATAATGCAATCGCCTTCCTTTTTGATGAAATTCGCTACGAAATGGGTGGTGAACAAGTTGCTGTGGTCAGGAAGCCGGGGATAACATCTACAATGAAGAATATGATATCATTTGGACAATCGCATGCTAACACTTTATTGACAACTGGATGGGGACTTTCGGAAACTAAACAGGATATCTTGGATACAACTAGTCACGTATTCAGTGGTAAATTACCACTGAAATATTTGATGGGTTTCGCTGAAGATTACAACAAAAGTATCTTGAATGCCAAACAAGAAATGATTTTAATAATCGCTCGATCCTTCAAGAACTCATATATTGGTGAGGTTGATGCTGATTTGGAAATCAATAAAATTGAGTGGAAAATAAGACACATAGTGCCAGAAGATAAGCACAAGCTCAAACTTTTAAATAGAATCAACAAAAGCGGTCTGAATGCTAAAATCAAGTTGGCTTATCGCATGTGGGATCTCTATGAACTTCCATCACTACGTGGCACGTCTTCAGACATATGGGCTATCAAGACAACCAACGCCCTTGAAACACCTCGTTACATCATCATTGGATTCCAAAGCACTACCACTTCTGAAGACAGGACAAAGGACATCACTAAATTCACAACTGCTGATATCAATAACATTCGTGTGTACTTGAACTCTGAAGTATACCCATATGAACGTTGGAATTTGGATTTCGATAAAAAACTCGATACTTCGGCTTATTATGCCTATGAGAACTTTCAACGAAGTTATTATGATAAAGATATGAGTGAACCTCTCATGGACATAGGTCAATTTCGACAAAATCCACTATTCATCATTGATTGTTCACATCAGCCGAATGCCACAAAATCATCAACTATTGATATTAAGCTCGAGTTTGAAACTAGGAAAGTCAACTTCCCAGCCAACACCAAAGTATATGCACTCATTCTGCATGATACATTTTTGACATACAATGCATTGGATGGTTCAGTTCACTGCAGATATTGATGAAGACACACACACACACATTTTTTTCATTTTTCTTTCTTTATTCATGTAAAAGAGAAATAGGTAAATAAAACATGTGTAAAAAATTTTTATGTTTTTTTATTCAAATATCATTAGCTTAGAATTCAAATAGTCTTAGGTATGTACAAACAATCTAATATAACTTCTTCTTCATCTTCATCATAATTTTCTCCTTCTTCGATTTCACTATCATCATCATCCAGTTGGTACTTTTTGATGATGTCTTCAGGTAGGTATGGTAGGAGGCGGTGGAGAAATCTTTTCAGCTCACATTCAATCATTGCGTCGCAGAGGTGATGTAGATCGAAAGAACCATCTGTATATTTCTCGCAGAGATCCACACCCTTTTTGTAGTTCTCGTAATCACGCATACAGTGTTGGATCCTTTCTTCATCATAGCATACGCTCAGGTCATAAATGGTGGCGTGGTGAGCATCCTCGCTCAAAGCACGCAACTCAGAAGTTAACCTTTCAACGGCGGAAGAGATGTCTATGGCTTCGGTCCAGTGTTGACTTGCATACATCATCCACATTTTTCAAAAATGAAGCTATGATCAAAGAGAAATTATTGAAATAAGAATGCTACAAAAATAATCAGTACTACTCACATTAGACTTTTGATGATGTCTCCACCGAAGAGTGTGTTTAACAATGTATGAAAAGTTTTTATATTTTCCTTACAATTATCACCTATAATATAAAAGAATCAGAATTAGAAGATATGACAAGTGGAAATTATATATTACAATTATTCAGTGAGATCAAATTTGACCAACGATCTCGTTTTCATGCCGGCAAAGCTTTGTGGACTCTGACCCAAATATGCTACTGTATATTTACCACCTGATGAATTGATGCATGCTACATCATCATCGGTAAATTGTTCTGAAACGCGTTTTGGCAGCCATGTTTTGAATAATGTATCATTGCTTACATCAAGTAGTATCAATAAAATGGATTTACCAAACCGGGTAGAACAAACTGACATCGTCTTAATTGGGTAAGCTTCATTCAGTGGCAAAGATGATATTACTTTTTGCTCTAACACTTCCATCTCTTGTTTAATTATAGAATTGATTTTTTGTAAATCTACTTTTGGAACTGACATGATGATAATATATATGGAAAATATAAATAATTTTCAATAGAAAAACACACTCACTGATCTCTCTCACTGTGTAGGCACTGAATAACTTCACTACTCTTGCTGACTGCTCGACTGCTAGGTATACAACTTCTGATTTCATATCACCATACCAACTTCTTTTATAATAGATAGTGAACCACCCCCCACCACAGACTTATGAAACATGTATGATACAAAGCCCCCACCATGCGCGAGTTTGCATCGCATCGATAGAGGGCGGAGAGTAAATAGTAGTCGATGAGTCACCGCAGCGTATGGGTGTGTGACGTCAACGCGGATCCAACCCACCCTATCGAGAGCGAGGGTGGATGCGCATAGCGTCACGCGACCCCTCCTCCCACCACCATCGCAAGGTATACATCACTGGAGAGTAATCAGAGTTCACATATCTGACTGGATCTCCGTGGTGTGCAGACGTGTTGTACCCTCTCTATACTTCGGTATAGATTTGTATGTGTACTCCACACATAAGGGTCATACACAATGGCAGAGTAAGTATACATGAAGGACATGGAAGACATTGAGGTAAGAAAAATAAATTAAGTACTTGGAAAAAGTACTTGTCCGTGTATGAAAAAAAAATCCAAGTCATTATAATCTCAATGTCAAACACAAACCCTGAACACCTCCCAACAATATACATCATGGTCAAGGCTAAGGGCAAGCCCAAGTCCTAGGTCAAGTCCTAGGTCGAGGTCATAGGTCGAGGTCATAGGTCAAGGTCATAGGTCAAGGTCAAGGTCATAGGTCGAGGTCATAGGTCATAGGTCAAGGTCACTGATGACGTCATAGTGGTGGGGGGAGGCCCAGAACCGGCTCAAATCTCCTACTCCCCTCAAATATTAGCATGTCTTTAAGGAACACCTCGGAAAATTCTTCTACTTTTAAGCAAAATTTTTCGTTTTTCGCCACTGAAATGCTTTGTGATCGTGAAAAAATATGTGCTGAACCCGTTTTTATTGACACTATAAGAAATTTGTCCACTACATGAGCTTCGCGAATAAAAAAATGCCGCTTCGATGCAAGGTAAAAGTATCGGGAAATTAAGTGCCGGAAAATCCACACGAATGACTTTTTCAAGAATGTTTCTTCTGTTTTTCATAGTCGAGATATACCTATATGAATAATTTGGAAAAAGGTGATCCTGAAAATATCATTATGTGACTGAATGAAAGAGCACTGAAAATTAAGAAAATCGCATTTTTTCGAATTTCGAGGAAGTTTTACTGGAAAACGGTGCATTTTCGAGAAAAACTTATAATACCTTTTTTGCAGAGAATTTTATGCAGAATATTATGATATCATTTGTTTTTGGAAAAAATGATTTTTCGATTTCCCTCGGAA
Organism: Chrysolina haemoptera; assembly: GCA_958298965.1. Taxonomy (NCBI): domain Eukaryota; kingdom Metazoa; phylum Arthropoda; class Insecta; order Coleoptera; family Chrysomelidae; genus Chrysolina; species Chrysolina haemoptera. Next base: position 32,755,800 of record OY282591.1, read on the forward strand.
AATCGTTCATAAAAATTTTCCGGATGCTCACCACTCATATCACCCTCAAAATTCGGATTCAGGGGTTCAAAATACATAATAATAACTTGGGTGATCCCGTCGCGCTTCATCAGCTACGAAAACCCTCCCTGCCACCGGACTATAATGAAAGACTAGCTGTTTTTTTTTAACATATGTACTAATTTTCTCTAATTCTGCCGAATTGCTGATTTTTACCTTTCACTTTGTTTGTGAACAGTCCAATAAAATTCCTCTCATGCTTGAATTTTATCTCATACGTCTGTCTTTGATTTCTGAACTCAACTGAATTCAGTTTCGTTCAGACATGAATCGACAGACTTATCGAAGAACTACTGAAAACATCCGTTTTTCCACCTGACATACATATGCTCGTGTTTAGACTATTTGCATATTTTTGCATTTCAAATTTGGTGATACCTGTGCCTACGGGTCGAGGCAGTGACTAGATAGCCGGTAACGGTATAATATTAGAATTACGGCATTAAATAAGAATTACTCATAAAGGTCATGGAAAGTTTGAAAATTGAATGATATTTTTTGTTTGTGCCGGTTCCCGCGAAAAAGAAAATCCGTTAGTGTTCAGACAACAGAGAAACTAGTCTAGAGGTGGTCCCCTGTCCGAATCAAAACAAAATTCTGATATTCGTTTACAGGAGAGCACTTGCAATTGTTTCCTCGGCAAGGAGGTACATTGCACAAGTATCTGTTTGAAATAATTCACTACCTGTCGTGGTATTAGCCAGGAAAGTACTTGTTGTCTGAGAGGTGTTATTTGCCACAATAGGCCTACGTTGTCTGTTTATTTCGATTTTACACAAAAGTTTTTCTGCTCTCAAGTCAGTAACCCTCATAGTGGTACAAATGATTGCTGGACTGGAATATTGGCATTGTACGAAAGCGCAGGAGGCCCACAAGCAGTTTTTTTTCATCACTTCGACTTTTAAGTCGAAATTTCGAGAAAAAAGTCGAAATTCTGACTTTTTTCTTTTCGAGTCTAATGTTGAAATTTCGAGTTTAATGTTGAAATTTCGACATTAAACTCGAAATTTCAACATTAAAGTCGAAATTTCAACATTAAAGTCGAAGTGATGAAAAAAAACCACTTGTGACCCTCCTGCGCTTTCATAGCATTGTGCCGAATGTATCTATAAAACTTCCCAAACGAGATGATTTATAGGTTTTCCGGAAAAAATTAAATGTTTGAAGGTTGCGAGTTAATTTCATAGGATGGCTTTGTATTCTCAACTTCGTTTGAGTAATGTAAAAGTGTAGATAGCTGTGTCATCGATAGGTAAAGATTATTGCCATGTTTCTAATTTAGAATATCGCCGTTGATGTCATCAATTTGAAATAACTGATGAGTTAACATGATTTACTTATGTAAGAAATACCTTAAAAGTACTAGGTTATATTGTTTTTCATAGCAGGGAAATGAAGAAATGAGAAATGATTCTGGCCAACCGAGGGCTAGCTAGCAAAAATACCAGAAGTACTAGTGTGAACTGCCATCAAATTTGGTAGCAAAGATAAGTAATAAAAACGTCGCTACTGTATACCAAGAACTTGACCTCAAACTCGTTGCCAATAACTGTTGCAGATTTCTAGAATTGCTGCGAAAATGGATTTCACGGATTCATGACTGATTCACTCAGGAAAATCAGCTTCGAATCTATTTTCAACGGAAAACTGATCTTCGTGCTAGCCAATTTCGTTGACAACTCTTCTAAGAAGTTGTTATTACAGTTATGATTGGTCATTAGCCTAAGTTGAGTGAGTTTGTCATTGATGCACGGGTACTGGCAGTTATTTGGGATAATCAAGTCAATTCCCAAAATAATTTGTGATCGTGGAAAATTGCTCATAAAAAAACGATGAATTTTTGAATCTCTGGGAATAAATATTTTCACACTCTGAATTCGGGATTGCTGAAACTGATTTGGCAAGCAGCCACTGTCCAGTTGCATAAAACCCAGAACGTGCCAAGCGCTTGGAAATAATTCCATTCATTAAACAAACATCTAGTGATTTATGTAAATTATTCTAACGGATGAAGTGTTTTCGGTGGATGATTGTAAGAGGCTGCTAACGTAGATCTTGAGTTAAACACTTAAAGCGATTCCAATTACCTACGTTTACTATATTCAAGTTGGCTTTGCAATAATGCAAGACAATAATTTATACTATTTTTAGGAAAATTCATCAATTCGCCTTGGATTGCTGTAAATTTAACCTTATTGGTAATATTGAGTTTACAAAATCGCCAATAGATGGTAAGGACGAGAAAATGGCTCTAAAATTATTACCATAAGGATACCATGTAAACACATGGCCTATAAATTTAAAATTGTCACGTTAAACTTACATTTATCAGTTTATCGAATGCAACATAACTCCTGTAGTGTAAACCTGATGTAAAATTTCTCCAAGACCCCATAAAAACTATGTAAAAATATTGTAGATATTGAACTACCTAGTACGTTTCACTTGTGACAGATCTCTGGGAAAAGGCCGAGGGTGGGATTCTGTGTATCATAGAATTATATTGTCAGTTGTGTCTTTGTCTTTCATATGAATTTAACCATAATGCCATCTCACTCATTCTGTACAACATAATTCTATGGTACACGCCAGGAAGTAAAACCCCAGGAAGTAAAACTGATACGATAACAACAGTTAGATTTTTATTAAAGCTTTGTTTCTTTCAGAAAAACATGATTATTGCCATTATTCAATGATAAGAAACATGAAATCCGGAAATTTGAAATTCGAACATTGTTTTGAGGTTAGGTTAGGATAAGCTGAAGATTTGCTCTGTTGTTCGGAATATTTAAAGTTACAAAATGTGAGTTTGATACATTCGTCTGAGTCCAAATAATGATGTCGCACCACCAATTTACTACTGATATGGAATGGTTGTGTGCATCTAATAATATCTGATTTTCATAAAAAATAATTTTCACATTGTCACTGCTAAAGTATACATTTTTGTTTATTATTCTCTGATTAATTTACAAATTAGATTTTTGCAAATTTCATGAAGTTCCGGGTCGTGTACATGGTTGCAAATTTATGACTGCATCAGAATAGATGTTTTCACAATTTGCAACAAAGTTTCAAAACTTTTGCAATTATTTCGAGACCAACTTGATCATAAAAATGAACACGAATTAATAAAATATATGTTCCAGTCAACGTAAAAGGTTGCAAATCTGTACAATTGTTCAAAATATTTTTCCGGTGTATCTGTCAAGTTTGCAGAATTTTTGGAATTTTCTCTCATGGTATATCAAAGGAAAACATTAGATTTCGATAAAAAAATATTCCGTACACTTGAATTGGTTGCAAACTTGATTCGATGAACAATATCTTTTTGTTCATTTCGGTAACAGGCAAATTCCTACGGGTTTTCGAATATCAATCACGTCACGACCCAACAAAGAACACAATAAGAATAACGACAACCAACAACGACACACCTTCAAATAGGTAATTGATGGTATCTCACTCGCAAACTGTCCATTTTATTAATGTTTTTTAATAGAATGATTGATTGATAGATTTGATTTAATCTTCGGTGACACTTATGAAAACACTTTGACTTCTGAAACATACTCTGCGATATTGAATAATCAACTCCAAAGGCACCAAATGATATGCCTCTAGTGGAAAGGGAAAAATCCTTGTATATATACCAACAGGATGATGGTGCTTCATCTCATAACACCAGGACTGTTGGGGATTTTCTGGAAGCATGTAAAATAATAATAAAATACCATACACTGGCCACCTCGTTTTCCAGATTTGATACCCGTGTACTTCTTTCTGTGGGGTTTCATCGAAGACAAAGTTTTTATGCACCTAGTGACCGTGAATGAGGTCTAAAAGAAACAGTGGGAGCTACAGTAGATTCCTTGACATCTACATAAAAACGAGGAGCAACTAACAATCCAATGCATTGATTCTGACGATGATCGTTTAGTACTTCGTAGCCATAGCAACGCTAATTGAACATCTTACATCAATATAAGTACCAATAAGCAGTGCAACAGCTTATATGATTTGGTGCAATAATCCTCCATTTGGTGTATGTAAATGATAAAATTACGTCACCTTTTTGTATTCTGAATACAACTCTGTTCACTGGGCTGAATCAATATTTCAGAACACCTTCCAACTATCTTTTTTCTGTTGACCATGATCCACACGGCTTGTCCCAATTATTTCGATAAAGGTCGTGTAGAAGAGAGAGAGAGAGAGAGAGAGTTTCTTTCACCGTTCGGAATTATGGGTTAGAGATCATTAATGAAATTATAGATTGCATCGATTATAGTTTTTCGAGCGCTTTTGTTACGTATATCAAGATATGTAATTGAATGGTTCTTTGTTGTTCCGATTTTTAAGAACCAATCTACGACCTTAACAAATATTAAAGCCGACCATATACACTTGTTTGCGGTGGTTTAAGCTAGCCATACACGCAGGAGAGTCCTGTAGCATTTCCCCATGAAAATGCCCTTTGTGCAGGTAAGCGATGCTGGAAAATGTTTGAAATTGATCAACCCACATTGTTCTTCAAAGTGGACTTGAGTCACTAGAGTTTACCTACCAGTGTGATTGTTTAATTTCCTATAGAAATACTGGCTGGAAAAGATAAAGTAAATTTTCCGGGAAAATTAAAATTCAGTTCTATCGATTATTTTCGTCAGGTATGTCTATGAAAACTGTTAATTTCCCTGAAGCCTACAAAACGATGTCACGATGAGCCCAATTGCTTTGTTCAACAAATATCCTGAGAACTACTCATTGAGTATTGTAGATTAAATGAGAATGTGAGAGAGTTGAATTTCCTATTCGAGTCGACGGAAACATTTGTACGAATTCAGCGCATGATCCTATTACAACAATGTAGAGCGTCAGTAGATCAGGATCGAATGAACAGTTACTAGCATGACATGCGTGGTTTTTACACTTGAAAGCATTCATGTTTTATATTATAGAAGAAAACTGACATTTCATTCAATACAGTTTATAGGTACGCTATAAGTGTATTATGTTGTTCACCTAGCACATTCTTATTCTTCAAACAATATGAAAACCGCAACCTTCCACCGGAAATGGTGTAAATTTTGAAAGTCAATTTTCACCCACTTTCATTGGTTCTAATGATCCGAAATTTGGCAGACATATCAAGGACCGATGACAATATAATTTCATAATATTAATGTAATGATAATAATTACCGCAAGTATTTGATACATTTCGCATGAGCTCATCTGATGCCGCTCTAGAGGACTCGTTTTTCCTTAAGATCCGGTCGGGTCAGATTCCAAACAGAGCTTTAGAAGGGGCACGTATCAGGGAGACTCCCTCAGTCCTCTTCTTTTCTGCATCTCACTATTGCCATTATCCGTTACACTCAGAAACACCCGTGGTGTTAATCTCCGATCACTGAACAACGTTGGCCAAACATGAAAATTAAGAAGGGAGCATCGTCGTCATATAGCTATATTGAGCAAGGATCAGGTGTGGATCTCCGACCACTGAACAAGGTCAGCCAAACCTATACAAATGATATGCACTTGGAAAGCATTTCTTTTCTGTAGCTCAGTTGAGAGAGCACTGACCGGCAATCTAGAGGTCGTGGGTTCGAATTTTGCTCGAGAATAATCTATTTTCTGGAACCTAAAAAATTGTCTCTGTGCCGCTAATTTTTCCTCAATATATTTATATCACAGACGCTCCCTTCTTCATTTTCATGTTTGGCTAACATTGTTCAGTGATCGGAGATCAACACCCGATCCCTGTTGAATATCGCTATATTATGTTAATGATGCTAAGTGTGAAAGGTAAATAGGATCTTGATGGTCATTGAAAACGAATGACACCTCACAACGCCGTAGTTTGTAGGTGGCACTTCTAACATCATAATTACAGGAAGATGCGTTATTCCGATGTGCAGTTGGAATGCATGTTCTCTCGATTGTTCAATTGATAGAGCAATGACCGGCAATCTAGGAGTCGTGGGTTCGAATCCTGCTTAACGATAATCTTTTTGCTGCAATTTTAAAATTATTGTTGTTGTTGAAATTGTTTTTTCCGTTAACCAGCTGTCGTCCCCTTACGAACGGCAGCCGTCAAAAGTAGAAACTTGTGCGAGCCAAGGATTAACGAGGTCTTACCTTTTAACGTGCGATTCCTAGCACTCTCTCGTGCCATCAGATAAAAATCTGTAGTCGTTAGGATTTGAACCTATAGCCGACCAGCAGCATCAATGGGTTTGAACGCGACAGTCTCGACATGATCGAACTGTGTTGCATCTATAAAAAACGGTTTAAACATGTTGTTTTATATAGATTATTTTTTCAGGTCGTCCGGCAACTTCGGGAGCGCGGGGGCCCGCTCAGCTCCAAGCACTCCGCAGGAGCAGGTGCTATGTTCCACAGCGGGGGCGTCCCTCAGCCCCGACATCCTCCAGACTTCGCTCAACGCCGCCGCCGGCTGCTCACTCTCCCCCATCCATTCCAGCCCTAGTCATTCGGTATTCACCAAATGTGACAAGTAAGTTTTTAGTGAAAGATCTCGCTATCAGAATTAAAATAGTACTATATGTTATATATGTATGAAATTGGATCATTATGGTCAGTGCAGGCTCAAGGTAATTTGCCGCCTGGTGCTATTACTGAGAGACCGCCCTTCAAACTCAAAAATAATGATAACTTGAATGTGTTTGGATTTTTTTTTTTTATAAAAAGCATAATATAGGAGTATGATTTAATTTCAAGAAATTCTTGTTTCTGGATCACAAATTGTCAAGTTACAACCACGACATGAATAACAAAACAACTATACTCTGCTAATTCTGAAGTGAAACTGAATTACTGACTACTACACTACTGATGAACCCATAAAGAAAGTGGAATATTGAATATATTATATATTTCACATCTCACTGTTTTTTAGTTTATTCTTAGTCTCACCCGTATATTTCTTAATTTTATTTGTGTAAGCACGCCGCCAAATATTTTTTTCCTTGCAATGCGACCTGCGGACGCGGCGGCATTGACTTGTCAAAGAGTTAAAGCAAAGCCGACCAGCCGACGTCGGCTACCTCGCCAACAAGCCAGTTATTTTATTGCTATAGTTTTCTTTTAACACCAGCGTAAATTGTAAATTTATGTTTTAACTTTTCAACATCAACTCGTTAATAATGGGGCACGGTACTCGCTTCGCTCGAGTACCTCCCTAAAGAGGCCATTACACGGCGCGGTGTGGAGAGGGACACGCCTGGCATGTTAACTGCGGAGTGCCACGCCGGAGTGTCAGGTCCCGTCGATTGTCGCTAAAGAGGAAACTTGGTACGCCGCACTATTCTCACAGCGCGTGGAGTGTCAGCTATTACACGGCGTGTGGAGTGTCGAGCCTGGCGTGTGAACTGACACTCCACGCGCCGTGAGAATGGTGCGGCGTGCCAAGTTTCGGGCGGAGTGTCATGTCGAGTGTCGGTAAATTTACGCAGTTTAAAGGAAACACGCCGCGTGCGGAGTGGCGAGACTGTGGAGCACAGTTCACGGCATGGCGCGAACCACACCCGACTTGTCAATCAACAGGCCGTGAGATCGCTAGCGTCCAGGCATGCGATCGGCGTGGCACTCCACAGTCCACATGCCAGGCACGTCACTCTTCACGCCGTGTAATGACCTCTGTAATGGCAGGACCGTGAAACTAGTATGCAGATAAACTTTTTTTATTTTAATAACATTCGCTAGTTGTTTGCTAAGTATATAGGTAATTACTTAGATGTAGATATTGTTATTTTATCCAACACATGACCGTGACTGTCATTATTAATGATATTAATGACAGTCATAACTGTCATGTGTTGGATAAAACATTGTATTCCACTCGTGTGTTAACTTTTCTAAGTTACGTGAGAAATCTTTAGTGTCTTATTAGTGAATAAGAAAGGCCTGATATAAAAGGCAATTGTTGATATATTCAGTTATCAGTTTGAGTTTGACAATGTCCATATAGGACGAAACTGCAGTAACACACGGGTTGCAAATATAAAGTGGTATAAAAACATAGGAATTTTTATTTCTCATTTTTCATATTTGACATGATGTAATAAATAAAATACTTGCTGTATTGACATGCTTATCGTGAACCTGTTGAAATTGTAAGTCAGTTCTATGGAATAACTGGTGTTGATTTTTTTCGATAAATATACGTATCAACCTGTTCCATTCGTACCTTTCGGCAATCTCGACAAGGTTGTTTGTTTCGCAGCTGACTTGATAATTTTTAATCTACAGTAACACGCTTCATTTGATTCCAGTGATTCTGATACAAGTGATTCAGATGCGCATTCGATATATCAACCTGTTTGTTCATTATAGCTTTTATTTGTCGCAGCGGCGTACTCAGGATTTTTCTTGGGGGTTAACTTTTTAATTTTAACATCGAAATCTAGAATACATCTCAACCAGATATTTTCAGTGATTAATCGAGAAGTACTGATAATTTTCGGTGGGGTTATAACCCCCAAAATCCCCAATTGGATGCGCCCTTGCAGATAGACACACATTGAAATTTTTAAACTAAAGCACATTGGTAATCAGTTGTTTAGTAAAAATATTGGCGTTGTATCAAAATAATTAGCTGGTGTGTGCTAATTTCAGTTATTTATATCTTGCGGTCGTAATGATATGATAGGAGTTTGACCTGTAGATTTTTTGGTTTGCTTCTCGTGCATATATTAAGCAGTCATTTGGGTTCATTGGAGTAATTAATATAACTGAATTGTTTGTAATACTTCTTAAAAGTGTGGTTGAAACCTCCGTAAGTTTTTTTCCACTTCTGGTGACATACAGTTATTTTCTCAGATTTTATCTATGCAAAGAATAACAATATCAATAATATTTATTTAAAAAATTAACTATACTTAAAATAACAGAATCAAAAACAGAGAATGAAACAGACTTTAATATAAGAATAACATCAGTCTTTGTTAACAGATAATCTCTCAATAAGAATATAGAAAACACGTCGAAAATAAAAATTTAAAAACCACTCTGAAACAAGTTCGAAAGTTGCTGTCAATAAAGTCTTCAGCCATAAATGGATATATTTTAAAAATTATTTTGTATTTTGTAAATTTTCCTGCAAGAACAGTATTCTGACACATAATTTTAAATTTTATTATACATATGTTTCAGACTGAGATTAAAATAATTTGTAATCATTTGAAAAAAGTGAAAGGATTAATTTTTTTATAGTAATATATTTAAGTTTAGTAATGCCAAGTGAAGAGGATTACTGCGAAATGCACATATAGGAATTTAGTTACTTGTGTGGTGAACGGGAAAATACTTTTTGGTTCCCGAAATTTCGGAATAAAAAAAACACATTAAAAAAAAAATAAATGTGTTTTAATATTTTAATAAAAATCTGATTTTGTCAAACCCTAATCATTTCATTAATTAGTAAAAATAGTTTTGAATAGTAATAGTTTTATTGTGAATATGAGTTTTAATTACTGCCGCGAGCCAATTTACTGAAATTTTACAGCTACCTGGAAAATGTGCATCCTGTTTCATCGCCAAGTCGTTCAAGTATGTTCTTATAGTATTTCTTTGCATCTTTCGCTTTTCTGCACTTGGAAAATTTTCAGCAGCATGTGCTAATATTTTTAATATTTTTTTAATTGTTTCTTCTGCTGTTCTTGTAGAGATGTCAGAAGACACTTCCATTCATTTTTGTTTTTTCTTTTCTGTTTTTATTTCTATCGCTTTTTCTCCTCTCGTCAACCTTTTTCCTCAATTTGCTTTTCTCTGTCACCGTTCTTCCTTGAACTTGATTTTGTTATAACTTCGATGGCATTCCTTATAAAAATAATTCAAATCATTTGGATCTCCTATAGCGTCGAGAACGCCTAGAAACGTCTGGCATCTGCTGTCGACCCAAACCTCAAGATACTCTATGGTGATGTACTTGGGAAACTCACCAACAACGGTAATAGCGGTTTGATGTTAATATAATATAATAATAGGGGTAATAATATATATTAACGAAAGGGATGGGACCAAACATAGATCCTTGAGGAACTCCAGAAATTATCCCAGTTTGCTTCGAGGGCTGATTTATTTTCAGTCTCTGATTGCAACTTATGAGGTACAATTTGAACAATTGAAGGGCATACCTCTACATCCAGTATCGTCATCAAGCCAATTTAAATTGTTTGTTAGATAATCCCATCGTTTTCCAGATAATCGAACGAATACTCAAAAATATGACATCGATTCAACCACATTCTTATCGCACGTAAATTGTGGGTGAACCGAGATAACAGTTGATTTAAAATCATCCTATAAAATCCACATTCGATCAATAACCATTGTTAAACATCAACGTATCCTGTGCTTAGTGTTTTTTTCCGGTTTATTGGTGATCATTACTTCATCTAAAATGATTCGTAGTAGTCCGTTGCTCAGTCTTGGAAAGTTAACGCAAACTTTTATGCGGGCCAAAAAAGTTTCGGAAAGTAGTTCATCGTCAAGCATCGATAGTGTATCTATACACAGCAATGACAGCGAGTAAGCATTAAATCAAGTTTTCTGGTATTTTGTCAAATCGATACATCTCAATGTTATTAAGAACAAATCTTTTGCAATAAAATTCATCATGTGATGAATCTAAATTATTTTTATTTTTGAACATTCAATTTTGATGGTATGAACTGATATTCGAAAACTTTGGTATGAGTACAAAACAAGAAAATAGAAACTACGTTAGCTCCTGAAGATGTTACATTTATTGACGAAACGCGCGTCGAGTGAAATTGGCATAGTTTTGGTGTTTTGGGTAGTTGCTCTTTCTGGAATTCAATATTCAAGTTGAAAAATAAACCATTATTTATCTAATTCAACGAACCGTGGAACTGTTAAAAATTGACCTTCAACTTCAAAAACGATAATGATTGTTCTAGTAATATACAATACAATATTTTTTCGACAACCGCAAAACGCGAAGTTAATGTTTTCTGAGGAATATCATTAATTGACAGCACTTCCTCTTCCTGACGCCCCGCTTATTATGTCGAAGCAGCACGCGGATAAGTTTTTTCTCTCTCCGTTTTACATCGTACTTGCTCTTTTCTTGGAGGCACAGCCTTCCCAAACATTTCAAGTGTGCGCCTCAGACGTAAAAACTGTATGTACTTTCGTACCGAATAATTCGCGAACAAAAAACAAGAACTGGTCAAAATTTTGACAGTAGATTCGTTTTTGAATAAAAAATAAATGTTCCGTTTTCAAATCGGTCGTAAGAGCGGTTCATGAAATACTTATGCCTAAGATATATTTCTGTACTGCTCTCCTATACCGTACATGTAAAAGTGGTCGATTTTCTCATCGCATATCTCAAAAACGAAACACAAGAAAGATTTCAAACTTTGGAGGACTGAAAATACAATATTTCATTTATATCATACGAAGGCTTAGAAGGGCCAACAACAAAATATTTTTCGAAACATTTGGAATTGCCACTTTGAACTGACAATTGTTATTTTAAACTGACAATTGCCACTTTCAATTAGCAATTGCCACTTTGAACTGGCAATTGTCACTTTGAACTGGCAATTGCAACTTTGAAATGACAATTGTCACTTTGAACTGGCAATTGCCACTTTCAATTGGCAATTGCCACTTTGAACTGGCAATTGTCACTTTGAACTGGCAATTACCACTTTGAAATGGCAATTGTCACTTTGAACTGGCAATTGTCACTTTGAACTGACAATTATTGTCACTTTGAACTGGCAATTGCCACTTGGAAATGGCAATTGTCACTTTGAACTGGCAATTGTCACATTGAACTGGCAATGCCACTTTGAAATGGCAATGCCACTTTGAAATGGCAATTGTCACTTTGAACTGGCAATTATCACTTTGAACTGGCAATTTCCACTTTGAACTGGCAATTGTTAATTGCAAAAAAAAACAATATTTATGCATGCAGTTGGCAATAAATATCGTTTTTGAGTAACAATTTACATTTCAAAGTGACAATTGCCAGTTCAAAGTGACACTTGTCAGTTCGAAGTGACAATTGCAGTTCAAAGTGGCAGTTGCCAATTGAAAGTGGCAATTGTCAGTTCAAAGTGACAATTGTCAGTTCAAAGTGGCAATTCCAAATGTTTCGAAAAATATTTTGTTGTTGGCCCTTCTACGCCTTCGTATACAGCGTTTTCAGCCTTTTCGAAAGAAAAACGTTTGAGGAAAGTACTACCTTAATGGCCATTTCCGTTTGCACGAGAGAGATTCCATAAAAAAATTGTTGTTTTCAATTGGACAATACTACAACAGAACAATGCTGAAAAAGTCATAATGATGGAAATCCATATCGCTGTGGGACTTTAAGCGACTCGTCCATTCTCTGATCATAATTTTTCTCTTGCTTTTAACTTTCGGTTTCGACAAAGTTTCACGTGATATTTAAAGCACGTTAGAATATATATATATGCCGTAGGTTGGAGGCCTATAAAAATGGTTGTTAATTTTAAACAATAATTGGCGATACGAGTATCAGCTAATTGAAGAAATTACTGTCGTTTCCGTACACCAAGTGAGTCAGTTCCAGTTGCGCGGTTTGCTTCAAGCGAAATGCTGCTTCTATGATAAGTGTGAGAAGTCACCTACATATGTGAGTTTTCTGTATTTGCACATAGAGCGCGTGGATAACATTTTGGCACTGCTACACCTTTCATAATTTCAATTTTTTTTTGGGTTCTTGGTTCTACGAAAAGGAAAATCCTCTAGTGTTCGGAGAACATCGTGAGAGCTGAGGAAAAGTAGGTAGGATCTTGAATTTCTGCAGACTGCATGCCTCAGGGAACACTTACATAGGCAGTACGTTCCAATACATTGCCGCTGGTTTGAAGAACGAGCCCTTGAAAAGAGAGAGAGAGATGTTGGGTCTCCAAAGTGACCACAAGTGAATGTGAAGACTGATCGGTGCATTTTCGTCTAAGAAAATCCGGGAAAACTTCAAAAAAGAGACCGTTTTTCGAAACTGGACAAGCAATATTTCGCAATTGTACAAGAACTACACATCGGACAGAAAACATCTTGCGCACCAGTTGAACCACAAGTTATTATCTGTCAGTTTCCACAATATTGTTTATTCAGCTTTAGATTTGTACAAATTAGGAATTTTTGAAAAATGATCTCTTTTTCGAGATTTCCTAGATTTTGTAGGTTTTATAATTCTCTACAAAAGTTCCATTGACTGTAAAACGATTCCTTCAATACTTTTTTCTACAACTGTCAAAAAAAGTCCGGGAAGTATTATTATTAATAATGACGATGAGTAGTTTTCAAAGCCTCGTTTCAAAGGTATTACGAAGTGTTATCGAAAAATATGACCTTTCGCTCTAGAAAGATTCCAATCATGATTCGAATTGTTTGTTTCGATTATCACATGTCCATGAACTTATAAAACATCCGAAAAACAGCAATCTGGTCCCAAAAAAAAGTGAAGTGTTGTAATTATTTTCGAACTAGGTATAATAAAATAAATATTAATTCTTAAAACCAGTCTTGCTAGTTTGTTATTTGAGATGCAATTTCGTAGTCTTTATCTCGCGGACAATGACTTACAAATTAACGTAGAAACTCAGAAGTAGCGTTGTGCGGACTACTTGAATTCGATGTTGTGGAAAACACTTCAGGATTGCTGGATACTAGAAACTCCGGGAAAATCGGTTAGACCTGATAATTTTTATCAGCTTTTAGTTGCTGTGATTCGTTTCTAAATATGGATTAATCAAAACCATGTTTTCCGTTACGTTGCAAAATGCGATGTATTTTTTTATGATGTGGAAAGATGGTTTAGTGTGAATCTTAATCCATTTTTCATTTGTGGATTTCGCATTCTGATTATACAGTGTGTCAAATAATATTACCGGAAGAAATATTTCGGAAATCAAAAAATGACCTGACCCGTTTCGGATACATCATTGGAAAGCTCCGAAGAAAATATAATTAACTGCAAACAGACAGATTTTAAAATTCTGGAAAAAAGATTCTCCACGACCCCTAGTTTTCCTGTCAGTTCTCTACCAAATGAGGTATCGGAAAGACATGCGTCCCAATTGAGTATTGGGATACCGCTTTTTCCTAGAATTTGGACGTAGTACGGCGTTTGTGGGATGTTGGAGGGTAACAGGTAGGAAATATTTTTGCCAAAAAACTACATAGAAAGGCTATTCAGGAAGTGTACCCCACTTTGAGGAACCTTGACCATAATAGAACTTATTCAGGACCCGTCACGGAAAAAATAGCTTCAAAATTTAAGAGTAGCATATAGAAAAGATAAAACATTGGGAAGGTTTATCAAGAATAATAAAGATAAAACAAAAAATCTGAAAAATCAGGAGTTTATGAATTGAATTGTGGATCTTGCTCCAAAGTATATATAGGCCAGACAGGTAGACCATTTAGAAGCCGCATACGTGAACACCGTTTGAACTATGAAAACAGTAAAACACACTCATCATATGCCAATCATATTTTGGAGGAAGGCCATGACATAATTATTTAGAATTCTTGGAAATTAATAAATTGAAAAATTCACTTTGTTTTTTTAATGATCAATTAGACCTGAACAGTTCCTCTCTGTTGAATTTATTTCATCAAGTAGTAGCTATGTTGTGAGATTTCCAGATACATTGTTATTGTCAATTTTATAAGTTGTATGAGTCTAGGAATTAGCGATAATTATAGGTAATTAGTCCCTAGATGGATGAGAAAGGTATTTAAATATTTTTCAATGAAGAATAATTCAATGTACTACATTCGCTTGAAAAGGATACTGTGAAACATGTCGCAAAAATAATTGATTTTGTGGAAATTTTAATCGTGTTTTACCTTAGTGTCATAACTATGGATTTCCATCAAGTAACGCCCACGTCAATAAAAAAAAAAACTTTCGCTATATGTCGACCATGCTATGGTATGATATGCCGTTGGAACTCATGTCTTCTCGGTTGCTCAGATGGTAGAGCACTGATCGGCGATTGTCAATATTCATAAAATGTTAGTTATTAATTTTAAAATGAAACTCAAATTTATTTTATCTAAAGGTCGTAGGTTCGAATCTTGATCTGGGAGAATTTTTTTTGTTTCTGGAATTTTGAAATCTGTCTATATTTTTCTTCAATAAATTTATATCACATACGCTAACCCCTTCTTCACTTGTCATTTATATTTACTTGAATCAATTCGTTCCATTCTGATAGTTCCTTATATGCACCCTTACCTGGAACTGCCCTATTCCAGAGGAAAATGTTGAAATATATTTATAAAATGGCTAAGGCTTTCGTAGCGTGTTTTTATTCGAGTTTAAAGGCTTTAAAGGTTTAAACTCGAATATAAACAGTAATATTTTGTTAAATGACTTCAAATTATTGATCCAGTTATTCTTCTAATAATATTTCCTCACAAATGAAGCAGCGACTTACAGTAAAAGTCAGTCGCAGCGCCACCCGCGGTGAAACCAATAAGCAATCCCCGTAGCAAAGACACCAGAAAGTGAACAGAGTTCGAGAATTTTTGCCGGAGAGTATCAAATAAATGAAATAGTAAAATCGACTATGTCAAAGTACCCTTCCCTCCAAATATTTCCACCTTGTGGAAAATATGAGGCAAAAATCTGACAGAAAACAACTACTTCCCTGGCTAATACCACGACGGACATTGAATTACATCTGACAGTTGTTTGTGCAACGTTCATTGTCGATTTTACTATTTTAACATTGTAATGTGAGCGATTACAATCATCGTAAACTAGCTGAGGAATGTCAAGGCTAAAAATACTTGTACGATGTGGAGTACAAATTATATCTAAATTTCTGGCTTCTGACTAAGTCGTTGGCAGCTATATTTCCTGGTATGAAGAAGGTTGTGATATCAAAACAATCGGTGCAAATCGCATCGTCTTCAACTTTTCCACCGGCAAATCACCTGCCACCACGTGAAAACACGGACTAGGTGGTAATTTACTTTGACATGTTATGATAAAACCGTTCTTTAATTATAGAAACACCGATTTTGCATTAATGATTACCGCCAAACCTTGGACAAACCGCCTTTTTTGACGTCAACGCCAACCGGAGGGGATTTTTTTTTATTATTTTTGATAAACATTCCGTAGTTCTATCGTTACTGAAATGGCAGTCGATTTCATAAAATTTTGCCTACAAAAGTGAGTATTAATATTCATAATATATTCTCGTGAAATATCGGTCGAATTCATAAATTATTATCTGAAAGAGTGAGTATACTCAAATATTCATATATTCTCTTGCTGTTTTCTTGAGGTCAAGGTGGATTTGTTGTAAGTGGAATAATTGAATTGCCAATAGTCAATTAATTTTCCGTCGCAGGTTATGGAAAATTCATAATCGAATTCTCTGTAACACCTGCTGTATTCACACTTGATTCATAAAAGTCGATATAAAATACTACAGCAACATTTAAATACAGTGTGTCCTTAGACCAGTGGGACAGTTGAATATTTCTTTTGGACCCATAAAATATCATGATTTCATAGGAATGTAGGCTTTGGCGTCAATGTTTTTTCGGTATCCGGGTTTTGCCGTTGTCTTCGTTGGGAAACAGATGGTCTCAAAGCTGTCTGTCGTGATCTACCCTGTACTGATGACGAGGCAACAACCTCTAAACTAGTCTACAGTGAGTCGCCCTGTCAGAATAAAAAAATTCTGCTATTTGGTTACAGAAAGCACTCGCAATAATTGTTTTCTCTGCAATGAGGTACATTGCACAAGAATCTGTTAGATATAATTCAATACCCGTCGTGGTATTAGCTAGTGGAGTTTAGGTATTTGCCTCAATAAGCCTTCGTTGTAGGTCTACAGGGTGTTCCTTAAAGACATGCTAATATTTGAGGGGGTGATTCTTTGACTTATTTTAAGGAAAAAACTGATTTTTTTTCAAAACTTTATCACCCTATATCTCAAAAGTTAGGACTTTTAGGACATACGTTTATAGAAAGTTTTTTCCTTAAAATAAGTCAAAGAATCACCCCCTCAAATATTAGCATGTCTTTAAGGAACACCCTGTATATGGGAGGGAAAAGGGTAAAACATCGGTCGTTAACGACTATAGTTCATATTATTATCATTAATATTTAGTCGTACACTCAAAGCGTCTTTCATTAGCGCTCTCGTCTCTTGGCAAGTTATGGGTTGGAGTCCCACTACGTTGCTTTCTTTGATATTTTATTTTCATTTCTGTTGAAATTGATAATTCTTTTGTTTTGCAGGGCGTCCCTGAAACACCTGTCCACCTCGACGCCCATCATGACTGCTCAAGCGCAACTGGCCGAGCCGCCCAGCCCGAAGGTCATCAAGCAACCCAAAGTCCACATCACTTCCAAGGCCAGGCAGAAAAAGTTCCTGCGGCACTTCCCCAACGTCGAGGAGGGCGAGAAAGTCCTCAATCACTATTCCTGCGCGCTTATCGGCGATATTTTGTTGCAGGGCCATCTCTATATCACCACCAACTACTTCGCTTTCTATTCGAACGTTTTTGGTTACGTCACCAAGGTAAGGATCCAGATTATTGAAAGAGTTGAGGGTTGAATTTGCGCTAATTGAATTCGTCATTTGAATCGATTGGATATTTATTGAAAAGAACTTTGCATTTTTACTTTGAAATTCTTTATCCCACACGCTAATGTATATACAATCACTGGGCTATATTTATTTCGATACTCAATGCGTCCGTATTCAATACTTATCAATCGGCGAATAGCACGGCTTCTTATAGTTAGAAACATCGGTTCTAGATATTTCAAGAATTCTGCCATCCGTCCGGCCGTTTCTAGGCTTAAGCCACCGTTCTTCGTCCATAGGTGGCGTGGTCACTCAGACCGCTATTATCATTTCGCTCTTGTCCACCTAGATGGCGCCAGGTCTGAATATTTCCGTGACATTATGGTGGTGATATGAGATATGAGATGATATGAGAAAAAAGTCGAAATTTCGACTTTTTTCTCGAAATTTCGAGAACTTTTTTCTCGAAATTTCGAGAACTTTTTTCTCGAAATGTCGACTTTTTTCTTGAAATTTCGACTTTTATGACGAAATTTAATCACAAGAAAAAACTCGAAATTTCATTCTTCAAGGGTATTTACCTCAGATCAATAAGAAACCGAATTTACCCTCACATCTCCCGTTATATCAATTTGCGAGTGTTTATTTTTTCACTTTTATTTTCTATGGTATCATAGCAATATATGTACAAATTTTTCACGTTTTTAAATTGGTAGGAAATTGCTCAAAATACGAGTCATACTTCAAGGGTATTTACCTCAGATCAATAAGAAACCGAATCTACCCTCACATCTCCCGTTATATCAATTTGCGAGTGTTTATTTTTTCACTTTTATTTTCTATGGTATCATAGCAATATATGTACAAATTTTTCACGTTTTTAAATTGGTAGGAAATTGCTCAAAATACGAGTCATACTTCAAGGGTATTTACCTCAGATCAATAAGAAACCGAATCTACCCTCACATCTCCCGTTATAGCAATTTGCGAGTGTTTATTTTTTCACTTTTATTTTCTATGGTATCATAGCAATATATGTACAAATTTTTCACGTTTTTAAATTGGTAGGAAATTGCTCAAAATACGAGTCATACTTCAAGGGTATTTACCTCAGATCAATAAGAAACCGAATCTACCCTCACATCTCCCGTTATATCAATTTGCGAGTGTTTATTTTTTCACTTTTATTTTCTATGGTATCATAGCAATATATGTACAAATTTTTCACGTTTTTAAATTGGTAGGAAATTGCTCAAAATACGAGTCATACTTCAAGGGTATTTACCTCAGATCAATAAGAAACCGAATCTACCCTCACATCTCCCGTTATATCAATTTGCGAGTGTTTATTTTTTCACTTTTATTTTCTATGGTATCATAGCAATATATGTACAAATTTTTCACGTTTTTAAATTGGTAGGAAATTGCTCAAAATACGATTCATACTTCAAGGGTATTTACCTCAGATCAATAAGAAACCGAATCTACCCTCACATCTCCCGTTATATCAATTTGCGAGTGTTTATTTTTTCACTTTTATTTTCTATGGTATCATAGCAATATATGTACAAATTTTTCACGTTTTTAAATTGGTAGGAAATTGCTCAAAATACGATTCATACTTCAAGGGTATTTACCTCAGATCAATAAGAAACCGAATTTACCCTCACATCTCCCGTTATATCAATTTGCGAGTGTTTATTTTTTCACTTTTATTTTCTATGGTATCATAGCAATATATGTACAAATTTTTCACGTTTTTAAATTGGTAGGAAATTGCTCAAAATACGAGTCATACTTCAAGGGTATTTACCTCAGATCAATAAGAAACCGAATCTACCCTCACATCTCCCGTTATATCAATTTGCGAGTGTTTATTTTTTCACTTTTATTTTCTATGGTATCATAGCAATATATGTACAAATTTTTCACGTTTTTAAATTGGTAGGAAATTGCTCAAAATACGAGTCATACTTCAAGGGTATTTACCTCAGATCAATAAGAAACCGAATCTACCCTCACATCTCCCGTTATAGCAATTTGCGAGTGTTTATTTTTTCACTTTTATTTTCTATGGTATCATAGCAATATATGTACAAATTTTTCACGTTTTTAAATTGGTAGGAAATTGCTCAAAATACGATTCATACTTCAAGGGTATTTACCTCAGATCAATAAGAAACCGAATTTACCCTCCCATCTCCATTTATTTTTCATTTTTAGTTGTTGATTCCCATCCTAACAGTAGAAGACATAACCAAGGAGAAAACCGCGAGAATAATTCCAAATGCAGTCGGAGTGGCCACCAGTGAGGACAAGCATGTCTTCGGCAGTCTCATGTCGAGAGACAGTACTTTAATTTTTATGCGAACCGTATGGGAAAAAGCGAGAACGGCATCTCCTGTTATACTGGAACCTGAAATCGAAGTAAGTGATGAAAATCTATATAACGTTTATTTTGCCTATGAAAATACTAACAAAAATACGTTCATAGCAAGTCTTGCATAATAAACATCAAAATGATCAGTGATCAGTGATAACTTATGAACTACTACAAAACTAGAAAATGTCTAAAACATAGGCATAACTTTAGTTCTTAGATACTTGAAAACGATTCAACGGATATTTCCGGAATATTAGGTTCGATAAATACGATATATTCTTCACTATCACTATTTTTATTTTTTTCTTGGAATTGTTTCCAACGTTTTGTTAGCGCGAATGGGTTCTTCAGAGGTTAATTCATCTTTGATATTTCACCGAGGATTCAAGGTTTTCCATTCCGCAAGTTGTATTTATGCTGCCTTGGATAGATAGTCTTGTTCATTAAAAACAGGGTGTTGGTTTGTACCTATATTTGTCGTTGCGTTGTTATTTGATAACATGATTTTACCTGCTGTATTCAAATTGTTCTTAGTCTCATCTCAATGATTCGGCAGACGTCGTGAGAAGAATCAAGAACATAACCTTGAAACCAAGTGATAGTAAGCTTTG
This sequence comes from Chrysolina haemoptera, assembly GCA_958298965.1. NCBI lineage: Eukaryota > Metazoa > Arthropoda > Insecta > Coleoptera > Chrysomelidae > Chrysolina > Chrysolina haemoptera. The sequence continues at coordinate 32,776,447 of OY282591.1, forward strand.
ACGTTGTGTTTTTATTCACTAAGGTCCTAGTGGAAGATCCTTTGAAAGATATAGCCAACATGAGTTCGAGTGATATTGTCCTAACCTAACCTAACCTTACCTAACCTAACCCTACCTAACCTAACCTTACCTAACCTAACCGGAAGTAATTTCCCGTGAAAAGGAGACTTTTATGAGCAATTAGAAAAACGTGATTTTTGGAGATTTATTTTATTTTGAATAATGATTAATTTGTTTTGGTATATTTAAAGTACCTATGTACCTTTAGCAAACGCAAACAACAACAAATAGTCTTTTTTTGGCATGAAACCACAATTGTGTATGTACATATGATGTCAAAACAACTCAAGCATATTTGATATGTTATCAGTTAATAAATCTAATGAAGTGTTCTGTTAATGATGATGATAAATCAATCAAAAAATTCTATTTGTGTACCTGGTTTACTACACACCTGTTCAGCTATCTATACCACTTTTCATTATCTTTTATTTTTCAAAAATGTTTCTTTCTTGGAGAAATAAGAGTAGTACCAAAATTTAAGATGAAATACAAAACTTCAACGCCTATTTCGAATTCAGTTCGTCCCCAAAAACAAACAAAAAATGTGTTGGCAATTTCTCAAAATCTTAACTGGCCACTAAATTTGTATATAACAATTTTGAAAACATCATTTTTTGAAATGCTCCTTCAAACTTTCATCTTTTGAATTGTAAAAATTTCTAACCAAAAAAGTCATTTGTATATATAAATGAATCGCGGCGTTCACACAAATTAAATTCCAGAAAAAAAAACTTACCTCGAGCAGGGATCGATATCCGCGATGCAAAAATGTTTGCCTATCTAAATTGCATGATATTTAGGATAATAAAGGATTATCAGATGAGTCTGTAGCTACTTATTCGAGAAAAGGATGGTATGAAATGACTTACCAAAATGTTTGAAGTATGAATATGTTATACAGGGTGAATCAAATTGAATGCCTCAGACTCTTCTGGACAAATTATATAATTTTTTCAGAAATTTGCTTCGGTAAATATATGCATTATATGCATTAAAAAATTCGTTGAGGCTATAGTAAGCTTTATGATGGAGAAATGTTTTAAAAACTAGTAGATAATATCTCTGATGGCTGTGGGCAATTTACAATACATTTTCATCCTATTGTATATAATAGAGTTTCTGATCAGGGTTGAGGTTGGAACAAGACTCTTCAGTTGGTAAGATTGGCGAGTATTACATGTTAGGTTTTTTGTCATGAAGCGTGTTCCACTTTTGTGGAATAACCAGGTTGTTTCTAGAATTAATATGGAAATTAATGAGTCTACATGAGTCATTCCATTTAGCTTTACAAGTGTAGATTATTGCTCGTTTCTGATGTAGGAATACATTTTGGAATAATTGCTTATTGCATACATTTCTAAACACGATCCCATCTATATCTTGAATGGGAATCTATCAACCAGTTGTATGGGTTCTTTGCGGCACAAAATCCCAGTTCATTTGACACTACTCAGATAGTAGCATCCAGCTGTTATTTTTTTTATATGTATTTCACTCATTCCTCAAATTTAAGTGCTTCATCACCAGAAATATTTTACTTACTTTTTTCATAATTTAATTTGTGTCTATTTGTACATTTGGAAGGTTGCAATGGAAAGTTATGATGCCAGTCTTGTGAAGAAAAACTTTCACGATCGGTAATATCTGTACTATCATCGGTGGTTTTCGGGTTGTTGGTCGTAATTTTTCCTGACGTTTCGTCTACATCTGCGGTAGACATTTTCATAAGCGTTGCGGTAACGGACGAAGCGTTCTAGTCGATCGTTTGAGCCTAAGTGATTCGGTGTCTGTGCTGATTTCTTCTATTATTGTGCTTACTCTAATAGGTGGCGTGACTTCATTAAGCATTGATTCCGCTTGTTTAATGAATTTCGATACCTGTTTTTTGTTTGTGATTTTATTATTGCTTCAACCTGAAAGGGCTTTTGTTTTCTCTCTCTCTGATTACCTCTTCGTCCGTTACCGCACCGCCTTTGACAATGTCTACCGCAGATGTAGACGAAATGCTAGGAAGAATTGTCTCGAGACCTCGGCCAGCAGTCACGAAAACCACCTTTAGTTTATTGTTAGTTTGGTTTGTGTTAAATACCAAAAGATTAGAGACCATTCTTTGATTTTTTGTATACTTTCCGGAATAGCATCCTTGATTTTTAGTTTGTCCATTGATGTTTTCAGGAACCTGACATAATAGACTCCAGTGAATCTGCTGATGCCGAAAGTGGACGAGATTCCCCGCCAATTACAATGACGCCAAAATTTTCTTTAATGAAATCCCTAACAAAAGATCCCTCGCTGCTAAGCAGTAAAGATGGTAAGCAGAATTTTTTTGGTTAATATACACGTCTTTCTATTTTTCTGATACCAGTAGATATTGTTGATTTGGATATTCATAAACGTCAATTTTGTCAAAACCAAAGAATAGAGGGCTATACAGAAGAAAATGACTTTGTCGGCACTTTGAAGTTCTGGCGTCAAAAATCAGAATCCACTTACAGGCACATAGAGAATAAGAAGAGAAAAGAGAAACTTGCTAGTAAGTTGAAATACTCTGATCAGAGAATATACACCTTTTGTGCCCAGAATATTGAAAATTGTATATAGCATATATACTACTTCCAAAAGGAGAATAAACGGAAATATGAACAATGTCACAGTAAGGGGGAAAATAATTAACTTTTCCACATTTGTATGAGTATTTATATTTTTTAGTCGTATTGTTTCTTTAATCTAATATTTGAATTGTAAGATAATAAAAAAAATTCATGCATTATTTTAATTCAAACAATACAAGAAATGAAAAATATAGTACATCAAATAAAAATAATAACAATAAAAATATAGATAGGTAGATTATAAATAATTATTTTAATATATATAAAAATGGAAATGAAGAACATAGAAGAGTCGTACAGAGATATTCCAAAAAAAGAGAAAAACTTTTCTAAAAAATAAATATAACTTACAAATTGTTTTCTGGGAACTCGGAAGTACATCAGATATACTTTTCTCAGTACCACCTTCAAATATGCAAGCAAATCAATCCAAAATCAACAGCTTGTTTGAAAATTGGTTGCAAATATCACAATTATGGATACTTAAGTGCTTTCTTGAAAAAAAAATATAACTTATCTCGCAGAAAAACGTAACGAGACTTATACTTTCCCTGAGCACAATATAAATAAGTAGTCACGTTCTATAACAAGCTGCATATCTCAATAAAGAGCTCCGAATCTTCCTACCTCATTTTTTAAACGATGAAAATTCTTTTCAGTCTTACACCGAGACAAAGATTCCAGAGGCCTGGTGAAGACGATAAAGGGCACCTTCACGGAATTCAGGAAATTGCCCCGGCAAAGCCTCATCCTCTTCGCCACAACTTTACTTCTAGTCCTTCTCTTCTTCTCCGCAGGGGTGCTGCTCTATCGAATAGGTAAAATCCAGAATAAATACTCGCTGGCACTTCAAGGAAAAGTAGGAGCCGGCTCGCTGGACATTTACAATGACCTGCTCCGGTGGCATTCCCAGATGCACTCGAAGTCTGCGGGAGCTGTTAATGATTTTCTTGATTCCAACTTGGATCTCATCGCACAGGTGAGGAAATTTCAACACATGTTCTTGTTAGTTTATAGCACATCCGCGCAATACAACAAAGTATAAAAAAAGGGTCGTATTTAACCGAGCACCAAAGTAATGTTGATATGATTTCCAAAAATTTATCTTGTGTTACCAAAAATCATAGTTGAGCACCAAAATTGAATTACCAACTTATTTATTTTTGAGCACCAAATTATTTAATTTTTGAAATTTATTTATAAATCTTACGTGAACGCTAAATATTTGAGCACCAAAATAAACCTAGCATGCGAATCGAAAATGCATAAATTATTGTTCCGCTCGCGCTTGACACGCAAACCTAACCTAAGGAAGCTAACCTAGCTTGCATGTTGAAAATGCGCGAGAGATTATTTAATGTTTTTGGTGTTTATGTATAACATAAAACTTTATTAAAATAGTATAAAATGAAACAATGTAATTTACAAATGAAACATAAAATAAAACTAATTATAATTTAAAAGGTGTGATGTAGTGTCTTCCTGCTCATAGAAGAGAACAAAGGCTCATGAGGTATTTAGGTGACATTGGAATTACACGTGAATCATTATATTTATGCCATGTGCTCGCATATGCATGTCTACAGTAGGCTGTGTAGTGTCCACTGATAAGACAATGTATACAGACTATAGCGACAAGGGGCTTCGTTGTCTGCTGCATAGTCTCCTGTCCAATCCCTCTAAAGGAAAATCGATAGCATCATTCAATTTTCTTTGGAATCTTTCTGTGGAAGAAATCCGTTTTAAATGGTCAAAATGGAACAAAACCAAAAAAAGTGCAAAAATTTAACAGTTTTTGGCAAATTCAAAAGTGATCCGGTGGGCTGCTGAGATCGAAAACTTGGATTTGTGGAATTGTATTGTCCACAACACTTCACATAGTACAAAATTGTTGAGCAATTTGCTTGAGCATCCTCTAAAAAAAATTAATAAAATTATAGATAATGGACTTCACATACTCCACATGATCTCTTTATCTTTTTTTGATAACATGTTTTATTTTATGTTTTCAATAATATGCAATGATTAAAAAAAAGATATGAAAAAGCGTTATTTTCTTGATAAGCGTTATCGATTGTTTACCAAAACTTGATTATTGCGTTGCATTCCCATATGCAAAAATGCTATTTTGCAATCCAGCATAAAAAAATCACTATTTACTCATAAGAGCTAATTATCTTGGATTGTGAAGTTCCTGAATTAGAATAACACTAGATTTACTAGAATACTAGGGTGCATATTGAGAATTGAGAGAGAAGACTTCTCACCATTTACTCTAAAAATACTTTGTTGTTGTTTAGTACAATCAAAATTAGATTATGTATCTGTGATCTGGTGCCCACTTATGTTTCTCTAAAACGATGTGTTGAATATGACTAACATATAAAAAAAATTTCAGGTGCGTCAGTCATTGGAGGCCCTGTCTTCGTTATTGGTACAAAATGCCAACCCACCGATACACGAAGCAGATCCAAAACCACCTGAAGCATCCAAAGACGATAGTTAGCAAATAGAATATCCAATTTACCAAAAACTCCCGATTCCCAAGTACATCCTTTATAACTTTAGAGTAAACCTTATCAGTATTTTGACAGGATTCTGAAGTGAACATCTACCGACTGTAGATCTTTGGTATATATACACGGGGTGTTCGATAGTACCAGCACAGTATATAATTTTTCTATATACACAGCTTACACCCTGTGTATCTGCCACTTATCAATCATGCCATACTAGAATATGTAGGTTAAGTAGAAAATCAATTGCAAAATGTATTTTGTATAATTTACGAGTTGATTAGCCAGCACTTTATACATTATATGTAGTGTGGTACTTGCACGGGTGCAAGATTCAAATCAACTGCAAATTAGGTGATAATTTCACGTAATAGTTCGATGAAAGATTCAATTTTGAAGTGCCAAAATCTACTTTCATTTATTTTCCGTACTAATAATCTAGACTGTTGATCGTCTAAAAAAGTGTTGATAAAACTGTAGATATGATACAGTATGATATGTACAAAGTTGTATAAAGACAAGGATACATTTCATTATTTAATTTCTCTACATCTCCTAATTCGAACTTGGAATGACTGAACTCTGAGGTACTGAGTTCTGCCTGAGATATTAAGATAATATCCTAATTTAGTTACTCATAATAAACTAATTCTGACATGTTGAGTTGGAATTCCAACTCAACAACTCGGAATTAGCTGATTCTGAGGTACTATCGGTTGGAATTCTGAATTAGTAACTTACAGTTAGCTAATACTGAAATAATCAAATGGAATTCTAACTCAGGATGATAGTATCTACTAATTTCAAGGTACTAAGTCGAAATATTCTGAGATACAAGTAGGAAATCCAAATAAGTAACTCGCAATTAACTATTTTTAATTCTGATATGTTAAGTTGGAATTCCAACTCAATAACTCGAAATTAGCTGATTCTGAGGTACTACACTGGAATTCTGAATTAGTAACTTTCAATTAGCTATTCTGAGATACTTAGATGGAATTCTAATTCAGTAACCTAGAATTTACTAATTCCAAGGTACTAAGTCGAAATAATCTGAGATACTAAGTAGGAATTTTAACTAAATAACTTGCAATTAGCTGATACTTCAGAAGATACTAAGTTGGAATACTAACTCAATAACTCGTAACTAGCTGATTCTGAGATAATTATGACAGATTAAGTTGTAATTCTATGTTAGTAACTCGCAATTAGTTAATTTTGAGATACTTAGTTGGAATTCCTTCTTAGAAACTTGGAAATAGCTAATTCTGAAATAATAAGTTAGAATTCTAAATTAGCAACTCGTAATTAGTTCATTTTGAGAATTCTAACTTATTAATTTAGAGTTCACTAATTCTGATGTACAAAGTTGTAATATTCTGAGATACTAAGTTGAAATTTAACACACAATTAGCTAATTTTGGGACACTTCTTTGGAATTCGCACTCTTGGAACTTGGAATTAGCTAATTTTGCTGTACTAAGTCGAAAGTCTGAGATAGTCAGTTGGAGTTATCACTTAGTAACTCGGAATTTGTTAATTTTGATTTACTGAGTTGAAGTTCCTCGTAACTAGCTAAATTTAAAGATACTCAGTTGGAATTTTAACTTAGTAATCAAGAATAAACCAATTTTGAGGTACCAAGTATTAGGAACATTCCAAGTTCCAATTTTATTATTAAATTATTCTAACTTAGTTAGCTTAATTAGCTAATTCTAAGAAATTTTGTTGAAATTAATTGTGACTTAGAATTTACTAATTATGTGGTACTAAATGGCAATTCTGTGATACTTAGTATGAATTTATCATTTAGTAACTATAACTAATGCTGATATACTGAGTTGAAATTATAACTTAGTAACTCGTAAATAACTGATTCTGAGATCAAATAAATACATGTTTGGAATCTTTGGTGTGAATACAATTCAAGAAATTAATATTACCCAAAACAACCGAAACACCAAACTCACCTCCGACGCGCGTTTCTCCAACAAAGGTATCATCTTCAGGAGCTAAACAATTACTCATCTGATCCAAATTGTTATTTCTGATTTAATTTTATCGTTCACAATTATTTGCCTTTGAACTTCCAGCATGATTTGAAGAGCTTCAATATACAACATGTGATTTTAGAAATGTGTTGACTTTTGTTCCAATGATTTGGAAAGACACTTTACGGCATTTCAGAATTGAATATTTCATTTTTCCAAAACATATTTCCAAATTCAAATAAATCCCAATTACAGTACTTGGGAAGTTTTAGATTATGTACAAATTATTTATTCCAATTTTAGCTCCTGTATAAACCCATAGAATATGTGATAGAAACTTTTGGGCAGATATAGTTTTAGACCAACTTAGCTGTACGAATAATTTGGGTGGCTTTAAACAGACCGGACAATATTTATGAAAAGTGATAGTCCAAGAACACAGTGTCCCCAGACTTATTTTATTTTCTGAAAGACAAAATGTGGGGCCTCAGGTAGTGTTCATATGTATATTGAACGGCCGCATACCTGCTACAGATACGAGGTGAGAAAGGTAAGTAAAAATAGGATCAACTTATCTTAAATTCTGATGGCTGATTTTTATATATATTTCGTAAAATTCTATTACAAAATAATATTGAACACTGCCAGACACTTTCTGCCGGCCATAACTTCTGCCAGACGCTTTAAAGCTTCCAAACAATAATTTAACCAAACTTATATTCTGACGCGTGATTTATATATATATATATGTTACCTAGGGGGCTATTTCAAAGTTCAAACATACTTTTTATAGTAATAATCGAGTACAATACAATTTTTTTGTACACACTTTTCAATATCTCGTTTAGTTTTTGAGATTTTGATGCTTTTTATGAAAAAAAATCCCTACTCTTTTTTGTTCGCCCTGTTGATGAATTCGGAGAAATCAAGTTTGAAGGGTCGATAGAGTTCGTTCAGATAAAAAAAATTCAAATTTTTTCGTTAATTCGGGAGATATATCGAGTGGTATGATTTGTTGGTAAATGCATCCTTTACCGATTTCCTGATTTTTATATTCAGTTTCGATCATCAGTTTCGTTTTTATTCGTGTTTTAGAATACCGACATTTTTCGGAAAATTTCCTGGAAAACCCGGTTTGTCTTTTTTATATACTTATGAATAGGAAATATGAATGAATTGAGTCAAATCCCAAACCCGTCTCGAGGAAAGTAGGAATTTAAGAAAAAAAAAACGGGAAATCGTTGTAAAATATTTCGGGGGGGACGTTTGGCCCTTACTATTTTTCCGGCTGAAGAAATATATGTTTACAATAGTCCCCTGAGTAACATATATAAAAATCACGCGTCAGAATATAAGTAATTATTTTTTGGAAGCTTTAAAGCGACTAGCAAAAGTTGTGGCTGGCGGAAAGTGTCTGGCAGTGTTTAATATTATTATGTAATAGTATTCTATGAAATATATATATAAAAATTACCATCAGAATTCAAGATAAGTTGATCCTATTTTTACTTACCTTTCTCACCTCGTATCTGTAGCAGGTATGCGGGCGTTCAATATACATATGAATGAGTCCCCACATTTTGTCTCTCAAAAAGTAAAGTATGTCTGGGGACCCTGGGCTCTTACTCTATAATTTTTAGTGTGCCAACTTGAATGCAAACAAACTCTCCAGGTACAATTCACGAAAATTCTAATATTTGGTCTACACATATCAAAAGTTCAATTCTCCGGTGAGCTAGAAAATTAAGAGAAAAATCAAAAAGTTGATGGTGGCTATGTACTTAACTGTCGAAAGTTGTATCATCCAGCAGTCTTTCTTGGAAAAACTAAACAGCACATTCAGGTTGGTCCCCACGAGGTCAAATATCATCAATCTGGAAATTATCAGTAGGATTCAAATCTGGACTTTTTAGAGGCCACATTATACCAATCAATAGAACATAAAATGAGTGATTTTTTTAACAAAACCAGATTGCTGTATTGGTATTCATTTTATAAGCTGAACACTTGAATAATACGTTTTTTGTATCTGAATGTTTAAAACAAATTGATAAATGACAGATGCGTATCCAAAACATAATAAAATATAACTAGTAATATCTTCGATGTGATGGGCCCAGTCGGTTTCCTAATCGTATTTTTGTTCTGAAAAAATCCTCTATTGATTGGCCTAACATTATTTCAAGTCCAGAAATGTATTAAAATGAGAAGTCATTCAACTTTTGAAGCTTTATTCTCAAGTTGATGACTTGTTTTCAGGGTAAAATCTTGACACTGAGGACTGACGTATGAAAGGCACATTTGTGATATTTCTAAGGAAGATGGTCTGATTTAGAATTAGGAATTTACCTATTTTGTTTGCAAAACAACATTTGGGGTTTGTTATTTGAAGTTTTGTATATTTTTGTATTTAGTTAGTGATAGGCACGTTTTAAAATAGTTTTGTTTTTTATTGAGGGTTTTAGATGTTTATTGTTGTAGTTACAATGGATATTTTATTTCCTGTATTGTTATTATTTTGTTGTGTTTATCAGAGAGGGCTACTTCAGATCCGGGGAGGGCTTTTTAATTTGAAAAGAATATTTTTCTAGCGTGTTTTTGGAAGTTGGAATGGTGCGTGAATGTCGGTGATTGGTCGGTTGGGGTACTTTTTGTTTGGAGAAGCCCTCTTCAGTATTCTTAATACAGAAAAACCTGTGATATATATTTGTTTTGCTTTTCCATTTGATGAGTAAAGTTTCACTATTTGACCTGTGTCTTTATTCAGTTAACCTTCTCCCAATTTTTTAAAATTCCAAAAATCCAAACTTAACTTCGATTGCGTTTGGATACGCTTAGATCAGATTGAAATTTAGCTCAGTAATATGAATTTTCGTAATTATAGGTGATGCTATTCTGCAGTAGATAATGGCTTCGAAAGCCTGTACACCGAATTGGCCTGCTCTTGGAAGAATATAATTTGTTGATAGTTTGAAGAAACAGATTATCTTTGGAAATTTCCAGAAACGTAATGAGTTTTCTTCTATCCCTCATAGTTCTCAAAATATTTGATTTTCGTTTCGTAAAAAATTATTTTAGCATTGCTCGCCATCTCTTGGACAGTAGCTGAAGTTGACTACCGCAGCGTGGCAATGGCGGCACGTCGATACTCTCAGTTCAGATCGAAATTTCCCTCAAACAGGAAGATTTTGACAAGCTGAATCCATAAACGTAATTAGTTCACTTTTGTCTTTCATAGTTCTCAATATATTTGAATTTCCGTTTCGAAAGAAATATTTTCAAGTATAGCTTCTCCATCTTTTGGGCAGTAGCCGAAGTTGACTACTGCGGCGTGGCAATGGCGGCACGTCGATACTCTCAGTTCAGATCGAAATTTTGTCTAGTTCTATGAAAAAAATATGAGAATATTACTGTTCATAATTAGAACTGATGTTATTCCTCAGTAGATAATCACTTCAAAATCCTACACACCGAATTTGGCTGCTCTTGGACGAATTTTATTTTTTGATCGTTTCAAAATAAATTGGCCTCAGAATCCTAACACAGGAAGATTTTGACAAGCTAAATCCAAAAACGTAATTAGTTTACTTTTGTCTCTCATAGTTCTCAAAATATTTGAATTTTTGTTTCGAAAAGAATATTTTCAAGCATCGCTTCGCCATCTCTTGGGCAGTAGCCGAAGTTAACTACCGCGGCATGGCAATGGCGGCACGTCGATACTCTCAGTTCAGATCGAAATTTTGTCAAGTTTTATGAAAAAAATATGACAATATTACTTTTCATAATTAGAACTGATGCTATTTCGCAGTAATCACTTCAGAAGCCTACACACCAAATTTGGCTGCTCTTGGAAGAATTTTATTTTTTAATCGTTTCAAGAAACAAGGTTAACCAACCCCTTTGGAAATTTTCGGGATAAATATGAAGAATAAATTGGCCTCAAAATGCACACAACGGAAGATTTTGACGAGGTGAATCCAGAAACGTGAATAGTTTTTTTTATCTCTCATAGTTCTCAAAATATTTAAATTTTCGTTTCCTAAAAAATATTTTAGCATTGCTCGCCATCTCTTGGACAGTAGCCGAAGTTGACTACCGCGTCGTGGCAATGGCGGCACGTCAATACTCTCAGTTCAGGTCTAAATTTTGTCTAGTTCTATGAAAAAAATATGAGAATATTACTTTTCATAATTAGAATTGATGTTATTCCACAGTAGATGATCACTTCAAAAGCCTACCTACCGAATTTGGCTGCACTTGGACGAATTTTATTATTTGATCGTTTCAAGAAACTTACACTTTGGAAATTTTCAGGATAAAAAGAAAAAAATGAATTGGCCTCAGAATCGTAACACAGGAAGATTTTGACAAGCTAAATCCAAAAACGTAATTAGTTTACTTTTGTCTCTCATAGTTCTCAAAATATTTGAATTTTTGTTTCGAAAAGAATATTTTCAAGCATCGCTTCGCCATCTCTTGGGCAGTGGCCGAAGTTAACTACCGCGGCGTGGCAATGGCGGCACGTCGATACTCTCAGTTCAGACCGAAATTTTGTCAAGTTTTATGAAAAAAATGTGACAATATTACTTTTCATAATTAGAACTGATGCTATTTCGCAGTAATCACTTCAGAAGCCTACACACCGAATTTGGCTACTCTTGGAAGAATTTTATATTATAATCGTTTCAAGAAACAAGGTTAACCAACCCCTTTGGAAATTTTCAGGATAAATATGAAGAATAAGTCGGCCTCAAAATGCACACAACGGAAGATTTTGACGAGGTGAATCCAGAAACGTGAATAGTTTTTTTTATCTCTCATAGTTCTCAAAATATTTGAATTTTCGTTTCCTAAAAAATATTTTAGCATTGCCCGCCATCTCTTGGACAGTAGCCGAAGTTGACTACCGCGGCGTGGCAATGGCGGCACGTCGATACTCTCAGTTCAGATCGAAATTTCCCTCACACAGGAAGATTTTGACAAGCTGAATCCATAAACGTAATTAGTTCACTTTTGTCTTTCATAGTTCTCAATATATTTGAATTTTCGTTTCCTAAAAAATATTTTAGCATTGCTCGCCATCTCTTGGACAGTAGCCGAAGTTGACTACCGCGGCGTGGCAATGGCGGCACGTCGATACTCTCAGTTCAGATCGAAATTTTGTCTAGTTCTATGAAAAAAATATGACAATATTACTTTTCATAATCAGAACTGATGCTATTACGCAGTAGATAATCATTTCGGAAGCCTACACACCGAATTTGGCTGCTCTTGGAAGAACTTAATGTTTTAATCGTTTCAAGAAACAAGTTCAACCCCTTTGGAAATTTTCAGGATAAATATGAAGAATAAATAGACTTAAAATGCACACAACGGAAGATTTTGACTAGCTGATTCCAGAAACGTTAATTAGTTTTCTTTTATCTCTCATAGTTCTCAAAATATTTGAATTTTCGTTTCGAAAAAAAATATTTTCAAGCATTACTTCGCCATCTCTTGGGCAGTAGCCGAAGTTGACTACCACGGCGTGGCAATGGCGGCACGTCGATACTCTCAGTTCAGATCGAAATTTTGTCTAGTTCTATGAAAAAAATACGACAATATTACTTTTCATAATTAGAACTGATTCTATTCCGCAGTAGGTAACGACTTCAAGAGCATGCACTCTGAATTTTGAATTTTGGAAATATTCATGAAAAATATGAAGAATAAATCGGCCTTAAAATGCACACAACGGAAGATTTTGATGAGCTGAATCCAGAAACGTTATTAGTTTTCTGTTATCTCTCATAGTTCTCAAAATATTTGAATTTTCGTTTCGTAAAATATATTTTTAAGATTGCTTCGCCATCTCTTGGACAGTTGACCACCGCGGCGTGGCAATGGCGGCACGTCGATACTCTCAGATCAGAATAAAATTTTGTCTAGTTCTATGAAAAAAATACTACTTTTCATAATTAGAACTGATGCTATTTAGCTATTCCGCAGTAGATATTATTATAGGTCACCCCTTTGGAAATTTTCAGGATAAAAATAAAGAATAAATTGTCCTTTAAAAGCCCATAGCAAAAGATTTTGACGAGCTGAATCCAGAAACGTAATTAGTTTTCTATTTCTCATAGTTCTCAAAATATTAAAATATTTGAATTTTCGAATACTTCTGTAAATTGCCCATGCAGAGTTTTTGAAGCATGTGCAATTTTCAAGCATATACCTATCTTGGACCCTTTTGTGTCCGTAAACTGCAAGACAGTTCACATACGTTCAGAAAGTCATATTTTCTTTGGTTCAGAAGTATTAACTTTGTTAATACTGGAGGAATTTACCATGCGGGGTCCAAAACCCTGGGTGGACAGCCATGTATCTGAATCAACCATAATGGCTCGGCACTCTCGGCAGGTCTGTGCTCGGCAGACACCGATAAAAAGTGTCAAAAGTTCTTAAGTTTTCCATCCTTGTTGCAGTTGTGATTGGTCACTATAATGGCGGGGTATTTAAATGTCAAAACAGCATTCTATCTCCGCGCCATTATAAAAGAGAAGAAAAACATTTCAAGTTTGGAAAACTTAATGAATATTTGACATTTGGCTCTTTTTATCGGTATCGGTGTCTACCGTGCCATTAGAAACCTGTATTGATCTCTGATTCGACCATTCCCAATTCTTGAGCGTTTCGTATATTTCACAAGCACGATGTCGATGGCTATTTCCATGACCTTGGAGACTAGACATAGGTTTAAAACTAGTTGCAGTATTGTGCATATGACCTTTGGAGATTCCCAGATACTTCAGTAACTCTATAGAGATTAGAGAATGAGAGAATGAATGATCGACCACCCATTTACCCACGTGCTCAAATATCCCCGACAAGTTGTCAATCGAAATCCCACATCATATTCAATCCGCCCGACCAGCGCTGCCGATATCCGATATAATCCAGTACGATTGGGTTTTGAGACAAGAATCGATTGTAGCACCACCAAACTTGATATGCTAGTAGTTGGAACCATGATAAACACGAAAAAAAATTGTTTACCGAAATTCCAGGGGTGGAACATTGTTTTTTTTAGTTTAAAAATAAATAAATAGATTTTTGCTGTAATCTTGGAAATTATATGATTTATCGAAAAAACAAAACAACAAGGTGAAAGACAATTCAATTCTCCAGAAAAATTATTTTTAGTAATATCATATGAAATGCGCTAGTTTTCTCAGTAAACCTGATTGAACGCCGACATCAACTTTGCGGTTGACCCTTACCGCCGCTGAAAGTTCTGGCGGAGCCGAATATTTGATTGGTCATAACTCTGCTAAAAATGATCGGAGAAGAAAAAGGAAAAGTTATTATCATTTCTGAAGACTCCTACTTTCTCAAGCAAATATAATATGCGAGTATTTGAGTACCTAAAATGTGTTTTGTCGCACTTCACGGAGATGTCTGCGGATGATCTGAAAATCATGAATAATTTAACCGGTGTGAAGTTACCGGCCAATTTCCAGCGGCCGAATTGCCGAAGATTGCCGAACGTCCATAGACGTACTTCCTTTTTTTTATTTAGGTAAAATGAGCTCATAGATGATCAGTGTATTGATAAGTTTTATGGAAACATCATATTACTTTCAATCGAATAGAAAGGAAATATTTTATTATAATTATGATTATAATAAAGTGTCTCGTATATAAGAATAAAATATACTCGATCGGCTAAAAAATTCAGTGGTTGGTAGGTATTACAAGAATATAAAATAAACTTCATGATCGAAAATAATATGTTCTGTTTACGAATACATACATTAAAATGAAATGAAAAATAGCTCACGGGAACACAGTAATTAATGATTTTGTCAAAACGGGTTTAAAATTAAAGAAACTGGAAGAAACAAGCTTATAGTCATATACATTCCACTAAAAAATCTAAATGTATTTGAAAAAAACACCGTGAAAAGATGAATCAGTAACGGGCCGACAAAGGGGTCGAAATCGTAAAAAAATAAAAATTGAAATAAATCAGACGAAGAAGAAAATTTAAATAATTCGAAACAACAAGAAGAAAATGGACTGTCACATCTATATTCCACTAGAAAAATCAAACTTCCATTGGAAAATACACAGTGAGAAGATGAATCAGTAAGGGGCCGTCAAAGGGGTTGAAATCGTAAAAAAATGAAATAATTCGGAAAACGAAGAAAAAAATTTAAAAAATTCGAAACACCCAGAAGAAAATGGACTGTCACATCTATATTCCACTAGAAAAATCAAACTTCCATTGGAAAATACACAGTGTGAAGATGAATCAGTAACGGGCCGTCAAAGGGGTTGAAATCGTAAAAAAATAAAATAATTTGGAAAACGAAGAAAAAAAAATTTGAAACACCAAGAAGAAAATGGACTGTCACATCTATATTCCACTAGAAAAATCAAACTTCCATTGGAAAATACACAGTGAGAAGATGAATCAGTAACGGGCCGTCAAAGGGGTTGAAATCGTAAAAAAATTAAATAATTCGGAGAACGAAGAAAAAAATTAAAAAAATTTGAAACACCCAGAAGAAAATGGACTGTCACATTCATATTACACTAGAAAAAGCAAACTTCCATTGGAAAATACACAGTGAAAAGATGAATCAGTAACGGGCCGTCAAAGGGGTTGAAATCGTAAAAAAATTAAATAATTTGGAAAACGAAGAAAAAAAAATTCGAAACACCAACAAGCAAATTGACTGTCACATTTATATTCCACTTAAAAAACCAAACTTTCATTGGCAAGCGTACAGTGAAAAAGTGAAAAAGTAAATCACTAACAGACAACTAAAAAAATTGACCCCTCATTTGAAAACACGTAGTAAAAAAACGAAAACATAAGAAAAAAAAATTCCAAACTCGAAGTAGGAAACGGTAAATACATATTTCATAAAAAAAACAAATTCTCATTAGAAAATATACAGTGAAAAGAGAAACTAGTTATGGGCCGCCGGAGTTGGCAGGAAAGTAAAAAAAATTAAAATTAAAATAAATCTGGTACCTTCACATTGTAAGTACAGATAAATGAGTTTTCATCACCTAGTATTTTTGGAAAAGTTCACACATGTCATTAACCGTTTTCTGTTTTACATTTTCGTGTTCTGATTTATTTCAATTTTTATTTTTTTACGATTTCGACCCCTCTGACGGCCGGTTACTGATTCATCTTTTCACTGTGTATTTTCCAATGAAAGTTTGATTTTTCTAGTGGAATATAGATGTGACAGTCCATTTTCTTCTGGGTGTTTCGAATTTTTTAAATTTTTTTCTTCGTGTTCTGATTTATTTCAATTTTTATTATTTTACAATTTCGACCCCTTTGACGGCCCGTTACTGATTTATCTTTTCACTGTGTATTTTCTAATGGAAGTTTGCTTTTTCTAGTGTAATATGAATGTGACAGTCCATTTTCTTCTGGGTGTTTCAAATTTTTTTAATTTTTTTCTTCGTTCTCCGAATTATTTAATTTTTTTACGATTTCGACCCCTTTGACGGCTCGTTACTGATTCATCTTTTCACGGTGTTTTTTTTCAAATACAGTTAGATTTTTTAGTGGAATGTATATGACTATAAGCTTGTTTCTTCCAGTTTCTTTAATTTTAAACCCGTTTTGACAAAATCATTAATTACTGTGTTCCCGTGAGCTATTTTTCATTTCATTTAAATGTATGTATTCGTAAACAAAACATATTATTTTCGATCATGAAGTTTATTTTATATTCTTGTAATACCTACCAACCACTGAATTTTTTAGCCGATCGAGTATATTTTATTCTTATATACGAGACACTTTATTATAATCATAATTATAATAAAATATTTCCTTTCTATTCGATTGAAAGTAATATGATGTTTCCATAAAACTTATCAATACACTGATTATCTATGAGCTCATTTTACCTAAATAAAAAAAAGGAAGTACGTCTATGGACGTTCGGCAATCTTCGGCAATTCGGCCGCTGGAAATTGGCCGGTAACTTCACACCGGTAATAATTTAGTAAATATGGAATTCTTATACTTAAGCAGCAACCCATACCTTCTTTGAACTATATGCAACAATTTTAAAGTAGTGTGACAGGTCCCACTTATACAGAGTGACTCATTTGAAAGCGGGCCACCTCTCTAATTAAATGAATTTTTTTTTTTGTATTTCGTGTAATTTTGTTTTATTACAATCGCAAAGCGCTTTCGGCTAACAAGCCATCATCAGTGCAATACCTGCAAGTAAGTAAGGTTGTTTGAAATGTAGAAAAAGTTTTTATGAAATTTTGAAATTACTTACTCGTCAAGTACAGGAGATCTATAAAAAGTTTTGCCAAACCATGGTTCACATTTGTTTTGGACGTACATTCAACACGTTAAAAACTAAGTATTTATATACCCATTAATGGGTTATTTTAAAAATGCAAATTTACATTTTTAATGAAAATGAAAATCTGCATGCTCGTTCTGGAACACCAGACACGATGCCCACGAGGTGCAGACGGAAATAAAAACCTCGTTTAACAACTTCACCACCTCTCTAAAACTGTTATTTATTATCCGATTCAGTTTTTTTTTCAATAGATAGAGCATCAATAGTTTTAGTTGAGTGACATAAATTCGAAATGAAAATAAAAATTTCAAGGCCTACTTCGAATTCTTTTCAAGGTCAAAAATCCAAAAAACATACTAGCGATTTTTTTAGATAGAAAATTACGTAGGAATGTGTCTAGGAATAAAAAAGTTATATGGGAATGAAATTTGAAAATTATGTCAATAAATCAACCCACCTCTTCAATTTCAGAACTTTCATCAAAATTCTGACTACACCACTGGATTCAGAATACTTCGAAATACATTTGATCAGAATTTCATCGAAATCTGTTCATAAATAAAAAAATTATAAAATAATAAAATTTGAAATTAGTCGAATTTTAGGTGAATTTTATTTTATTATTTTATAATTTTTCTATTTATGAACAGATTTTGATGAAATTCTGACCAAATATATTTCGAAATATTTTGAATCCAGTGGTGTTGTCAGAATTTTGATAAAAGTTCTGAAATTGGAGTAGTGGGTTGATATATTGACAACATTTTCAAATTTTATACCCATATAACTTTCTTATTGATGGACGCATTCCTACGAAATTCTCAGATAAACCACTTGAAAATGTCGTGAATCCAGTGGCGTCGCCAAATTCTATTTAAAAAAAATCGCTATTTCGGATTTTTGACCTTGAAAAAAATTCGCCTTGAAATTTTTATATTCATTTCGAATTCATGGCACTCAATTCGACCTATTAATGCTCCATCTATTGGAAAAAAAACTTCCGAATCGGATAATAAATATCAGTTTTAGAAAGGTGCCCCGCTTTCAAATGGGTCACTCTGTATATGCCAAAAAAAACTTTGTTTTACTCCTGCCTCATTTTTAACATACCCATAAAACCGGCATTCTCTTCAGTAAATTTTGAAAATAATCGCTTATTCATATCCTGTATATATATAGTTATTAACACTATTGTGAAGTGCAAACCTCTAGCTTGAATTGACATACTTAATTTTTTATGTAGGATGTGTATGAGCGATTATTTTCAACAATTACTGAAGAAATTGAGTTCTGCTCCTAATGTGGCGTCAGGAGTTAGTAGCACAGCCTACCCAGAACACGTGGCTAATGACCATAGCAATCGATGCCAAAACGCCAAAAAAAAGTCAACCAAAATAAATGTAAAAGCGTGGGGTACTCGACAAGTTTTTTCGAGCTCTTGAAGGCTAAGTATTGTAAAGTTAAAATTAGTTATATAAGAATTTTCGTTGAGATATCATTTGGTTATCGAAATATTGACATCATATTTATTAATTCATGTCAATATTTATAGAAATTGCACCTGATTTTTTAATTTTTTTGTTTCACATACTTTGTTACACGGTATTCAATTATTTACTGTAGCATGCAAATTTTAATCTAAATGGTTCATGAGATGCTCATGATATATTCCTATTCAATGTTTCCTGTATAATCGAAAATATAGGTATCTCTATTCTTGATGATTTTTCGAATAAAAATATACCTAATGTGAAACATTAGGGAGCAAATAGTTCACAGGTAATACTTTAAAATTATCCGAAATTAATGTAATTATTTTCATTACGGCAACTCCGCATACAACCAAACACAACCTGTGAAACAGGTGCAGACAATGTTGCCGATACTCAATTTTTTTCTCCATGACTGAATTTATTGATTGAAACATACGTATTTTTCTTCAAATGTCAATTTGTTCTAGATGACCGAAAAAGTAATGTATAGTCCAAATCGGTCTTATCGTACGGGTTAGCGCTGCTGAAAATTATTATTATCAACACAACTGCTTTTTGCATGTGAAAATCGTATATGTCTGTCTCATGTGTCATTGGGGTTTTATTTGAACGGATATGATTCAACACAAAGGAATGAGAGGAAACTAAATAAATTGTCGGTGACTAAGTCTTACACCCGCACGTTATGACCGATTTTGACTATAATTGTCATACTCCATTTCTGTGCGATTATGTGAAAAAAATTGTACCATTCCGGGGGTCAAAATAAGACTTTTTTCCCAAAAACATGTGCCTTAAAATTCTCTTCCTCCAACTTACAGACATCGCAAGTGGCGCGAAAAAAAAAGGAAATTTTGAATTTAGCTACATATTATGCAAGAAATGTTCGGAAAATTAATTTCAATAAAAGCTAAGACAAAGCAACGCCAAAAACCCACCGTGTCAAGAATTGTTTGACTCCCAAACGCTCCATCCTCTTCGTTACGCCTCTTAGACAAATTAGGTCACAAGTGGCATATTGAAGGCTCTCTCTCTCTCTCTCTCCGACGCGAACTACACCGTGCAACAAATCGGTGGAATGAATAATCAAATAAGAATCATAGATCATCGTAACCTTTCAAATTGGTTATTTTCACATTCTATTTCTAGATCACTCGATACATTAGGCATGACGAATAAGTTACCTAAAAACTCTAAAAACTATATTCGATATTCGATGACAGTCAAGGCTAACGTTACTATTGCAACCACAGTGTGAAAATATGTTTCTATCAAGAGCAGTGATGCGATTCGACAACTTCAAATTGTACCAACGTTTACACCAAATTTGTACTAAATTGTACTCAAACATAACAATACTCATGGTTATCACTCTATGCGATTAAAAGTGAAGAACACCCATTCTGCGCATGCGCAGAACTTTTTTTTGGAATATCTCAGAGGTGGAACGAAAAAACGACTGAATTGACCTTATTAGTTGAGCGCCATGTTTAGATGTGACTCTCAAAGATGGAATTCCGTGTACCATAGAATTCTATTGTCGACAGAATAAGTGAGATGGCATTTTGGTTGAATCCATTGAAGAGACAGAGACCACGAATTTGGCGCTTAGCTAATAAGGTCAATAGAGCCATATATTTTCTACATATATATTTAGTATTCTCAAATGTTGTGCGCCAGCGGATTTTGAGTAAAACTTAGTTTTCGCCAAATATGTCATACGTCATATGTCATATTATCGATTTTGTTTCATTTTCATATATGATTTGGGAAGTGGCAACATTGATGGGAATGATCGTATAAAAAAGGCTTTTCTTTTGATTGAATTTGACTCTATTCAACTAATCATAAATTCATAAATTCATAAATAACCACAGAGTGACAGAACAACAAAATAGGGATATTGTACAAGATTGGAGGAAGTTGTACATGTTGACTGATTGTACTAAATTTAGTACAATTGTCCAAAATCGCATCACTGATCAAGAGAGAGAGAATGAAATGAATTTGAATTGTTGACAGAGGCGTTGTAGGCAATTTATTCAATCTCAAGAGAGACTAGAGAGAGTATGTTTTGTTATCATATTTGATATCAGAATTACTAAATCCTGTGATAGTAATAATAGTAATGATAATAATAAACACTCGAAGAGTGAACCCAAAGAGAATGCATGTGCGGGTAGAGGACGGTTATTATTATTATTTGCCTTGGCGCTCCGGGTTACTCACTGATTTTTTTGGTAGTATATTCACTTTTCAGTTGTAGGAAAACCCGGAAATCCTACAGCACCACCTTGGGTTGTCGGTGTGTACTCCAATCTAGCACTGGAGGCATTTTTTTACTAGCAAAAGTTTAATATGTTTTTGTACGCCTGTAGTTGTTTTGTGCCTCATGACTAGAAACGGAATAGCTAATTGTGTATTTAGAGCACAAAATGATGGATTGCCGCTCGACAAAGACAGCGGAGAGCGACAATTGCACTTTGTTCTCGAATTATACACAATATTTTTTCGACAAACGCGGATCTCAGTTAGAAAAAAAAAACACTCGATACTTCATTGATCATATATTATTACATCATTACATTATTTTTTATCAAAATTCATATATTCAAAATGGCGACTCCAAGAGTATAAGACCTTGAAGAGTATAGAAAGAGTACCGCATTTTCTAGAGTAAGAATGTAATTTCTCCACAACCGTTCAGAATTTGCCAATTCTGAAGTCAAATTTGATAACAGAATGGTAACATCCTCGCTCTTAATATGGAACAAATATTCTACACTTGCTGTCTCATGCATTATGCGTATATTTCATTCCATCACTTGGTAAGGAATAAATATTCTAACTCTCTTGTAGCCATAATAACGTTAGCCTGACTGGCATGGTAGTGAAAAAATGTGAATTGAAATGTCAAACTAATTTTTGGTTGGCTTTCCATTTGATTATATGTAAAATTTGTGCTGTTGAGAAAGCCCAGTCTGTTACTCGGTTAGAATCTCATCTCTTCGAATTTCCATTCTAACCTTGTTACAGAAAATACCAATCATGAATATACAGTTCATATATAAAATAGTGATGAATATTGATATATCTTATTCGAAGTTTTCACAATTAAATTTTCACGCATCGGCATTAAATAATAATTTTTTGAAGGTCAACACAAAAAAAATCACCATCATCTGAGAAAATTATAGGTATTCAAAGTTCCCTCATATCATTAATAGCTTTGCCATTAACTTTGTTGACATAGGCAACACTGGATGTAAAATTACCTGGCTTGTTTCTCCGTTCTCTATCCATCCTTCACAGCGTATAGCGAATTGTATTATTTTGTTTTGTGATTGTGGTAGTCACAAAACGTGAAGAGTGGGTGAAAATTATCGTGAGAAAATAAACAATATGGGTTATTTGTTTTGGTGCAAAAAACCGTGATGCAGACAAGAGAGTGACTTCCACTAGACATCAAGGTAGGCCGTGATTTTGATTCATTTGTTTTGATTTTTTCGAGGCAGCATCCTTGGCATACTTATAGGTTAGGTTAGGAATCAGGATATTATGTTGTTATGGACAGGTGCTTGATATCAACATCCCAATGAAAGTGAAATGAAAGAAATACCTACCAGAAACTTTTATGGATGTCTGCTTTATTGCTGATTGGTGCACTTTCTAATTACTGTTACGTTATCTGGGCTTTAACTGTGTATCCATTCCATTCATTCTTTGGTTGTGTGGATTTTGGGTGCCTACCTAATGAGTGACAAAACTGACGAAATTAAAGTCAGGTAAGAGGTAATTTTAGCTGTTAATGCATTACATCCAATCATAACTGGACTAAGAGAAAAAAAGTAGTATATAGGTATGGCCTCAAAATCTGCCAATGGATTTTCGATTATTTACGAAAGCGCCTGAGGGCCAATTTTTCCGAATTTAAACTCGGAAATTCCGACTTTGAAGTCTTCGACAACGTCGATTTTATCATTTAAATTCCGACTTTGAAGTTGTTGAAAAAATTAAATTATTAAACCCACAAAATGTTTTTTTGTACGACCGGATCGGTGCATTTTTGTCTGAGAAAATCCGGAAAAACTTCAAAAAAGAGACCGTTTTTCAATAATTCACAATTTTTATAAATCTGAAATTGGACAAACAATATTTCGGAAACTGATAAATAACTAGCAGTTGTACAAATTATGAATTTATGAAAAATAGTCTCTTTTTCGATGTTTTCCCGGATTTTCTCAGTCGAAAATGAACCGATCCTGTCAAAAATTCATCGAAGCAATTTTGCTGGGGCGAAAAGGCGTGGTTTTCATTTACGAACTATCTCATAAAAAGTAGTATAGGCCCAGGAGCGTTTTATCCATGAGGCTGATGAGGCTAAAGCCTCAGGCGCCTCAGATTTTAGGGGCGCCGGCAGATCCTAGGAGAAAGCCAAAAGTTGACAGCGCTGGAAATGAAATCGGAGGATTCAATCACTACAGGCGCAGATAAATGTTTAGCCTCAGGCGCTTGTAACCCTTAAAACGCCCCTGTATAGGCTATTGCCGTCTTTTATTTTGTGTGAAAAGAGCCACTTATATTTATCTACAGCTTGTCCTACAAGAGATATTTAACTATCCAACTGGTCACTTGTCTAGGAACAAATTTTAAAGGAACATTCGACCTAAGATGCCTAAAAACCCTGGTGTACCGACTTATACCTGTAAATCTGTGGGATAAAACGAGAGACATTCGCCAACTTGTTTACGAGAAAACAAATGAATCCGTGGGCTGTTTTTCGAATATCCCGCGACACTTGAGTGCACCGCCACCGTCGGTTATCTTGTTAGGGTTAATTTTCATAAACAGAAGTTTGAAGTTTTGCCCACGATTCTCGAACATGAAATTAATAAAACAATATATATAATTATTGGAATATACGGAATCACTGTCCCCAATCAGTTCTATTTGTTACATTTTCGACATGATTTATTAATTTTTTTTGCTGAAATATAATTAACCTAAATTTCACATAGAAGTATTGCAGTTCAGCTGCATCGCATGGAAATTCACCATTAGCACCTGTCGATATCTGTGCATTTGTGCCCGAGTTTTCACTATAAACTTTTTTAAAGAAATAAAGAATAATTTTGTGGCCTCGAGTTTAATTGCATTTGGGATTTGATATTTGTTATGAGTTAAAGTGTTATATTGTTCTTCCACTTTTAAAAAACCGTTCAATATGACATGTAATAGTGAAAATATTTCTATTGTGCAATTTTGTTCGACAGAAAAGGGTATTTTTTGATCAACTTCACTAAAAAGATTTCCCCATTTCAAAATAAAAGGAATGCATGGAAAATAACCAAAACTTCAACAAGCTTACTGAAGACAAAACATTGATAGATTTCAGAGGGAATGGAGAAAAATTTATATTTTTAACTTTATCGCGGACTTTCGCTACTTATGGAAGATTTCAAGAGACGGTAAGATATAAAAACGCATCTCGAGTTGATTGAAGTGATTAGAAAACATTTTTGCTATAAAATATTGTCAACATGCATGGCGTTTTGAAATATCTGTTTCAAAGTATGTTCAGATTCTAAGTGGTGAGAACTCAATTTCCGTACTGAATATAAATGAGTAACCTACTTTGTTCATCTTTCTGGACTGTCGGCAGTGTCGGCACGAAAACGGAACATGATCAAATTATGAAAATATAAGGAAAATGAAGAAACACATCAATAATATAAGAAAATTCCCCTTTTTTTATTACACTTGCGGAAAAGTGTATATCGGAACCACGAAAAGATCCATAGGAACCAGGCTGAAGGAACATCAGCGAAATTGTAGATTAGGTCAAACAGACAAATCGGCAGTAGCGGAACACGCACTCAGTGATGGGGAACATAGGATACGGTTTGACAACGTAAAACTCCTTGCCTCCAACCAAGGGCATCACAGCCGTTTCGTACGAGAAGCAATAGAAATCCACAAACATACGGAGAATTTCAACAGAAAGGAAGAAACCCTGAATATCAACCGCATATGGGCCCCAATTCTGAGAAATGCGAGGGAAAGGACAAGTAACGAATTAATGACAGCAGGATTAATAAGGAGATGTTTTCGACTACCACAATAACAAGTGCAAATGCGAACCAGGTAATTAATACCCAGAACTACCTTACGACCCATAAATATGACTTGAGAGTCAGACCTAGCTCAGTCATCGGAGTAGAACGAAGATGAACAGACCTCTGAAGAAGCTAGCCACTCGCGCTAGCGAAACGTTAGGAAAGTATTCCAAACCACGACGGCATTCAAACCCGATTCAAAATAGTGATAGTGAAAATTTCGGCCGCGAAAGCCTTAGCCAATTTATCAGACCACTAATTCATTTGTTTTGTCTTCAAAAAATTCTAAACAAAATCTAATCAGTCGGCACACCAGGGTTTTTAGACATCTTAATTCGACCATTAAAATCGTCATGTCAAAAATGATCAATCGACGTTAAATCACCTCCAGCATCTTTGATATGCGTAATTCCCCAATTAATTTGTAGTGGTATGCATGCGTGTGAACAAATACTACACCCACAGTCACAGTTTATTTTTAAATATATCATTTAAATATTCGCTGTTTCATTTCTGCCAACTTTTCTGTTCGGAAACAATTGTTTTTCGATTTGCCGGCGATAAATTGAGTCAGAGAGTAAATAATGTTTGACGAACCTTGAAAGAATCGTTAAACTAGCAAAGCCCACATATTAACAAATTAGAGATGCCTTGGGCAAAAACGCTTACACAATAATATGGGTATTTCATTTTTATCGTTTCATAGCGAAATGCGACACGAAAACATTTTGGCGTGATATGAGGGAAAATTTCACTAAAGAGACGTATAACTGGTCTCTACACTTGAATGAAATAATAAAATAGACAATGTCGAAGTACCCTTCTCTACAAATATTTCCACCATGAGAAAAATATGAGGCAATCATCTGACAGAAAACAACTACTTCCCCGGCTAAGCCACGCTTGACATTGAATTACATCTGATGGATATTGTGAAAAGACTAACTGAAAAGCAAAAATCTGAAAGCGAAAATTCGCATTTTCATTCAGATAGTTGATTTTTGTGATTTCTCTAGTTTTCATTGAAAATTCATTGAACAAATTAGGCGTATTTTAGGGGTGAAGCCATGACCCACCAAAACGAATTATGATTTTATGATATACAGTGACCGCCAAAAAGTATGTACCATATGGGAAAAAAGTTTATTATTAGAGTATTGAAAAAAAGATTCTTGGGAAAAGTTTGTGCATGTCCGATAACCTAAAAATCGATTTTGACACATGTCACGTGATCGCTGGTATGGCGGCAAATTGAAAAAAATTACCATGAATAGTCAAAAAGTCGGATAAAATGGCAAGATATCGAAAAAAGTTATTTGAAAAAGTTGCTCTGCTTCGCGTCGCGCGGTAACTCTCTTTGTTCGAGCGGCAATCCATCACTTTGCGCTCTAAATACACAAATAGCTATTTCCAACCGCATTAATATGACGCTCCAGCATTTTCTGTTCTGTACAAAAACGGCTTCAAAGTTATCATTATGGCAGAAATATTTTGATTCACAAACTAAATACGGCTAGTGGAATGGTTTTAAGATGGAAATTATCGTTTTGTAAATTAATACCAAATAGCTCAGTTGTGTCAATTGACGGGTTTCACGAGTTCAAATTCCAGCGCAATTTTTTCTTTTTACTGTCTTATTTTGGTGTTAGTAACAAAATATTGTCATTCGTATAAATACCAAAATTGGGTGTTTGGACAATCATGAGGTTTTATTTGCCAAAACAAAGACATTTTTTGTACCAGTGAAAAAAATAAATATTTCCACATAAGTCGCTCATTTTCAAGTTTAGAAAAAAAAATCATAGGAGCTTTGTTATTGAGAATGTAGTTACGAGTCGAAATTCATGATAAAATATAGAGTGTTCCATTTAAAAAAATATCATTTTATGAAATATTTCGAAAACGCGACTGTCAATTTTTTTTTGTTTTCTGCGTCGAGAAGGCCATTAAAAATGCTACTATAGTTTGTCCATTTAACCGAATTCGTAGCATCAATAATAACGGAGTTGGCAATGGTGCCGACTTAATTTTGAACACCCTGTATATTTAATAACACTATTATGAAGTGCAAAACCTCAATCTTTAAATCACTTACTTCATTTTTTATGTAGGATGTGTATGAGCGATCATTTTCAACATTTACTGAAGAAATTGCCGGGATTAAGGGTGAGTTGAAAACTGAGGCAGGAGTAAAACCGTGTTTTTTCTTCAGCATGTATAAGTGAGACTTGTCTCACTAGTCTAAAATCGTTGCATATGATCCAAAGAAGGTACTGATTCCTGCTCCAGTATAATTTTTCCATATCAACTAAAATATCCATGACTTTCGGATCCCCCGTAAATATCGTTGAAGGGTTACGTGAAGTGGGACAAAACACATTTTAGGTACTCAAATACCCACATGTTATATTTGCATGAAGAAGTAGAAGTCTTCAGGAACGATTATACTATAATTTTTCGCAAATTTATGAACTTGCAGTGGAGGGTTAGCGCGAGCATGAAATGTGACGTCTGAGTTAAACCACGATTTCTGAGAAAACAGCGTATTTCATGAGATATTACTGAAGATGATCCTTGCGGAGAATTGGATTATCTCTCAACCTATCGAAATTGTTTTTTAATAAATCTTATATTCTGAAATAACAACAAAAAAAAAATTTTTAATTGAAAAATTTTTTAGGTTCCATCCCTGATTTTTTGGTAAACAATTTTATTTCTAATAATACACTTTTTGCTCGAGCTTGTCTGTCGTTACTGTATTATTACCAGTGTTTTTTTATTTTCATCATGCGAACTAGACGCCACACCCCAGTGCCCCTTCTGAAACCGCGCTCGTTTAACATATTCCACCGTAAACCTTGAAAAATCATATCATCGCAGCACAATTCGGCAGAGAAATGTTCCCACCGTAATCTTGAACTACAAACTCGTCTACAAAATGTTTTTGTTGTGTTTCTTCGCAATCGCCGGGCGTCCTTTCTAGAGCCTTAATGTGCAGATGACATTTCGAGAAGTGATCTTGAAAAAATTCAAATTAAAGACTAATATAGAGTTGAGAGTTGATAGTATATTATCGTTCATTGATGAATGTTCGATTTGTAATGAATTCCGAAACCTTAGATTTGTGATCGAGTTAGAAATAGTGGCAAACGTTAATGAAAACAAGTTTTTTGGAAGCTGTTATGATCTTGTGTCAGTGTAGTGTTGTTTTTCGTTACATCAGATATTTGGAAAGACATATGATGGGGGCAGAAAGTTGAGGTAAGTTGAGACCGCCTGGAAATTATAAAATGCAACCGTTACAATCGACACATTGTATATTTTCAACAATTCGTACATGCAAATAAATACCCTGTATCTTATCTCTTAAAATTATATAAAAAAAACTAAAGAACACGCTTTACTTCGAACATGAACTAAAAAGTAAAAAATAATTGACAATATTCAAATGTAAAAAAAGCGTGGGTGCTTTCGATCTATATTCTCATATTATTTTTATTTTTATTTAACAATACTGGGCGTTCAAGAGCTCAACAGAACTTTGTCATGCTCCCCACGCTTTTTTACATTCGATTAATTTCATTGTCAATTATTTTTTACTTTTTAGTTCATGTTGGAAGTAAAGCGTGTTCTGTAGTTCTTTAAACTAATATTTTTTTTATGACAAAAAAATCGAAATATCCGACTCCGAAAACATACCACATACCATTTTTGAATCGAATCTGACCATAATCACAATACTCGTCCACCATCTTTCACCGCCATCTTGTACCGCCATCTTGAATTCATGAATTTCGACAAACAATTCGTAATCTCTGACCCCGAAAAACTCACACACTAATTTTCTATCGAACTGGACCATAATGACAAATCTCGTCCGCAGTTTTGAAGCCGCCATCTTTAATTAGTGAATTTTGACAAAAAATTCGAAATCTACGACCTAATAAACCCCCAACATACCAATTTTGAATCGAATCTGATCATAATCACAAATCATACATACAGTGTCACACATAAAGTTCGCGACACATGGAAGTTTTTTTTATTAATAAATATAATGAAAATTTGACTTCACAGTTAGTTTGTGATTGGAAAATTAGTGAAAAACAGCCTCTTTCCTTTTGTCATGTGCTACTCGAAACCTGTCAAATTTGACATTTTTTTCGAAAATCCTCAAAAAATCAGTTTTTTCTTGGATATTTCGAAAAAACGAAAAGAAAAAAGTTGGTCAGTTTTCAATTATATAGCTCTGCTCCAAATTTGGACTCTCTACTATCACTTCGATTATTTCCATTTTTTTTTTAATTTTTCGGATCTTTTGCTTCATCGATTCGAACGAAACATGATTCAAATTTCATAACTTTGATGACTACGAGACTTCAACGTCATATCTTGCCCAGAAAATACCCACATTGGTCTGTTACCAGAAAAAAAAATGCACCTTCAGAAATTCGTCTTTGTTGATGCAAAGTTCATCTAGTTTTCTTATTTCATTGTTGAACTGATTCGGATTTTCAGTGTATGGACGTTGTTAATATGTCAGTGATCGAATAAACGAATTTCTCTTAATTCTTATTACACTCGTATTTCTTTTCTTAGTAGATTTTCAACCAGTTTGATTATTTTTTTGACCAATAATTCATTTGAAAACAAACCTGAAATATCATACTTTTCTGTAAACTAAAAAATGACCTACAGTTTCATAACTATTCAAAAGACTTTCATTCTAGCGATTTGTACTATACATGATATAAAATTTCGTGATTTTAAACAATACAAGACTAATGTAACATCTCGGTAAGAGTGGGTAAAATAATCGATCGAATCGAAATAGCATTTTTCTTCAGTAGGCTTTTTAAACAAATTTTTAGTTTGGTTAATGTCAAATTATTTTTTTTGTGTACATATTTTCGTACAAAAAATTATTATTTGTTCGAAAACTATACATATATCAAAATATTCCTAACTTATCTGTAACTAACGGGATACAAATCTGTTAAAAAAAGGAATACGAGTATAATAAAGAATGACCAGTCCACTGGCCAGGTACAAAAAAAAAAAAATAAGAGAACGTCCAGATATTAGTCTTTATTGTTTCAAAGTTCATCTAGTTTTTTCATTTCATTATTAAACTGATTCGTATTTTCAGTATATGAATAATAACAGGACTTTATTCATAATCTTAAATGTTGTACAAATAAACGAATGATGAATGAACCCCGCCCATTCATAAATTTTCAGCCAATCAATTATCATTATTTTGACGTTCTCTCTTCGTTTTGTTGATTCCGCCAAATTCCCACATGTGAGATCACTTCTTAGGAATTTCTTGAACTCTTCAATAAGGTTATACATATTGAAGCCCTCTAGAATAAAAAAAATAGCGGGGCTGAATGTAAGTTGGGACACCAGTTAATTTTTGACGGTCCTGGGTGTTTTTTCTCCTATTTTTTCGTCTTTCCTTTGGGAAACACTATTGGCGTGGATGAATTCAAAGTTCAGGGGTGGTTTGGTAAATTCGTGATTTCATTGAGATTAATTGAAACGCTGACGTTTCGAATGATATCGTCATCCTCAGACTCGTATATCGGATTAGATCAGATGTGTAACGTTCGAAATGACAACTACATACTTTTACGCAAATAAGCTTATCAGTTTTTCCTTTATCGATTTGGGTAGGCTATGCAAATATTGAAGTCCGATAGACACGCAACAAATGACAAACGAAAACATTACCGTAGAAGAGTGTAAACGAAATCCAACCACGGCCTCTCCACGATAATGACGTAAATAAGGGAATTTGACAAAAACTTCCAGGCGAATGAAAAATTCATAGAATATCGTTGAGATCGATAACCTACATTTTCTTACTCCGAGGAAAAGTTGAACTTGATATTGAATTTTCAGACACGTGAGCTGATTGTCTTCGGACAACTCATCTTTTCTGCCGGTATTGTTTTACTGAATGTATACCGGGTGGTTTTAAAGTAAGAAACTGATTTTGAAAAAACTTTCTCCAGTCCAGTATCAGCAAAAACTCCGATAGATCTGGTCATCAGAACTATTTGGGAAGAACATAGTTGCTGCAACTAATGTACTGGCCATTCCGATCTTACTTTACCTCTTTGGTAATAAAGTTTTCCTAATTTTGTATTGGTCGTAGAAAAAATAATATATGCAACGATCATGTAATTGCTACTACTACACGAGCACGAGATTTACCACACTCGCCTACGTCTCGTGTCAACATTATCGTTACAGGATATACCTACTATTTATTCGGTTCAATGACTTCCAAAATAAAGAAATTATTTACTGAATTAACACACATTTCTATATAACCCTTGCGCTACTTATTTTTTACACATGAGGAAATTCGAGAAAGTCTCGTACGCTAAAACAATGCAATTAAACAAAATGCAACCGCGGACTTTTTCATAGAAATTTTCCATAAATATCTTTAAAGAAGACCCGTAGGATGTGTTTCTCATAATTTGAATGATTTTTGCAGCGTTGCTATTCATATGTCGATAAACACGTTTTTAACATGCTTATATCAGCTTCACTTGTATGTTTCTATGTAACGGAAATGATTTTCACCCACTTATAGATAGAAAAAAAATGGCGGCTCTAAGATGGCGAACGAGATTTGTGATTATGGTCATATTCGATTCAAAATTGGTATGTCTTTCAGGTCGAATATTTCGAATTTTTTGTCAAAATTTATAAATTAAAAATGGCGGCTCCAATATGGCGGACATTATTTGTTATTATGGTCTGATTCGATTCAGAATTCGTGTGTGAGGGTTTTCGGGGTCAGAGATTATGAATTTTTTCTCAAAATTCATGAAATCAAGATGGCAGCCTAAGGTGGTGGACGAGTTTTGTGATTATGGTCAGATTTGATTCAAAATTGGTATGTTGGGGTTTTTGGGGTCGAAGGTTTCGATTTTTCAGTCCTAAAAAAATATTACCTAGTTTAAAAAAACTAAAAAATACGCTTCACTTCCAACATGGACTAAAGAGTAAAAAATAATTGACAATTCAATTACTCAAATGTATAAAATGCGTGAGGTGCTTGGCAAAGTTCTTTTGAGCCCTTGAACGCTCAGTATTGAACAATTAAACTAAAAAATTATTAAACTAATAAAGGGCCATATTCTAACTTGGATCTGGCATAAGCAAAATAGAGCAATTCCAATGTCTTTCATCCTCTTGTATGTTGTTGAGTATATTGTTGTATATTACTCAATCGTATATCAAGGTACTCGATTTTTTGTAAATGATATTATGTTACATTTCGTCAAATTCAGATGTAGGCGATTACAAGGTTGATTAGAGGTCGCCAAGTTATTAATAGAAATTATAAAGAGAAGAGGTCCCAGATTGGAGCCGTGTGGCACACCGGATCTAACTATAAGTATGAGGCAGATTTGACGGATTCCTATTCTACAAATAGTTTTCTTTTAACTAGATATCATTTCATTAAAATTAGCAGTTGTCTGGGAAACTTAATTTTGTTAGTGTAATTTATAATTTGATAATTATAAAGCAACTATTGCCAAAATTTTTCAACGCATTAAGCATTGCATTGAACTCTTTGAACTTTCAACTCTGCCCTATTTATTTTACGAATCATCCACCAAGAGAGTCACACCCTGGCCTGATTGGAATTAACCCCGTTCAGTCGGATTTGGGTCGTTCTTCAACGTCCTTTAGTGGCAGCTTTTGCAACTCCCTATCTCGGTGTAAATTTGAATGTCATGACATTTTGCCCGGCCCCGACGTCTATGATCAAATTGAAAGTTATTATGGGTCACGAGTTCTAGCAGGAAATCGCAGAAAATCGCAGGAAATATTTTCACGTAAAACATTGTTTCATTCAGTTGTAGATAATCGCATAGGCGCGCCTTGTAACAAGTAAATTGTTACATCTCCTCTGAATCATTAAAAGTCTCACATCACAACAATTCTTTCTTAATTATCTACAAATATTTAAATAACTTGCCTTTGAGACGCAAATAAATGCCTATCTTAATGCTCGCGAATAAACAACTATTTCAATACTCGCCAATAAACGACTATTGATCGCAGTTCTGTCTTCTGTCATCTGTCACAGAATTTCTTCGATTAAAATCGTGTAAATATATTGTCGACCGAAAACAATTTTTTATGTGTTGTAAATTAATAAAACTAGTGAGCACCTTGCTTCATATCCTTTTCAATTAGAGGCGTAATTGTTGTGCCTGTGCACGAGAAGCCATCTTTATGATTTACTAATTTGAAGATTTTCACGATTTCCGATCCTTCAGGTTCCTAAAGGGACTAATAAAGGTTAGTTTGAGTAGTTATTCACATCTTTATATTATTTGCTGTGCATAGAATTCCTTCCAGACACTAAACAAAGTTGATTTTATAATTGATCATTTTTTTTATATTTGAGATAGCGTCCTACAACTTCCTGCATTTTCCTTTACTACATCCCATAGCCTTCATGCTTATTAAATGCTATTTTATTTCATTGAAGGTTCATGCATATTAGTGATTATTTTCACATGCTTTCAATTGATCCCAGAGCTTCTGTTTTTATTTTCAACAAATATATGTATTTAAATTCTAACTATGTTTCTTATATGAATATGTAATGATCAAAGGTAGTATTGTCACCTGATAATTGAACACAGAGCTCGAATCAAATGGAGGTGTGTAGAAGTGGTACATATTTTGAGGCCTATGAAAATTACAGGTCCAGCAAAGCACCTGGGTAACACTGATGATTTAGGATAATCTTTCCACCACTGTCCCATGCAACACTGAGGATTCAGGATAGTGTTTCCTGAGCTGCAGTCCCTCACCTAAGGATTCATCGATTAGAGCAACAGCCCTCTCCAAGCTAAGTACACATATTGTGTGCTCTCAGTGTTTCTGCCGAAAAAATTCTCTACTCTTATACAAACTAAGTGCATATTTTTCTACACTTCCATAAATTATTCAACTGTTCCAACTGTTAAAACTGCTCACTTTATTTGTGAAAATATATGTTAACGATTTTACATACTAGGTCTTGTTTAATTCTCTCTAACTATTGATTCTTGGTGGTGGCGCCCTTTTATAAATAAACATTGTAAGGTCTCAATAACGGCAGTGCAATGTCCACCAGGAATGAATGGTATCCAGTCTAACCCACCTGAGAAGAGTCTGCTATAAGTCTTAGTCTTGTCGGTGTTGACCTACTTTAGGCAACACTCTTTCTATTTGAGCAACTTATCGTTACAGCCTCTAGAGCTCTGAGTAACAGGAATGTCCGATATTATTATTATTATGAAGTAATTAGAACGGAAATTCCCGATGCCATTTTTCCTATTCTTGTTTTCTCTCTGTCGTCATCGTTGTTCATCTTGCTTATCTCTTGCTTTTTCTGCCTCTCTCCGTTCCTCCAACTTTTGCCAATGTTCCTTCTCATTTTTCTCTGCTTCTTTCTTTCTCTTGTCATTTTTCCAACCATTGCCACCGTTCCTACTAATTTGTTTTTATCTGGCTCTTCCTTCCTCTCCTCATTCCTCCAACTTTTGTCAATGCTCCTCTTCTTCTTTTCGTTGCCGTTCCATCCTGTATTCATTCTCTTTTTGTTCACTTTTCTTTTCTTTTCCTACACCTAGTGATAAATATTTTTATCATAATCTAATGATATTATCACGTGCTCTTACCTATAACCCTGTTTTCTCTGTAATTCCTTTGCGAGAGAAATGTCCTATTTCACTGTCCCCATTTCTATTGTCCGATGTACTTTTTCACAGACGAAAATATATGGAGTTTCTCATACCTTGAACTATAATGAGACAGTAGAATATTTTATTCATGGCCTACTTATTCACTTCATTACAGTTCTCACTATGAGGGTTGCCTCTTTTGATTGCGGTTGGAATTTCGGATACGAAAAAAACGAGTCGTGTCTGTTGACAGTTAATTCGGTTGAATAATACGATGATGAATATTAAATAAACAGACGTCGATTAGGGTTAATTATTCAGATGAATATTGTTTTTAAGAGTACGTTATCGAGAAGACATATAACGAAACAATATTGTAAAACAATGATCAGTGAACACTGATACAATTTAAGTTTTATTCAAGTATAAGTAGATAAAAAAGTCCTTCAAACACGTGCGATTTCAGATATTAGAGCAAGCGTTTGAAAGACCCGTTATCCACGAATACATACTTTCCGCTATTTTTTTTATGCACTATTAAATCATAATTACTGGTATTATTATTATTACGAAAAAGGGAAATAAGAATTAATAATGTAAAACGGTTGAATTCTCGATGTGACATTATTATACCTTTTGTTGTCATGGAAATAAGAAAAACAGAAATTAATTTACAATTTGTCATCAAAGATTAATTATTGTTGTCACCGCAGTGCTTAAAAATGAATTCTAATATCGATTTTTTAAATAAAAAAAATCACGGTTAATACTGCAGAAATCTATAAAAAAATCAAAATTTGACGTTATGAGGTACTCCTGTCAGATCAATAATCATAAAATTGTTGCCATGGTAAAAATGTGCGTTTTTCAAAAGTTTGATTTGAACACGCTAAGGCGTGGTTTATTAGTAATTTATGTATCAAGTGAGTAAAGGGATACTTTTTTTTTATGAGTAGGAAATGTTGACGCACGTCGCCGTAGGCGGAGTGCGGCATTCCCACGGGTAAAAAAACACTTTACTCACGAGTTTCATACATTATTTTTTCTACAACTGTCAAAAAAAATAACCAATTCATATTTTTTTGCAAATATGAAATGAATTTGGCATATTTTTATTAATTCATTATTCGAACAAAGTTCGAAGAGTATGCCGGAGAGTTAAGTTTCAAACAAATGAAACGAATAATTTCGACAGTCGAAATCCCTTTCTCTTCACACTATCCCGCAAAATGCAAAATTTGAAGCGAATTTTAAAATAACATTTTCATCGAGGTCAATATTATTATTATTAATGTTGACTTGACTTTCGAATAACTAGTCCATCGAAGTAACTTTTCATTTTCTTAGATTTGTATTCAAAATAAATTAACAATCCTCGTGAAGCAACGAATACCTTTTTCTTTCTTTGAACTATGTCAAGGAAATCTCATATTTGCACTATCCACGATTTTCTCCGTTCAATCTTCATCACTTTTCATTTCTACTTAAATTAAATTTATAGTTATCAAGAATTCGTTATCTGGATAGATACCCAATTTCACAAATTTCATTAATTATTGTTGTCAACTAGTTTCTGACGGCCAAACAGCCATAGCTACCTTGGATTACCTAGTGTAGATTAGGTCCAATAGTTCCATAGAGGTATATGCTATTATTTTAAATATATTC
This sequence comes from Chrysolina haemoptera, assembly GCA_958298965.1. NCBI lineage: Eukaryota > Metazoa > Arthropoda > Insecta > Coleoptera > Chrysomelidae > Chrysolina > Chrysolina haemoptera. The sequence continues at coordinate 32,812,953 of OY282591.1, forward strand.
GCCGTGATAGTTTGGAATTTTGATAATACTTATTCAATAGTAAGAATGCTAAGAATATAATTGGTGAAACATTTGTATATCAGATATTTATAGGTTATTAGTTGCCAAAGAAAATGAGAACTGGCTCTATGACAGGATTTCGATATTATTCGGATCTGTCACTGTTGTTGCATGAAACTGTCGGTTGCCTAGCAACAGCCGATAAAAAAAGCGCACTTTTTTATACTTTTCCGTTTAATAATGAAATCGTATGTTGATAGTGAAATATTGTAATACTTTACGCACACAAACCACACAAAAAAAGTGGCCTCGTTTTGACAGTTGTAGAAAAAGGTTTTATTCGTACTTTAGAATGATTGCCTTCATTTGATGAACTTTGTTCTTATGTTAAACAAGGTTTACAGGCAAACAAGATTTAATAACGATATTTCAGTTGAGACCGTGTTTGAATTTCATTTATAAATATCTCGGTATCAAATATTTTTATATTTTTCAAGGCTTTTGGCAACCTTGGCCGTCAACAAACTGATGAAAAAGTAGTAACACGTCGAACGCCGCGTTTGGATCGCTAATATGACCACCTACATAAGAAACTGTGGAGAAAGTTTTTAGCGCGGCCGGCGTCTCAGAAAACGCTTTCCGTCTCAAAAACGCTCTTAAAAGCGTTTTCTGAATCAGTCGCTGTCACTGGTCGCAAGCCTGGCTACTACATAACAATCAATGCAATACATCACTGCGACCTGGTCGCAACCAACGTCCGTGTCGCAGCGACCAGGACGCAAGCATGGCCTTACACTTAGGTTTGAACTTGTGACCTTGCTATGAATACAGGCCGGTGAACTGAAAATTCAAATGAAAATAATGATTCTCTTCAGCGTTGTTATCTTGTTAGTGGTGTATTTTCATATCATTTCTAAAATATTGATTAATTATTCACTATGAATGAGTAATTTGAAAATGAAAAACCACCTATATCTGTGATGACAGTGAAGGCTAACGTTATTGTTGCTACACCAGTGTGAGAATATTGAATGTGTGAATGCATTTAAATTACAGTGCAAATTCTAGAATATTTCTTCAATCTCAAGTGAGAGAATGTTTTATAATCTAAGTTTTTTTAGAACTGGTAAATTTTCCGATGATCATGAAGAATTTCCTGTTTCGAGACTGGACTGACTGAAACGCTTACTTTTCTAAAACAGGCTTCAAAATCGATATAAATTCTGTAAAATGACCTCATAAACTTGACAATGGAATGGCTAGTGTTATCGATCGTGATTTTCGCCTTGCAATCAAAAATGCATAGAATCTATGAAATATTCAACTAGGAATTTGTGATTGATATCGACTATTTCAATAAAGTTACTAAATTTTGAAAATAAAAGAATATCTTACTTCAAATATTGTTTCCAATTGTTGATGAACACTAGTAGGTTGATTCTACTGTTTTCAAGAAATCAAGGTGCGTTTGATGTTGAAACAATTTTGTATGTGGTGAAGTGAACAACTTTTAGTATCATATGAATATACAATTTGAAGATATTTCAACACAAACACTTCATAATAAATGAAGAATTGGTGAAGCTATTAAATGATTACAGATTTTTTTAAAAACATTGCTCTACATATACGTACGTATACAAAAATGTTGATATCAATTTTCTCAAAAGTACGACTTTTGTTCCTAGAATTATTTGGAGAACCTTTAATAATTTAAAGATGTCTAGCGAAGTAGAAATATATTATTCAAAATTCCTTTTACACAGAGAAAGAGAGATCAGATTTATGTAATCAAGCACTAGGTAATAAAAAAATTATACATTGATACAAGCAATACATACAAGGGGCCCTAATAGGGATCCTTGTGGAAACTAATGTTATATTCCAGGTAGATTTGTAGGATACGGTTGACTTGCGCTCGACAGACTTGCGCTCTTACCTGAAAACGACCGCTTTGCGCTCTCAAATAAATTAGCCAGAAAAGAAAAAATTGCATTTTCCAAGAGTAATTACTTTGAACGAAGTAACCTTACATTAAAGTGTGTATAAATTTAATACATGCATTTTGCGAAGAGTAATTATTTAGTCTGATCTAACCAGAACGAACTAACCTTACGTAGCCATTTCAGTGCTTTTTTATTAGAAAAAAGGCAAAAAGCTAGTCAGTAATTGTATGGAAGATGGTTCATTATTTAGTTTGTTTTGTGATGAATTATTATTATTATGGCAAACCAGCCGACACCGATTTGTATAGCTATATTAGGCAGATTATGGAATTTTAAAATATTTTATTCGTGGAATATTTAGCATAAGAATAACAGTTTTTTTTTTATGATATTAACCTAAAAGTTTCTTTTTCATCGGATATACATACCTACATTTTTCCACTTTATTGCAAATTATTTTGAAATTCCTTAAACTTTTCAGGTCCTAGGCAGATTCTTGGGCCTATTGTTTTTATGCATTTTATAAATTTTCAGATGTTGAAAACATAAAGTTGCTGTATGCCCATGAATAATTTTTTTTGGGGAAAATCTGTGCTGTTGAATATTTGTTTATAATTTCCCAATTTTTTTTCATATTCCATAAATAAATTGTTTGTCATTGACTAATTTGTTCTCATAGTAATGTTATTAATTGCCATATTGTTTATATTAATTCCTGAGTTCAGGATTATTTTTTCCAAGGCTTTCAGTTCAAATGTTTCTCTCTTTCTGATTGTATTGGTTTGTACTTTGCTTTCCAACTATTCCACAGAGTAGAATATTGGTCAAATATTGGCAGAAAACAACTACACCCTTGTCTAATATCACGACGGACATTATTGAACTACATTTGGCAGGTATTTGAAAAACGTTCTTGGAGAAGGTCACACTGCAAAACACTTGTACAGATTGGTGTCGATGTTGCTGCCCTTCTTCAGTGACAGGGCAGGTCGGACAACATTAAAGTTTTATCCAATGAAACTGTAAACGTTTCAAGTACAACGGAGACAACTGATTAAGAAGTAATATAACTTATTAATAATGGAATAAATGAAATTAAAAGAGAAAAAAAAATTAATGGTGGTCTCAATAATATTGAAATCAATCGACAATAAACTATCGATTGGATTGCCGATGTTCAGTTGTCTATTTAAATAATAGATGGTCAACCTTGGAAACAATTATTTCAACTTTCAAGTGTAAGTGGAGCGAATTCAGTTGTTTCTTGTTTGTGATGTGAAGTTGGAGGAAATCCAGGATAGCTAAAAATCATTCAGCAAACGGTATTACCAGAATATATTTTTATAATCACCCAGTTGAAGTATTGAAATAATAGTTACCTACTAAGAAATTCAGTTTGAAAAAAAAATGCTGATAATTTTTGGATTAAAATAAATTAAATAGAGTAGCGGAATAAGAAGGCAAATGAGAGATAAGAAAATATCCATTTGGTGAATGAATGTGAAAATAACATGAAAGGTGACATTAAGCACGCAGATAAAGTGATTGCCATCGTAGGATATCTCCATTCAATATTTACAAAACATCCTCGTACTGGAAAAATATATGTATATGCGATGTTCTGAAAAAATCATCTATCATCGTTTGGATGTATTTCCAATAAATCATGGAAATTCCTATGAATCTGTTGCTAAACCTAACACGCTGGAAAATAAATGGGATTCACACCTATACGGGGCTGTTCAGAAATTTACTTGAAATACGTATCATACTCCACCTTTTACTCAGTTATATAGGTAGCTGTGACGATTTAATGACATATTTACAAATAAATTCATAACATTATAGTGTCACTGTGTTAATATTTATTAAGTAGATACCGAAATGTATAAGTTTTCTTTGCTGTAATGTCATCCGACGATGAAAAAGTATATTCTTCGATATTCTTTTGCATCACGATAAATGTTTTGTATCGGAAAATCGTTGTTTTTGATGAACGATATTAATATCTTTCAGTAGCTAAATTGTCTCAATTATAAATGTTTCGTCAGGATTAGCCATTGTAAAAATATTCGATTTGAATGAAGTGACATCTGCATTAATTGTAAAGGTTCCGACATACCTATCTTTTTCATGTAGATCGTCGGAAAAGTACAGTGCTCAACTGGTGCGGACACTGGAATTTCATACTAGTTTAACAATTATGATGAACTACTCGCCTACGGCTCGTGTTGTCAAACTCGTATGAATTAACCTGTTTTCCGCACTACGTGCACAATATACAATTGTTATTGTGTCCATGGACCTAACTAAAAATTCTCCATATTTATTAGATTCCATAAGTAGCATGACGTCAGAGGGCATGCCCAAGAAAATTCTGAATTAGCATCTCTGAATTAGCTAATTCTGAGATAGTAAGTTGGAATGCAACTCCGAATTCTGATTCGGTATCTCGGAAATTGCTAATTTTGAGATTATAAGTCTGAATTCTGACTTAGCACATCGGATTCAGCTAATTCTAAGATACTAATTCGGAATTCTGACTCACTACTCTGGAATCAGCTAATTCTGAGATAGTAAGTCGGAATTCGCTAATTCTGAAATACCAAGTTAGAATTCTGAAATAATATTTCGGAATAAGCTAATTCAGAAATAGTAAGTTAGAATTTTGACTTAGCACCTCGGATTTAGCTGATTCTGAGATACTAATTCGGAACTTTGACTCGGTATTTCTTAATTCTGAGATAGTAAGTTGGAATTCTGACTCAGCATCTTGTAATTAGCTAATTTTGAGATACTAATCAGACTTAGCACCTCGGATTCAGGTAATTCTGAGATACTAATTCGGAATTCTGACTCACTACTCTGGAATCAGCTAATTCTGAGGTAGTAAGTTGGAATTCTGAATTAGCATCTCGGATTCAGCTAATTCTGAGATATTAATTGTGAATTTTGACTCAGTATTTCATAATTCTGAGATTGTAAGTTGGAATTCTTACTCAGCATCTCGGAATTAGCTAATTTTGAGATACCAAGTCCGAATTCTGACTTGGCATCTCGGAATTTGCTAATTCTGAGATACTAATCAGACTTAGCACCTCGGATTCAGGTAATTCTGAGATACTAATTCGGAATTCTAACTCACTACTCTGGAATCAGCTAATTCCTAGGTAGTAGGTCGGAATTCGCTAATTCTGAAATACCAAATTAGAATTCTGAAATAATATTTCGGAATAAGCTAATTCAGAGATAGTAAGTTGGAATTCTGAATTAGCATCTCGGATTTAGCTAATTTTGAGATACTAATTTTGACTTTTGACCCAGTATTTCGGAATTCTGAGATAGTAAATTGGAATTCTGACTCAGCATCTCGGAATTTTGAGACACTAAGTCGGAATTCTGACTAAGTATCTCGGAAGTAACTAGGTCTGAGATGGTGAGCTGGAATTCTGACTTGGTATCTCAGTATCGCCAAAAATAATTTTTTTAATGATAGTGGACCTTCTATGCCTGCGTAAGAGTCGTTTGTCGTCCCCTGTTCCTGTATAATTTGGAAATGGACGATTCATTCAGTTAGTTATCGATACTCAGGGTGAAAGCATGGGTGTGTCATATCGGACGGTGACACTATCTTCTGCGAAAGATATCGACCAATGGGTGTGTTGGACAAACTCAAGGTTTCGTGTCTCTTTTACGGTACCAGCGGGAAACAAAAGACTCACTTTCGTTGATGAGAACAGCCGACCCGATCGTGTGATTGCGTGTCGTTAAAAATCATGCTGAAGTTTGCATTCACAAGCTGGGAATCGATATCGGTGTTTTCTAGGAGCGCGCAATATTCGGAAGACAACTTTTTTATTATTGGTTGGTTGCGGTCGGTTGAATTTTTAAGTCATTGGTGACGGTCGTGGTTATGCGACAGCAGAAAAATTGCGAGTGCATCAAATATGACGAGAAAATAAAGGTTATAAAGGCGCGTATTCACTAAAGCAACTTCGCCGCTGTCAATCCAGACAAGATCGGTCGAGAGCGCCATCTAGTCGCGAATAGAAATTCTCGATCAATTCTCGACCAATTCACCACACTATGTTAGCCGAGCTGTTAACATAAATTAGATTATAAGAGTTCAAATAAATCAGATTTTAATCGTTTAGACTATTTTTTCTGTTACAATATTGATGAGTATGAATATCTTTACACGGCTGACTGCGGATCGGTGCTCGTGAGGTGCTCATGTGCCAGGAGACACAACGCAGCCTGGTGCGTAGACTAAATTCCGTTTCTGTAGATAAACCTTTCTGTCTTTCAAAATCACCAAACAAATACCTCAAAAAGGCATAATATATGAATATAACTATACAGTGTGTTACACTTCTCATGGAAACACCCTCGTATCTTCCGTAATTTTTGACGAAGAACCATGAAATTTTCAGGATCGATAGATACACTAGAAATGAACTCACTGTACAAAAAGGGTCAACCTACGTGATATACACTGCACGCCAGCAGCGATGGAACCACCCATTTTTACGGTAATAAAACATACTAGGGGGCACGTAGGTTGACACTTTTTGTGCAGTGAGTTCATTTCTAGTGTATCTATCGATCCTGAAAATATCATGATTCTGCGTCAAAAATTACGGAAGATACGAGGGTGTTTCCATGAGAAGTGTAACACACTGTATAGATTTGGATTTAGAGTTGAGATATTCACCTTGTTCATTTCAAAACTACCACCTCCTATTATATGAAAACCGCAAATATTTCAGAATTCGCCAAACAGCAATTAATAAATTCACAATGGAATGTCTGCTTCATTGATCACAAGGAAGTGAAATACAAAATTTCGATGTTTTTTTTGACCTTTGCATTATAATTGCCGGAAGCAAATTTTGGCAGAATCGTGGTGAAAGGACTGATAATTCGGAAAAATGAACGATTCACTGATTCCGATACATCTTGAGCTAGTCTGAATCTCTCAACCATGAAAGTAATTATAGTGTGCATTATGCTTCAATTTTTTTTTTGAATATCTATAATTTTGAGGTTCCTAGATAAAAATCCTGATGTCAGGGGTCTGAAACACTATTTAATTTTCAGTTTTTATCACTTACGTACTATTATTTTTCAACAATAGACTGAAATTGTTTCAAATTGTCCATTAAATCTCATGTGTTGTACGTACAAAAGCATAAAACAGACTGACTCAATTTAATAAATAGCTATTTGTATTACTAGGGAGGAAAGTGCCACTTTTCCTTCTGCAGGATTATCCAAGGGAGGAAACGGCATTTTAGTCCCATGCAATACGTATGATTTTTCCTCCTACCCACTTAATGATACTTTTTTTGTAAATTACAAACGAATCTCAACTGCTTTTGTCTAAAACGGACCTATACTTGCATGATGGAAAGTATAGACAATACAGTCATATCCATCTGAGAATCTGCGGTGGTGCAATGGCTAGCGTCTTGGGTTTCGGTTTTTTGCTTCAGCCTTTTCCGGGATTCAGCCTTGAAACAACCAGCCTCATAACCTGCAAAGAGCAATATCTGCATAGAATTAAAATTAACAACACGCATGAGCTTTGCAGGAGGCGTGTATCATGCCGAACTACAACCGTGATGTGATGAAATGTCCGGCCAGCGTTACCACCAGCGCGGGCGGACTACAGCGCCCTCTCGCGGGGGTGGCTATGTTCGCTTAGCAAGAATGATTTAAAATTGACATGTCATTACTCATGAAATGTTATATTTGACAATCCATAATAAAAACCTTTTTAGTTAGTTAGTTTTAGTTAGTCTTGGGTTTGTAATTCGAAGGTCCCGGGTTCAGCTCCTGGCAATGGCAACTTTTTTTTTAAGAAAGTTATTTTATTTAACTTTTTTCTTGTTAGTGGTTTGAATTATTGGACATTTAGATAACTTATACATTTCGGATTGCTATTGAGTGATTTTCTCACAAGTAATGGTATGTGCCTATTTGAATGAAGTGTCGATCATTTTTTTTTTCTAAGAGCTGCGCTTGTAGAAAACATAATGTGTGTATTTCGAGCACAAAATGTCATTGTCGTTCTCCAAAGATTAATTTTTTTGTCGAGCGACAATCAATCTCTTTGCGCTCTAAATATGAACACAAATAGCTATTAAAGAACTAAAGTAGAAGTAACATTCATGATTAATTTTTACCAGAATACAGGATATATCAGATGTTCTAAAATTATGGAAACAATTTTATTATAATAGATTCACAAGTTTCATCGTTTACAACTTACTCGAAATGAGGGGGAGGAAAAGTACTTACCTCCCTAGGGAGGAAAAGCATGAGTTTCTTCCCTGGTTTGACGGAGGAAAGTGTGTACTTTCTATAGGGGTAGGAGAAAAAAATCATTTACCTAATATTCTCTTTGATAGAGGAAGGCTGGCTAGTTCATAAAGACTGGCCATGCTTGGGGTCAGGGTCAATGGTGCTATCTATGTCCAGCACATCTAAGATTGACCTGGGGTAAATCAAACCTCCCCTCTCTGCATTTGCATATTGTAGCGGAGGTGAGAATAGAAACCTCCAGACTAAAGTGCTTGGGCTAATAGAGAAACAACAACCGAGGCCACTCCAACGTGATGGAGGTCATAAGAACAGACACATCTTAGATGCCGTCGGACAAAATATCTCCAAGCTACTCCTTTGTTTCAATACCTGCTAAGGGGTTATTGATAATACTTTGTAATCTTACGGGGGTTTTCTGAGTTCAAATAGCATTTGTTTGAATTGAAAATGTTGCTTTGAATCGATTCATCCACAATATTACTATTTTTTACATGAGATATGAAATATCCATTTTATACGAAAGCGCAGGAGGGCCTTAAATGGTTTTTTTTTCACCACTTCGACTTTGTTCTTGAAATTTCGACTCCTGTCGAAATATAAACATTTTGACATTAAAGTCGAAATTTCAATATAAAATTCGAAATTTCGACTGTTTTGCTCGGAATGTCGACATAGAAGTCGAAATTTCGATGTTAATTAAACTTGAAATTTCAAGAAGAAAGTCGAAATTTCAACATTAAAGTCGAAGTGGAGGGAAGAAACTGCATTTCAATTTTCGAGATATACATAATAAACATAATGCAAACTCATAGTTTCCGCTGTTCGAAACTGTAATTAGCCACCTTCATTATTTCACGTAGGTTTATGACTACTAATAATAAACTGCAACTGATAAAGTAAAGTTGGGCATCATTAAATTTCAATTAGTTTGCTACATTAAGTACACATTGTTATCTATGACAAAATGGAAAACGTTGAAAACGAAACTATGGAATTCCAATGCTGATGTAAAAAACTACTCGTTATTCTTCATATGTGTGCATTGGAATAAAAAAATTAATGAAATGATTCTTTTTTGTTTTTTTTTTAACCACATGATGGCGAAAATGTTAAGAATAACTAAGTGACTATTTACCTTACCACTCCAAAAAAATCATAATAAAATCTTAAGAAAGCTCACTGATTCGACTCAATCACTTGGGAAATCCTGTTGTTTCAGGTTTTCCAAGATTTTGCCTGAGATATGTCCCTAAACTTAATAATATCAGAAATAAGGTATATTTATTTCAAAACTAGGAAAACCATGTGAATTCATATCATGATCGCCAGTGATATAGAAAAATTGCTTCATGAAAAAAGCATTCAACAATGTATTCATCAAGCACATAGAATATAGGTCTTGGTGGCCAAATCGAATCGCCACACTCACCTACCTCGTGCATGGCATCACACGTTAAAAGGCAAGGACTGCGTCTTCCCTAGCTCGCACAAGTTTCTCGAAGACTTCTGAGGGTTGCTCGTAAGGGGTTGATGGTAAAAATAATTTCAACAACAATAACTCACAACAATAACTGACATATACAAATTTTTGTTAGTTCAAAAACTTTTATGGCTATTTGTCAATATTTCATTTGCTGCATATATACACAAAAAGCTGAAAACAAAAAAGTTTGTCCATTACTGAAAAAAACATTAAATGAAATGTGATATCTTGCGTTCCGAATCAATTTACGAAAAACTTAGGATTATTATCATGTTATCATACTTGCGTGAGAAACAGCAAAAAATTCTCTTTCTATTGCAAAAAAAAATATTTCCATACCTCCTGTAGTTTCAGAGTTATGGGGTGATATTCATCAAGAAACGTGTTTTAGAAAAACCATTATTTTTTCAGTTTTTTCTAAATAAAAAAAGCTCGTCTGCGCTCAAAAATGTCGTCCAATGGTATTCTCATAGAAAAATATATACCTCACTGTATTGTGAAGGTCGGAACTGGCTATACCTCGAAAACAAATTTTTCGAGAACGGAACGACTTTTTGGGTGGATTTTACTCCACTATATAAAAACATGGTACCTACATTACATTTTTTATTTTATTGTATTATTTTTGTACTCAAATGTTCATAGCAAATTAATAAATGACACTTGCGAGTCCAAAACATAACAGAATCTAACTGCGGACTGTCTTTAGTGGGATTTACAACCAAACTCTTTACGTTTTGCTTTTTACGTTTCGTATTCTGATTGGTGAAGCAGAATCTGAAATTAAACTGACGCAATAATGCCATTCACAACAAAAACTTCAAAATTTTTCGATTTCGAAAAACATAATCATAACATAGAATTGGTTTGACAGAGCCAAATGAAGAAATCATCACAAAAATAATTATTTAAGTAATGAATAATATACATGAAATATGGAAGAGACGTAAATTGCTCCTTCTTTTGTACTTAAAGGAAAAAATTAATCGTACAAAAAGAGAAAATCGGGTGACACCATCATTAAGATGTGAAAGTAGAAAATTAAACAGAATATACTATTCCCTGGAATCCCAAAAAAATTTGGAAGAAAAAAATTATCACAACTTTTATCGAATGTCACAACAATATTTTGATGATGATCATCCGCTCCCACATTGAAAAACATTCCCTCAGAGAATCCATCAGCCCTGCTGAAAGATTTTCACTGAGATGTAAACACAACGCATTTTGCAACGCAAAAAGCTGAGAATATTTAGCTTTTTGCGTTCGTTTTATTCCAGATTTATTCCACCAATCAGAATACGAATAGTAAAAAGCAAAACGCAAAAAGTTTGGTTGTGAATCCCACTTTTCACGTCGATTTCCTCCTAGTCGATATGTTTGTGGCGAAAAAATCCTCTATTGTTTGGCCTTAGATTGGCATATTAGTATACAATCAACGCCAACTTCCTAGCTTTCGTTCGGGTACAGAAAGCGTAGTAGTACCCTTTTCGTGAAAATATTTCACAGCTGCCCTCTAATATTCCCTCATTCGTGGATTAGAATGCATACATTGATAACGATACGCCAGTCACTGGAATATTGTCGGTGTCTTATCTCTGGTGGCGGTGGAACGGTGAAGTACACTACCGCAGGCGAAAGCGTCAAGACAATCGAAGATCCAGTGCTATGATCCAGAGCCGCCTGATGGATTTCTGCGCTGCTCGTTCGTGGAAACAATTCATTTTATCGGACAGCGTCACTGAATTGGCGGTTTCAGAGAATTATCCACGTAGCCTTATCAGTCCGTATCTGTGATAAGGGTTTCGCGAGTGGCGAGTTGAGAAGCGAACGTTAGTTTGGACTGTTTGGAGGCTTTCGGGAAATTCGAATCGTGCGGCTTTCCGGTGTTGAGGTGGATACTGTTGGAGTAACTTGGATTTTTGCGAGTTGATGATGGTTGGTTTACTTTGATAGGGTATGTACTGTGCTTTTATTTTGTTTGTGCGGAAAAGAAATCGAAAATGAATGACTCACTTGATTATTTGGTATTTTTTAACCAATCCACAAATCAGTTTATTAGAAGACACGTACACGACAAATACAAGAACCGGTTTTTAGCTTGGGTATGGTCCGTATATATCCTTGGTTACCCTGGTTAGTAATTTGGCGGTCCGTATATACCAAATTCCTGAAAATTCGGTGACTATTTCTTGAAACTTCGCAGATTAATCTGCCACCAGAGCAACCGTACTTTTTCCTCGGTAACTCGGGAACCGCTTGTCATTTGTCAATTGGAATCATTTTAATGAGAGCCAGATTTGAAATTTTCGATCAAAAATCTGATATTCATCTCAAAAAAGGTCTTTGGGTCTGAAAGTATTAAATTTAAATGTTTTTTGAAGGAAAAATTATAGTTTTAACAGATTTATTTCAAATTGTTGACTAAAGACAAGTGACAAGGGGTGCGTATATGTGCAGCCGGTTGCTTGAAAACTCAGAAACTGCTACTAACCGATCTGAAATGTTCGGCGATATACGGACCATACCCCTTATGAAATAATTACCTCGGTGGGAATGTTTCCCACTTTAGTATGTGTAATAATAGTTATTTTTCTACAACTGTCAAAAAAAGTCCACTTTTTTGTGGTTTGTGTGCGTAAAGTATTACAATATTTCACTATCAACATACGATTTTATTATAAATTATTAAAAAAAGTGCACTTTGGACAGTTTCAGTTTCATGCAACAACAGTGACAGATACGAATAATAACGAAATCCTGTCATAAAGCCAGTTCTCATTTTCTTTGGCAACTAATAACCTATAAATATCTGATATACAAATGTTTCACCAATAATATTCTTAGAATTCTTACTATTAAATAAGTATTATCAACATTCCAAACTATCGCGGCGAATATATTCAAAATAATAGCATATACCTCTAAGGAACTATTGTACCTAATCTACACTAGGCAATCCAAGGTAGCTATGGCTGTTTGGCCGTCAGAAACTAGTTGACAACAATGATTAATGAAATTTGTGAAACTGAGCATATATCCAGATAACAAATTCTTGATAACTATAAATTTAATTTAAGTATAAATGAAAAGTGATGAAGATTGAACGGAGAAAATCGTGGATAGTGCAAATATGAGATTTCCTTGACATAGTTCAAAGAAAGAAAAAGGTTTTAGTTCGAAAATATGAATAGGAAATTCATAAAATCTTTTGTGGAATCATCTGCGACTGAAAGACAAACTTTAGTCGCTATTTTTCAAGATAACCTCTTGGGAGGTATTCATTTCAATTTTCATGGAGAATGTTCCCCCTTTTCAAAAAGAAAAAGGTATTCGTTGCTTCACGAGGATTGTTTATTTTGAATACAAATCTAAGAAAATGAAAAGTTACTTCGATGGACTAGTTAGTCGAAAGTCAACTTAACATTAATAATAATAATATTGACCTCGATGAATATGTTATTTTAATATTACTTCAAATTTTCCATTTTGCAGGATAGTGTGAAGAGAAATTATTCGTTTTATTTGTTTGAAACTAAACTCTCCGGTATACTCTTCGAACTTTGTTCGAATAATGAATCAATAAAAATATTCCAAATTCATTTCATATTTGCAAAAAAATATGAATTGGTTATTTTTTTGACAGTTGTAGAAAAAATACTGTATGAAACTCGTGAGTAAAGTGTTTTTTTCCCTCGTAGGAATGCCGCAACATTTCCTACTCGTAAAAAAAGTATCACTTTACTCACTTGAAACATGATGGAACATTTTTATATGTAGATAGGGTTTTGCTTTTTATGTTTACCTATATAGGCGTTTTTCTTGGAAAAACACGATTTTACTGATAATAATAATAATAATGATAGTTTTTGGATCTTGAAAACGATTTGAATCAAATTTTCATGAAAAAAAATGTGTACTCATAATATTAATAAAAATAATATGAATTTTTGGATCTCTGAAACGGCTCTAATGATTTGGATCAAATTTTGTATTCAGATAAAGTTTTGCTTTCATCTATACAGAGGGTCCCCCCGGAACTGCATCGACTATATAGAAAACCATAGGTGGGCCGAATTTGAAAATTTGGGAGTTCACTATTGTTGATAAGTGCCATCCGGGTAAAATATTTTGAAGGTTGTGCCGGTTGTACCGGAAGTGGACCCCAACTTCGTTATTTCAAATGGGACACCCTGTATATTATCAAAGTTTTGGATTTTACGCATGATTATGAATAAATTCGAATATTTCAAACGAGCCGGCATGATTGATAATAATTTGATAATTTGTTAATGATTTTTTCAACCGGATCTACAGTATCGGAAACTTTTCATCTGGGGTATAGACAGAAATCTACGCGAGCAACAAGGAACGCAATGATATAATACCACATAAATAAGAGAGACGTACTACTGCGCGCCTCTCCTGTTACCTCGCCCGACGAATTAACAGCCTACGTCGATATCCCTTCCTTGAGCGAGTAGAGGAGAAATTGTAATACTCTCTCAACATTATAGCAAACTATTCTTCACGCTCTCATAAAACCACCATACCCAAGATGAAAATTTTCCGATACTGTATAGTATTGTGCAAATATAAATTATCTACAATATAGTGTAACAGACAATTCCAATAAAGAAGATAACACGTCAGTCGGTTTTTCTAATTGATTGATAACGAATTTATTAATACAATTATCGCTAGTATCGGTATCATGATGTCACGCCTTTTCTCGATAAGTTTAAAAGTAATATTTTTAAGTGAGATATTACGTACTCTTCAATATAAAGCATCCTTCAAAATTACGTCTTGAGCAATTTGAAAGGAATACATTTCATACAAAATCTATATCTGACTGGTTTCATACTGAATAAACAAAAAAAAATGTCACTCGATTTGGTATCTACGGTAGCTTTTATGACATTTTGTAACGCACCGTAGAGATTTATTTATTTATTTATTTATTTAATTTCCATCAGGTAAACCGAATGACAGGAATAAAGATAAATCAAAATATAAAAATGAGTGATCATTGAAGAGTTGGAAGAAAAATAAGTAAAATATTAAAATTAATTAGAAAACTTGAGGATACGAATAAGAAGTACAGTACAGAACAGAATACTTATTATATATTATATAATTAGAAACTAGATATCCTGCCATACCAGGATGCTCACTGTAATTTTCTTACACAATATAGGAATATATTTGAGTCAAAAATCCATCAGGAAACAACTACTTTCCTGGCTAATACCACGACGAACGTTGAACTACATCCTTATAGCCTTGTAGGAACTCTGAACGGACATTCATTTGATGTAATTCAACGTTCGTCGTGGTATTAGCAAGGAAAGTAGTTGTTTTCTGATGGATTTTTGACCCAAATATATTCCTATACTGTATAGGAAAAATGCAGTGAGCATCCTGATTCCTGGTATGGCTGGACATCAAGTTTCTAACTTGATAAGCTCATTGTTAAAATAATAGATTTTTTTCTGTTACTTATAATTATATTATGTCTTCAAGTATTTCTAATCTGCTGCAAATATTTAGGTGTATTGTTTTATCAGAAAAAAAAACTCTTACACAAAGGTATCCGATCTATATAAATATGTGACCATTTCAGTGGCATACTAATCGAAGCATAC
The DNA here is from genome assembly GCA_958298965.1 of Chrysolina haemoptera. Taxonomy (NCBI): domain Eukaryota; kingdom Metazoa; phylum Arthropoda; class Insecta; order Coleoptera; family Chrysomelidae; genus Chrysolina; species Chrysolina haemoptera. The sequence continues at coordinate 32,828,357 of OY282591.1, forward strand.
TAATAAATAATATACTATGGGTTATTTTCCTGTGGGAAAATGAACAAATGCCGATCAACTTTTCCTGTACTTTCATACGATAGATATAACTTTGCTTATTATCCAACTTGTGTGATTCGAACTATATAGTGTTTAATAATTCAACATCGTCTAGCACCAACAATCCAGCAGAGTTGCTTAAAAATGTATGTTATTTTGGAGATTTGTCACAGCAATGATACACTTTAAGCGTCACTCGAAATTATTATTCATATCAATTCGAAGCGAATGGTGTAATGGTCCTAGAATAACACCCAGTGGTTCTCCTATTTCTATCGATTATATAGCTTCGACTTTTCTGACGAAGAATCTTCGCACAGAAACCCATAACGGTTCCAAATATTCCCTAGAATTCCAGCTGATTTATCAAGGATTGTCTAGTAAAGGCTGGTTTTCAATATCCTGTAAGCGTAGTTTGACTAACTGGTAACTTAGACTGACGGTTAGAATGTGCGTTTTTTTCTTCATATGAGCGAATGTCACATTTATTCTAACCATCAAATATAGCTGTCAATCAAACTACGCTAACAGGATATTCAAATACCGACCCTAAGTATTCAACTGTTATCAAACTTTAACAAACACACAATAGAAGAAACTTCAACGATGCAGAAATTGCTCTTTCAGACAATAAAACCATAAATATTTGACCTAAAGAAATGCCCAACATCTCATTCTCAAGGCGTGTTAATATATCAAACGGAAAAATATTTAAATCAATTCGTCTGTTGATTTTCAACAACGCTTACAATCTGTCCGATTTCTGTTATCTCTTTCATTGTGGGTACTTTCCACTAAAAATTACACAACAATCTTTTTCGCATACGTATTTCAAAATTTTAACATTCCAGTCGGTGTCACCGTTATTTATGAGGCGCCGTTAGAGTAAAAAGTGTTTTTGCAAATATATTTAATTTTGTATCAATATATTTATTAGTTGTAGCAAATATTTTCATTTTTGCTATCCGATATATTTATTTTCGATAAAACACAATATATTTACTTTCCAAGCATTACAAATATAAAAAAACGTTAATTCCCATATATTTATAAATTCGATCTAGGTATTTTATATCGTCAAGAGATGGCGCAACCGACGCGAATTGTCCAAGCTCGATCATGTGGCAGTCATTAGTACATAAAGTGGCTAACAGATAGCAGTAGCACAGGCAGTTTTGTTATTGTGTAGTTTTCTACTATACAATTAGGCAATTAATTGAACTGCACGGCCTTCTAAATTCAGTGACCCTATATGTGAGTTAAACGAAGGACCTCTAGGATTAAATGACCCAATCTGAAATATTATACTGCCGCCATCTATTCGGCAGTTTCTGTAGTTGATTTTTCTTCGTTTCCATGTTGCCATGCTCGAACTTGTCACAAATCGCGTCGATTGCGCCATCTCTTGACGACATAAAATAGATCAAATTTATAAATATATGGGACTTCACGTTTTTGTAATTAGTAACACTTGAAATGTAAATATATTGTGTTTGATCAAAAAATATATCGGCATGCACAATAATATATATTGCTACAATTAATAAATATCGGCACGCAAAATAATATACAGGGTGATTCAAAATTCGATGTAAATATTTCAAGGTCGTATTGTTGGGATCACAATAAGACTTTTTCTTCAAATCAACATGTGTCCTAAAATGCACCCCCTCCGAGCTACAGTCCCTGTAAGTTAGGAAAAAACAGGATTATCTAAAACTGTGACTAATAACGAATCGAATCTTCTGAAAATTGGCATACCCCTGTTTTTTAGGCAATCTATTCTTTTTTTGCTTCAAAAATTATGTAAACCCAGTTTTGGGGGAGTTGGAGGGGGGTCCACACTTTTATTGGCCCAATTTTTATGTTCAAAAAGAGAAACTCCGAATTCGAATAGCATAATCTTATTGGCCATAAAAAAAACTAAGAATTCGGTGTCTTGCATTTTTGTCATACAACTAACCGTTTGCCAGAAAATCGTAATCAACGAAAGGGGGGTACTTTCACAATATCAAACTAACAAAACATTTATTGGGTAATTAAATAATTAATAATCTCATAACGAATGTTGAAAATGTCCTCCCGTTGCTGCTATACAACTTACCATTCTTCTTTACATAGAACGTCGAACACGTTCTAAAATGCCAGGAGTGGTTCTTATGTTTTGGAAAGCATCAATGATGCACGGACCCCTCATCATAAACAGCACTTTTCACATATCCCCATAAAAAAAAGTCTAATGGGGTGCAATCCGGGGAACGTGGCGGCCAAGCTATTGGACCAGCTCTAACTTACAGGGGCTGTAGCTCGGAGGGAGTGCATTTTAGGACACATGTTGATTTGAAGAAAAAGTCTTATTTCGATCCCAACAATACGCCCTTGAAATATTTACATCGAATTTTGAATCACCCTGTATATTGCTACAATTAATAAATATATTGACAGAAATTATTTATATTTGCAAAAACCCGAACGGCACCTCATAGTTATTATTGGACACAGATTTTAATGAACAAAAGAATTCGTTTTTCGATACCCATATAATTAATCAGTTCCAAAAATAAGAGCTAATAAAACAGCATCCTACCGGTATCGGCCAGGACGAACGTAATAGTCTGTAACACTAGAATCGTAAATGTGTGGGTAATGTATGCAACATGAACTGCACGCACATCGCTCAAAAGATATTTGCTCTGATGAATAATGTATTGACCAGTAAAGTTCTTGACCTTTGCATGCAAACATGTTTGGTAGATCAATGGTTTGTGCAGATTGTGTATACGTTTTCACCACTACATAAGGGTAGTGCGATGTTGATAGACAGGGGGTCGGATTGCAGGGTAGCTGTCGAAATAAAAACTGAACATACAGGGTGGACTGTGTTACGACGTTGAAGTAACTTTTTTGCTGGTCTACAACAGTTTGTGAAGTTGCTGAATTCTTGGATAATAGATTTTTATGTAATCTTAAGTATATAATTTATCGGAAAAACAACTCAACAGGGTGAAAAACAATTCAATTTTCCACAAAAATTATTTCTAGTAATTCAGAATGGCATGAGAAAACAAACCACTTGTTCAGGATAATTTTTCCGGGCGTCCAGAGCCGGCTTCACTCCAGCAATAAATCACAACTTCCTTATTAGGAACTCTGCCAATTTCATATTTCGGTAAGACAATTACAATGGCATGAGGAAACAAATCACATGTTCAGAATAATTTTTCCGGGCGCCCAGGGGCGGTTTTACCGCCAGAATATATCTCCAGGACCGGTTTCACTCCACCAATATATCTCAACGCACTCATAAGGAACTCTGTCAGTTTTATATTTATGATGGCATGAGAACACAAACCACATATTCAGAATACTTTTTCAGGGCGTCCACGGACGGTTTGAATCAAAAAATCCCTACGGGTGGTTTATTTTCTCAAGCAATTCCGATTTTCATACTGAAATACGAAATTGGCAGAATTCCGGTCCTGGAGATATATTCTGGTGGTGAAACCGGCCCTGGACGCCCGGAAAAATTATTCTGAACATGTTGTTTGTTTCTTTATGCCATTGTGATTGTCTAATCGAGATATGAAACTGGCAGAGTTCCTTATAAGGAAGTTGTGATTTATTGATGGAGTGAAGCCGGCCCTGGACGCTCGGAAAAATTATTCTGAACATGTGGTTCGTTTTCTCATACCATTGTCATTGTCTATACGAAATATGAAACTGGCGGAGTTCCTAATGCGGAAGTTATGACTGATTTCTTGAGCTATACCGGTCTAGAAAACCTGTGAATTCAATACCAGAGCTAAAATCTCTAAAAAACACAATTTTTGCCTAATTTTGCCCCCACTGTTTTTCTGACAAAAAAATGTAAAAAATCATTGCCTAACTTTATTGCCAAAGTAACTGGGCTCATTTAGTCGACCACATACTCAAACCGTGTCTTCAAAACAATCAACTTCATTATGCATTCTTTGCCGGTCGCTAAAAGGTTCTCTGTATTGTTTCGACACATTGTCATTAGTTTAGAATGCTGTCACTCACAGATTACCCGCAGATATTCTAGCCAATCTCGGTAAAACAACCTTTATCACTCGGAAGGCTATTTCGGGGCTGACCCAATTAGTTCGCTGACAAAAGCTTTTACGATTATTAGGGGAAATACGCGTCATCGTGAGAAAATTTCACAGTTTGATTCGCAATTCTGTTACATTGAAGTCGATGAGAATAGTATATTCCAACCTTTTTGCCAATTCTGAAATCATATTTGATAATAGAAAGGTAACATTCACGCTCTTGATATTGTCGCGAATCCAGTGGTGTAGTCAGATTTTTTATAAAAAATCGTTTGTAATTTTTTTTTTAGATTTTTGACCTTGAAAAATAAGAATAGTTGGTCCTGAAACAATGAAATTTGGTGTCCCAGTAGACTTTTTGAACAAAAAAAAATTACAATCGGTTCAAAAAGTTTTATAAGGGTGCTTCCATCTTAAATGGGTCACACTGTATAATCAAATGGAAAGCAACGAATTTTTTTTTTACATTTCAGTTCACATCTTGTCACTTATGATGCCAGTCAATGCTAACGTTATTATTGCTACACCAGTGTTATTCATTCCTTAACAACTGATGGAATAAAATACTGTTACAGACCTGAAATTTGATAAAGACTTCTCGAATTGTTCGAGATCGTTCGATGAATTAGATGGAAAAATCTAGAAGCACTAACTTTTGTTCTGGATCAATCGTCGAACATTCTATTTGTGTTCTATTGATTTCTTAAGTTTTCTAGAACTTTATTTGTATATAAAAGCAATGCATTTGTTAGATGAGGGGTGTTAGTTAGAAAGTTACCTTGAGTTACCTTGGATACAAGTATTTTGACAGTGACTTGTATTACAGTGTTGTCAAGTAAAGTTTGAATAATAAAGGCGAGTTCATACCAGAGTACACTTATTTTTGAACCCGAAGACGCAACAATACACTCAAAATGCATAAGGCAGCAAGTGTTGTAGAATATTTGTTCAATATACAAGGGCGAGAATGTTACCATTCCGTTATCAAATTTGATTTCAGAATTGGCAAATTCTGTAACGGTTATGGAGGAAAGTATATCTTTACAATGTAAGAGGAAACTGGGTTGCAGGAAATGAAATCATAGATTGGTAACCTTTTTACCACTATTTATCGCATCACCTTGATACGATTTTTACAACTTTTGCAACTATCCGTTGGTGAGATTAGAATATAAAACCATATCTTATCATCAACTGATTAACAATATTCTCAATTGCCACAAGAAAAGCGTTATCAACAATATAAAATAGTCGATACTAGTGACAATCTTATATGGTTGGTTGAATATACATTTAAAATAGAATTGTTGATTATGATACACTCTATTTCAAAAATATCGTAGAGTAAATATCTCAGATAACTCATAATGATGAACAAACACAGAAATAGGAATGAATAGATTCGAGTGAATATCAGGAAAATGGCAGAAAAGGAACTGCAGCAGCCGCAACAATTAGACCAATTCCAAATTCATCCGATCCGTACTTTTTCAGAATGTATCTATCAACAGAGAGATCGTCAGTAAAACCTGTAAAACGCCCGCTGTGCATTGCGACATTGCCAAGCTGCACATTTCCGATTTCTTGAAGATTTCAATGTTTAAAAGTGAAATTCTTTACATGATGCGAGTCAGGTAATGGACTAGTACAAAATCAAACTGATTCAATTGATAATATAATATTTACGCTGACTAGTAGTCAGCAGGCTCTCGATGGAAATTTCAAGAAATAAGAGTAAGAGTAAAATTGATTGAATGGCAAAGGCTTTCGCGGCCGAAGTTTTCACTATCACTAATTTTATTCGAGTTCAATGGCCGTCGTTTTTTGAAATTGTTTCCTAACATTTCGTTAGCGCGAGAGACTAACTTCCTCAGAGGTCTGTTCATCTTTGACATTTTACCGATTACTCAAGGTTTGTTATTCCGCAAGTTGTATGTACTGCCACAAGTAGTCTTGCTCATTAATTATAGTTGCTTACTTAGCACATATGCTTGCAGTTGCGCTGTTATTTCCTAACATGTTTTTACTAGCTGTGATTAAATTGTTCATAGTTGTTTTTTTATTTTTGTTCTTTCCCTTCCATTCGTAAGAATGGGATTCCAGATCCGGTTTAGGTTCAGAGTCCTTTCTTTTATATTGAAAATCTTCGTGTGCTTATGGATCTCTATTGCTCCCCATACAAGTCACCTCTCAAGAGCTTTCCAATTCCGTCAGTAACCCTAGGGATGTAAGGTTAAGTATGTACATGCAACCGTTGGATCCTCCTCTTCATTTTGACTTGTGAATGTCTTCGGTGTCATGGCCTTTTTGATCTCAGCTAAACTATATCCATATAGGCCACTTGAAGATGCTCCAATTCTTCTTGTAGATGCTCTGGTTCTCATACAATTGGAGCACGTTCCTTGCTTTTGACTCGGATGGCAGTTGTATAGTGTATGAAGATCCCTATGTGCGTCGACAATGCTTCGTTTGATCAAAGGTTGTTGTGGACTTTTGATTGTTAAAAAAATAACCTTTAGTCAAACGAAGCATTGTTGATCTTTCTCAATGCTACATTTTTATTGCTGCAAATAGAAGCAGGAGCTAGAAAAAAAAAAATAGAAAAGACACTAAAAACAGAATAGGACCCAGGTTAGATCCCTGCGGTACCCTAATATTTTTATATTGCTTGAAAGGGTCCTCAAGTTTGTAGTTGAGATCCTGAGGTAATTTTGAACGACTAGTTACCAATTGCAACTTATTTTTTTTTTCAGAACGGTTCATGGCCCGGATATCTGGCTCGGCAGGCACCCATGCTCGCCTCCTGTACTCTTCGTTCGCCCGCCACCGTCAGCGCCGCCCCCGACTTCTCCTCTACCCCCCTCGACTCGGTTCCTGGCATACCAAACCCCTCTGCCGAATATCCCATAGATCGAAACATCCGCAAAGGTGTACTTAATGCATGCCGAGAACCTTAGTAGTTAAGCCACGAATTTTTTTCTACCTCTGCAATATTTATATAAACGTATTTTATAGTTTTTTACCGTCTTTATATAGTACTTATATATCGTAGCTTTAAGCATAAAGTGGCCTTATTTTATTACCTGAACTGGAACATTAAGTGACCTTATGTTTGCATTTACCTGTTGTACCTGTCTCCATCCTAATCTTATTTCCTGAAAATGGTGGGCAGGTCGTCTATAAGGAGCAGTAGAACACATTCCATAGGTGAGTTTTAAAAAAGTTTTTAAATCTATTGCTGGTGACTCGGAACCAATTTACTTCCCTGTATCTTCGTTGTTATTTTATATTGATGTTTCGAATTTGGTATGTCTAAATAATATAATTTATTTATTTATTTATTTATTTATATATTTATTTATATATTTATTTATATATAATATTTATATATTTATTATAATATGAAAAGATAAAACTGCACAACACCTATAAAATGTTCATACAAAAAATAAAATAAGAGAAGTAAAGTTGACAAGACAATTAACCGATAACAGAACGCGTTAAATTATCTCGATTGTTAACCGCCCTTATTAATACACTTGTTCTTGTAATGATTTTCTATTAATCAACGATTTGATTATATGCAACCCAACATACATTGCTCTAACACATTTTATATTGGTTAGCACCTCAGAGAAATAAAATATATAGAGATGCCCTGCCTATACCTACACAAATACCTATTTTAAGTGAACATGAACTATCCTTTTCTATGCAATTTGTGGGCGAGGGGGTGACGGGTGGTGAAATGTTATGGACAGTTTGTTTACATTTAGAGTAAGAAGAACCATAATACAAACGAAGAATGACAACTTGATCCGAATGAAATGAGCGGGCATACACGAAACTACCCGAATGAATACGGACTTAACATGTATAAGGCCCTCACTTGTAAACAAAGTTATGTTGACTTCAAGACATCTCGGCATCTCTATTACTTTTATTACTCTGGCTGCAAACGCTCTGAAGCTGAGAAAATAGCAAATTGAGTTCAACTTACTCTCATTTTCAATATAAAGGCCGATTCAGATACATGGGTGCCCACCTAGGGTTTATGAAGCACGTGCAATTTACATGCATAACCAGTTACCCGTGTGTCTGAAAACTGCAGGACCATTCACATACGTGCCTTTCACTTGAGTTTTTCAAATTATCTCATCGTATATTTTTCACTGAATCTTTCATTATGTAAATTAGAACATGTTCCATGCTCACCCCGAGTTTTTCACGCACGCCGACATCGAGACAAGAACGTCGATGGGTATGCATTTCTCATGCAGGGTCTAAAAATCAGGGTGGGCACCCATGTATCGGAATCGGCCTTAACACATTTATAAGGTTTCAAGACTGGAGATCAATAAGGTTATTATAAGTTCCTTGTTTTTTTCGGTCCAAATAGAGGAGATTTTCCATTGAGAAATATTTATTTACGACGTACGTTTCGGCTATATTCAAGCCATCATTTCAATAATTTTGTCTTATCATTACTTGAATGTGGTTTATATGAAGCCGAAACGTACGTTGATAATAAATATTATTCAATACAATTAAATCAATTCTCTCGGGACCGAAAGAACCAAGGAACCTAATAACCTTATACATAATACGGTCAGGAAATAAAATAAAGTACAGAGATCAATATATCGATAATCATGTTTTTTGTAGATACTGTACTTTTACTTAGGGTGACAGTATACTGTTTTTTACTCTTCAGTCTTGTTCATCAAATTGATTGAAGTGCGTCCAGTGCACTTTTAGGCCGATTCAGATACATGGGCGCACACGCAGGGTTTATGAAGCACGTGCAATTTACAAGCAAATTAATGTTTGACCCGTGTGCCTGAAAACTGCAAGACCATTCACATACGTGCCTTTCACTTACGTTTCTATCAAAAAGTCATATTGTCTCTGGTTCGTATTAATTTTCCAAATACTGGAGGAACAACATTCTATCATGATCGTAGGGTATATAGGGTGTTCCATTTGAAATTCCCAAGTTGGGGTTGTTTTCAGTGAAACCGGAAGAAATAAGGGAGTATAAAATATTGAAAAACTTTCCAATTTTTGAATCCAATACCCCAGAAAAGTTTAAATCTCATACTCTGGAAACTATGGGTTGTTCACATGAAATGTTGACACCCGGTAGATATGAGACCGTTGTTGATTCCTCTGATTTTCCTAGTTTGACTTGCTCGTATCTATAAAACTTCTGACTCAGTTTAAAGGTACAAACTTTTTGTACCTCCATAATCCTTTCTGTGTTTTCTCCGAGTGCGCACTAATCTCTTCAAAATTATTGGAAGTGTTCATAAGATGTAAAATCTTGTCCGTGGTCAGAGATCAATATTTTCATTTAGTTCGATTAATCGTCAATTAGCGCCTGCTCCCAATTCTGATTATTTATATATGTGCTCCATCTATTGAAAAATTATGAGATTAGAGATGTAATTTTACAGTTTTTCTGAATCGATCATCGATTCATATGTAATTATAATTTACATTGAATTGAGTGAAATGCTAGCAGAGATTATTTCAAATTCCGATGAGGGGTTTTGTTACGGCCTGTAAATTCTAGTATCATTGTTCAAATATAAGGACTAGTATCTTCTGTTGAATTTTCGAATTTTGGTACATGACCTGACATCTGTGGACGAAACGAGAAAGCATAAACGTTCGAGCGTCGGAGTCGAGTTCTAGTAGAGTTTCCTTCATTACCGACAAACTAATTGTAAAAAAATCGCCACAATTTGACCTCGACAAAATTGACACATTCACAGAAATCGCAGATCGAATATGTGTTATGGTGTGTTTATAATTATTAGTCATGTCTCAAGAAAGTGGTTGCCTAAGCACGCCGTTCTAGAGAATCTCGACAAAACCGCCTACTTCGTTGTTATCTCGAACATGCATTAAAAAAAAATCAGCTGCCAGAGTTGCATTGCTCATTGCTTTTTCCAATGAGCTAAATGACAGTGCCAGAGGGAAAATGGATTACGAACTGGAAGTCTTCGAAGTGTACGACGATAGCGAGCAACAGTCATCCAAGAGGCACTCCAAACACACCCGAAAAAAGTGCAAGCAAAAACAAAAACAAAAATCAACGGTGCTGAGCATTGAGACCAATGACAATGATATAAGTAGATCCAAAACCAGTGTAGTTGGTAGTGATAGGACACCCTTGAGCCTGTGTGAGTCCATACTCAGTGTATTCAGTAAACTCGTGGTTTGGAGAAACTCAAAGAGATATCAGAGCACTGTTCCTGACAGAAATGACATAGCCCATTCTTCCAAAGATTTCCGAAAGGGCTACATGTTATGTGGTAAGTCCAGCTGTAGCTATTATGGGTAACCAGTGTTTCTTTCGTTTCTTTCACCACTTACATTTCTGTGCTTTGATCCAGAAGTAGAATGATAACCAAATGTTAATCAGTGTAATTTGTCATAGCTCTAGCACTAAGTGTTTCGTTGCCAAATCTCTGAGAATCTAAGAAAGCTGCCAATTAATTCTTTGACATCATTCTGGGAAAACGGTAGATATTGAGACATTGAGACAAGTTTCAATTACTCTAATTCTTGTACACAATCTTTATTCAACACGTCAACATGTTTCGCTAACACACTAGCTGTTTCAAGTGACTTCACTGTTATGGCAAAAGCTACTGTGTTAGCAAAACATGACATGGTGCTGAATGAAGAACGAATCGTCTCCTGAGTAGTTCATACAATTACTATAGATCTTTATCGAGTAATGGATGAGTCAATCAGATACTCTAATTCTCTCTGAAGAATTTTTGTAGTTGAATAATAGATCCCGATTGGATATAGTTTCAGAGTTCAAAGACTCTACAGATAACACATTTTTTCCGAAAGCCCGACATTTTTTTTTTGCTATTTGGATTCATTCTAAATAGTTATGAGTTCTTGTCCTAACCGAGAAATATTGTTGATTCTATTACACAAGTTGACACGATTTTTGTACCCCAGCAGGTGGTTGGTAATTATTGTTCATTTAGGTAGGAATGAAGATGGAAAATAGCGACTAAAGTTTGTCTTTCAGCAGCAGATGATTCATTCATATTTTCTAATAAAAATCAAAATGCAATGCCCATGACAGGTTTTTGTTAAAAAATAACTTTCAAAGTGTTACCGCAGAAGAAATATTTCCATCAATTTCCATCCTTGATGTGTATAATTGCTTATGAAGAGCCTGCTTTCCAATTCTTCCAATCTCCCTGATGAGCTTGACAAAGCGAAATAGATTTTTGTCGACCAAAATGTATTGGGGATTAAATGCGAGAGAAGTGAACCCTGCTTCAATGAAATAAACGATTTCTATGAGTGATATTTTTTACTCATTTGTTGAATCAGGGTATATGAAAAAAGATGAAATTTGAAAACTAGTGTTACCACCAAGGGCGTCGCCAATTTTTTTTCTTGGTGGGAGTAAAGGCTTTCAGGTATATTGAACTTGCACATAAAATACTATTACCCCCCACGCCCCTATCTACGCCCTATCAACGCCTTGGTTACTATCGGTGCTATATCTATATCATTGGCGCAGCCAGGGGGGGCTTTGGGGCTGCAGCCCCCCCCCCAAGCCACCAAATGACTATTGAAATGATGGCGTTAGAATACGGGAAAAATCTTGAAAAAATTCTAGAACTTCTGGAAGTATTTTTTTTTGGTGGTTTTATGTGCTAGGATGCCGGATCCTAGCGCACCTTTTACATTTTTCGCATTTTGCGACCCTAACGAGACACATTCGTTAAATACATATGTATATAGAAAGAAAGCGAAGAAAATTTTCTACAAGAGGATGTTATTGTTTGCTGGCCTAACAGTTCGCTTGTATGTGTTACAGGTGGTTTTGTGTGCTAGGATACCGGTTTCTAGCGTTCCTTTACATTTTTTGCATTTTGTGACCATAACGAGACACATTCGTTAAATACATATGTATACAGAAAGAAAGCGAAGAAAATTTCCTACAAGAGGATGTTATTGTTTGGTGGCCTAACAGTTCGCTTGTAGGTGTTACAGGTGGTTTTGTGTGCTAGGATTCCGGTTTCTAGTGCTCTTTTACATTTTTCGCATTTTGTGACCATAACGAGACACATTCGTTAAATACATATGTATATAGAAAGAAAGCGAAGAAAATTTCCTTCAAGAGGATGTTATTGTTATTGTTCATAAAAATTCCATGTACTTATACCTTATCAATTGAAGGAATTCCGTTATATGAAAATGTTATTTGCAATTATGGATTTACCTAATAATCCTCTCACTAGAATTATTCCTTACTCTAACAGTATGTTTCAATAATAATAATAAATTTAGATTAACATAAGTACTCTTCTTTGAAGAATAATGTTTTAATCATTGCCCTAATGATATTAAAGCACTTCAAAACGTATAGGTAAATATTTGCATTTCAGATTTTATGTGTTCTGTGACTAAACATATTTAACCTTTGCAAATGAGTTTCCCATGAATAAGTGAATAAATATTGAACAGTTCATTATATAGAGATCACTGTTATTTACATTTCAGTTAGCTTGGCAAAATTAATTGACAAATGTGACTTCCAACAAAAGAGTTCTGAATTTTCAACTTCAATTAGTTTTTAGTATATTATGTGAAAACTGATATTACATATTTGCCACATTATCTTCCAGGCATATTCCACAATCATAATTTTTTTTACTCACTCCATAAACCTCTGATAATAATAAGATTTTAATTGATATTTACTTTTTACATCCCTGTCCTAATGTAATATTATTATGAAATGTTCGTTTCAGTTAGGGTCTTTTCACAATATCTATCAGATTTAGTTCAATGTCCAGCGTGGATTTAGCCGGAAAGTAGTTGTTTTCTGCAGGATAATACAAAAAATCAAATTTTTCGATTTTAATGAGGAATATTTCCATTTTCTAAATGTCTTTCAGCTGCAGATAATTCCACAACTGATTTTATGAACATCCTGTTAATATTATCAAACAAAAATCAAAAGTCATAATTAAAATTTGAAAATAGCATATTGTGAGGGAAGAAAAGGGGCTTTGATTAAGTGTAATTAATTTTGATGTCTACCTTATCATTCCAAAAAAGAAATAAATAAATAAAAAATTTTGAAAATTTGTTTTTTTACGATGTCTTAAAAATTATTAAATCAGGTCAATACTCAGACAAAATTGCAATTAAAAAAATTGGATCTCTTACAATTTTTTTTATATTCATGTCACCTGATTTGGAGTAATATCTTCATAAGAGCCGTGAGGACGGTGTAGTATATTGCCGAAACATTGGCATATTGGAAAATACTGTTTTTTTTAAGATAACCAAAACTTCATCACTAAGTATCTTCATGATTTTCCTGAAATTTCTAATCTGCGTTTTGGCCTGGGGTCTCAGAAATATTACTTGTAGGCAACTTTTAGATGGGAATCTAACAGATAGGAATTTGATAACCTGTATCTATAATTATCTTCATAAATATTGACTAATTCCCACGCTCCATCCTTCATTCCCAATGTAAGCGAAACCAATCTGCAAAATTTTAGTGAAATTTATTTTTATAGGACGTAACTAATGTTAGATATTTATAGACCTCGAAGGAACATCTGGCTTATATAAGAACAACTATTTTTTATTGTAGTGAATCATGTTTCTTTAAATAAAAAAACAACTTTTTTGACGGTAACGTCTTTGGAAAAAAATTAACTGGTGAGAGCAATCAATATATCCTTGAATTCTAGGAAAAGATATTATTTTTCATTTTCACATTTGAGTAATAAAGTATTTAATTGCTCTCATCACATTCCACCTTCTAGTTCCTTCGTAACTGGAAATTTCTCAACAGGCAGTGAATGAAATTTAATTAAAAACTTGTCAAATTTTGTTTGATGAGGATTTTTCCCCGAATTTTAATGTAAGGTGCAAACTGCACCCCCTAGTTTTCTCAGGAATTTTCTCATCTCAAAATGAAGAAAAAGCTCAAAACATCTTGAGCTTGGAATATGAGGCTTGGAAAAAGCACTGCTAAAGTATAGTTCCTTCAGAAAGATTTTATTATATAATTATTTCGAAACATATTGTAACAATATATTTTAAGATTTTCCTCAAAATATGAGCTTTGAATAATGAATATAATGGCTGTAAATTGTACTCAATTCTTTTGGGAAATCGATTTTTTTTCGCGAAATGAAAAAATAGCAATATGAAACATCTTGTCCAGAAACGCACTACTGTGCGCCTCTCCTGTTACACCACCCGACGCATCAACGGACCACGTGGCAATGCGACACACCGCACACAGCGCACGTCGATATCCCTTCCTCGAGCGAGTCGAGGAGAAATTGTAATGCTCTCTCAACACATAGCAAGCTATTCTGTACGCTCTCACGGAACCACCATACCCAAGATGAAAATTTTCCGATACTGTATAATAAGTATCCGAAATATCTTGTCGCATTCACACACTTGATAACGACAGTTGATGTCAACTGTCAACTTAAAACACATGCAAATAATTTAATTTATTATTTGCCAAGTCCAGAAGAATTCTACAAACATTAATTTCGTCTACACTTTTTCCGTATATCGAAAAGAGTCCATTAAACGTTTATTTCCGATGGAGTTCAAAAAAAAAAACTTGCAACGGCGTAACTTCCAAGTAATCACTCCTTGGAATACTTCAAAATTTGCATCTCTGATTATAAGGAGGCGTCTGAGGCAATTGTTATGCAATAAAAAATGATTACACTGTGTATATAAGTGCCATATAATTGTTGAATCCTTGAACTGGCGCGCATAATAAGGTTACCATATGTATCGTTTTAAATTGACTATGAAATAATGATCCACAAAACCAGAAATTAATTTTATTATGATTGAAAGTCGGTTCATTTACGAGGTTGGCACTGAAAGTCTGGGCGACTGGACTGATATTGAATATCCTTATAGGCATGATAACTGGATAATCCAAACGTTCAGTATCCGTTATTCAGTTGAAAATTCTTCATACAAGCATATGTCCCAGCTTGCGTCGTTTTAAAATACAGGGTGTCAAAGTGTTTAGATGAAATAATTTTTTTTATTCCAAGAACATTAAAATAATCCTTTTGGCGCATGTTTTTTTTGGCGCCAAAAATATTTCTGATGAGTTTCCACATTTTCGTTTAAAGATTCGGAATCAGCACGTCAAAATACGTTTGAGGACAAAAATTTGAAATTCGAAAAATGAAAAATAAAAAAGTTAAAAAAATTATCTATCATGATATACTCGACTTTTTCGTCTGTCGATTATTTTCGTTCAAATTCTCAGTATATACTAATTCGGCCGTTCTGAATCGATTGGCGTTCGCTGAATTGGTCTATCTCTTACCGTTCTCGAGCTGGTCAGCTCTGAATCAGTTTTCAAATGTTTTTTTGGCGCCAAAATATTTCTGATGAGTTTTCGACATTTCCGTTCAAAGATTCGGAATCAGCACGTCAAAATACGTTTGGGGACAAACATTCGAAATTCGAAAAATGAAAAATAAAAAAGTTCACAAAATTATCTATTACGATATACTCGACTTTTTCGTTCGTCAATTTTTTTCGTTCAAATTCTCAGTATATACTAATTCGGCCATTCTGAATCGATTGGCGTTCACAGAATTGGTCTATCTCTTACCGTTCTCGAGCTGGTCAGCTCTGAATCAGTTTTCAAATGATTTTTTTGGCGCCAAAAATATTTCTGATTAGTTTTCGACATTTCTGTTCAAAGATTCGGAATCAGCACGTCAAAATACGTTTGGGGACAAACATTTGAAATTCGAAAAATGAAAAATAAAAAAGTTCAAAAAATTATCTATTACGATATACTCGACTTTTTCGTTCGTCGATTTTTTTCGTTCAAATTCTCAGTATATACTAATTCGGCCATTCTGAATCGATTGGCGTTCGCAGAATTTGTCTATCTCTTACCGTTCTCGAGTTGGTCAGCTCTGAATCAGTTTTCAAATGGTTTTTTTGGCGCCAAAAATATTTCTGATGAGTTTTCGACATTTCCATTCAAAGTTTTGGAATCAGCACGCCAAAATACGTTGGAGGACAAAAATTTGAAATTCGAAAAATGAAAAATAAAAAAGTTCAAAAAATTATCTATCATGATATACTCGACTTTTTCGTCTGTCGATTTTTTTCGTTCAAATTCTCAGTATATACTAATTCGGCCATTCTGAATCGATTGGCGTTCGCAGAATTGGTCTATCTCTTACCGTTCTCGAGCTGGTCAGCTCTCAATCAGTTTTCAAATGATTTTTTTGGCGCCAAAAATATTTCTGATTAGTTTTCGACATTTCTGTTCAAAGATTCGGAATCAGCACGTTAAAATACGTTTGAGGACAAAAATTTGAAATTCGAAAAATGAAAAATAAAAAAGTTCAAAAAATTATCTATTATGATATACTCGACTTTTTCGTTCGTCGATTTTTTTCGTTCAAATTCTCAGTATATACTAATTTGGCCATTCTGAATCGATTGGCGTTCGCAGAATTTGTCTATCTCTTACCGTTCTCGAGTTGGTCAGCTCTGAATCAGTTTTCAAATGTTTTTGTTGGCGCCAAAAATATGTTTGATGAGTTTTCGACATTTCCGTTCAAAGATTCGGAATCAACACGTCAAAATACGTTTGGGGATAAAAATTTGAAATTCGAAAAATGAAAAATAAAAAAGTTCGAAAAATTATCTACTTATTGCGATATACTCGACTTTTTCGTCCGTCGATTTTTTTCGCTCAAATTCTCAGTATATACTAATTCGGCCATTCTGAATCGATTGGCGTTCGCAGAATTGGTCTATCTCTTACCGTTCTCGAGTTGGTCAACTCTGAATCAGTTTTCAAATGTTTTTTTTGGCGCCAAAAATATTTCTGATTAGATTTCGACATTTCCGTTCAAAGATTCGGAATCAGCACGTCAAAATACGTTTGGGGACAAAAATTTTAAATTCGAAAAATGAAAAATAAAAAAGTTCAAAAAATTATCTACTTATTGCGATATACTCGACTTTTTCGTCCGTCGATTTTTTTCGCTCAAATTCTCAGTATATACCAATTCGGCCATTCTGAATCGATTGGCGTTCGCAGTATTGGTCTATCTCTTACCGTTCTCGAGTTGGTCAGCTCTGAATAAGTTTTCAAATGGTTTTTTTGAAACCAAAAATATTTCTGATGAGTTTTCGACATTTCCGTTCAAAGATTTGGAATCAGCACGTCAAAATACGTTTGGGGACAAACATTTGAAATTCGAAAAATGAAAAATAAAAAAGTTCAAAAAATTATCTATTACGATATACTCGACTTTTTCGTTCGTCGATTTTTTTCGTTCAAATTCTCAGTATATACTAATTCGGTCATTCTGAATCGATTGGCGTTCGCAGAATTGGTCTATCTCTTACCGTTCTCGAGCTGGTCAGCTCTGAATCAGTTTTCAAATGATTTTTTTGGCGCCAAAAATATTTCTGATTAGTTTTCGACATTTCTGTTCAAAGATTCGGAATCAGCGTCAAAATACGTTTGGGGACAAAAATTTTAAATTCGAAAAATGAAAAATAAAAAAGTTCAAAAAATTATCTACTTATTAGGTATACTCGACTTTTTCGTCCGGCGATTTTTTTCGCTCAAATTCTCAGTATATACTAATTTGGCCATTCTGAATCGATTGGCGTTCGCAGAATTGGTCTATCTCTTACCGTTCTCGGGTTGGTCAGCTCTGAATCAGTTTTCAAATGGTTTTTTTGGCGCCAAAAAATGTTCTGATTAGTTTTCGACATTTCCGTTCAAAGATTCGAAATCAGCACGTCAAAATACGTTTGGGGACAAAAATTTGAAATTCGAAAAATGAAAAATAAAAAAGTTCAAAAAATTATCTACTTATTACAATATACTCGACTTTTTCGTCCGTCGATTTTTTTCGCTCAAATTCTCAGTATATACTAATTCGGCCATTCTGAATCGATTGGCGTTCGCAGAATTGGTCTATCTCTTACCGTTCTCGAGTTGGTCAGCTATGAATCAGTTTTCAAATGGTTTTTTTGGCGCCAAAAATATTTCTGATTAGTTTTCGACATTTCCGTTCAAAGATTCGGAATCAGCACGTCAAAATACGTTTGGGGACAAAAATTTTAAATTCGAAAAATGAAAAATAAAAAAGTTCAAAAAATTATCTACTTATTGCGATATACTCGACTTTTTCGTCCGTCGATTTTTTTCGCTCAAATTCTCAGTATATACCAATTCGGCCATTCTGAATCGATTGGCGTTCGCAGTATTGGTCTATCTCTTACCGTTCTCGAGTTGGTCAGCCCTGAATAAGTTTTCAAATGGTTTTTTTTGGCTCCAAAAATATTTCTGATGAGTTTTCGACATTTCCGTTCAAAGATTTGGAATCAGCACGTCAAAATACGTTTGGGGACAAACATTTGAAATTCGAAAAATGAAAAATAAAAAAGTTCAAAAAATTATCTATTACGATATACTCGACTTTTTCGTTCGTCGATTTTTTTCGTTCAAATTCTCAGTATATACTAATTCGGCCATTCTGAATCGATTGGCGTTCGCAGAATTTGTCTATCTCTTACCGTTCTCGAGTTGGTCAGCTCTGAATCAGTTTTCAAATGGTTTTTTTGGTGCCAAAAATATTTCTGATGAGTTTTCGACATTTCCATTCAAAGATTTAGAATCAGCACGCCAAAATACGTTGGAGGACAAAAATTTGAAATTCGAAAAATGAAAAATAAAAAAGTTCAAAAAATTATCTATCATGATATACTCGACTTTTTCGTCTGTCGATTTTTTTCGTTCAAATTCTCAGTATATACTAATTCGGCCATTCTGAATCGATTGGCGTTCGCAGAATTGGTCTATCTCTTACCGTTCTCGAGCTGGTCAGCTCTGAATCAGTTTTCAAATGATTTTTTTGGCGCCAAAAATATTTGTGATTAGTTTTCGACATTGCTGTTCAAAGATTCGGAATCAGCACGTCAAAATACGTTTGGGTACAAACATTTGAAATTCGAAAAATGAAAAATAAAAAAGTTCAAAAAATTATCTATTACGATATACTCGACTTTTTCGTTCGTCAATTTTTTTCGTTCAAATTCTCAGTATATACTAATTCGGCCATTCTGAATCGATTGGCGTTCGCAGAATTTGTCTATCTCTTACCGTTCTCGAGTTGGTCAGCTCTGAATCAGTTTTCAAATGTTTTTTTTGGTGCCAAAAATATGTTTGATGAGTTTTCGACATTTCCGTTCAAAGATTCGGAATCAGCACGTCAAAATACGTTTGGAGATAAAAATTTGAAATTCGAAAAATGAAAAATAAAAAAGTTCGAAAAATTATCTACTTATTGCGATATACTCGACTTTTTCGTCCGTCGATTTTTTTCGCTCAAATTCTCAGTATATACTAATTCGGCCATTCTGAATCGATTGGCGTTCGCTGAATTGGTCTATCTCTTACCGTTCTCGAGTTGGTCAACTCTGAATCAGTTTTCAAATATTTTTTTTGGCGCCAAAAATATTTCTGATTAGTTTTCGACATTTCCGTTCAAAGATTCGGAATCAGCACGTCAAAATACGTTTGGGGACAAAAATTTTAAATTCGAAAAATGAAAAATAAAAAAGTTCAAAAAATTATCTACTTATTGCGATATACTCGACTTTTTCGTCCGTCGATTTTTTTCGCTCAAATTCTCAGTATATACTAATTCGGCCATTCTGAATCGATTGGCGTTCGCAGAATTGGTCTATCTCTTACTGTTCTCGAGTTGGTCAGCTATGAATCAGTTTTCAAATGGTTTTTTTGGCGCCAAAAATATTTCTGATTAGTTTTCGACATTTCCGTTCAAAGATGCGGAATCAGCACGTAAAAATACGTTTGGGGACAAACATTTGAAATTCGAAAAATAAAAAATAAAAAAGTTCGAAAAATTATCTACTTATTGCGATATACTCGACTTTTTCGTCCGTCGATTTTTTTCGCTCAAATTCTCAGTATATACTAATTCGGCCATTCTGAATCGATTGGCGTTCGCAGAATTGGTCTATCTCTTACCGTTCTCGAGTTGGTCAGCTATGAATCAGTTTTCAAATGGTTTTTTTGGCGCCAAAAATATTTCTGATGAGTTTTCGACATTTCTGTTCAAAGATTCGGAATCAGCACGTAAAAATACGTTTGGGACAAACATTTGAAATTCGGAAAATGAAAAATAAAAAAGTTCAAAAAATTATCTATTACGATATACTCGACTTTTTCGTTCGTCGATTTTTTTCGTTCAAATTCTCAGTATATACTAATTCGGCCATTCTGAATCGATTGGCGTTCGCAGAATTTGTCTATCTCTTACCGTTCTCGAGTTGGTCAGCCCTGAATAAGTTTTCAAATGGTTTTTTTGGCTCCAAAAATATTTCTGATGAGTTTTCGACATTTCTGTTCAAAGATTCGGAATCAGCACGTAAAAATACGTTTGGGGACAAACATTTGAAATTCGGAAAATGAAAAATAAAAAAGTTCAAAAAATTATCTATTACGATATACTCGACTTTTTCGTTCGTCGATTTTTTTCGTTCAAATTCTCAGTATATACTAATTCGGCCATTCTGAATCGATTGGCGTTCGCAGAATTTGTCTATCTCTTACCGTTCTCGAGTTGGTCAGCCCTGAATAAGTTTTCAAATGGTTTTTTTGGCTCCAAAAATATTTCTGATGAGTTTTCGACATTTCTGTTCAAAGATTCGGAATCAGCACGTAAAAATACGTTTGGGGACAAACATTTGAAATTCGGAAAATGAAAAATAAAAAAGTTCAAAAAATTATCTATTACGATATACTCGACTTTTTCGTTCGTCGATTTTTTTCGTTCAAATTCTCAGTATATACTAATTCGGCCATTCTGAATCGATTGGCGTTCGCAGAATTTGTCTATCTCTTACCGTTCTCGAGTTGGTCAGCTCTGAATCAGTTATCAAATGGTTTTTTTGGTGCCAAAAATATTTCTGATGAGTTTTCGACATTTCCATTCAAAGATTTGGAATCAGCACGCCAAAATAAGTTGGAGGACAAAAATTTGAAATTCGAAAAATGAAAAATAAAAAAGTTCAAAAAATTATCTATCATGATATACTCGACTTTTTCGTCTGTCGATTTTTTTCGTTCAAATTCTCAGTATATACCAATTCGGCCATTCTGAATCGATTGGCGTTCGCAGTATTGGTCTATCTCTTACCGTTCTCGAGTTGGTCAGCTCTGAATAAGTTTTCAAATGGTTTTTTTGGCACCAAAAATATGTTTGATGAGTTTTCGACATTTCCGTTCAAAGATTTGGAATCAGCACGTCAAAATACGTTTGGAGATAAAAATTTGAAATTCGAAAAATGAAAAATAAAAAAGTTCGAAAAATTATCTACTTATTGCGATATACTCGACTTTTTCGTCCGTCGATTTTTTTCGCTCAAATTCTCAGTATATACTAATTCGGCCATTCTGAATCGATTGGCGTTCGCAGAATTGGTCTATCTCTTACCGTTCTCGAGCTGGTCAGCTCTGAATCAGTTTTCAAATGATTTTTTTGGCGCCAAAAATATTTGTGATTAGTTTTCGACATTTCTGTTCAAAGATTCGGAATCAGCACGTCAAAATACGTTTGAGGACAAAAATTAGAAATTCGAAAAATGAAAAATAAAAAAGTTCAAAAAATTATCTATTACGATATACTCGACTTTTTCGTTCGTCGATTTTTTTCGTTCAAATGCTCAGTATATACTAATTTGGCCATTCTGATTCGATTGGCGTTCGCAGAATTTGTCTATCTCTTACCGTTCTCGAGTTGGTCAGCTCTGAATCAGTTTTCAAATGTTTTTTTTGGCGCCAAAAATATGTTTGATGAGTTTTCGACATTTCCGTTCAAAGATTCGGAATCAGCACGTCAAAATACGTTTGGAGATAAAAATTTGAAATTCGAAAAATGAAAAATAAAAAAGTTCGAAAAATTATCTACTTATTGCGATATACTCGACTTTTTCGTCCGTCGATTTTTTTCGCTCAAATTCTCAGTATATACCAATTCGGCCATTCTGAATCGATTGGCGTTCGCTGAATTGGTCTATCTCTTACCGTTCTCGAGTTGGTCAACTCTGAATCAGTTTTCAAATGTTTTTTTTGGCGCCAAAAATATTTCTGATTAGTTTTCGACATTTCCGTTCAAAGATTCGGAATCAGCACGTCAAAATACGTTTGGGGACAAAAATTTTAAATTCGAAAAATGAAAAATAAAAAAGTTCAAAAAATTATCTACTTATTGCGATATACTCGACTTTTTCGTCCGTCGATTTTTTTCGCTCAAATTCTCAGTATATACCAATTCGGCCATTCTGAATCGATTGGCGTTCGCAGTATTGGTCTATCTCTTACCGTTCTCGCGTTGGTCAGCTCTGAATAAGTTTTTAAATGGTTTTTTTGGCACCAAAAATATTTCTGATGAGTTTTCGACATTTCCGTTCAAAGATTCGGAATCAGCACGTAAAAATACGTTTGGGGACAAACATTTGAAATTCGAAAAATGAAAAATAAAAAAGTTCAAAAAATTATCTATTACGATATACTCGACTTTTTCGTTCGTCGATTTTTTTCGTTCAAATTCTCAGTATATACTAATTCGGCCATTCTGAATCGATTGGCGTTCGCAGAATTTGTCTATCTCTTACCGTTCTCGAGTTGGTCAGCTCTGAATCAGTTTTCAAATGTTTTTTTTGGCGCCAAAAATATGTTTGATGAGTTTTCGACATTTCCGTTCAAAGATTCGGAATCAGCACGTCAAAATACGTTTGGAGATAAAAATTTGAAATTCGAAAAATGAAAAATAAAAAAGTTCGAAAAATTATCTACTTATTGCGATATACTCGACTTTTTCGTCCGTCGATTTTTTTCGCTCAAATTCTCAGTATATACTAATTCGGCCATTCTGAATCGATTGGCGTTCGCTGAATTGGTCTATCTCTTACCGTTCTCGAGTTGGTCAGCTCTGAATAAGTTTTTAAATGGTTTTTTTGGCACCAAAAATATTTCTGATGAGTTTTCGACATTTCCGTTCAAAGATTTGGAATCAGCACGTCAAAATACGTTTGGGTACAAACATTTGAAATTCGAAAAATGAAAAATAAAAAAGTTCAAAAAATTATCTATTACGATATACTCGACTTTTTCGTTCGTCAATTTTTTTCGTTCAAATTCTCAGTATATACTAATTCGGCCATTCTGAATCGATTGGCGTTCGCAGAATTGGTCTATCTCTTACCGTTCTCGAGCTGGTCAGCTCTGAATCAGTTTTCAAATGATTTTTTTGGCGCCAAAAATATTTCTGATTAGTTTTCGACATTTCTGTTCAAAGATTCGGAATCAGCACGTCAAAATACGTTTGGTGACAAAAATTTGAAATTCGAAAAATGAAAAATAAAAAAGTTCAAAAAATTATCTACTTATTAGGTATACTCGACTTTTTCGTCCGGCGATTTTTTTCGCTCAAATTCTCAGTATATACTAATTTGGCCATTCTGAATCGATTGGCGTTCGCAGAATTGGTCTATCTCTTACCGTTCTCGAGTTGGTCAGCTCTGAATCAGTTTTGGGCGCCAAAAATATTTCTGATGAGTTTTCGACATTTCCGTTCAAAGATTTGGAATCAGCACGTCAAAATACGTTGGAGGACAAAAATTTGAAATTCGAGAAATGAAAAATAAAAAAGTTCAAAAAATTATCTATTACGATATAGTCGACATTTTCGCCCGTCGATTTTTTTCGCTCAAATTCTCAGTATATACTAATTTGGCCTTTCTGAATCGATTGACGTTCGCAGAATTGGTCTATCTCTTACCGTTCTCGAGTTGGTCAGCTATGAATCAGTTTTCAAATATTTTTTTTGGCGCCAAAAATATTTCTGATGAGTTTTCGACATTTCCGTTCAAAGATTCGAAATCAGCACGTCAAAATACGTTTGGGGACAAAAATTTGAAATTCGTAAAATGAAAAATAAAAAAGTTCAAAAAATTATCTATTACGATATACTCGACTTTTTCGTTCGTCGATTTTTTTCGTTCAAATTCTCAGTATATACTAATTTGGCCATTCTGAATCGATTGGCGTTCGCAGAATTTGTCTATCTCTTACCGTTCTCGAGTTGGTCAGCTCTGAATCAGTTTTCAAATGTTTTTGTTGGCGCCAAAAATATGTTTGATGAGTTTTCGACATTTCCGTTCAAAGATTCGGAATCAGCACGTCAAAATACGTTTGGGGATAAAAAGTTGAAATTCGAAAAATGAAAAATAAAAAAGTTCGAAAAATTATCTACTTATTGCGATATACTCGACTTTTTCGTCCGTCGATTTTTTTCGCTCAAATTCTCAGTATATACTAATTCGGCCATTCTGAATCGATTGGCGTTCGCAGAATTGGTCTATCTCTTACCGTTCTCGAGTTGGTCAACTCTGAATCAGTTTTCAAATGTTTTTTTTGGCGCCAAAAATATTTCTGATTAGTTTTCGACATTTCCGTTCAAAGATTCGGAATCAGCACGTCAAAATACGTTTGGGGACAAAAATTTTAAATTCGAAAAATGAAAAATAAAAAAGTTCAAAAAATTATCTACTTATTGCGATATACTCGACTTTTTTGTCCGTCGATTTTTTTCGCTCAAATTCTCAGTATATACCAATTCGGCCATTCTGAATCGATTGGCGTTCGCAGAATTTGTCTATCTCTTACCGTTCTCGAGTTGGTCAGCTCTGAATAAGTTTTCAAATGGTTTTTTTGGCACCAAAAATATGTTTGATGAGTTTTCGACATTTCCGTTCAAAGATTTGGAATCAGCACGTCAAAATACGTTTGGAGATAAAAATTTGAAATTCGAAAAATGAAAAATAAAAAAGTTCGAAAAATTATCTACTTATTGCGATATACTCGACTTTTTCGTCCGTCGATTTTTTTCGTTCAAATTCTCAGTATATACTAATTCGGCCATTCTGAATCGATTGGCGTTCGCAGAATTGGTCTATCTCTTACCGTTCTCGAGCTGGTCAGCTCTGAATCAGTTTTCAAATGATTTTTTTGGCGCCAAAAATATTTCTGATTAGTTTTCGACATTTCTGTTCAAAGATTCGGAATCAGCACGTCAAAATACGTTTGGGGACAAAAATTTGAAATTCGAAAAATGAAAAATAAAAAAGTTCAAAAAATTATCTACTTATTAGGTATACTCGACTTTTTCGTCCGGCGATTTTTTTTCGCTCAAATTCTCAGTATATACTAATTTGGCCATTCTGAATCGATTGGCGTTCGCAGAATTGGTCAGCTCTGAATCAGTTTTGGGCGCCAAAAATATTTCTGATGAGTTTTCGACATTTCCGTTCAAAGATTTGGAATCAGCACGTCAAAATACGTTGGAAGACAAAAATTTGAAATTCGAGAAATGAAAAATAAAAAAGTTCAAAAAATTATCTATTACGATATAGTCGACATTTTCGCCCGTCGATTTTTTTCGCTCAAATTCTCAGTATATACTAATTCGGCCTTTCTGAATCGATTGACGTTCGCAGAATTGGTCTATCTCTTACCGTTCTCGAGTTGGTCAGCTATGAATCAGTTTTCAAATTTTTTTTTTGGCGCCAAAAATATTTCTGATTAGTTTTCGACATTTCCGTTCAAAGATTCGGAATCAGCACGTCAAAATACGTTTGGGGACAAAAATTTTAAATTCGAAAAATGAAAAATAAAAAAGTTCGAAAAATTATCTACTTATTGCGATATACTCGACTTTTTCGTCCGTCGATTTTTTTCGCTCAAATTCTCAGTATATACTAATTCGGCCATTCTGAATCGATTGGCGTTCGCAGAATTGGTCTATCTCTTACCGTTCTCGAGTTGGTCAACTCTGAATCAGTTTTCAAATGTTTTTTTTGGCGCCAAAAATATGTTTGATGAGTTTTCGACATTTCCGTTCAAAGATTTGGAATCAGCACGTCAAAATACGTTTGGAGATAAAAATTTGAAATTCGAAAAATGAAAAATAAAAAAGTTCGAAAAATTATCTACTTATTGCGATATACTCGACTTTTTCGTCCGTCGATTTTTTTCGCTCAAATTCTCAGTATATACTAATTCGGCCATTCTGAATCGATTGGCGTTCGCAGAATTGGTCTATCTCTTACCGTTCTCGAGTTGGTCAACTCTGAATCAGTTTTCAAATGATTTTTTTGGCGCCAAAAATATTTCTGATGAGTTTTCGACATTTCCATTCAAAGATTTGGAATCAGCACGCCAAAATACGTTGGAGGACAAAAATTTGAAATTCGAAAAATGAAAAATAAAAAAGTTCAAAAAATTATCTATCATGATATACTCGACTTTTTCGTCTGTCGATTTTTTTCGTTCAAATTCTCAGTATATACTAATTCGGCCTTTCTGAATCGATTGACGTTCGCAGAATTGGTCTATCTCTTACCGTTCTCGAGCTGGTCAGCTCTGAATCAGTTTTCAAATGATTTTTTTGGCGCCAAAAATATTTCTGATTAGTTTTCGACATTTCTGTTGAAAGATTCGGAATCAGCACGTCAAAATACGTTTGGGGAAAAACATTTGAAATTCGAAAAATGAAAAATAAAAAAGTTCAAAAAATTATCTATTACGATATACTCGACTTTTTCGTTCGTCGATTTTTTTCGTTCAAATTCTCAGTATATACTAATTCGGCCATTCTGAATCGATTGGCGTTCGCAGAATTTGTCTATCTCTTACCGTTCTCGAGTTGGTCAACTCTGAATCAGTTTTCAAATGTTTTTTTTGGTGCCAAAAATATGTTTGATGAGTTTTCGACATTTCCGTTCAAAGATTTGGAATAAGCACGTCAAAATACGTTTGGAGATAAAAATTTGAAATTCAAAAAATGAAAAATAAAAAAGTTCGAAAAATTATCTACTTATTGCGATATACTCGACTTTTTCGTCCGTCGATTTTTTTCGCTCAAATTCTCAGTATATACTAATTCGGCCATTCTGAATCGATTGGCGTTCGCAGAATTGGTCTATCTCTTACCGTTCTCGAGTTGGTCAACTCTGAATCAGTTTTCAAATGATTTTTTTGGCGCCAAAAATATTTCTGATGAGTTTTCGACATTTCCATTCAAAGATTTGGAATCAGCACGTCAAAATACGTTTGAGGACAAAAATTTGAAATTCGAAAAATGAAAAATAAAAAAGTTCAAAAAATTATCTATTACGATATACTCGACTTTTTCGTTCGTCGATTTTTTCCGTTCAAATTCTCAGTATATACTAATTTGGCCATTCTGAATCGATTGGCGTTCGCAGAATTTGTCTATCTCTTACCGTTCTCGAGTTGGTCAGCTCTGAATCAGTTTTCAAATGTTTTTGTTGGCGCCAAAAATATGTTTGATGAGTTTTCGACATTTCCGTTCAAAGATTCGGAATCAGCACGTCAAAATACGTTTGGGGATAAAAATTTGAAATTCGAAAAATGAAAAATAAAAAAGTTCGAAAAATTATCTACTTATTGCGATATACTCGACTTTTTCGTCCGTCGATTTTTTTCGCTCAAATTCTCAGTATATACTAATTCGGCCATTCTGAATCGATTGGCGTTAGCAGAATTGGTCTATCTCTTACCGTTCTCGAGTTGGTCAACTCTGAATCAGTTTTCAAATGTTTTTTTTGGCGCCAAAAATATTTCTGAATAGTTTTCGACATTTCCGTTCAAAGATTCGGAATCAGCACGTCAAAATACGTTTGGGGACAAAAATTTTAAATTCGAAAAATGAAAAATAAAAAAGTTCAAAAAATTATCTATTACGATATACTCGACTTTTTCGTTCGTCGATTTTTTTCGTTCAAATTCCCAGTATATACTAATTTGGCCATTCTGAATCGATTGGCGTTCGCAGAATTTGTCTATCTCTTACCGTTCTCGAGCTGGTCAACTCTGAATCAGTTTTCAAATGTTTTTTTTGGCGCCAAAAATATTTCTGAATAGTTTTCGACATTTCCGTTCAAAGATTCGGAATCAGCACGTCAAAATACGTTTGGGGACAAAAATTTTAAATTCGAAAAATGAAAAATAAAAAAGTTCAAAAAATTATCTATTACGATATACTCGACTTTTTCGTTCGTCGATTTTTTTCGTTCAAATTCCCAGTATATACTAATTTGGCCATTCTGAATCGATTGGCGTTCGCAGAATTTGTCTATCTCTTACCGTTCTCGAGCTGGTCAGCTCTGAATCAGTTTTCAAATGATTTTTTTGGCACCAAAAATATTTCTGATGAGTTTTCGACATTTCCTTCAAAGATTTGGAATCAGCACGTCAAAATACGTTTGGGGACAAACATTTGAAATTCGAAAAATGAAAAATAAAAAAGTTCAAAAAATTATCTATTACGATATACTCGACTTTTTCGTTCGTCGATTTTTTTCGTTCAAATTCCCAGTATATACTAATTTGGCCATTCTGAATCGATTGGCGTTCGCAGAATTTGTCTATCTCTTACCGTTCTCGAGCTGGTCAGCTCTGAATCAGTTTTCAAATGATTTTTTTGGCGCCAAAAATATTTCTGATGAGTTTTCGACATTTCCGTTCAAAGATTTGGAATCAGCACGTCAAAATACGTTTGGGGACAAACATTTGAAATTCGAAAAATGAAAAATAAAAAAGTTCAAAAAATTATCTATTTCGATATACTCGATTTTTTCGTTCGTCGATTTTTTTCGTCCAAATTCTCAGTATATACTAATTCGGCCATTCTGAATCGATTGGCGTTCGCAGAATTGGTCTATCTTTTACCGTTCTCGAGCTGGTCAGCTCTGAATCAGTTTTCAAATGATTTTTTTGGCGCCTAAAATATTTCTGATTAGTTTTCGACATTTCTTTTCAAAGATTCGGAATCAGCACGTCAAAATACGTTTGGGGACAAAAATTTGAAATTCGAAAAATGAAAAATAAAAAAGTTCAAAAAATTTTCTACTTATTAGGTATACTCGACTTTTTCGTCCGGCGATTTTTTTCGCTCAAATTCTCAGTATATACTAATTTGGCCATTCTGAATCGATTGGCGTTCCAGAATTGGTCTATCTCTTACCGTTCTCGGGTTGGTCAGCTCTGAATCAGTTTTCAAATGGTTTTTTTGGCGCCAAAAAATGTTCTGATTAGTTTTCGACATTTCCGTTCAAAGATTCGAAATCAGCACGTCAAAATACGTTTGGGGACAAAAATTTGAAATTCGAAAAATGAAAAATAAAAAAGTTCAAAAAATTATCTACTTATTACGATATACTTGACTTTTTCGTTCGTCGATTTTTTTGTTCAAATTCTCAGTATATACTAATTCGGCCATTCTGAATCGATTGGCGTTCGCAGAATTGGTCTATCTTTTACCGTTCTCAGGTTGGTCAGCTCTGAATCAGTTTTCAAATTGTTTTTTTGGCGCCAAAAATATTTCTGATTAGTTTTCAACATTTCCGTTCAAAGATTCGGAATCAGCACGTCAAAATACGTTTGGGGACAAAAATTTTAAATTCGAAAAATGAAAAATAAAAAAGTTCAAAAAATTATCTACTTATTACGATATACTTGACTTTTTCGTCCGTCGATTTTTTTCGCCCAAATTCTCAGTATATACTAATTCGGCCATTCTGAATCGATTGGCTTTCGCAGAATTGGTCTATCTCTTACCGTTCTCGAGCTGGTCAGCTCTGAATCAGTTTTCAAATGATTTTTTTGGCGCCAAAAATATTTCTGATTAGTTTTCGACATTTCTGATCAAAGATTCGAAATCAGCACGTCAAAATACGTTTGGGGACAAAAATTTGAAATTCGAAAAATGAAAAATAAAAAAGTTCAAAAAATTATCTATTACGATATACTCGACTTTTTCGTTCGTCGATTTTTTTCGTTCAAATTCTCAGTATATACTAATTCGGCCATTCTGAATCGATTGGCGTTCGCAGAATTTGTCTATCTCTTACCGTTCTCGAGTTGGTCAGCTCTGAATCAGTTTTCAAATGTTTTTTTTGGCGCCAAAAATATGTTTGATGAGTTTTCGACATTTCCGTTCAAAGATTCGGAATCAGCACGTCAAAATACGTTTGGAGATAAAAATTTGAAATTCGAAAAATGAAAAATAAAAAAGTTCGAAAAATTATCTACTTATTGCGATATACTCGACTTTTTCGTCCGTCGATTTTTTTCGCTCAAATTCTCAGTATATACTAATTCGGCCATTCTGAATCGATTGGCGTTCGCTGAATTGGTCTATCTCTTACCGTTCTCGAGTTGGTCAGCTCTGAATAAGTTTTTAAATGGTTTTTTTTGGCACCAAAAATATTTCTGATGAGTTTTCGACATTTCCGTTCAAAGATTTGGAATCAGCACGTCAAAATACGTTTGGGTACAAACATTTGAAATTCGAAAAATGAAAAATAAAAAAGTTCAAAAAATTATCTATTACGATATACTCGACTTTTTCGTTCGTCAATTTTTTTCGTTCAAATTCTCAGTATATACTAATTCGGCCATTCTGAATCGATTGGCGTTCGCAGAATTGGTCTATCTCTTACCGTTCTCGAGCTGGTCAGCTCTGAATCAGTTTTCAAATGATTTTTTTGGCGCCAAAAATATTTCTGATTAGTTTTCGACATTTCTGTTCAAAGATTCGGAATCAGCACGTCAAAATACGTTTGGTGACAAAAATTTGAAATTCGAAAAATGAAAAATAAAAAAGTTCAAAAAATTATCTACTTATTAGGTATACTCGACTTTTTCGTCCGGCGATTTTTTTCGCTCAAATTCTCAGTATATACTAATTTGGCCATTCTGAATCGATTGGCGTTCGCAGAATTGGTCTATCTCTTACCGTTCTCGAGTTGGTCAGCTCTGAATCAGTTTTGGGCGCCAAAAATATTTCTGATGAGTTTTCGACATTTCCGTTCAAAGATTTGGAATCAGCACGTCAAAATACGTTGGAGGACAAAAATTTGAAATTCGAGAAATGAAAAATAAAAAAGTTCAAAAAATTATCTATTACGATATAGTCGACATTTTCGCCCGTCGATTTTTTTCGCTCAAATTCTCAGTATATACTAATTTGGCCTTTCTGAATCGATTGACGTTCGCAGAATTGGTCTATCTCTTACCGTTCTCGAGTTGGTCAGCTATGAATCAGTTTTCAAATATTTTTTTTGGCGCCAAAAATATTTCTGATGAGTTTTCGACATTTCCGTTCAAAGATTCGAAATCAGCACGTCAAAATACGTTTGGGGACAAAAATTTGAAATTCGTAAAATGAAAAATAAAAAAGTTCAAAAAATTATCTATTACGATATACTCGACTTTTTCGTTCGTCGATTTTTTTCGTTCAAATTCTCAGTATATACTAATTTGGCCATTCTGAATCGATTGGCGTTCGCAGAATTTGTCTATCTCTTACCGTTCTCGAGTTGGTCAGCTCTGAATCAGTTTTCAAATGTTTTTGTTGGCGCCAAAAATATGTTTGATGAGTTTTCGACATTTCCGTTCAAAGATTCGGAATCAGCACGTCAAAATACGTTTGGGGATAAAAAGTTGAAATTCGAAAAATGAAAAATAAAAAAGTTCGAAAAATTATCTACTTATTGCGATATACTCGACTTTTTCGTCCGTCGATTTTTTTCGCTCAAATTCTCAGTATATACTAATTCGGCCATTCTGAATCGATTGGCGTTCGCAGAATTGGTCTATCTCTTACCGTTCTCGAGTTGGTCAACTCTGAATCAGTTTTCAAATGTTTTTTTTGGCGCCAAAAATATTTCTGATTAGTTTTCGACATTTCCGTTCAAAGATTCGGAATCAGCACGTCAAAATACGTTTGGGGACAAAAATTTTAAATTCGAAAAATGAAAAATAAAAAAGTTCAAAAAATTATCTACTTATTGCGATATACTCGACTTTTTTGTCCGTCGATTTTTTTCGCTCAAATTCTCAGTATATACCAATTCGGCCATTCTGAATCGATTGGCGTTCGCAGAATTTGTCTATCTCTTACCGTTCTCGAGTTGGTCAGCTCTGAATAAGTTTTCAAATGGTTTTTTTGGCACCAAAAATATGTTTGATGAGTTTTCGACATTTCCGTTCAAAGATTTGGAATCAGCACGTCAAAATACGTTTGGAGATAAAAATTTGAAATTCGAAAAATGAAAAATAAAAAAGTTCGAAAAATTATCTACTTATTGCGATATACTCGACTTTTTCGTCCGTCGATTTTTTTCGTTCAAATTCTCAGTATATACTAATTCGGCCATTCTGAATCGATTGGCGTTCGCAGAATTGGTCTATCTCTTACCGTTCTCGAGCTGGTCAGCTCTGAATCAGTTTTCAAATGATTTTTTTGGCGCCAAAAATATTTCTGATTAGTTTTCGACATTTCTGTTCAAAGATTCGGAATCAGCACGTCAAAATACGTTTGGGGACAAAAATTTGAAATTCGAAAAATGAAAAATAAAAAAGTTCAAAAAATTATCTACTTATTAGGTATACTCGACTTTTTCGTCCGGCGATTTTTTTTCGCTCAAATTCTCAGTATATACTAATTTGGCCATTCTGAATCGATTGGCGTTCGCAGAATTGGTCAGCTCTGAATCAGTTTTGGGCGCCAAAAATATTTCTGATGAGTTTTCGACATTTCCGTTCAAAGATTTGGAATCAGCACGTCAAAATACGTTGGAAGACAAAAATTTGAAATTCGAGAAATGAAAAATAAAAAAGTTCAAAAAATTATCTATTACGATATAGTCGACATTTTCGCCCGTCGATTTTTTTCGCTCAAATTCTCAGTATATACTAATTCGGCCTTTCTGAATCGATTGACGTTCGCAGAATTGGTCTATCTCTTACCGTTCTCGAGTTGGTCAGCTATGAATCAGTTTTCAAATTTTTTTTTTGGCGCCAAAAATATTTCTGATTAGTTTTCGACATTTCCGTTCAAAGATTCGGAATCAGCACGTCAAAATACGTTTGGGGACAAAAATTTTAAATTCGAAAAATGAAAAATAAAAAAGTTCGAAAAATTATCTACTTATTGCGATATACTCGACTTTTTCGTCCGTCGATTTTTTTCGCTCAAATTCTCAGTATATACTAATTCGGCCATTCTGAATCGATTGGCGTTCGCAGAATTGGTCTATCTCTTACCGTTCTCGAGTTGGTCAACTCTGAATCAGTTTTCAAATGTTTTTTTTGGCGCCAAAAATATGTTTGATGAGTTTTCGACATTTCCGTTCAAAGATTTGGAATCAGCACGTCAAAATACGTTTGGAGATAAAAATTTGAAATTCGAAAAATGAAAAATAAAAAAGTTCGAAAAATTATCTACTTATTGCGATATACTCGACTTTTTCGTCCGTCGATTTTTTTCGCTCAAATTCTCAGTATATACTAATTCGGCCATTCTGAATCGATTGGCGTTCGCAGAATTGGTCTATCTCTTACCGTTCTCGAGTTGGTCAACTCTGAATCAGTTTTCAAATGATTTTTTTGGCGCCAAAAATATTTCTGATGAGTTTTCGACATTTCCATTCAAAGATTTGGAATCAGCACGCCAAAATACGTTGGAGGACAAAAATTTGAAATTCGAAAAATGAAAAATAAAAAAGTTCAAAAAATTATCTATCATGATATACTCGACTTTTTCGTCTGTCGATTTTTTTCGTTCAAATTCTCAGTATATACTAATTCGGCCTTTCTGAATCGATTGACGTTCGCAGAATTGGTCTATCTCTTACCGTTCTCGAGCTGGTCAGCTCTGAATCAGTTTTCAAATGATTTTTTTGGCGCCAAAAATATTTCTGATTAGTTTTCGACATTTCTGTTGAAAGATTCGGAATCAGCACGTCAAAATACGTTTGGGGAAAAACATTTGAAATTCGAAAAATGAAAAATAAAAAAGTTCAAAAAATTATCTATTACGATATACTCGACTTTTTCGTTCGTCGATTTTTTTCGTTCAAATTCTCAGTATATACTAATTCGGCCATTCTGAATCGATTGGCGTTCGCAGAATTTGTCTATCTCTTACCGTTCTCGAGTTGGTCAACTCTGAATCAGTTTTCAAATGTTTTTTTTGGTGCCAAAAATATGTTTGATGAGTTTTCGACATTTCCGTTCAAAGATTTGGAATAAGCACGTCAAAATACGTTTGGAGATAAAAATTTGAAATTCAAAAAATGAAAAATAAAAAAGTTCGAAAAATTATCTACTTATTGCGATATACTCGACTTTTTCGTCCGTCGATTTTTTTCGCTCAAATTCTCAGTATATACTAATTCGGCCATTCTGAATCGATTGGCGTTCGCAGAATTGGTCTATCTCTTACCGTTCTCGAGTTGGTCAACTCTGAATCAGTTTTCAAATGATTTTTTTGGCGCCAAAAATATTTCTGATGAGTTTTCGACATTTCCATTCAAAGATTTGGAATCAGCACGTCAAAATACGTTTGAGGACAAAAATTTGAAATTCGAAAAATGAAAAATAAAAAAGTTCAAAAAATTATCTATTACGATATACTCGACTTTTTCGTTCGTCGATTTTTTCCGTTCAAATTCTCAGTATATACTAATTTGGCCATTCTGAATCGATTGGCGTTCGCAGAATTTGTCTATCTCTTACCGTTCTCGAGTTGGTCAGCTCTGAATCAGTTTTCAAATGTTTTTGTTGGCGCCAAAAATATGTTTGATGAGTTTTCGACATTTCCGTTCAAAGATTCGGAATCAGCACGTCAAAATACGTTTGGGGATAAAAATTTGAAATTCGAAAAATGAAAAATAAAAAAGTTCGAAAAATTATCTACTTATTGCGATATACTCGACTTTTTCGTCCGTCGATTTTTTTCGCTCAAATTCTCAGTATATACTAATTCGGCCATTCTGAATCGATTGGCGTTAGCAGAATTGGTCTATCTCTTACCGTTCTCGAGTTGGTCAACTCTGAATCAGTTTTCAAATGTTTTTTTTGGCGCCAAAAATATTTCTGAATAGTTTTCGACATTTCCGTTCAAAGATTCGGAATCAGCACGTCAAAATACGTTTGGGGACAAAAATTTTAAATTCGAAAAATGAAAAATAAAAAAGTTCAAAAAATTATCTATTACGATATACTCGACTTTTTCGTTCGTCGATTTTTTTCGTTCAAATTCCCAGTATATACTAATTTGGCCATTCTGAATCGATTGGCGTTCGCAGAATTTGTCTATCTCTTACCGTTCTCGAGCTGGTCAACTCTGAATCAGTTTTCAAATGTTTTTTTTGGCGCCAAAAATATTTCTGAATAGTTTTCGACATTTCCGTTCAAAGATTCGGAATCAGCACGTCAAAATACGTTTGGGGACAAAAATTTTAAATTCGAAAAATGAAAAATAAAAAAGTTCAAAAAATTATCTATTACGATATACTCGACTTTTTCGTTCGTCGATTTTTTTCGTTCAAATTCCCAGTATATACTAATTTGGCCATTCTGAATCGATTGGCGTTCGCAGAATTTGTCTATCTCTTACCGTTCTCGAGCTGGTCAGCTCTGAATCAGTTTTCAAATGATTTTTTTGGCACCAAAAATATTTCTGATGAGTTTTCGACATTTCCTTCAAAGATTTGGAATCAGCACGTCAAAATACGTTTGGGGACAAACATTTGAAATTCGAAAAATGAAAAATAAAAAAGTTCAAAAAATTATCTATTACGATATACTCGACTTTTTCGTTCGTCGATTTTTTTCGTTCAAATTCCCAGTATATACTAATTTGGCCATTCTGAATCGATTGGCGTTCGCAGAATTTGTCTATCTCTTACCGTTCTCGAGCTGGTCAGCTCTGAATCAGTTTTCAAATGATTTTTTTGGCGCCAAAAATATTTCTGATGAGTTTTCGACATTTCCGTTCAAAGATTTGGAATCAGCACGTCAAAATACGTTTGGGGACAAACATTTGAAATTCGAAAAATGAAAAATAAAAAAGTTCAAAAAATTATCTATTTCGATATACTCGATTTTTTCGTTCGTCGATTTTTTTCGTCCAAATTCTCAGTATATACTAATTCGGCCATTCTGAATCGATTGGCGTTCGCAGAATTGGTCTATCTTTTACCGTTCTCGAGCTGGTCAGCTCTGAATCAGTTTTCAAATGATTTTTTTGGCGCCTAAAATATTTCTGATTAGTTTTCGACATTTCTTTTCAAAGATTCGGAATCAGCACGTCAAAATACGTTTGGGGACAAAAATTTGAAATTCGAAAAATGAAAAATAAAAAAGTTCAAAAAATTTTCTACTTATTAGGTATACTCGACTTTTTCGTCCGGCGATTTTTTTCGCTCAAATTCTCAGTATATACTAATTTGGCCATTCTGAATCGATTGGCGTTCCAGAATTGGTCTATCTCTTACCGTTCTCGGGTTGGTCAGCTCTGAATCAGTTTTCAAATGGTTTTTTTGGCGCCAAAAAATGTTCTGATTAGTTTTCGACATTTCCGTTCAAAGATTCGAAATCAGCACGTCAAAATACGTTTGGGGACAAAAATTTGAAATTCGAAAAATGAAAAATAAAAAAGTTCAAAAAATTATCTACTTATTACGATATACTTGACTTTTTCGTTCGTCGATTTTTTTGTTCAAATTCTCAGTATATACTAATTCGGCCATTCTGAATCGATTGGCGTTCGCAGAATTGGTCTATCTTTTACCGTTCTCAGGTTGGTCAGCTCTGAATCAGTTTTCAAATTGTTTTTTTGGCGCCAAAAATATTTCTGATTAGTTTTCAACATTTCCGTTCAAAGATTCGGAATCAGCACGTCAAAATACGTTTGGGGACAAAAATTTTAAATTCGAAAAATGAAAAATAAAAAAGTTCAAAAAATTATCTACTTATTACGATATACTTGACTTTTTCGTCCGTCGATTTTTTTCGCCCAAATTCTCAGTATATACTAATTCGGCCATTCTGAATCGATTGGCTTTCGCAGAATTGGTCTATCTCTTACCGTTCTCGAGCTGGTCAGCTCTGAATCAGTTTTCAAATGATTTTTTTGGCGCCAAAAATATTTCTGATTAGTTTTCGACATTTCTGATCAAAGATTCGAAATCAGCACGTCAAAATACGTTTGGGGACAAAAATTTGAAATTCGAAAAATGAAAAATAAAAAAGTTCAAAAAATTATCTATTACGATATACTCGACTTTTTCGTTCGTCGATTTTTTTCGTTCAAATTCCCAGTATATACTAATTTGGCCATTCTGAATCGATTGGCGTTCGCAGAATTTGTCTATCTCTTACCGTTCTCGAGTTGGTCAGCTCTGAATCAGTTTTCAAATGTTTTTGTTGGCGCCAAAAATATGTTTGATGAGTTTTCGACATTTCCGTTCAAAGATTCGGAATCAGCACGTCAAAATACGTTTCGGGATAAAAATTTGAAATTCGAAAAATGAAAAATAAAAAAGTTCAAAAAATTATCTACTTATTGCGATATACTCGACTTTTTCGTCCGTCGATTTTTTTCGCTCAAATTCTCAGTATATACTAATTCGGCCATTCTGAATCGATTGGCGTTCGCAGCATTGGTCTATCTCTTACCGTTCTCGGGTTGGTCAGCTCTGAATCAGTTTTCAAATGGTTTTTTTGGCGCCAAAAAATGTTCTGATTAGTTTTCGACATTTCCGTTCAAAGATTCGGAATCAGCACGTCAAAATACGGTTGGGGACAAAAATTTTAAATTCGAAAAATGAAAAATAAAAAAGTTCAAAAAATTATCTATTACGATATAGTCGACATTTTCGTCCGTCGATTTTTTTCGCTCAAATTCTCAGTATATACTAATTCGGCCTTTCTGAATCGATTGGCGTTCGCAGAATTGGTCTATCTCTTACCGTTCTCGAGTTGATCAGCTATGAATCAGTTTTCAAATATTTTTTTTGGCGCCAAAAATATGTTTGATGAGTTTTCGACATTTCCGTTGAAAGATTCGGAATCAGCACGTCAAAATACGTTTGGGGATAAAAATTTGAAATTCGAAAAATGAAAAATAAAAAAGTTCAAAAAATTATCTACTTATTACGATATACTCGACTTTTTCGTTCGTCGATTTTTTTCGTTCAAATTCTCAGTATATACTAATTTGGCCATTCTGAATCGATTGGCGTTCGCAGAATTTGTCTATCTCTTACCGTTCTCGAGTTGGTCAGCTCTGAATCAGTTTTCAAATGTTTTTGTTGGCGCCATAAATATGTTTGATGAGTTTTCGACATTTCCGTTCAAAGATTCGGAATCAGCACGTCAAAATACGTTTGGGGATAAAAATTCGAAATTCGAAAAATAAAAAATAAAAAAGTTCAAAAAATTATCTACTTATTACGATATACTCGACTTTTTCGTCCGTCGATTTTTTTCGCTCAAATTCTCAGTATATACTAATTCGGCCATTCTGAATCGATTGGCGTTCGCAGAATTGGTCTATCTCTTACCGTTCCTATGAATCAGTTTTCAAATGGTTTTTTTGGCGCCAAAAATATTTCTGATTAGTTTTCGACATTTCCGTTCAAAGATTCGGAATCAGCACGTCAAAATACGTTTGGGGACAAAAATTTTAAATTCGAAAAATGAAAAATAAAAAAGTTCAAAAAATTATCTACTTATTGCGATATACTCGACTTTTTCGTCCGTCGATTTTTTTCGCTCAAATTCTCAGTATATACCAATTCGGCCATTCTGAATCGATTGGCGTTCGCAGTATTGGTCTATCTCTTACCGTTCTCGAGTTGGTCAGCTCTGAATAAGTTTTCAAATGGTTTTTTTGGCTCCAAAAATATTTCTGATGAGTTTTCGACATTTCCGTTCAAAGATTTGGAATCAGCACGTCAAAATACGTTTGGGGACAAACATTTGAAATTCGAAAAATGAAAAATAAAAAAGTTCAAAAAATTATCTATTTCGATATACTCGATTTTTTCGTTCGTCGATTTTTTTCGTCCAAATTCTCAGTATATACTAATTCGGCCATTCTGAATCGATTGGCGTTCGCAGAATTGGTCTATCTTTTACCGTT
Source organism: Chrysolina haemoptera (assembly GCA_958298965.1). Classification (NCBI taxonomy): domain Eukaryota; kingdom Metazoa; phylum Arthropoda; class Insecta; order Coleoptera; family Chrysomelidae; genus Chrysolina; species Chrysolina haemoptera. The sequence goes on from OY282591.1 coordinate 32,867,622, forward strand.
CTCGAGCTGGTCAGCTCTGAATCAGTTTTCAAATGATTTTTTTGGCGCCTAAAATATTTCTGATTAGTTTTCGACATTTCTTTTCAAAGATTCGGAATCAGCACGTCAAAATACGTTTGGGGACAAAAATTTGAAATTCGAAAAATGAAAAATAAAAAAGTTCAAAAAATTTTCTACTTATTAGGTATACTCGACTTTTTCGTCCGGCGATTTTTTTCGCTCAAATTCTCAGTATATACTAATTTGGCCATTCTGAATCGATTGGCGTTCCAGAATTGGTCTATCTCTTACCGTTCTCGGGTTGGTCAGCTCTGAATCAGTTTTCAAATGGTTTTTTTGGCGCCAAAAAATGTTCTGATTAGTTTTCGACATTTCCGTTCAAAGATTCGAAATCAGCACGTCAAAATACGTTTGGGGACAAAAATTTGAAATTCGAAAAATGAAAAATAAAAAAGTTCAAAAAATTATCTACTTATTACGATATACTTGACTTTTTCGTTCGTCGATATTTTTCGCTCAAATTCTCAGTATATACTAATTCGGCCATTCTGAATCGATTGGCGTTCGCAGAATTGGTCTATCTCTTACCGTTCTCGAGTTGGTCCACTCTGAATCAGTTTTCAAATGTTTTTTTTGGCGCCAAAAATATGTTTGATGAGTTTTCGACATTTCCGTTCAAAGATTTGGAATCAGCACGTCAAAATACGTTTGGAGATAAAAATTTGAAATTCGAAAAATGAAAAATAAAAAAGTTCGAAAAATTATCTACTTATTGCGATATACTCGACTTTTTCGTCCGTCGATTTTTTTCGCTCAAATTCTCAGTATATACTAATTCGGCCATTCTGAATCGATTGGCGTTCGCAGAATTGGTCTATCTCTTACCGTTCTCGAGTTGGTCAACTCTGAATCAGTTTTCAAATGATTTTTTTGGCGCCAAAAATATTTCTGATGAGTTTTCGACATTTCCATTCAAAGATTTGGAATCAGCACGCCAAAATACGTTGGAGGACAAAAATTTGAAATTCGAAAAATGAAAAATAAAAAAGTTCAAAAAATTATCTATCATGATATACTCGACTTTTTCGTCTGTCGATTTTTTTCGTTCAAATTCTCAGTATATACTAATTCGGCCTTTCTGAATCGATTGACGTTCGCAGAATTGGTCTATCTCTTACCGTTCTCGAGCTGGTCAGCTCTGAATCAGTTTTCAAATGATTTTTTTGGCGCCAAAAATATTTCTGATTAGTTTTCGACATTTCTGTTGAAAGATTCGGAATCAGCACGTCAAAATACGTTTGGGGAAAAACATTTGAAATTCGAAAAATGAAAAATAAAAAAGTTCAAAAAATTATCTATTACGATATACTCGACTTTTTCGTTCGTCGATTTTTTTCGTTCAAATTCTCAGTATATACTAATTCGGCCATTCTGAATCGATTGGCGTTCGCAGAATTTGTCTATCTCTTACCGTTCTCGAGTTGGTCAACTCTGAATCAGTTTTCAAATGTTTTTTTTGGTGCCAAAAATATGTTTGATGAGTTTTCGACATTTCCGTTCAAAGATTTGGAATCAGCACGTCAAAATACGTTTGGAGATAAAAATTTGAAATTCGAAAAATGAAAAATAAAAAAGTTCGAAAAATTATCTACTTATTGCGATATACTCGACTTTTTCGTCCGTCGATTTTTTTCGCTCAAATTCTCAGTATATACTAATTCGGCCATTCTGAATCGATTGGCGTTCGCAGAATTGGTCTATCTCTTACCGTTCTCGAGTTGGTCAACTCTGAATCAGTTTTCAAATGATTTTTTTGGCGCCAAAAATATTTCTGATGAGTTTTCGACATTTCCATTCAAAGATTTGGAATCAGCACGTCAAAATACGTTTGAGGACAAAAATTTGAAATTCGAAAAATGAAAAATAAAAAAGTTCAAAAAATTATCTATTACGATATACTCGACTTTTTCGTTCGTCGATTTTTTCCGTTCAAATTCTCAGTATATACTAATTTGGCCATTCTGAATCGATTGGCGTTCGCAGAATTTGTCTATCTCTTACCGTTCTCGAGTTGGTCAGCTCTGAATCAGTTTTCAAATGTTTTTGTTGGCGCCAAAAATATGTTTGATGAGTTTTCGACATTTCCGTTCAAAGATTCGGAATCAGCACGTCAAAATACGTTTGGGGATAAAAATTTGAAATTCGAAAAATGAAAAATAAAAAAGTTCGAAAAATTATCTACTTATTGCGATATACTCGACTTTTTCGTCCGTCGATTTTTTTCGCTCAAATTCTCAGTATATACTAATTCGGCCATTCTGAATCGATTGGCGTTAGCAGAATTGGTCTATCTCTTACCGTTCTCGAGTTGGTCAACTCTGAATCAGTTTTCAAATGTTTTTTTTGGCGCCAAAAATATTTCTGAATAGTTTTCGACATTTCCGTTCAAAGATTCGGAATCAGCACGTCAAAATACGTTTGGGGACAAAAATTTTAAATTCGAAAAATGAAAAATAAAAAAGTTCAAAAAAGTTCAAAAAATTATCTATTACTTTTTCGTTCGTCGATTTTTTTCGTTCAAATTCCCAGTATATACTAATTTGGCCATTCTGAATCGATTGGCGTTCGCAGAATTTGTCTATCTCTTACCGTTCTCGAGCTGGTCAACTCTGAATCAGTTTTCAAATGTTTTTTTTGGCGCCAAAAATATTTCTGAATAGTTTTCGACATTTCCGTTCAAAGATTCGGAATCAGCACGTCAAAATACGTTTGGGGACAAAAATTTTAAATTCGAATAATGAAAAATAAAAAAGTTCAAAAAATTATCTATTACGATATACTCGACTTTTTCGTTCGTCGATTTTTTTCGTTCAAATTCCCAGTATATACTAATTTGGCCATTCTGAATCGATTGGCGTTCGCAGAATTTGTCTATCTCTTACCGTTCTCGAGCTGGTCAGCTCTGAATCAGTTTTCAAATGATTTTTTTGGCACCAAAAATATTTCTGATGAGTTTTCGACATTTCCGTTCAAAGATTTGGAATCAGCACGTCAAAATACGTTTGGGGACAAACATTTGAAATTCGAAAAATGAAAAATAAAAAAGTTCAAAAAATTATCTATTACGATATACTCGACTTTTTCGTTCGTCGATTTTTTTCGTTCAAATTCCCAGTATATACTAATTTGGCCATTCTGAATCGATTGGCGTTCGCAGAATTTGTCTATCTCTTACCGTTCTCGAGCTGGTCAGCTCTGAATCAGTTTTCAAATGATTTTTTTGGCGCCAAAAATATTTCTGATGAGTTTTCGACATTTCCGTTCAAAGATTTGGAATCAGCACGTCAAAATACGTTTGGGGACAAACATTTGAAATTCGAAAAATGAAAAATAAAAAAGTTCAAAAAATTATCTATTTCGATATACTCGATTTTTTCGTTCGTCGATTTTTTTCGTCCAAATTCTCAGTATATACTAATTCGGCCATTCTGAATCGATTGGCGTTCGCAGAATTGGTCTATCTTTTACCGTTCTCGAGCTGGTCAGCTCTGAATCAGTTTTCAAATGATTTTTTTGGCGCCTAAAATATTTCTGATTAGTTTTCGACATTTCTTTTCAAAGATTCGGAATCAGCACGTCAAAATACGTTTGGGGACAAAAATTTGAAATTCGAAAAATGAAAAATAAAAAAGTTCAAAAAATTATCTACTTATTACGATATACTTGACTTTTTCGTCCGTCGATTTTTTTCGCTCAAATTCTCAGTATATACTAATTCGGCCATTCTGAATCGATTGGCGTTCGCAGAATTGGTCTATCTCTTACCGTTCTCGAGCTAGTCAGCTCTGAATCAGTTTTCAAATGATTTTTTTGGCGCCAAAAATATTTCTGATTAGTTTTCGACATTTCTGATCAAAGATTCGGAATCAGCACGTCAAAATACGTTTGAGGACAAAAATTTGAAATTCGAAAAATGAAAAATAAAAAAGTTCAAAAAATTATCTATTACGATATACTCGACTTTTTCGTCCGTCGATTTTTTTCGCTCAAATTCTCAGTATATACTAATTTGGCCATTCTGAATCGATTGGCGTTCCAGAATTGGTCTATCTCTTACCGTTCTCGGGTTGGTCAGCTCTGAATCAGTTTTCAAATGGTTTTTTTGGCGCCAAAAAATGTTCTGATTTGTTTTCGACATTTCCGTTCAAAGATTCGAAATTAGCACGTCAAAATACGTTTGGGGACAAAAATTTGAAATTCGAAAAATGAAAAATAAAAAAGTTCAAAAAATTATCTACTTATTACGATATACTTGACTTTTTCGTTCGTCGATTTTTTTGTTCAAATTCTCAGTATATACTAATTCGGCCATTCTGAATCGATTGGCGTTCGCAGAATTGGTCTATCTTTTACCGTTCTCAGGTTGGTCAGCTCTGAATCAGTTTTCAAATTGTTTTTTTGGCGCCAAAAATATTTCTGATTAGTTTTCAACATTTCCGTTCAAAGATTCGGAATCAGCACGTCAAAATACGTTTGGGGACAAAAATTTTAAATTCGAAAAATGAAAAATAAAAAAGTTCAAAAAATTATCTACTTATTACGATATACTTGACTTTTTCGTCCGTCGATTTTTTTCGCTCAAATTCTCAGTATATACTAATTCGGCCATTCTGAATCGATTGGCGTTCGCAGAATTGGTCTATCTCTTACCGTTCTCGAGCTGGTCAGCTCTGAATCAGTTTTCAAATGATTTTTTTGGCGCCAAAAATATTTCTGATTAGTTTTCGACATTTCTGATCAAAGATTCGGAATCAGCACGTCAAAATACGTTTGAGGACAAAAATTTGAAATTCGAAAAATGAAAAATAAAAAAGTTCAAAAAATTATCTATTACGATATACTCGACTTTTTCGTTCGTCGATTTTTTTCGTTCAAATTCCCAGTATATACTAATTTGGCCATTCTGAATCGATTGGCGTTCGCAGAATTTGTCTATCTCTTACCGTTCTCGAGTTGGTCAGCTCTGAATCAGTTTTCAAATGATTTTTTTGGCGCCAAAAATATTTCTGATTAGTTTTCGACATTTCCGTTCAAAGATTCGGAATCAGCACGTCAAAATACGTTTGGGGACAAAAATTTGAAATTCGAAAAATGAAAAATAAAAAAGTTCAAAAAATTATCTACTTATTGCGATATACTCGACTTTTTCGTCCGTCGATTTTTTTCGCTCAAATTCTCAGTATATACTAATTCGGCCATTCTGAATCGATTGGCGTTCGCAGCATTGGTCTATCTCTTACCGTTCTCGGGTTGGTCAGCTCTGAATCAGTTTTCAAATGGTTTTTTTGGCGCCAAAAAATGTTCTGATTAGTTTTCGACATTTCCGTTCAAAGATTCGGAATCAGCACGTCAAAATACGGTTGGGGACAAAAATTTTAAATTCGAAAAATGAAAAATAAAAAAGTTCAAAAAATTATCTATTACGATATAGTCGACATTTTCGTCCGTCGATTTTTTTCGCTCAAATTCTCAGTATATACTAATTCGGCCTTTCTGAATCGATTGGCGTTCGCAGAATTGGTCTATCTCTTACCGTTCTCGAGTTGATCAGCTATGAATCAGTTTTCAAATATTTTTTTTGGCGCCAAAAATATGTTTGATGAGTTTTCGACATTTCCGTTGAAAGATTCGGAATCAGCACGTCAAAATACGTTTGGGGATAAAAATTTGAAATTCGAAAAATGAAAAATAAAAAAGTTCAAAAAATTATCTACTTATTACGATATACTCGACTTTTTCGTTCGTCGATTTTTTTCGTTCAAATTCTCAGTATATACTAATTTGGCCATTCTGAATCGATTGGCGTTCGCAGAATTTGTCTATCTCTTACCGTTCTCGAGTTGGTCAGCTCTGAATCAGTTTTCAAATGTTTTTGTTGGCGCCATAAATATGTTTGATGAGTTTTCGACATTTCCGTTCAAAGATTCGGAATCAGCACGTCAAAATACGTTTGGGGATAAAAATTTGAAATTCGAAAAATAAAAAATAAAAAAGTTCAAAAAATTATCTACTTATTACGATATACTCGACTTTTTCGTCCGTCGATTTTTTTCGCTCAAATTCTCAGTATATACTAATTCGGCCATTCTGAATCGATTGGCGTTCGCAGAATTGGTCTATCTCTTACCGTTCCTATGAATCAGTTTTCAAATGGTTTTTTTGGCGCCAAAAATATTTCTGATTAGTTTTCGACATTTCCGTTCAAAGATTCGGAATCAGCACGTCAAAATACGTTTGGGGACAAAAATTTTAAATTCGAAAAATGAAAAATAAAAAAGTTCAAAAAATTATCTACTTATTGCGATATACTCGACTTTTTCGTCCGTCGATTTTTTTCGCTCAAATTCTCAGTATATACTAATTCGGCCATTCTGAATCGATTGGCGTTCGCAGAATTGGTCTATCTCTTACCGTTCTCGAGTTGGTCAACTCTGAATCAGTTTTCAAATGATTTTTTTGGCGCCAAAAATATTTCTGATGAGTTTTCGACATTTCCATTCAAAGATTTGGAATCAGCACGTCAAAATACGTTTGAGGACAAAAATTTGAAATTCGAAAAATGAAAAATAAAAAAGTTCAAAAAATTATCTATTACGATATACTCGACTTTTTCGTTCGTCGATTTTTTCCGTTCAAATTCTCAGTATATACTAATTTGGCCATTCTGAATCGATTGGCGTTCGCAGAATTTGTCTATCTCTTACCGTTCTCGAGTTGGTCAGCTCTGAATCAGTTTTCAAATGTTTTTGTTGGCGCCAAAAATATGTTTGATGAGTTTTCGACATTTCCGTTCAAAGATTCGGAATCAGCACGTCAAAATACGTTTGGGGATAAAAATTTGAAATTCGAAAAATGAAAAATAAAAAAGTTCGAAAAATTATCTACTTATTGCGATATACTCGACTTTTTCGTCCGTCGATTTTTTTCGCTCAAATTCTCAGTATATACTAATTCGGCCATTCTGAATCGATTGGCGTTAGCAGAATTGGTCTATCTCTTACCGTTCTCGAGTTGGTCAACTCTGAATCAGTTTTCAAATGTTTTTTTTGGCGCCAAAAATATTTCTGAATAGTTTTCGACATTTCCGTTCAAAGATTCGGAATCAGCACGTCAAAATACGTTTGGGGACAAAAATTTTAAATTCGAAAAATGAAAAATAAAAAAGTTCAAAAAATTATCTATTACGATATACTCGACTTTTTCGTTCGTCGATTTTTTTCGTTCAAATTCCCAGTATATACTAATTTGGCCATTCTGAATCGATTGGCGTTCGCAGAATTTGTCTATCTCTTACCGTTCTCGAGCTGGTCAACTCTGAATCAGTTTTCAAATGTTTTTTTTGGCGCCAAAAATATTTCTGAATAGTTTTCGACATTTCCGTTCAAAGATTCGGAATCAGCACGTCAAAATACGTTTGGGGACAAAAATTTTAAATTCGAAAAATGAAAAATAAAAAAGTTCAAAAAATTATCTATTACGATATACTCGACTTTTTCGTTCGTCGATTTTTTTCGTTCAAATTCCCAGTATATACTAATTTGGCCATTCTGAATCGATTGGCGTTCGCAGAATTTGTCTATCTCTTACCGTTCTCGAGCTGGTCAGCTCTGAATCAGTTTTCAAATGATTTTTTTGGCACCAAAAATATTTCTGATGAGTTTTCGACATTTCCTTCAAAGATTTGGAATCAGCACGTCAAAATACGTTTGGGGACAAACATTTGAAATTCGAAAAATGAAAAATAAAAAAGTTCAAAAAATTATCTATTACGATATACTCGACTTTTTCGTTCGTCGATTTTTTTCGTTCAAATTCCCAGTATATACTAATTTGGCCATTCTGAATCGATTGGCGTTCGCAGAATTTGTCTATCTCTTACCGTTCTCGAGCTGGTCAGCTCTGAATCAGTTTTCAAATGATTTTTTTGGCGCCAAAAATATTTCTGATGAGTTTTCGACATTTCCGTTCAAAGATTTGGAATCAGCACGTCAAAATACGTTTGGGGACAAACATTTGAAATTCGAAAAATGAAAAATAAAAAAGTTCAAAAAATTATCTATTACGATATAGTCGACATTTTCGTCCGTCGATTTTTTTCGCTCAAATTCTCAGTATATACTAATTCGGCCTTTCTGAATCGATTGGCGTTCGCAGAATTGGTCTATCTCTTACCGTTCTCGAGTTGATCAGCTATGAATCAGTTTTCAAATATTTTTTTTGGCGCCAAAAATATGTTTGATGAGTTTTCGACATTTCCGTTGAAAGATTCGGAATCAGCACGTCAAAATACGTTTGGGGATAAAAATTTGAAATTCGAAAAATGAAAAATAAAAAAGTTCAAAAAATTATCTACTTATTACGATATACTCGACTTTTTCGTTCGTCGATTTTTTTCGTTCAAATTCTCAGTATATACTAATTTGGCCATTCTGAATCGATTGGCGTTCGCAGAATTTGTCTATCTCTTACCGTTCTCGAGTTGGTCAGCTCTGAATCAGTTTTCAAATGTTTTTGTTGGCGCCATAAATATGTTTGATGAGTTTTCGACATTTCCGTTCAAAGATTCGGAATCAGCACGTCAAAATACGTTTGGGGATAAAAATTTGAAATTCGAAAAATAAAAAATAAAAAAGTTCAAAAAATTATCTACTTATTACGATATACTCGACTTTTTCGTCCGTCGATTTTTTTCGCTCAAATTCTCAGTATATACTAATTCGGCCATTCTGAATCGATTGGCGTTCGCAGAATTGGTCTATCTCTTACCGTTCCTATGAATCAGTTTTCAAATGGTTTTTTTGGCGCCAAAAATATTTCTGATTAGTTTTCGACATTTCCGTTCAAAGATTCGGAATCAGCACGTCAAAATACGTTTGGGGACAAAAATTTTAAATTCGAAAAATGAAAAATAAAAAAGTTCAAAAAATTATCTACTTATTGCGATATACTCGACTTTTTCGTCCGTCGATTTTTTTCGCTCAAATTCTCAGTATATACCAATTCGGCCATTCTGAATCGATTGGCGTTCGCAGTATTGGTCTATCTCTTACCGTTCTCGAGTTGGTCAGCTCTGAATAAGTTTTCAAATGGTTTTTTTGGCTCCAAAAATATTTCTGATGAGTTTTCGACATTTCCGTTCAAAGATTTGGAATCAGCACGTCAAAATACGTTTGGGGACAAACATTTGAAATTCGAAAAATGAAAAATAAAAAAGTTCAAAAAATTATCTATTTCGATATACTCGATTTTTTCGTTCGTCGATTTTTTTCGTCCAAATTCTCAGTATATACTAATTCGGCCATTCTGAATCGATTGGCGTTCGCAGAATTGGTCTATCTTTTACCGTTCTCGAGCTGGTCAGCTCTGAATCAGTTTTCAAATGATTTTTTTGGCGCCTAAAATATTTCTGATTAGTTTTCGACATTTCTTTTCAAAGATTCGGAATCAGCACGTCAAAATACGTTTGGGGACAAAAATTTGAAATTCGAAAAATGAAAAATAAAAAAGTTCAAAAAATTTTCTACTTATTAGGTATACTCGACTTTTTCGTCCGGCGATTTTTTTCGCTCAAATTCTCAGTATATACTAATTTGGCCATTCTGAATCGATTGGCGTTCCAGAATTGGTCTATCTCTTACCGTTCTCGGGTTGGTCAGCTCTGAATCAGTTTTCAAATGGTTTTTTTGGCGCCAAAAAATGTTCTGATTAGTTTTCGACATTTCCGTTCAAAGATTCGAAATCAGCACGTCAAAATACGTTTGGGGACAAAAATTTGAAATTCGAAAAATGAAAAATAAAAAAGTTCAAAAAATTATCTACTTATTACGATATACTTGACTTTTTCGTTCGTCGATATTTTTCGCTCAAATTCTCAGTATATACTAATTCGGCCATTCTGAATCGATTGGCGTTCGCAGAATTGGTCTATCTCTTACCGTTCTCGAGTTGGTCCACTCTGAATCAGTTTTCAAATGTTTTTTTTGGCGCCAAAAATATGTTTGATGAGTTTTCGACATTTCCGTTCAAAGATTTGGAATCAGCACGTCAAAATACGTTTGGAGATAAAAATTTGAAATTCGAAAAATGAAAAATAAAAAAGTTCGAAAAATTATCTACTTATTGCGATATACTCGACTTTTTCGTCCGTCGATTTTTTTCGCTCAAATTCTCAGTATATACTAATTCGGCCATTCTGAATCGATTGGCGTTCGCAGAATTGGTCTATCTCTTACCGTTCTCGAGTTGGTCAACTCTGAATCAGTTTTCAAATGATTTTTTTGGCGCCAAAAATATTTCTGATGAGTTTTCGACATTTCCATTCAAAGATTTGGAATCAGCACGCCAAAATACGTTGGAGGACAAAAATTTGAAATTCGAAAAATGAAAAATAAAAAAGTTCAAAAAATTATCTATCATGATATACTCGACTTTTTCGTCTGTCGATTTTTTTCGTTCAAATTCTCAGTATATACTAATTCGGCCTTTCTGAATCGATTGACGTTCGCAGAATTGGTCTATCTCTTACCGTTCTCGAGCTGGTCAGCTCTGAATCAGTTTTCAAATGATTTTTTTGGCGCCAAAAATATTTCTGATTAGTTTTCGACATTTCTGTTGAAAGATTCGGAATCAGCACGTCAAAATACGTTTGGGGAAAAACATTTGAAATTCGAAAAATGAAAAATAAAAAAGTTCAAAAAATTATCTATTACGATATACTCGACTTTTTCGTTCGTCGATTTTTTTCGTTCAAATTCTCAGTATATACTAATTCGGCCATTCTGAATCGATTGGCGTTCGCAGAATTTGTCTATCTCTTACCGTTCTCGAGTTGGTCAACTCTGAATCAGTTTTCAAATGTTTTTTTTGGTGCCAAAAATATGTTTGATGAGTTTTCGACATTTCCGTTCAAAGATTTGGAATCAGCACGTCAAAATACGTTTGGAGATAAAAATTTGAAATTCGAAAAATGAAAAATAAAAAAGTTCGAAAAATTATCTACTTATTGCGATATACTCGACTTTTTCGTCCGTCGATTTTTTTCGCTCAAATTCTCAGTATATACTAATTCGGCCATTCTGAATCGATTGGCGTTCGCAGAATTGGTCTATCTCTTACCGTTCTCGAGTTGGTCAACTCTGAATCAGTTTTCAAATGATTTTTTTGGCGCCAAAAATATTTCTGATGAGTTTTCGACATTTCCATTCAAAGATTTGGAATCAGCACGTCAAAATACGTTTGAGGACAAAAATTTGAAATTCGAAAAATGAAAAATAAAAAAGTTCAAAAAATTATCTATTACGATATACTCGACTTTTTCGTTCGTCGATTTTTTCCGTTCAAATTCTCAGTATATACTAATTTGGCCATTCTGAATCGATTGGCGTTCGCAGAATTTGTCTATCTCTTACCGTTCTCGAGTTGGTCAGCTCTGAATCAGTTTTCAAATGTTTTTGTTGGCGCCAAAAATATGTTTGATGAGTTTTCGACATTTCCGTTCAAAGATTCGGAATCAGCACGTCAAAATACGTTTGGGGATAAAAATTTGAAATTCGAAAAATGAAAAATAAAAAAGTTCGAAAAATTATCTACTTATTGCGATATACTCGACTTTTTCGTCCGTCGATTTTTTTCGCTCAAATTCTCAGTATATACTAATTCGGCCATTCTGAATCGATTGGCGTTAGCAGAATTGGTCTATCTCTTACCGTTCTCGAGTTGGTCAACTCTGAATCAGTTTTCAAATGTTTTTTTTGGCGCCAAAAATATTTCTGAATAGTTTTCGACATTTCCGTTCAAAGATTCGGAATCAGCACGTCAAAATACGTTTGGGGACAAAAATTTTAAATTCGAAAAATGAAAAATAAAAAAGTTCAAAAAATTATCTATTACGATATACTCGACTTTTTCGTTCGTCGATTTTTTTCGTTCAAATTCCCAGTATATACTAATTTGGCCATTCTGAATCGATTGGCGTTCGCAGAATTTGTCTATCTCTTACCGTTCTCGAGCTGGTCAACTCTGAATCAGTTTTCAAATGTTTTTTTTGGCGCCAAAAATATTTCTGAATAGTTTTCGACATTTCCGTTCAAAGATTCGGAATCAGCACGTCAAAATACGTTTGGGGACAAAAATTTTAAATTCGAATAATGAAAAATAAAAAAGTTCAAAAAATTATCTATTACGATATACTCGACTTTTTCGTTCGTCGATTTTTTTCGTTCAAATTCCCAGTATATACTAATTTGGCCATTCTGAATCGATTGGCGTTCGCAGAATTTGTCTATCTCTTACCGTTCTCGAGCTGGTCAGCTCTGAATCAGTTTTCAAATGATTTTTTTGGCACCAAAAATATTTCTGATGAGTTTTCGACATTTCCGTTCAAAGATTTGGAATCAGCACGTCAAAATACGTTTGGGGACAAACATTTGAAATTCGAAAAATGAAAAATAAAAAAGTTCAAAAAATTATCTATTACGATATACTCGACTTTTTCGTTCGTCGATTTTTTTCGTTCAAATTCCCAGTATATACTAATTTGGCCATTCTGAATCGATTGGCGTTCGCAGAATTTGTCTATCTCTTACCGTTCTCGAGCTGGTCAGCTCTGAATCAGTTTTCAAATGATTTTTTTGGCACCAAAAATATTTCTGATGAGTTTTCGACATTTCCGTTCAAAGATTTGGAATCAGCACGTCAAAATACGTTTGGGGACAAACATTTGAAATTCGAAAAATGAAAAATAAAAAAGTTCAAAAAATTATCTATTTCGATATACTCGATTTTTTCGTTCGTCGATTTTTTTCGTCCAAATTCTCAGTATATACTAATTCGGCCATTCTGAATCGATTGGCGTTCGCAGAATTGGTCTATCTTTTACCGTTCTCGAGCTGGTCAGCTCTGAATCAGTTTTCAAATGATTTTTTTGGCGCCTAAAATATTTCTGATTAGTTTTCGACATTTCTTTTCAAAGATTCGGAATCAGCACGTCAAAATACGTTTGGGGACAAAAATTTGAAATTCGAAAAATGAAAAATAAAAAAGTTCAAAAAATTATCTACTTATTACGATATACTTGACTTTTTCGTCCGTCGATTTTTTTCGCTCAAATTCTCAGTATATACTAATTCGGCCATTCTGAATCGATTGGCGTTCGCAGAATTGGTCTATCTCTTACCGTTCTCGAGCTAGTCAGCTCTGAATCAGTTTTCAAATGATTTTTTTGGCGCCAAAAATATTTCTGATTAGTTTTCGACATTTCTGATCAAAGATTCGGAATCAGCACGTCAAAATACGTTTGAGGACAAAAATTTGAAATTCGAAAAATGAAAAATAAAAAAGTTCAAAAAATTATCTATTACGATATACTCGACTTTTTCGTCGATTTTTTTCGTTCAAATTCCCAGTATATACTAATTTGGCCATTCTGAATCGATTGGCGTTCGCAGAATTTGTCTATCTCTTACCGTTCTCGAGTTGGTCAGCTCTGAATCAGTTTTCAAATGTTTTTGTTGGCGCCAAAAATATGTTTGATGAGTTTTCGACATTTCCGTTCAAAGATTCGGAATCAGCACGTCAAAATACGTTTCGGGATAAAAATTTGAAATTCGAAAAATGAAAAATAAAAAAGTTCAAAAAATTATCTATCATGATATACTCGACTTTTTCGTCTGTCGATTTTTTTCGTTCAAATTCTCAGTATATACTAATTCGGCCTTTCTGAATCGATTGACGTTCGCAGAATTGGTCTATCTCTTACCGTTCTCGAGCTGGTCAGCTCTGAATCAGTTTTCAAATGATTTTTTTGGCGCCAAAAATATTTCTGATTAGTTTTCGACATTTCTGATCAAAGATTCGGAATCAGCACGTCAAAATACGTTTGAGGACAAAAATTTGAAATTCGAAAAATGAAAAATAAAAAAGTTCAAAAAATTATCTATTACGATATACTCGACTTTTTCGTCGATTTTTTTCGTTCAAATTCCCAGTATATACTAATTCGGCCATTCTGAATCGATTGGCGTTCGCAGAATTTGTCTATCTCTTACCGTTCTCGAGTTGGTCAACTCTGAATCAGTTTTCAAATGTTTTTTTTGGTGCCAAAAATATGTTTGATGAGTTTTCGACATTTCCGTTCAAAGATTTGGAATCAGCACGTCAAAATACGTTTGGAGATAAAAATTTGAAATTCGAAAAATGAAAAATAAAAAAGTTCGAAAAATTATCTACTTATTGCGATATACTCGACTTTTTCGTCCGTCGATTTTTTTCGCTCAAATTCTCAGTATATACTAATTCGGCCATTCTGAATCGATTGGCGTTCGCAGAATTGGTCTATCTCTTACCGTTCTCGAGTTGGTCAGCTCTGAATCAGTTTTCAAATGTTTTTGTTGGCGCCAAAAATATGTTTGATGAGTTTTCGACATTTCCGTTCAAAGATTCGGAATCAGCACGTCAAAATACGTTTGGGGATAAAAATTTGAAATTCGAAAAATGAAAAATAAAAAAGTTCGAAAAATTATCTACTTATTGCGATATACTCGACTTTTTCGTCCGTCGATTTTTTCCGCTCAAATTCTCAGTATATACTAATTCGGCCATTCTGAATCGATTGGCGTTAGCAGAATTGGTCTATCTCTTACCGTTCTCGAGTTGGTCAACTCTGAATCAGTTTTCAAATGTTTTTTTTGGCGCCAAAAATATTTCTGAATAGTTTTCGACATTTCCGTTCAAAGATTCGGAATCAGCACGTCAAAATACGTTTGGGGACAAAAATTTTAAATTCGAAAAATGAAAAATAAAAAAGTTCAAAAAATTATCTATTACGATATACTCGACTTTTTCGTTCGTCGATTTTTTTCGTTCAAATTCCCAGTATATACTAATTTGGCCATTCTGAATCGATTGGCGTTCGCAGAATTTGTCTATCTCTTACCGTTCTCGAGCTGGTCAACTCTGAATCAGTTTTCAAATGTTTTTTTTGGCGCCAAAAATATTTCTGAATAGTTTTCGACATTTCCGTTCAAAGATTCGGAATCAGCACGTCAAAATACGTTTGGGGACAAAAGTTTTAAATTCGAAAAATGAAAAATAAAAAAGTTCAAAAAATTATCTATTACGATATACTCGACTTTTTCGTTCGTCGATTTTTTTCGTTCAAATTCCCAGTATATACTAATTTGGCCATTCTGAATCGATTGGCGTTCGCAGAATTTGTCTATCTCTTACCGTTCTCGAGCTGGTCAGCTCTGAATCAGTTTTCAAATGATTTTTTTGGCACCAAAAATATTTCTGATGAGTTTTCGACATTTCCGTTCAAAGATTTGGAATCAGCACGTCAAAATACGTTTGGGGACAAACATTTGAAATTCGAAAAATGAAAAATAAAAAAGTTCAAAAAATTATCTATTACGATATACTCGACTTTTTCGTTCGTCGATTTTTTTCGTTCAAATTCCCAGTATATACTAATTTGGCCATTCTGAATCGATTGGCGTTCGCAGAATTTGTCTATCTCTTACCGTTCTCGAGCTGGTCAGCTCTGAATCAGTTTTCAAATGATTTTTTTGGCGGCTAAAATATTTCTGATTAGTTTTCGACATTTCTTTTCAAAGATTCGGAATCAGCACGTCAAAATACGTTTGGGGACAAAAATTTGAAATTCGAAAAATGAAAAATAAAAAAGTTCAAAAAATTTTCTACTTATTAGGTATACTCGACTTTTTCGTCCGGCGATTTTTTTCGCTCAAATTCTCAGTATATACTAATTTGGCCATTCTGAATCGATTGGCGTTCCAGAATTGGTCTATCTCTTACCGTTCTCGGGTTGGTCAGCTCTGAATCAGTTTTCAAATGGTTTTTTTGGCGCCAAAAAATGTTCTGATTAGTTTTCGACATTTCCGTTCAAAGATTCGAAATCAGCACGTCAAAATACGTTTGGGGACAAAAATTTGAAATTCGAAAAATGAAAAATAAAAAAGTTCAAAAAATTATCTACTTATTACGATATACTTGACTTTTTCGTTCGTCGATTTTTTTGTTCAAATTCTCAGTATATACTAATTCGGCCATTCTGAATCGATTGGCGTTCGCAGAATTGGTCTATCTTTTACCGTTCTCAGGTTGGTCAGCTCTGAATCAGTTTTCAAATTGTTTTTTTGGCGCCAAAAATATTTCTGATTAGTTTTCAACATTTCCGTTCAAAGATTCGGAATCAGCACGTCAAAATACGTTTGGGGACAAAAATTTTAAATTCGAAAAATGAAAAATAAAAAAGTTCAAAAAATTATCTACTTATTACGATATACTTGACTTTTTCGTCCGTCGATTTTTTTCGCTCAAATTCTCAGTATATACTAATTCGGCCATTCTGAATCGATTGGCGTTCGCAGAATTGGTCTATCTCTTACCGTTCTCGAGCTGGTCAGCTCTGAATCAGTTTTCAAATGATTTTTTTGGCGCCAAAAATATTTCTGATTAGTTTTCGACATTTCTGATCAAAGATTCGGAATCAGCACGTCAAAATACGTTTGAGGACAAAAATTTGAAATTCGAAAAATGAAAAATAAAAAAGTTCAAAAAATTATCTATTACGATATACTCGACTTTTTCGTTCGTCGATTTTTTTCGTTCAAATTCCCAGTATATACTAATTTGGCCATTCTGAATCGATTGGCGTTCGCAGAATTTGTCTATCTCTTACCGTTCTCGAGTTGGTCAGCTCTGAATCAGTTTTCAAATGATTTTTTTGGCGCCAAAAATATTTCTGATTAGTTTTCGACATTTCCGTTCAAAGATTCGGAATCAGCACGTCAAAATACGTTTCGGGATAAAAATTTGAAATTCGAAAAATGAAAAATAAAAAAGTTCAAAAAATTATCTACTTATTGCGATATACTCGACTTTTTCGTCCGTCGATTTTTTTCGCTCAAATTCTCAGTATATACTAATTCGGCCATTCTGAATCGATTGGCGTTCGCAGAATTGGTCTATCTCTTACCGTTCTCGAGCTGGTCAGCTCTGAATCAGTTTTCAAATGATTTTTTTGGCGCCAAAAATATTTCTGATTAGTTTTCGACATTTCTGTTCAAAGATTCGGAATCAGCACGTCAAAATACGTTTGGGGACAAAAATTTGAAATTCGAAAAATGAAAAATAAAAAAGTTCAAAAAATTATCTACTTATTGCGATATACTCGACTTTTTCGTCCGTCGATTTTTTTCGCTCAAATTCTCAGTATATACTAATTCGGCCATTCTGAATCGATTGGCGTTCGCAGCATTGGTCTATCTCTTACCGTTCTCGGGTTGGTCAGCTCTGAATCAGTTTTCAAATGGTTTTTTTGGCGCCAAAAAATGTTCTGATTAGTTTTCGACATTTCCGTTCAAAGATTCGGAATCAGCACGTCAAAATACGGTTGGGGACAAAAATTTTAAATTCGAAAAATGAAAAATAAAAAAGTTCAAAAAATTATCTATTACGATATAGTCGACATTTTCGTCCGTCGATTTTTTTCGCTCAAATTCTCAGTATATACTAATTCGGCCTTTCTGAATCGATTGGCGTTCGCAGAATTGGTCTATCTCTTACCGTTCTCGAGTTGATCAGCTATGAATCAGTTTTCAAATATTTTTTTTGGCGCCAAAAATATGTTTGATGAGTTTTCGACATTTCCGTTGAAAGATTCGGAATCAGCACGTCAAAATACGTTTGGGGATAAAAATTTGAAATTCGAAAAATGAAAAATAAAAAAGTTCAAAAAATTATCTACTTATTACGATATACTCGACTTTTTCGTTCGTCGATTTTTTTCGTTCAAATTCTCAGTATATACTAATTTGGCCATTCTGAATCGATTGGCGTTCGCAGAATTTGTC
Organism: Chrysolina haemoptera; assembly: GCA_958298965.1. Lineage (NCBI taxonomy): Eukaryota > Metazoa > Arthropoda > Insecta > Coleoptera > Chrysomelidae > Chrysolina > Chrysolina haemoptera. The sequence goes on from OY282591.1 coordinate 32,885,555, forward strand.
TATCTCTTACCGTTCTCGAGTTGGTCAGCTCTGAATCAGTTTTCAAATGTTTTTGTTGGCGCCATAAATATGTTTGATGAGTTTTCGACATTTCCGTTCAAAGATTCGGAATCAGCACGTCAAAATACGTTTGGGGATAAAAATTTGAAATTCGAAAAATAAAAAATAAAAAAGTTCAAAAAATTATCTACTTATTACGATATACTCGACTTTTTCGTCCGTCGATTTTTTTCGCTCAAATTCTCAGTATATACTAATTCGGCCATTCTGAATCGATTGGCGTTCGCAGAATTGGTCTATCTCTTACCGTTCCTATGAATCAGTTTTCAAATGGTTTTTTTGGCGCCAAAAATATTTCTGATTAGTTTTCGACATTTCCGTTCAAAGATTCGGAATCAGCACGTCAAAATACGTTTGGGGACAAAAATTTTAAATTCGAAAAATGAAAAATAAAAAAGTTCAAAAAATTATCTACTTATTGCGATATACTCGACTTTTTCGTCCGTCGATTTTTTTCGCTCAAATTCTCAGTATATACCAATTCGGCCATTCTGAATCGATTGGCGTTCGCAGAATTTGTCTATCTCTTACCGTTCTCGAGCTGGTCAGCTCTGAATCAGTTTTCAAATGATTTTTTTGGCGCCAAAAATATTTCTGATGAGTTTTCGACATTTCCGTTCAAAGATTTGGAATCAGCACGTCAAAATACGTTTGGGGACAAACATTTGAAATTCGAAAAATGAAAAATAAAAAAGTTCAAAAAATTATCTATTTCGATATACTCGATTTTTTCGTTCGTCGATTTTTTTCGTCCAAATTCTCAGTATATACTAATTCGGCCATTCTGAATCGATTGGCGTTCGCAGAATTGGTCTATCTTTTACCGTTCTCGAGCTGGTCAGCTCTGAATCAGTTTTCAAATGATTTTTTTGGCGCCTAAAATATTTCTGATTAGTTTTCGACATTTCTTTTCAAAGATTCGGAATCAGCACGTCAAAATACGTTTGGGGACAAAAATTTGAAATTCGAAAAATGAAAAATAAAAAAGTTCAAAAAATTATCTACTTATTACGATATACTTGACTTTTTCGTCCGTCGATTTTTTTCGCTCAAATTCTCAGTATATACTAATTCGGCCATTCTGAATCGATTGGCGTTCGCAGAATTGGTCTATCTCTTACCGTTCTCGAGCTAGTCAGCTCTGAATCAGTTTTCAAATGATTTTTTTGGCGCCAAAAATATTTCTGATTAGTTTTCGACATTTCTGATCAAAGATTCGGAATCAGCACGTCAAAATACGTTTGAGGACAAAAATTTGAAATTCGAAAAATGAAAAATAAAAAAGTTCAAAAAATTATCTATTACGATATACTCGACTTTTTCGTTCGTCGATTTTTTTCGTTCAAATTCCCAGTATATACTAATTTGGCCATTCTGAATCGATTGGCGTTCGCAGAATTTGTCTATCTCTTACCGTTCTCGAGTTGGTCAGCTCTGAATCAGTTTTCAAATGTTTTTGTTGGCGCCAAAAATATGTTTGATGAGTTTTCGACATTTCCGTTCAAAGATTCGGAATCAGCACGTCAAAATACGTTTCGGGATAAAAATTTGAAATTCGAAAAATGAAAAATAAAAAAGTTCAAAAAATTATCTACTTATTGCGATATACTCGACTTTTTCGTCCGTCGATTTTTTTCGCTCAAATTCTCAGTATATACTAATTCGGCCATTCTGAATCGATTGGCGTTCGAAGAATTGGTCTATCTCTTACCGTTCTCGAGCTGGTCAGCTCTGAATCAGTTTTCAAATGATTTTTTTGGCGCCAAAAATATTTCTGATTAGTTTTCGACATTTCTGTTCAAAGATTCGGAATCAGCACGTCAAAATACGTTTGGGGACAAAAATTTGAAATTCGAAAAATGAAAAATAAAAAAGTTCAAAAAATTATCTACTTATTACGATATACTTGACTTTTTCGTTCGTCGATTTTTTTGTTCAAATTCTCAGTATATACTAATTCGGCCATTCTGAATCGATTGGCGTTCGCAGAATTGGTCTTTCTTTTACCGTTCTCGAGCTGGTCAGCTCTGAATCAGTTTTCAAATGATTTTTTTGGCGCCTAAAATATTTCTGATTAGTTTTCGACATTTCTTTTCAAAGATTCGGAATCAGCACGTCAAAATACGTTTGGGGACAAAAATTTGAAATTCGAAAAATGAAAAATAAAAAAGTTCAAAAAATTTTCTACTTATTAGGTATACTCGACTTTTTCGTCCGGCGATTTTTTTCGCTCAAATTCTCAGTATATACTAATTTGGCCATTCTGAATCGATTGGCGTTCCAGAATTGGTCTATCTCTTACCGTTCTCGGGTTGGTCAGCTCTGAATCAGTTTTCAAATGGTTTTTTTGGCGCCAAAAAATGTTCTGATTAGTTTTCGACATTTCCGTTCAAAGATTCGAAATCAGCACGTCAAAATACGTTTGGGGACAAAAATTTGAAATTCGAAAAATGAAAAATAAAAAAGTTCAAAAAATTATCTACTTATTACGATATACTTGACTTTTTCGTTCGTCGATTTTTTTGTTCAAATTCTCAGTATATACTAATTCGGCCATTCTGAATCGATTGGCGTTCGCAGAATTGGTCTATCTTTTACCGTTCTCAGGTTGGTCAGCTCTGAATCAGTTTTCAAATTGTTTTTTTGGCGCCAAAAATTTTTCTGATTAGTTTTCAACATTTCCGTTCAAAGATTCGGAATCAGCACGTCAAAATACGTTTGGGGACAAAAATTTTAAATTCGAAAAATGAAAAATAAAAAAGTTCAAAAAATTATCTACTTATTACGATATACTTGACTTTTTCGTCCGTCGATTTTTTTCGCTCAAATTCTCAGTATATACTAATTCGGCCATTCTGAATCGATTGGCGTTCGCAGAATTGGTCTATCTCTTACCGTTCTCGAGTTGGTCAACTCTGAATCAGTTTTCTAATGTTTTTTTTGGCGCCAAAAATATTTCTGATGATTTTCGACATTCCCATTGAATGATTCGAAATCAGCACGTCAAAATACGTTTGGGAACGAAAATTTGTAATTCGAAAAATGAAAAATAAAAAAGTTCAAAAAATTATCTATTACGATATACTCGACTTTTTCGTCCGTCGATTTTTTTCGTTCAAATTCTCAGTATATACTAATTCGGCCATTCTGAATCGATTGGTGTTCGCAGAATTGGTCCTGTAAATATAATTTAAAAACACAGTTTTTTGTGTTTTTGAATTCTCGTCATTCTTATTATGAAACTGACTGGTACTTGAGAGCTCAGCATGAAACTAGACAATAATAATAAATGTAATACTGTTGTTTATTTTGTCTTAATTGCATCTTTCTGTTTCAGATAACCAGAGAAGAATTCACGCCAATGATAGAGTGTACAACTCACAATTTCATTACGCTGTAAGTTTTTTGTTTCTCTCTATATCGTCACTTTCGCGTTAAATAACTTTTTCTGTCGACTTAGTGTTAACGAAACTTTTTAATTTAAAACGAAATCTATCGTTAATGACCCCTATTATTAACGATCAATTCCTTGCATGCTTGTGATTGGAAACAAAACATACACGAATTCAAATGTTACCTAAATCAAGACACCTTAACGCTGTCAACATGAATGTATCCAAATAGGAAACAAATGATGATCATTAGTGTTCAATCGAATTTGTACCGTTAATTTTGTTGAATAAATAGCTTCTAATCAGGAATGACATCGACTGAAACATTTTGTAACCAACTCGTGCATTAAAATAACGATTTATGATCTCGAACATTAATAAACATAGAAATATCTCGTTCGTTAATCGTCCTCATTAATACCCTAGTTGGTTAAATAACTATTTGTGTTCGATTTGAAACGTACATTGTTGCATGCTGGTTTTTATTTTCGAAGTTGTTTTGCCACCAAATTACATTCATGCTCTACTAAAAATAGAGATAATGAACCTTCAAAGTAGATAATTCAAAATAACTATCGAAGCATGCTGTTTATTGGTAACTTTTATCGTATGTACAGTTGGAACATTGTTGTTTTAATTTGTATAGACCAGAATAATATAGAAATTTGGCAACATTATTGCTAGTTGGAATCAAAAACTTTGATAGAGAAATATTATTTTTTTCATTTTCGGGTAAATCAACACTCTAAAGTGATATGAACTTTTGTATCAACCCTATCTTATTTTCATGAGCTTATTTTTTACATAACTTCTAATTTCCATTGGAGCTGTTCTAGTTTTGATAAACTTAGCGATTTAGTGAAAATACTGTAAATTGGAGTTGAATACAGATGGCGTTAAATTCTAGTTATAAAAATCTGAACAATTGAAAAAATATGAAAAAATTTAAGTTTTGTATCGGTTCGGGTATATCAACCGTAAAATGAAAAAATATGAAATCATATTAAAAGTGTGACGAAACAACCAATTTACCCCAATAAGTTACTGCATTTACAAAATTATAAAATTTTGACAGTGACTAGTCTTGTTCTAAATTTGTCTATTTGAAAAAATAAGTTCAAAATAACTAAAATGGTAATTCTCTTTTTCTGAAACCGTTGATGTTTCGTAGTCTGTATCTCTTCCATTATCAAAACTTCTTGAAAACTCTGTATTAGATTTAAAGATAAGAAAATCTTTTATCTTCAAGTCAAATGAAATGAACCTCATTTTGAAAAAGAGAAGCATTATTTAGCTATTTTGAACTTAATTTTTCAGATAAGCCCCACAAAATCAAACTTTCAATCAAGTCCTTCCAAATACATTGTTATTGCATACAAACCTTGGATTACTCGAGGTTTTGAAGACACTTTCATAACTCTCATGGAAATTGTTTACAAAACTCTGTATAATCTCCAGCATATCTCAGAACTCCCAGATAACCCCAAAGATAATAATGGAAAATGGGGGATTAATGAGATAAATTGTAAAGATTGTGAAAAGAAGGGACACAAAAACACGGGTCAAAGAGCATACCGCTCACATTAGATATTCGGTATCAAATAAATCGAGTGCTGCCAATTATGTTTTGAAAAGATTACTTGATGGATTAGACATTCTGGAAATAGCTATTCATCCCATCTTTGACTCTTCCCTAACGAGTAGGTCTAGGATGAAGAAATCTTTCCTATCTCAATCACGTGTCAAACTTTTGTATTATGTGTTTGATATGATTTTTTGATATGCGTTGTTGGTGATTAAAATTATTATTTATTTGCGTTGTCTATATAGTGGTATTATTCCGTTGATGGAAGGTGTGAATGCTGTCTAATAATCTTAGAGTAGTGTTGGTGGTAAATAATTATTATTCTCCAATAATGCAATTTATCTACCAGTCTAATAATAAAATCATGACATTTATATTGCTCGACTATTGATAAATAAAAACTTGACCATTTTTATTTGATGTTATTTGTTTTTGTTTCAGAGTAACTACATAAAGACCTCAAAGTATTCGTTGTTGACGTTCCTGCCTCTGAATTTGTTCGAACAGTTCCAGCGCTTGGCAAACTTCTACTTTTTGTGCCTTCTTGTGTTGCAGCTGATACCGGCTATCAGCAGTCTCACGCCTGTCACTACAGCTCTCCCCCTCATCGGCGTCTTGGGACTCACTGCCATCAAAGATGCCTATGACGATATTGTAAGTCGATGATTTTTGAAAATGTTCATTGTCTCTCAGTACATTTCTTGTTTTTTCATTCTTATAGGAATTCAAGCCATATTTTAATTTAGTTATCTTCTTTTTTACTTTTCTTAGCAACGTCACATTTCGGACTCTCACGTCAACAACAGGAAGTCCAGGGTCGTCCGAAAAGGAAAGCTCGTCAACGAAAAATGGTCGGCGGTCCAGGTCGGCGATATTGTCCGTATGGACAATAATTCCTTTATAGCGGCGGATTTGTTAATTTTAACTTCTAGCGAACCAAATGGTTTGTGTTATATAGAAACGTCTGAATTAGATGGGTAAGTCCAGAAACATCTCTATCAATAAGTTATATTAATTTACGCTAGATTTTTATCAGTAAATCTGATGATGATGATGGCTTGATACTCCAGTTCTCCTATTTTTTTTAAATTTTACAGCGCAAAACTGACATTTTGATGTGAAACTCTACACTGACACTTTCAATGACTTATTGATCGTTGCTATGGTAACGCAATGTTTTTTATCCATGGAACTCGTCTAGGCTAACTAGATACCAATACATACTTGTATATCCCACCGCTGACACCAAACCTTACGTTTGTTTTTTAGATGGAAATCTCTATTAAGAACTTCAGTACACTAAAATTCTGCTTCAAATCAAGGGGGTTAATTCATTGACAGTTCAGGAAAGCATCAATCTGTCTGATAATCTTTTTTTCTCGGATGCTGGTCCCGTTATACTAAGGCATGCAAGCTATTTTTTTTCACGATAATGTTGTATATCCAATACACCATACATAAGTGTACTTCAAAATACGTTTTGCTCAATTGCTTATTCTACATAATTTTGTTCGTTTTTCAGAGAAACCAACCTGAAATGCAGACAGTGCCTAGTGGAGACTGCCGAGATGGGCCAAGATGACACATTACTAGGCGATTTCGACGGCGAAATAATGTGCGAGCTGCCCAACAATCTGTTGAACAAGTTCGAGGGTGTCCTCTTGTGGAAGGGCAGGTCTTTCCCGTTGGACAACGAGAAGATAATGCTGAGAGGGTGCGTGCTGAGGAACACGCAATGGTGCTACGGGGTGGTGATCTTTGCTGGCAAAGACACGAAGCTGATGCAGAACAGCGGGAAGAGCAAGTTCAAACGCACGAGCATTGATAGGCTCCTCAACTTTTTAATTATAGGAGTGAGTATACAAGTACATGCCGAGGAATAGGAAATTTTTGAAACGTAGAAAATCCTGGGATTGGGGGACTTTCTAATATTCATAGTGTGTTGCATGGGGAAAAAAAATAACTAGATACTATTGTACAAACAATTGTTTGACGAAACCAAAAATTCACAAACATAAACATAAATTCAAATTTTATTTTCCAAAATGTATCCATTTACAATGTTGTAAACAGGCTATTTTTAATATAATATATGTGACCTTCACAATTGGAGAACTCATGACTCGTTGCTTTCGTTTAAACTCGTTGCTTTTGTCTAAAACACAATATTGATGGGTTGGCAGAGCCTGGGTCTAGTTTGTTTTAATGTTTCGAATATTTCCTATTCTACTTTACCCAACATAACAATTCATTGATTAATATTGATTCGCTAATATTCCGTTTCATTTCAGATAGTATTTTTTTTATTGTCCATGTGCCTTTTCTGTATGGTGGCGTGCGGCATATGGGAGTCGCTGGTCGGGCAGTACTTTCAGACGTACCTGCCGTGGGACACGCTGGTACCTTCGGAGCCACTGGGCGGCGCCACCATCATAGCCCTACTAGTATTTTTCTCTTACGCCATAGTTCTCAATACGGTGGTGCCGATCTCGTTGTACGTGTCCGTCGAGGTGATACGGTTTGTACAGAGTTTTTTAATCAACTGGGATGATCAGATGTACTACGAGAAGACGGGCACCAACGCCAAAGCTAGGACTACCACACTTAATGAAGAACTAGGTGAGTCTAATTGAGTTTTAAAGTAAAAATAAAACATTGGCGCCCAACGTGGGGGCACATTTTTGTATGATGGAATACAATCAATCGAAAGTATTATCTATTTCCTAGAGAAATTAGTGCTTGTCGACAAAGTGTTATGATGAAAAAAAAAACGTATTTTTTTTTTAAATTTTGAACCATTCAAGTGATTGTATTACAAAATTTATTATTTACTGACAGGTTTTTTGAGTAAAATTGCAAATGTCCTTGGTTATTATTTGTGGACTATAATTCATAACGACCGTATTAACCATAAAAAAATTATTTCCAGGTCAGATAGAGTATATTTTTTCCGACAAAACCGGTACGCTTACGCAAAACATAATGACTTTCAACAAATGTTCGATCGGCGGTCGCTCTTTCGGTGACGTCATAGACCAAAGGACCGGCGACGTTTTAGAAATAACTGAAGATACGGAACCGCTGGACTTTTCCTTCAATCCGAACTATGAAACCGAATTCAGGTTCTACGACAAACACCTGCTGGACGCGGTCAAACGGCGCGATCCGGACGCGTTCAGTTTTTTCCGTCTGCTCGCGTTGTGCCACACCGTCATGTCGGAGAACAGAGACGGTCGACTCGAGTACCAGGCTCAGTCGCCCGACGAGGCGGCGCTGGTGTCGGCCGCGCGGAATTTCGGCTTCGTTTTTAAAGAGCGGTCGCCCAACAGTATTACCATCGAGGTTATGGGCGTGAAGGAGGTGTACGAGCTGCTCTGCATCCTGGATTTCAACAACATCAGGAAAAGGATGTCGGTGATCTTGAGAAAGGACGGCCAGCTCAAGCTGTACTGCAAGGGGGCGGATAATGTCATTTACGAGCGGTTGAAGAACGGCTCGGAGGAGTTCAAGAATAGAACACAGGAACATCTAAATGTAAGTACATCAGTTGCATTCTTTAGTAATATCAACATAAATAATAATATTTTGGTAAAATATAGTTTATCCAGAAGCTGCATGACCGCTCATTCTAAACTCGTTCTTCTTCAAGCCTTTCACCTTCAGAAAAGATTAAATATTAAAAAATGAGAGATTGACCAATTTAGACGGAGTTCGTTTTTAATCTTAAAGTTCATCTGGTGTAGTAGATTTCTTGTTTGAATAATTTTGCTAAGTTTATGCTGGTATACATAGCGAATTGATATAGTCCGAGAATGGATCCTTGTGGAACTCCGTATTTCTAAGGAATACTACGTGATTAAAAAAAAATGTGTGGATACAAAATTTGTTTGTTTTCAGAAAAGGAGTAAAATGAGTTTTGAATAATGTACTATAAAGCCCTGCAACAAAACTGAGGGGACATATAACTGCATACGTAGCGCCCCCATTATAATATTATTGCAGTACAATATCTCTTATTTATCGCACTGAAAATATCCACCATATGGGGAGAGCGGTGGTAAAACTTGCTTTGTGATTTTCAGAAATTTGCCGGAGAAGGTTTGAGAACACTCTGTTTGGCGTCTTGCGATTTGAACGAGGAGTTCTTCAATAACTGGAAGCAGAGGCATCAAGAAGCAGCCGTTTCCATGGAAAGTAGGGATGAAAAACTCGACGCTATCTACGAGGAGATCGAAAGAGATATGGATTTGATAGGTGTGACTGCGATAGAAGATAAACTGCAGGACGGAGTACCTCAGACGATAGCCAACCTCATATTGGCCGGGATTAAAATATGGGTGCTGACCGGTGATAAACAGGGTGAGTTTTGCATTGGAATAATCTCAAGACAAAACATGGCTGCAGTTAAATGTTTGTTAATGCAGAATTTGGATTATAACAAAATTCTCCTCTATCCTGGGGTGGGATTCCATGCACTGTAGAATTCTACTTTTCATCGAATAGGTTAGATGACATTATGTTTGAATAACTCGACTGTCGGCGATAGAATTCTACGGTACGTGAAATCCCACCCCCGTCCTTTCCAACCGACATATTGAAGTCGTTACATTTTGTCCCCTTGCTTTTTTCAGAAACTGCCGTCAACATCGGTTACTCATGCCAACTCCTAACCGACGACCTGGTGGACATATTCATAGTGGACGCCTCCTCCTACGACGAGGTGCACCAGCAGCTGCTGAAGTTCCGCGAGAACATCAAGATAGTGCACAAGTTCCAGCCGCGCAGCCCTCCCGCGCCGTTTACCAACCCGACGCCGAACGGAAGACTGGACGCCGCCGAAGCGGTGGCCGACGCCGCGACGCCGAACCCTCCGGCCATCAGCGTCGTCACTTTCAGGTTTGACGATGAAATTCGAAACGGTGACAATACGAGAGCAAGGTAGACGTACAGTGACGGGCGGACTGTTTATCTCTTTCTAGCGCTGTTCTCTTTCGTTTCTTTTTTCGCACCTTGTCGGAGAATGTGGTTCTAAATTTCAATGTTAACGGGGTACTAACAAGCCTGTCCTCTCGCTAGGAGTTAGAGTAGAATAGATAGATTTGTCGAGTCTCGTTCGGGGGGAGAGGAGCGGTTTCTGAAAGTTGGAAGCTTTGGTTTGCACCACATTCAGTATCAGTGTAACCGTTAAAGCCTGAATTATATCCGAAGGTCCACCGGTGTCATAGCCATATGCACCAGACATACTATAGAAGGTCACCAATTTCGTCAAAGTGGAAGGGGAAGGTCCAGAACTGGCTCAAATCTTCTACTACTACTCCTAAAAAATTGTCTGGTTGTGTGTGATAATACGAATATCAACAAATTAGTTGCTAATTTTTTCTGTAGTCTGAAGGATTATTGTATTCAATGTTGAGCAACAAGAATGATATTTTGGAAATGTATTTTGGTATCGTCCGCCAGTTTCCAACTTTTTGAAACTTCCCAACTCGAATTTAGGATTCTGACTGCATCATTTAGGTACATTATGTAGGATTCCGTGTTTGTGTACACATTAATCTACCTGCTCTCTAATATGCTGCGTGCTTATTATTAATATATTCTTTCACTTGTTTTGAAATGTATAACAAACATTTCATTTATTTGGTTTGAATCATTCAATATTTGTTATTAATCTATTTTATCAAACTATTTCTATTTCATCCGAAGAATGAAATGGGATGTTTGGAATATTTCGTTCTGAAACAAGATTGTCATTAACTAATTAACATCGGAATTAGATTTCCAAGTTTTCTTCTTGGCCACTTGAATAACTTTATATTTTGGAGTTCCTTCAATCTCAAAACTCTTTTCAGCTTCATAGAAAAGTGTTAAGAAACCTAAATGTATTTCATGTTGAATGATATCAGTGTTCTGATATGCACACTACATTACCATTGTTCCTCTATTCTCGTTCCCTTCTCTTAGTTTTTTCTTTGCCATTTTACTCTCTCCCCTCCCTCTCCCCTCCCTCTCCCCTCCCTCTCCCCTCCCTCTCCCCTCCCTCTCCCCTCCCTCTCCCCTCCCTCTCCCCTCCCTCTCCCCTCCCTCTCCCCTCCCTCTCCCCCCCCTCTCCCCTCCCTCTCCCCTCCCTCTCCCCTCCCTCTCCCCTCCCTCTCCCCTCCCTCTCCCATCCCTCTCCCCTCCCTCTCCCCTCCCTCTCCCCTCCCTCTCCCCTCCCTCTCCCCCCTCTCCCCTCCCTCTCCCCTCCCTCTCCCCTCCCTCCCCCTCCCTCTCCCCTCCCTCCCCCTCCCTCCCCCTCCCTCTCCCCTCCCTCCCCCTCCCTCCCCCCTCCCTCCCCCTCCCTCTCCCCTCCCTCTCCCCTCCCTCCCCCTCCCTCTCCCCTCCCTCTCCCCTCCCTCTCCCCTCCCTCTCCCCTCCCTCTCCCCTCCCTCTCACCCCCTCTCCCCTCCCTCTCCCCTCCCTCTCCCCTCCCTCTCCCCTCCCTCTCCCCTCCCTCCCCCTCCTTCTCCCCTCCCTCTCCCCTCCCTCTCCCCTCCCTCTCCCCTCCCTCTCCCCTCCCTCTCCCCTCCCTCTCCCCTCCCTCCCCCTCCCTCTCCCCCTCCCTCCCCCTCCCTCCCCCTCCCTCTCCCCTCCCTCTCCCCTCCCTCCCCCTCCCTCTCCCCTCCCTCTCCCCTCCCTCTCCCCTCACTCTCCCCTCCCTCTCCCCTCCCTCTCCCCCCCTCTCCCCTCCCTCTCCCCTCCCTCTCCCCTCCCTCTCCCCTCCCTCTCCCCTCCCTCTCCCCTCCCTCCCCCTCCTTCTCCCCTCCCTCTCCCCTCCCTCTCCCCTCCCTCTCCCCTCCCTCTCCCCTCCCTCTCCCCTCCCTCTCCCCTCCCTCTCCCCTCCCTCTCCCCGCCCTCTCCCCTCCCTCTCCCCTCCCTCTCCCCTCCCTCTCCCCTCCCTCTCCCCTCCCTCTCCCCTCCCTCTCCCCTCCCTCTCCCCCTCCCCTCCCTCTCCCCTCCCTCTCCCCTCCCTCTCCCCTCCCTCTCCCCTCCCTCTCCCCTCCCTCTCCCCTCCCTCTCCCCTCCCTCTCCCCTCCCTCTCCCCTCCCTCTCCCCTCCCTCTCCCTCCCTCTCCCCTCCCTCTCCCTCTCCCTCCCTCTCCTCTAAAATTTTTTATTCATCAACAAAGTGAGGTTAAGGGAACTCCGAGTAACTTCCTCAGACCCCCGAACCGAAAGATCTTTTTTTCAATTCGCAGCACCGAACTCGAGTACCACGGAGGCACGGAAGAGCTCCACGAAGAGTCCTCGGCCGGTTTTGCTATAGTGGTCAACGGCCACTCCTTGGTGCACTGCTTGCACCCGCAGATGGAGCGACTGTTCTTGGATATCGTGATGCAGTGCAAGTCGGTGATCTGCTGCCGCGTGACCCCGCTGCAGAAGGCCTTGGTCGTCGAGCTGGTGAAGAAGAGCAGGCACGCCGTTACGCTGGCGATTGGTGATGGGGCCAATGACGTCTCGATGATAAAAGGTAGGAAAAGAGTAAGGCGTCGTTGGTTGTTTTGATAGTTTACTATCTACTAGTTTTGTTCAACCGGCTATTTTCAATAAAATGATTCGATTTCAGCCGCCCACATTGGTGTGGGGATATCGGGACAAGAGGGCATGCAAGCAGTGCTAGCTTCAGATTATTCGATAGCGCAATTCAGATTCCTAGAGAGGCTTCTCTTAGTACACGGTAGATGGTCCTACTACAGGATGTGCAGTTTCCTGAGATACTTCTTCAACAAGAATTTTGCATTTACGTTGTGTCATTTTTGGTATGCGTTTTTTTGTGGATTTAGCGCGCAGGTTAGTAGAAAGTGGTGATAATTTATTGTGAGCACTTTTCTATTTTCTATTCATATTTCAGACCATATTCGATCCTATGTATATATCTATCTACAACCTGTTCTACACCTCGCTGCCGGTTTTGGCTGTTGGAATTTTTGACCAAGATGTCAACGATAAGAACAGCGTTCTCTATCCTCAGCTATACCGTCCTGGTCACTACAACAAATTCTTTAATAAAAAGGAATTTTTTCGAAGCGCCCTGCAGGGTTGTTTCGTATCAACGGTGCTCTTCTTCGGAACGTGCGGTAAGTCCCCGATTACTCTATTCTAAAATGGTAAGAAATGTTACTCGAAATGCTACTTTTATCATGTGGCACGACTTGTTGAACCGTCTTGGACATGTTCGGAACAAGTTGTCTGATTTGTTTTTAGGTTCGGAAATTAGGTCATTAATCCAGTTCCAATAAAATATCGGTATTAACTTTTTGTTGATTGAGCAGGAAAGCAGCAAAAATCTTTTTTACAGAATATCCTTTTTGATTTCTATAAGAATAGTGACCCGCATAAAAACTCTTAAAACGCTTGTTTCGGACATCATTTGTTTGTTTATTACTAAATAATAATGAATGTGTTGATTTCAGGTACTTACTATGATGCTGTTAGCCCCAGTGGCCAGGGACTGTCAGATTATATGCTGTTTTGCAGTGTGACGGCTGCCATATTAGTTATCGTTAATACAGCACAGGTGAGTGATAATTAGTGTTTTCCATCATTTTGTTTCTGAAAGCGGTCAAGCTGGTTGTGATGAACTGAGATTTTTAATTTTTTTGGGCTTGCCCGTATACAATAAATAAATAAATAAATATAAAACTTACAAATATCTCTTCATTCAATGAATGTGTTTTTTGAATTGCATTTGATTCCTAACTGTTCCTCCCTAGATCGCCCTGGACACGATGTACTGGACCGTGTTCAACCACGTGATGATATGGGGTTCGCTGGCTTTCTACTTCGTCGCCGACAACTTCTACAACTACGTGTTCCGCGGCACGTACGTCGGCTCGCTGACGAAGGCCATGTCGGGCGCGAACTTTTGGTTCACCACCTTGCTCGTGGTCATCGTGTCCGTGATGCCGGTGCTCGCGTGGCGCTTCTACTTCGTCGACGTGTTCCCCACGCTGAGCGACAGGGTGCGGCTGAAGCAGCGGATGGCGCAGGTCAGGTCGAGGCAGAGCCAGGACGTGCTGAGGACGCCGTCGGCGAGGAGGGCCAGAAGGTTGGTATTCCACGTGTATACAGTTTCGGAAACAATTTATCTGGGGTATAGACAGGAACGCAATGATATGATAATACCACATAAACAAGAGGGACGCACTACTAACGGTATAATGGTATAAATGGTATGAATATTTCTCGCGTGACTTATTTTCAACATAACACACCAGTACCTACAATAACTATTAATATCGTTTGTTCAGTAACCCCACTCCTGACACCAATTGTTCAGTAACCCCACCCCTGACACCAATTGTTCAGTAACCCCACCCCTGACACCAATTGTTCAGTAACCCCACCCCTGACACCAATTGTTCAGTAACCCCACCCCTGACACCAATTGTTCAGTAACCCCACCCCTGACACCAATTGTAACAAACTTACTGTCGTACAAGTGATGAATGAAGCCCAACAAATTCATTATAGAGATCCTCATTAATTACAATTTTTAGTTGTCAATTAACCACGATCCGGACCATAATTTCACCTTCAAAATCCTAAACTGAAAGTTTGAAGTAGTGCATTTCCTAGCTATCGTCTCGGGAATGGATGAACGAACTTATTCAAAAGATTTTGTTGAGGGTTTAAGATATGTTTTTCATACCATAGTGACAGCGATCTTTTATATTTCCAAATAAATTACAGTTTTCTGCTGGAATATCTGCCGAATATCCAACGGTCAACCCTACTGCTACTGCATTGTTGCCAAACCTCAATATTATTCGAAGTACTGAGAAATAGCTCACCGGATGATTTTTATCAGCTGCTATTAATTGTGGTAATTTGGTTCAGTGCATTATGTAGCTATATGACGGATAGCTGGATTACTAATAATAGTAATTATTATTACATTTCTTGTTCGTTGTGAGGGAACGTTGAAATTAAAAATTCTGAAAAAAATCTTGATTATCTTTTACTTTCATTAAAAATTGGGTTTTTATTTTTTTCTTCGAAAACTGTTTTTCTTCTACATCTCTCTAATTATTCGATTTGATTGCCAAAATAACTCGATAATGTAATTTGAAACAATCTGTTACTGCTCATTCTATTCGAACATCCTTACTTGAGCTATGATTTGTCACAAACATTTAAAGATTGTATCGCGATGAAATATATTCTATTCTCACTTCAGGTCGATACGATCCGGATACGCATTCGCCCACCAGGAAGGCTTCGGCAGGCTGATCACGTCTGGCAAGATAATGCGCAAGCTGCCCAATCCGGAATTCAACATACCGAACATCATCAACAAACTGAACATGAACTCGGGCGGCAGCAACGCCGGCCACCACAAGAACAACGCCAGCCCTCCGCCTCCGGCGCCCCAAGAGAGCGCCAGCAGCAGTTCCTCGAGGGCCCCCATGCAGGATCTCGACACGATCAATCTCTGACGATCGTAGAAGCGCCGGAGGGCGTCTCAGCTGGATTTGGTTCGGTAGATTTACTGTAGGGGTCGCGTTGGACGGGAAATGTCGAAGTTAGGCTTGTTTGTTTTTTTTTCGGCTTGGATTCTTGGACTGTGACTTGTTCGTGGGGGAAAACCTGCTCTAGATTTGCTTCTCGCAGTTCGTAGAATGACTGAATTTTTAATAAAATCGCCAAAACTAAATTCAAGGAATATCCAGGTTCGTGTCTTTGAGGAGGACTAGTGTTTTTGTATCTAGACAAGGTGTTTCATATCGGAGGTGCCAAATTGAAACTGGAAGACAAATATCCTTCGTTGTCAAGGAAGTTTCTTAAGTTTATTGAATATATCACCTAGTGTGTTGAAATGGATATTATAGAATAGGAGTTTAACAACCTTTCAAATCTAACATATATATATATATATAATATTCAAATATAGTACACGTAGAGAATAAATATTTGAAAATAGTAGTCAAAAATAGTCATAGTCAAAAGGGCAGTCAGCTATTAAAATTTTTTAAAACATCCTTTAATGATTTCTTTAAAAATATAAAAGTGAAATACAAAATTTTTGAGGTGTTCGATAAAATTAGTTTTGCATACATTTGGATAAATTATGCTATGGATATCCAATAGATCCAAGAATCTAAGAAGTGCACTAGTACTTAATTGTATACGATTATTGTCCATAAAAATTTGTCAAATCATCAACCAATCAATTTTATGATGCTGATGATTTTATAACCTCAAACTCGTAGCTTAGCGACTTTATTCAAATGTAAACTAATACCATAAAATTAAAATTTGATAACAGATTTGAAAATTTAGATGAAAATAAATTCAACGAGTCTAAAAAATAAAGTTAGATACCTACTATACCACTACTACTATAGAAACTAGAGTAAATGTTGAAATGCACTGCCGGTATTTCTAAGTAGAATTCGTCTAATAAATGATAGACTTTGTTATCAAAAGCTTTTTCTCCGTTTTTGTAAAAATGTTTCACTTTTAATTTCGTTTGCCGTTTTATATGAAAGATGCCTCAATTTGTGTGATATCGGAATTTATAAAAACTTCGAGTTTTACTTTACTTCTTTTATAGTGAAGGTATTTCTAGTGGTACGTAGAGATACACTAGAAATTTCAACTTTGTATTTTGTTTGCATTAAACATACCATTTCCAAAATAAAAATGCAAGGCAAGGTCAAGATTTTGTGTTTTGTGAATTAGGACCTACAAACAGGAGTCCCTGAATGCGGCTAAAACGCTGTCTAAAACATTCCCTCAATCAATGGTATTAAAATTTTATACCGATTATTTCAAATTCGAGGACCCCATTAGGATCTCGGGATTTTTAAAAATGAAATTCGACTTATTTGGACTTGCCATTAGTGTAGGTACTGCATTCGTCGTTTTTTTTTCTACTTGGGAGAATGAAACGCTTAAACTGCTTTCTTGCATTTAAGCATTCTTGTGTTTGAACATTCTCGCATAAAAGCATTCTTGCTTTCAAACATTTTCGCGTTTCAACATTCTCGTGTTTCAACATTCTCGTGTTTCAACATTCTCGTGTTTCAACATTCTCATGTTTGCATTCTTGCATTTGAACATTCTCGCTTAGATAAACTGCTGTCTAAAACATTTCCATAATAAATACTATTGAAATTGTATACTGACTACCTAATTCAAATTCAAGGTTTAGTGTTTTAGTCACTTATTATCTACTTGAGAGAATGAAACTCTCGAATTTGCATTCTTGTGTTTAAATATTCTCGCGGTTGAACATTCTCGGATTCAAATAGTCTTGCATTTAAAAATTCTCTCATTAAAATATTCTCGTGTAGGCATTCATGATTGAAACATTTTCTCGGGTAAGTATTGTTGCGTTTCAATATTCTCGTGCTTAAATATTCTCACATTTAGCATTCTTGTGTTTGAACATTCTCGCATGAAAGTAGTCTTGCTTTCAAACATTCTCGCGTTTCAACGTTCTCGCGTTTCAACATTCTCGCGTTTCAACATTCTCGCGTTTCAACATTCTCGTGTTTCAACATTCTCATGTTTGCATTCTTGCATTTGAACATTCTCGCTTATATAAACTGCTGTCTAAAACATTTCCATAATAAATACTATTGAAATTGTATACTGACTACCTAATACTGTTTAAACACTTCTTTAATAAATGACTAATAAAATTGTATACCGAATCATTCAAATTCCGAGGACATCATTGGGATCTTGGAAACAATAAGCAAATAATAGTTATAAAAATAGACGTCCTCTACCCGTATGTGATATGCCTTGGGGGATACTCATTGGAGTGTTTACAAGGGAGTATTGATATTATTATTTTTGCAGATATCTATGAAGTTGGAGAAAAGTTGTACATTCAGCGTGGCAATTAAAAAATTTTGTTTATTTGAAAAGGCATATGGTAAACTTCTGATTTCTACTATAATTTGTCATAGAAAAAAACTTATAATAAGAGGTCTATTATTTTTCAACAAGAATCTCTAGTTTCAATTCGCACCCTTATTAAGAAACACCTTGGTTATATCCAAATGCTTTTTGTGGCACCATTCGCTCTCTTTTTTCTGTACCAGTTTCCCACTTTCATGTTGGAAAAAAAATAAGCAGGGAAGGATAAAAACTTTTTTTTTCATGATTTGGTTTCAGTTCTCTGTAATTTATAGGCCATGTGCAAAGAATTATTTTTGAAATTTGCCGATCTTGGCTCTTAGAATGACTAAAATTTTGAAGAAATTGCAACAATTATTTCATCGGGGCTACTGGTTATTCTTTGGATATATTGAAATCGTAAAAGTCGGGAAATCTGTTCATTGTCTGTGGAAAGAGTGATATGTAACAGTTTTCTTTTGCTTCAATTTTCGAACTTTGACCTTGTATAGAAGTCTGCAAAGGAATTGTTTCGAGAGCTTCTCCTAACTCAGCTATGAGGACTAAGATTTGTGAAAAATCGCCAAAACCTCTGTACAATATTTCGAAAAGGGCTACTGGTTGTTTTTTAGATATATTCAAAATGTTTACCTCGTCAGGAAATCCGTTCATGTTAGAAATACCAGTTTTTAAAGGTTGTTTAGTCCGGAGGTAGGGAGGGTTTTCGTGGCCGATGAAATGCGAAGGGATTACTCAAGTTTTTCTCAAGTATTTTGACCCACTTGATCCGAATTTCGAGGGTGATAAGCCGGGAAAGTATCCAGAAAATTGTTATAGACCGAGGAACATCGAGAAATCCATTATTCCCAAAAACTCTTCATATTCTCCATAAAATTCTCTACAATAAAGGACCCTACGAGTTTTTCTCTAAAATGCATTATTTTTTAGTAAAACGTGCTCGAAAGTCGAAAAAAATGCGATTTTCTCTATTTTTAGTGCTCTCCCATTCAGTCACATAATATTTTCAGGATCACCTTATCCCAAATTATGTCTGATACTTTCAATTTGCGATTAAAACGGTTCAGTACATATTTTGTCATGATCACGTGCATTTCAGTAGCGGAAAAACGGAAATTTTCCTTAAAAGTACATTTTTCTGGAAAATTCACTTTTTCGTTGTCACAATTTCTGCCCAAGAATTTCCCAAGGTTGAATGAAAAAATTCTTTAAACGACGAGTTTTATTAAATTTTTTGAAGAAAACGTTTCATCCATGCTAGGAAAATTGTTGAGAATTCAGGAAATCCACACCAATGATTTTTTCAGGAATGTCTCTGTTGTTATTCATAGTCGAGACATATATGAATAATTTGGGACAAAGTGATCCTGAAAATATCATTATGTGACTGAATGAGAGACCACTAATGATTGAGAAAATCGCATTTTTTGGACCTTAGAGCACGTTTTACTCGAAAACTTTTTTGTTGAGAATTTTATGGAGAATATTGCATCATTTGTTTTTGGAAAATCCCGCCTCACTTCATCGTCCACGAAAACCCTTTCTGCCACCGGACTAGTTTATTTGTTTTCGAAATATGCACTTTCCCATCGTTTTGTTTTTAAACAGTTCTTGAAAAACGTTGATATTTTTAAGACAAACCAGATTGAGTATCTTCATTTGCTACTCGCAAGTATTCGCTATGTGATTTTTCACTTTAAAATAGATGAATGTACAGTATGAATCGTTTTATGTTACTAGACTTTAAATGTTAAGCTTCTACTAGTCAAACAAATATGTTTAATGTTATAAAAAAGTATTTCTTTATTACCAAGTTATTTAAAATTATATGCTTTCGTTTTTTATTATGAAATAAATTTATTTTTTCTGTATGTCTTCTTTTTTTTTCACGAGAGGAGGGGGTGATGAGACCAGCAGTTGGGTTTGGTGAGTTTACTGAAATTTTTGTAGTTCACTGTGAAATTAAAATATCCCAAAGAAATGGTAGTTCTTAGTTAATAGCATTTGAAACTCAGAAAATTTGGATTTCCACAGATTTTATTCTATTCGCGACGTTTCTCTAGACAGTAGCTTTCTCAAGCAATTGGTGTACTGATTTATTTTCATTGAAAACTACCTAAATACACTTTTTATTAATATTTAAGCTCGATACCTTCATTTTCAACATGGAGATTTTCGAAGTTTTCATCAAAATTATGATCTGAAGTATTATTGTCATACGTTGAATTTTTTTTACATAATTCATATGGTGTTCACATCTGCGGTTTTTGAATGGTCTACCTATCTGGCCTATATATACCTTAGGACAAGACACAATAATTAAAACTCTCGATTTTTCCGTACTGGTCCCGAATAAATTCAAGTTTTATAATTATTGTCAAGGTTCCTTATAGTGGGGTACACTTTTTGATTAGCATGCAGTTCTTTGTCAAGAATATTTTCTGTTAATTAGAAATTTTAAAAATTAATAAATTGAAAAATTCAAATTGTTTTCTAAAGGACCAGTTAGATCTTAACCACTTTCCTGTTTGAATTCATTATCTTAAGTAAAATGTAATGAGATTTTCAGGTACATTGTTATTGTCATATTCATATAATTCGAGCACTTTCTCAAAGAAAAAGCGTCCTGGAAGTACTGACGGTTGCCGAAAATAAATGGGAATATTCGCAAGAGTATGAACAAACCTTTTCTCTGGGTACTAACTGCGCCATCTCCCCACGAATAGTCAAAGCTTAGGTTTTGAGTGACAACAAAGAAAGCTGTATATGGATACGGGTTGTAGTTTCGTCTAGTGGATACCGGATGTCGCTGGATACTATATAGTGAGAAATCTGTAGAAATGCATGTTCATTCGGTTTACCTGTTATCGGAAAGATGTCGCAACGACATTTAAAGTGACTTGTAGAAGATTTAGATATTTCTTTTGTATTCCGCAAGATGTCGGTAGCATACATTTTTGGAATTTTTTTAGATACTGGTGCATTGTTTGAACGTTTTAAGGAATAGACGATGTACTGAAACACCTGCCCAAGGTTTTGTCCCAATGATTATAGGAGCATGTGTTATAATGGTGTTATTTTGGAAACGTAATAGATGAAACCTGCTGTTAGATAGGCATTTTATTGTTGTCGGTAAGATGGCGCTTTTTGAAATATTTTCGGATTTGTAATTATATTATTTATAGTATCTAATATTCTAGACAAACGAGTTTTTTGAGATTTAACGAACTTTTGTTAAACCTTTTTCGGATTTCACATCAGGTCATGGTATCTTGATGGAGATCATTTAAAAATAAATTAACCTGTAGAACACACTTATTTAATATACAAAACAATATATAAAAACCAATCAAAGGAATCTAATCATTGTACCAATCCAAGAATAACAAAGAAAATGACATAACCAACAAAAAGAATAAAACATACACCCTCAACCCTGCATTCCTCTGAATAGACTGTCTGATTTGCTCATTAGCATCCTTCATATTTTCCGTTGATCCCACCACAACTGTAGCTATCCTTTCGATATCCTTCTCCTGCTGCAGGACCTTCTCAGTGAACAGCTCTTGCAACTCCGCTATATGGACAACTTTGCTTTCCATTTGCTTCACCTCGTCTGATATACTGTTCAACTCATTATAAAGATGCTCGTTTTCCGATTCAAACATCTGCATTTCCTCCGCAGAGAGTTGGTCATCATAGTCAACCGACGTCATTGCTGGTACTCTTTCGGTCTCTTTAGCTGACAGCTCCAAGCTTGTTTTGCCTTGTTTTTTATCAACATCTATTTTTGACACTGAAGGTTTTGTTTCCAGCTTTGATAACTTGTGAGTTTCAATAACTCTCTTCACTCTAACTGCCTTTGTTTCAGTATAAATTTTAGAAACGTTTTTTAGATACTTTTCCAAAGTGTCTATCACATTATGGTAGTGCTCTTCTCTCTGCTTGGTTTTTGGAATTGATGCAATTTCCTTCTTGTATTCACTTATCAACTTCGTACACTTACTTATTATCTCCTCAGCCATTGTGTCAATTTGTTGCCTATCAACTTCTGTCATGGTTTTGGTGGTCGACAGGTAATTTATGACATTGAGATATGCAGCCTTATTTTCTAGAAAAAAATGTTGAAGATGGGTGATCTGCTTGGCGATTTCTCTTGCTTTTGATAGATTTGCATCTTTATGTGGTCTGGTAATGTTGGATTTCTGTTCCTTTAAACCCAGGGATTTGTTTGTCGTTCGCACTGTTTTCACACAGGCTTTGAATAATGTTGTTATATCCATTTCAATCTGAAAAACGAGACCAGTTACTATCACAGATATCTCAGAAGAATTTAATCTCTAGCAACCACACACTATAATACTGAAGGAAGATAATCGGTTGTGAAAAATCTACATTTAAACTGATCCAAATCGATAACGTCCTTCCTTAATCCTCACAAAATTCATTGACAAATCATCAATAAATCTAACCTAAAATTGAAACAAATAACAACTGTCAATGTCATATCATTGTCATCTGTCATTAGTAAAATTGTCAACACGGCAACTACCGTTTGCACAGTGGCGTAGAAAAGAGTGAACAGACCAGCTTAGGGGTTTAAATGGTTAATAAAAACCACAAGAAGGAATTTTTTCTTTATCTCAATGTTTTGAACAATGCCATATTCATGGCATCACACGTTGAAGGTGAGGGCTAGGTCTTTCACAGCTAGCACAAGTCTCGAGGATTGCCGTAAGGAAATAACATTTTCGTTAACAATTTCATAATTATTGTTTTCGTCAAAATTCATACTATTTTTATGAGGGCTAGGTCTTTCACAGCTAGCACAAGTCTCGAGGATTGCCGTAAGGAAATAACATTTTCGTTAACAATTTCCTAATTATTGTTTTCGTCAAAATTCATACTATTTTTATGTGAACTTAGTCGAATTTGTAGTATTTATTGAAATGTGATGAAATTCTGGTACATAGATATGGTGAATATTCTTCTCTACTGTTGACACAGTGTATATGAAGGTAATTTTACTTTGGCCACTTTGGCATTAAAATATGATCTACAATTCTCAGTTCCACATTTAAATTTTACAAAATGGATGGGCATACCTACTTACTGAATCTTCGTGAGGGACAGTGTCACTACATTATGGTAATCGAGTTTTAGTAGTGTATAACATTGGAATACTTTCCAATGGGAAAATATTCCTGTACTTCGAACTCAAACCCCAAATGGGAGTCCTGAAATTCTAATGTTCCCCGCCTATGATATTCGTGCATGCGCCTAGCTGGCTTATTGATAAAAAGGATATCGACATTGATAGGCTTCCGCCTCCTGCCGTACGTCGTAAGTTGAGCATTTGCATATTCGCATTTGCAGCATTTGCACTATTTGCAGCTGTCGCTTGACAGCTTTCAGTTTTGACAAGTTCCAATTTCCCAGTTAAAAAACAGGCAAGATGTTTTAATTTTAGTCAGAGTGGTGTTCTGTGTAGGTATTGTGTCAAGTCTGTGATACCTGGACAAATTACGTAAGATCTCGTCTTCAAGTTGTCGTCCTAGTGTTTTAGATAGCTGTCGAGTGATATTTCATTTTTGTATTAACTGAAGCTGACCGGCTAAAATGTTGAATTCGAAAATTCTATCGAAACTCGGCCCCCTAAAGTCGCGGAGCGATACTCTTTTGAAGGCAGCAGCATGCAGCCAGATCCAGGGTCGAACTTACGCGGATCATATAATTCCCGATAGACTGAAAGATATGCCCAACAATCCCAATCCGAGATTTTTCGACATGGTCGAGTACTTTTTCCACAAGGCGTGCGTACTCGTGGAAGATAAACTGGTCGAAGACTTGGGCAGAGTGAAGGGCTCCAAGTTGACGATGGACCAGCGAAAAGCCAAAGTTAAGGGTATTTTAACACACATGGAGCAGTGTGATCATGTAATCGAAGTTGCATTCCCCATCAAAAGAGACAATGGGCAGTACGAAATTATCAAAGGTTACCGGGCACAACACAGTACTCATAGGACACCGTGCAAAGGAGGTAAGTACCTATTCAATTTGTTGTTCTCAGCATGTCATTTTGTTGCAGTTTAGATTTATAATAAAAATATCGACGAAAGTAGGTCTATAGTGTCTCTCGGGAGCATAGGCGATTCTAAACTAAAATTATGGCTGGGTTTATGGTTTATTTGCAATTGTTGGCAAGGAAATTGTCCCTTTTGCTATGTGTCTTTGTTGGTCTCCAAAATAATGACAAGTATAAAAACTTAACAACTTCTATTGCAAGAAAATTCAAAATTCAAATACCAAATACCTTTGTCAATAATTTGGGTTATTTAGATTTATTCCAGGGGGAAACAACTAGTCATTTTTTGTACACCTAATGAAAGCAGTGCAGTAATTATCTCTAATGAAAAATAATGAAAAAGTTTTAGGGGGCATTGAAAGATAATTACCATTTAATTACGCGGATGCGTTGTATGGACATAATTTAACTCTTATGAATAAAAATAAGATCCAGAAAGTTCGAAACTCATGCCCACGTATGATTTTCGGTGTGAGGAGACGACAAGGAGTATCACATAATTGAAGGAGATTGAATGGTTACATAAGGAGAAGAGGAGAAAGATTCATTTTAGTACCTTGTCATAAAATAATTCCCAAGTACATACCCAATATATACTAATTCGGCCATTCTGAATCGATTGGCGTTCGCAGAATTCTCCTATCTCTAACCCTTATCGAGTAGGTCAGCTCTAAATCAGTTTTCAAATGGTTTTTTTGGCGCGAAAAACATTTCTGATGAGTTTTCGACATTTTCGTTAAAAAATTTGGAATCAGCACGTCGAAATACGTTCGAAGACAAAATTTGAAATTCGAAAAATGAAAAATAAAAAAGTTCAAAATATTATCTATCATGATATACTCGACTTTTTTGTCCGTTAATTTTTTTCGTTCAAATTCTCAGTATATACTAATTCGGCCATTTTAAATCGATTGGCGTTCGCAGAATTCGTCTATCTCTAACCGTTCTCGAGTTGGTCAGCTCTGATTGAATCAGTTTTTAGATGGTTTTTTTGCCGCCAAAAATATTTCTGATGAGCTTTCGACATTTTTGTCAAAAATTTCGGAATCAGCACGTCAAAATACGTACGAGGACCAAAAATTTAAATTCGAAAAATTAAAAATAAAAAATCTTAGAAAATTGGATTTTTTATCTTAAACACCCTTTTCTGGTTAAATCGTATATCTGAGCATATTAAAATCATACATTTTTGGAATGAGCATAAAATTTTACATATACAGTGTGAATTTCAAGTCGATGTGACGACTTGGTATTTTTCATGATTTTTAGGGGTGAACCCCTTGCAACTTTTTCGAGTAATTTTTAATTTTTTTCGATTGACTCGAAATTCACAATACATACTAATACGACCATTTTGAATCGATTGGCGTTCGCAGAATTCGTCTATCTCTAACCGTTCTCGAGTTGGTCAGCTCTGAATCAGTTTTTGGCGGCAAAAATATTTCTGATGAGTTTTCGACCTTTTCGTTCAAAGATTCGAAATCAGCACGACAAAATACGTTCGAAGACAAAATTTGAAATTCGAAAAATGAAAAATAAAAAAGTTCAAAATATTATCTATCATGATATACTCGACTTTTTTGTCCGTTAATTTGTTTCGTTCAAATTCTCAGTATATACTAATTCGGCCATTTTGAATCGATTAACGTTCGCAGAATTTGTCTATCTCTAACCGTTCTCGAGTTGGTCAGCTCTGAATCAGTTTTTAGATGTTTTTTTTGCCGCCAAAAATATTTCCGATGAGCTTTCGACATTTTTGTCAAAAAATTCGGAATCAGCACGTCAAAATACGTACGAGGACCAAAAATTTTAATTCGAAAAATTAAAAATAAAAAATCTTAGAAAATTGGATTTTTTACCTTAAACACCCTTTTCTGGTTAAATCGTATATCTGAGCATATTAAAATCATACATTTTTGGAATGAGCATAAAATTTTACATATACAGTGTGAATTTCAAGTCGATGTGACGACTTGGTATTTTTCATGATTTTTAGGGGTGAACCCCTTGCAACTTTTTCGAGTAATTTTTAATTTTTTTCGATTGACTAGAAATTCACAATACATACTAATACGACCATTTTGAATCGATTGGCGTTCGCAGAATTCGTCTATCTCTAACCGTTCTCGAGTTGGTCAGCTCTGAATCAGTTTTTGGCGGCAAAAATATTTCTGATGAGTTTTCGACCTTTTCGTTCAAAGATTCGAAATCAGCACGACAAAATACGTTCGAAGACAAAATTTGAAATTCGAAAAATGAAAAATAAAAAAGTTCAAAATATTATCTATCATGATATACTCGACTTTTTTGTCCGTTAATTTGTTTCGTTCAAATTCTCAGTATATACTAATTCGGCCATTTTGAATCGATTAACGTTCGCAGAATTTGTCTATCTCTAACCGTTCTCGAGTTGGTCAGCTCTGAATCAGTTTTTAGATGTTTTTTTTGCCGCCAAAAATATTTCCGATGAGCTTTCGACATTTTTGTCAAAAAATTCGGAATCAGCACGTCAAAATACGTACGAGGACCAAAAATTTTAATTCGAAAAATTAAAAATAAAAAATCTTAGAAAATTGGATGTTTTACCTTAAACACCCTTTTCTGGTTAAATCGTATATCTGAGCATATAAAAATCATACATTTTTGGAATGAGCATAAAATTTTACATATACAGTGCGAATTTTAAGTCGATGTGACGACTTGGTATTTTTCATGATTTTTAGGGGTGAACCCCTTGCAACTTTTTCGAGTAATTTTTAATTTCTTTCGATCGACTCGAAATTCACAATACATACTAATTCGACCATTCTGAATCGATTGGCGTTCGCAGAATTCGTCTATCTCTAACCGTTCTTGAGTTGGTCAGCTCTGAATCAGTTTTCAAATGGATTTTTTGGCGGCAAAAATATTTCTGATGAGTTTTCGACCTTTTCGTTCAAAGATTCGAAATCAGCACGACAAAATACGTTCGAAGACAAAATTTGAAATTCGAAAAATGAAAAATAAAAAAGTTGAAAAAATTATCTATCATGATATACTCGACTTTTTTGTCCGTTAATCTTTTTCGTTCAAATTCGCAGTATATACTAATTCAGCCATTTTAAATCGATTGGCGTTCGCAGAATTTGTCTATCTCTAACCGTTCTCGAGTTGGTCAGCTCTGAGTCAGTTTTCAAATGGATTTTTTGGCGGCAAATATATTTCTGATGAGTTTTTTTATCATTTTATTTTGTACTTTTTAGTTAGTAGGTACACAATATCAATTTTGAAAAGAATCGGGCCAAAATTACAATATTCGTCCGCCATCTTGAATTCATAAATTTCGATAAGGAATTCATCTTCGACATCGATAACCCCCACATACCAGTGATCAAAGAAGACCGCAAAAATGAAGTTCGTTTTGACCATTAATCTGCGTGCCGCGTGCCGACCGTGGTATATGCGGCCTGTGGCTGCCCCTGTTTTGGCCGTCCGCGTGCGGTGCACACCTGCTAGGGTCGGCCCTGGTTAGGGGCGAGATCATCCTACCACTTGTGGTTATGGTTTTAGTAGCCTCATAGGACAGGTAAGATATACCACTGGGATTTAGGGCCGGTCTTTTCATCTCACAATAAAGTCACTGATACCTATCTGTCCGTTAAACTTCTCAGGTAGTAACAGAGATATCTGAAACACACAGTTATCAAGGACTTTATCTAAATATGAGTAAATTTAATTTCAAAGGCAAAAATTTGAGTTTTGAATGTATTGTATAGGACTGGGTATGGAGATATTTTTTATTATTATTGTCCGTATTCGAATCTGTAACAAGACTTTCGGTTTCGCCGATAACATCAACTTTTGAATTTCAAATGGAATAGGTATCTCAATTTTTTTCAATATTTGATTATGTTGTTGTTGTTCCATTTTCGATACAAAAAAAGAAAATTTTTATGTACAAAATGACTATTGAACCGTCTTCTGAAATCTTGAGCAAATTGAAACAAAGCTTTGATCTTTATTTTCGAGACTGTGCCTACTTGGTATATTCTCGACTTTACTGCAGAGATTATCCCCTCTGAACCATTTGTTGGGATTCAAAAATCTTAAAAAATAAAAAATTTCGTGGCCAACCAGATGTACAGTATCGGAAAGATTTCATCGTGGGTATGCTGGTTTCATAGGAGCGTAAAGAATAGCTTGCTATTATGTTGAGAGAGCATTACAATTTCTCCTCGACTCGCTCGAAGAAGGGATATAACTGAGCTGTTAATACGTCGGGCGAGGCAATAGGAGAGGCGCGCAATAGTGCGTCTCTCTTATTTATGTGGTATTATCATATCATTGCGTTCCTTGTTGCTCGCATAGATTTGTCTATACCTCCCATGAAAACTTTCCGATACTGTATGTAGGTAGGATCCACGCACGGAGAGTTTATAATGTTATTCACAAAAAGTACGTGAATGATCTTTCTGCAACGCAATTAACATAATTATTATGCAGGCGTTGCAATTATTCTCCCTATTGCAGTTAATGAATCACTTGCGATATGATGAATTACATTCGACATGTGCGAAAACAAGTGACGCGGTAGTTTAGAGCGTATGCAAGACGCCTTAAAATATCATCAGCTACGAAATTAAAAAGCAGATATATATATTCTATTTTTCTCGAATTGGTGTTCAATATAATCACATCTGTTAATTCAAAATGTGCTTTAATTATGATAAGATAATTAGGCATAACAGTATAGCGTACTACCTGCCTACGGGCCTTTTATTTTTGTTAAATCAAAGCCTCTTTCTGATGTATGAATTTTGGCAACAGTATAGATCATTCTAGAATGACGTCATTTTCAGGGTGCTGGAGGGCAAACACCATAATTATTTTGTATAAATGAAGTTAGAGAAAGCTTTTTGAATACGTTCGAAATTGCCATTGTTTTGTTGAGTTATCAAGTATTCTCTGAGAGCAGAAAGAGATCGAGTGAGGTTTTTTCGATTTTCCGCAATTCCGAAAAAAAGGGGAGACCATGCATCAAGAGTCTTTTAATAATCTCTTCCATCCATGTTTATCAATGATATGAAAGGAATTTGTTAAATAACAATGATTTTCGCAAGGTAATCAAAAAAATGGCTGGAACTCAATGGTGTTCTTATGGGAATTGAACGTTTGTATGCCCTCCAAGGAAAATGGCCGTCCCCGTCAATGTCACGTGTTCTGGAATGGTCTATTGTCCTATTTCGCAGTACTGCCATCTCGATATGAAGCCGACTATAAAAAGCAGTACGCGTACCGAATCCGCTCGACTCGGATCGGCACGGAACGGGTCGGATCGGCACGACGGTTACCCGCGCACTGGTTCGACTAGCAACTAGTTCTCTCGGCCCTAGTCGAGTCGAGTCGAGTCGAACGGTCTCTGCCGTTCCGATCTGAATGAGTGCGCGGAGGTATATTGAAATAGGAACAATGCAAAACGTTCGACAATGCCGTGCCGTGCCGATACGAGTCGAACAGATCCGAGTTGAGCGGATTCAGTGCGCGTACTGCTTTACTCGACACTGAAACGATGTAATCCACGTGTTTTATATTTTTAATTTTACGTGGCACATTATTCAAGAATTTACAATTCTCAAAATAGCCCATGACAATGCATTTCCGTGAAATTTATACCATCAGTATATTTCTCACGTATATTATGAATCAAGTGATAAAATTGTGTAAATATTCTTGGGTAGTCGAAAAAGGTGCATCCTTTTTTTAACGCGATAAAAATGCCTGTTCCTCAAAAAACCGGACTTCATCTAGGAAGCGGCCGTCCTTTCAATATCTGTCATGACAGCTATGATTGTTCGGTATTGTCGACATAACTTGAATCGTTTTGGAAAAGTTTCATTTGAACAAATTACAAAAAGCATTATAACAATTATTGTGTTGTTATTAACTGCTCCTTCAAATAATGAAGGTAATTATTATTGTGGTGTATTTTATGTATTGTCGTTGATTTATCTTGCCTAAAAACGCTCGAACTTTTCTTTCATTGAAAATTGCTTGACCAACGTTCTCGCAATTTTTTCATATCAGTTTTTCTCGTAAAATTACTAATTGGCAAAATTATTTCGTTATAAAGTAATGGTCCTGTGCTTTTACTGTTGAAAAAATTTGAGGAAAAAATTCAGGTATTTTTTGCAACCTTTTATGTACCTAGTTTCACCTGTCTGTAATCAAATCTTGCAAGTTAAATTTGACCCACTTCTAGTCGTCCGATTAACCTGAAATTTGGCAGGTATCCATAATGCCGGCGATAGCGCATTATGTTGGAAAAAAAATTACAAAATTAATTTGGAGAATTGAATTGTCTTTCACGTTGTTGAGTTGTTTTTTCGATAAATCATATACTTTCCAAGATTACAGCAAAAATTTATTTCTTTATTTTTAAACGAATAAAAAAATATGTTCCACCCCTGGAATTTTTGTAAACAATTTTTTTTCGTGTTTATCATGGTTCCAACTACTAGCATACCAAGTTTACATTCTTGTCTCAAAACCCAATCGTGCTGGATTATATACTGAATTTGCCTATCTGATAAAATGATATCGAATTAACAAAGAATACTTCTCTTTTTTTGAAAATTGTTGACGTTTCGGAGGCTGTATCTGCCTCCGTTATCAAAACTTGCTGGAAAGACGCTGAAAACTATTTGAATTGCTGTTTGGAAATAACAAGATCTTTCTTTGACAGAGTCAATGAAACAATATAACCACCAGTTGTATTTCTTTTGATGATCGTGTTAAAAACAGACATTGCCAATAATCAATGTTCATTATTGTTCATTAATAATGTAATATCTTTAATTCAGGTGTGATTTCTGTTGAAAATAAATGGTATTTTTTATGAATAGAATGACGCAATAGTCATATACTCCAACAACGTTAGTAATAACTGCTATAAATAATGAAAGAAAACAATAAAATGGATATAAACCTTTTTTACTGACGGTAGTTACCTTCACTCTTCAAACATGGTAAAATTGAGATAAAACCGTTAAGTACATGTCTGAAACGGACGTTATTAGAAGCATTTTTGTTTAGATTATGATTCCATTACATTTGTTTTGATCTCTTGTTTGAAGTGCCCAGTATCGCTAGCTAGGTTTGTCGAACTGTATGTTTGACGGATTCTGAATAGTATAGAGTTTCGGTTCTAAACATATACAAAAAAAATAATATTTTTTTAATGATTTTTTTGTCAGTAGCCAAAATATGCGAGATTGCTATTGACTTCGATAATCTTTTTTTTGAATATTTTTTTAGAATATTTTTGTAAAGGACGTGCTGAAAAAAACGAGCATTTTTATGATGTGCTTGACACAACTTTGTGAAGTACCTACCAACACAAAAAATTATAGAGAGAGTCAGAATAATTTTTTTCGTTATTTCTAGAGGGGTGGGGGAGTCAAATGTAAACGAATTCAACATATAATTTTTCTTAATTTTCTGTAAAAACAAAAACAGCAAGATGGCAATCGAAGTCAGAAACATATTTTTCATTATTATTATTTCTAGGGTGGAGGAAGGGGTCAAATGAATGCGACAAAAACAAAATTCACATTCAATGTATTGATTACATCTCTTCTCGATATTTTTCGTGAAACAAGTTCCAAAAAGATTAAAAAACATTTTTTCATTATATCTCACGATTCACTTTCATTAGTTCAAGATATACACGCTTTCCTAGCTATTGATTATAGTGCTTTGAAGATAAGATATGTTTTCATCTCCTTAGAAAATTCATAGGAAAATATTACACCAACACATGAAAATAAACGCGATAAAATGAAAATCCATATGCTGGCGATTACGTCTTGCCAGTTTCACTGCGGTCTTTTTTCATGGCACTTGTAAAAAAAATAGGAAATGGAACAGATGTAAGTCGACCTCTATCAGCTAGTTTAAGATTTATTTCTTCTATCTGATGATGGGGTACATATCAAGAAGTGGTCCTGATCCCATTGGATTAACGAAAAACCGCCGTATTTATCGTCGTCTGATATTGAGAGAAAATATTTTGAATATTCGACATGATTTCCCAATGATTGCATTATTTCAAAAAGTCACCTTGTATTCGATTTTTGCGAATTTCTGATAAATTTGACCTCCAGCAAATAATTCTAGCACTGGCACAATCGATAATAAATTGATAGCTGTTCAATTGTGATAAGAAATAGGATCATTGAACGAGTTGTTTGTTCAATTGCATATATTAAAATTACTGGCTTTGACGAAAGAATATTTCGTATAGTTTATACAAAGTCAGTTGAAATACCGTAAAAACAAAAAGTAAGCTCACAATCGGTAAATTATTTGTGTGAGACGTGGGTGGCGTTAGACATTTTTGTGGGTCCACGCCTACCTGTACAGCATTTGTTTTATGAGGGATTCTTAGATTTTTTTACAGATACGAAATAGTTATTTACCTAACAATTGCGGAAAGTATTACTTTTCCGCACGCGACGGCAGTTGCCGTTAAGGGCGGAAAAGACATTTTCCGTAAGAGTTAGGTATAATATTTTTCCTATGAGTGTTTTTGTCCATCTTATTTATGAAAAAACAAGGTTTTTAATAAACAAGTTTTTATAATAATGCTACAAAATGACTAATAAGACAGAATAGTTACATAGATCATTTATTTAGTTGTAAATATCCTCATTTTCAAAAATACAAAAATCGTGCGGAAAAGTAAAAATCGTGCGGAAAAGTAAAAATCGTGCGGGAAAGTAACTTTTCCGCACGATTTTAAATCGTACGGAAAAGTACAACTTTCAAAACAAAAAATCGTGCGGAAAAGTTACTTTTCCGCACGCTCGTAGGAAAAATATTTAGGACTAACTAAATGATCTATGTAACTATTCTGTCTTATTAGTCATTTTGTAGCATTATTATAAAAACTTGTTTATTAAAAACCTTGTTTTTTCATAAATAAGATGGACAAAAACACTCATAGGAAAAATATTATACCTAACTCTTACGGAAAATGTCTTTTCCGCCCTTAACGGCAACTGCCGTCGCGTGCGGAAAAGTAATACTTTCCGCAATTGTTAGGTAAATAACTATTTCCTACGAGCGTGCGGAAAAGTAACTTTTCCGCACGATTTTTTGTTTTGAAAGTTGTACTTTTCCGTACGATTTAAAATCGTGCGGAAAAGTTACTTTCCCGCACGATTTTTACTTTTCCGCACGATTTTTACTTTTCCGCACGATTTTTGTATTTTTGAAAATGAGGATATTTACAACTAAATAAATGATCTATGTAACTATTCTGTCGTATTAGTCATTTTGTAGCATTATTATGAAAACTTGTTTATTAAAAACCTTGTTTTTTCATAAATAAGATTGACAAAAACACTCGTAGGAAAAATATTGTACCTAACTCTTACGGAAAATGTCTTTTCCGCCCTTAACGGCTTGCCCGAACTCCGCTCTGCGTCGTTCGTGCAACTGCCGTCGCGTGCGGAAAAGTACTACTTTCCGCACTTGTTAGGTAAATAACTAAATCATTTTCAAAAATACAAAAATCGTGCGGAAAAGTAAAAATCGTACGGAAAAGTAAAAATCGTGCGGAAAAGTAACTTTTCCGAACGATTTTAAATCGTACGGAAAAGTATAACTTTCAAAACGAAAAATCGTGCGGAAAAGTAACTTTTCCGCTCGTAGGAAAAATAGATTGCACAACTTCTTTGAATCCATTCAATGGGTCTAATGAATAAACCTTGAGCAAATGCTTTTACTCAGATTTTTTGAAACAGACCTGTCCATTTTATTAATTAATGAGAAAGACACACCTATAGTAAAAGCTTTTGCTAGCTTTTATTCATAACACCCAATGTCTGCATGCCTCTGTTTCTTCGACTCTCTGACTATTTGTCTCTGTTTCCTTGACTCTCTGACTGTGCGTCTTTGTGTCTATGCCTATTTGTCTGAATGCATCTGTCTCTGTACTTCCCTGTCTCTGTCTTTCTCTCTCTATGCCGCTCTTGTATCTAAGCATGTCTGGAGACTTGGCATTTTTTTTTCATCAGCTGTAGAAAACTCCGAAAAAAAGGTTCAGCACCACAATAATATTGAAAAACGGTGTAGGTTGAAAGAGAAAAAACAGTATGGCCACTTATTGATTCCAAATCCTACTTTAGTTATACAGTGTTTCCATAAAGTAACTCCCCCTCCCTGTTAACTTTTGAACGGATTGGAATTTTGGCATGACATTTTTTTTGGAGGAATGGCAGTTCATAAGCTACTTTCTGACAACAAAAAATGTCTAAATGGCGGCCCGACGCCATTTTGAAAGAATTTTTTAGGCATGGGGGGTCGAGTGATACCTCATTCGAAAGGTCTTACAATTCTCTATACGTCCCCAAAATTTTAAATAAAAATATACGTCCACAACAAAATGGCGGTACATCATGTTAGAGCTTTGCCATATGAGGATCTTTTCGATTGCTATTAATGAGCTCTAGTAAAATCATCAAATCTTTTTTGGTATCATTAAATGAAAGTTTTTTTGCTAAAAATGATAAAAGAGTGCCATCTTCGAATGAAATTTACTGAGAAGGCAGGTGATTGTTTTATTGAATTTCAGCAAAATTAAGAAAACCATCCGGAATAAAGAACAATGTTTATTTTACATAAATATCTGAAAAATTGAGAAAGAAAATCAAATTAAATGTTCGAAATGTTGGCCATTGACTTCCTGGCACATGAAGAGACGATTCTGAAATTCGCTTCTTACATTTCCAAACATTTCTGGTGTAAGATTCCTGCATACGTCTCTTATGCGTTCCTCCAATTCATTTATCGTTCCTGGAGCGGTTCTGTACACTTGAGATTCGAGATATCCCCACAAGAAAAAATCCAAAGGGGTCAAATCAAGAGAGCGAGCTGGCCATTCAATAGGACCCCTCCTACCGATCCATCTTTCCGGAAAATGTTCATTTAAAAAGTTGGTTACTGGTAGAGAATTGAAATGCAATTCAAACGATGTATCACTCGACCCCCATAGCCTTTAAAAAAAAATTGAATGGCCGACCGATGTCATTAAAAAAAAAAAAATTTTTTGTTGTCAAAAAGAAGCTTATGAACTATCATTAAACCAAAAAAAAATTCAAAACAGAATTCCAATCCGTTCAAAAGTTAACATGGGTGGGGTTACTCTAAGAGAGTTCTTACATTATGTAGCGCCATTTTGTTTTGGATGTATATTTTTGTTTGAAATTTTGGGGACGTATAGAGAATTGTCATGCCATTTAAAAGATAGCCTTTTTTTTTGTCGTCAGAAAGTAGCTTATGAACTGCCATTCCTCCAAAAAAAATTTCATGCCAAAATTCCAATCCGTTCAAAAGTTAACAAGAGGGGGGTTACTTTATGGAAACACTGTAAAATAAATTATGATTTTTATAAATTGAATAAGAGAGGAAGTGTGCGAATTCTAGCTGGCTTGACAACACCATTCTCGGTTTCTGATTGGTCGTTATAAAAAGGAGTGTCGCTGTCGCAATCAACTTATCTAACGAGCCTTATCATGAGTTTTGCGATTAATGCGAGTCGGCTGTTAAATGAAATAGAATTTCATTTCAAGGCCAGAACAGCGCATTTTTTTCGCACATAGCTTGGTTTTGAACAGATCGTTAATACTATTTCAGTTTATTTTATTAACAAACTCCTAGGGAACAAAAAACTTGGCAGTAAAGAGTTAATCCTTGAATAGTAACGGATGGATGGCATCAGAGTACGTTGATGAACATGGTGTTAAATGGAATGATGATGATGATAATGAAATGTCTCGATATGAACTGCTGCGCTAAAATCATATGCAAAGTAAATATTATGCAATGCGATCTTAGAGAAGTTTCAAAATGAGTGGTAAACTACATAGTACAACACATCAGGACATGGAATACAGCCTGTTCAAAATTAAGTAGGAACCAGTGCCAACTCCATTATTATTGACAATATGAATTCGATTATATGGGCAAACTAGTGGCATTTTTTTTTAGCCATATTGATGCTGAAAACAAACAAAACATTTGACAGTCTTGTTAAAATTATATTTGTTGTCTTTGTACTTCATTGCAAGGAAAATTTGTTTGAAAATCGGAAATAACATATCAGAACTCATAGAAGGCTGTGATTTGAGTATTAATTCAACATGTCCTCGAGCTGATGAAGTTATTTATACGTTAGTGAAATTTATTTGTTGTATGATTTATATGTTTCTATGTACAATATCAAGTAAAACTATTTTTTTCCTTCAATTTCAGGTATGCGATTCTCCATGGATGTATCAAGGGACGAAGTCAAAGCTCTGGCAGCTTTGATGACGTTCAAATGCGCCTGCGTCGATGTTCCATTCGGCGGTGCCAAAGCCGGAGTCAGGATCGACCACAAGAAGTATTCCGAACATGAACTTGAGAAGATCACCAGGAGGTTCACACTGGAATTGGTGAAGAAAGGGTTCATTGGTGAGTAGATTATGATGATATGCTATAATGATTGCAATGCAGTATATATAGGCCAGACAGGACGCAGTCTTAATCAAAGATATTCGGAGAGCATAGAAAGCTCGCCAAACGAGTATAACGTTTCGAAGGCTTTAAAGGCACTTGTACTCGTGCATCATGTGCTATTTTTCATTATGCTTGCATTGTGACTTCAGAAACATTGCTGAAAATGAATTTCAGATCAGGATGATGTCCCTTACATTTTATTACATCAGACGCATTTTGCTGGGTTTTAAACACCAATAAAGCTAGTGGATCTGACGGAATTCCGTTCAAGGAATGTGCCCCCGAATCAACACCAGTTCTTTGCAAGTTATGCAACCTGGTGGTATTTACGTCACTGCTATCTGTTATCTCGAAGGTCATGGAAAAAGCTAACAATATCGAGCTCATGAAATGTCTAGAAAGCTCAGGAATTATCATTGATCGACAATGCGGTTTCCGGCATCGGAGATCAACTGGTGACCTGCTTGCATATGTCTCTTGCCTCACAATTGAAGGGCCTAGTGGAAAATTTTCATTTTCGGTTTACTTAATTACAGATTTGTATATCTTAGACCAAGGTCTGTCCGTGCATAAACGATGTAAGTGTTTGAACTGAGCGCGACTGCCATCTATTGGCCAGTAAATATACTCACAGAGCTTGCACTAACTTTAGATGCGCTATTGTCGAGTTATCACGATTCCTATTCTGTACATTTCACAGAAGATAGTCTTGCTTATTGCGTTATGATGATGATACAGTGTCTAAAAGGGCCAACAGATAGGGTCTTGCTTGTTACAGTTCATCAAGTCGCAACCCCGAACATAAAAAAATCATCGCATATAGTTTCAAGCAAGCTAACTCTTGATGATTCGTTTCCATTTTCGATTGGTGTCTGCTCCTCAGGAAAATCTGGAAGACCAAACTTTTCGTTGGATGAAGTTTTTCAGCCGATGCATTCTCTCATTACACATAAAACATTATTTGGCACTTATACCCTTTTTGTACTAGACCCTTCAATTGTGTTCCTTGCCTTCTTTCAAGCCGATAAGTCTTTTCAGTCACGATGCGAGTCAAAAGGATTTGGCTTTAAGTCTTTGAGTCACTTGTCACTTGGATTTGACTTTCAGTCCTTTCAGTCCCAATCTTGAGTCACATTTTAGCGAGATGTTTACTGCTCGTAACCTTCTCCTTTTTCTAAATTCGAATCTTTGGCAACGCATCCGAACATTGTGTATTCTTTGATAATTTTATGATAACGTTAACTGTTTTTTGTCACGGTGGAAAATCCCAAAATAGAACGAAGGCTCGACCGACTTTGGTTAATAATAGTTTAGAATATGATATGAAGCAGCTGACGGAATGGCAATTCTTTTATTTGGCAATATCAAAGTTTTTCGTATAGGAATAGCTATTTGTGTATTTAGAGCATAAAGTGATAGATTACGCTCATCTTCGCGTCCCACGGTAATCTTTGGTTCTTTAGTTTTTTCAAACTATTATTTTTATAATGAAAGCCCGTGTTGTAATGACTCTCATAATGAAACGGGTCACATACATTCAATGCGGTCATTAAAATGCCCCATTAGAAAAATATTTAATGTCACACTTAGTGTTTTCTTTATCTATTTTCGCCGAACTATTATCTGTAGAACTACACCTATTATAGCATTGATAAGATATAATATTATATGTGTCTGATCACCTGAATGGAAATTGACACTTGGGTAACACGACCTGTATTATATGGGGACTACCTAACTTCAAATATCTGTATATTTATTACACATTATTTGTTGACGATGCAACAACTGTATTTCGTCATCTTTATTACGAAATTGTTATTTTACAATAGTCTGCGATAAAGCCAATCGAACCATTGAGTGCATTTACGTTTATGGAAAAAATCTAACCTACACATGAAACATTTTATTTTCACTTGCACTGCACTGTTTTGAACTTTTTGTGAACAGCTATTTTGAACACCTAGACACGGTTTTGTGCACAAATGATTTTCGATGTCTCTATAGAAAAAAATCGAGTAGATTCATGTCGGGTGAACTTGGTGGCCAATGTAACACCCGAACAAATTGACGGTCTCTGATTCATCCCGTATCTAACCATTCTGGATAGATTGCTGTAATTTTTTTTCTCCATATTTTCAGGACCCAGTATCGATGTTCCCGCCCCCGACATGGGAACGGGCGAGAGAGAGATGTCCTGGTTGGCAGACACCTACGCCAAAACCATCGGTTACCAAGACATCAACAGTCACGCCTGCGTAACCGGTAAACCAATCAACCAAGGTGGTATCCACGGTCGAGTGTCGGCAACCGGACGAGGTGTATTCCACGGTTAGTATTTTGGCCCGTTGTCTATGCGCTTTTTGGGTTAAATGGTTTTTATGAAAACGCCTCACATTTTGCCGATCTAACCAGTCGCCGTGATTGAAAGAAGTGGAATATGCATGATTTATATACATCATGCACTGAGTGGATACACATCAAGCGAAAATTCAGTGACTTACTCACACCATCACACCATAAGGCTATATTTGGCTGATTGCCGGATAGCTATCAATTACTCAAATTTGTTTTTATTCTACCTAAGTTTCGTTCGCTGTAATAACTACTGTACTGTTTTTTCATGTAGGTATTGAGAATTTCATCAACGAGGAGAACTACATGCAGATGTGCGGTCTGAAAACCGGCTGGAAAAACAAAACTGTTGTCATCCAAGGTTTCGGAAACGTAGGCCTGCACACCATGAGGTATCTTCACCGAGCTGGAGCCAAAATCATTGGAATCATAGAGTTCGATGGCTCTATTTTCAACGAAAACGGTATCGATCCTAAGGTAAGTTGTTAGGTATTAACAAAATTGTCATCATCAGGAAGTTATGTAGTTATGGCTTGTGCGACCTTCTTCTCGATTTGATAACCAGCTACCTTGAGGGTAGAAATCAGACTGTAAAATTCTGTGGGGAAAATCGCAGGTTCAATTC
This sequence comes from Chrysolina haemoptera, assembly GCA_958298965.1. Classification (NCBI taxonomy): domain Eukaryota; kingdom Metazoa; phylum Arthropoda; class Insecta; order Coleoptera; family Chrysomelidae; genus Chrysolina; species Chrysolina haemoptera. The sequence goes on from OY282591.1 coordinate 32,925,105, forward strand.
TTAGCCCTTGCCTCTTTATAATGTTTTTAAATGATGTGTTTAATTGTTCGTAACATCACAAATGGTAACGGACAGTTCGTCACGCCGACAATTCGTCACGCCGACAGTTCGTCACGCCGACAGTTCGTCACGCCGACAATTCTTCACGCCGAAAATTCGTCACGCCGACAATTCGTCACGCCGACAATTCTTCACGCCGAAAATTCGTCACGCCGCCGAAAATTCCTCACTCCGAAAATTCGTCACGCCGACAATTCGTCACGCCGACAATTCGTCACGCCGACAATTCGTCACGCCGACAATTATTCACGCCGAAAATTCGTCACGCCGCCGAAAATTCATCACGACGCCGAAAATTCGTCACGACGCCGAAAATTCCTCACTCCGAAAATTCGTCACGCCGACAATTCGTCACGCCGCCGAAAATTCGTCACGCCGCCGAAAATTCCTCACTCCGAAAATTTGTCACGCCGACAATTCGTCACGCCGACAATTCTTCACGCCGAAACTTCGCCACGCCGCCGAAAATTCGTCACGCCGCCGAAAATTCCTCACTCCGAAAATTCGTCACGCCGACAATTCGTCACGCCGACAATTCTTCACGCCGAAAATTCGTCACGCCGCCGAAAATTCGTCACGCCGCCGAAAATTCGTCACGCCGCCGAAAATTCGTCACGCCGCCGAAAATTCCTCACTCCGAAAATTCGTCACGCCGACAATTCGTCACGCCGACAATTCGTCACGCCGACAATTCGTCACGCCGACAATTCTTCACGCCGAAAATTCGTCACGCCGCCAAAAATTCGTTGCGCCGCCGAAAATTCCTCACTCCGAAAATTCGTCACGCCGACAATTCTTCACGCCGAAAATTCGTCACGCCGCCGAAAATTCGTCACGCCGCCGAAAATTCCTCACTCCGAAAATTCGTCACGCCGACAATTCGTCACGCCGACAATTCGTCACGCCGACAATTCTTCACGCCGAAACTTCGTCACGCCGCCGAAAATTCGTCACGCCGCCGAAAATTCGTCACGCCGCCGACAATTCTCACGCCGAAAATTCGTCACGCCGCCAAAAATTCGTTGCGCCGCCGAAAATTCCTCACTCCGAAAATCCGTCACGCCGACAATTCGTCACGCCGACAATTCGTCACGCCGAAAATTCGTCTTTATTCAATATTGGCGTTACGAATTGTATCTTTACGAATAGTCGTGGTTACTTTCGATGACTAATTGTCCGTTACCATTTGTGGCGTTACGATATGTCATGGAACCGTTGTGCCTATGGCTGCCTGGTCATTTCAGGAATTGGCATTACTGAATACTACTCATTCTCGAACAGAATTGTAACAGAAATAAATCGTCTTATTTCAGGATCTTGAAGACTACCGGGTAACGAACGGCTCAATCGTTGGTTTTCCTGCAGCCAAACCCTACGACGGCAACTTACTGTTCCACGAATGCGATATACTCGTCCCAGCTGCCGTAGAAAAAGTCATAACGAAGGACAATGCCGACAAAGTGAAAGCGAAGGTAATTTCATTCGATTTTCAACATTTGAAATAATTTCGAAAATGGCATAGCGGACGGGAAGATGAAAATCAAAACTGAATAAAAAAAAATTTGGATCAACTGGGATTCGAACCCGGTATCTAACGCACATGGCCGGAATCCATGAGATCCCTTGTTCAAATCCCGGTTGATCCCCATTTTTTAAATTCAGTTCTGATTGCCATTTTCGAATCCAGTTTAAAAACAGACGTAGAACTAACTACTTCATATTCGAAATGATGATCTGTTATTCTATGCTTGCAGATCATCGCTGAAGCCGCCAACGGACCACTCACTCCTGCCGCGGATCAAATCCTACTCAAGAAGAACGTGCTCGTCATTCCCGACCTCTACGTCAACGCTGGTGGTGTGACGGTATCTTTCTTCGAATGGTTGAAAAACATCAACCACGTGTCGTACGGTAGATTGACCTTCAAATACGAAAGGGATTCGAACCAGCACTTATTGCGTAAGTGATGATAATTGATGATAAGTAAAAAAATTATAACAAAAATATAATATCGTATATACTGAAGACGTAAAAAGGCCACTATTACAAATTGTTGACTTTTATTGACGATCTCTCTTGGCGAACAACGATCCTGTACGTTGATTTTTTTTTTTCAGAATCTGTCCAAGAATCTTTAGAAAGGAAATTCAGTGACGCCGGAAAAATTCCAATTGTCGCTTCAGTATCTTTCCAAAAGAGGATCGCTGGTGCTTCAGAAAAGGATATTGTACATTCTGGTCTCAGCTTCACCATGGAGCGATCTGCTAAGGTGAGTTTTGTTTCAACATTAGATTTTTTATTGTCTTATCCGTTTGAGAACGAGAATTTTTCCCTGACACATTGAAGTTGGATTTCGCTCATCAGCGGTGTGGCAACACTGTTAATGCTTGGTGTGATCGTGAAGTTTTCTTTTTGACAGTATACGTACTCAAACTGTTTGTTTGCCATACAAACGTTACTTCTTTTAATTGAGTTAAACATGTGTCTCGTCAAAAAAATTTAATCAGCCCGTCTACATTTTCTTGCGATGATATTTATGACTTTCGACGTGGATTATATTAACAACAGTGCGTCAATCAACTTACTCTGACTTTTGGTGATGAAACCGCAAGCAAAGCCAATGTGTATTGTGTATTCAATGGATTCAAGCAGGGCCTCAGTTTGTTGTGGGCCGAATTTAAAGAATGGCTTCAAAAATCATAGCGATGCTAGCAAACATTGATGCGGTGCGCGAACTTAATGCAAGACGTAAAAAAATGTGCGAGCGATATATTATGGATATTTTAACGGTCGATCAAAAAAGCGCTCGTTTTGAGTATTGAAAAAAGTCACGGTTGAAGAATTTTGGATTTATGTGTTTGTCTTCGAAACTGAAGAACAGTTGACTGTATAAATAGGACTTCTCAGATGAGCCGAACTCAACCAAAGACATTCTCAGTATAATATATCGCAACTGTGGCTTTAAGATCGCAGTATGGAATGAAGTGGTGTCTTTAGCCGTCTGTTTTTCGATGTTAGAAGAGACGGTTAAAGCATTCATCATCCGTGATTTGAGGAGACGTCGTTCGTTTTGGCAAGAGTGTATCAAATATCAGGGAGAATACTATTAAAAAACAATAATAAAGGTTCAGATGCTGGATATTTGATGTCACAGAAGATAACCTCCGTATGTTGTTTCAATTTCCAATTGAAACTAGATTGAATCAGAATTAGTTTCAATTGTTCTTTATCAAGTGTTTATGTGAGTGGCAGTGTTTATCTCATCGCAATCAAATCAAATATTGATTGAGTGGCAATTCATGCACTTGAGGAACATCAGACCCTTGCATAATTTTATATCATGTGTTCATAATTTAGATAGTCTTGTCTGAAGTACGGGATAACGAACGAGTGTCTTGCTGCACTGATAAGAAAGAATAGTCAAGAGGTTATGTTAGATCAATAGAATAGATTTCGTATAACATCCTCAGCTGTTTTGCTTGCACAGCTCAGTTCGTTTTCATAAGAAGTTTCTGGTTATATTTGAGTTGGTTACGTGTAAGATCAGCACAATCTGATGATTTCTTGTCTAATGATGTACGTTTTGTCGTCAAGCAGATGTTCAGCACCGGTTCTGGGTCTCTTGGACCTTTTAATCAGTTAAGATCTTTTTGTTTTTATTCGCAATCAGATTAGTGCTTGCTTCACCAGATATAAGCTCATTTACAGCATCTTGAGTAGTTGAGTTTATTGGTTTGTGTGTGTAGCATAGATCTGTCAATACTCTAGCATATGCCTGTACCTGCCTCTTCGTAGCATATTTCTCGATTGTGTAATAATTGAATTGACAGTTCTAAAGATTCGATCCTTTGTTGAGGAAACGTTTTTATTGGTAGCATTGCCATGTATACGAACTTTATGAAGAAACTGGTGATTTATTACAATTCAATGCATAGAATAAGATAAGATAAGATAAGATCTTTATTTTCCAGTAGACAACACAACATTGTATAGGAATAGTCAATAACTTAAATCTAGGTAAATATAAAAACACGAAAAATTTTAAATTTCAGACATAATCAAAAATCTGAAACCACAGGTTTGAAATCAAAAATATCTATCCCAATGAGAATTGTCCTAAAAATATTCTAATGTCGGTCTAATGTCGGTCGGGCGCATACATTAGAGGAAGTCAAATTTGTGGTTAGGTTTCTATCAATTAACATTAGTGCTAGTTTGGGGCCGTTGCTAACTTCAGTATTCTAAGCGAGATGTAAGCAGAAATGATCAAGCCTTGACATGCAGACTGCAGTCTTCCTCTTGACGCTTATATGCATATATATCATTGGCTTTAAGAATATATGTATAGTGGAGTGGAGGAAGATCTGTTTGAGTCTCCATAGAGGCGCCCATTGGTATTGTTCGCGTAGCACTCTTGATCACTATATACAATAAATACAATGATCGTTATACAAAGAAATTGATTAAAATAAGCGCCGATGGTTCGTTTTTACCTGACTACTGAACCATACTTATGACTTAGGTATAACTAGTAAACCAGTTTGCGTTCAATCTCCAGGATTTGGCACAAATTATGAGACATGGCTGAAAACAATTGCGCTTCACTACCGTATATTTCGCTTCGTATTCTGATAGGATAACTCTTTGTTGAAAAGAGTGTTGATAATTCTACCACCTTCCGAATGAAGGGTCTAAAATATTCAATACTAAACAGATTAGTATCCGTTATCCTTCCACGATTGGCACCATTATTCTCGTTCTCAAACAGTTTAATTATTGGACACCTCATAGGAAACATTCGTGTATAATTTCTAAAAATGACAAATGAGTTTGGATTTATTTCAGATGATTGCACTTTTGCTTCGAATGTTGTAAATGAGAGATCCTGTATATTTGTTGTTGTATTGCCCGGCAAACTTCAGATACTGTTTGACCAGCTATATGCCCTAACCTGAAAGATTTAATGCAACGAGACGATGTAATCTGTACTGTCCAGTTCGTGAAACATCATCTGTTTGTATTATTTTTTTTGGTCCGTGTTTTGCTTTTGGCACACTAAAACGAATTGTAAATTTACTAATATTGTGAGTTGGTAGTGTTCTAGTTGCATGCGTTTTGACGACTAGCTTTTATTGGTGTTTCTTTGATATCTCTAATTTTTTGTCTAACAGCAATACCTCATGTTCTGTTGTGTCATGTTACGTTCTGTGTGAAATGATGTAAAAAATATTCAGTGATCCAAAGATTTGAGTAGGCGTTGAGTTCATGCGACTGCCATTTGGTATAACTTTCACCCAAACCGTTTTCTGTGCCTTGAGATACCTCTGGTTTACGAGGATATTCGATATCAGTGGAATCAAGTGTGTAACCAGAAGTTGGTACGACATGGTTCGGAATTTTTTTTTTTGGCATAAATAGAACGGTGCTTTTGTGTGATATAGTTCTGAAGTGAAGTGATTGTCCACACCAAGAATATGAAGAAGACATATATCATCTGATTTTCTGACAGATGGCCTGAAGGCTCTGATGTATCGATAAGTGACATCTACAATATTGTGGGAAACCGAGGAAAATCTTAAGAGACCATGAGCGCCGAAGTTTGGGACGCTTTTAAGGGTAAAAGAGTCAATTAATAACTCAAAAACGGTTCGTCTTATCGATTTCAAACAAGGACAGGCTTCTAGAGGAAGTTTGATTCTACGTACGTGCTGTAAGGGAAATGAATTTTCAGTCCAGTTTTTCACAAAAACATTACAGCACGTATATAGATCAACATTTTACCTTTCTTTTTATACCAAATTCATTTCGATTGGATAAAGATTGATTCAAATTTTAATGGAAGAGAAATACCACTGCAGCTACTTGGACTATCTTTGAAAAGCATCTTGAGGTGCTGCCGCAGACATAGTTACATGGAATCAAACGTCCTCTAGAAGACTATCGTTGTTTGAAATCGATATGACGAACTGTTTTTGAGTTATCGACTCTTTTACCCTAAAAAACGGCCAAAAAGTGATCGTGCTCATGGCCTCTTAATGTCTGAGAGAATGGAGCATGGTGAGGATATTCTGCAACTCGTACGTTCTTGGATGAAGACAACTGAAACTATCAATCAACTCAACCAGAACTAACAGAATGGATTTTTACCCGATGGGCATCTCAGAAAGATCATCTCTATAAAATTGAATTGCTGGGGTATAGACAGAAATCTACGCGAGCAACAAGGAACGCAATGACATGATAATATCACATAAACAAGAGAGACGCACTCCTGTTACCCCACCCGACGCATTAACGGACCACGTGGCAATGCGACATACTGCACACAGCTCACGTCGATATCCCTTCCTCGAGCGAGTAGAGGAGAAATTGTAATGCTCTCTCAACATAGAGCAAGCTATTCTTTACGCTCTCATGAAACCGCCATACCCAAGATGAAAACTTTCCGATACTGTATATATGTATATATTAATGTTAGAGCAGTTCTCTTGGCTGATAACGAAAAACGTGAGCAAAATAACGATGGTGTTACCGATTCGAAGAATTATTAAAGTTGATGCCGTGAAGAATATTACTGAAAAACCAGTTTTTCCGTAAATTATTTGTGAATTAACACGGAGCAAGTCAGATTGCTCAATTTCAAGAAATTATAGCTGTACAGTTGTGCCATAATTAAGTTTGGAAGAATCTCTAGGTAAATAATACTCACAATATTATTGATTTTACTGAAATTACAATTTGTTTTAGTGATCCAAGGTTCCTAAACCAGGTTTCATCAATTCATATTACAAAAGTATTGTTTTTTGCAGTCACGTAAAATGAAGACAGGTGAAAATAAAGAATACTGAAAATATTGCTTATCTTTTTCAGTTTCGAGGTATTGAAAGGAAATCGAAAAATTAAATGTACTTTTTTGTAGCAATTTGGTACCTGTTTATTCCTTAGAAAACGACTTGCTTGTCAAGTTCAGTCCGGTCAATATTGACAATTCAATTTACAATGATTCGCATAAAAATATACTTATGTTAAAGGTCAAAAATAAAAGTTTTTTGCATATATCTATCTCGTAAACGTTAAGTTATATTACGAGAACAAGTTGAGAGCTAGCAATTATCTGCAATAATTGTTCTTATACTTTTTTTTACGAATCACCATTTCTGAGATATGTCGATTCCAAAAGTTGAAGAATCTGTATTCTGTATAATATGCACACATTTGCACGCCACTTGTAGTGTACTTGGGTGGTGCATTTTTTTAACGTGGTTTTCAACTAAAAAATGATACTGTTGGATATTATTTAAAGTGGTATGGATTATTGTTGATTTCAGGAAAACTTTAGTCTGACTGATAATCTTTAAATGCTACTTCGACAGTAATATATTTTTTGCTTTCTTCTACTTCTTTTTGGATATCTGGTAATTGTTCAGACAGATGAATCAGTTGTCTCCTCATCGACCTCATCTGTTGCATTTGATTGAACATTGGCGCAAGACTGGTCTTGATAATAATAAGTACGTACTGGCAAACAAAACAATCCGACTATTTTACAGCCACAATTTACACTTTAACCTTTTTTGCAAAATTCAAAAAATGGTGTTGAGAACAAATCTTGAATATCTATACTTGTTATTGTTATTTCTGCATCTTTAAGACCAAGCCTCAGAAGTCTTTGAGAGACTGGTGCGAGTTAGAGAAGACCTTGCAACATGTTTTTTTAAGCTCCAAATATAGCAAGAAGAAAGCGATTCCCGTTTATGATGATGAGTTGTAAAGAAGAGCCCAACATTTTTTAAAACTTTTGAACAATCTATTGAACGATGCTTTTCAAATGCAAATAACTGATACTTTTGACCTTTGACTTTGAATCAATTTTTTGTATAAGTAGGATCGGTGCGGATTTTTGAAATTTTATTTATAATATTGTACCTAAGACCTGTACCAGTTTTCAGCTATATGCGAATTATAGTAAATTTACCATCATTATTTCGACCGGACCAGTTGTAAGTAACGAGGAACGAATCTAGTTACTTCAACGTCTACAACCACCAAACAAATACCGTCATTTATTACACCTGACATTTAACATCCAGTGGAATCTTGTAGAATGAATTGATGATCCTCCTGAGTATTTCTACAGCTATTCAATCATTCCTTCACAAACGAGATCGTTTTGTATCTATTGATTTGATGCCGGCAATAACCGAGACGAGAAAAAAAAACTCAACTGTTTTCCTTTCAGGCAATCAAAGAAACGGCGGAAAGATACAACTTGGGATTAGATCTACGATCGGCAGCATATATTAATTCCGTTCAAAAAATATTCCTCACCATCAATGACGCCGGTTTTGCCTATTGAAATGGATTTTTTAAAGATTAATCGCCACTTTTACTTGATCGACGGCATCCAGACGTATTGGTCTTCAAAATCAGTTTTTCAATTAAAATTTTAACAAAAGAAAATATAAGTTTTTTAAAGAATCGGAGCTGGGTTAATGTTCTACGTAAACAAGCCCATAAAAGAAGGTCGATCTTTTCATTGAGAGTTTGGTTAGGACAAAATCTGATTACTTCTCGATGAAACAAATCAGGTTTCCTATTCTCGAGTTTGTACGTATGCGAATTTCATATACTGTTTCATACCTATACACATTAAATATGTATGTCTGTCTCTCTTATTCGTATACGAATCACAAGTCGAACGATTCGAGAATAGCCCCCCAGGCGTGTCTATTTGTGAAATTGGTTACGTACAAAATTGGTTTCGTGCATAAGTGACAGACCCTGGAGGTAAAACACAAACAATCGTAGAAAAAGAAGAAGAAATAACCTTACTTTTCCATTTCGTTTCGTTTGCTGTTCTCCTATTTTTGAATTTGTGAAAATTTGTGATTTTTTTACTGAAGAACGTTTCAGTATAAATAAAGCGAAAAAGTGGGGGTTAGGTGGGTTGTCAGATTTCTCAGGTTATGTTGTTTTACCTCCAGGGTCTGTCAGTTGTGCACGAAACCAGTTGACAGACCTTGGAAGTAAAACAAACTCAATCGTAAAAAAAGAAGAAGAAATAACCTCACTATCCATTTTGTGTCGTTTGCTGTTGTCCCAGTTTTAAACAATTCGTGAAATGTTGTGATTTTTTTACTGAAAAGTGATTGCGTTTCCATTGAAAGACTCTAAAAAACGTTTTAATATAAATAAAATGGAAAAGTGGGGTAGGGTGGGTTGTCAGATATCTTAGGTTAGGTTGTTTTACCTCCAGGGTCTGTCACTTGTGCACGACACCAATAGTTAGACACTAAATTTCCATGCAGCGTTTTTGTTGAAAATACACTAACCGCGTTAGGTATTGACATCGGACTGCTCGGATTAGTCCAAAGGCTGATCTATAGAGGGGTAATTGGGGTAACTACCCTCCTCCCCAGAAGTACTCGATTCACAACAAAAAATACTTTTATAATTCGAAAATTATCTTAGTTTTCGATTAAATATATGTTTTACCCCCCCCTCCCCCAAAAGTTGCCTGGATCCGCCCTTGGATTAGTCTGTATGGTTCGTTTATTGCAACCGATTGTAGGGGAGCTAAATCTTGATCGTTCGGTTTTTCAAATCCGTTCAGTTCTACATTGATTACGAACACTCGATCCATAGCGAGTTTGACATATGTCAGATTTGAGCAATTATTAAAACCAATACAATTCAAAATATATTGCAACTTTAGTAGATATCAATGATCTATATGGTAGATATTATTCCCTTCTATCTCTCTAAAAAAACACAACTCAAATTCAGATGTGATTATTTGTTAGCATTCTGTCAAAGTCAAGCTCATCTGGGACCCTAATACCAAACTCGACTACTATACTCCTTTGAGCTGATTAAAATTGTGGAACGGTGACATTATTTTGCACATGCTAGTCATGAGATTATTGTGTGAAAACTTTTATTTTGTATGGAAGAAAAGTTGCTCTACTCACAACAATAACTGCTATCCTTGCAACACATTTTAATATCAGAAGAAATAGACCTTGCTCTAATAATAATGATAATAATAATATTAATATAAAATGTGAGAATATCTATCAGATGTTGTTCAACGTCCAGCGTGGCTTTGGCCGGCAAAGTAGTTATTTACTGTTAGATATAACAGAAATCAAATTTTTATCGTATGATTTTTTTATATTTTGAATTTCTACATGTCCATATAGTGATATACTGCGTAAGTTAGTTCTTCATTTACGTCTGCCGGAGATCTTACATATTTTTTTATTTTAATTTTTTTATCCACTTTGTATTATTCTAGCATTCCTCGTTAAAATGATGACCCGTTTAGGTTTTAAGCATTCCATTATCAATTAAGTAACTCTTCCGCCGATATTTTGGCACTTATCTGTATTTATTTATCAATAAATAACATGTATTATGAATGCATTCAATAAATTATGTGAGGAACCCTGGTTTGTGTATTTATTTACCTCTGCTGAGACAGCGATGATACACCAGTAGCCAAAACAACTGTAGTTGATGAATCTAGAAAAAAAATACGAAAAAAAAGGAAAAGAGACACCGGAAAAAGAAAACGAAAAAAAATCGAATAAAAAACCGGCTAGGAAGGAGTAATTATTTATTTTATGTTTTTCCGTTTTTTTTCCGGGGTCTATTTTCTGTTTTTTTTGTTTTTTTTTTCGGGGGTATTTTTACCGTTTACCGTAGTTGATTCCCGGTAGTGCTAATGATAGCATGTTAAAAATACACGAAGACACTTTATATTCGAAATATCTTGACGAGATGTTATTCGTTTTGAATTAGAAAATTATATTACTGAGGGTACTACACCAACGTTTGAATCATTAAAAAAAATGTAGGAGAGGGGACTGTAGTGAAATACAATACAATACCTTATATCCTGAGGCGTTTACAAGCATGGGAATCAGGAAATACAATAAACAAAATTGCAGTTCATAATCAAGTCATACAATTGAATTAAAAAAACAATTAATAGTACTGTTGATGGGGAATCATATAAGCAAGAAAATAGAAACTACCATGAAAAGTAAAATGGTACACATGCAAACATTCAGTATGTCAAAGTGTCAGATCACAGATCAGTTTGTAAATTTTCATCTAGCAAATAAAAGCCATTTTTGTAGATATTTTTCACACTATTGGACGAGTTTTTAAATTCATCGATGGATAATGCGCAATGCTCATCGATGGATCCATCGATGAATTTGAAAACTTTCCCGTTTTTGAAGTTATTGAGATTGCAAATTTTTTAAATGAATATTGGATTTATTTTATTGACTTAATGTGAGGTCCGATAGATACAGATGTTAATTTGTGATTGGGAACTATAAAATTTTAATTTTATCGAGTTTAGCTGAGAGCAAGTCAGGTAGTATATATTTTTGGATAAGTACCTACTTGGAAAAGGGTATCATTCAGTAAATTAGAATCATTTTGCCATGTAACATTTCTGGAAACTCGAATGATTTTCGCCTGAAATCACTTTTGAAAATGGAACAGCTTGTATAGTTGTTAATCTTTCATTAAAAAATTCAGAACCTTTCATTAATAACTAACACTCCCGATCGCTTTACTCCGTTTTTAAATGGCTTGAATGGCCAAATTATTGCTTTTCAGCGAAAGAAAATTGAATAAAAGTATATTTCCACTTTTACACAGTTTTCCACAGTTGTTCCGTTTGAAAAATCAAATTTGAATACATTTGCAGATCCCTGATAACTAAACATCAAATTTCTATATTCAATTCTTTTGACAATTCACACGTTCTCAGTTTCTACGTCACGATCTGCAAAATTCAAAGATGGGCTTCTGAAATGGTTTTTTATGGCACTGAAATGCAATAAAATAATGATGGCTTAGCGTCTGTGTAGATATTATTATTATTATTATTATTGAAGATGAAACCAATGAATCCGTCTTTCTTAAGAAATGCGCCCACGTATAATAACATGAAGTATCGATAAGATAATTCTGATATATCGTATTCTGGAGTTATATTTAACTTAGGACATTTACATTTCATAAGAATGTACAAAATATCAAAGGTTTCACGCCTGATGCTATCTTTGGATCACTGAAAATCAAACAACGACCATGAGAAGATCAAGAAGATGATTTGAGGATGGTGAGTCCATTATGCTTGTTTAACATTGTGATCACTAATATTCTTCTGGAATTCGATTGCTAATCTAGGATTTTTTTTAGCAAGAAACTGTTCACATTATATATTCCTCTCGTCAGTACCGTCCCATTTCATTTGTTGTCAACTAACGAGTTTTTCTTTATTTCACAGGCAATCATGGCGACCTCGGAAAAATATAACCTAGGTCTCGATTTGAGAAGTGCAGCCTACATCAATTCTGTCACGAAAATTTTCAACACTTACTCCGAAGCTGGTCTTACTTTTTAATTTATAATATTTTCAAGAATTTCTTTTCTGAACATACTATAGAGTTTTGTGGAAATTATTTGGAATCCATTTAAACAATGGAAAACCCAAATCATCATCGCATTAATTATATTCATTTTATATTTATGAAACTCCCAATGTGTCATGTATCAATGACCTAATAAGAGTTGAGTACATCATTTACATCAGAAGGAATTATCCACTAGCTTCATTTGTTGAAAGTTGTTGATTAGAATTCCACGAAGCGGAAGTTTGAAAAAAAAAATTGGTGCAAAACTGGGCTCTTTACTGATATGCTATCGGTTAGTACACCAGTATAATTAAATATGTATCAAGAAAATCATGAATAAAGGTTTAGTTCTTTGTATTTTTTACTTTAACAACTATAACACACTTTCCCGATTAGTCAAGATGGCTTTCTAGCTGCTCCTAATGTGGCGTATGGAGTTAGTAACAAGGCCTATCCAGAACACGGGACTAATGCCCATAGTAGTCGATGCCAACACACCAAAAAAAAAAATTATAAAAGTTAATGTGAAGATTTATTACCAAAGGATTTCAATAACAAGTGCAAATTACAAACCGACCAAATACGATTCCAAAGCTGTGAAAAAAAATTAATTTCGAGATCTTTTTTTTCTGCAACCAAGAAATATGGTTCAGAGAAAAGCCAATGCCTCTGTTCTGTTAACATGTTGGATTCATTGAGATAATTCTAAAGAAGATTATTCTTCTTGACTTGAAATTGACAAAAGAAATTTACTAAAAAAGTGATCTTTGAACGATAGTAGCAGTAACTGAAAGAAATAAAAGTTGAAAAAATGATAAAATGATCTGGTAAACTTGAATAGTAAACTACGTCATAGCTGGCCATTTATTGAATGAAAAAAACCTGATGAATTCGATATTTTTTTAAATGACTTTCCACAATAGTTATTTATGTACCAAGGACGAAAAACTGTCTATTAAAATCGAGCCTGCAAATTGATAGCTGAGGCGTAGCCAAGGCTAGCAAGCGGGCTAGACAATACAGTGTTTCGCCGAGGTGCATATTAAATTTTTTTGTCGACCTCAAAAAACTACCTACTAATTACCAATTTTTGAATCAATAATCGACTATTTTGTTACGCAAAATTACTCGAAAAAAGTTCGACTTGAAATTTGCACTGTATACGTAAAATTTCATGCTCGTTCCGAAAATGAATGATTTTTATGTGCTCAGATATGAGATTTAGCCGGAAAAGGGTGTTTAAGGTAGAAAATCCAATTTTCTGAGTTTTTTTATTTTTCATTTTTCGAATTTCTAATTTTTGTCCTCGAACGTATTTTGACGTGCTGATTCCGAATCTTTGAACAAAAATGTTGAAAACTCATCAGAAATATTTTTGGCGGGAAAAAAACACCTAAAAACTGATTTAGAGCTGACTAACTCAAGAACGGTTGGAGATAGACAAATTCTGCGAATGCCAATCGATTTAGAATGGTCGAATTAGTACATATTTCGAATTTTCAATCAATCAAAAAAATTTAAAATTACTCGAAAAAAGTTGCAAGAGGGTTGGTTTCCCCTAAAAATCATGAAAAATACTAAATCGTCACATCGACTTGAAATTTGCACTGTATACGTAAAATTTCATGCTCGTTCCGAAAATGAATGATTTTTATGTGCTCAGATATGAGATTTAGCCGGAAAAGGGTATTTATTGTAGAAAATCCAATTTTCTGAGATTTTTTATTTTTCATTTTTCGAATTTCTAATTTTTGTCCTCAAACTTATTTTGACGTGCTGATTCCGAATTTTTGAGCGAAAATGTCGAAAACTCAACAGAAATATTTTTGGCGGGAAAAAAAACCTAAAAACTGATTTAGACCTGACTAACTCAAGAACGGTTGGAGATAGACAAATTCTGCGAATGCCAATCGATTTAGAATGGTCGAATTAGTACATATTTCGAATTTTCAATCAATCAAAAAAATTTAAAATTACTCGAAAAAAGTTGCAAGAGGGTTGGTTCCCCCTAAAAATCATGAAAAATACTAAATCGTCACATCGACTTGAAATTTGCACTGTATACGTAAAATTTCATGCTCGTTCCGAAAAAGAAATGATTTTTATGTGCTCAGATATGAGATTTAGCCGGAAAAGGGTATTTATTGTAGAAAATCCAATTTTCTGAGATTTTTTATTTTTCATTTTTCGAATTTCTAATTTTTGTCCTCAAACTTATTTTGACGTGCTGATTCCGAATTTTTGAGCGAAAATGTCGAAAACTCAGCAGAAATATTTTTGGCGGGAAAAAAAACCTAAAAACTGATTTAGACCTGACTAACTCAAGAACGGTTGGAGATAGACAAATTCTGCGAATGCCAATCGATTTAGAATGGTCGAATTAGTACATATTTCGAATTTTCAATCAATCAAAATAATTTAAAATTACTCGAAAAAAGTTGCAAGGGGGTTCCCCCTAAAAATCATGAAAAATACTAAATCGTCACATCGACTTAAAATTTGCACTGTATACGTAAAATTTCATGCTTGTTCCGAAAATGAATGATTTTTATGTGCTCAGATATGAGATTTAGCCGGAAAAGGGTATTTATGGTAGAAAATCCAATTTTCTGAGATTTTTTATTTTTCATTTTTCGAATTTCTAATTTTTGTCCTCAAACTTATTTTGACGTGCTGATTCCGAATTTTTGAGCGAAAATGTCGAAAACTCAGCAGAAATATTTTTGGCGCGAAAAAAACACCTAAAACCTGATTTAGAGCTGACTAACTCAAGAACGGTTAGAGATAGACAAATTCTGCGAATGCCAATCGATTTAGAATGGTCGAATTAGTACATATTTCGAATTTTCAATCAATCAAAAAAATTTAAAACTACTCGAAAAAAGTTGCAAGGGGGTTCCCCCTAAAAATCATGAAAAATACTAAATCGTCACATCGACTTGAAATTTGCACTGTATACGTAAAATTTCATGCTCGTTCCGAAAATGAATGATTTTTATGTGCTCAGATATGAGATTTAGCCGGAAAAGGGTGTTTAAGGTAGAAAATCCAATTTTCTGAGATTTTTTATTTTTCATTTTTCGAATTTCTAATTTTTGTCCTCAAACTTATTTTGACGTGCTGATTCCGAATCTTTGAACAAAAATGTTGAAAACTCATCAGAAATATTTTTGGCGGGAAAAAAAAACCTAAAAACTGATTTAGACCTGACTAACTCAAGAACGGTTGGAGATAGACAAATTCTGCGAATGCCAATCGATTTAGAATGGTCGAATTAGTACATATTTCGAATTTTCAATCAATCAAAAAAATTTAAAATTACTCGAAAAAAGTTGCAAGGGGGTTGGTTCCCCCTAAAAATCATGAAAAATACTAAATCGTCACATCGACTTGAAATTTGCACTGTATACGTAAAATTTCATGCTCGTTCCGAAAATGAATGATTTTTATGTGCTCAGATATGAGATTTAGCCGGAAAAGGGTATTTATTGTAGAAAATTCAATTTTCTGAGATTTTTTATGTTTCATTTTTCGAATTTCTAATTTTTGTCCTCAAACTTATTTTGACGTGCTGATTCCGAATTTTTGAGCGAAAATGTCGAAAACTCAGCAGAAATATTTTTGGCGGGAAAAAAAACCTAAAAACTGATTTAGACCTGACTAACTCAAGAACGGTTGGAGATAGACAAATTCTGCGAATGCCAATCGATTTAGAATGGTCGAATTAGTACATATTTCGAATTTTCAATCAATCAAAAAAATTTAAAATTACTCGAAAAAAGTTGCAAGGGGGTTCCCCCTAAAAATCATGAAAAATACTAAATCGTCACATCGACTTGAAATTTGCACTGTATACGTAAAATTTCATGCTTGTTCCGAAAATGAATGATTTTTATGTGCTCAGATATGAGATTTAGCCGGAAAAGGGTATTTATGGTAGAAAATCCAATTTTCTGAGATTTTTTATTTTTCATTTTTCGAATTTCTAATTTTTGTCCTCAAACTTATTTTGACGTGCTGATTCCGAATTTTTGAGCGAAAATGTCGAAAACTCAGCAGAAATATTTTTGGCGCGAAAAAAACACCTAAAACCTGATTTAGAGCTGACTAACTCAAGAACGGTTAGAGATAGACAAATTCTGCGAACGCCAATCGATTCAGAATGTCCGAATCAATATATCCTGAGATTTTGAATGGAAAAAATAAACGGACAAAAAAGTCGAATATAACATCATACATAATTTTTGAACTTTTTTATTTTTCACATTTTGAATTTCTAATTTTTGTCCTCGAAAGTATTTTGACGTGCTGATTCCGAATTTTGGAGCGAAAATGTCGAAAACTCATCAGAAATATTTTTGGCGGGAAAAAAACCACGTAAAAACTGATTTAGAGCTGACTAACTCAAGAACGGTTGGAGATAGACATATTCTGCGAATGCCAATCGATTCAGAATGGTCGAATTAGTACATATTTCAAATTTTCAATCAATCGAAAAAATTAAAAATCACTCGAAAAAAGTTGCAAGGGGTACCCCTAAAAATCATGAAAAATACTAAATCGTCACATCGACTTGAAATTTGCACTGTATATGTAAAATTTTATGCTCGTTCCGAAAATGATGATTTTTATGTGCTCAGATATGAGATTTAGCCGGAAAAGTGTGTTTAAGGTAGAAAATCCAATTTTCTGAGATTTTTTATTTTTCATTTTTCGAAGTTCTAATATTTGTCCCCGAACGTATTCGGACGTGCTGATTCCGAATCTTTGAACAAAAATGTTGAAAACTCATCAGAAATATTTTTGGCGGGAAAAAAACCACCGAAAAACTGATTTAGAGCTGACTAACTCAAGAACGGTTGGAGATAGACAAATTCTGCGAATGCCAATCGATTCAGAATGGTCGAATTAGTAAATATTTCAAATTTTCAATCAATCGAAAAAATTTAAAATTACTCAATAAAAGTTGTAAAAAAAAACACCTAAAAACTGATTTAGAGCTGACTAACTCAAGAACGGTTGGAGATAAACAAATTCTGTGAATGCCAATCGATTTAGAATGGTCGAATTAGTACATATTTCGAATTTTCAATCAATCGAAAATTTTAAAATTACTCGAAAAAATCATGAAAAATACTAAATCGTCATATGGACTTGAAATTTGCACTGTATACGTAAAATTTCATGCTCGTTCCGAAAATGAATGATTTTTATGTGCTCAGATATGAGATTTAGCCGGAAAAGGGAGTTTAAGGTAGAAAATCCAATTTTCTGAGTTTTTTTATTTTTCATTTTTCGAATTTCTAATTTTTGTCCTCGAACGTATTTTGACGTGCTGATTCCGAATCTTTGAACAAAAATGTTGAAAACTCATCAGAAATATTTTTGGCGGGAAAAAAAATACCTAAAAACTGATTTAGAGCTGACTAATTCAAGAACGGTTGGAGATAAACAAATTCTGCGAATGCCAATCGTTTTAGAATGGTCGAATTAGTACATATTTCGAATTTTCAATCAATCGAAAATTTTAAAATTACTCGAAAAAAGTTGCAAGGGGGTTCCCCCTAAAAATAATGAAAAATACTAAATCGTCACATGGACTTGAAATTTGCACTGTATACGTAAAATTTCATGCTCGTTCCGAAAATGAATGATTTTTATGTGCTCAGATATGAGATTTAGCCGGAAAAGGGAGTTTAAGGTAGAAAATCCAATTTTCTGAGATTTTTTATTTTTCATTTTTCGAATTTCTAATTTTTGTCCTCGAACGTATTTGACGTGCTGATTCCGAATTTTTGAACCAAAATGTTGAAAACTCATCCGAAATATTTTTGGCGGGAAAAAAACCACCTAAAAACTGATTTAGAGCTGACTAACTCAAGAACGGCTGGAGATAGACAAATTCTGCGAATGCCAATCGATACAGAATGGCCGAATTAGAACAAATGAGAATTTGAACGAAAAAAATTAACGGACAAAAAAGTCGAATATATAATACGGCAGACGAAACCTGTTTTCAATCACATGTACGTGATCAATATGATATAAGTCCGTACAAGTCGATAGATTTCAGGAAACTCGACCGGCTCAAACGATATAAGTGGACTTATACCATGCGGACCTGTCTGAAATTGCAAGTTGGTACTTATACCAAATCATTTCGAATGTTACTGTGTAGATGAAGCTATATCAATGTGGCCATGCCATATGAGAGTAAACAACTTTTTCAATGGGCGTAGTAGTTAAATTATTTTGCCCCCCCCAACCAAGGAAAATAATACAAATAGTACAAAACACAGTGACCTTCATATGGAAAGCACAGGCTGTCAAAAACGACTCCAACTACATCAGCGCTGCTATGCGGGAGTAATTTAAATCCCTGCTATTGAGACACACTGTGTGTATGAGCTTACATGACAAAATTGCACGAGAAATTATTACAACGTGATGACACTACACAATATCTGTCATTTTGACATAACTAGTCGGGAAATCCAAATTTAATTGATCATCGCAATGGCTTACATCACAAATTCGGAAGTAATAGCCCCGAAGCTGAAAACCGTACTGACCCCACCCACGAAGAAGGCCCCGTACGAGATCCCTGAAAGATACCGCAACTCCTTCTACTTGGCGAATGCAGCTTTCTTCGACAGCACTAACTGGTTCCTCCACAGAGCCTACGAAGTTGCCTTCCCGACGCTCAAGGAAGATTTCAAGAAACTCCAGCCTGCTTTGAGCGATGATGAAGTTGCGGACAAGGTGGAGGGCATGGTGGGGGTTCTTGACCAGTGCAATTCGGTGGTGGATGTGAGGTTTCCTGTGAGGAGGGATAGCGGCAGGCACGAGATGGTGAGAGGGTTCAGGGCCCAGCATGGTTTGGCCAGTGGATACAGGGCTTCTTTGGGAGGTGAGTTTTAGATAACTGATTTTTTTCCTGAACCAAATTTAATAATAGGCAATATCACAAAAAACCTACCACTTCGTGGAGCTTTCAAATCAGCGACTTGCCATTTTCATAGCAGCTACTGACGGCGTTATAGACCGACTTGACTATTCCTGAGTTACCAATTGTCAGTGGCGCAGCCAGGTTTTCAGTTTGGGGGGGCTGATCATACAATTTATCAGTTACCAGAGCTTTTTTTTTTCGTAAGCCGGATGTTATGAATAACACCTACAAGCGAACTGTTAGGCCAGCAAACAATAACATCATCTTGTAGGAAATTTTCTTCGCTTTCTTTCTATATACATATGTATTTAACGAATGTGTCTCGTTATGGTCACAAAATGCGAAAAATGTAAAAGAGCGGTAGAAACCGGAATCCTAGTACACAAAACCACCTGTAACACCTACAAGCGAACTGTTAGGCCAGCAAACAATAACATCCTCTTGTAGGAAATTTTCTTCGCTTTCTTTCTATATACATATGTATTTAACGAATGTGTCCCGTTATGGTCGCAAAATGCGATAAATGTAAAAGGTGCGCCAGAATCCTCTCCTAGCACATAAAACCGCCACAAAAAAAATACTTTCGAGAGTTCTAGAATTTTTTCGAAATTTTTGCTGTATTCTACGCCATCATTTTAATAGTCATTCGGTGGCTTGGGGGGGGGCTGTAGCCCCAAATCCCCCACCCCTGGCTGCACCAATGCCAATTGTAATATTTTACGGAAATAGCAAGACAATAGACAATAAAATTTAGTTTTAGGAAAAGGTTTTGCGGCCTTCTATGAAAATATCAAATAAATTGGTAATGGTAAGTTTATCGGGCTCCACATTGAAATTGAAAAGAAAGTGTTGTTACTTACTTAGTTTGATTTCCCGAACACGAATCTGAATAATTTTTTCTCAAGTACAAGTACTTTTCGAGTTATGCCCTCCTGAAAAGCGACGATTTTGAAACACGACTTTTTTAGTGAAACTGCGTTCATTCTCAAACCTTAGGACGGCAGTATGAGTACTTTGGAATAGACTGGGGGGGTGATTACCCCCTTTATCCCCCAGATCCGGCACTACACTCCTTATTCACCAACGAACCAACAGATGAATTTTCCTTTTCGTGGGAATCACATAAAAAAAATACCCATAAGGATGACACAGAAAAAGGGTCCAAGGTTTGAACCTTGTGTGCATCCTTGTTCCATATCTCTACTGATTTGTTCGCTTTTTATTGTTATAACTGTTTTGTTTTCATTGCATGATGTACTGGATTTCTGGTATCCAAGTTGCATTGAAAGGTTTGTGGTGTCTAGTGTAATTGTGTGTAGCTTTGGTTTTTTTTGTATTGTTTTTACCTCGTATGACAGTAAAACTTTCAAGATTTGGAATATTTGAAAATCGATTCGTTTAGTCGCCTAGCGGGATGGATTTTGTCTTCGGGTCAGAGTCGCAATAACTTTTTGTAGGTTTTAGAATCAACGACAACATAACGAGGGACCATATGAAGGCCTTGTCAGTTCTGTCAACTTACCGAAATTCCTGCATGGGTATCAACATGGCGGGAGCTCATGGTGGTCTGAAAATCAGTCCAGCAAATTATTCGGAAGGTGAACTACAGAATATCGTAGAACAATACGCTTCGGCGCTGATAGAAAAAGGATATTGTACGTATGTATGAATTTTTTCAATTCAATCACATTTATTTTCTTATCTCATGCTAAAGTTACCAATTTCTTCATATAAGATCGATATAAATTCACAAATACTCAGGATGTTTGAAATCAACTTTAAAAAATAATTTCTGTATTTAAAAAAAACTATCGTCAAAACCATTAATGTAGGAGGCTGCTTGAAAGACATATCGGAGATGAGTTACTGGTTTCAAACCCTCTAATTCCTACAAACCCTTTCATCGTGAAGTGCTGCAGGAAAAATATGAACTTATGATGAAAAATGAATATTCTATTAAAAAAAATTGTTTATAACAAATTGTTTATTACATAAACAATGAAAATTTAAATAAAACATTTTTCTTATATCAAAAATAAATAATGATTAAAAAAATGGTTCCTTAATATTAATTAGAAGTGGGAGAAAATAATTGTTAATCAACAAATGCGATTTTCAACAATACATTTTTTTTTAAAAACGTTTTTTTTTTAATCATATTTATCATTGGCGAATATGTTATCAAATAAAAAAAATAAATTATTTCATAAACAACGCATTTGTTTATAACAATTATTTAAACAATAGAAGATAAAAATTATTAAAAATCATTTTTAAGTAGCTTCTGATCATGAGAAAACGGATCAATAATAATATTATTATTAAATTTTTTTTTCAATGTTTAATAACGCTTTATAATTTTTCATCTTGGTAAATTGTTAATAACAAAACGAAAATCAACAATTTTTTAATTTTTCCAACGGGAATTTATTCTTAGACCTTTGAGAAATAGCTCCACCAAAGGAAAAAATTGTCAGATTAATAGTTTAACAATTATCGTACTTGCAATGTTAATGTTCAGGCTACAAAAAATTATTAATTAATTAATGGATAACTTATTGAAAAATCGCGATAAAAATTTTTCGACCAAGGATTATTGTTCATTGATCTGTCCTGTGGGCGCCTGAATTTTTTCATATTTAATAAGTTTAAATATTATTTATTCATTATAGGTCCGAAGAGGACATGGCTTGCGCAAGCCGGAGTACCTGTTTTCGGGCGTATTTTCAACCTTCTGGGAAAATTATAAATATTGGTCCTACAATTCCGGGAGTCAAAATTTTTTTAGGAAATTTTTTCCTCTTTTTGAATCTTTTTTCAAATTTGAAAAATCTTTATTAGTTTTTTAGATATTTGCAAAAAATTAAACCCCCTTTTTTTTCTAGTTAATTGTTAATAACTTTCGCAAGTTTTGCAAGCGGATCTTAATGTTTTTCAAAAATCATCTAGATGCCATTCCGAATCGAATGACACCTCAATCATAATTTTCGGAGACTGCTGAAAAAAGTCAACCAAAAAATCACTTGTTAACTAGACTATATGGGCCATCAAGGAAGCAGCGAAACATATTCTTGATCATAATATAATAATGGCTGTAATTTTTGATAATTCCAAGAGTGCCTTGTTTGAAATAACACGAAGTGAAATTTCGGCTAGGATGGACTATTTATCGCTTCAAACTAGAAAATACAGTATCGGAAACTTTTCATCTGGGGTATAGACAGAAATCTACGAGAGCAACAAGGAACGCAATGGTATGATAATACCACATAAACAAGAGAGACGCACTACTGTGCGCCTCTCCTGTTACCCCACCCGACGCATGACCAACTCATTTAAAATGTTGAGAAAGAGATATAGGATTTTGTAGTTTTGGAATTTTTGGGGAAGAGCGGAAAACAGTAATTCCAAACATGATTGAAGCCTTCTTTGGTTGCCATGTTTCATTATGATTTATGTTCGAATAATATTTAGGTAGTGAAAGAGACGTGATCCAACCAGATGTCAACAGTTCCGAAAGAGAGATGACTTGGATATCTAGATCGTTTGCCAAACATACTGGTAAGAAACTGTTATTTTTTTTTCGAATAATATATTTGTTTTCTCCTCCATCACCTTCAAACCCTTAGGATCGATATACGTAGCTGCAGCTGGAAAACCTTCCAAACATGGTGGTCTCGAAAACTACGAGGAAACGTTATCAATAGGAGCATTAAATGCTTTGGATTTTTTTTTGACAAACGAGCAGCTCATGGGAAAATGTGGTCTTTCGCTAGGATTGAGAGAGAAAACATTCATTATTCAGGTAAGGTAAAAATAATTTGAAAAATTTGATATTACAATAAAAATCGAATTTTGGACGTTAGTAATCAACTCTTGAATACAATCTGTGGAGTTATTGAAAGCTTCGTCTTCTTTGGAGTTGTAAAAACTGCATTTTCAGTTTCCATACAAGGAGGACCACCACTGGGATCTTGGAAACTGTAGGAGATAAGAAGATTGAAACAAGATGTCTTGCCCTACAAGGGCGACGCTCATTGCCATAATCCCATGCAATAAGAAATAATTGGGCCGAAAATCAATCAGAAAACAACTACTTTCCTGGCTAATACCACGACGAACCTAGAATTACATCTAATTAAGATGTTTAAAAACCCTGGTGTACCGATAGATTTTGTTTCGAATTTTTTGAAGACAAAACAAATGAATTAGTGGTCTACTTTTGTAATCGACTCCAGAGATGGCGTCCTCTTTCTCGTGTCAACACTGTCAACATTCCAAGGACATGGTGATTGTGATTGCTAATTGAATTTTAAGGGATTTTATTAAACTTTTGTATGCCATACGAAAGTAATAGTCCATACTCGAAGTGGAATATCAAGTTTTATTGAAAAAATAACACTACTAAAATTGTGTAATTTTTTCCAAAAAAATCTTAAAACCATTTGAAAGTCAATAGTTGTCGTGTAATAAAAAATGTTGTGCAATTTTTTTATATTATTGATGCGTTTCTTCATTTTCCTTATATTTTAAAAACTTGATCATGTTCCGTTTTTGTGCCGACTAACCAGAAAGATGAACAAAGTAGGTAACTAATTTATATTCAATACAGAAATTGAGTACTCACCACTTAAAATCTGAATATACTTTGAAACAGACATTTTATTTCAAAACGCCATGCATATTGACAATATTTTGTGGCAAAAATGTTTTTTAATCAGTTCAATCATCTCTGGACTATACATCGAATCGATGATATCAGAATAGAAAAATCTATTATACCTAATTCTTAAAAATCCAATATAAAGCCCTAATAGGAAAAAATAAAGTTGATGATGGTGGCCAGCAGACGAAACGTCGGATGGTGAATCTAAAAATAACATCAAATACCTGTGCAAATATGCGAATAAGTATCTCAGTATACCGAACTGTAAAGAATGATTCTGATTTTGTTTCAGGGACTTGGGAAATTGGGAGCGCCTCTGGCTAGGTTGCTGGTCAAAAAGGGGGCAGTATGTGTAGGTGTCAAGGATCATGATGCTTACCTTCATGATGCGAAAGGAATAGACCTTGAGGTAATTTGTCACTTCCTTCGAGATTATCCAGATCTTTTGGTTCGGAAAATATAAATTGGTTGCTTTCAAATTCTTCAATATCTGCAAAATATGCGCTACGTTCAACAAAGCATCCAAATCCATGAAGTCAATCTTTTCTTTTGCTTGTGTATGCACCATCAACATTGCAGTTCGATATCCTATAGGAACGTTTCGAAATTTAAGAGTTGGAACTTTATTAAATTTTTATTCCTTGAGAATCCCAAGATCCGTTGAAAGTTGTATCTAAATCATGAACCTTGAGAATTTCTGCTTGGTATAATATATTTCCCACAAGATGGTGCGGCACCACACTCTTTTGCTAGTATTAGACAATGGGTTGTATGCATAAAACTGAAGCAAATGCTTTTACTCGGATTTCTTGAAAAAGACCTATTCGTTTTGTTAAGTAATGAGAGAGACAAACCTGAAGTATAAGCATTTGCTACTGTTTATGAATACCACCCATTATCTAAACACTGTTTACGTCCACAAATGGAAGAGGCCAGCACGTTCACCCGATTTCATGGCACTAGATATTTTTCTGTGGAGATATCTCAAAATATTGTAAAAAAAGTTCCGATAGAACTGAGTAACGGTAGCATGTAGAGAATACTGTCTGCTGAAACCTTTCGAAAGGTAAGGGATACGTTTTAAAACCAGCTGCTAATTTTAAACGGTGACTCCACACAGTATCGGAAAGTTTTCATCTTGGGTATGGGGGTTTTATGAGAGCGTGAAGAATATCTTGCCATATGTTGAGAGAGCATTACAATTTCTCCTCTACTCGCTCGAGGAAAGGATATTAACGTGAGCTGGTAATTCATCTGGCGAGGTAACAGGAGAGGCGCGCAGTAGTGCGTCTCTCTTATTTATGTGGTATTATCATATCATTCCGTTCCTTGTTGCTCGCGTAGATTTCTGTCTATACCACAGATGAAAAGTTTCCGATACTGTATACTAGTCAGTTTCAAGATACCTATATGTAGTTTGCAGTTTCAGATGTAGGTTGATATGATACAAGTTGGACAGTAATAGCTGGTATACATTGTGAAATGTAACAGCCCAATAATGGGTGCTTGTGGCACTCCAGTTTGGGAAATATTCAATTGCTGAGAAAATGACACATTTTGATTTTTGTCCGAAAATATGAATAGAATATTCATAAAATCTGTTGTGAAATCATCTGCGGCTGAAACACAAACTTTAGTCGCTATTTTCCATCGTTCAAGATAACCTCTTGGGAGGTATTCATGTTGAAAAGGAGAACATCTCCATAAATAGTTTTTGTTTTGTAATATATAACAGAAAACAACTACTTCTCCGGCTAAAGCCTCGCTTGACGTTGAACTACATCTGATAGCTTGGTAAAGCGAAATAGATTTTCGTCGACAAAAATGTATTGGGGATTGAATGCGAGGAAAGCGAACCTTGCTTCAGTGAAATGAACGATTTCTGTGAGTGATATTTTTGAATAACATTCTCCCTATCAAATTTATTTAATGAATTTTCAATGAAAACTGGAGATGATTAAAATAATCAAGTATCTAAATGAAAATACGAATTTTCACTTTCAAATTTTTTCTTTTCAGTTGTCTCACAATGTCTATCAGATGTAGTTCAATGTCCAGCGTGGCTTTAGCCGGAGAAGTAGTTGTTTTCTGTTAGATATTGACACATATTATGTCTAGAAATTGCTTGAGCACAAACACCAAACCGGCTCCATAAAAAACTTCGGTCTATCGAAAGAAGGAGCTAGCGACATTATCTACACGGAAGAGTGCGACATCCTGGTGTTTTCCGCTTATCAGAAAAGCTTGAACTGTTATGTTGCTAATGACGTCAAAGCCAAGTTGATCCTGGAAGCTGCGGATGGTCCAGTAACACCGACTGCTCACAGGATTTTGACGGGACGCTCAAAAATTGTCGTACCGGATATTTACGCTTGCTCAGGAGGTACCATCGCTTCCTATCTGGAATACTTGAGGGATTTGCAGAGGGCTGGTGGATTCAGTGAAGGAAGTTTGAGGTAGGTGATATCGCATCTTTTTATATCACAATTTTTGAATTCGTCTTTAGATTTTTCGTAGGGGGCAGTAGTTGTTTTTTTCTTGAAATGCTTGAAATGAAATGAAATGAAAATAAGACGTACTAAATCCTCGTAGCTTGATCTCTGAGGACTACTTAACCATGAATAAAAATTATCTTTCTATGTCGATGAACAGCTCATGAAAAAAGTACTTTTATAACAGATATTTTGATTTTTAGGTTGACGAGCGATGTCTATCGTCACGCTTTGAAACAAATGACATGTTCCGAACAAAACAACAACAAAGCTGCAGGCCATGTTATTGCAAGTGAATCTGGCCCGACTGCAAATACTGTTCTTCATACTATCGAACGTGTTCTACGTGGTGTTGGAAAAGTCAGTTAAAATACCCAAACGATTACATTTACGTCTTGATAAAAACGTTGCATAATTTCCAGGAAATATTGGAACTGGCTGACTTACACAGATTGGGAACTGATGTCAGGACAGCTGCGTATTTGGTAGCCATAAGAAATATTTTCAGATCATTTTATGACCACAAGAAATTTTTCTGAAATAAAATAAATCAAAAACTCAAGAAACCTTTTATTTTTCCAAAGTCAGTTTTATAATAAAAATAGTACAAAAATAAAATACTTTCTCCATATTTACACTTAGGTACACTTGTTTCTTATGAATATATGATCTGGCATATAGGGTAGAGTAATTATATTATTTTTTCAACAGTATAAAATAAATTAATTGAAGTTGAACATAGACTTAGTTGAATTACGATCAAAAGTTGCTTGTTAGTACCTTGTCACAAAAAATTCTCAATTTTCATTTTCTATAGCGATAGTAAACCACCCTGTATCTTGTCCTTGACAAAAACCACCACGAACGCGAGGTATGACTAAAAATTATTCAAAGGAATTCAAAATGGAGGTAGGTACTCTCTTGTTGGCTGCTGAGGTCCAGATGTTCCAGGAAAAGTGGCACCAGGTCTGCCACTGGGATAACCGCCCCCAGCTGGACCTTGAGTAGTGGCTACACCTGAGGTTGGCTGAATCGTTGTGGGAAAATTGGGCCCTTGAAAATACCCTCCTTGTTGCGTTTCCTGACCACCAGGTCTCTGCTGTGGCCTTCCAGAGGGGTACCCATTCGTGGTGCCCTGACTGGGATAACTAGGTCTCTGACTACCGTTTCCACCACTAGGGTACCCGCCTCCTTGCTCTTGAGGGCCTGTGGGCTTTGGTGCCCCGCCTTCCTGGCTCGAGGAAGGAAAACTAGGAACTTGCGGCCGTCCACTAGGGTATCCAGGCTGTTGGCCGTTTGCTCCAGGTCTCTGTTGCTGGCTTGGGTATCCTGGTTGTCCTGGATATCCACCTGGTTGCTGTGCTGCTGGTCCTTCATTGGCGTAACCATTTTGTGGCCCTCCGGAGGGGTATTCACCGGGCTGTTGCTGGGTTGGATATCCTGGTGGTCCTGGATATCCACCTGGTTTCTGTGCTGCTGTTCCTTCACTGGGGTATCCGTTTTGTGG
Source organism: Chrysolina haemoptera (assembly GCA_958298965.1). Lineage (NCBI taxonomy): Eukaryota > Metazoa > Arthropoda > Insecta > Coleoptera > Chrysomelidae > Chrysolina > Chrysolina haemoptera. The sequence goes on from OY282591.1 coordinate 32,953,219, forward strand.
CCTTCCAGAGGGGTATCCACCAGGCGCTGCAGGTTTTCCAGGTTGTTGTACTCCATTGGGTCTTGTTGGCAATCCTGGGCCTTGCGGCCTTCCTCCTGCGTATCCGGGCCCAGTCCCTGGACTTGTTAGAAATCCTGTACCCTGTGGACTGCCTCCTGGATAGCTAGTTTCACCACCTGGGCCTGTTGGTATTCCTTGAGGCTCACCGCTAGGGTATCCACCACCATTAGCACCAGGCCTTTGTGGTTTTTCACCTGGATATCCTCCTCCTGGTGCTCCGGATCCTTGCTCTGTTGCTGGTCCTCCAGAAGGTTGTGCTGGGAATCCTTCTTGAGGATACCCTCCGACATCTTGTGTTCCTTGTCCCGGCTGATAGCCAACCTGTGGTTGTTGAGCACCAATAATGGAGTAGTCGTATATATTGGCGTTTATTCCGAACAGAGATGGCGCCGAGTTGCAATCGAACTGGTTCCACCAGACGCATACGAGATATTCTTGATGGAAAATGGTTCCGTTAGGACAAAGAAAGTCGAATGTCCTGTTGTTGGAACATACGTGGAATACTTGACATCTGGCTTCAACGTCGGCGTAGTAACCTGGGTATTGCTGTTGGTCGCAGCTGAATGAAGTCTCAACGATGTACGAGAAGATGGGGTAATCCTTGTCAGGTTCTCCAGGAATAGCAGAGTAATCTCCTTCCTCGAATTGACCTTCAGAGGGACCTTGTTCTGAAAAAGCACCTGCTTCACCTGCTGGTGCTGGGAAACCAGCTGTTTGTGCTGGGAAAGCACCTGTTTGACCTTCCTGTTCTGTTTGACCTCCTTGTCCGGGAAAACCACTTGGTTGTTGAGGTCGTGGAAAGGCCCCTGGTTGTCCAGCTCCTGGAAATGACCCTGGTTGGCCACCAGGAAACGTCCCTGATTGTCCTGGGAATCCGCCTTGAGTGCTTGTTGGAATTGATTGTCCTGATGGATATCCATTTTGAGGTCTACCAGGATAACCAGCTTGACCGCCGTTAGATGTTGGATACTGCCCAGATGGTTGAAAAGGTTTTCCAGCTGCTGGGTAGCCATTCTGCTGCTGAGAGCCTGGGCCTGAGAATAATGTGATTAGAGTAAAGTCGGAAAGACTAGGTACGGTAGGGCATGTAATAACATACCTGGAAGAGGTCCTGGAGGTCGATAACCATTTTGCTGCGACCCTGGAAATGGTCGAGGGGTAGGCGTGACACCTTCTGTTCCCGGACTACCATATCCGTTGGTGGTGCCTGTAACGCAGAGAGACGAGACGTTAAATGTAGCAAAGTATTTCATTTCAAGGTTATTGCTTTATGACGTTGACCTAAATACATAACCCAAGATTTTGTGGTCTAGTATGATCAGTCATTTGTTTATCTATGAATATAACTGCCGTTGCAGTTGAAACGTTTGGGGATTTTATATGAAATAAATGATGAAATATTGAATTATTTCGGCAATGTTATTATTTTCATTCTTACCTTGTGGTCCTTGAGGAAATTGTGATTCCGAAGGTCTGCTTGGACCAGGATATCCAGTCGGTCCTTGTGTACTCGATGTTTCTTGAAATCCAGATGGACCTGATGGGTAACCTCCCCCTGTCGTCGATGGGGTTATTCCTTGGGCTTCGGAAAACGGTCGCCCAGGAAAGGGGTAGTTGTACCCTTGTTGAGCCTGAGAACAATAAATATGATAACAATTTATGAACATTTGCTAATACAAACAAAAAAGAAATATCAACAGAACAAAAAATTGTCTTTTTTTTTTTTCGTTAACCTGCTATCATCCCCCTACGAATGGCTGCAATGTTTCTGTAAGTATTTCTTAACTCTATATTTGAAAAATGTAAGCATCTGCAGATTGGCTAACAGCTGTTGTTGATAGGCAATCTGGCAGGTCAATCATATGCATTATGAGCAATGGGGGTCTGAGGATAGATCCTTGTGGGACACCTTTCTTTTCCTAGCTAATGCTGCGATGAATATTGAATCAGACCTGACATTTATCCTCACCTAGTACATAAACGTCTGATGTATATCCAGTGGATGTACAGCATGGATGTTACCTCCATAAATGTCCGGCAATGGTTCACCAGATGTCCAAATACTCTAAATGAAACGATCAGATGAAATTATTCCGAGAATACCCAATGGACGCACATAAGGAACGTCCATTGGACCACTTGGATCCCAAATAGTTCTACTGGACGTACAACATAGGTTTGAATACATCCATTAGAGTCAATAAAAGTACGAAATATACACATGAACGTCTATTGGATGCATAGCATGAACAGGGGCGCACTCAGGATTTTTTTCGGGAAGGGATTATTTTTTAAATTTCCATTTCCAAAGTCCAAAATACATCTCAACAAGACATTTTCTGTGTTTAATAAAGGTATTCCTAAATTTCTCCCCTCCTCTATGCTACAACCAACATGAATAAATACTTATTGAATATACTTACCGCTAAATTTCCTAGTACGGAGAGGAGAACTGTAAAGGAAGAATAATATATTAGTACCTACAATTATTATGGTCACTTGTCATTTTTAAAGCAAACATGAGAAAGTAATCTTGATTCTTGAATCATATTACGCGGTCTCATTTACAGGTGTGTTGGTTTTTAGTTTTTTTCGTTTTTTTTTTTCACTTGACTTGAGATTTTTCCAGCTGTATAACTATTAGTTTCGAAATGAATTACTCATTATTGTAGAAAAGAAATTATTCAAGAAGGCTTTGGAAAATGTATTACATCGTATAAACGGAGAAAGAAAGGTTGAACGGTTTTTTTATATAATTTTCAGAAAACATTCCTTATATTTAAAATCGAAAAATTTCATTGCGCAAAATATCCACCAGCAAAAATTTTACCTCGCGATTTAAGTACCATAATAATAGTTATTTAACGAACAAGTGTATTTATAAGGGCGATTAACAATCGAGATATTTTAACGCGTGAGCGGAGCGAGCGCGTTAATGTTTGAGATTGTTAATCGCCATTTTAATTCACGAGTTTGTTACAAAACTTTTCCGTCGACAGAAGTTTTAAAAATAGAGATATCTTATTTTCATTGTTTATTTATTTAACGTTACGATAAAAAACAATCACTATTTCCTATTTATATTAACTCTACTCAAAGATAGTTTAATTTTTCTCAGTGGTAGTTTTATTTTATTTTTTATTATTTATTTTCAAATTGAAATAAAAAAAAAATTACCCTTGGTGGGTTTTGAACTCTAGACCTCAGTGTTGCAAGCCAGGTGCACTTTACCATTACGCCACGGGACCATATAAGGTTTTGGGTGACAACTGGTGTAATAAACATTTTCTAAAATTTTATTGAAAATTGACAAATAAATAATGACAGGTAGTACTAACCAATATAAAATGTATAAGAGCAATGTATGTTGGGTTGCATATAATCAAATCGTTGATTAATAGAAAATCATTCATTAACAGGGGTCATTAATCAACGATTTTGAGTGCTTTAAAATACATCATAAATGAACGGTCGACGGAAAAGGTAAATAAATGTTCTGTTGTGGACTGGTTGAACTGTCACTTGTCAAATGTGCTTATAACTTAAAGAAATAATGAATCATATTTTTCGTATTTCTTATATATGCAGTGAAGCAGCTGATTAAAAAAAAATGTGCGCCTATATGAAGTCCGCATTAATTATCAATCTAGTTGATCCTGTATTATATCTACCTATATTGTGAAAAATATCTAACCGTCGAACAATTATGTTTAAAAAAATGTTACTCTTCTCAAAGGCTAGATAGAGAACGTATAGGAATTTGAAAAAAATCCGAACAGTTGGAAAATATTTTGTTCTGAGGCCTTGGACCCCCCTCCTTCTCGAAAAAGTCACGAAGACTTTCGAAAATGAAATCTGAAAAATCTGTAAAATTAGTGAAATATATCGGATAGGTAGTCGAACAATTCCAATTGAAAAAAAAGATTTAATATGCATAAAAAAACTGGAAAGGAACGAGGATTGTTTAGGACAGGGAAAATAACTCAAAAAATAAAAAAAAATTGTGATAAACATCAAATCGTCGTATCTTGACCTATATATGTATATATAGGGTGTTTCCGAAATTGGAGCAATAAAAAAATGGTTTGTTATATGGACCATAATGTATCAATAAATGGCAAGAATTTTCGTTTTTGAAGAAGTCAAAAATTTTCGAAAATTTTTATGAAATTTTATGAAGTCGCTTTCAGTTACCTTTGTTTGGGAGGCACTGGTTTGATTCTCCAAGATACAGCATGTCTTCCCGCTAGCAGTGCTTCAGCGCGGTTTGCGCAGGCTGCAGACCTCTTATCTGTGATTTCCGAAAAAATCTTGAAAAGTCTTTGAAAAAGTATTTTTTTTCGCCAAAAAATATTATTTCGTTTCGTTTTCTTTTGTCATCTTCTACTTCCCATTTCATTTTTTGATCCAATTTCAGAAACACCCTGTATATGTATCAAGTAAAGTGCCCCTGAGATCAGTTTACTGATAAATGAGTGATGTAAGTTCAACGTATAACGAAATAAAAATAAGTCCAACTGCACAACATTCCCCATTATTTTATTATAATATTGAGCGATGTCTTTCTTTCTTCGTGTGAACTAGCACAAATTGATTAACAGATTGTTGAAGTGTCATATAACATTGGAGAAAAGAACATTATGTAGCCATGAAGTATTGAAATAAATAGTTCATTAGGAAAGTTTGTTATACAGTGTCCATCCCCAAACGCACCTTAGGGAAACTTCCATATTACAGGTTTTTTGTAAAAAAAAAAATATTTTCGACATGAAAACCTTCCCAAAATAAATGTCATCAATTAGCGCTGAGATATTTTGATGTTTCATAACAAAAAATAAAAATAACATTATTGCACCAATAATTACAAATTTAAATGAAAACTTTATTTTACAAACTTTTTGTACCGTAATTAACATAATAGCTGGGCAATGATAATGATAATCGTAACAATACACGCTTTTTTAATAAACCGTTATATGAAGCGCGTCTTTTATTAAGCAAATTGCATTTTTTAAATTATTGACTTGTATACATCAAAGAACACATGTAGTGGCATTTCTCACCTATTGCCTTTCCTAGCTGGTCCATTTTGGATTCCTGAAACTTTCAAAAAAGGTTAGTGACAATCCCACTAATGTATAATAATTCCCATTTGCGAGTACAAAAATCGTAGTTTGCTATCGGCTACATAGGAAGGAACAGAAATGCAAGTGGATAAAAATATCGGATAAATTACGTTACCATAGCAACGCTAGCATTTATACTGTTCGTTCATCAAGCATCGCGCGTCGCATCAGTTTGACAATTGAAATCGTCAAAAACAGAATTAAACAGCAAATAATATTCCAGTAAGTTTGTCGTGATTTTGATTTGGTTCTTTCTAAACATTATTCTTCTACTTATTGTTCTTTTAGTTTGTTAAATGAAGTTTAATTGAATTGATTGTTCTATTCATGGGATTGTATTAAAAAATACCATACGAGCTCAGATCTAGCGGGATATTTTTTACGATGGTTTTCTTACTTACTTAAATATAGGTAATTTAGCTCGATCTGTTCTGACAAATCACTCGAGCTATGCTCGTTAAATTGCCAATGAAAATAAGTATTCGAAAACAACCACGAAAAATATCCGGCTAAGGTATTACCCCCGATAATTTACCTCATGTATAAAATCGTCAATTTTGGCAGTTTGATATCGAATAAATGAATGGTGTCATCTAGTGTTTGTCGAATACTAGATGGTTGTTAGAGTATTTAAAGAAGAAGGCCTATACCTATACAAGGGATATTAACTATTAAGTCCACTAGGACACCAAATTTCATAAGAGAAACAAGATGTCCTGCAATACCAGGACCATGCTTATTGCCATAATCCTATACAATAGGAATAATTGGGTCGAAAATCCATCAGAAAACAACTACTTTCCTGGCTAATACCACGACGAACGTTGAATTACATCTAATGAATTTCCGTGCAGAGTCCTACAAGGATGTCTCCGCAAATGCTAGTTGCATGGAAATGTTCATTGAAACATTTGGACCACCTATAGATCGATTTCTGGGTTCTTGCCCTCATCAGTAAAGGGTAGGTCTCTGCAGACAATAACTAATGTCTGCAATGTATGGCAATAAGCATGGTCCTGGTATTGCAGGACATCTTGTTTCTCTTTTGACAAGCTTATTGTGAACAATGCAATGCAGATTTCTTTAACCAAATTTCATGGCTGAATTTCCATTTTCAGAACCAACTAATCTTATTTTTTCAAGGTCAAAATCTTAGAAAACTTCTAACTACACCACTGGATTCGCAACATTTTCAAATGGTTCATATGGAGATTGCGTCGAAATGTGCCAATCAATAAAAAAGTTATAGGGGATTTCATCAATGTGTACAACATTCTCAGTCTCAGTCCAAGCACAGGCGATGCTGTCTTCTTCTTCCTGAGAGGACTATACTGGCATACTAGCGCCTCGGATAGCACATACTTGGTATTTTTTTATTAATAAGAACAAAATCATTAACATTTTTTTTCAACTTTTTTCACGTTACCTAATTATCCTTATAAAAATGAAAAATTGCCTACGCCCATGTTTATAAAAACTTGACAGAATACGAGGAGCCTCATTTTTATTTAAAAAAAAGGAAGCTTCTTATGTCAAAAAACCATTGGCATACCATTAGGCCATTCGTACTCACCCTAAAGGTATGCCAATGGTTTTTCGAGTTTTTAGTTTCATTACATCATTCACGAAACACATGATTAATATCGTATCGAAACACATAATTTTCAAACAAATGACGAACACTTTTTTTAATATGACGAACCTACGACGACTCTTTGATACATGCAATATTATTTCGGGAGGATATACGGCAATATTGTTCTCCAAAAGGCATACTGAGTAAAATCGTATCCAAAAATCTGTCACTACCCCCAGGTCTATCATATGATTATCGCACTCGTGTGAGACGAGTCACTTTTCACACTAGTAATGTAATATACTATTTGTTGGAATGTGGAATGTGGAAAATGAAGAATTTGCCACACATGTGTAGTAAAACATCTTAATTTCAAACCGTTTTGATAGCTTGAGTCAATTTTCCGCAGAAGTAGTGATAATCCAGTAGGTACGATTGGGTTTTGAGGCGAGGATCGATTTTAGCACCACCAAGCTTGGTATGCTAGTAGTTGTAACTATGATAAACCGAAATTCCATGAGTGGTACATATTTTGTTTCGTTTAAAAATAAATAAATAGATTTTGCTGTATCTTGGAAAGTATATGATTTATTGGAAGAACAACTCGACACGGTGAAAGACAATTCAATTCTCGACAAAAATGATTCCTAGTAATTTCTAATGAAATGCGCTCGTTTCCTCAGAAAACGTGATTGAACGCCTACATCAAATTTCAGGTTCACTCTTACCCGCTGCTGAAAGTTCAGGCGGAGCCGAATATTTGATTGGTCACAACTCTGCTAAAAATGATCGGAGAAGGAAAAGGAAAAGTTCATATCGTTTCTGAAGACTTCTACCTTCTCATGCAAATATAATACGCGAGTATTTGAGTACCTCAAAAAGTGTTTTGTCACACTTCACGGAGATTTTTGCGGATAATCCGAAAATCACGAATAATTTAGTAAATATGGAATTATTATACTGAAGCAGCAACCCATACCCTCTTTGGACTATATGCAACAATTTTAGAGTAGTGTAATAAGTGCCCGCTTATACATGCAAAAAAACTTTGTTCAACTCCTGCCTCATATTCAACTTACTCATAAAACTGTCATTATCTTCAGTAAATAATGCTGGAAATATTCGCTTATTCTGCATATATGTTTAATAATACTAGTATGAGTGATTATTTTCAACATTTACTGAAGAAATTGCCGGGATTATGGGCTGAAAACTGAGGCAGGAGTAAAACCCAGTTTTTTCTTTGTCATGTATAAGTTAGACTTGTCTCACTAGTCTGCATATGGTCCAAAGAGGGTACTGATTCCTGCTTCAGTATAATTATTTCATATCAACTAAAATATCCATGACTTTCGGATCCTCCGTAAATATCGTAGAAGGGTTATGTGAAGTGGGACAAAACACATGAGAAAGTGGAAGTCTTCAGAAACGATATTCAGTTTTCTTTTCCTTCTACTATAATTTTTAGCCAAGTTATGACAAATCTAATTTTTGGTCCTGCCGGAAATTGCAGTGGCAGATAAAGGTGAGCCTGAAATTTGATATCGGAATCCAATCAGGTTTTCTGAGAAAACGAGCCCATTTTATGAGAAATAACTAGGGACATTTCTTGTGGAGAATTGAATTACCTTTCGCCTTGTTGAAATTCTTTCTTGAAAAATCTTATACTTTCCGAAACAACAGCAAACAATTAAAAATTTTTTTGGGTTCCACCCCTGATTTTTTGGTAAACAATTTTTTTTTCTAACAATACATGATACCAAGAAGTCATGTGCCGAGTTTCACAGTGCTACGATTCATTCTTCACTTGTGGCTAACATTCGTCTGTGGTTACTGTACTGTGAGTAACTCCTGTTTTACCCAATAAATGTACCTAAAAGTTTCCACTGCACCCCAAAACTCCCCCACAACTGACAAAACACACCTCCGCACAGACAACCAATGAACTAACCTTTTTCTATTCTATTCCACTGAACCGTTACAATTACACTGATTCAGAGTAAATCTCTCGATGCTTTTATAGAAATCAACCCCGATCGGTGGCATCTTCAAAGAAGTCACCCACCTCCAAAAATCGGCGTATAGGTAATGTTAGATAATTCCGTGGGAGAGAGAGGGGCCACTGGAACAAATCTGCGAGTTCTCTACTAGAATTCGTTTCGATTTACATGAAGATTGTGTATGGAGAATCTCGAAGATAGCCAAAGGGCCTTATCTCGGTAAAGTCGTATAGGCGCTCTGGGGCCTGATTCTCAAATGTCTACTACCCTATGTCGCATGCGACAAAATATTTCTATCTCCTTTTAATGCTTGGTCGAGAAAAGTGATAGAAATATTTTATCGCATGCGACATGGGGTAGTCGACATATGAGAATAGGGTCCCTGTGCACAAATTGGGGTGACTAACTTCACTCTTGACTCTGATTGGCCTGTCAAGTTCGGCGTTTTCAGATTTGTCTATGTGACAGTTGAACGTCAAATATAAATAATCACGCCGTTCACGCATTTTAGAATGAGCAGATTTGGGAAGAATTCTTCAGAATTATTCAACAAAAAAGTTGTTGAAAATGTACCGAATTTCAGGTTTTTTTCCTTCACTTAAGCGGACTTAAGCGGACTCGTTGTGTTCTCGAGAGCAATTCAGTTTTGTTCAAAAATAAATCCACAGACTTATCGTGGTAACGTCTTGTTGTGTGAAATTGGTTCTGAAGAGCCTGCTTCCCAAATTTTCCGATATCCCCGATGAGCTCGGAAGAGCGAAATAAATTTTTGTCGAGAAAAATGTTTTGAATAAGATTCCCCATTTTTCGTTTATTTATATGAAATTTCAATGAAAACTATAGGTAATTGAAAATGCAAATTTTCACCTTCAGATTTTTTTCTTTCAGTTGGGGTCTTTTCACAATATCTATCAGATATGGTTCAATTTCCAGCATGGCTTTAGCCGGAAAATTCTGACTTCGAGGTCGGAATTTCATTAGTTTCCAAATTTAAAGTCGGAATTTTAATAATTTCTGACTTCTAAGTAGGAATTTTATTATTTTCTGACTGAAAAGTCGGAATTATATTATTTATTTTTCACTTGCCCGGGGCGTTATGGAGGGCATTATGAATCATAACGCCCGCTAAATGTTTTTTCTGTAGTTCAATAAATTAATTACTCAGAAAAGTTTTATTCATAAATGTACATAAAAAAGGGGCTAATTATTTTCTCTCAAATAGAAATTACAATTTTCAAATGTTCCTGAAAAATTAGTACCAAGTTTGAAGTTCTGTGAGTTGACCGATGATGAACTCCTCAATGTAGATTCGGTTTCGTTCAGCGTCATTTTATTAAATAAACAACTCTTAGCAACCTCTTCGATGTTTCCATGGCAATTGCATAGAAGCTCACTTATGCTCAGTTGCCGACCAACACGCAGTAAATACTATGAGAAGAAATTTATGAAGTAAACAACGTCGTCTAAGATTTTATTAATAAAAAAAAATTATATGGCAATCTATTTTCCTTTTTCTAATTTAAGAACGAATTTTTTAATAAACTTTTTAATAAAAAATTAAAATTGAAGTCTCCAAATTTGAAAGAAGGAGACTAATTACTTATTTGACGACTCTGTATATTGTCTTTGATTGTGTCAAATGTTAGTTGTTCAAATATTTTTGCTATGGGGAAATTGTGAAAATAAATAAACAAAAATTAGCTAAGAGAAATAAATTTTTCATTATACAGTGACCGCCAAAAAGTATGTACCATATGGGGAAAAAGTTTATTATTAGAGTATTGAAAAAAAAATTCTTGGGAAAAGTTTGTGCATGTTCGATAACCTAAAAAACGATTTTGACACATGTCACGTGATCGCTGGTATGGCGGCAAATTGAAAAAAATTACTATGAAAAGGCAAAACGTGGGGTAAAATGGCAAGATATCAAAAAAATTTATTTGAAAAAGTTGCTTAGAATTCAATTTCATATACATATACAGAGTTTCATGTGAGAAAATTGGAAATAGTATTTTTTTTTAATTTTCCTAGCTGTATAAAAATATCAAATTATTTTTTTATGAATAGCTTGACCATACTGAAATATTTGCATTTTAATAATAATAACAAAACTTTCTCAGTTTCTCTACACCAGAGAGCACTAAATTAAAAAAAAATATTTTCTCAGAACCCTTGCTGTTGTTCGTATCTAACAGTTACATCAGAATTCCACGATTCTTGCGATGATAGGGAAATCCGAATATATCGTGTTTTTCCGATTATAATCAATTTTTGATGATAATCGTGCACGAACGTTTCACTTCGCACATAATCTTAAAAATAATGCGTCAAATCAAAGAGGTTAGAGTTTTCAACATTACGTGCGAAATGTAACGCTCTTGGCACGATGATCATCGAAACTTGATTATAATCTGGAAAACACCATGTTTCTGGAGTGTCATGTCATCACAATGGTCGTGGAATTCTGGTATAACTGTTAGATACGAACCAATGTAACAGCCAGGGTTTTGACAAAATCCAATTTTTTTAATTTAGTGCTCAGTGGTGTGGAGAAAATGAGAAAGTTTTGCCATTATCATTGAAATACAAATATTTCAGTATGGTCAAGCTATTCATAAGATAATAATTTGATATTTTTATACAGCTAGGAAACCAGCTGTCGTCATCTTACGAACGGCAGCCCTCAGAAGTCTAAACTTGTGCGAGCCGAGGATTAACGAGGTCTTACCTTTTAACGTGCGATTCCTAGCACTTTCTCGGGCCATCAGATGAAAATCTGTAGCCGCTAGGATTCGAACCGACTCGACCAGCAGTCAATGGTTTCGAACGCGACAGTCTCAACCCTGAGCTACTTGGCCATTTGAATACATTATGAACTTCTGTTATATAAAAATTGATTTTTTCAATTCGGTTTCATTCGATTTTGTTTCCCCAGCATGCGATGAGCGAACTGTCAAAAAACAAATGAAATTGATCCTCATAAAAGAACATACTTATCCAGTGAGCTTGAAACAAGGTTGATTATTCTCTCCTGCGCTGCGCAGCGAAATAATATACAATTATACCACGAGCTCGATATCCATGGTTGAACTGAAATTCTGACCCAAAACTGACCGACGTTTGAATATTGTTTCGATTTCAAAATATTAGTCGGTGCGGTGTGACATGGAATTCGATAGATGAGAAGCTAATTATTATAATAATGTAAATTGGTTGTACTTCGCAGAAAATTTGCGAGTATCTCCAACAGGTACTTTTCGATTAATAACTTTTTGAATCTTGAAAAATTTTCAATTTAAAATACTAATTTTTGAAAGCTTTCATTAAACTTGTTCGTATATCGTAGGTATGTCTTTCTGTTCTTCTGTCCTTCCAATTTTGCACACTAGGAATCAATGACAATAGAATCATAAAAAAAATTACCCGCCAGCCTCCCGAAGGCTTGATAGAGGAAATTGAAAATTACAATGAAAAAAAAAAAAATAGGTCGGTAGGGGGGATCGGATTCCTTCTTCTCGACACTAGCGAAAATAAAATAGAAAAATCCGTGAAAGTAGTGAAAAATATGGAATTATCGAATAATGTCATTTAAAAAAATTATACTCCCCAACCCTCTCTTTTTCGAAAGAAATAGCCAAACCTCTGGGCACCTGACGTTTTAAACAAAAAATTCATTTTTTAGCTCAGAGAAACCATAACCTAACTTCTTAGGGACATTTATTTTTTTGTGAGTTGGTAGTGAAACGCCGAAAACTATGTAAAATTCAAATATGAGCGAGAATTGTCCTTCATTTATATGTTTTGTTGTTGAATTTGCGCCATTTTACATATGCGAATAAAGTTCAAAAAGTGTGACTGAGAATTTCAAATGAATAAAACGATTAATTTCGACGATGTCGAAATCCTCTTCTCTCTACACGTATCATCCCACAAAGAGGGCGTTGAGGCAAATAGCTATCACAAAAATAACAACTACTCTTCCCTAAGAACATTGGATTACATCTGACATTTATTTGTGCAAGAGGACAAGTTCTAACTATTGTTATTGAGCTCTGAATATTATCCCCCATATGGTATTTTTTGTTTTTCAATAATTCGTAGTTTTTCAATCATTTTTTCTCCTTCAACTTTTCAGATCTCTCAAAATTTTCGACTTTTTTCATCTTTTTTGCGTTTTGAATTCTTCGATTCATTTGTCGTTATGTCAAACATGACATAACAAGACAAAAATGGAAATGGAAATCGAATCTCATATGGTATTCATCTAATTTATTTAAATTATCAAAATGCGTCATTGTTATGTTGGAAAGTTATGTATAATGAAAGTTATTATTACATTCAATAAAAAAAAATGATTATTTAATGAAAATTTATTATTTTTCGTAGAGCGCTTTTGATCAAGTAGGCTATCAGTGACCTTCAAATCTTCGTATAGATACCAAAACGTGCGAAAGCTATCTCGAACAGTCAAACGTCAGAGTTCACTTTTGAGTATGACATTTTTTATGCGTCTAATGAGAAATTAGAGCTCAATTGTTCTTACGTTTTCCACAACAGAAGGAAATGGAGTTTTCAATTATTTCAGATACGCCCAAACTTGTCCAATGACTTTCAGGAAAAATATTTTGATTTTAGTTTAGCCCATTTTTCCATAATTATTTCCTGATTCAAAAATATATCATTAACGGACATATTTCCGGAAAAATACATGTCTTTGATATTTTTCAAACTCCTTCTAATGAGATCTCATTTAATATGCGTCTATAATTGACCGAAAAAAGCATAAAAGACAAGGTCCTTCAAAAAACCCGACGTATCACAAATAACAATGACGAGTATTCTCATTATTCTGTCCATTATGCCGCTGGTGAAAGGTGCCTTATATCTCAAAGCTGTACAGGACGAAACATCTAAAATATCGTTGAATAAATGTATCCTGAAGATCAGCTCGAGATTATTCACGACAGACAACGGTATCACCGTTTCTCTCCCAAGCTCACAATCAAACTGGCGATCTATATCTGATTCTACCAGAAAACTTCTGTCAAATATATCCCAGCCTATGAAGTGGTCGTTAGTGGTCAAAACAACGAAGAAACAGTACCAACCAACTGCATCCTTTTCCAAACTACGCAGCAATTCCAACAACTTCATAATCTTTTTGAGAGACAATGTCGAAAAAGATATGAACCTGAACATCCACTCCTGGTACCCGCTGATAGCCAGATTCATTGTGACAACACTGACAGTTTTCGACAATGCCTCACAAGTCTCCGAAAAAATCATTCAGCCGCTCTGGAAAAAGAGCATACTCAGAGGAATCCTCTTGGCTCCAAACTCGAACAACAACGATGTATTTGATATATACAATTGGTACCCGTTCCATGGTACTAACTGTGGAAGAGACGCTGGATATATCAAGATAATCGACCAGTGTTCACACGGAAAGTTCCTCAAAAATACCCCACTGATTCGAAAAAAAGTTCTGCCGAAATATTTCACTGGTTGTACTTTGGTTGTGGGGTATATTAACGTATCACCTTACATAATTGAAATGAAGAATAACAGTGTCGAGACAGGGGACTATAAAGATACCAAGTACGGCATTGAAGTAAACTTAATCAACTTGGTCGCCAAAAGTATGAAGCTTCGAGTTTTGTACATCCAATCTAGAGGCTGGGGAGATGTTCTGTGGAACGGTACTGCGACTCAAAATCTGAAGCTACTCCTAGATTCAAAAATAGACATTGCAGTTGGTTCGTACTCGGTTACGACGACTAGGTCTTACTTTTTCGATTCCACATTTCCCTATAAGAGTGACGATTTGGTCTGGTGTGTTCCTCATTTTTTGATAAACACTAGTAATATCGCGGATATGCATATAGGCCACATATCGCTCACGATTATTATTGTTTTGTTTGTTGTTTTGATTATGTTGATCTGCTACTCCAGTAAGTTGTTGAAAGACGAATATGCTAAGACTCCCGGAGATATTTTTCTATGTATGGTGGCAATTCTGACAGCTGTAGCATTGAATTATAAATTCAAAACCTCTCCGGGTCGCTTGACTTTTATTACTGCAGTTATTTTGGGTTTTTATTTGGACACTGTGTTCCAAACACACCTGACCAGTGTTCTTAGCAGTAAATCTTTCTACGAGAAGTATGGAACTTTTGAAGATATCAAAAAACACAACTTATCTTTCTTGTTCGTACCGAACAATAAAATGTATTTCGAAGATCCCATGTACGAGGATCTACTACAAAAATGGGTGGAATGCCTTGATTATGAAAAATGTGTCCAGAATATAGCTGTTCGAAGAGACATTGCCTTCTGTGCTTCAAGAGTTATAGTGGAAAGTATAAGCAAAAACCTAGTTTCGTCGAAAAACGAACCCCTGGTATATTGCTTCGGGAAAGTCATGACATTATCGAAGAGTATGCTGATGGAGAAAGGATCTTATTTATTTTATTCTGTCGATGGGCTTATGGGGAGAATACAGGCAGCTGGCTTGATCACCAAGTGGGAAAAGGATGTGAAAAGCTTGAGAAAACGTAAAGAAATTTACGATATTGACGTCGGCAATGGCGACGAGAATAATTTGTTGACTTTCACAGACTTAATGCCAGCATTTAAGCTCTTAGGATTACTCTACTGTGTTTCATTATTGGTGTTAGTATTAGAAATAGTGAATTATAAATATCAATCACGTTTCACTGAATAATTTTTAGCTACTATTGAGTGAGCACTGGCAATTTTTAGGAGTACCTCAAAGTAGAAAGTGTCTCTAAAATATCACTACATATTTATCTTATAATAACTATCATTCCAACATACTGACTTTCATTATTCTTTCCACTCGCGCAAAGCTTCATCATAGAGGATGATTAGAAAATCTTCATTTGGTAAGCTACCTGTATGACATTTTTATTGTATGAAACTTTTTTTACAACTTTTATCTGCATTTTTTCCTCTTTTAATACTTTTTTAACTATGTGACTTTTTAATGCATTAGATTTTTCTAACTTTTCTAGAGTTTCAACTTCTCAGGACTTTTCATTTCCGCAAATTGACGGAATTTCACAAGGGAAAATTTCGTGTTAATAATCCAAGATCGTGGAAGATTCAGTAAGAACGTTTTTCATCATAATGAAACTGCAAAATTATAGATTATAGATCAGTAAGAGCTACTGATAATTGTTCGAAGGTATTTTCTCTATATGTTCTCTATATGTTCGCAGGTGTTATATAACTAAGTATAGAAGATCGTACAGTTGTTATTAATTAAGTTATGTTCACTTAAATAGGTGGAACCTTGTTTTTTTTGCATTATATATCTTCAAGTGACAAGTGTTATTTTCATTTTTAAAGCAAAATCATTATTTCTACATAAATATATCCACTTAATATTATTGCGCGAATGAAAAATATTTACGTTGTAGGTTTCACGATTTACGTTTTACGTTTTACGTTTTAAGTTTCACGTTTTACGTTTTACGTTTTACGTTTTACGTTTTACGTTTTACGTTTTACGTTGTACGTTTTACGTTGTAAGTTGTACGTTTTACGTTGTACGTTGTACGTTTTACGTTTTACGTTTTACGTTTTACGTTTTACGTTTTACGTTTTACGTTTTACGTTTTACGTTTTACGTTTTACGTTTTACGTTTTACGTTTTACGTTTTACGTTTTACGTTTTACGTTTTACGTTTTACGTTTTACGTTTTACGTTTTACGTTTTACGTTTTACGTTTTACGTTTTACGTTTTACGTTTTACGTTTTACGTTTTACGTTTTACGTTTTACGTTTTACGTTTTACGTTTTACGTTTTACGTTTTACGTTTTACGTTTTACGTTTTACGTTTTACGTTTTACGTTTTACGTTTTACGTTTTACGTTTTACGTTTTACGTTTTACGTTTTACGTTTTACGTTTTACGTTTTACGTTTTACGTTTTACGTTTTACGTTTTACGTTTTACGTTTTACGTTTTACGTTTTACGTTTTACGTTTTACGTTTTACGTTTTACGTTTTACGTTTTACGTTTTACGTTTTACGTTTTACGTTTTACGTTTTACGTTTCACGTTTCACGTTTCACGTTTTACGTTCTACATTTTCAATTTTTTTACAATGGGTTTGCTAGGATTAGTGTACAGATAGACATGTTGACTGGTGAGTGAGTCAGCGTCTGTGATATAAATATATTGGAAAAAATTGACGGCATATAGGCAGATGTTAAATTTCCAGAAAAACAGGTCTCCTTGAGCGCAGGATTTGAACCCACGACCTCTGGATTGACGGTTCAATCTCTACCAACTGAGCTACCGAGAAGACTCCTGCTGAATATCGCTATATAATGATTGTGATAGGGTGAAAGGTATAAATGGTTCTTGATGATCACTGAAAACGCATGAGTTTCTACCCTTCCTATAACTCTCTAACACATCACAAACGTTGTAGTTTGGCGGTGACAGTACTAACATACAAATTATAGGAAGAAGCGTGTTCCCGATATGCAGTGGAACGCATGTACTCTCGGTAGCTCAGTTGGTCGAACACTGAACCGGAAAATTAAGGTCGTGGGTTGAAATCATGCCCGAGCAAAATGTTTTTTCTAAAATTTTAACATATGTCTGTATGCCGCTGATTTTTCCCAATATATTTATATCTCAGGTGATGAAAGGTCTGCATCTAATGATTACATTTATTCCGCTGGAAACAAATCTGAAGCTAGGTGGCATATAATAAATTTTGAAAGAAATAAGACAGAATCTACTTACCTAATTACTAATTAAATCCATTTCCAAGTCTTACTTTATCACCTCATCATTCCACCACTATAAATTTTTTCAACAAAAACTAGTTGACGAGTTGATTTTAATGAGGAAAATGTTATCAAGATCTATTTTAACATCACTGATCGTGGAGATAAATTATACATTGTGTCTTCACAATAGATAATTCTCATCAGAACGCTTTACCAGAAACTCATTGATTATGCAGCTTTAATTGTCATGAACATATTTGAAAATCCTTCTACAATTGATTCGGATTAATAGTATGCTGCGAAGAAGGTGATCAACATCAACAGTGAATATGATCAGCGTTTTCATTGTACTGTTGATTGTTTCATCAGTGGATTCCAGAATATCCAGGAGAGTTGAAAAAACAAAAATGATAGCATCTCTGCATCGATGTATCCTTGCGACTAGTCTGAAATATTTCGCCGAAAATGAACCAGTTGTCTTCTTCTTGAGTACGAGTCCTCACTTCAAGAGTCTTATTCGGGAGTTTACCCACACAATGAAATGGTCTCTAGCCGTGATAACTGCAAAAGAGGGTTGTCGAGAACCCAACAGCCACCTGAAATCGCGGGTAACACTAAATAACGTTCTTATCATATGGGAAAATACTACGACACTCGAGAATCTACAAGAATTTTTTTGGAGGCACCCACCAATAAATAGAATCATCGTTGTCTGTGAAAATTCGTCACTCGTTGACAGCATCATCAATATACTATGGAAAGGTAGAGTTCTAACGGCAATCTTTTTGGCCAAGAGTTATACAAATCCCGAAGAATTTGTCGTCCATAAATGGTACCCTTTTCGTAACACTGATTGTGGAAAAAAAGCTGGTGATGTGAAAGTAATTGATCAATGTTCTCACGGCAAATTTGTAAAGAATGTTAGTCTTCATTACAAACTTCCTCGAAGACCTAGCAGTAGGGGTTGTACTTTGGTTGTAGGATACGTTAGTATTCCACCTTACGTATTGCATGAGGAGAATGGCAGTAGCGGAATCACGGATTATATCAATACCATGCATGGTATCGAAGTCAACTTGGTAAATTTGGTTACCAGGTGCTTGAAGCTTGAGGTTTCGTATGTTGAGTCTGACAGAATGGGAGATGTTGATCCGAATGGAAAGGTAACAGGGAATTTGAAAATGCTGGAGGAATCCAAAATAGATATTGCAATCGGTTCATATTCAATAACCCCAAGAAGGTCATACTACTTTGTTGCAACTTTCCCGTATAAATATGATCACCTGGTCTGGTGTGCACCATATTCAATGATTAGTACTTTGGCGAATTATCAGCAATATCACATGCCATTCATTATAACTGGGGTGATATTGGCTGTCCTTAGTGTACTGCTTTGGGTGTTCAGTAGGTTGGTGAGGGCAGAAAAGAATGTCATGACCGCAGGAAAAGTATTTCTTTGTATCACAGCAGTTCTATCGTCTGCACCAATTGACCACAAAATCAGAACTTCGAAAGTTCGTGTGATTTTCATATCCACGGTTATTTTCGGTTTTTATGTAGGCATCCTGTTTCAGTCTCATGTGACCAGTGCATTGAGCAACACTGTCTACCAGCAAAAGTTTTCCTCCTACGAGGACATCAACAGATACAACTTGACGAAAATGTACATGGCGAATATTGAGAGGTATTTCCAGGAGCCCGAGCTGACAGATCTGCGCGAGAATTGGGTGGAATGCATCCAGTATGGAGAGTGCTTACGGTATGTGGCATGGAGAAAGGATTCAGCTTACTGTCTACCACAAGAAGTGGCGAATATTTTCATTAAACGTTTTGTTTCACTTGCCAACCAGCCTCTGGTGCATTGTTTCGGGAATATCGTCCCTTTGCAGAAAACTATGCTGATGAACAGGGGGTTTCTGTGGTTTATCGCTGTAAATAAAGTTGTTGAAAGGATCGTGTCTGCTGGTTTGATCGCCAAATGGGAGGCAGATATCAGAAATTATTGGAGCCATAGGGAAAAGTATGCTGTTGAGCCAGAAAGTGACGATTGTAAACTACTGATTTTAGAAAATTTCTTGCCAGTTTTCAAATTTCTACTCATAGCCCACTGCTTTTCTTTTGCAGTATTTATTATGGAATTGGTAGTATATGCAAGACGTACTATACCATACATCAATTAATATTTTACGGTTGAAGAGTATCGGCATGCAGATGGAAAACCTATTCGAATAAAAGTTCTGCTGTTTGAGATGAAATATTCATTTGGAATAGAAAATCTCAGTAAATGAATAAAATCGTTTGATTATACAGTGCGTTCATGAAGTAACCCCCCCTGTTAACTTTTAACGGATTGGAATTTTTCGTTGAATTTTTTTTTGGTGGAATGGTTGTTCATGAGCTATATTTTGACACCAAAAAATGTATTTGTTTTACAAAATGGCGTATGTGTTCTTATCGCAACTTTTTTTATATTTTTAGCGCTGACATAATTTTCAGTGATTAAAATGCCAGAAAAGAGAAAATCTATCGTTTTTGACAGTATATTATTTCTACATTGTTAAAATTTCTAGAATGGTGAAAAGGGGGACATTCTCCATGAAAATTGAAAAATGAAAAATGTGGTTTATTTGTAATATCTAACAGAAAACAACTACTTCTCCGGCACAAGCCACACTGGACATTGAACTACATCTGATAGATATTGTGAAAAGACTCTAACTGAAAAGGAAAGAAAAAATCTGAAAGTGAAAATTTGCATTTTCATTCAGATAGCTAACTATTTTAATTCTTTCTAGTTTTCCTTGAAAAAATCATTAAATAAATTAGATAAGGAGAATGTTATTAAAAAAATATCACTCACAGAAATTGTTCATTTCATTGAAGCAAGGTTCGCTTCTCTCGCATTTAATCCCCAATACATTTTGGTCGACAAAAATCTATTTCGCTTTGCCAAGCTCTTCAGGAGGACCTGCTTCTCCCGCCAGACCTATAATATTCATATGTCTGTTAAGCCTACAATGGCCTGTCAGCAGACCTACTACTTGTCTGACGATCCTCCTTTGATAGCTGAGGAGTTCTGTCGTGAATTTTGGCGAGCGTCTTTTGATGAACTCCTTGGCCTGTCTCAATCCTGGTCGGGTTTCCCAACACTCTTGAGATTTGTTTTGTACCCAGTGATTGGTGTGAGCTTTTGTGGTGGATTTTGCTACGCCGCAGAAGGGTTCCGGCCCAATGAGCGCTGCCGAAGTGCCTTCTCTGGCTAGTGTGTCGGCCCGCTCATTGACCAGGTGTCCCTCGTGGCCTGGCACCCAAGCTAGGGTCACATTGTTACGACTACCCAGCTCGGTCAGATCACACAAACAGTCCCAGACCAGTCAGCTTGACTGTCGGAGTAGATGGCCACTGTTTTGTTCCTTATCTCTCGTCTCAATATTTCTCCGAGACAGTGTTGTATAGCCGTTACCTCTGCCTGAAACACTGTGGCGTATTTTCCAAGACTAAGCTGGATATTAATCCTAGGCTTTGCCCCGTAAACTCCAGCGCCGACTCCGTTATCTGTCTTTGACCCGTCTGTATACCAGACCGATTTTGCATTCACGGGTGACAAATAAGAACAACATTATACTGACTATTTCACTCATCTTAAAATTCTCACCTAATCTGACCAATCGGAAGCCAAAGACAACTCCATGACGAAATTAATACGTTTGACAGTTCGATCAATAATAAATATAGCTGGATATGTCAGAATGAGTCGCTTCACTGCAAATTCAAATGAAATTATGAAACGAAACATTATAATATTGACGATTTTAATAATTTGTTTATGACTGTCATACATTGTTCGTATTTATATTAATGAAGAAACTTTATTCGTGAAATAGTCTAATAAAATTCATCTCGTGATTGAATTTATCTCATAAGTCTGTGTTTTATTTCTGAACTCAACTGAACTCAAGCTTGTTGCTAATATAAACAACAAGCTTTCGGAATCTGCTATAATTATCAACCTTGGGTTATTACTACTGATAACAGTAAAAACAGTAACATACGATAACGATAACAGTAAAAATAGATTAAAATAGATAGATGGTGCTGTAGGTTTTCCGGGTTTTCCTGCAGCTGAAAAGTGAATACCCCACCAAAAATCAGTAAGTCGCCCCGGAGCGCCACGGCAAATAATAATAATAGCCGTCCTCTACCCGCACAGGCCATGCCTTTGGGTACACTCTACGAGTGTTTATGAGGGAGTATTATTATTATTATTATTATTATTATTATTATTGCAAGGAAGACCTGATATACTTTTAAACAGTTCAACCACAAGTATTTCCAACTCATTTCTCTGATCACGCTTTAGTTAAAACTATTTTCGACTTCAACCCCTCACCTTCAGTGTCAAGGAACAAAATTACATATCGTCCTTTGAAAGAAATAAATTTAGCAAATTTTGAAAACGACTTTTCTATGTTCCAGTGGAATCTAATATTTGAAAATGAAATTATTGACGATAAAATCTCTTTACTCACTGATTACATGTTACAACTCTTGGATATACACGCTCCTATGAAAACAATTTTTTTTAAAAAGAGACAATATGCGCCATGGATTACTGATAATATAAAACTCATGCAAAAATTACGCGACAAAGCACTAGTGAGATCCAGAACTCTGAAAACAGCTGAAAGCTGGTCATATTATAAGCAACTCCGCAATTATACCAACTTCGCTATAAAAAAAGAAAAAAAAGCTTTCTTGAGATATAAGTTCAGTAGTTGTAGTATAGCAGAAAAATGGACTGAATTGAAGAAATTGAATGTGTCAAAACAGCGAAATACTAATATTCCCGCAGAGTTACGAAATGTTGAAACTTTAAATACGTTTTTTACCAGCTTCAGTAACAATCAGCTGCCACCAAATGAAAATATTATTAATTTCTACAATAATAATCTGAAAAGTAATATAAATTCATCTTTCAATTTTGAAACCACGACGGAAGACGTGGTAACTCAAATTCTATCGAATATCAAATCAAAGGCTTTCGGTACAGATAACTTAAACATAGATATTATAATCCTGTTCTGTCCATTCATCGTACCTTTCATAACTCATATTATAAACGAATGTATTTCAGCATCATACTTTCCTGATGCATGGAAATTTGCAAATGTTATAGCTCTTCCTAAAATGAGTCATCCGAAGGAAACGAGTCACTTGAGATCGATTAGTCTGCTACCAACCCTCTCTAAAGTTCTTGAAAAGATAATGGAAATCCAAATTAGAGAACACATGTCAAAGTTTAATCTCCTTCCTCTGAAACAATCAGGATTTCGTCAGGGATATAGTTGTGCAACTGCTCTTTCGGACATTGTTGATGATCTGATAAGAGCAGAAGATCGAAACGAAATGAGCATACTGATACTACTTGACTATACAAAAGCCTTTGATATGATTAATCATAGAATTCTACTTTCAATATCTCATTATTTAGGATTTTCATTCAGTTCTACGCGATTTTTAGGATCCTTCCTTACCAACCGATGCCAGCAAGTCCAAGTTGATGATGAACGGTCCTCAACAATCCATGTTAAATCAGGTGTGCCGCAAGGAAGTATTTTGGGACCCTTACTCTATACTATGTATACATCAAATTTTCAAAACGTACTCACCTTCTGCAACTATCACTTTTACGCCGATGACACCCAAATATATACATCTTTTAAATATGATAATTTGGATTATGCTTTAAATTCAATCAATACCGACCTGGATAAATTATATAAAGCATCTTCAGATCATTTCTTCAAATAAATGCAAACAAATCATATGCAATTCTTTTCTGTAATAACTCAGTTCGACACACTATTCTAGAAAATTTAAATTTGAAAATAGGAGAAGATAATATTCCTTTTATTAATAATGCAAAAAGTCTTGGTCTTATTATTGACAATAAAATCAGATTCAAGGATCATGTTACGAAAAAATTACAAGTAGCTTATTCAACTCTCAAATTAATTTATGTGCAGAGAAATTGCTTGGATTTAGGTATCAAAAAGATGTTATGTGATCATCTTGTACTATCCCACTTCGATCACTGCGATAATGTTTATGGTCCCTGTTTAGATAATATTGATAAAAATCGTATACAAAAAGTTCAAAACTCCTGTCTGCGTTTGATGTACGGCATTCGTCGAGCTCAGAGAGTTTCTCATAAACTTAAGGAATGTAAATGGCTCAACATGCAAAATCGTCGACAATTACATATGTCATGTTTATTTTTTAAAATTATAAAATATAAGACACCACCTTACTTACATAACAAATTGAAATATCGTACTGACGTTCATAATCTGAATATTCGGCGAAAAAACTTACTCACAGTACCAACCCACCGAAAAGAAATTTTCAAGAGATCTTTTTCCTACAGCATCGCCACTAATCTCAATAATTTGATGAAACTAAGCTTCTTTGACGTCAACATGAGTCCACATGCATTCAAGGTAAAATATAAACAGCACCTATTGAATAGCTGATTTTTTTTCTCTCTTTCTCTTCGCTTTCTGCTCTTTCGTCTTCTTTCTCTTCTTTTCTCCTAGCCATTTTCGTTCTATACTTTTCGTTCATATTCTCGTGGCACTAGTGGAAGAACAGAATCAAAGGCTCACCCCTTTGATATCTGAACCAAGAAGCCATTTGTTCATCAGATCTCATATGTATTTTTTTATGTGTTCAACCCTGTATATATCATCATGTATGTATATTATACAATATGTATGAATCGGATGAGCAATAAAATATTATTATTATTATTATTATATTATATAATTATAGCCACAAGAGTATACCTACTTTTTGGTGATGTTTCTGACAGATTCAACAATCATCCGAAAAAAGATTAGTATATCAATTTCCATAAGAGAGCAGATGACCTCATCGCGGCGTAACAATAGGCCATAGAAGTAGGCCAAAGGAAGTCATATCATTCAATGAGCAACAAGCACAATACCAATTTGCGCTTTATACGTATAAACGACAGTTACGTAGACATTATCTCAATGTTACGGAATTCAGAATTAGTTAATGTTAAATCGTCTCTTTACATCTCCAGATTTCTTCATGATACGTTGAAATTCGGCGTTTTGGAGCAAATGTTGGGTGGTCTTTCAATAACAAGTGAAACTGAAAGTTTGATAGAGAGACTGCTCATTCATTGTCTTTCTGTCTTTTGGTTTATTCGGCATTTTCTTCTCTCTGTTTTTTCTTCCATTTTCTGTCTATCGTTTTTTAGTTTTTCAGTATTTTCGGTCTTTCAATCTTTTGATCTTCCGTTCTTTTAGTCATTCGGTCTTAATGACTTTCTATTTTCCAATCTTTCAGTTTTTCTATTCTTCGATCTTCCGTTTTTTCGTCATATTGTTTCTCTGTCTTTCTGTCCTTCGGCCCTTCGACATTTTGATCTTCCTGTCTTTCCGTCTTTAGTTGTTTCGGCAATTAGTCTTGCTGTATTCTGTATTTCGGTTCTTTCAGCCCTTCAATCTTTCTGCATTTCTGATTATCATGTTTTTCGGCTTGTCAGATCTTTGGTCTTTTTTCGTTCTGTCTTTCGGCCTTTCTTTCTGTCTTTTTGTCTTTCTGTCTATTTTTTCTTCTTCCTGTCTTTCGGTCTCTTAATCTTTTGGTCTGTCTGCCTTCAGGTTTTTCGATTTTCCCCTTTTTCCAGTCTTTTGAAATTTTGATCTTTCAATCTTCCGATCTTGCTGACTTTCTGTATTTCTGTTTGCAGTTCCTTTCTCGGTCTTTCTGTTTTTTTTTGTCTCAGACCTCTGACTTTCTGTCTTTGTGTCTATTTGTCTCTTTGTCGTTCGATACTCTGGTCTTCTGGTATTTCGGCTTTTCGGTCTTTCGGTGTACCCTTCTTTGCCTTTCTGTTTTTTGGCTTCTGTATTTCGGTCTCTAGGTCTTTCGGTCTTTTTTTGATGCTGTCATTTGATTTTTCTGTCTTTCGGTCTCTCTGTCTCTTTATTTTTCTGTCTCTCAGTTGTTTGGTCGTTTGGTCTCTCGGTGTTTTGTTTTTCGTTCTTTCTATCACTCATCTGTCTTTCTGCATTTCTATCTCTCAATGTTGTGGTATTTTTATCTTTTGGTCTTTCTGTCATTCAGTTTTTTGGTCTTTATGTCTCTTTTGATTTTAAGAATGTTCACGACTTTGAAAATTCCGCTGTATCAGCGTATCTAGAGATATGTTGTAGTACCTTCCATACCATAACATTTCCTTCAAAATTCCTAATTCCGTTGGAGCATCGTTGTTGGGGAATCGAGAATTTGTTGATGCGAAATCGTCTCATTACATCTTCGGTGTACCTCGGATAATGGTAATGTAGCCACTGATTCGTGCGAAATACGTCTAGGAGATATCCCTCGCTGAAAAAATGTTGAAAATGGCGCACGTTGCGATTGCTTTCACTGAGGACGCGACTCGATTACATCTTCGTGCGGGCGGATTACATGGAAAACGTTCTCGAAGATCTTCTTCGCGGCATCTTCCAAAATATGCATGCGGAGCGATCCGAAAATCAGAATACGCAGTTATATAATAGATGAGGCAGGTAATAATCTAAAGGATTGTTGGAATATCATTGAAAAAACTCAAAAAAGCTGAGAATAATGTAGTACATTATCTTTGTTTATTTTCTATTAGGTGTTAGAGGTTTTCCTTGCGGTTTGGGCGAACTTGGACGAAACGACCATATTCTTCTCTTTCTTAGAGAATTTCATCTGGCTTCTGTGAATAATATGGGAATATGTTAGATGGGCCTCATTATCATCATCACACACTTATATTGAAGAATGAGTTGTAATAGTATACAAAATATTCGGGGTATTATCAGATAGGAATTACTTACTATGGAAATTCAAGTATTAATAAATTACTGATTGGTGGAGTTACTCTATCATGATGTAAGTATATTCACGTATATATTTAGGGGTAATATATTGAATGGTATAATTATAGGTTATTAATCATACCACGAATTATATATAGGATGACAATATCTGGGGTCAAAATGTGTTAACTACCCCCATTGACAAAG
Source organism: Chrysolina haemoptera (assembly GCA_958298965.1). Classification (NCBI taxonomy): domain Eukaryota; kingdom Metazoa; phylum Arthropoda; class Insecta; order Coleoptera; family Chrysomelidae; genus Chrysolina; species Chrysolina haemoptera. The sequence continues at coordinate 32,979,842 of OY282591.1, forward strand.
TTGTTTACTCTCATATAGCTTCATCTACACGGTAACATGAAAAATAATTTGGTATAAGTCCCAACTTGCAATTTCAGACAGGTCCGCATGGTATAAGTCCACTTATATCGTTTGAGCCGGTCGAGTAAAAAATCTCAGAAAATTGGATATTGTACCTCAAACACACTTTACCGGCTAAATCATAGATCTGAGCACAAAAAAAATCATACATTTTTTGAATGAGCATGAAATTTTACGTATACACTGCAAATTTCAAGTCGATGTGACGACTTAGTATTTTTCAGGATATTTAGGGGTACCCCTTGCAACTTTTTTCGAGTAATTTTTAATTTTGTTTGATTGACTCGAAAGTCACAATACATACTAATTCGACCATTCTGAATCGATTGGCGTTTGCAGAATTTGTCTATCTCTAACCGTTCTCGATTTGGTCAGTTCTAAATCAGTTTTTAGATGGTTTTTTTCCCGCCAAAAATATTTCTTATGAGTTTTCGACATTTTCGTACAAAGATTCGAAATCAGCACGTCAAAATGCGTTCGAGGACAAAAATTTAAAATTAATTGAATAATTAGTTGGAAACGAGTGTTTAGAAAATACAATTTTATGAGACTTTTTATTTTTCATTTTTCGAATCATAAATTTTTGTCCTCCAATGTATTTTGACGTGCTGATTCCGAATCTTTGAACGAAAATGTCGAAAACTCATCTGAAATATTTTTGTCGGAAAAAAAAACCATCTAAAAACTGATTTAGAGCTCAAATGATATAAGTGGACTTATACCATGCCGACCTGTCTGAAATTGCAAGTTGGGACTTATACCAAATTAGTTCTAATGTTACCGTGTAGATGAAGCTATATCAATGTGGACATATCAGAGTAAACAACTTTGTCAATGAGGGTAGTTACCACAGTTTGACCAAATTTGGACTTATACCCTTTTGCCCCCCCACCCTAGATATATCGATTTGAATTAAAGAAAAATCTGATGATACCAATGGACATTTGTCCCCAACAATCGCTCATATTAATAAATAAAGATAGCTAGTCAAAACACATAAAGACGTTTATAATTTAAATCATTATTTTCACTTGACAGATAGTAAAACAAAAACTAAGCATCAGGTTTATCACCGTGAAAATACAGCGACAAGCAATATTTTCACTGTAGTTCCGATTCTATTGGCTGAATTTCAAAATTTGAAATCCACTGATTGGTTGTTAAGCAAGGAAATATAAGTATTGTCGAAATTATACGAGATAACATGACTCAACGGAATGTTTCTATTGGTGGAAAGTCGTACGATATTTTTTGTGAAGCTGAGTAGAACCGAAATTAATGTCACATTGACAATAATTATCTTTTGCAGGACAAAATGCGTTTCTAAAAATGTCTGTTTTGTTTATTATTATTGCAGAATGAAAATACTTTCACTAATAGGTTTTCTTCTTTTTATGAACACTTTTGATATCGATAGGTTGCATCTCTCTTTCATCACCAGGAGGTAGCGAACTAAAAATGGAAGACAGCGGTTCTTTTATAATTACAAAGTATATCGCTATGTAATTTCAGTCACGAACCAAACGTCTGATGTTTGTTGGCTTTGCCTTGTTTTCTATGAATATTCTATGATTTCACATTGTTTGTATCGGATGCGTATGTCAAATATTCAGTCATTTGTTAATCGGTAAGTTATCACAAAATGTAGTCATTCATGAGGTCATTCAAAGCCGGCCAATTTTCAAATGATGATACAAATTTGTGTGTACACATTTAAAGATGACAGAGTGCATAATATACAGTGTGACCCATTTAAGATGGAACCACCCTTATGAAACTTACATTTTTCAAGCGATTGGAATGATTTTTTTAGGTAGACATTCAAAAATTCCACAGGGGCACTAAATTTCATGAATGAATCTCCATTTCCAGGGCCAACTAATCTTATTTTTCTATTTCTATTTCTATTTTATAAATTTCTATCTACTAAAATGTTTTCCATCTGTAATTTCCCACTAGAAAATCTGACATAAGACAAATTTGCTTGACTTGCGGTTCATTCTGAATGCAATTATTATGACCTCCTCATTAATTGCATTTCAAAATGTCTCCTGGCATTCAATGAATTTGCTTCCCAATTTGTCGCTTATATTCCTGAAGATAATTAAAAATTGTATAAGTTCAATTAGTCTTAGATACTAAAGCGGTATTTTAGCTTATATGGTTGTTTTTTAATGTGTAAAGATAATGATCGCTTAATGGCGATATTATCAATTATGGAGGTGTAAATCTTCAGAAATAATGGTGCTTTCAAGCCGACAATTTTCCCACGTATGCTGCGCTGTGAAGAATTATTACGAAAAAATGGTAAATTTCACCACAGAAAATTAAAACAAAATATCAACAAAAAATTGGATACGAATAGAAAATATGGTTCCAAGCCATGAAAAATTGAATCAGATAAGAACAAAATGTAAACTTCTGTGAAGATACTGGTATCGTCACTATGTTTACTTTCTTGAAACTTCTGTTGAGAATAACATGAATACGAGATTTATCAGCAGTTTTGATAAATATTATCCAAACTCTCTAGTTTGGGTCTGGGAATTGATCGAGAATATCTATCACTCATCCATTTGGATTTTGTTCTGACAGATCAACAGAGTTGGAATGGTCATATATGTCGATTTTCTAACAGAAACTCTTTGGGGCCAGCACATCGACGGGTTTCTCTAAAGCTTTCGACAGGATGGATCATGAACTCTTCCTTTCTTCTCTCGTCCGTTTCACAGACGAGTTCAAATTGGAGGAGGTACAAGACGGAGCAGGAGTTAGAAAACGGAAAGAGAATATCCTATGCGCTAGGTTCTTTAACAACAGTTTTCCAAGCACAGGTCAACCAAGATGGAAGAGGTTAGGTCGGGCCAGAAAGACAAGTATACGTCTGCTCTGACAGTCAGGCCGATATCAGAGCTCTGAACGCAACCAGAACCGCATCAAAACTGCTTCAGGAGTGCAGAGACGCCCTAGAGGGTCTTGCGACTGAAGAGGAAATCACGCTGATGTGGGTCCCAGGCCATGCAGGGATTGAAGGCAACAAGCAGGCGGACCAGTTAGCCAAGCAAGGGGCCAGGCGACCTTACTACCCAAACCGGCACTCGGCATAACAAGGAGACAAGTAACAACCGCACTGAATGAGTGGGCCGTTGATATATTAGGAAAAGAGTGGGGAAGGATAGATGGCTACAGGTAGTCAAAGCGGATGATATGAGGGCCCGACAGGGCAAGAACAGCTAAGATAAGAAGCTGACTCTTGGCGGGAGTTCTAACTGGCCACTGTGGCCTCACAAGAGAAACACTCTCCTTGCAATGAAAGGATATTTCGACCTCCAGGTCGAAGAGGTTCGAGCAGGTATCCGCCATGGGATGAGTGAAGATGCCTAGGATTGCGAAAAGGGCACACTGGGGTCTAGTCGCTGTCGCCATCACCATTACGATTACCAATATCTCCTTTCCGCTCTCCGCTCTCCGCTCTCCGCTCTCCGCTCTCCGCTCTCCGCTCTCCGCTCTCCGCTCTCCGCTCTCCGCTCTCCGCTCTCCGCTCTCCGCTCTCCGCTCTCCGCTCTCCGCTCTCCGCTCTCCGCTCTCCGCTCTCCGCTCTCCGCTCTCCGCTCTCCGCTCTCCGCTCTCCGCACTCCGCACTCCGCTCTCCGCACTCCGCACTCCGCACCCCGCTCTCCGCTCTACACTCTCCATTCTCCGCTCTCCGCAAGACGCTCTCTGCTCTCGGCTTATTTCGAGAATATTTTTTAGGCTGGGCGTATATTGAGCCGCAGGTGACAGAGGCAGGGCAGCACAGTGTTTGTGACTCAAGCTCTAAAAGCGAAAACAGCGAATCAGATTCACGTATCAATATGCTCCCGGCTTCAGGGGTTTCCCTGTCGGCACCCAATTTGCTGTAAGCTACCATAAACAGATTAATTGCTACTGCTTATGATTCTGTCACCATATTTAAATCATTCTTTTTTTTTATATTTCGAGTTGTTATTTTGGAAATTGTGAGTTGAATTTGAAAATTGCAGCCACATATTAGAGAATCCAAAAGCGCAAGCCTACATTTCAAAGGATGAATATTACCATACTGTGTATTGGATTGGTTGAAAAACTAATTCCTGTCTATTTTTCATCAAAAAACCCAGAATTGCACGACATCCAATATATCAAACTTAGCGATCGGCCTTGCTTTTAAATCTTACACAAAACCCGCAATTAGTAGGTGAACCAACCAACCATATTGATGGAGTTTGTGTCGAAACCATCGCTTCGTCTTCATCTCACGTTGTTTTTCAAAGCGATTTGATGATGCGCATTTAATCATAGTACGTGATGAGGCTGAGACAAGCATTTTTTCGACTGGGAAGCTGGAAACAGTAACTGATTGCATTATGTTTGAGGTACAGAGATCCTTGCGAGGACGCTGGTGTACCGCAAACTGAGATCGTGAGTTTCATTAAATAGAACTTACGAGCATAGTTGCATTTGGAAAAATAAACAGAAATATAAGAATTTCATTTGAATGATTGTGAACATTGACTTTTGAAAAATGTGTACTCTACGAACAACCTGGAACTTTCGGAAGGACTTCTACCAAGATGGAGAAATAGATATCGAAACAGATCCACGACTAACAAACCCGAAAACCACCGATAGTTCAAAGATTATTGGCCGTGAAAGTTCATCTTCTCAGATAATCTGGAATCTTTTGCTCCCCACCTGGTCATAAGTTATTACATGTTCCCATCGGTTACTAATATTATTACAATCCAAGCCATCCTTTTTGTAGCTTTGAGTTATAATTCACATTTTTAAATTTCTGTTTAGGTATTGCCCCGAACTTTGTTATTTCCTAAGTAATTATTAATTAGTGAAATTTGTTCAGTATAGTTCTCTTGGTTTATAAAGCCTACATAGTTTCTATTGAGGAATAACACATCAGCTGTATTGATAACAATTTATTTCGTCAAATTTTTTTTTTTTCGTTTTTGGAATGTTCGTATCTAAACAGAGAAAATAATATCATATCTCAACTTCATTGAGAACAACCCTGAGGTATCTGCATCGGAATCCTCTTATGCTCCTCCTTGTGGCTGAAGTTGGGACTGGATCCCTTGTCGATCTGCGACTTCCACAACAAAGCAACGTTGCTCCTGGCAACGCAGTGCACAGGCACGTTCCTAGTGATGAAACCTCGCGCTTGATGTTGGTGCTTGCAAGTCACCAACGGACTGAGCGTGAAGCAGATCTTGTCGTCGTCATAGGCGTATCTGGTCTGAGTGAATTCGTTCTCTTCCCCAGACTGGTAACGGTTTGAACTTCTCTCTGGGATGACGTCCGCGTACAGGGGGGTTTGTTTCCTGACGCACTGTAGCCTATCTTCCGAGAATTCCTTCCTGGAAGCTTGTCCTTCGTGTCCCTCCACTTCGTAGCTCTGGACGAACTTCTGGAAATTTCGAGCGAAGCAGTTCTGTGGGGTGTACATGTCCTCGAACTGATTGTCGTTGAACTGACCACATACTCCGCGAATATCGTTCCTGAATTGGCCATTCAGAAGCGTGAGCCTAACACGCTCTCCATCGTAGATGACGTAGTAAGCTCCGGAGACTTCTACCTTAACTTCTCCTCCAGGCAGAGCGTAGATTTGGATGTAGCCTGACTGAATATCCCAGCTGCTGTTTTCTGATACCTGGATTTCCTCTCCGTTCACTGTTACCACTGCTCTTGGTCCTGAGGTGACTTGGGGTTTGGGGGTCATGGTGATATCGATTGGCTGGAACTCTGTCTCTGGGGTGCTGATGGTCATCTTGACGTCTTTCCATTCTTCGGATTCTGGGTTCTCGCGAACCAAGACAACGTAGTTGTTGATTTGGGATGCGAGCTGTTCTTCGACGTATTCTTGTTGGTTCCGTTGTGCTTCCTTGGGGACATATTGCAACAAGACGGTCCAGTGTTTGGAAATGTTAGCGGGGTAGGTGCGGTTGTTGAAAGTGCTGACTTGGGTCTTGTCTACTACGCAGAAAGCTAGAAAGCGAAAAATCATCAGTATTGCCTTCTTGAACAAGAATATTGCGAATTTCAAATCATTGACTTTCCAAGTACAGTGTACTGGTTAGGTGAAGTTCAAAGAAACGTGTACAAGACAGTTATCACAGGCAGCACTTACATCCATCCATCATCTTGAATCAAGTTCAGCACCTGTACAGGAATGTGGAGATGGTCTTAAGAACTAGCCGAAACGAGAGAAGTTGAGTTCGTATGGGTTCCTGGTCACAAAGAGGAGCAGAGAACCAGAAAATCTTGCTAGAACTGGATTTGCGACGCCAATACGATATATTGCGAGAAGCGAAACGTTTGCCGCTCTTGGGCTGGACTGGCCAAGAAATAGACGAACTTTGGAGGGATACCAGTAGCTACACGCAGTCCAAAGACTTTATGGCAAGTCTTTTAGTTAAATATGGCCAAGCACTACGCCTCCGTTCAGGAATACTACCAGGGCATAACAAGTTAGGCAAACATATCACCATACTTATCGCAGATGTAAGACTTCTTAGGAGCTAGAAATGTTCAGCATTAGGAGTGGTTGGACATACCGACCTTCATAAGAAGGTCGCGTAGGTTCAAAAATGAGGATTGGGAGAAAAACGTAGATACTACATAGAGATGAAGTGTCAAATAAAACTCCATTGACATGGATATATCTGCGATAAAAGAAAAGTTCATTAATATGGTGCCTAACAGAGCAAAAGCTTGTTGATGGATAATCAGTGCCAAACACCTCTATTTGCTCTGTAGTCCTATATAAGACGTTTATTTCGAGGCAATCGATGTGAATTTTAGTAACAAATTGAGACAACTTGATAACAATTGGTACCAGGAAAACTGGAATGCACTAGAATAATGTTCGTTAATACGATGAGCAATAACAACTGTCGAAGGATTAATGAAAAATTTTTATGGGTAGGCCCAAACAAATTCACCGGATATATGAGATGAATTTTTTTTCGGCCTGTCAAAAGTCTTCAAAAGTACTTGGCTCGTGCCGATCAACGTCCAGTTAGTATGGAACTGCCAAAAAAGACCATTCAATGATGAGATTCATCAATATGTCTCTGGTCTGGATCCCTGGAAATTCTGACATGGAAACCTATGAAGCCAGACTCTCTTGCAGAAGAAGGTGCTGCAAAAGGGTTTATTGGACCATAACCCTCATTTGTCAAACAAACACGGAGCTACAAGAAGAGTATCTATCAGTCTTCTGACCCAACTCACCAGGATTGGTCCATTCCTAGTCAACAAATAATTGTTGGACTTCAGTAGGGGTGACGCTACCGCAAACCTTGCTGTACGTAACAAATAATACTAATACTCACGTCTGAATGTTTTCAGTCCAAGAACGCCGCTGATGACTCTATTTTTCAAATGGAATACAGGATGAACCACTAATACTCGTCTCGCCATATCGTTAACAGCAAGAATAGGAATAAGGACATTGCTGCTCTTTGACTGCACACTCACATTAACAAACTTCAAATCAGAGTAGAAACGTGCTTCCACAAGCAACTGGTTTGGCGCTATGTACTTCTCAACACGGTTAGATTTCTCCATGGACAGCCAGTACCTGGCCTCGATGTAATTAGAAGCAGCTTCGAATGCTCTGAGCAAGTCCTGAGGTAAATTCACGTAGTGTACATGTGCCTTAACGTAATCGAGCAAATTCGCCTCCATGGTGATGTTGACACAAGCGGGCAGCTGCTTATTGCCTTCTCTCATCTCGTGCTTGCATTGCATGTACATGGGTAGCTGTTTCAAATAGTGCTTGCGGTTTTCGCTTCTGCGGAAACTCCAGTCTGTTTGGATCTTCGAGCTCTCTTCTCCAGTTGGTCCGAAAATCAGCTGCATTTTTGATGATACTTCTGGTTCGGATTCGAATGCAAGTTCCGGGTCGAGAGCGACTGTATTAGGACTCTCGCTCTCCACCTGCAATCTGGCTTCGTAAGGCTTCACGTTTTCGAAATCGGTGGTCATCTTGTAGAAGACTGCCAGGCGCGATTTGGGATCCACGTTGCTCTTACCGAAGGCACCGGTGATGGTGTATTTGATCCCTGTGTCGCCTTGGAAATCGACTGAGGCGTCTACAAATTGAACCTTAGCGTTCTTGATACCTGCACCAACAACATCGGCGATACTCTCTCGCGTTAGGTTTTCGAAACCTTCAGCAGAGTCTGCTCCTGTTTTTTCGGAATACTGCTCGTTATAACGAAGCTTCATTACGATTTTACGTGTCGTCGTTTCTGCTGCTACGTAGGTGGTGTTGATACGGCTGTACTTGATGCTGGCGTCGTTCCATAATGCTAGGAAAGCAACCGCGGGTCCCTCCTCCACGAACAGCTTTCCAAGGTTGATGCTATCGGGCGCTTGTCTCACCATGTCTATCCTGGTGCGTGTGGGAAAACCAGTTGTGTCTCTCCATTGCATAAAATCGAATCTACGCAGTTCTGTTGGAATGATGAAGTGGGTGTTGTCTTGAGAGTGGTCGAAGTTCATTATGTCTCTTCGGGAGGTGTACGGCCAGGTGCTGTAGTGGAAGAACGTTGCGTCTTTGTGTGGTGCCAATGACTCGATTTCAAGTTGTACTTGACGGTTCTTCACGTCAAGTTCCAGTCGCGTCTTGGGCAGGGAGTGTACCTGCCAGTGCTTGTCGAAACCTGCGGAGTATTGCTGGTGGTCGAAAGGAGTGGAGAATGAAAGGCGACCCTGGATCTTGGACGTCAACGTGAAGTACATCTCGAATTTGACGCTGACGAAGTCTGGTTTGTGCAGTTTACTTCCGTCGGATAACTTAGGGGTGGTGGTCACTTGCAGTTTTCCTTTGGCTTGGATGATTGTGGGTACGTCATAAGTGAAGAGGAAGGGGAATCCCATTTCTGTGGGGAAGGCAACTGCTACTTCTTCTCTGTTGGTGAATCTAAGGAAGTTGAATTTCTTCTCGTTCTCGAACTCCTCTTGGTACTTGCGGATCACTGGAAAATGGAAAGAAATCAAATTGAATAGATGGTAAGCATAGCGCAGGTTATGAAAAGTAATTCATTGGGATCTCCTGGACAAAGAAGATTAGATTATGGCAAAGCTGCGTATTGAGGGGTAAAAAAAAATAAATACAATTTGGAACTTCTGGAAATATCCGGAAAAATTGATGATCGTATTTTGAAGTTGTGGATTTGAACTGCTCCATAAAGTAGAACACAAAATGATAGTTCATCAGAGAACTTGTGTTTTGTAGAAGTGAGAATTGGTGGTGAGTATGGTGAATATTCTAATCTTTCATAATATTTCAGCTATTGGGCCGATTTGAGTTGAAGATTATAGCAGCAGATGGAATATTAAAATTAGGAAAGGTATGTGAATCTTGTTGGTAGAGGTGATAATCTGTGTTTGGGCAGTGGAATGCAATAAAAATGTCCCATAATGATCAAATCAGCTGTCAGAAGGGATCCAAATATTGAAAGAATTATAAAACTGATAGGTGTAGATGGAGTTGTTCCTAATGCCATTGTGTCTGCTGGGTTTATTCGTGTTACAAACAATTTTCCATTGAGACCTGTTGATAAATTGAAAAACACAGTCTACATAAACTTACATTCTGGTAGCATCTCAATGGTTCTGTTATCAAAGGACAGCATACCAAGCATGGATCCCATTCCTTTGGAGTAGAAGAATCCTTCCAGTTGCTCACGTACTTCAGGCTTCATATTCAATAGACTAGCGATATTTTGACTGGACCATGGATTTTGATGTTGTTCTTCTGCTTTTGCTTCTTGTTGCTGTTTCATTTCTTGGTATTCGAAGGTTTGTTCTTTTCCAACTCGAACAAGTTCTTTGACGCTGGAAATCAAAGCTTCAACTTGGGCATACCTATGATGGAAATCTCCCCATTTGCTGTCCAGGACATATTTGAAACCCTTGGGGTAATACTCTTCTTCGCTACCCAAAGTTTCCAATTTTTGTCTGTATTTCATATTGATTTCCTTGATGAAGTAGGCACTGAAATAGTTCGCTCCATAGTTCAAACCAAATTGTTTCTCTGTGAGAAGGGGTTCAGCAGCCAGTGCAGCGTAGCGACTGAAAAAAATCATATACAGAATAGTTCAAAGAAATATAACCTCCAAATAACGTATACTTTGAAATCTCTCCTTCCTCTTGTTTCTGTTGATATTTTTCAAATATTCATGTAATCAACTTTGAAAAAAAAGGCAGACTTTTCAATGGAGCTGAAAGTATGGGACACTGAGGAGACTACAAAACAGCTCTTTCTGAGTATAATATAGAACTCAAAGAATGAAAAGAAAACAGGAGCAAATTTTCGAGAGGATTACTGAATTGGCCCCAGCACAACGTCTCGAAAATGTTCCCCCAAAAGCAAAGTGCTCACCTTTCTCTATCATTACAACATATCTATAGATAAAATTTTGTATTGCATTTCACATCTTATTAGCATATGAAACAGTCATACAATTAATTACTAATGGGATATTTCATAATGGACCTTACTGATGTTCAAATGGAACAAAATCTGAACAAAACTTACAGCTCGTGGAATTTCTCTCCTCTTTGATGAACTGCTATTCTGATTGAAGACTTCACAGCGGCATTAACATAATCCTGAGGGTCTTCTTTGGTGAGAGCGGCCATGTGTTGGAGAATCTCAGCTGTCGGTTTTGCTTTGAAGATTTGATAAACTGCGGCGATCCTCAATTCTTGCGTTTCTCCCAAGTTCTGGTAGATTCTGAAGAGAACAGGACGAGCATCTTCAGCGAACAATCTCACCATATTATCCATAGCGATGACCATCAAGACACGTTGGTATTGTGATGCTTGCTTCCTGCCTTCCAGGTAATCCTCGAAAGCTTCCAGGATATCCGGATGGGCAACATTTCCAAGAGCGCGGATGTAGGTGTGGATCTTCTCGGTTTCACCATTGGCGATGGCTTCATGCAGTTCTTTGGCCAAGTATGGGATGACAGTGTCGCGGATGAAACGAGTTGCTTCTTCTGAGTGGAAACTGACGAAGCTCTTCACTGGGAACTGCTTCCTGTAGAATTCTTTGTCGAAGTAGACTTCGCGTACAAAATCGGTGAAACTCAAAATGGCTGTTGTGTTCAGAGGCCACTGGGATTGTACCTTGGGACTCTTGATGAGTTCGAAGTATGATTTCATGTACTGGAATGTTGGCTGGCGAACAGCTTTGGTCATGGTGCTCAAAACATGACTGGCTTCCCAAGGTTGGATTTTATCGGACCTGATCAAGCTCTGTACCGTGAGGAATGCTGGTCCAGTTCCAGACGCAGCTAGTGCGTCGACGAAAATTACCCACGCGTCACGTTTCTGCCCTTCTCTTGTGTCGGTGTACAAGCCGTTGGCGGATTTCCTGAGTTCGTCCTCGTTCATGATTCGGATGAGAGAAGAGAGAGTGACGAATTTGCTGGAGGAACCGTTCTCGAGGACCTTGATGGGGTCTTCCATTTCGCTGGCGATTTGCTGCACTAACTCTTTGACGCTGGACACAATGTCAACCCTGTACTTCACGGACTTACCCTTGAAACCAAAATTGAATGGAAGGCAGGGGTTTTCTGGTGGTTGGGTCATGGACGGTTCGGGTTGTTTGTACGACTCCTCAGAGCTATCGGAGTTCTCTTCGTTGATGGAACGGCTGAGCCTCCACGCTCGTTTCTGGTTCTTGAAATTGAATTCGTGCGATAATTGCGAGTATGGGCGCTTTTCGCGGACTTCTGCGTGCGTGTATGGTTTCTCGTAGGAATAAACCAGGTTGCCAAGACGTACCTGCTCTTTTACGTCTTCCAATATTTGGAACTGAGACTTCACTTCCTTCAAAGTGACGTTCATCACACTCACAACCGATCCCTTCTGCTTGTCGTTCAAGGTAGGGTTAACCATGATACTGTTGACGGTGTAAGAGTTGTGGAGGGTGTATCGCTTCATATTTCCGGTGAGGGTAGACCGACTTATGGAATGTCTGATGAAAAACTCTCCCATCTGGTTGGTGGCAGGGTTGTTGGCCAAACCACCGAAGCCGTAGAAGTAGGAAGGCAATTCCACGCTGTTGGTGTAGTTCTTGTCCTTTACGATTTCGATGATGTCTCCTTCGTTCCTGAGCATGCGAGATTCCCAAGGATTGGATTCGAACATATACCTAGGTTTGATTTTGATTTCGTACAGGGTGTCGCTGTTTCCAGTTACGGTATCCTCCATCACTCTAAATGTTACCGGTTCAACTTGGTTCTTTGATTGGCTGTTCAATCTGGTGTTGATCTCGTTGGTATTGAGTTGGAACTGACTCATGACACTTTTGATGAAGTTGCCTTCCCAGTTGGGAATATTTTTGTTGACGATGAGGTCTGTGATGACTCCGTATTTCGTCTCGGCCTGGAAAGGTTTGTTACTGAGTTCCAGAGGTTTCCAGGTTAGCTCTGAATCGGACAAGTATGTCCGCCAGCCATCGTGCAGTTCTGTGTGTATTTGGCTGTATTCAGGTTCGGAAATGATTCCTTGAATTTTGCCATCGGGTCTAGATTGGATTCGGATGGTGGCTTTCAGGACAACGCCGGAATACTGTTGGGAGATTCCATCGAGGCTAGCCAAAGTACGACCGCGTACTGTGTAAACGTACTCGGTGTTATCTTTCCATCCGGGGGTGTTCGAAGCCAAGGCTAGGCCCACTGAAAGCAAAAACAAAAGTTTAATAAAAGCAGGGTGTGTAGTGTTTTAGAGCAATCATCGGAATGATGAAGACTGGTCCTGTTAACCTGGTTACCATCTCCAACCATCTGAAGAGAGAATCCCAAATGGAAATGATCATTGTTCAGATAACTGTCTCTTTACAATAACATGAGAGATTGTTTCTACTTATCCAAACCACTTCTGTCTGTATGTATGTATCGTTTTTTTTGTCTCCTTGCTAGGGCTATGGATGTTCTAATATGTATTAGTAATATTATAAATTGCTTCGATTCAGTTGGGTGTTTTTCTCTCAAACCAAGAATTCTTCGTTATTGAAATATTTGAAATACCAACAGAAATTAAAAGTAACTTTTCGGTGTGACCTTCTTTGATGTATATAGTCTTTTCGTGTTAAATCACTTGCAAAATTATTAGCTGATATTGATAAATTAATGTAATTGTCTCTCAAGAAAATGTTTGGTTTCCTTTCCGATATAATACTCAGGGCAAATGATTATCCATTCTCGGACCCGAGCTATACGAGCTATACGCTAATAGTAAGCGTATGGCTCTTGAGAATGAAACGGGCGTCGAGTGAAAGTGGCGTAGTTTTGGTGTTTTGGGTAGCTTCTATTTCTTGAATTATTTATTATTATTGTGTAACACCGCAAGTATCCAAATTTGCACCAAAAAAGTAAGAGTAATAAAAAAGTAATTTTTGTATAACAAAATTAGGAATAACTCACCTAGTAAACAAAAGACGACGCTTGACCACATATTGACCGTTCAACTTGCTCGGTCAGTAAGTGAAGTCATTCAAGAATTTCTGAGTATTTATACCCTGTTTCTCGAGATAAATTTCGGCAATTTCAACAAATTTTGCATTAACGAATCGAATAGTAATCAATGAAAGATAAAGCGATTTTTATGAATGAAACTGCAATTCGGTGATTTTACCGAATCTTCCGTTTGCGAGATAACCCAAAGCAATTGAAATTCGTAAATCGTGTCGAAGTCACAGAACCTCTTGATTATCTTTGAAATTTTACTTATTGTTTCGAGCCTTATTCAACTTATTTTTTTCAAATATACTAAACTAAACTACTATGTGCCGATCGATTTGAAAATCTCAGAATATACTAATTTCAGCATGCTGAATCGATTGGCATTCGCAGAATTGCTCTATCTCGACTCAGTCGTCGTTGAAAATGTTATCTAGATGTTGCAGGTGCCGTTTTCCAGCTAAAAACTTTTCTTATTTTTTTCCATAATATATTCGTTATATTCAATCTGTTTTCTATACGCTGACCAAATTTGAAATCGATTGCTAGTCAAAAATAGGTTTGGTGGGCGTTTTTACGAACGTGTGCACTTTGAGTTCGACCGATTTTTAAATTCATCATTTTTCATTTTTCGAATACTGTGTCATGTTGAATTGATGGCGTAGAATACGGGAAAAATATTGAAAAAATTCTATAATTTTTGGAAGTATTTTTCGTTGGCGGTTTTATATGCTAGGATGCTGGATCCTAGCGCACCTTTTACATTTATCGCAATTTGCGACCACAACGAGACACATTTCCTACAAGAGGATGGTATTGTTAGCTGGCCTTACAGTTCGCTTGTAGGTGTTACAGGTGGTTTTGTGTGCTAGGATTCCGGTTTCTAGCGCTCTTTTACATTTTTCGCATTTTGTGACCACAACGAGACACATTCGTTAAATACATATGTATATAGAAAGAAAGCTAAGAAAATTTCCTACAAGAGGGTGTTATTGTTTGCTGGCCTAACAGTTCGCTTGTAGGTGTTATAGGTGGTTTTGTGTGCTAGGATGCGGATCTTAGCGCACCTTTTACATTTATCGTAATTTGCGACCATAACGAGACACATTCGTTAAATACATATTTATATAGAAAGAAAGCGAAGAAAATTTCCTACAAGAGGATGTTATTGTTTGCTGGCCTAACAGTTCGCTTGTAGGTGTTATAGGTGGTTTTGTGTGCTAGGATGCGGATCTTAGCGCACCTTTTACATTTATCGTAATTTGCGACCATAACGAGACACATTCGTTAAATACATATGTATATAGAAAGAAAGCGAAGAAAATTTCCTACAAGAGGATGTTATTGTTTGCTGGCCTAACAGTTCGCTTGTAGGTGTTACAGGTGATTTTGTGTGCTAGGATTCCGGTTTCTAGCGCTCTTTTACATTTTTCGCATTTTGTGACCACAACGAGACACATTCGTTAAATACATATGTATATAGAAAGAAAGCTATGAAAATTTCCTACAAGAGGATGTTATTGTTTGCTGGCCTAACAGTTCGCTTGTAGGTGTTATAGGTGGTTTTGTGTGCTAGGATGCGGATCTTAGCGCACCTTTTACATTTATCGTAATTTGCGACCATAACGAGACACATTCGTTAAATACATATGTATATAGAAAGAAAGCGAAGAAAATTTCCTACAAGAGGATGTTATTGTTTGCTGGCCTAACAGTTCGCTTGTAGGTGTTATAGGTGGTTTTGTGTGCTAGGATGCGGATCTTAGCGCACCTTTTACATTTATCGTAATTTGCGACCATAACGAGACACATTCGTTAAATACATATGTATATAGAAAGAAAGCGAAGAAAATTTCCTACAAGAGGATGTTATTGTTTGCTGGCCTAACAGTTTGCTTGTAGGTGTTATAGGTGGTTTTGTGTGCTAGGATGCGGATCTTAGCGCACCTTTTACATTTATCGTAATTTGCGACCATAACGAGACACATTCGTTAAATACATATGTATATAGAAAGAAAGCGAAGAAAATTTCCTACAAGAGGATGTTATTGTTTGCTGGCCTAACAGTTCGCTTGTAGGTGTTACAGGTGATTTTGTGTGCTAGGATTCTGGTTTCTAGCGCTCTTTTACATTTTTCGCATTTTGTGACCACAACGAGACACATTCGTTAAATACATATGTATATAGAAAGAAAGCTAAGAAAATTTCCTACAAGAGGGTGTTATTGTTTGCTGGCCTAACAGTTCGCTTGTAGGTGTTATAGGTGGTTTTGTGTGCTAGGATGCGGATCTTAGCGCACCTTTTACATTTATCGTAATTTGCGACCATAACGAGACACATTCGTTAAATACATATGTATATAGAAAGAAAGCGAAGAAAATTTCCTACAAGAGGATGTTATTGTTTGCTGGCCTAACAGTTCGCTTATAGGTGTTATAGGTGGTTTTGTGTGCTAGGATGCGGATCTTAGCGCACCTTTTACATTTATCGTAATTTGCGACCATAACGAGACACATTCGTTAAATACATATGTATATAGAAAGAAAGCGAAGAAAATTTCCTACAAGAGGATGTTATTGTTTGCTGGCCTAACAGTTCGCTTGTAGGTGTTATAGGTGGTTTTGTGTGCTAGGATGCGGATCTTAGCGCACCTTTTACATTTATCGCAATTTGCGACCACAACGAGACACATTCGTTAAATACATATACATATAGAAAGAAAGCGAAGAAAATTTCCTACAAGAGGGTGGTATTGTTAGCTGGCCTAACAGTTCGCTTGTAGGGGTTACAGGTGGTTTTGTGTGCTAGGATTCCGGTTTCTAGCGCTCTTTTACATTTTTCGCATTTTGTGACCACAACGAGACACATTCGTTAAATACATATGTATATAGAAAGAAAGCTAAGAAAATTTCCTACAAGAGAATGTTATTGTTTACTGGTCTAACAGTTCGCTTGTAGGTGTTATTCATAACCTCTGTTAACTGATAAATTGTATGTTCCAGCCTCCCCAAACTGAGTTCCTGGCTGCGCCACTGTTGGAGCCGCCATTATTATTTTTCTCTAACAAAATTTGCATAATGTATGGTCACAGGAATTATTATTTCCTGGCAAATTTCAAGTTAACTTCTCCATATGCCCAATGAGTGCGACAGAGACTTTCTTCTGAATCGTGTGGAGTCTCACTCATACTCATTAGACATACGGGGATTTTTTTGCCCATATTTCCGCAGCCGTTTGGCACAATCCCATCAAACCTGGTATCACTGGATTTGTAAAGACGATCCCTAACCAAATATGGAAAAATATACTGGGTGTTCCATTTAAAAATATCACCAAAGTAATTTTTACTCAATTGCGGATAACCCTATATAATTTGGGTGGAGTTCAAAAATTGGCCTATCGTAAAAGAAAATCGATCTCTTCGAGGATTTTTCCGAAATATCTTCATATTCAGAAATAATGAATTTATTCCATAATTTAGCGGCGCACTGAATTCATACATACATACATTTCAAGTTGAATAAAAAAATGTCTAATTGCATAAAGAATTGCTTTTCCATAAGAGAATGCACACAAATTGATGTGCAATGGCGATAATGTCGTTATTACCTAATAATTAGATTAATTTCTGTTGATTGTTATTCTGAAAATTGTTTATTGTATGTGCATAAGTGGACCCTGAGATATTCTTGGCGTTTATCGAGCAATTTCACACTTTTATTATCTCATTAAACACAATTCTGAACAAAGTATATGTAATTTATATAATATCCTCTCATTATCCGATCATCACTTGAGAATATACATAAATCTTTTGTATGCCTAAGAATTTCGAAGGATTTTGGGTCATTCTTTGGGAATGCTACAAATGAAAGACATATTGGCAGCTGGGGATGGAAAATTGGGGAATTAATAGAGAGAGAGAGAGAGATATATACTTTATTGTCATCAAGAAAAAAAACCTTCTTATGGACAAAGTGCTCACTTAAATCTAAAAATTATATCTATAGGTGTATAACGTGGACATGACATGACATTGAGAGAACAACAAAACAAAACAGTAAACATATATGATTGTAAAGTTAGGAGTATAAAGAAAAATAGAGGAGTCAGACGTTAAAATTTGTCAGAATAAAATTCTTCCAGACTATAGTACGGTCGATCACTTAAAATCACTTGCACAGCCTTTCTGAAATGGTCGGTGTTGCTAATATTCCTTATATGCTCTGGTAAATGATTGAATAGCTATACAAATAATGAGTTAGTGAATATCGACGACATTGCTGTGGCAAATAGTTCATGAAATTAAAGGAAATAACAAAAAAATGGTTCTGGAATACCGGGACACCCAAATAAAGTGATAAATGATAATAATTTCACTCTCAATTCAGCACCTAACCTTTTGAAAAAAATTTATCACTCCCGAAAATTTTCAACAATATTGAATTCAATAAACTAGATATTTAAAGAAACCAAACATTAAAAGAGAATTATTACAGGTTACAAGCATGTACAAAACGATGCTATGAAAAAACTTTAGTCACTATGCCGTCAACTCTGGGTGGGGCATTTGACTATAACAATAATAATTTTTCATCTATAGACGTGCTTTTCGGACAAAATATTCTCGTACGGCATTCCTTACGTTGGTAGATTGTGAAATAATAATCTCCTAGAACCTACTACTGCCGTATAAAAATATTGGGTCCGGAAGCCAGGATTTTTTTTTTGAATTTTCAAAATAAAAAAAAAACAGTTTTTCATATAGCGTCAGGGAGTTAGAGGGTTAATTTATTCAAACTAGATTTTTCTAACGTCTGATGTTTTTCGGATTTTTTTCCAAATTTTTTTTGGCGCCTTTTTTCGGGGGGTCTGGCCTCTCCGACGGACCAATTTTTTTTCGCCCGAATCATTCGGAGATTTCTACGAATTCTGACGCGTTCTCCGCCAGAGGAACAATAAGGTAATTTATTTTTACAGATTTTTACAATTTTAATTCTGCGAGTTATTACAATTATTTTTTTAAGAAGCGGCTAGAGGTGTAATAATTTTATATAAAATTTTTCGATGCTTTCATGTTTTTCACTCTTTTCAAGGGTTTTTCTGATTTTATTTTCGTATTTTTTTTTTCGAGGAAGATCCGAGTAGGATTCGTGCCTTCCGAACGACATTGTATTGGCTGTAATTTTGGACGTCCGAATCGTCGGAAAAATTTCCGAATATTTTTTTTAATAACATTATCCCATATATTTCGTTTATTTTACGAATTTTTCAGATTTCATTTCCGCGAGTTTTCACATAGATAGATGTTTTTTTTTATTTAAATTATTTGCTGGTTCGACGTTTTTCTCAATTTTCAAGGATTTTTCCCAATATATTTTAGCGAGTTTTTGCGAAGCCTGAGTCCTCCGATCAACAATTTTTTGTTGTAATTGTCCGAAATCAGCGGAAATTTTTTCCGATTTCCTAAGAAATATTTAAATTTCATTATTCAATTATCACATGTTATTCACTATTTTTAGGATTTTTTCGATTTTATTTTTACGAGTTTTAGCAATTTCTTTTTCGCCGTAATTTTCATTTTTTTTTCGCCGTAATTTTAAATTTTCGAAAGTGTCGAAATTTTTTCCGAATTTCTACGTATTCTCAATTTAGCCTTCGGGAAGGCAGGGGGGTAAAATTCCTTGAAATTATTGCATCATCAAGGAAATCAAGCAATAAGTAGATGAATTACAGAGGTGGACACAAGAATACGAAACACACTCTATTTATCGTGAGAGTTAAAACAGTATTAGTACTAGTGAAATAAAAAAAAGCTTTCTAACGAGGTATAGACGAGGTATTGAATTTTATTTGAAAAAATTCTTCGTTTGTAGTATGGACCTTCTTACTCTAAAAGGGCCAGTTGTTCAATATTGAGTCAAATGTCTCTGTTCCGTGACTGATAGGTAGAATGTGAGTTTAAACTTCATTTGAGTGAATGTCCATATTCAGTCTAACCACCAGTCAAATGTAACTGACAGTCAAACTACGCTAACAGGTCATTGAAAAACCGACCCTAAGTGTAAACAAACTGTCCATACCTCAGAATAATAAAAGACGATAGAGATGCCTTCTCCATCCTTGTCTTGAATTCAACATAACTTTGTTTGTTTACAGGCGAGGGTCGTTTACATGTTAAGTCCGTCTTCATTCCGGTAACTTCGTGTATGACCGCTCATTTCATTCGGATCAAGTTGTCATCCTTCGTTTTTTTCATGGTCCTTCTTACTCTAAATGTAAACAAACTGTCCATAACATTTCACCACCCGTCACCCCCCTCGCCAATAAATTGTATAGAAAAGGATAGTTTATATTCACTTCAAAACAGGTATTTGTGTAGGTATAGGCATGGCATCTCTATGTCTTTTATTACTCTGAGGTCTATATAACACACTGATCCATTGAACATTTGAGTCCCGGGTATACTGAATTGACTAGTATTTAGCGACAGCCCGGATATTTTGACATTATCATAACCTCCAAACTGGCAGCTTCCTTGGTCTGATTTCTCAAAAACGCATAAAAAAGTAATTTTTCACAGTTTTCAATCATTCTGCTTTCCTCAAAACCCGTAAATCGCAATTTTTCACATTTTTAAAGAAGGCTGAATGGTTGAAAAAAATATGAAATTTGGACTTTATAATACTGTCAATGTGCTCGCCAGCCAAAATATCCGGGCTGTCGCTAGACGTTAGTCTGAATTGAAGCGATTAAAACATTTCCATGGCCAACTCATCTCCAGTTATATGAGTTATTCTCTGTTCTCTGTATATTAAATGAAGGTTGAACGTCAAAATGTCCAATTACCAAAATTTACTTTCGAAACCGCAATAGTTTTTTCGTGTAGTTTCATTAATAAATTTATGGGAAAATCGTTTTTTAAGACTTGTTGATTATTAAAAAATCCGTTTTGGAGGAATTGGCAAATCCTTGATGACTTCGCTGAATGAATCTCTCCTTACAACACACCGGCATATTTCAAATTACCTTCATTTTCATGAGCAACAATGTGGGAATCTTTGAATGGCCATTTAGTGATATTATCACGTAAGTTGTGGTTTATTTAGGAAATATCACCGAAAAGAGCTGTTTCAGAAGGTCAATAAGTGTGTTATTATCTTGTAATTATACACATGTAAGATTACAGTTCTCTGATAGCGAAGTGAACAAAGTGTATCACAAAATGCTGAATCGTGTTAAATTGAAACTACTCATTGATGAAAATTACCAGCATCTTGGAGTTTGCTAAGGTTTCGCTGAGTGTTTATTTTATACTAAAATGTTGAAGAAAAATACACGAAAATAGGGAAAATTAACTCGGATTTTTTTCTACGGTTTAAGATTCAATCGAATTTATATATAGAAAAAAAAGCTGAATTCATTTTTCATATTTTCGTATTTTTTAACAATTTAGTGAAAAAGAAACAATCTGCGAAAACTTTTATCTTTCGTTCATCAAGTATTTTTCATCATTTTCAAAACACAATTTGATTTTTCATCCTAGCTTGCGTACTTTTCGAATAATTAATTTTTTTCTTTGACGGGAAAAAAGTTTGACAATTTATCTTTGTTGACAGGTACTAAAATATCACTTTTCATGAAATAACTTTTTCCCCCGGAAAAAAAGTGAGTACTTTTTCCCCGGATATATACATAGGTAAAGGTAGATATCTGATTGCAAAACCTGTCGTTTTTCCCGTTACAGAAAAAAATTGAGTATTATAAATAAAATAATTTAAATACCGCTTCACTATATCTAACAGGAAAAAACTATCCAATGATATTAGGATATAATTATTTTATTAGAAAACGAGTACCCTTCAAAGGAGCTGTCTTGCCACACTTGTACTAAGCCAATAAATAATTTGAATATATTTTTAATAACTAACAACAGATATAAAAAAAACGAAAAATACAATTAAAATAAAAAAAGAAAACTACAATGATGTGATTTCGTTGAGGAAAGTGATATTATTGAATTTCCACTGATACTCTTATAGTAACGAAAACACAAAAAAAATTATAAACAAAAAAACTTTTATTTTTATGCAAATGTTGAAAAAATAACAATAAAAATAAAAATTGATATGATTTTTTAATGAAAATTCAACTGAAGAGTATGATATGATTTTGAAAATTGATATTTTATTGATATTCTTGTACAGTCACAAAATAAATTCTACGCGGCAAAGCTGAAAACATTTGGCATGATGATTGCGCAGACTGCGTATACAATGGCGCAGTCAGGATTTCAGTTTGGTGGGAGGGGGGGGGGGGGGCTGAACATACAATTTATCAGTTACCAGAGCTTTTTTTTTTCGTCAGCCGGATATTATGAATAACACCTACAAGCAAACTATAAGGCACGCGAACAGTAACATCATCTTGTAGAAAATTTTCTTAGCTTTCTTTCTATATACCTATATATTTAATGAATGTGTCTCGTTGGTCGCAAAATGCGAAAAATGTAAAAGGTGCACTGGGATTTGGCATCCTAGCACATAAAACCGCCAACGAAAAATACTTCCAAAAATTCTGGAATTTTTTAAAAATGGCCAAAAATCCAAATTTCTCGTTATGGTCGCAAAATGCGATAAATGTAAAAGGTGCGCTAGGATTTGGCATCCTAGCACATGAAACCGCCAACGAAAAATACTTCCAAAAATTCTAGAATGTTTTCAATATTTTCCCGTATTCTACGCCATCATTTTAATAGTCAAAATGCGCACATCAGACTGTTAAACAAACCCTCAATTGTAGTCGAGATTGTACCCAGCTACCTTTGATCTTTTTTTTGATGTTTTTTGTTGGAGTAATTGATAAAAAACTGAGTTTTTCTAAGAAATGTAACACCTTGTATCTCGAAAACGAAGCAAGCTTATTGGAAATGAAATCTTATTTACTCCAAAAAATCGATCTTTAATATTTAACGGTTCAACCATAGGTCACCCTGTATAGTATATTGATGTGGAGTGGTGGTATTAGATCGAATCTGAGATGAAACTTGTTGAAATATGGATAATTATAAAGGCATCTTTTGGCAACATTCCCAAAACCAAGTATTACCTTGCGACAACCGTTGAAATGAGCAGCAAAAGCCCCGCTGAGATCCGCATTGCAAAATTTAGATTCTCCATAGCGGATACGTTCGAAACAAAGTCGTTATACATTATCATTATTTATTATAGCACAAAACAGTTCAACTTTCTTCTGTTATCCTCCAGCGTTGAATAAAATTACGTGATTCATTATATCTGAGCAATTTATCGTCAAATGAGGAGGTATATCTCCTCGAA
The DNA here is from genome assembly GCA_958298965.1 of Chrysolina haemoptera. NCBI lineage: Eukaryota > Metazoa > Arthropoda > Insecta > Coleoptera > Chrysomelidae > Chrysolina > Chrysolina haemoptera. The sequence goes on from OY282591.1 coordinate 33,002,754, forward strand.
TAGAGCTTCTGCTGTCCTCAGTTGATGTTGATACTGATGCTATCTATGCTTAGGAAATATACAGAGTGATGAAACTTCATTTGTTGGCCTCCGGACCATATGCAAGAGTGGCTAATATTTCTGAATTGAAGGTCGTTTTATACACTGGGAGATTTTTTCCGCTGTAAGTACTAGCAATTTTCTTGGTTGTTTTAAAGCTCACTGAACATTATCGATCAAATTACAGGTCTCAAACTGTAGAATAGAGAGAATTTCGTATTTTTTGTTTCCAAGTGCTCCAGAACCTAAAATTAATTAATTCAATGGTTTAACTGCTTTTACCAGTGGTTTCAGCAACAAAACCATTAACAGCTCTTCGTGTATAAGAAGTGCAAAATAATAAATTCCCATACAAACCCTGGACTTGTCTGTTGATTTTTTAAGTTATTCAATTTTAACGAAAATGTCGAAAACTCATCAAATATATTTTTGGCGGCAAAAAAAACATCTAAAACTGATTTAGAGCTGACCAATTCGAAAACGGTTGGAGATAGACAAATTCTGCGAACGCCAATCGATTCAGAATGGTCGAATTAATAAGTATTGTCAATTTTGAGCCAATAAAAAAATAAAAAAAAATCAAAAATTACCCAAAAAATTTTGACAGGGGTTCACCCCTAAAAATTATGAAAAATACTAAGTCGTCACATCGACTTGAAATTTGCACTTTATATGTAAAATTTCATGCTTGTTCCGAAAATATATGATTTTTATGTACTCAGATATAAGATTTGGCCGGAAAAGGGTGTTTACGGTAAAAAATCCAATTTTCTGAGATTTTTAAATGTTCATTTTTCGAAATTCAAATCTCTGTCCTCGAACGTATTTTGACGTGCTGATTCCGAAATTTTTAACGAAAATGTCGAAAACCCATCAGATATATTTTTGGCGGCAAAAAAAACATCTAAAACTGATTTAGAGCTGACCAACTCGAGAAGGGTTAGAGATAGACAAATTCTGCAAACGCCAATCGATTCAGAATGGTCGAATTAGTAAGTACTGTCAATTTCGAGTCAATAAAAAAATTTAAAAAAATCAAAAATTACCCAAAAAAATTTGACAGGGGTTCACCCCTAAAAATCATGAAAAATACTAAGTCGTCACATCGACTTGAAATTGGCACTTTATATGTAAAATTTCATGCTTGTTCCGAAAATATATGATTTTTATGTACTCAGATATAAGATTTGGCCGGAAAAGGGTGTTTACGGTAAAAAATTCAATTTTCTGAGATTTTTAAATGTTCATTTTTCGAAATTCAAATCTCTGTCCTCGAACGTATTTTGACGTGCTGATTCCGAAATTTTTAACGAAAATGTCGAAAACTCATCAGATATATTTTTGGCGGGAAAAAAACCATCTAAAACTGATTTAGAGCTGACCAACTCGAGAACGGTTAGAGATAGACAAATTCTGCGAACGCCAATCGATTCAGAATGGTCGAATTAGTAAGTACTGGCAATTTCGAGTCAATAAAAAATTTTTAAAAAATCAAAAATTACCCAAAAAAAATTGACAGGGGTTCACCCCTAAAAATCATGAAAAATACTAAGTCGTCACATCGACTTGAAATTGGCACTTTATATGTGAAATTTCATGCTTGTTCCGAAAATATTTGATTTTTATGTGCTCAGATATAAGATTTAGCCGGAAAAGGGTGTTTACGGTAAAAAATCCAAATTTCTGAGATTTTTAAATGTTCATTTTTCGAAATTCAAATCTCTGTCCTCGAACGTATTTTGACGTGCTGATTCCGAAATTTTTAACGAAAATGTCGAAAACTCATCAGATATATTTTTGGCGGGAAAAAAACCATCTAAAACTGATTTAGAGCTGACCAACTCGAAAACGGTTAGAGATAGACAAATTCTGCGAACGCCAATCGATTCAGAATGGTCGAATTAGTAAGTACTATCAATTTCGAGCCAATAAAAAAATTAAAAAAAATCAAAAATTATCCAAAAAAATTTTACAGGGGTTCACCCCTAAAAATCATGAAAAATACTAAGTCGTCACATCGACTTGTAATTTGCACTTTATATGTAAAATTTCATGGTTGTTCCGAAAATATATGATTTTTATGTGCTCAGATATAAGATTTAGCCGGAAAAGGGTGTTTACGGTAAAAAATCCAATTTTCTGAGTTTTTTAAATGTTCATTTTTCGAAATTCAAATTTCTGTCCTCGAACGTATTTTGAGGTGCTGATTCCGAATTTTTTAACGAAAATGTCGAAAACTCATCAGATATATTTTTGGCGGCAAAAAAAAACATCTAAAACTGATTTAGAGCTGACCAACTCGAAAACGGTTAGAGATAGACAAATTCTGCGAACGCCAATCGATTCAGAATGGTCGAATTAATAAGTATTGTCAATTTCGAGCCAATAAAAAAATAAAAAAAAAATCAAAAATTACCCAAAAAAATTTGACAGGGGTTCACCCCTAAAAATCATGAAAAATACTAAGTCGTCACATCGACTTGAAATTGGCACTTTATATGTGAAATTTCATGCTTGTTCCGAAAATATATGATTTTTATGTACTCAGATATAAGATTTGGCCGGAAAAGGGTGTTTACGGTAAAAAATCCAATTTTCTGAGATTTTTAAATGTTCATTTTTCGAAATTCAAATCTCTGTCCTCGAACGTATTTTGACGTGCTGATTCCGAAATTTTTAACGGAAATGTCGAAAACCCATCAGATATATTTTTGGCGGCAAAAAAAACATCTAAAACTGATTTAGAGCTGACCAACTCGAGAAGGGTTAGAGATAGACAAATTCTGCAAACGCCAATCGATTCAGAATGGTCGAATTAGTAAGTACTGTCAATTTCGAGTCAATAAAAAAATTTAAAAAAATCAAAAATTACCCAAAAAAATTTGACAGGGGTTCACCCCTAAAAATCATGAAAAATACTAAGTCGTCACATCGACTTGAAATTTGCACTTTATATGTAAAATTTCATGCTTGTTCCGAAAATATATGATTTTTATGTGCTCAGATATAAGATTTAGCCGGAAAAGGGTGTTTACGGTAAAAAATCCAATTTACTGAGTTTTTTAAATGTTCATTTTTCGAAATTCAAATTTCTGTCCTCGAACGTATTTTGAGGTGCTGATTCCGAATTTTTTAACGAAAATGTCGAAAACTCATCAGATATATTTTTGGCGGCAAAAAAAAACATCTAAAACTGATTTAGAGCTGACCAACTCGAGAACGGTTCGAGATAGACAAATTCTGCGAATGCCAATCGATTCAGAATGGTCGAATTAGTATGTACTGTCAATTTCGAGTCAATAAAAAAATTTAAAAAAATCAAAAATTACCCAAAAAAATTTGACAGTGGTTCACCCCTAAAAATCATGAAAAATACTAAGTCGTCACATCGACTTGAAATTGGCACTTTATATGTGAAATTTCATGCTTGTTCCGAAAATATTTGATTTTTATGTGCTCAGATATAAGATTTAGCCGGAAAAGGGTGTTTACGGTAAAAAATCCAAATTTCTGAGATTTTTAAATGTTCATTTTTCGAAATTCAAATTTCTGTCCTCGAACGTATTTTGAGGTGCTGATTCCGAATTTTTTAACGAAAATGTCGAAAACTCATCAGATATATTTTTGGCGGCAAAAAAAAACATCTAAAACTGATTTAGAGCTGACCAACTCGAAAACGGTTAGAGATAGACAAATTCTGCGAACGCCAATCGATTCAGAATGGTCGAATTAATAAGTATTGTCAATTTCGAGCCAATAAAAAAATAAAAAAAAAATCAAAAATTACCCAAAAAAATTTGACAGGGGTTCACCCCTAAAAATTATGAAAAATACTAAGTCGTCACATCGACTTGAAATTTGCACTTTATATGTAAAATTTCATGCTTGTTCCGAAAATATATGATTTTTATGTACTCAGATATAAGATTTGGCCGGAAAAGGGTGTTTACGGTAAAAAATCCAATTTTCTGAGATTTTTAAATGTTCATTTTTCGAAATTCAAATCTCTGTCCTCGAACGTATTTTGACGTGCTGATTCCGAAATTTTTAACGGAAATGTCGAAAACCCATCAGATATATTTTTGGCGGCAAAAAAAACATCTAAAACTGATTTAGAGCTGACCAACTCGAGAAGGGTTAGAGATAGACAAATTCTGCAAACGCCAATCGATTCAGAATGGTCGAATTAGTAAGTACTGTCAATTTCGAGTCAATAAAAAAATTTAAAAAAATCAAAAATTACCCAAAAAAATTTGACAGGGGTTCACCCCTAAAAATCATGAAAAATACTAAGTCGTCACATCGACTTGAAATTTGCACTTTATATGTAAAATTTCATGCTTGTTCCGAAAATATATGATTTTTATGTGCTCAGATATAAGATTTAGCCGGAAAAGGGTGTTTACGGTAAAAAATCCAATTTACTGAGTTTTTTAAATGTTCATTTTTCGAAATTCAAATTTCTGTCCTCGAACGTATTTTGAGGTGCTGATTCCGAATTTTTTAACGAAAATGTCGAAAACTCATCAGATATATTTTTGGCGGCAAAAAAAAACATCTAAAACTGATTTAGAGCTGACCAACTCGAGAACGGTTCGAGATAGACAAATTCTGCGAATGCCAATCGATTCAGAATGGTCGAATTAGTATGTACTGTCAATTTCGAGTCAATAAAAAAATTTAAAAAAATCAAAAATTACCCAAAAAAATTTGACAGTGGTTCACCCCTAAAAATCATGAAAAATACTAAGTCGTCACATCGACTTGAAATTGGCACTTTATATGTAAAATTTCATGCTTGTTCCGAAAATATATGATTTTTATGTACTCAGATATAAGATTTGGCCGGAAAAGGGTGTTTACGGTAAAAAATTCAATTTTCTGAGATTTTTAAATGTTCATTTTTCGAAATTCAAATTTCTGTCCTCGAACGTATTTTGACGTGCTGATTCCGAAATTTTTAACGAAAATGTAGAAAACTCATCAGATATATTTTTGGCGGAAAAAAAACCATCTAAAACTGATTTAGAGCTGACCAACTCGAGAACGGTTAGAGATAGACAAATTCTGCAAACGCCAATCGATTCAGAATGGTCGAATTAGTAAGTACTGGCAGTTTCGAGTCAATAAAAAATTTTTAAAAAATCAAAAATTACCCAAAAAAAATTGACAGGGGTTCACCCCTAAAAATCATGAAAAATACTAAGTCGTCACATCGACTTGAAATTGGCACTTTATATGTAAAATTTCATGCTTGTTCCGAAAATATATGATTTTTATGTGCTCAGATATAAGATTTAGCCGGAAAAGGGTGTTTACGGTAAAAAATCCAAATTTCTGAGATTTTTAAATGTTCATTTTTCGAAATTCAAATCTCTGTCCTCGAACGTATTTTGACGTGCTGATTCCGAAATTTTTAACGAAAATGTCGAAAACTCATCAGATATATTTTTGGCGGAAAAAAAACCATCTAAAACTGATTTAGAGCTGACCAACTCGAAAACGGTTAGAGATAGACAAATTCTGCAAACGCCAATCGATTCAGAATGGTCGAATTAGTAAGTACTGGCAGTTTCGAGTCAATAAAAAATTTTTAAAAAATCAAAAATTACCCAAAAAAAATTGACAGGGGTTCACCCCTAAAAATCATGAAAAATACTAAGTCGTCACATCGACTTGAAATTGGCACTTTATATGTGAAATTTCATGCTTGTTCCGAAAATATATGATTTTTATGTGCTCAGATATAAGATTTAGCCGGAAAAGGGTGTTTACGGTAAAAAATCCAAATTTCTGAGATTTTTAAATGTTCATTTTTCGAAATTCAAATCTCTGTCCTCGAACGTATTTTGACGTGCTGATTCCGAAATTTTTAACGAAAATGTCGAAAACTCATCAGATATATTTTTGGCGGGAAAAAAACCATCTAAAACTGATTTAGAGCTGACCAACTCGAAAACGGTTAGAGATAGACAAATTCTGCGAACGCCAATCGATTCAGAATGGTCGAATTAGTAAGTACTATCAATTTCGAGCCAATAAAAAAATTAAAAAAAATCAAAAATTATCCAAAAAAATTTTACAGGGGTTCACCCCTAAAAATCATGAAAAATACTAAGTCGTCACATCGACTTGTAATTTGCACTTTATATGTAAAATTTCATGGTTGTTCCGAAAATATATGATTTTTATGTGCTCAGATATAAGATTTAGCCGGAAAAGGGTGTTTACGGTAAAAAATCCAATTTTCTGAGTTTTTTAAATGTTCATTTTTCGAAATTCAAATTTCTGTCCTCGAACGTATTTTGAGGTGCTGATTCCGAATTTTTTAACGAAAATGTCGAAAACTCATCAGATATATTTTTGGCGGCAAAAAAAAACATCTAAAACTGATTTAGAGCTGACCAACTCGAAAACGGTTAGAGATAGACAAATTCTGCGAACGCCAATCGATTCAGAATGGTCGAATTAATAAGTATTGTCAATTTCGAGCCAATAAAAAAATAAAAAAAAATCAAAAATTACCCAAAAAAATTTGACAGGGGTTCACCCCTAAAAATCATGAAAAATACTAAGTCGTCACATCGACTTGAAATTTGCACTTTATATGTAAAATTTCATGCTTGTTCCGAAAATATATGATTTTTATGTACTCAGATATAAGATTTGGCCGGAAAAGGGTGTTTACGGTAAAAAATCCAATTTTCTGAGATTTTTAAATGTTCATTTTTCGAAATTCAAATCTCTGTCCTGGAACGTATTTTGACGTGCTGATTCCGAAATTTTTAACGAAAATGTCGAAAACCCATCAGATATATTTTTGGCGGCAAAAAAAACATCTAAAACTGATTTAGAGCTGACCAACTCGAGAAGGGTTAGAGATAGACAAATTCTGCAAACGCCAATCGATTCAGAATGGTCGAATTAGTAAGTACTGTCAATTTCGAGTCAATAAAAAAATTTAAAAACATCAAAAATTACCCAAAAAAATTTGACAGGGGTTCACCCCCAAAAATCATGAAAAATACTAAGTCGCCACATCGACTTGAAATTGGCACTTTATATGTGAAATTTCATGCTTGTTCCGAAAATATATGATTTTTATGTGCTCAGATATAAGATTTAGCCGGAAAAGGGTGTTTACGGTAAAAAATCCAAATTTCTGAGATTTTTAAATGTTCATTTTTCGAAATTCAAATCTCTGTCCTCGAACGTATTTTGACGTGCTGATTCCGAAATTTTTAACGAAAATGTCGAAAACTCATCAGATATATTTTTGGCGGAAAAAAAACCATCTAAAACTGATTTAGAGCTGACCAACTCGAAAACGGTTAGAGATAGACAAATTCTGCGAACGCCAATCGATTCAGAATGGTCGAATTAGTAAGTACTATCAATTTCGAGCCAATAAAAAAATTAAAGAAAAAATCAAAAATTATCCAAAAAAATTTTACAGGGGTTCACCCCTAAAAATCATGAAAAATACTAAGTCGTCACATCGACTTGAAATTTGCACTTTATATGTAAAATTTCATGCTTGTTCCGAAAATATATGATTTTTATGTGCTCAGATATAAGATTTAGCCGGAAAAGGGTGTTTACGGTAAAAAATCCTATTTTCTGAGATTTTTAAATGTTCATTTTTCGAAATTAAAATTTCTGTCCTCGAACGTATTTTGACGTGCTGATTCCGAAATTTTTAACGAAAATGTCGAAAACTCATCAGATATATTTTTGGCGGCAAAAAAAACATCTAAAACTGATTTAGAGTTGACCAACTCGATGACGGTTAGAGATAGACAAATTCTGCGAAAGTTAATCGTTTCAAAATGGCCACATTAGTATATACTGAGAATTAAATAGAAAAAAATCAACGGAGAAAAAAGTCGCCGAATATATAATACGGTAGACGAAACCTTCTGTTTTCAATCTCATGTATACGTGATCAATATGATACAAGTCCGTACAAGTCGATAGATTTCAGGAAACTTGACCGGCTCAAACAATATAAGTGGACTTATACCATGCGGATCTGTCTGAAATTGCAAGTTGATTTTTTGTAAATTTTATTGAGTTCACTCAACACATAATATAATACAACATGAAAAACGTTTCAAAGCATAACATGAAGAGCATCAAATGTCGAAAAAAATTATAGTTCTTCAATAATAGTTTACATTTCACAAGAATACCAACCATCATATCATTGTCTTCTTACTGAAAATACCACATCCATAACACAAAAATTCAGTAATATGCTGCTTAAATGTTATCTGTCATTGAATCGAAAAACAAACATCAGGAATCTGGAAAGATATACGACATATTTTACATACAATGACTAATTGCACAAGATGCGATGCGCGAGGTGACTTTCCCATGTGGATTTCATGGAATTGCAAGTATTCATACCCACACTTTCGCATATATCACCTGTACCGTGCTCTGACAGCAGATGTAAACTACATCACATTTTGAAAAAATGTGAGAACAATGGCAAAGGTTCAATATTTAAAGTCCTACATTTGTGGGTTGTTGGATAAGTGGAACACTTATTGAATAACAGTATTTATTATATCAGCTCACAGAGTTTTGTGGATGATCTCCAAAAATTGCATTCACCTATTTCCTGAGTAATTTCCTCTCACTGATTCTCAGCTTATAGAACTTAACATTTCATTTGACGTCAAAAAACTCAAGGCACATTTTCATCTAATTTCCACTATGACTTTTATTTTTTACTACATTTTTCGACTTATTAAAACATTATCACGTAAGTTATGAATAAATAACATATTCAGTGACATTCAAAAAATACGCAAAAAAAGAAAAAAAATATTTGTGATTAAAAAAATATATAAAAAAATGCCAGAAATACTGAGCAATTTTCAGTTTCTTGACAAAACGCATTTTTCAAAAATCTGAAAAGTTATATTTTTTGGAAAATAAATAACGTTTGGAAACAAATTTTTGAGGAGATATTTTTTTGGATCTCATTAGACAATATGAAGGTGAGAAAATTTGAATTTTTCGTAATTTTCTGCAATGGTCGATTTTTCCAATTTTTTGAATCAATCACAAATTTCTTATATTAGGAATTGATTCAACAACTCTGTTTTTTAGGATGACCACAGCAATGTTAATGATTGGCAAAGCCATTTAAAATTTTCAAAAATTTCTTTGATGCAAGGCACTTTGTTGGCAAAATATCTTCCATAACTGACTGATTCCAATTCAAATGGCTTGTAAAAACTCTAGGCTTTGGGGCTACAGCCCCCCCCCAAGCCACTAAATTACTTCTGTTATTCTTAACACTGGGATGACGAAACAAAAAAAAAAAAGGTCTGATATCTGATGAATTGTATGTTCAGCCCCTTCCCCCCCCCCCAAACTGAAATCCTGGCTGCGCCACTAGGTGTTTCACAATAACTAAAAATTTAATAAATTTTTGATAACTCCGTTCTAAATTACAATTTCCAAATTTCGTTCCCTTCACTTCTCTTGGTGTGAAAATCTACCTAAAATTGACAAAGCACCAATATCCAAATATACTCCAATATATTTAGTGGAAGGTAAAAACCAAAAGGCCATCAAAAGCTATAGTTAGCTACATCGGAAAATATTAGGAAAGAGGTATACGAGTATGTGAAATCTGCTAATGAAAAAATCATACCAACAACATAGGTATTTACTTTTTTCTGCCGAAGACACTTTTTCTCATAAAATACACCAAAAAACGGCGGAACAAGAAGCAAACGTGTCAATTCTGTTTCTCAATTGCAAGATTGTTATCATAGCAAGGCAACTTTCACAGCAAACTATTCCTAATTTTGAACAAGGTTTGATACCTATCTTCATTGCTTTATCAGCAGGCGATGATGTTGCAGCAACATCTACTGCTGATAGATTTCAAGCCTTCCACAAAATTGAAAAATATTTTGTCATGAAAGTTGTCTTGCTATGATAACAATCTTGCTAGGTATTGAGAAACAGAATTGACCCGAGAGTAGTCAACCATTTATACCACTGAAAAAATTGCGAATTGTCTTGCCTTTGGCGCTTCGGCGAAAGTGAAGATTGTGTTTTACTCACAGACCTCTAAAAAAAAGTGGTTTTTAGAGGTCTGTGGTTTTACTGGATATGTTTAGTGAGAAACAAAAATCCCAGTCCCGGTACTGTAATCAATATATTTTTATGTTATTTGAGTTACAGATCGAACCGCTAGATGGCACTACAAGTGAAAGGAGCGCCACGAGCGCCACTTGATCGGGTGTCAAAGTTTGACAGTCAAACATCACAGATCACAGAACCAAAATTCAGAGATCGATGGCAAACATGTATTTTGAAAAAGTGACTGCTTAGAAACTAGATGTCCTGCCATACCAGGATGCTAACTGCAATTTTCCCATACAATAAAGGAATATATTTGGGTTAAAAATCCATCAGAAAACAAATACTTTCTTGGCTCATACCACGACGACCGTTGAATTATATCTAATGAATTTCCGTGCAGAGTTCCTACAAGCCTCAGAGTAATGAAAGACATAGAGATGCCCTGTCTATACCTACACAAATACCTGTTTTGAAGTGAAGATGAACTATCCTTCTCCATACAATTTGACGGCGAGGGGGGCGACGGGGGTGGTGAAATGTTATGGACAGTTTGTTTACATTAGAGTATGAAGGTCCATAATACAAACGAAGAATGACAACTTGATCCGAATGAAATGAGCGGACATAGACGAAACTACCCGAATGAATACAGACTTAACATGTATAAAGCCCTCCCTTGTAAACAAAGTTATGTTGACTTCAAGACAAGGATGGAGAGGGCATCTCTATGGTCTTCTATTACTCTGAGCAACAAGCCTATTCCCGCAATTGCTAGTTGAATGGAATATGTTAATTGAAACATTTGGACCACCTATAGATCGATTTCTGGGTTCTTGCCCTCATCAGAATAGGGTAGGTCTCTGCAGACAATAACTGAAGTCTGCAAAAAATGGTCCAATTTATCAATCCATGTCAAGGCAAAAGCTGAGACACCACCTGCAGATCGGTGTAAACCAAACTACGATAACCTTGATCCTAGAATTTAAATCGACCAGACTTCGTTATAGGCGATCCGCATGGACCAATCAGAACAGTTGTGGAGTGGGTGTATCTAATTTGGAAGATATATCTAAATTTGGATGTTTATTCTGTTTACTTAAGGTTGGTCAGATTAGGGGTAGGATTCTGTGTGCTATATAGAATTCTATTGTGTGAGAAAGAGACAGAACTGTCGACAATATAATTCTATGGTAGACAGAATCCCACCCCAGAAGTGGAAAACTATCGAATAGCGATAGCGAAGCGAAGCATATGCTATCTCTTTCTGGTACACCGGGAAGCGATAACGTGTGCTGCGTTGAACTTCGTTTCGCTTAGCTTCGCTTCAGTGTCCCACCCTAGGGCAGGTTGACTAATATAATTTGCGCAGAGCGCCACGGCAAATAATTATAATAGCCGTCCTCTACCTGTACAGATTATGCCTTTAGGTACACTCAACGAGTGTTATCAGGGAGTATTATTATTATTATAGTTATTTGAAATGAATTAACAATAATTATGACTTTTCTGCTAGTAGACGCAAGGAAGTCTATTCCACTGAAATTTGTGCATACCATAATACGAATGTGTCTTATTAGCCAAATAAAGCACTAAAAGAAGTAATGAAACAGATACTTCACTTAATTATATTTTCGAAATCCTTAAGAGATTTTGGATAAAAATTGTTATTTATTGTAGATAGGAAACATTGTTGAAATTCTGGAAACTGTTTTATATAAATGAATTAAGAAAATGGGGCTTAGAATTGAGCCTTGAGGCACTCCCACAATAATATGTGTTTCATTGGACGAATAAAAATCATCAGAAAAAATGCAATGATGCAGATACCTCCTTGATGCAGAACGATGTTCGAAGTTCTAATATCAATATTTTACTGATTTGGAACTGATGAATAAAAAAATTGTTAGTGGTTTGTTTATCTCAAGAATGTGGCAAAAGCATACTAGATTTTGAAAAATCCGCCAAGTGATAGTTCCTCCCAGTCTCACACCTTTTCACCAATCCCATGATACGTCAAGCGGAATTTAGGAAAATGCTCACTAGAGTTTATGCTGCAGTATTCATGGCTACCAATTCAAAATAAAAAATTGATTTATTTTAGCCGGAATTTCATAATACCTGTGAGGCATATTCAATATCATTGTTGTGAATGGATGAAACATGATGAGTGATGAGTGTTTTGGGCCATATACTTTTTTAGAAGGTTCTTATTGAAACAAAAAACTCAGCAATAAATGACATACTCCATCTTGAAATATGTTGGCAACATGGCGACGCCAAACAGAGGAGGATAATTATGTACTTGTATGACAAGTAAAATTGCTGGTATTTTCAAAGATAATAAACAGGGTATGTAGATGAAAAGTATATTTCATTTAAATATGTTGTCTCACTAATATTTCCATCAATATCAAACCATGGGATACTCCCGGTTTTTGTATACTCTTCGATATTGCGTATGTTGTGTTTGATCATTGTTGATCAAATCCCATGAATTAATTCATGGGATGAATCCATCATAATATCAATTATTGCAAATGAACTGATTGTTGATGCATACTCAAAAAACCAGTTACATTTCTAATAAAGAATGGTATTTTAGGTTCATATTTTGGAAAGTTGCACCCCTATCACATTGTTTTACCATCATGAGTGAGGAATTTGCGACAGACTATAAGGATGGGGACATCGTGTGGGTCAAGCTTGGAGGGAGCTGGTGGCCAGCAGAAGTAAAAGATCCTGAGAAACTGCCACCTGATATTCCCGAATTCAAAAAGCCACCACTTGTCATAGTGAAGTTTTTTGATGAAGATTCCTAGTAAGTACCAGTCCGTTCGAACAACTTGATGAAAAACAGGATTGTTTTCAAGTGTCGTTTGAATTTCACAAATTAATCAGATTTTCCATGGTGGTAATGACATATAATCCATGTGACAAAGAATCTTTCCGAACTTGGAAGTACTGTCAGATATTTCTTCTGTAATGTACAGTTTTTTCAGGGTCACTACATTGGAAACATGGTGTTATTACGTCCCGAATAGGTTTTGGTGTTCAATTGAAAAAAAAAATGGTTACAGAAAGTTGTTACTACATACATTATTTTTTCTTATAATAATGCATTTATTTTTATATCTTTTGTATACTGTGCTTTGCTTGTAATCATGTATGTATACTTTGTGCATTTAAATTCATATAGATTCATCATTATTTTTATTATTAATGGGTTCAAGATGGCACTTCAAAATCCCAAATTTGTGGATAGATAGATAGATTTCTGTAAGAGTTACCCTATTAGTTCATTTCATTTTTTCATTTGAGTTTCAGAACCCATAGAAGTGTGCAGATCTCAACATTACTGTCAGTAGTACAGAATCAACAAAATTTCTATACATCACAATTGCTCAACAACTCTGAAACATTGTGAATCCCTTGAAGCTGGTCTCTAATTTTTATATTTTATCTATTATCGGTGTGTTACAAAAATGGCTATGTGTTGCGTTTTGATTCTTGCCTTGGTTTTGGAGCATGTTTTTGTAGAAGTGCCATAACATAAGCTAATTTGTTCTTTTTTTCAGAAAAGTGTATATATAATCTGAAGAATTCCTGGAAGGCCTAACTTTTATCTATGTTAAGATTCATTCAGTGTTCTATAGTATAAGTAATATCCAGGCTCAATAAATATAAAAAAATAAGTACAATTATTTCTCCTTATTGGGTTAAAAGATACATTTTTATGCACTTCCTACCTAATGAGGAATTGTGAAAATTATAGTTACGAATTTTTTATTTGAAATTACATATTCTGTGCATACTGCATACCTTTTTCAACAGGGGTTTTTTTACATCCATTTTATGTTAAGTTATAAATGTTTAATGAAAATTCAATAAAATTGATTTTGAATATGACATTTTCAAAAATTATTGTTCAGATTGTTATTTTTATTAAGTTCCATAAGTTCATATTACATATTACTGTAGTTTAACTAACAGTGTGTCAATATTGATTGTTCAAGGTTAAAAAAAAATTACGACCAAATTTATTTTTTAAAAAATGTGACTATACATTAATTTTTATTCACAGTCACATTATAATAGGAATTTTATCCACAATTATCAAGCATATAAAGTGAAATATTAGCCACTAGTGGAATAAAGTAACTCGATTCCACTAGAGAAATATTGAAAAAATGTAAAGGACATGTTTAATGCTACAAAATTTCATATATTTCGTTGGAAGCAATAAATTCTATTGTATGAGTATTTGACAAATTTAAATGCTTGTGTTCTGTCATTTAAATATTCTTACGTGAATAAAATGCTTTCTAAAACACTAGTACAATAAAAAGTAAGTTGAACATGTATTAAATATTTCGAAACATTTTGTGTTGGTTGTTTATTTAATAGAGATAAATATAGAATAGTTTATAAATAACCATTTTAGATGAGAATAAGTTTGATTTTCAGGTTTTAATTTTTGAGAATTACTATTTATTTGAATTATTTTGGGGTTATAATTTCAAGATATCAGCTTTACATTTTTATTGTTTAAGTTTTCACTAATTATGTTTGGCTCACGTCTGATTTTAGAAGCTTTTCTTAATTATCTGGTGCACGTAAGCAAAGCTACTCAAGCTCTTTCATTTGATACCCAATACGTTATCATTAATTTTTTTTTGTTTGTTTCATGATTTTATGTCCCTTATAGAGCGCTATATCCAATTTAATTTGATGTCACATAGACTATAACCAACAGACGATCAAGACGCCTCCAACGATACCTCATTTGAATATACTGAAGTTTTATAAACGCTGTTTATAAAAATTCGTTCGACACGTGTTTCAATCACCAAGTAACGGAAGATTAAACTGAGAAGATGATCACTTACCTGGATATGTGTTTCAATCACCAAGTGATCATCTTACCTCCATGTGTTTCAATCACCAAGTGATCATCTTCACTCAGTTTAATCTTCCGTTACTGGTTATTGAAACACGTGTCAAAGTGTTATAAATATTGGTTTGATGTTTTGATAAAACTGCAGTATATTCGTTACTACACCAACGGTTCCAAACAGTGCAGTGCAAGACAACTATTTGTTACATCATGATAAATAGTTTGAAAGTTATGAGGGAACAGATGAACTTTTATACATACGCACCCTTGAATGTATGTATGTAAGTCCTTATTTCTGCTAAAATACGTCGGCCCTTGGCATTATTTGCTTTTGTCATCATGAATGTACATCAATGGTATGAGGTCCACTACTGAACCCTGTGTGACAACCACCAGTAGAAGAGTAGTGTTGCTTTTGTTGATTCCATAAGTGTTGAGAGTTTAGTTTTCTGTTTATATCATTAATTTTCGCCTTGTAATGTGAACAATACTTTCAGATATTTTGTTATGGTCAAGTCAGTGAATTTGAATATGTGTATTCATAGAAATTCTCTGAATATCATAAATTCTTGTTGCTAGTCATTGATTTGCTGTACCTGCACAAAATGTTATCTGTTCTTGCATGATTATATTAATATGTTACTGTTGATCAATGATTATTAGGAGTGTTATTACAGTATGATAACATGGATCTACATTTTCTCAGGTGATAAGCGAAGAATTTGCTTTCTCGTGATATTTGATAAAATCATTAGGTCTCTGAAACGTAATTTTTAAAAAGAAAATAATGCGTCAAAAAAAGACATGACGGGTTTTAAGTATACAAAAAAAAATCATTTGTGGTTATAGCAAAAATTAATGGAAGAATGAATTGTTATCCATTAAAACATAGTTTGAATGTTATTGTGAGACTTTCATGTTTGTATACATCTTTGAAGGGTTGAGTGAAGAATGTATGCAGACTTGTATACATTTTTAATAGCCAAGCCATTATCAGAGCTTATTTGTATTGAATTCAAATATGGCTTGTAAATAATAATTTCATTCATGTTTTTAATTTTATTATTTGCAGGCTGTTTATGTTCTACACATTCAATTGAAAAATAAGCTCTGATGATGGCAGACTACTCGAAAGCACTCAGCTTAGATTTTAATAATGTATACTCTTCAAAACACATTCCTCACTCAACCTTTCACAGCTTGAAGAGAACAAAAGCACAAAATGGTAAGGTGGGGAATGTGCCGCGAAGCTGGATGATAGCTGGTGATGAATATGAAAACTATTGGTTTTTAGTAATTGACTGAAAAAGAAACGCAGTGAATGATTCATTAGTTCCATTTTGTTTTAGTGAATACGTTAGAAGTTGGACAAACATTTTTCCATACAACTGCGACAAGAAGAATGAGTTCATTAAAAAAGGCATGGGTAAGTATTTTAGTGATAAGATAGAACTATGTAAATTATACTAACTCATTGAGTTACCGTTAACAGTTGCTAGTTCATCAAACAACAAAAATATAGTTCCAGTAGAAATGTCATGAAAAGTTATGAAAAGTTCTTGAGAACAAAAAAAAAAATGTGTATTATCTATGAGAATTTCGACGTTTGGTTGAACACGTGTATGTTGACCTTGATCCTCATAACCTCTTAGTAGACAGTTGATTTTGATTTTTTTTAACGTTTCAGCTGCTTTCCGTGCTAAAACTCCGCATATGGAGAAGTTTCCTAAGGACGTTACAAATGCCGAAGTTAAAAGCGGTGGAAATCCGAACATTCTCAGCGATCCTATGTTCATCCCTGAGAAAAAGAGAAACTACGTGGCTGAGGTTTTCGGAACACCTAGTCCGAAATCGAAGAGTCTCAAAGATAAAAAACGAATTAGCAGTAAGTTCATATATCAGACTCACATGTATTGTACATTTACCAATCATTCAAATGTCATAACCATTCGTGGAATTGGATATCACGTAATCCAGGACTTTCATTGACTTCATATTTCACGGTGTATGATTCTAGTCTCATTCTATGTGAAGTTTCTTCCGCACGCGATCGACTATTCCTAATTACGACGTTAGTCCGCTGCATTTTCTGCCCATGTCCAATAATTCTGACGCTGAGTGGCCTTCTCGTTTGTCCAATGCATGACCGTCTACGCTTACATGGTGTTTGTATCGATTGCTGCTGATATTTAGAAAGTATCGAATACAATAGACTTTGAACAACGATTCATTGTGGACTGCATAAAATAGTCATAATAATGATATCAGCAGACGTTCCGCCTGTTGGTTTTTTGAAATTATCTCGAAGATAAAGTTCTAACACGTGATAAATAATACAGGAAGTTTTTGGAGTTGATTATCTCAACGTTTAGGTCATACTTTTTTGGGTTATTGGGCCGAAGACTAAAACTTGAATTATGGCGATGAAAGCCCCCGATACTACTGATATCTAAACCGTTTCATTGTCTTACAAAGCAAATATGTATGTTTCTGTCACGCGAATGTTATTTCAGGAAACAAGAAGGACACAACGCACATAACTCACAGGAGATTCATAGGCTTGGATGACTACAAAGCCTTCATCTGCATCCAATATCCCGGAAAAGACCGAATTCCCGGCGATCTGGAAGACGACGAGGTCATTCGCATCAACAAGGAACCCGAACAAGAATACAACTGTTACTCTTGCGGATTCACGACGAAACGCCTCGAAGTGATGTTACTGCACACAAAATCTCACATATATGGCACCTTCAGCGCGAGGACGTACAAGAGGCCGATGGCCAGCAGACCGAAGAAGAAGGAAAGAATTAAGAAACCGAAGAAATCGATAGAGACGACTGCTACAGATTCCAGCTCGAGCGATAACGAAGGTCCGACAGTGAAGAAGAGGAAGACCAAGTCATCCGTTTCAAAGAAGGCGGGAGAAGACAGGAAGGAGGCTGAGAAACCAAAGCGACCGGCAGATTTCCGCAGCGACTTGCTGGCTGAATGGGAAATCAGCGAGGACGAGTTAGACGACACTATGAACGAGACTATGCAAAGCCAGTCAATGGAAAATGAGAGTACTTGGTTGGAACAGACTACGGACAATGAAAGCTCGGTTTTGCCTGGGAACGCGGATGCTGAAGACAAACCGGTTAAACCAAAGGACTCTACAGAAATCATCGCCTTAGATAAACCGGATAAGCCAAAGGACACTATGGAAATCATCGCCTTGGACGATTCTGAACCACCTGTACGGGAAACCGAAGAAGTTATAGAGCTGATTGAGGATGAAGACTCGTTACCGGCAACGAAAGCAGAAGCGAGAAAATCCCCCAAACCGAAAATGGACAAGGCGACGCAAGAGGCCATTAAGTCTTGCTTTGACTTCGACGAGGACGAAGAAGATGAACACGCCATCATCAGTACCACAGCTGTCGTCGGTAGGAAGATACCTAGGGTGATCCCACCCACGGAGAGGAGGAAATCCGACATCTCGGACGACGTCATCATCATCCAGGACAAAGATCATGCCGTGAAGAGTAGTGAGAAGGAAGATGAAGAGTTGACGAATGAAGAGATCGACAACGCCTTCAAAGAACTGATGCAGTCCACAGAGGTGCCGGAGCTACCGCGAGTGCAAAACGCTCTCAAGTGCGAACAAAATTTTCACAGTGTCAAGACTATAAAGTTTCCGGATAAGCCGGAAGACCCTATTGACGGCCAAAATGTTGGTAAGACGCCAGCGGAAACAGAGACGCGTAGGAATGATCTGGAGGAGGAAGTGCCATCCAAATCCACTACTGTTAAAGAACTATCATCCAAAACTGAAGAAAAAGCCGACCAAGAAGTAGCGACAAAGTTGACGAATCCTAAGAAACGTTTCGTCAAGTGTTTCGAAGACTTCGAGCTTATGCAGAACGAGATAAGACGCAAGGAGGAAATGCAAAAAGAAGAAACTAGACGTGGGGAGGCGAAGAAAAGTCACCTTGAAACATCAATTAAAGACCGTCTTGAGGAGCAGATTGAATCTGTTGAAATGAAGACTGATCAGGCTGTGACTAAGCCAGATCAGAATGTAGAAAAGGAACTGGAAACAATTTTCGGCTCTTTGAGTAAAACTCCCGACTTAGATGAAGACGACTCTGTTACATTCTGCTCGATGAAGACCAAAATAATGTCAAGTATAATAGAAGAGGCCAAAATAAACGAAGAGTCTAAGAATAAGATCATGTCAAAAATGGAAAAGAAACACCGTTCTACAAGGAGCAAAATCTTGGAGAGCTACTTGCACAATAAAAGCAAGGACGAGGAATCGTCAACTCTGAAAACGAGTTCGCAAAACAAAGATGACATTAAGGAAAGACTGATGCCGGAGAAATCTAAAGAAGATTCAACTTCTGCCGTTCCTCCGAGGAAGGGGAAGTGGTCTAGAAGAAGCTACCCTAAGAAACATAGACATTTATTCGAGTCTAATGATGATGGATCCAGAAACGAGAGTTGTTCCAGCCTTGCTTCTGAACTTTCACAGCGACTTTCGAGGGACAAAGAAACATCGCAAACAACAAAGGGGACGTGCAATACTTCGACATATGCCAATGAGAATCGAGTTTCGAATGATTCGTCCAAAATTGAAGAGCTGTTGGAAACTCTAGAGTCCAGCAACGAAGATTCTCTCGACAACAAAATGGAGGCAATGATAGAAAGTTCACCTCTAACGCTTAAAGATACAGTGACGAAAAACATCATCGCAGATAAGCCTTGCAAATCACCCCAACACGCAGATACATCCAATGAAGAGCAAAATGCAGAAATAGCTGAAATTTGCGCTAATATTCGCAAAGCACAGAAGGAACACACTTCGGAAGAAGAATCTTTTCCATTTAATGTCCTATCGTCGTGCGAAAGGGAAGAATTTTCTCCGATAGGCAACGCTAGCCGTGTTCTGCCTGACGATGCGATTTGCTTACCACAGAAGAAGAGCAAAAAAAGAAAAAAGTCGCGACACAAATCTTCCAAGTCCAAAAGGAGGAGAAAACACTCTAAGGAGTCAGAGACAGGCATATCAGTTGATGAACCTACGGTCGTTGCTGAAAGGCCAATTGACAGCTTAGTTGCCACTAGATCCTCCACTGACAGCACAAATGAAACAAAGCAAATTGACAGTTTGGCTGTGGCTGAGAACCCCATCGACAGTTCAGCTGTGGCCGAGAGCCCCATTGCCAGTTCTGCCGTAGTCGAGAGCCCCATTGCCAGTTCAGCCGTAGCCGAGATCCCAATCGACAGTTCTGCTGCGGCCGAGAGCCCTGCCGACAGTTCCGCTGTGGCTGAGATCGTAATTGACAGTTCGCTTGTTACTGAGATCACAGTTGACCGTCCGGCTGGAGCTGAGGGTGTCATTAGCAGTACACCCGTGGCTGAGAACCCTATTGATTGTTTACCCGTGGCTGAGAGCCCTATTAACAGTTCGGTTATGAATTTCGTTGACAATTCGACCGTGGCTGACAGCCCTGTTGACAGTTCGACTGTAGCTGAGAGACTGGTTGACACTTCGACTGTGGCTGAGAGACTGGTTGACACTTCGACTGTGGCTGAGAGTCCCGTTGACAGCTTTACCGTTGCTGAGAGTCCCGTTAACAATTCTGCTGTGGCTGAGAGTACCGTTGAAAGTTTGTCTGTTGCTTGTAACCCAACCAACAGTTTAGTTGCAACTGAAACCATTGTTGACCATTCAGCTGTGTCTGAGACTATCGTTGACCATTCAGATTTGGCCGAGACCATCGCAGACCAATCAACTGTGGCTGATGCCATCGTTGACCATTCAGATGTGGCGGACACCATCGTTGACCATTCAGATATGGCCGAGACCATCGTTGATCATCCAGCTGAGGCTGAAGAAGGACTTGTTGAGAGTTCAGTAATGACTACGAGCCCCCTCAACAGTTCAGCTGTAGCTGAGGGGGACATTGACAATTCAGCTGCAACTGAGTACCCCAATGACAATTCAGCTGTTGCTGAGAGCTCCATTGGCAATGCAGCTGTGGCTGAGAGTCCCATTGACAATTCAGCTGTGGCTGACAAATCTCTTGATAGTACAGCTGTGGTTACAAGCTCCATGGAGAACTCGACCTTCGTTTATAGCCCCATTGATAGTCCGGAAAGTTCATTTGAAGATTCCATTGGATTTACAGCTTTGTTAAAATCCACCTACGACAATTCAGTCGCCAATGATCAACCACTCGAAGGTTCTGCTGTGGCTGATGTGTTAGATAATCGCCCAGCTTTGACTGAAAGTTCAGTTGATCACCCAACTGGTCCTTCTACGGACGTTTCTTCACCAGAACGATACTTTAGCCAATCGGCTCGGGATCATAGTTCTTTCAGATGTTCAATAGACCTGTCTGTTGTTGCTGATGCCTCCATTGAATATTCAGCTCTGTCTGAGCGTTTCTTAGATAACTCAGCAAAAAATGATGGGCCCGTTGATAGATCAGCTGTGGCTGAAAGTCTTGTCAACCAAGCAGAAGCTTTTGTTGATCCTTCAGTCAAGTCGGAACGTGTCCATGAGGGCTCGGCCGATGGCGATGTTTCTATTAATACTTCAGATATGGGTGACAGAAATCAGAGTTTAGAAGATGCATATACCGAAATCCCACTAAACACTGAAACTATCACAGCTGAACATATAGTTCTAGAAGAACCAGAATGCACGGACAATTTAGGTGTTGATCAAGTACAAGATCAAGCACATGAACAAGCACAAAATGAGGAATTCAAAAATCTAGAAGGCGTTGAAGATCCCATAGGTGAGCATGTAGCTGAAAGAGTACTTTTAGGC
Source organism: Chrysolina haemoptera (assembly GCA_958298965.1). Classification (NCBI taxonomy): domain Eukaryota; kingdom Metazoa; phylum Arthropoda; class Insecta; order Coleoptera; family Chrysomelidae; genus Chrysolina; species Chrysolina haemoptera. The sequence goes on from OY282591.1 coordinate 33,024,623, forward strand.
GAAGATCATGTAAATGAAGAAGTGATTGTGGGTGAAGATCTCAATCAGAGTGTTGCATCACAGGAATCAACCCATGTTGATCTTCACCCTTTCATTGAGCAAATTTCAAATGAAGGGGTATTTGAAGAAAATAATGGAGAGGGAAATCTCCAGAGAGAGAACTCTGTATCATTCAAATTGTTCACAGACAATAATCGAATGAATGAAGAGGCAGTTGTTTCTAATGAAGTGGTTTTAGAGGAGAATCTGGCGAATTCCACTGATGATGAGCCTGTCACAGAAAACAATGTTGAAACTGTTGAAGCTACTGAAATAGTTGAGCAAAACTTATCATTCACAGAGGAAATTATTGTTGATGTTGCGCAGAATACCCCAGCAGGAGGGGAAGAATTAGTACAGGGCCACCAAGAAGTAGTTGGTAATGAAACTCTCGCAGCTAGTTACGGAGATAATACTGAAGCAGTTATATGTTTGAGAGAAGAAGTAGAGTTTCCATCTAGAATTGAGGAAGAACAAGCTGATGAACAGTCGACCATCATTGAAGCACACCTTGAAACCCTAGAAGAGACCATCGAAGATGGAGTAGTGATAGACTTTGAGAGACAGGAATTGTTCGAAGTGAGAGAAAATAGAGATGAGTCTGTAAATATTGAAGAAAGAGCTCTGGATATAGAGGAAGTTGATAGTGAAAAAGTAAAAGAGTCGGAGATCATTACGGTCGCTAAAAATGTTAATGAAGGTGAAGTCACCGAAAATATTGACGAAAAAGGGCTCCCCGAAAAAGTAGAAGAAAGTACTCGGATCAATTCTAATTTCGAGGATGTCAACATCATATCCGAAAAAGAATTTATTGAGAAAGGTAATGAAAGCTACCATGTTCAATCAAAGTTAGACTCTGAAATTCCCAGTGAAATCGAAGTCTTCCACCAAGAAGCTCCCATTGATGTTAATTTGCCACCAGAAGAAGAAGTTGAAATTGATAGTTTTGAAAAAGCAAATGAGAGTTTTGAATTGATTCAAAATAAGTGTGAAGAAGTTAATTATCTTGAACATGAAGTGATCCAAGAAGTAAATATTGAAACAGAGGAGATAATGGAAAAGGACCGTGTTGGTAATGCTCAAGAAATAGGCAATATAGATGATATCAGGAATGAAACACCCTTCATTAAGGAGCCCTCAAAGGTAGATAGATTCACTGAACAATTTCAATTAGCTGATTCTGACAAAATTGATGAAGCCGTTCCCGGTGAACATAATATTGATGAAGCAATTGATTCTGAAATCAATAAAACTGAAGCCGTTCCTGTTGAAGATGATAATTATAAAGCAAATGCTGATGAAGCTAATACTGATGATGCTAATATCGATAAATCTCTTCACGACATTGTTTTCAAACAAAAAGTGACAGGAGAAATTCATTCAGAAGTGGATGCCAGTAGTTTTGAAATGTCCACACACTTGGAAGACTTGGTACTTGATAAGTTGACACATGAAAGAAGTATTGTCGAACAAGAAGTTGACCTGGAAGTTAGCAAAGTAACTGAGGTTGATGGTCTGGAAACGAAGGTGGCATTGGAAACAGCAGATGATAACACAGAAAGTGTCGTTGATACTATAACAAGAGACATTACCAAAGAAGTTGTTAGTGATAAGGAAGAATGCGTTAACCAGGCTCCATTGCAGATCGAGCCGGAAAAGATCGTGGAAGAAGTTGTGACAGAAGTAGTAGCGGATAACTTACTTCCCGAAGAAACCACAAATGAACTTGGTGTTTTGGAGAGCAACAAGCTTGAAGTTAAATGTGTGAGCGATACCGAAGACGAGTTCAAGTTTTCCATCCAAACTAATTTGTCCAACCTAACCAGTCGCGAAGAGATATCTGCCATAGCGCTGGCCACATTGGCTGAGATGAAGACCGACTTTGAGAACAGCGACAGCAACGCCTCCGAAGACATTCTGTCAAAAGTGGAACCACCTTTCCCCGAAAAACTCTCGGAACCAGAACTTGTGGCTATGGAGGGAAATCTGACCGTGGTGTCCGAGAAAGATCTAGCTGATGGGCAGGTGGAGATAACATCTGAAAAGGTTATAAGTTCCAAAAAGCCTACTACGTTAGCGAACTTCTCGATGGACTTTTCCGATTCCACAAATGACAGTACTAGTACAAGCAGTGACATTATCGCCAAGTTTCCTGATTTCGATTCTAAAGGCACCGAGTTCAGTTCTAGAGCTATTACGAAAGAACTGAAGCCCAAATGCGATATAAAGAAGGCGAACACTTACGAAAGATACGAGTTGCTGGATATCCTGGAAGGCAACTCTGAATTCGAGAGGAGAGCTGAATATCACGCCCCAAAACTACCTTTCGATGCCGACATGTGCGATTTCGAGGAGCACATTCCGTCGCAAATCGTTTGCTCAAGCAAGTTCAAACAGGACATGGACGAGCTCAAAGACGAGATTAAGAAGAAAGAGAAGCCGCATAAGAGTTCCATAATGTCAACGACGTCGAAGTTATTGGAAAGGTTGTCTGAGAGTAAATCCGGAGACTCGTTCAAAATGGAAGTCAAGCCGACGGAAAGTGCTGTTGTGGCGGCCGCAAAGGAGGTCGCTAGCAACGCTGGGACTTCGCTTATTCCTAAGATGTTCAAACCGATGACTTTGAAAACCAAGCCGATAATAATTTCGGAGCAGATCATCAAGAAGGCAACCGAAGTTGCGAAACCCATGGAGAAACCCAAGAATATGTTGAACGATATTGAGGACGTCGAGGCGTTCGTTATCCACAAAGATATCAAGAAGCACGCGGTGGAAGAGGAAACGCTGCACGATTTGAGTAGCTTGAGACCGCCGCGGGCTTCGAGAAGAAAAGCCGGCAAAGCAAATATCCTCCAGCAGACTATAATAACGCCTGAGGGAGAGATCATACAACCGACAGTGACCGCTACCGGAAAGAAACGCGGCGGCCCGAAGCAAATTTCAATCAAATCGTTAACGCTTAAGACGACGATGATGAACCCCCCTGCGAGTAAGTCAGTTCTTGTCAATCCAGCAGTTACCGTGGGCATTTCTTCGATGAGTCCGCTGCCTTCGAAGCCGCAGACTTCCACGGTGCTGGTGAATCCCCCCGCCGTTAAGCCAGTTCTTTCCAAACCTTCGGCGCCTTCACTCAGCACAACTGTGGTGACCGCAGCGCAGGACGATAACATTTTCGACATCAATTCCATGCCTATCGTTCTTTCCGACGAGATATTGACTCCGGAGAGTATAGAGAACATGCCGATAGTGATCGGCAGCGATGCTTTACCTAGCAAACCTGCTACGCAAGAGAAAGCGACTCCTGCGAAGCGGCCAGTGCCTCTGCTAGGCAAGGTTGTAACGACCCCCGCGCCGACTCTGTTGACCACCAAAACTTCCAACGTCACCCCGAAGATCTCTAGGCCGCGAATCCTGCAGACCGTTACTAGCAAGCCTAGTAAAGTATCTCCTTTGTTGCCTAGCACTCCCAAACCGGGCAAATACATCATATTGCCTCAGGGGGCGCTGCCTCAGGGAACCACGGCGACCAAGTTCGTCACCAAGAAGGCCGTTATGAAACGGACGCCAGTGACTTCGGCGGCGATGGGGTTGGTCACCAAACCGCCGAATTTGGCGCCGGAGCCGAGCGGGAACAAGATTATGATCGTGACGAACCAGCAGGGACAGCAGCAAAGGCTGTTGTTGACGCCTGCGCAGCAGAAAATGCTCGGTTACCAGACGCAGGGGGCGAAGTTGACCAAAACTGTGATGAAGAGCGGCGTGATGCCAAAGGGCGTGCCCGTTTCAAAGGCTGCCACGCTGATAGAGGCCGGCACGTCCAAGATGCCCAGTTTGCTCGGGCAGAAGTTGATCATCAGCACGAGCTCGGGGCAGAGTTTGATGGCGACTACGAGTCAGGTGAGTGAATGCACGAATTTTGATGGAAAAACTTTTTAATTACTTGTGTTGAGTTTGTCGGAAATTATGAATAACTGACTTATAAAATGCTTGTTCAAAATGTTCACATGTATCTTATACATAGCATGGCTCAATAAAAACTTGATGTAGGGTTTTGGGTAAAAGTAATAATATTCTATACATCTGAGAAGGTGAACTTTCACGACCGGTAATCTCTGAACTGTGGGTGATTTCGGGTTTGTCGGTAGTGGTCTCGAGGTACTTCGTGACGTTCCGGCTACATCTGCGGTAGACATTTTCAAAGGCGTTGAGGTAACCGCACCGCCTTTGGAAATGTCAACCGCAAATATAGACGAAACGTCAGTGTTCACTTCGATCATTGATTCTGTGCCCATGTACAGATCCATAACCTCTACGGATTGAATTATGAGAAAAATTTACCAAGAAACTTCAATTATCTTAGCAAACAAACTACAGAAAACTGCAATTGATTTGTTCAGTGAACTAGGAAACATTTGTAGGTCTTAAAGATAAAATAAATTTATTCTCTGAATATAAGGAACTTGGTAATAATTGCTCAATATTCAAAACGATTTTGTTGTTGGTTACTAGGTCGTGGCTGGAGCAACACCGCCTGGAAAGGCAAAAAGCATCCCCAAGCAGCCCGTGGTTCAAAAGAAAGTAGGCTCCAGCGGTAAGACTCCAAAGACCATCCTCATAACGTCGAAACAAGGTCACACCATAAAGAAGATAGCGACGACTGAAGACGACATTGAAAAACAAGTTGCCGAACAGCTGGAAGCCATCAAAGCCAGGTCTGGGATGAAGCTCGGACCTATCCCGAAACCGGTGATGGAGCCTTTGGGGCTGCCTGCGTGCAAACCGGTCCACAAGACCCCTTCCAGACGATCCTACTCCAAGAAGGTGGAACAAAAGGGTAAAGCGGGTCCGGTGTTTGGTGCTGTTCAGCATACCCAGAAGAGTGAACCTCTGAATACCCCACCTCCGCTAGTTGCGACTTCTACAGCGTCTAGAAGGGTAAGAAATGAAAGATTCGAGCTACGACTGTTCTTTCCCAGGTTTAAAGGCAGTCGTTTTTGGCATTGTTTCCTAAAGTTTCGCTAGCCTTCAAACTCCAATAAAAATATTAATACTATTTCGTAATCTTTCTACTTTCTATTAATTTTTCTACAATAGTATTAGTTGTATATATGAAGGAAATAATGATAATGATTGTTCTCTAGGTTCCAGTCAGCCACCCTGCCGAAACGAGAAAACTACCCGAAGAGCCCAAACCCCACCCTGATCGACCTTTGAACCAGCTAGTGATCCAAGACGCGGTCGGCAACCAAACCACCATAACGGAAGGTCAGATCTTGGCGCTGCCCAGCGAGACCGTCGGAGGGCATCCGCAGTCCTATATGTTGGTCACTCTCGACGAAAGCGGCAATTTAACCCCCCTGAACAACGAGGCGTTGCTGTCCTTGGATCCGAACCTTGGCCTGGGCGGAGATCTGAGCAACATGGTGTTGCAGATCGATCAGGGAGCTTTGGCTGGCGGTTCCGAGCAGACGATGCCCTTGGCGCAGCCTGCTCATGTTAAGCTGAGCAATCCTGGTGAAGCTCTTAGGGCAGGTAAGTCGGTTTGTTAGTTAAGTTTCTCATTCATTCGTGATAGTTGAAAAAAAAATTTAGTTTCTTCAAAATAAATTCCTAAAGTAAAAGTAATTTGCTTCCTATAACAGAGAAGACAGCACTACAGATGTGATGTCCAAGTTCCTTCTGAGATGATTTACCCATAAATAGTCTGCATCAGATATCCATGTATCCTGGACAAAAGTTTTTTATGAACCACAATCATGACGTCTCCCTCCCCAGTTGTTTTCTACTAGCTGCATCTTTTCTATCTCGACGAAATATGTTATAGAAATCACTAACTTTGATGACAACATGAGTCTGATATGATTTTCTGGCCCTTTCTCTCCTAGTAAGATAAGATATCGAAATGACCAATAATTCGCATTCTTTCTAGGCACTTCTAAAATCGAAATCCCAGTAGACAACGCGCCAGTAACAATCCCCGTAGCCAGAACAACTCTCCAAGAGACCGTGATAGACCCTCGGGTAACTAGAAACGTGCTGTCGATACCAGACGCCGCAGTGGTCGGCATGCCGCCGATGGTGCCGAGCTCCAACGGCGAACCTGCCGGCCAGCAGCTCATCGTGACCGGCGACCCCATTGCCACGCAGAAGTTCCTGGAATCGCTCACGGAAGGCACGACCGACTTGGCCAACATAATCGCCAGCGCCGAAGGCAAGAGCATCCTGATCCAAGCGGACGGCCAGCAGATCCTCATCAACGCGACCGCGGATAACCAAATGCTGCTCTCAATGAACCAGAGTGAAAGCACAGAGGGCGCTGGCAACCCGATCTTCTCCAGCCAGCCCAACAAGAACACGGACATCCTCGCCGCGGCTCTGGCCGATACAGACGTCTTTTCCGCGCAGCCTAAGCTTTCCACCCAGTTGAGCCCCAGCACCGCCCTCTACCCCATGAACGTGGGCAATGTGCTGGAGACCATCACGCTAAACTCGCCCATAATGACTCCGCTGGAAGTCGCATCCACCAACGTTAAGAAGATATCCGACGAGACCGATATCTTGTCGCAAGTTCCAAAGAACGTCGACTTGCCCATCACCATTACGGATCCTACCATCGCGCAGACCGTGGCGAACCAACAAGTGGCCACGCTGATGCCGACCGAGCTGCAGACGAATCTCGAGCTGAGCCTGCCGATGTCCGAGAGCATGGTGTCCACCGGGTTGACCAGTCCGGGCTATGCTTACAGCTTGCCGACGCTGGACGAGGGCGTCGATATGAGTCACAAGCCGTTCAATAGTAGCATGCCGTTGCTTAACGATGATATCGAAGATCAATCTCAGGTTAGTTGAAAGTACACTCTTTTTCCTCTGCTCTTTTAGCTCTTTAAGAGTGTTGACATTTTATAATTTTATAAAAACGTTACCACAATTTATAAATGGTTAATGTATGAAATACGATTTATTATAACTTGACGTTTTCAATAAACGTTTTTATAAATATATAACATTTTTATAGAACAACTATTTTAAGTATATTACTAGATTGTTTATGTATTATTATTTCATGATGAAAACTAAACCTATGAAAATATATAATTTTCCGCGAATTCCACTGTTTGAAAAGAAACTAAAAGGAAACACGATTTGCATTGGTTATAGGTATTTTATTTGAATTATCACGATTCATAAAACGTTTATAAAAACAATAACAAAATAGCTGTAACACTCCTTATAATCCTTAAAATAAATTTGGAACAAATTCTAATACAGTTTCATAGAAGTAACTTTATTGAAATATTACACAATAATAACAAAAATAACATTAAAAAAATTTATTGGCGTTTCAATGATTCAAAAAATTTCATCTGAAAAGAATTTTGATAAAATTTTCTATAAAATTCTATAAAACATCACGTTTTTATAAAATATATAATTTTTATGAAGCATGGAGCTTTTATTAAACGTTTTTATAAATATATAACGATGTTTGTAAAAAAACGTTTTTGACAATATTACAATTGTTTTGGTTGGTTTCTGGGTTTTGCCGTGGTCTTCTTTGGTTAAAATCTCCAAATGTTTCAACTGCAACTGCGAAAATCATAAACAGAGGTGTGGTTGAAGTACCCTTTTTGACGTATCAACTGAAACAATTACAATTTTTTATACATTTTTTGATTTCTTGAAAACATCGATTTGATCACATTGAATTTTTATAACGATGGTCAATATTCAAAAATATCACTTTTACGAAAAACTATTGAAATTATGTTTTCATAAAAAATATTGTGACTTGTATAAATTTTGCAAAGTAAAACAAGCACTATGAATGCTATACAGTGGTCATTGCTTCCAATCAACTCTTGAGAGTTCAGTCACAAAAATTGGGAGTTCTGTAGCTCTTGAAGTTTTTTTCAATACCTGAAATGGACAATGATGATGAACATTCCTTTTTTAAAACAACGTTTTTATAAAAACCTATCACGTCACTCACGTTCTATAAAGTAATAAGTTTTTATAAAAGCATATCGTTTTTATAAAACATCATGTTTTTATAAAAATACCATCACATAATGGTTTTTAGGTATTACTATGCTTTTATAAAGAAATAATACTTTTTTAAACGTTTTTATAAAAATCATGGAAATGATTTAAATAAAATTGTGAGACCTCGTATGTCTGCATTTCCTTTAAAATAACTGCTTTTATAACTTCTCTTCATTCTCTCAATCATATAATTTCAAATATAAAACAGACACGCCCTTGTTTCAGCAAACAATCCAGCTGTCAAAGAAACACTCTGACGAGGCGACGGAAAGAGACACGGAATCCAGACGCGACGAGGCCGCCATCAACTCGGGACGCGGCTCGTTCCTGGAGGAGGAGAGCCGCTTCACGCTCGGCGGCGAGATGTGCAGCTCCTTGAGCGAGCCGCCCCCGGAGATGTTCGACATTCCCGAAGTGAATTCCTACGTGGAGAAGCACGCCAACAACATTCCGTTGTCGGACCTGAGCGACGGCCTGTCGAAGGACGGAGACACGACGGATCCGTCGACGCAAGCCGAGAGCTCCAACGACGGCTCCTGCGAGATCCCGCTGCAGCCTAGGATCGTGGCCAGGGGGCTGGACGCGAACTTCGATTCGATCAGACGGTCGGACGGCAAACTGTAAATTCGACTGAAAAAGAGAGTAGTTTCTTGTGTGTACATACGCTGTGTATAGGCCGGTAGGATGTAAGTGGAAGTGCTAATCACGATGCGTCGTTCGTTTGGTTTCGTCGTATCTGTACATAGTTTGTTGTTATGTACAATTCTGTACATAAATGAAAAAAAGCTTTTATTGATAATTTTTTATTATTACCGGTAGGTTCATGTAAGCACATTACGTTGATGTTGACATGATAGTTGATGTGGCTATTAGATGGGTTTTGTGTCTCGTCATGTGGTGACGATTACTGGCGTTGCTCGGAGTAACGAACTTGAAGTTCAATCCACATTCTAGGAGTCGTAAGATCATTAATTATGTATTATTTAAATATTTAGTGATACAGATTGTATGGTTTTATTAAAAAAATCGTATATAATAAGTTGTTGGTTTTTTTTGGGAGGGAGGTGGAGGATTGAAATGTTTGTTTGTAAAAAGTATGCAGTTCGTTATTTTCTACATATATTATTCCATCCAAAGAAAATCATCCCAATAAGAAGTAACAAAAAAGAGTGCAGAGTGCTTGACAAAAGAGTGCATGAAAAAACTATGTGTGATAAAAGAGTGCATGACAATGAGTGCAATTTCACAAAACCTCATATGACGAGTGTACTCAACAGAAAAGAGGAAGGAAAAAAATTAGGGGTCAAGAAAAATACAGGACAAATATTGTGTACAAATTACAGAGTCATTCTCTTAAATCGTCCTCACAAAGTGGTATATAACAGTAAATATGTTTTATAAATGAGCATTACGTTTGCATTAAAGCATAACGTGTTAAAATCACTTTTCAAAGCTACTTCGTCGCTTTTTATAGGGTATTATAACACGCTTTTATAACGAAATATAACTTTTTATGAAAACGTTTTTATAAAAATCATGAATAATGAAAATGATTTGAATAATTTATTATTTAAATGAATTTAGTGATTCAGATTGTATGGTTTCATTTAAAAAAATCGTATTTAATGTTGTTTATGTTGTTTTTTTTTTTTGGGGACGGAGATTGAATTGTTTGCTGCGAATGTCTAAAAATTCTACATTTCGTTATTTCCTACAGATATGATTCCATTCACAGAAAATCATCCCAATAAGAAGTAACATGAAAGGCTGTGAACAAAAAAGTGCACATTGAAAGAGTGCATGACAAAAGAATGTATGATAAAAGAGTGCATAACAAAAGAATGTATGATAAAAGAGTGCAGTGAGGAGTGAGTGCAATTTTACAGAACAGCAAATGACAAGTGTACACAACAAAAGAGAGGAAGAAAAAAATAGAGATCAAGAAGAAAGAGGGCGATTCAACAGAATGCCAGACCAAATAAATACGCGTATAGGCTGGTAGGATGTAAGTGGAAGTGCTTCATGATGCATCTTTCGTTTTGGAATGATTTCTCTTTCATTAGGTACTATTAGGTAGACATTCAAAAAGTCCACTAGGACACCAACCACTATTCTTATTTTACGAGGTCAAAAATCTAAAAAATTATTAACTAGTTTTTTGGAAAAAATCTGACTACACCAGTACCACAGGATTCATATTTTCGAATGGTTCATGCTGAAATTACATTAAAATGCGTCAAACATTAAAAAAGTTATAGGGGAATGAAATTTGAAATTAATCGACCCACCAATTCAATTTCAAGACTTTTATCAAAATTCAGAATGTTTTACTAAATGTTCAATATACTTTTAAAAATATCATTGAAAATTCAAATATAAATTGTTTCATCAGAAATGTACGAATTTTCTTTCTAGAAAGGCTTTTTTCCCAGCAAGTGAATACTCTTGAATATAAGAAATAATTTTAATGTATTTAGACTTAAGCAACACTTTAAAAACACCAACTGAAGATGTTCTATTGAATTTATTAAACTAATATTGGTAGTCAGGAGTGTTATGTAATTTTTTGGACTTCTGAGTACCCGAAGTCATATCGAACACCAAATAAACCTCAATCAGTTCTTCCCCTGAAAATTTGAAATGCTCAAATGAGTCAACTGCCATTTTGGTATTGTGGGAGTACCAGAATTGCCCAATCATTCATGGATATTCAATCCTGTAGCTGTCCTGGAAAATGGCTTCATTGGAGATCTTCCATGGCTTTCCATCCAGTCTATGTGAACATTCCCTGTATTTATTTTTAGGCAACTTATAGTTTTCTTAAGAAGTTTCTGTAAATGTGATGTATAAAAGTTATTAAAAAACAACAAATCAGTAACTTTTATTTCTATGAAACCAATATACAAATGAAAACTCAAATTAAACTATGCACATTATATAGATACAAACATAAAACTTTACTCAATGCTAGGTAATAATGACCAAACCATATTTTCAAGTATTAATAAGAGAAAACAAACTTTAATATATTAATAATAATTATAGTTTCTGTGGCCTTCCTAGACAAATTTTCAACAGAACAAACTGAACAATATAATTTAGACAAAAAAAAAATCGTTATAAATAACAAAAGAAATAGAAATAATCACAAAGTGCACCCATATTCACTGGCATTAAGTTACTTATTGAGCGATAACCACTATATTGTTTAATGACAATAGTTTTTTCTCGATTTTCTTCTGCCTTTGAATACAATGTCTTGTTCAAAACAAACAATATATTTGGGATAAAACTCGTTGTCATGAAATTTTACCAAGACATCGGACCCCTCATTTCCTCTTGTGGTGTCAGATCCGTTAGGGGGAAGTACCAAATTTTTTTTCCCTGGGAATATGACTTGCACTAGCACTTCAGCCATTATGATGGATCCTTTCAAAGCGCATTGTCTCTTTTTAGTGCAGAAGAATGCAGCAAAATATGGGGTTTTAGAGAAATTAACTCCCTTACCATATCTGTGTCCAGTTTCAGTACCGCTATACCGCCAATCAAAGTTCACAGTACAAATATTTTCAACATATTTTTCTTTTGTACCATGAAATAGAACCATGGGTTTAACATTATTGTAGCGAAACTCCCGATTCAATTCAAATGCTTGTTTTAAATATGGGTTAATTACACCTTGTACAGAGGTTACACGTAAGTTATTTTCGGTGAAAAGCTTACTGATTTCCTTGAATGTTGTCGAAGCTTTTCCGTAAGTTCTAAAAGAAAGAACGTCATTAACAACAACATCCACCTGTCCTGTTGTTAGAGAATATCGAACCAAATCTATATTCAGTACTGCATCGTTTTGTATTATCTTATGAGGCCCCGTGATTTTGCGTTTGTGTGCTTTGGACTTTGGTCTTGCATTTGTTATAGGCCTAGATATGTGTAGGCGTTCGATAGCATTCATTAACAACTCCTGCGAACTACACTGCATTGTTTCACTAACAAATATCTTACAAAAATAATTTCAACTGCGAACTTCAACGCTACTTCACAAGTCACATAACAAATCGAAACACATGACACTTATAAAAACTGTTATGAATGGGTATATCCCCGACTCAGATAAAAGATTCCAATTATGCGAGACGGTTGTGCCCTCTATATTTATTTGGTTGAATTTTGAACTGGTCAAAAACATTGAAAACTTTATTCATTATTTATTTTACTGCCATCTCTGTTGTTAGTCGGTGAACTAATTCTAGAAATTTCTGTACAGGTCTCTAAATTGTCATCAGTATTAGCTATCAGACGACAGATGGCGCTGTCTAGACTTTTTTGACAGACGCTACCCGTGGACAATAATCCATATGATATGACAATTTACCAGAAAGAAAATCACCGACTACTCCGCTTTCTGAACATGTGCCTATACCAGATACCAGGATTGTCATCAGATCAATTGCAATGACTTATTGATTTATTAAAAACTTTTTTCAGTGTCATCTAGTGATTAGTAGCCAAACCATAGCCAAAACTTGATCTCAATCCTAAAAAAGTTGTATGAATATTACTACAACCATTGACAAAGAGCTATTAGTCCATTTTACAACGCTAAACGTAATGTACACGTTTTTTCTGACATGTAAATTCGATCATTGCTCCACGTTGCTCCTATTCGCATTTTGCGCGAAGGGTGCGACATCTATCATTATTTGGTTGAACTGATGAAAAGTAGATCAGTTCTTTCTTGCCATAAGCGGTAGTGTATCTATTTCAACTGTTCTCTTATTATCAATCAATTTTTGGAAAATAAATTGAGTTCATTGACATTTCCTGGTGTTCATTGTTTCAGAATACGTAATCTTAAAATAGCGGCAGAAGTCAAAAGTTCAATTAATAAGCATATTTGCTCAGTGCTTCAATGCTGAATGCTGAAAGTACTCTATCAATAGTAGCGGAGACAAAGTTCCTTTACATTATTTTCCATTAAAAATCAATGAGTTTTGACAGACATGGCAATGTCGTCGTAGATAAAAATGTGTGATCAACTCATTTCAACTTTCAACATCTAGAGTAATTCAATAAAATTTGAATGAGATTGAAATTAAACACTGTGGTCACTTATGGAGTTTAGCAGCTGATCACTATTATATTGTTTCGCGCCTAAATTTTCGGCGCCACCTAGCGGGAACGCATTTCAGGAATAATTGTCAATATATTTAATTGAATTTAAAATCGAATCCTGTTGACATATTCCTAACAAACACCTATAAAGCCGGCCTTCCACACCAGCTTTTTGCCGCTGGCTTCTTGTCCCTAGCCAATCAGAGTATTTCAAAAGTAGCCGCCGCTTCTTCAAGGTCATGCCGCTGTTTGTTGGTTCAAGTTTTACTTTTAGCGTCATGCCGTTGACTATCTTTGTTTATGAATATGTTGCCGTCTCTTTTTATAGACATATAAGTCATATAAATGAAACGAATAAAATGATATAAGTCATAAAACCCAAACCAAATAAATTAGCAAGTGTTATCAAACTATTCTTCGGTGTTTTTATCAAAAACTGACAATTAAATTAATTAACAATGGAGAAAAATTATTTGACAGTTGACGTAAAGCGTAGCGTTTTTCTGTCCTTGTGGAAATGGTCATATAGAAATAGCAGCACTTATCTCAAAAGAAGTTGAAGCTGAAAGCTGGTATGGAAGGCCACCTTATAGCTCAATGACTGCAACGAAAGTTATCCTTTCTGGTCCTTGAAAGTTTCAAATGAAGCAAAACAATTCGCAGTAATCCGCAATTTCTTCCAGCACTCCAAAGAACAAAGAAAACATACAGTTCGATGTTGACCGTATTGCCAAACTGTCGAATAAGATTGTGGCGAGTAAAAAAACTCATCCACCAGAATGAAACTTTCCAAATTTATTTAATTCAGAGGATATCCGCGATAACTCGGGAGGTCTTTCATTCGATTGGAATAGGGCGGAGTGGGGTAAGAGTAACGGTGAAAATAATTAGTTGGTGTTTAAAAAATAGCTTTAACTTGAGAAATTGTAGCATTGCAGTGATTACCTTGCGGGTTTCGAAAAATAGTGGGTATAAAATATTTGAATTATTTTATGTCACAGTTCCTCAATAAAAAAAACTAAGATATCATGTCATGTTGCACTTTTCTCGCCGATTGGGGCAAGTGTAATTACTGCCAGTCGTCGGCATATTGAAACTGTCACTACTCCAATAATTTAGCTTTCATAAAAAAATAAATTTAAAAAAAAATATACAAACTTTTTTCACCAACAAACATACATTTTATTAGTCGTGAAGGATAAGGATAAGGACTTTTTATTCCTTCAACCACATTTTTTTAATTGTTACGTAGTATAAGATTGGGCACGATTAGTATTTTTTTGTTTATACGCACCATTTCGCTTTACTTTAAAATCTGAAACGAAAGAGAGGTATTATTAGTAATTCAGAAATAAATTGCCTACTCCATATTTCAGTAAAAAAAAAAAGGATATTGCTGTTCTCTTACTCATAACTGTTGAAAAATCATTGAATAGTAAAGGAAAACCTTAAACCTTGCCGAATATATTATCAAAACACATTTTCGCTTTTATTCCAAAAAAAATCGGGGGTGGTTACACCAACTCCTTCATTACACTTACCCCACTCTACCCTATCCGCGATAACTCGGGAGGTCTTTCATTCGATTGAAATACTCTGAGCCTAGCTAAATTAAACAGAAGTTTTACTCCGAGTTTTACGGACCGTTCCCATGTTACTTTCCGATGTTTTCCATTTGATTTCGACGTCAAAGTTCGAAGCGTTAATATATTATTTTCTCCTCGAACGGGATGTTTTCATCGTGGACCGTTCAATTTAATTAAACTTTCAGTATTGTTGGGAAAGCACAAGGTAATGAAACTTTTTCCGCGAGTTTGACAAACATTGAAACAAAATACAAATAATGAAAGACTAGGTACGGTACTTTCATCAATCAATAAATAATCTTCACTTCATGAAATAATTACACAGTTAAACAGTTTAGTAAGTATACCCACATTATTACAGAAAGAATACAAAAGAAGAAAATTACTTTATTATCGATATTATATGATAATAATAATGATTATTTGTAATGTGCTGGTGATTTCAATAAACAAAATTCACCAAAGTTATCGACTTGATATTGTGTGTGCAGAGCCGGTTTAAGGCTGACTACTCCACTGGATTCAGAATACTTCGAAATATATTTGATCAGAATTTCATCAAAATCTGTTCATAAATAAAAAAATTAATTTGAAATTAGTGGAATTTTAGGAAAATTTTATTTTACTATTTTATAATTTTTTTATTTATGTACAGATTTCGATGAAATTCTGACTAAATATATTTCGAAATATTTCAAATCCAGTGGTGTTGTCAGAATTCTGATAAAAGTTCTGAAATTGAAGTGGTGGGTTGATTTATTGGAACATTTTTCAAATTTTATACCCATATAACTTTTTTATTGATGAACGCATTCCTACGAAATTTTTACAAAAACCAGTTGAAAATGTCGTGAATCCAGTGGCATCACCAGATTCTATTTAAAAAAATCGCTAGTATGTTTTTTGGATTTTTGTCCTTGAAAAAAATTCGAAGTAGGCTTTGAAATTTTTATTTTTATTTCGAATTCATGGCACTCAATTAGAACTATTAATGCTCTACCTATTGAAAAAAAAAACTTCTGAATCGGATAATAAATAACAGTTTTAGAAAGGTGACCGGCTTTCAAATGGGTCACTCTGTATATAAAACAACTTAAATCTACAAAAAAATTATACGCACTTTTTCATTTGCAAATTTATTAAACATTTGTTCACAATTTATCTTCAGTTTCGATAAAAAGGACAGAGAAGGCATCCAACTTTTCTTGTCCCAAACAAGCACGCTGTTTATTTTTTCTACTAGCGTCAACTTTTCCGCAGCGATTTTGGTTTTGAAAGTGTTACTTTTACGCACTAGTGCGGAACCTCAGCAAAACTAGCATAAAGACAATCACGGGATTTCTAACAGGGCATTGCAGACTCAAAGAACACCTAAGCAAGCTAGGCTTAGAGGAGGACAGCACCTGCAGATTCTGTGGGGAACATCCAGAAACACCCAGAAACACCCCACCATATACTGATGGAGTGTTACGCTGTACATCATGAAAGATTGAATATACTGGGATCATACCAGCTGACTGTGGGAGAAATACCACGAGTAGACCTCCTCAAAATCCTGAAATTCCTGAAGGAATTGAGGCTTGAAGGTCTGCTGTAAACAAGAACACCTGGTGATAGCAGAAGAAGATGGGGCACAATAGATCGCAGGTCGCAGCGCATCGGTCACCATCCATATTTACCAACACCAATACCAATTCAGATAACATATTTTCGATACGTCATCTTCATAACAGTATTCCTGCTCGATAAGGAAGATAAATCAGCGGAACAAAACAACATAATATTATATAGTCCGCCCCCGAACATTTTCATCAGGGCTTTGATTTGATACCATTCACATACGGAATTGGAAATTTCCATTCGACACTAAGATTACGAGTCCTGCTGTGTAAGATTACATCGAAATCGCAACTCATAATCATGTTGAATGACACCACGCCGAGATCTACGTTCGGGGTCACATTCAGCACGGTTCCTGCTAAATTAAAATTGTTCTGGATTTATACGCTGAATGAGTAATTCGACGAGAGAATCTCTCGAAGAGATTAATGTTCCGACAATTTGTGATTCGATTCGAGATCGGACGGTACAATCGAGGAAAAATTGGAGTAGTGATAAACAGACAATTATGATAAATAGCGTTGGAAAATTCACATCCAATTGAATGTCCATGTTTCTGTACAGGTATGCAAAAGAAGTGCAAACATATCGTCTCGGTACTTGATCAATTCTGTCTTATATTGACGATGACCCATACAATATCCATAAACGTAAAAAACAAGCTTTCATTTATAAATTCATTGGACTAAGAAGGAATACAAATTTTTTCTACTAGCGTGCGAAAAAATCCACTTTCCGCACTCATTTTAGGTTTGAAACAGTCACTTTTCCGCACTAGTGCGGAATAGTTTTCCCGCACTCCTTCTAGTGCAGAATAGTTATTTATGATACAAGTGTTAAAAGTGGCATTTTATTTTGTGAGTGGGGAATATTGCGAAACGAGCGTTAGCGAGTGGAGCAACCCCACGAGCAAAATAAAATCACTTTTAACAAATGTATCATACAAAATTTTTTGTTCAACAGTTACTGCTAGTAAGAAAAAAACAAAAAAAAATAAGATCCATAAGGATTCGAACACACGATCTTTGGATTACAAGGCTGACTGACAGATACTTCAAATATAATAAACCCCAACGCACTTTATTTATGAATGTCATTATTTGTCAGTGATGAAGGACATTCTACAGTTGGACTAAATACTACTTCGTTTGTAACTTCAAAAGGAATTAGTATTATCAATTGCGCAAACGACCAAATACATGTGTGAACTTTTATAAACGATTCCTCTTGAGTAGGTGTTCTGATTATAATATCTGATTGAAGTGTTTCTATTAGAGAGATCTATATTACTGAGTATCCATCATCTCATCTGTCATTTTACTTTTAACACTAGTGTTAAAAGTACTTTTAACACTAGTGTTAAAAGTGATTTTGTGAAAACGTCAGTTTTTAGTTCATGTGTCAATGAATTAAAAACGTCATTTTTAATGTCAGTTGTACAAAAAAAACATTTTAGTGCGAAAAAGTAGATTTGTTTAGTTTTTGCAGATTATACTGTATCACTTTCCGCACTTGTTAGGTAAACTACTATTTAGTGTATGAAAACAAAAACCTTCCAAAAATTTAAATATTTTCTTGAAATCTTGAGTCTTTATCTCAAGTGTCCGATCAACATTTTTCTTGTTGTATTTTTTGATTTCCTACGCATTCTCATCCTGTCCCATGTCCTTTATTTTTCTCACGGATTTTTTCTTCACGAGTTTTCTAATTTTTTTTTCTGAAGGGTGTGATTATTTTGAATTAATTTATTCAAATATTTCATGTTTTTACTATTTTTACGTTTTTTTTTTGATTTTATTGTCGCAAGTTTTCGCAATGTTTTCGAGAAGGAGAAGGTGTAAAAGGCTTCTGAATTAAGTTATTGGCTGGTCCCCTGTGCTTCACTATTTTAAAGGATTTTTCTGAATTTAATTTCGCAAATATCCGGAATTTTTTTCGAACAGAAGGGGAGTCGGAGACCTTTTGTCAAGGCTTTTTCGTTGTAATTTTTAACGTACGAAACCGCTAGAAATTTTTCTGAATTCCTACGTGTTTTTGTTCTGGATTTTTGGGGGGTGTTTTAAATTACATTATTCAATCATTCCTTGTTTTTCACTAATTTTACGAATTTTTTTGATTTTATTTTCACGAGTTTTAAAAATTTTTTTTTGAGGAGGTGGTACGATTTAAAATTTAATTATTTGATAATATCATATTTTCTACTATTTAACGGATTTTTCCGATTTTATGTTCACGAGTTATTGAGAATGATGCTCCTGAACGACGCTCTTTTTTTTGCCATAATGCTCAATTTCCGAAACCACCAGAATTTTTTTCAAATTTCTACGCCTTTTCTACCTAGTCTTCGGGGGAGGGGGGAAAAGAGGGGTAAATTTCATTTGAAATTATTGTATTGTCATCGGTTCCTAATACAAATACAAAAGTGTATCACAATCGGATGCCAGCACGTTCCTGAAAAATGGATTGCAAGTTTTGAACGGTAATTACAGAACGACAGAAGCGCATATGAACAGAGTAATTTAATAAAAGCTTGTAGAAGAAGTGAACACCAACCTAGTTACAAAAATTTCACCCCACAATTTTATACCTCAAAATTCACACCTGTTTCATATCATCTGTCATCTGTCACCTGTCATCTGTCACCTGTCATCTATCATCTTTCATCTTCCATTTGTCATCTGTCTTCTGTTATTTTCCATCTGTCATTTGTTATTTGCTATCTGTAATCTGTCATTTACCTACCATCTATCATCTGCCAAGGATTTTTATCTCCTGGCTTATGTCCTACGAAAGTAGTTTTGGTAGTTGTAGTATGTGCTTCATATGTCTACCAATGTGTGAACTTTCGCAGGAAGGAGACTATGTTGTCGAAATTATTCATTCAATATACACTTTCCCTGCAAAAAAGTTTGATTCAGATATTTATATTTGTTGTACCTACATACTTATTTTTACTCAGTTAGTTTCAGACTACATTATCTCTCAAGCTTCCAGGAAAATACCAAACAATTTTTCAGTTCCAACATCATAACTAACAACAACTATATTTGCATTCAGTTGCCTTAAAATATTCATATCCTAGTTTGCTACGTCTCCTGATATTCCTGCATTTTCATTTAAACGAGTTTTCTTTGTAAACAAAAGCCGTGCCATCTGCCAGAGACACAGTAACGAGATCCTAACGAAATTATGAAATAAGGTAAAATAACATTCCTGAGTAAACAGCCATTACCAGGCCAACTCCACAGAACCGTTCGGTATTATCTTTGTCAATAGCGGGCGAAGAAAAACGGATTGGATATCCAGCCAGAAATCCCACCAAGAAAATCTCCTTCGATTCTTCGGAGTTAATTGAGTTTTTGCGATATCCCAGGATACTTCATCAGTCATCAGTTCCTCTTCTGCAGCAGGAATCCACAATCACCGCAGTGAATGCGGTGATCAGTTGACTTCCTGAAAAGACCCTGATGAACTGTGAATGTAACAGATAGTGGTCTCGCTTCTCGCAGACTTTATTATTTGTTAGACCGGGAAACTTACATGAAAATTGCTTCTGGAAACTTTCCGAATAATTTTGTTTGCTATGTTCGGAATGAACCGCATTTGTGTTTGCTTAGTGTACTCTTTGGCTCCGCGATGGGGTTCAAATTGAGCTGCTATTCCCAGCAGGTTTGGGAACAGGGGCGCGTCGTCAGGGGAACAGGAAAATCGTTTTCCTATTTCGATGAATATAGGTGAATATAGGGTGTCCTGAAGTTTGATATCAATATGGAGAACATAATAATATAGTAGCTTCATACATCCCAATGATTGGGAAGACCTTTATTAAGAAGCAACACATCTTATGGTCAATGTCCTTCGCATTTTTGATATATTGTAGATATTTGACAGTATACGAATTTTTTTCTCCGGGTGCCCCTTTCGAGATACTCATGGGCACATATCTGGTCGAGTTGTTATCGAGAGAACATTTAAAAAATTCAGCCAAATTTACAGAAAGTAATTTACCATAAGACGGAACCTATGATCCCAATTGAGTTTATCTGAGACTGCTGTTTCCTGCTGTTTATTACCCATACAACACCTGGACATCCAGTAGATGTTCGATGGATATCCATTCAGGATATGGAAGTCCAATTTTTATCCAAAGAATATCTTATGGACCTCCAATGGACGTTCTCAGTCCACCAACCTGGATCCATTACGGACGTACATAAGATATCCTTTACAAACGCCCATAAGATATCCTTCATGGACGTCCATGAGATATATCTCATGGGCGTCCAAAATATATCCTTCATGGACGTCCTTATCGAAAATAACATTTAGGATTTTGCATAAGAAAACATTCAGTTTAATTGCAATATAATTCTATGATAGATTGGAGTCTAGAGACACAATCGAACATACAAAAAATGTCTCAATAAACATATATTCATGAGTAAAAAACAAAGATAATTTAATATGAAATATGCATTCTTTGGTAGGTAACTTCCGTTTGAAAGAAAAATATTGTAGTAGGAGCAAGATTTTAGCATCGGCTTCCTCTGGAGAACAGACAAGATATATCTCTATACCTCTTATTTGGCCTCCTCAACCAAGCCTTATTAGCTTCTAAGGAAGTTTTTCTATCATCTGTGTTGACTTTAGCAGCTTCTAAAAGTATAAAAAAATTATTACATAACATTCAATAATATTCCTTACCAAGCAGAGGTTCTGCTACCTTCATACGCAAAATAAGAACTAAATCTATAATATATGTCCATTAGATATCCTTTATGGATATCCATTAGATATCCTTTATGGATATCCATAAGATATCCAGTGGATATCCAAAATTGAATTGGATGTCTGTCTATAGGATATCGTGTGTTGTGTGGGTACTATCATTGTTTTTGAACGAAGAAGCGTATCAAAACAACACCGCACGGTGGTAGGAGAACATATAAATTCTCATTCTTATGTACGCTCGAAATGCTTGTGATGGTATCGACTGAGTATTGATAAACGGATTTCCACACAATACATAAATGCACATTGCCAAATAACGAGCATCGAAATCCGACTCGTTCTGAGAGCGATAACAGCTCATTATATCCAGCAACTTTGCACGCCTATGTCACGGAATGTATTCATCTCGATATAGTATAATACGCTTATTTCACAAACTCCGCTGAACGCCGAAATCTCAACTAATGAGCTTGACACTTAATCTAACTCGTAGCACCCTTTCGAAATTATGTAGCGACAGACTTATTAAAATACACATTTGTAGGTGCTTTAAGGGCTTTACGCACCCTGCGACGGGGCTGTCTCATTATTCAGGGCCACCGTGGGAGGTGAGGGACGCCTTTCGCAGGGCGCGAGAATATGTTTCGCTGGAATAACGACTTCTGTCTTTTGTGGAGTAGGTGTGCGGCTTGATTAAGTTTGAGGCTGCGGATGAAATGTAGTTTCTTTGTGCGAGGTCTGGGCATATCACGTGCGATTGTTCTTTGATAATTGAGTAATTTGATTTCACGTCGCGAACGTGGTTTTCAAAAATTCCTACGGGGATATCTTCGATCCAACCGGATGATTACGAATCTTCGTTGATTCCACCACCACTTCCTAAAAGCTCTTTGAAAGGAAAACGTACTTGAATGAAAATTTACACTGATCCTCATATAAGGTCCGTGTTGGATAATTTTTATGTTGTTGTAACAGTGAAAACAAAGATATATTATGCAAAAAGCAAGGTTGTATTTGCTCTCAAGTGACGAAAACGTAATGAAAAACAGCTATTACCCTTTCTCATTATTATTATTCTTGCATCAGCCGAATTGCTGGTAGTTCTGTGTACTCCGGATCTGCTGATGAATTCCTGGAGGTTTCTCACGAGGTTTTCCTGTGGAATGATATTTTCTGTACCAATGTTTATTTATGAACGCCTCAAATTGGAATATACGATTGCCACCTGAGAAAGTTCCAATTTTATCCAAGATCGGCTCGTCAACAACAAGAAATAACATGATTATTTTCATTCTCTAGAAGCTTCATTAGACGCAATCCATGTTCCTGAACACCTCACTTCTGATTGCGGTCTGAAGAAAGTTTGACTGTGTTCAATAATATCGGCCAGTCAAGAATGAGTAATAATAATTTTTTTTTTTTTAGTTTTTTAGACGCTATATCCAGTGTTGTTAAAAGCCTTAATCTGAAATATCCGATTGCGATCTAGAAAAAAATCCGATTTTAATCAGTAATATCGGCCAGTAGAAAATGAGAAATATTTTTTTTAGTTCTGCAGAAACATATCATATCGGATATTGTTGAACTCCGCATTGTAGATTATCATATTGCAATCTGGAAAAAGGCCGATTTTATCCAATAGAATTGGCCAGTCAGAAACGAGAAACAAAATAATTGTCCTCGATACTCCAGAAGCTACATTGGATACAATGTTGTTGGAATTTCAATCTGAATATCCGATTGCGACCTGAAAACACTCTGCTTTTATTCAATAATATCGGCCAATCCTAAATGAGTAACTTTTTTTTTCAGAATTCCAGAAGCACATTAGATCGAGTGTTGGTATTGTAAAATATCCTATTGCAATCTGGAAAAAGTCCGATTTTATCCAATATGATTGGCCCGTCAAGAACGAGGAATAACAAAATGTTTTTCAATACTCTGGAAGCTTCATTTGACCCAATTTTGCTGGTAGATTCGATGTTGTTGGACTCTATATTTTGAACTATCCCTGCAACCTGAGAAAAATCCAATTCCGTCCAATAAAATCGGCTCCTAAAAAACAAAAAAATATATTTTTGCAACACTATAGAAGCAATACGCTGTATCAGATCCAGTTGAACCTAAAAATCTGATTGCTATCCAATTGAAGGCTGTTTTCACCCAGTAGTATTGGTCTGCCGAAAACGGGAAAATGTATAATTTCTATAATACAATTTGTTGAACGCGATTGCGGGATGAAGAATTTTCTTTTCATCCAATAATATCCAATAATATGAAAAATAGTCTTCTTCTTCTTTTTATTCACATAGACGTTAAATTAAATTTTTAACCGATTGTTCAATTTAGAGCCTCAATATTGTGTTCCGAAAACGAATATTAAAAAAGACGTTTTCATATTTTGTCTGGAAATATTGATAGTTCCATCGCTCCTGGCGGGCTGAGTTTATGACATTTCTACTCCAATATTAACGGAAATTGCAGAAATATTATATGAGCAGTGGAAGCAACTTTCCAACTAGTTTTCTTTGTACTCATAATACGAGAAATACTAATGACGAGGCAGCTTCCAATAAGTCTCAAACTCCATTTATTTCCACTACTTCATCTCATTCCATTCTTCATATTTCCTCGATGATGATCTTGTTTTATAGCGGCGGATGTAATTTCTCTTGAAACTCTATAATGAGCTCCTGACAAGCATCATTTCGAAAAAACCTCCAGGCAAATATTTTTAACGACAATCCCTAGGGTACTAAGACGGCGTTCTTTCCTTTACTATTTTATTGGAGTCATTTGATCGTTAAAAGGAATTGGAATTCACTCCTTTAATATCGTGTATACATCAGCAGATGTTTACTAGCGATAAGAGATATGGCAAATTTATTTGCAAACGACTGGCTTTGAAATAAAATTCCTTTATAAAAGAGTTTGTATATTGATGAAAGTTATTGATTTTGTCGGAAGACGTAGGAAAGGATCAATTGAAATGCTTGAGTATGTCTGCTCTGGGAAAGCAGTCTGAATTTTCAGTAGCAAGAGTACACAATTGTTGATAACTAACTGGGGTTTGTGACCACAGAAAACACTGTGCAGTTTTAACTCGATCATTTGCGTGATAAAATGGTTAAGGCTTTCGCAGCCGAAATTTTCACTATCACTATTTTCTTTCAATTTTAGAATCGTTTTGGAATTGCTCCTCAACTTTTCTCTAGTGCTAGTGGCTAACTCTTCTAAAAGTCTGTTTATCTTTATTATTTCACCGATGCCTCAAGGATTCTTCATGCTACCTCAGGTAGTCTTGCTCATAAATTACAGTTTTTTGTTTCGTAACAATTTTTTTCCTCGGATGCTGTACCTTCGCCAGCTACACCTCAGCCTCTTGGGCTTTTTGTGTTTTTTCGTAACTATACTGGTAATTGCGTTATTGTTATTCGATAACATTTTCTACCTGCTACCACTGAATTGTTCTCAGCTGTCTTTTCCCTATCATTTTTTAGGATGGTATTTCTTATCCTGTTCAGGTTCAGAATCTCTTTCTTCCTATTGAAAATCTCCGTATGCTTGTGGATCTCTATAACTTACTCGTAAGTATACTATGATTGATCCCTGTTCGGGGGAAAAAAGTTTAGTTTCTTCAAAAAGTATATACCCTTCACGGAGCGCTGGTTCCGCTACTGGCAATTTGCCCGTTTGAACCAATTTACAGTTTTTCCGATGTTCCTTCAGCCTTGTTTCCACGGATTTTGTCGTGGTTCCAGCGACATAAAGACGACGAGCTTGATAGAATACCTGGGAGTACTCCTGGACAGGCATCTACGATGAACGCATACATCACGCTAGCCATTCTGCGTGCCGCAGCAGCCATCAAAAGGATTTATTCTTTCATCATCACCAATGGAGACAGTTACAGTAAAACCACCTAGCTTGGCACTCAACATGAGCGTACCGCGCCAATTAAAATAATGAAAATGCTTAATTAAATTGGTTTTACTGTACGTTCGGTTGGATATGCTGCCGGCGCTTGTGAGCGTTGACCCTATCTAGAAATATATGAAGCAGGTATCCTTTAAGTTTTAAAAAAACTTTCTTCCCGTTAGTCCGCTGACCAGAGACCTTACTGAGTTTGGTATTCATGATAATTAACCACGCAAACATGGCGGAGTTCTCTATCAAGCGCTAGACTTCTTCTATGAGCGCTTATGAAATCTGAGTTTTAGATGAACACTCCGGTTTTTGGCTCATAGACTTTTCCGGAGTAACATACATACCAACTAAGTTACACTGATCAAACCAAACTGCGGTGGTTCAACCAGCGCCCTGTCAAGAGGACCCTTGGTTCTTCCCGGACAAAGTGCGCAGTCACCGAGTCGAAAACGATAGAGGTTGTCGTGCACAACTGCTGTCCTTCCTCTCCATCCTTTGCTATCCTCCGGGAGGAGCTTGGATGTGAAGAAGTGTGTTCATGTCTGTGATATCTCAAGACAAGTTTCGTGGTAGCGCTGACTGTTTGGATGGGTGACCGATACGCTTGGACGAACACATTATAAATGATTTTTCCTGGGTATAAGCTAGGAAAGAAGTTGTTTTCTGCCGGACATACAAATTCATACAACGAGATCTAAGTCGTGATATAGAGGTCTAAGTGAGAATTTTGAGTTCTAAGTCAGAATTCCGAATTATAAATCGAAAATCCGAGTTCTAAACTACTCAGTCCATTTATTCGGCCTCTATGTTACAACAAAGTCGGAATTCCGAGATGTAAGTCGGAGTTTCGAGATCTAGGTCGGAATTCTGAATTCCGAAATTGACGTCGGAAAAATCTTTGAAATAGAAATAGAAAATGTTGTGGCCCTTCTACGTTTTCGTAGTCGTCTGGATTAATATTAACATTTTTTTCAACTTGAAATGGAAAGTGCCTGAATATTCAAGGGAAACGTAAACACAGCAAAATAATTGAATTTCGAAGGAGAATCATCCCAAATTCTCTCAGTAGCGCTACCCCTCCTTCACCAGTTCTCGAGCATGGTCCGATGAACCGATAAGCAAGACAACCCAACCCTTGTGTTCACATTTCAATAGTTCCTAGATAACGAGCTGCCAAACAGCAATTCCATGTCTCCCACCGATATAGAATCTGTGAATCCTCGAGTGAGCGCTGGAGTCCGAGATCCAGACATCAACATTGTTATAAGTTTCCCCAAGGAAGGGCAAGTTTTCCGAGGTGCGAGAGCTCCCCAACTGGCAATTATCACCTCAACGTCTAATTGATGACGATAAATAATCGGCTTCAGCAAAAGCCGTATGTAACAAGCACTGTAATTAAAACTCAGATCTAACTTATTCCAACAGTAATTTGAGAAAACGTGCAAACTTTCTGCAAACATCCGGATAAACTTGGCTGAACGTACGTGTTTTCTTCGTGTTTGAATTTATATTCCGAAGGTGGGCATTTAAAATTACTTTAGGACTTTCAAATTAGTTCCATAATATATTTATGATGGCGGAGTTTAAGCGTTTGTTCGCACTCTCTTCGCGAGCATTAAGTGGGTGCCATTCTTACTTTGCTTGCACATTTTTAACCCGTGTTAATTCTGCTCGGCTTGAGCGTGTACGTTTATTCAATTGCCGGGAGCTTTCCCAAGGCATTTCTGTAGTTCAGTTGTCGCACGACAGGTATAGTCCGGGAAGTGACGCAGATATTGCCTCCAGGGAATGCAGTTTTCAACCAATTAGACATCTGTTTGATTTTCACTACATTACTGAACGGTAGAATCTCCAGTTTGAGAGATGAAAACGGAGCAATATTTATCGATAGAGAATCCATTTTTTCTAAACTATCTCCGTGCGAGAGGAATATAATTGCAAAGAACTGATCTCCGCACACTGAGACAATATCGAACCTTTGCTGAGAAAACTAAATCCACTTGTAGAGACGTTTCATTTTACGAGTCTCTCCCGGCCCCTTGTGAGTGGCTATTTGTTAGTCATCAATTGATGCGATGGAAGAGCAAGCTCTGCAATGATTTTTATATGCGGACATTGAATCCTGCCTTTTGTTAGGTTAAGTATCTGTACTGAGTATCCTAACAATAAAAACACTTATTATTATTATAATTAATAATGTGTCAGTGTCACTTCTGGTATTCTAGTACAGGAAACAGGAATGGGCTTCACACCCCTTGTGTAGGAGGTAGTTGTTCACCAGGTGAGGCCTAGCTCAGGAGTCAGGGTACCAAATGGGCAGACCAGCACTGTGGAAGGAAATAGGCTCTAGACCAGTGCTACAACAGAAAACTGTGGTACCTTATCTAATGACAAAATCAGCAAGGGATCCTTCTATGCTAGGTTTGTGCAGAACAGGCCTCAAGGTATTGATAATGGTTGTTTTTATATATAATAATAATACTAATAATAAATTATCCTGAACACTGAACGGGCGAACCCAAACTCTATCACCGAGTTGGAACCCGTTGAGCAAAAAGCTCACATCAAAGCTGCGGAGACTGAGGTCCTCCTGCAGCTGCACAAGGATAAGCCAATGCATGGGGTCTTCTTCAAGAACATCGGCTTATCCAAAAACCTGATCTTTGCTTTCCTCAGGTCAAGTGAGCTGAAGTCGGAGACCGAGGGATTTATAATGGCTTGCCAGGATGGTGTCTTCAACACCCTGGTCTACCGTAGCCTCGTAATGGGTATACAGATTCCCGACACTGGATGCAGCTCGTGTCGTGGGGCGCATGAAACCCCCATGCATTTGCTGTCAGCATGTCCATCATATGCGGTCTCAGCCTATATCCACAGGCATAATGCGGCTCTACGAGTGTTGTACTACCACCTACGCCACTCGTACGGTTAAAATGGCGATTCTGATCATAGCTGCTTCCTAATCTAAAAATCACATCAGCTTGTTGGATGCGGCAGAAATCTTAGCCAGACGAATGCAGGAGGCTGTCACCCTTGTTTCATTTCGTCTACTCAGGGCACATGATTCTCGGACCCATTAGTTGGTGGTCGTAGGGAGTGTATCTGAGTACTGACCCCAGAAAGCCCTTCGGATGTGACGGAGCTTCTGAGACAGGTCCCGAATGGAATAATCCAAACGTATAAAAAAAGGGATACAGGTTCAGTATCTGAGGGTGTCTACTACTGATCTTCCACCTGAGCTCACAATTGAATAACAAATGTAATGAACATGAAAATGAATAACATACATACTTATTACTAATATTACCTATATCATGAAATAATGTGGACGGAGAAGGAGACTGAAGAAGAAAGACGGAGACGGGGAACAAATAGAAAAAGAAAGTGAAGTAGATGAAAGACATGCATGTGTTTAGAAGTTCATCAAAGTAATCAAAGAAATGTCCATGAACTCATCAATTATGCTACTGATGATGACAAAACCATTACTTATTATGAGTTCAACTGCCAGATGGATTTGACTGGTGATTAGAAAGAATTTGACATACGCTCAATTGAAGGGAAAATGTCACATTCTAACCATCAGACATTCACCTGAACATTAAAAAACGGGCTCTGAGGCTTGTGGACGTTGTGATAACCTGATTTTGAACGTTACGGATGTTTATCGTCTAAACGGTTTGAAAGATTTTAACTTATTTAAGCTTTGTGTTCAGATATCTGAGTAGATCTTTCAATCCGAAAAATTGTAGTGTTTCTTACTCTGCTCTCAAGGTGGCGTGTCTTTCGCCCATTCCATCAGCATGAGACTAGAGTAACAAATAAACACTGGTGTGATGATTCAGACGGGGAACAGATGGAATCAAAGCCGTCTGCATTAATGAGAGACAAAACCTCGAAAATAGAACATGAAAATGAAAAATTTGTTGCAGCATCGTAAATGAATTAGTAATTATTATTTTATGATTTCAATTTATTGTCTAGAACCTGAATTATCCCAAAAAGTTTGTACATTAGTTAATGAAACTGTCGCCTGAGAGGTATGGTGCAAGAATTTGACACCAGTCACACAACAGGAATATTGGACCACCTGATTTGTATGGTAAAAACCATACAAATTGATAACCCTATCGCTCAGATCTGGGTTTTCTTTAACAATAACACACTCCAATTTTCCAGATGCATTAAGGCAACAGGCGTATAAAAATGAACATAATTTCCCAGTGAAATTGACCAGTTTACAGGATGAAGACTCGCATATCAGTGACACAGCATCGTAAACGGGGCTGATAAGAAGCAAACTTATTCCTGCAAGTCCTGCGAGTGCTGTGGAACTAGACAGAAAATGGCCAACTCCGTAGTCCAATCATATTGAATAAAACATAGGAGTTATCATTAAGGGACTTTATTCAATTGTTTTTTTTGAGTTTTTGCATGTTCATTTGTGTCATTGTGAACCAGGAGGTTCAGCAATCTAATTAGCTTATTGAGTTACATACAGGGTGGGGCACCGAAAACGAAACAGACCGAATATCTTCAAAACGCATGTGTTGTGAAGAAAATGCAAAAACACGTCGATTTTTAATCCAAGGGGGACATCTTCCTATCATAACCTCAACTGTCATACCTCTCCCCCCACCCCTTGGTCGCTATCACCCAATCAATTTGAATAGGGAAAGTACTAAGTGTGACACATCATTAAAAAGGTAATTTCATAAGGAATTCAGCCATGTCAATTTTTGCTACCTAACTTTCTATTTTGGCGCCCTCTTGCGGGAAAAACAACTGTTCCGTATTCCAAATTATGATACTTCATTTGCAAGCTAATTTAACATAAATTTGAAATCTTGTCCGTCGTTCTGGATCCGCCATTTTGTTTTTTCCCTTAGAAACTTTCCATAATGCATTGTCACCGAATTTATGTTAAATTAGCTTGCAAATGAAGTATCATAATTTGGAATACGGAACAGTTGTTTTTCCCGCAAGAGGGCGCCAAAATAGAAAGTTAGGTAGCAAAAATTGACATGGCTGAATTCTTATGAAATTACCTTTTTAATGATGTGGCACACTTAGTACTTTCCCTATTCAAATTGATTGGGTGATAGCGACCAAGGGGTGGGGGGAGAGGTATGACAGTTGAGGTTATGATAGGAAGATGTCCCCCTTGGATTAAAAATCGACGTGTTTTTGCATTTTCTTCACAACACATGCGTTTTGAAGATATTCGGTCTGTTTCGTTTTCGGTGCCCCACCCTGTATGTGAAATTGATGTTTCCCTACTCTCATGAACACTGGTGAAAGTTACGTGTAAACTTGGTTCACAATAAAAGTTGAAATGAAAAATATGGTGATTGCTCAATAGGGGGCGCGGAGGGGCCATCGACTCAAATATTTTAAATGGCATGTGGGGGGGGGGTCAAGTGGCACATCGTTGAAAAAAGAATTCAATTCTTCATAAGCATGTAAATATTTTTGAATTTTGTCTTTAATTTTTTTCCCAATTTAGATTTTTATGACTTTCGAAATTTTCGAAAATGATATTTTCATGATCACCGTGTCCCAAATTATTCTTATATGTCACGACTATGAATGACAAAAAAGACATTCTTGAAAAAATCATTCGTGTGGATTCGTGTGAAAATATCATTATGTGACTGAATGAGAGAGCAAAGAAAATTGAGAAACTCGCGTTTTTTCGAATTTCGAGCACATTTTACTCGAAAACGGTGCATTTTAAAGAAAAATTTTTTGAGACCTTTTTTGTAGAGAATTTTATGGAATATATTAAAGCATCATTTGTTTTTGGGAAAAATGAATTTTTCGATTTTCCTCGGAAAATTATTCTACTTTTAGGTGAAATTTTCCGTTTTTCCGCTACTGAAATGCTTTGTGATCATGAAAAATCATGTGCTGAACTCGTTTTAATTAACATTATGAGGAATTCGCGAATAAAAAATGCCGGTTTCATTCAAGGTAAAAGTATCAGGAAATTCAGTGCCGGAAAATCCACACGAATGACTTTTTCAAGAATGTCTCTTCTATTATTCATAGTCGAGATATATATGAATAATTTGGGAAAAGGTGATCCTGAAAATATCATTACTTATGTAACTGAATGAGAGAGCACGTTTTACTGGAAAACGGTGCATTTTCAAGAAAACTTTGTCGATACCTTTTTTTGTAGAGAATTGTATACAGAATATTACGACATCATTTATTTTTGGAAAAAATGGATTTTTCGATTTCCCTCGGAAAATCTTCCATAAAAATTTTCCGGATGCTTTCACGGCTTATCACCCTCGAAATTCGGATTCAGCGGTTTTCATAATACATAATAATAACTTGGGTGATCCCGTCGCGCTTCATCGGCTACGAAAACACTCCCTGCCACCGGACTAATAGTGATTCCAATTTTTTTCACGTTTTCGATTGTTACCTATTCAATTTTTCAGGAAATTTTTTGATTAGGAGGCATCCTTTCGTTCTACCTGCAGCCAGTTGAATCGACTCCGTGATCCATCGAGTTAATGTATGCTTGGAGCAAGGACATTACACACAAGACTGCTGGATTCCTATCTCCCATGCTTGTATCAGAAGTGACCTTGAAATGACGTAATGCGGTGGCCTCCGTATGAAAAACAGGTTGTTGAGTGGGGAAATGGACTAGGTAGGGGGCCACTCAGGTACGTCACGATAGGGACCCAGCAGTCCTGTGTGTAATATCCTTGTGCTTGGAGCGACTTCAGCATCGACAAAAAACACCTGATTGTACTGGCCTACTATTTCTACAACTCGTATGATCTCTGACAGAAAATTCCCGAGCCAACTTACCCGTAATCGGGCGTGAGATTCAGTGTGGCAATCCACAAACACGCCCGCTATCGCACACTTACTTCTATTACTAACTGGAAATTCGTGCGGGATATTCTCGCTCAGGATTCATTTCCATGCACGTAGCGGGAAATGTTGCGAATTGCAACTGTTTATTCGGTGCTCGAGTTCTGATATCATTTCTATTGTTAATGCGTCGAGCTAGAGTGCCGTGCCACGAACGGATCGGTGTTGAAGAACTTGGTTTCGGGAAATCATGTTTTATCCAACTGATGAGGAAGTTGGAATTTCACTTGTTCTTCAAACTTGATGCTATTTGAAAATTATTTCATCAAAAACGGAGTTCTTCCCGCAGTGGTTATTGATCTTCGATATAATATATTTTGGTTATGGTCAATCATTTGACTACGATAAACTACGATTTTTGTTCAAAGATTTGGGACAAAAATCTGAAATTCGAAAAATGTAAAATAAAAAATCTCAGAAAATTGGATTTTCTATCTCAAACACCCTTTTCCGACTAAATCATTTATCTTAGCACATAAAAATCATACATTTTCGGAATAAGCATAAAATTTTACGTAGACAGTGCAAATTTTAAGTCGATGAGAGGACTCAGTATTTTCCATGACTTTTTTCGAGTAATTTTTAATTTCTTTCGATTGACTAGAAATTCACAATATATACTAATTCGAACATTCTGAATCGATTGGAGTTCACAGAAATTGTCTATCTCCAACCGTTCTCGAGTTGGTCAGCTCTAAATCAGTTTTAAGATGGTTTTTTGGCCGTCGAAAATATTTCTGATGAGTTTTCGACATTTTCGTTCAAAGATTCTGAATCAGCACGTCAAAATACGTTCGAATACAAAAATTTGAAATTCGAAAAATGAAAAATAAAAAATCTCAGAAAATTGGATTTTTTTACCTTAAACGCCCTTTTCCGGCTAAATCATATATCTGAGCACATAAAAATCATATATTTTTGGAATGAGCATAAAATTTTACATATACAGTGCACATTTCAAGTCGATGTGACATCTTAGTATTTTCCATGATTTTTAGGGGTGAACCCCTTGCAACTTTTTTCGACTAATTTTTAATTTCTTTCGATTGACTAGAAATTCACAATATATACTAATTCGAACATTCTGAATCGATTGGCGTTCGCAGAAATTGTCTATCTCCAACCGTTCTCGAGTTGGTCAGCTCTAAATCAGTTTTAAGATGGTTTTTTGGCCGTCGAAAATATTTCTGATGAGTTTTCGACATTTTCGTTCAAAGATTCTGAATCAGCACGTCAAAATACGTTCGAATACAAAAATTTGAAATTCGAAAAATGAAAAATAAAAAATCTCAGAAAATTGGATTTTTTACCTTAAACGCCCTTTTCCGGCTAAATCATATATCTGAGCACATAAAAATCATATATTTTCGGAATGAGCATAAAATTTTACATATACAGTGCACATTTCAAGTCGATGTGACATCTTAGTATTTTCGATTTTTAGGGGTGAACCCCTTGCAACTTTTTTGGAGTAATTTTTAATTTCTTTCGATTGACTAGAAATTCACAATATGTACTAATTCGAACATTCTGAATCGATTGGCGTTCGCAGAAATTGTCTATCTCCAACCGTTCTCGAGTTGGTCAGCTCTAAATCAGTTTTAAGATGGTTTTTTGGCCGTCGAAAATATTTCTGATGAGTTTTCGACATTTTCGTTCAAAGATTCTGAATCAGCACGTCAAAATACGTTCGAATACAAAAATTTGAAATTCGAAAAATGAAAAATAAAAAATATCAGAAAATTGGATTTTTTACCTTAAACGCCCTTTTCCGGCTAAATCATATATCTGAGCACATAAAAATCATATATTTTTGGAATGAGCATAAAATTTTACATATACAGTGCACATTTCAAGTCGATGTGACATCTTAGTATTTTCCATGATTTTTAGGGGTGCACCCCTTGCAACTATTTTCGAGTAATTTTTAATTTTTTCGATTGACTCGAAATATTCAAAATTCACTAATTCAACCATTCTGAATCGATTGGCGTTCGCAGAAATTGTCTATCTCCAACCGTTCTCGAGTTGGTCAGCTCTAAATCAGTTTTAAGATGGTTTTTTGGCCGTCGAAAATATTTCTGATGAGTTTTCGACATTTTCGTTCAAAGATTCTGAATCAGCACGTCAAAATACGTTCGAATACAAAAATTTGAAATTCGAAAAATGAAAAATAAAAAATCTCAGAAAATTGGATTTTTTACCTTAAACGCCCTTTTCCGGCTAAATCATATATCTGAGCACATAAAAATCATATATTTTTGGAATGAGCATAAAATTTTACATATACAGTGCACATTTCAAGTCGATGTGACATCTTAGTATTTTCCATGATTTTTAGGGGTTGCAACTTTTTTCGACTAATTTTTAATTTCTTTCGATTGACCAGAAATTCACAATATATACTAATTCGAACATTCTGAATCG
Source organism: Chrysolina haemoptera (assembly GCA_958298965.1). NCBI lineage: Eukaryota > Metazoa > Arthropoda > Insecta > Coleoptera > Chrysomelidae > Chrysolina > Chrysolina haemoptera. The sequence goes on from OY282591.1 coordinate 33,059,008, forward strand.
ATTGGCGTTCGCAGAAATTGTCTATCTCCAACCGTTCTCGAGTTGGTCAGCTCTAAATCAGTTTTAAGATGGTTTTTTGGCCGTCGAAAATATTTCTGATGAGTTTTCGACATTTTCGTTCAAAGATTCTGAATCAGCACGTCAAAATACGTTCGAATACAAAAATTTGAAATTCGAAAAATGAAAAATAAAAAATCTCAGAAAATTGGATTTTTTACCTTAAACGCCCTTTTCCGGCTAAATCATATATCTGAGCACATAAAAATCATATATTTTCGGAATGAGCATAAAATTTTACATATACAGTGCACATTTCAAGTCGATGTGACATCTTAGTATTTTCCATGATTTTTAGGGGTGAACCCCTTGCAACTTTTTTCGAGTAATTTTTAATTTCTTTCGATTGACTAGAAATTCACAATATGTACTAATTCGAACATTCTGAATCGATTGGCGTTCGCAGAAATTGTCTATCTCCAACCGTTCTCGAGTTGGTCAGCTCTAAATCAGTTTTAAGATGGTTTTTTGGCCGTCGAAAATATTTCTGATGAGTTTTCGACATTTTCGTTCAAAGATTCTGAATCAGCACGTCAAAATACGTTCGAATAAAAAATTTGAAATTCGAAAAATGAAAAATAAAAAATCTCAGAAAATTGGATTTTTTACCTTAAACGCCCTTTTCCGGCTAAATCATATATCTGAGCACATAAAAATCATATATTTTCGGAATGAGCATAAAATTTTACATATACAGTGCACATTTCAAGTCGATGTGACATCTTAGTATTTTCCATGATTTTTAGGGGTGAACCCCTTGCAACTTTTTTCGACTAATTTTTAATTTCTTTCGATTGACTAGAAATTCACAATATATACTAATTCGAACATTCTGAATCGATTGGCGTTCGCAGAAATTGTCTATCTCCAACCGTTCTCGAGTTGGTCAGCTCTAAATCAGTTTTAAGATGGTTTTTTGGCCGTCGAAAATATTTCTGATGAGTTTTCGACATTTTCGTTCAAAGATTCTGAATCAGCACGTCAAAATACGTTCGAATACAAAAATTTGAAATTCGAAAAATGAAAAATAAAAAATCTCAGAAAATTGGATTTTTTACCTTAAACGCCCTTTTCCGGCTAAATCATATATCTGAGCACATAAAAATCATATATTTTTGGAATGAGCATAAAATTTTACATATACAGTGCACATTTCAAGTCGATGTGACATCTTAGTATTTTCCATGATTTTTAGGGGTGAACCCCTTGCAACTTTTTTGGAGTAATTTTTAATTTCTTTCGATTGACTAGAAATTCACAATATGTACTAATTCGAACATTCTGAATCGATTGGCGTTCGCAGAAATTGTCTATCTCCAACCGTTCTCGAGTTGGTCAGCTCTAAATCAGTTTTAAGATGGTTTTTTGGCCGTCGAAAATATTTCTGATGAGTTTTCGACATTTTCGTTCAAAGATTCTGAATCAGCACGTCAAAATACGTTCGAATACAAAAATTTGAAATTCGAAAAATGAAAAATAAAAAATATCAGAAAATTGGATTTTTTACCTTAAACGCCCTTTTCCGGCTAAATCATATATCTGAGCACATAAAAATCATATATTTTTGGAATGAGCATAAAATTTTACATATACAGTGCACATTTCAAGTCGATGTGACATCTTAGTATTTTCCATGATTTTTAGGGGTGCACCCCTTGCAACTATTTTCGAGTAATTTTTTATTTTTCCGATTGACTCGAAATATTCAAAATTCACTAATTCAACCATTCTGAATCGATTGGCGTTCGCAGAAATTGTCTATCTCCAACCGTTCTCGAGTTGGTCAGCTCTAAATCAGTTTTAAGATGGTTTTTTGGCCGTCGAAAATATTTCTGATGAGTTTTCGACATTTTCGTTCAAAGATTCTGAATCAGCACGTCAAAATACGTTCGAATACAAAAATTTGAAATTCGAAAAATGAAAAATAAAAAATCTCAGAAAATTGGATTTTTTACCTTAAACGCCCTTTTCCGGCTAAATCATATATCTGAGCACATAAAAATCATATATTTTTGGAATGAGCATAAAATTTTACATATACAGTGCACATTTCAAGTCGATGTGACATCTTAGTATTTTCCATGATTTTTAGGGGTGAACCCCTTGCAACTTTTTTCGAGTAATTTTTAATTTCTTTCGATTGACTAGAAATTCACAATATGTACTAATTCGAACATTCTGAATCGATTGGCGTTCGCAGAAATTGTCTATCTCCAACCGTTCTCGAGTTGGTCAGCTCTAAATCAGTTTTAAGATGGTTTTTTGGCCGTCGAAAATATTTCTGATGAGTTTTCGACATTTTCGTTCAAAGATTCTGAATCAGCACGTCAAAATACGTTCGAATACAAAAATTTGAAATTCGAAAAATGAAAAATAAAAAATCTCAGAAAATTGGATTTTTTACCTTAAACGCCCTTTTCCGGCTAAATCATATATCTGAGCACATAAAAATCATATATTTTTGGAATGAGCATAAAATTTTACATATACAGTGCACATTTCAAGTCGATGTGACATCTTAGTATTTTCCATGATTTTTAGGGGTGAACCCCTTGCAACTTTTTTGGAGTAATTTTTAATTTCTTTCGATTGACTAGAAATTCACAATATGTACTAATTCGAACATTCTGAATCGATTGGCGTTCGCAGAAATTGTCTATCTCCAACCGTTCTCGAGTTGGTCAGCTCTAAATCAGTTTTAAGATGGTTTTTTGGCCGTCGAAATTATTTCTGATGAGTTTTCGACATTTTCGTTCAAAGATTCTGAATCAGCACGTCAAAATACGTTCGAATACAAAAATTTGAAATTCGAAAAATAAAAAATAAAAAATCTCAGAAAATTGGATTTTCTACCTCAACACCCTTTTCCGGCTAAATCATATATCTGAGCACATAAAAATCAAACATTTTCGGAATGAGCATAAAATTTTACATATGCAGTGCACATTTCATGTCGATGTGACAACTTAGTATTTTCCATGATGTTTAGGGACTTTTTTCGAGTAATTTTTAATTCCTTTCGATTGACTAGAAATTGACAATATATTATACTAATTCGACCATTCTGAATCGATTGTCTATCTCCAACTCTTCTACGAGCAGGAGGACACTTCATCACATGTTCGAAATTATACTTAGTTTTATTTTATGAATATTATTATTGTATTTTATTGAGCGTTAAATTATATTTCTTTTTAAAGAATAAATTTGATTTGATTTGAAAACTATGTAATGCAACAAAAGTCAGAACAATAATATTCTGATTTTAGTTCGAGAGTATAAAATCTTAATAATTCAATAATATTCTGTTCTGCAACGCTCTATTCCAGCAATGAAAGCCTAAATGCCCTCTGCTTTCAATTTCGTTCCAGGTAGAAAAAAGCGGAATCAATTATAACACGAAAAAGTCCCATTTATCTCACTTCACAAACCTTCTGGATCCCCGAGGCGGGCTTTCATCCAGTAAAAAACTAGACAAAAATATGTTGTAAGGCGATAATATCGTTTCCCCTACAGGTGATTTATTTCCCAAATGCTAACGGGAGGAGAGGCCCTGACGCATCGATTCTTCCAGAATTCTCGGTATTTGTTGGTTGGCAAAAACTGGTCAGATTCATGTGTTTTTCTAAAAAAGATCGCTGAGACTGGGAGTGAAGAAATAATACTAAATGTGAGATAGAGTGTGATTTTATTCTTGATGATATTCCACAAATGATGTTACACATACAAGCGAAGCTGAAAGTATAGCGATACATCGAGCAATGATAACATGTTTGAAAAAAAATCTAACAAATACTTATATTTTGAGTGATTCGAAAAGTGCTCTTGAGGAAATTACTTGTAATCAATACTCTGAAAAAACCGATTATATTATAACTATGAACATGTACATGCCAAAGAAAAAACTGGCTTCTACGCCTGCCTCAGTTTTCAACTCACCCATAATCCCGGCAATTTCTTCAGTAAATGTTGAAAATAATCGCTCGTACACATCCTAGATAAAAAATGGAGTATGTGATTTCAAGCATGAGGTTTGCACTTCATAATAAGATTATTAAACATATAAGCAGGATATGAATAAGCGAATATTTTCAACATTTACTGAAGAGAATGCCGGTTTTATGGGTAAGTTGAAAATGAGGCAGGAGTAAATCAAAGTTTTTATTTTGGCATGTATAAGTGGGACCTGTCACACTACTCTAAAATTGTTGCATATAGTCCAAAGAGGGTATGGGTCACTTGGTAGGCTAATTGAAAAAAAAAATTAAGTGATTCTGCTCTTATAGGTTTGAGGAACATATTTTTATACATTTCTTTCGGGGTCTATAAAAATAATAAAAATTGCAAACTGGTGTTATGCTATCTTTTGATTCGTTGCCGACAGAAAATTTGATTATCTTTGACTGGATTTCGTTTCATCACAAATTACCAGTGATTGTACCGGACATAACATTGCACCATTAATATTGACTGTTGTTTTGGATCCACTTGGGAAAACCATTCAGTTATTTATTTCATTAGTTGAACTCGTCATATCTCACAGTTCATTCGGTGATCCATGAAACGGCCAGTTGAGCCGCAAACAAATTATCGTGACATGACAATAATGGGTTCATTGAATACTTTACATGAAGCGAATTATAGAAAATCACATAAGTCAATCCAGATTAGGTTTTTGCATAAAACATTATAGAATCTGATTTAAAATTGAAGAAATCTGCATTGTTCACAATAAGCTTGTCAAGAGAGAAACAAGATCTCCTGCCCTACTCTCCTACCTACCCTCCTACCTACCCTCCTGTTGTATAGGATTATGGCAATAAGCGTCGTTCTGGTAGGGCAGGACATCTTGTTTCTTTCTTGACAAGCTTATTGTGAACAATGCAGATTTCTTCATTTGTATTGGTGATTAAATTAATCACGCAAGTTTTGGGTGTTGCTTTGGTTGAGGGGCTGGAGTTCAGATGGCGCCCGTGGTTTAGTGAACGCTAGGCTGCGGGTGGTGTCTCAGCTTCTGCCTTGACGTGGAGAGTTTGTTGAACCATTTGTTGCAAACATTAGTTGTAATTGTCTGCAGAGACCTATCCACTTGTTCACTCTTTGTCCCGCACTCTACCTATCGTGAAATGGTCAACATCTCTCCTCCAAAAGACTGCTGCACCACAGTTGGTATTACTGCTGAAGATTCTTTTCAGGGTTGACTTCATTACTATTGGAGTTGGTCTCGTGTTCATTCAGTTAGTACGCCAAAAACTCTGAACTATCGTGTTGTTGTCCCAGGAAGCCAGGAGGTCTTGAAATATTCAATATTTCATGTGGTGACGACTTTGTGGAGAACTGTAGTAGAGCAGTAGGTTTAGCAAATTGGAAAACAGCTAGGAAATATCCTTCTTACATAACAAAACTTCGTTTCTGAATGTTCTCGTCATAAATAACGCCTGCAGGACGCTATTCATGTAACATTAATTGCCAAGGTTGACCAAACCGCACTTTACTATGGAAAACTTGCCCATTCCTGAAAAACCCGTCGGCCCAAGATTTGCAGTGAAATACTTGCTTGTGATCGGAAAATTTTATACTCGAACGGGCCTCTTCATTTAGAGTCTGAATATCAGCTATTTTTTAAAAACGTTGTTTGTTATTACTGTTGCGTTTATATGGATATAGCAAAATTTCGTCAAAAGAACGGGACGCTGGTATAGTTCCAAGAATTGATGCAGCATTTCCCCGCTGGATTGCTATATTCACTGAATAACTGATATTGAGTATTATCAGAACAGTTTTTTCCATTTCTCCATAAACTTGTGCCATCTTCACCCTATCAATATGAGCGCAGTGGTACCAATATAATATCACTTGACTTGTCCCAAAAATATACTAAGCTAACTTGTTAATTTGTATGTATATCCAATATTTGTAAGAAAGGATTTGTTATATGATTTCTCATGGTGTTTAGAGAGAAATTGAATTGTTACATCCTAATCTTCGCCCGCAAATTCTTTCTGAAAGGCCTGATTGATTTTTCGTCTACCCTTCGTAAGAAAATCTCCCCGATATAGATGGGAAAGAAAAGCATCTCACGCCAAGCAGAAACCTATTACAGCACACATTTCAGAGGAAATTTCGGCCGGGAAGAGTGCAATATAATGTTTCAAACTCACGCACAATCACCTCTGTTCAATCAAAGATACTTTTCAATGAATCAATATGAATGGATCATCAATCATTTCCTTCAGACCGACCGCTCTATTTCCAGCCAGAATTTAGAACAGACTCAATGCCTACGATGGGAAGATAAAAAAGTGAGCTATTGACGTTTTCCAGAATATAACTTTAACGGTATGGAGTTTTTCATAAAAATATTCAGTAACATGATTGCAATCGTTTGTTGCATTTGGCATTGGTAGTATTCAATATTATTAGCACTGGAACGGTATTATGAGACCAAAGCCTTACCTAACTGGAAAGTGGAAATAATAATAAAAAAACAAATAAAAAAAAATTAAAACAAAAATGAGCAGGCCATCGACAAACATTTTACTGATAAATTCTCTCCAAACTTTTTGTACGGCTTCATTGAACCTGGTCTGCCACCGTTTTCCTCTGTGACTTTTTTGTTTCGGGGGCGTTTTTGCAGAAAAAAATCCTGAATACGTCGTTTTCACGACAAACGGAACTGGTGTTGAAGATTTCATTGGTCTTGCTAGTAAGCCTCGGCCTTAGTGAATTCTAGTATAGCGCGGGTTGTGCCCTCTATCGGTGGGTAGTCTTGTTTGTGATTTATCACAGATTTCGTGTAGTACCTTTTGAATAAAAAATGTGTAAAATGTATCCACAATTATGTATTACACATATTGTGTATAAAAGTCTCGAAACTGTCCACAAACCGAAATAAACAATCATTGGTAAAAATGTATTACAACTGGGCGTACTAATTTTCGACAATTGTATACATTATTTACATTAATAAAGGAAAAAATGTACACAGGGATTTCTTTCCGTGCGGTAATCATTATTATTAGCATAATATTATTATTCTCTAATGAATATGATTCGTAAACCACCTGAATGAAAAGCCTAATAAAAGAATATTGGACAATGACATACTATTGAAGTCGTTCATACGCAACCCTGATAATTATGTGGCTGTATTGTAAATTTATGTTTATTTTCTCTTTCACTGCCCACGCTTTGTGATAATTCACTATATGCAGAAGTAACAAGCACTGCACAATACAATTATTACAATGTTATCACCGACCTATATAATTTTCGATTCGAAACGTATTCATTTCCATTGAAAATCAAATGTAACGGTGATGAACGTCAGCATTCTGTATAGTCATTAGTATCGTATTGATTATTATAGCCATAATGATAACGGAGATGGTGGACAGAACAGGACCAGATTTTATGTAAATGATTCTATTTGACAACTGAATCTGGAAAATAGCGACCTCATGACATAATAATTTCTTGGCTTTTATGAATGGACCAGGAATCAGCAATAAGTTAGGTGGAAGAACAGACATTCTGGACCCTTGCCAGGAATCCAGAATGAATTGAACCTCGCCCTATTCTTATAATCTGTAGTTATATATTTCTCTTTATTTCTGATTAATAAAGACCTTTATTATTATTATTATTATTAAAGTTACAACTTCACACAGTTACATATTTACTGGATAGTTTTTCATCATGATAATGGAAGAAATTAATGAAACCTGACTAACTTTTATTAAATTTGTACAAGAAAAAAAAATTTAAAGTAACAAGAACTTCTCACAAACATTCCAAGAGAGTTTTCTATTCCGTTAGCAGAAGAATTAGGTAGTAGAAGAATTCAGGATGTAAACTGCAGTTTAAGTAGAACCGTGAAGATGACAGCACTGACTGCTGTAGAAAGCGCTCGCACGTAATACCCCGATGGAAAAATTTTGAGTTGAATGAAATTTATTCAATAAACGAAAAGTTCGAGTGCTTTTTGGCAAGACTAATCAACGACAATATACTTGCATACCAAATTTGGTGGTGCTACAATCGATTCTTCTCAATCAATCAATCGTACTGGATTATCATTATAAAATTCAATTCGTTCAATCATTGACGTCATTTTCGAAATTGTTAAATTGACGCAAAAAAAATTCCTATGAATAAAACTCTTCAACCTAACCAAACCTCTATAATCCGTTATTCCTCGTCATCTCATGATAATTTTATGCAAATAACGTTCATTAATCCTTGCCCCAATCCGGACCTGTATAATTGTGGGAATTTCCTTCTTATGCAATTATCCAACAGCCGGTGGTTTTGAAAATACTACTCTCAAAAATGTTATTGAATTGTAATGATCGCTAGTGTGATGACGATTTAATTAGGCAAAATACTCCTCATGGATTGTGTCTTTAGTTGAGATATTCAAACTGCCCAGACAAGTTATTTCAAAGTAGGGGTCACGCTTTATCAAGTTTACATTGATGACCAGTTCGTCACGGCCAGGATGTTAGTGTTGGCGTTTTTTGGTGAGTGGTAATGTTTTGATTAGTTTAATCATGAGAAACAAACAAAAAAAAAATCAGTACTCTCTTGGTACCATATCGAGCTGCACAGTATTTATTCAATCTTAGAATCTCACACCACTTGATTTATTGAGTTTGTGCTTATTTCATACTGGAAACAAATAATGTAAGCGTCCTTGCGAATTCAACTTGATTTGTTCTTACCAGTCCAAAGCTATTTGCATATTTTAAATCTGGGAATACTTGCGTTGAATGTTGAATAGCGATAATTTTTTAAGGTTATCGTGTTACAGCAACAATTCGGCGCCAACAGTGCAGTGGCGGATCCAGAAAATTTTTGTGTTTTGGGGAGAGGGGGCACAAAATAATATGTTTTTAAAGTAACCCATTCCTTTTTTTATTCTAATCTGGGGAGTTGTTCAAGGACAGGGTGTAGGGCATAGATTCCATAGTGTATAAAAATTAAAACTTATATGATTATTCAAATCACCAGACCCAAGAGTATAGTTTTGAATTCACTCTAAATCGCTCGGATTTATCCTAGGTGATAACCTTCCCAGAAGCCGAGTAATTAACTTCATAACACTACTGGTTCTCCTATTTTACTAGCAAAAATGGTAGAATATATTTAAATGATGAGTAAAATGAAGGCGTAAAATATGTGCAACATAAAAACAACTGAATTCGAAAGAAAAATCATCCATAATATAAGTTCCGTCGAAAGAATGCCTACACTTACAACCTCTCCCTTCTACTGTTATACATATAAATATATACCAATATAAAATTCCAATATTCTCTGTCTACAGGTCTCTTTCCAAACCGTCATCTCTACACTATAAAATGCACTCCCACAGTGCACACAAAACACTCCGAATTCGTACACACCGCTAGTTTTATTTATATCAAAATATGAAATATTCTCAAGTTTATATTTACATTATCATTATTATTAACTCATATTCAGATAACACATGTCGTTACCTTTCTCTTTTATCGTGATTTAAATGGTCTGTCTCTCTGATTTCATTCATATCTTCCAAAAAAAGTAATATTTAGGTAGATTGCTAGGTATAAAGCTACACCGACTCTGTATATTTCAGTATGTATTCACAATTTCCCGTCGGGCTATCGCTGCTCAATATAACCGGCGACCACGAGGTGAGGTACTCCCCCCCAATTTTTGTATATTGTTGGAATATATGGGAGCTGCAATTACATTACATTATAGCTGTATCGCACTTCGAAGCTTTCTCTTGTAACTTATGATGTCAGTTGTGATGATTTAAGTTTGAATTTCATGGCCAACTTTGTTCGATTGAACAATCAACTGTATCTCCGCCATTTTTCAACCAATCAATTTTGAAGAACAGTGTTATCACAAATTGCGTGCTCTTCCGGATAATGAAAAATATACAGGGTGTTATTTAAAAAGTTAGGGGTCAATGCCGGTTAAACCGGAAGTGGTAAATTTTCAGCGGTAGCGACATACCAAATTTGAAATCTGTGTCTTCAAAACTATAGAAAAATTGGGGGGGTACCTCACCTCGTCGTCATCCGGTATAACTGCAGAATACTTCTCGAAAGCTCCTGTCTATCCTTTCACGGTTCGGCTGTTCCTATCTAGATGGGTCTCGTCGTTTTTCGATGCATGTAGCCGCATAATTCTGACCGGTAAGTTTTACGATGACCCATGCATTGTCCACTCAGTAAGCTCGTTCGAAGAACAAGCGGTCAGGTCCGGCTCTAGGCTTGTTACTTTGCCCTCTCTTCGCAGACTTCCCGTGCCGAAATGTCATTATCGAGGGTGTCGATTCCTGCACCACTCTTCATATCTGGAAGATGGTTATATAACACCGATATATTGACGCCGCTGTAACTAAATATCGCCTCCAACTTATAACAGTCCAACTGGGGACAGCCTGGTCCACAAGATTTTGGTCCAGCATCGTGTCTCTTACTCTGGTTCCAGACACCTCTATAGGAATTCTTCTCTGTTCTTCAACTGCAATAACTCTCATACTTTTTGCTTCTGTTTCCGTTGGTCCTGAAGTTGACCTAACTTCTTGTAGAACACCACAGCAATGCCTCTGGACATTTGGAGAACTTCTGCTACAGAATGAGCTGGTGCATAATCAGGCAGCTTGAAAAGGTCTCATGGCTCCTTTCGAGTGACACCATGTGGAACTTTTTGTCCATTTAATACAGGGACATAAACTTCAGGAATGTCATCCCATCCTCCGGTAGTTTGAGGGTGCGAACTTGGTCGTGATATCCGGCGTAAGGAACGATCCTAGGTTTTCCTCAGTGTTGCTTATGAATTCGATAGGCGAGATCATTTATGCTCTCCGTAATTTTGTATAGTTCTTTTCACGAGTTCCACAACTTTGGTGATAGGCCACGGTGACGCTTAGTGTTATCCAGTCAAACTAGATCATATTTTGAAATCCTCCAGATGTCATGAGTCTTCTTCAATCTATCGCTGGCACTCTGGATGTTCAACCGGAACCAGCCATGGATGTCGTCCATTCCCTTTACTGCTGAACGATAGGCCATCGGGAGCAATTGGAGGTACGGGTCCAAGTCTCTTTGGTGGTCAGACTATGGACAAGTAGCGTTTGATCGTCTTGTTTATCCGAACATATCTCACTCTCTTACCAAGACAGGTCATAATACGCTTCCGCCCATTTACTGAGGTAGACGATTGCCACAAGGATGACGTATTGAATCCTCGTTGCCAGATTCTGCGAACGGGCCAGCAATTTCAATGGCGATTTTCCCAAATGGACTGGTTACGTTGAAGTGGGTCATCAGGCCTCATGTGGTGATCATTGCTGGCAGCGCATACAGCAAACTTTTTGCCCCAGTCCTTGAGATCAGCTTGTCAATTGGCTCAGATAACCATTGCTTAACTTTATGCAGGATCTTCGTTATTCCCAGATGTCCTCTGGTGACCCCATCATAGATTTTGCTTAAGCACTTCCTGTCTTATGTACTGGGGACAACTCTCTGACGTTTGTCGACTCCATCTTATTTGGACTCCAACACACGTTTCAGGACCATATCCTCCAGGGTAAGAGAATCCCATCGGGGCCAGTAGGATTCAACACTGGTGAATATATTGTGATTTCTTGCCATGACGGTCTTTGATTACTCTTTGTCCAGCTGTCCAACATCTAGATCTCTTTTTTGATCTCACTGTATTGCTTTATTCTTTTCTGATCGTTGACAGTATGAGCAGTCGCCTGGGCATGGACTCTTCGACAGGGCATATGCATTCCTATGACTTCTAGCTTGTAGTGTCTTCTTCGAATTCTCTAGGAGTTTTTTCTCCAAGCCCCTTAAATTTTCTTGTAGTTTATCTTCCAGCATTTTTTAATGTTGTTCTTCTTTCATGCTCATGAATTTTGTTAATGTTATTATTTCAAGCTTGCAGGTGATAGTGGGTTGCACTGTTTATTGTCAAAGTATGCATCGTATTTGTCAAGGTTTCCTATTGAGAATCATTGGCATAAAAACATAATTTCAAATTGAGTGCTTAGGAACTTTAAAGGATTTTACTCCCATCGTCAGATAGCATGATAACAATCACAACAATAACAAAACATTAATGTTAACAGTGGTTAACATCACACACGAATCGGAAATCCCAGAAGTGTGCTCTGGATGTCGCCTTCGCTCCCTCTCTCTCACTGTCTCTTTCTATCGCACCAATGTTAATTACATCTCTGTTTTATATGGAAAGGCCCATTCATATCCTGTGTTTATCCATTATTTTCATTTTGATGAACTGATCTCATTCTTCGAATCTTCGATGTACAATTTATAATATGATGCAATTGATTTTGTGAATCCAGTAAAAAAATAAATAATATTGTTATTTGGATTTTGTTCTGAAAATACAGCAGTTCTTAGGTCATATCAGAAATAGTAATTGGTATCATTGATACCAGAAAATAATCAGTTGAATAAAAATTAATTGAAAATTCAAAAGATAAACAAATTATTGTTCCATTACAAACAGCATCATTCAAAAAGTACGCAACAAATGAAAAATTTGTTTATTATTTATTTCTCATCGAAAAACTCATAATAATATCGAAAAGTTATTTATGTAAGGTTCTTGGTTTCTGAAAAAAAAAATCATTGAGAATATTTCATTGGCATCTCATGAAACATTCAGATTCAGATTTTCATTGATATGCTGCAGTATTTGGATACAGTGCAACGTTGATAAAAAACATATAAAATATAAAGCGATTTATCTCTTAGGTATATATTGTTATGAATTCATCATATGATACCAATATTTCAATAACTAGGGGATATATCATCAAAAATGGTTTAAATGATGAGACGATGATGTACCAGTGGGATGCAGATGAAAAAAAATGATGATAAATCAGTTTGATCAGAATCTCTTTGACATTTAATATCTGAATGGTTCATTAGATGACAACGAAATATTCCTAATATTTTTTTTTATATTTTGAAAAAATAGAATTACTTGACATTAAAAATATAGTTTTTTCAGAAACCAAGAATCTCACAAAACTTTTCGATAACCTGTAGCAATCGACTTCGGATATTGTGATTTGTACTGACATTGTAGGAAGCATAAAAACATAATGCTGACAAAAATTTTTGTTGAATCTGTCAGCCGTTTTGGGCAAGAATTGAAAAGTTGGAGATAATAGGAATTCGGTTTGTGATGTGTGATGTGTGACAAACCTAGACTTTAATAAGTGTGGCCCCTCGGAAGCCACCCGTATTACAAACACATTATGAGTTTCTCGATGAGCACCTTTTATCACATTTTTTTTGTGAAATTAATTATAAAAAAGTTTTGCATTTGTTGCATACTTTTTGAATGCCGCCGTATATTCGGCTTTTTCTCTAGTACGGGAGATCCCAATGGCGATCACCGGAACTCTTTACCTCATAGTTATCAGGAGAATTTGAACATATCAGATTGCCTTGGGAGAAACCGGCCGCAATTCACAAGAACTCGCAATATCTTATTAAATATTTAAACACTCGGAGTTCGGTGTAGTGAAGACGTTTAGTTGGGTAATTGCCCAGTATAGACAGATCCTAGTAGATAATGTTTTCTATGAACAGTTTTGTATTTTCACAACATTCAGTAGTCTGTTCAATAGCGAAAAATGTACATTCTTATAAGTTACTTCTTCCTACTCTTTGATATTGGATGTGTCAGTATCTTTAATTATCCATATGTTTCGATAATTTAATTAATTTAATTAATTAAAAATTTGGATTATTTTTCATCACGAGTTGTCACCCTATTCCTCTGTTATATGAATATACAGGGGATGGTTGTATGATGCCATTTTATAGCGAATGGCAGGAGTGAAAAATTCGAAAAAAAAAAAATGTGGAAATTTAAAATTTTGTTGGAAAATTCGAAAAATCTTGGAAACCGTTGTTCGAAATTACACAGTTTCTTCCACCTGGCAGTTCCAGTACTATTGCAATCCATTCCATAGTACACACGATGCAAAATAATAAATTTCTTATACAGTTCACAGGGTCTTCCTTTTTTCAAAGTCAAGACTAGTTCAACCCTTCATAATTTTTTTTCTGCTACCATTGAGATATTGTGAGAGAAGAATACTCAATGATGTTTCATTCAACTTCTTTTTGTTTTCTTGAAGTTTTTCATTTACTTTTAAGGTTCAGGAGCTATAATGAAAACAATGCAAACATTTTCCAGTATCGGGTGACATTAGAAAATTTGAAAATAAAGCATTTTCAATTACTGTAAATTGGAAAATATATCTTTTCAGAATCAGAAAAGTATACGATGATTAAAAATTATATAATACAAAATATAAAGACAAGCTTTTATATAAATGCACTGAAAATGAAAAAATTATTTCTTTCATTGTTGGATATAGTTTATTCTGTGAGTATTAGATTCAAAATGTTTCTATACAATATTATCTATGTTGTATCTTCAGAAGATTTTGAATTTGTTACTCATAGAATAACCTAGATCAAACAATGAAATAAATTATTTTTTCCTTTTCAGTGTATTGTATAAAGATTTGTTTTTGAAAATGTTTTCTTATTATATTTTTATTTGTAACTTTTTAGTTTATTTTTTATGTGAAACTAAAAATCTCCAACCCAAAAACCATCACTAATTTTGAATAGAAAATGATCATAATCACAAAATTCGTCCGCCATATTGGACTCGCCATTTTGTTTTTTTTTAACAAAAATTTCATAATTTATTGTTATCAGAATTACGAAAACCTGCCAAATTTAAAATAAATCTATAAGAAAAGGGTCAAATTCAAAAAGATGCAGAAGTTTACTCCAAAAATCTTGAAAAAAATGTAGATCTATCACCCTTTATCTTAAAAACCGAGCCGTTTATAAGTTTATATAAACTCTTCGTCAATCACCTTTCAAAGTTTGTAAGAACATTTGCTTCTCTTTCTTTATGTTATGCGATACTGAAAAATGTTTGCATAAATATTTTCATTGTAGCTCCTGAACCATACGATTAAATGAAAAACTTCAATAGAACAAAAAGATGTTAAATGAAATAAAATTTATTATTCCTCTCTCAGTAGCGGCAGAAAAAAATTTTGGGTTGAACAAGGCTTGACTCTGAAAAAAGGAGCACCCTGTGAATTATTTGAGAACTGAATTATTTTGTATCGTGCTTACTATTGAATGGATTGTACTTGCCTAATTTGAACTGATTGTTGTCGAAAATTTTGAAGTTAACTTCAAAAAATATTGAAAGAATTGTATATTTATCACCCTGTATCTCGAAAACCAAGCCGTTTATATGAACTTTTCGTCATGAAAACTTTCAAAGAATTACCTCCAGTTTGTCAACGTACTTAGTTAACACCCTGTATATGTACGAACAGAATGATCGAAATGAACTCATGGCTGTTATTGATTAATTTTCAGGAATAATCGTGGGAATCTCTGCACAGGCGGTAGATAAGACTACTTCTCCTACAGCAATTGAAGACAGTTATTATCCCAGCAATTACTGGTCTGACCCCTTTGATTGGAAAATTTTTAAGGTAAGTTCCTTTTCTTTGCTTTGCTTTGTTGCGCGAGTTTTCTGCTTATATTCAATTCACCAGAAATTTTATTGTATAACTTGGTTCGGTTGTGATGCTTTCTGTCTTGATATTCAATGCGTATGATGAAAAAGTCTAATTATTGTGTCGGATCTAAGATTTTGGATTCAAAATAGAGTAAGTCTGATTAGTGCAGTCCGTCGACGATTGAAGAATCAGGGTCCCGAGACTATATCGGAATATGTTGAAACAAGAATCCTCGAAAGAGGCTCACAATGCCAGGATACGTTGAATGTCCTAAAGGGTCCTGCTCTTTTTGGTCATTTGCCAAAGCTGTTGGAAGAAATTTTACTTTCAACTCATTTCCTCCTCTAACCAAGTAAGATGGAGATCACCAGCAACGAACGCTCAGAAAAATGCCAATATCTTTGCAAACATGCTTGCTGCAAATTCTACAAACAACACCAGAACATAATGCTCATTGAGAGTCAAATGCGTGAAATACCAACACAGCTAGTGGATCTCAAAAAATGTGCTCTCGAAATAAATCCAGTTCTTTGCAAGTTTATTCAACCTCTCTTATAATATGGGGGTATTTCCGCCCAACTGGAAAATTGCAAGAGTACAGCCAGTCCCTAAAAAATGGAAAAAGGCCCTACCCAGCACCTACAGACCCATCGCACTACTATCTGTAATCTCGAAGGTCATGGAGAAAGCCATCAACATTGAGTTCATGAAATATCTGGATAATGAACTTCCGCCATAACCCTGATCACTCTTTTTTGAAGCATGAATGCTTTATGGGCATGACACCAGCCACCCTTCAACATCAGAGAAAGGTTGGCGATCTGCCTCTGTTTTATAGATATTTTCATGGACGTTGTTCTTCCGAAATATCATAAATCGTTCCACCGTCAGCTGTCCCATCGAGACTGACCCGTCGAGCTCAGCCCTCACATGCATATGCCGTCATTTTAGAGACATGGCGAACACCTCTTTTCCAGGGCTCGTTCTTCCACTGAACGACAAAGCTTTGGAACTCGCTGCCTCGGAAGGTGTTCCCTGAGGCATACATCTTACAGAAGAACACCAACACGGCTCTCACGATATTCTTTGAACGTTACAGGATTTTCCTAATAAGAGTTTTATGAATCTTACCTCTACTATTCAAAACGGGCTTATGAGTTTTAAATGCTTTAATCTTCTTGAACTTATAATAATAATAATAATAATAATACTCCCTCATAAACACTCGTAGAGTGTACCCAAAGGCATAGCCTGTGCGGGTAGAGGACGGCTATTATTATTATTTGCCGTGGCGCATATATACAATATTATATATCTCAACCTTTGGGTGGTATAAAAACACGACAAGTTGTAACGACTAATAACCAACTACCCCTGTACAAATTCCAAATATTCACCTAATTATCGAGATTCCTTATAACATGCTTTATCGTCATCGAGTAAACAGGAATTTCGAAAATGTAAGAACCGTAATTTCTTCTGGGAAGAATCAACCAATCAAGCAATCTAAGATTAATTAGCAGCTTTTCCGAATAATTTATGGTTGTTCAGGAATCGATTTAGTCCACAATATCGCCGGAGGTATCTTGGCAGGAATTCACTGCATATTCGTGAACATTTTTGAGGGATTATTCTACCGAATACCCCGAAATTAACCAAATAATTCTGAAAAAAGTTTTTTTTTTAATAAAAAGCCTCATTTTTTTCGTTGTTTCAAAAAATGTATGATTTGAAACAACGAAATAAACACATTTTTTTAGAATTATCGATAATTTTCAAAGCACTTTCTCTTAACTGAAAAAAATAAATATGACTGTTTGGTCAAGGTTTATTTATATGACCACTTGATTCTTATAGATAAGCAGGTATTTTTAACGCCAGAAAATGTCTTTGTTTAACACTGTTATGAATGTACTCTTGCATTCCTGTGTTGAAAGAATCTTCTGTGGGAATCTAGACATGCCTTGCGCCATTTATATAAATTGAAGAAATCTGCATGCATTGTTCACAATAAGCTTGTCAAGAGAGAAACAAGATGTCCTGCACTACCAGGACGACGTTTATTGCCATAATCCTATACAATAGAAATAATTGGGTCGAAAAATCCATCAGAAAACAACTACTTCCCTGGCTTATACCACGACGAACGCTGAGTTACATCTAATAAATTTCCGTGTTCATTGAAATATTTGGACCACCTATAGATCGATTTCTGGGTTCTCGCCCTCATCAGTATAGGGTAGGTCTCTGCAGACAACAACTAATATCTGCAACAAATGATTTAGCAAACTCTCCCTTTAAAGGCAGAAGCTGAGACACCGCCCGCAGTCTAGCTTTCGATCTATAGGTGGTCCAAATGTTTCAATGAACATTTCCATGCAACTAGCAATTGCGGAGACATCCTTGTAGGACTCTGCACGGAAATTCATTAGATGTAATTCAACGTTCGTCGTGGTATTAGCCAGGAAAGTAGTTGTTTTCGAATTGATTTTCGAACCAATTATTCCTACTGTATAGGATTATGGCAATGAGCGTCGTCCTGGTAGTGCAGGACATCTTGTTTCTGCCTTTTATATAGTCTAGTAATTATGAGTACATCGCTTCCAACTGAATTTGACTTACTTTTCAGGAAATTTCGTCCGACTTTAGGAACGTACTGATATCACCCATCAGTATCAAGATAATCTTAGCGCTCTTGTATCAAGGGTCCAGCGGTGAGACCAGAAGGGATTTCGAGAAAGTATTACAATTCCTCGACAAAGATGCTGTCAAAGAGCATTACCGGGATACACTCACGAAGTTACAGGTAAAAACACTTTTGTGAAAGACGGAATATTTTTGTATTCACTAACTCATCTCATTCATCTCCTACCATAACTGAACATGAAATTATTTTTCTCCATTAATTCCATTCTCTGGTTTTCTTTTTCCTTGGTCGAGTTATGCTTTTTTTCAATATACCTGGAAAATCCCTACTTCATCTTGTCCGCAGCCTTTCTCTCAACCTCTTCTCTTCAGTTTCTGTCTCATATAATACTTTCAGTGCTCTGCCTCTCTTCATTTGAACTACCCATATTACACATTTCTTGTGTAATACTTGTAATACTGAAGCATGAATAATATTTAAATTCTTCATTCACCTTTTGGATTACGATGGTGATTTTAAATACCTTACAGTCAATCGTGGTAGGTCATAGTACAATAGCTGTCGAGCATTGTGTATATAACAATAGTTTATTTCTGCTTTTCTCTCCACTTGGTGGTCGATGGAGTATCATCCGATACTTTACCAATAAAAGCTGGTGTTCCATAAGGATCCATTCTAGCATCAACAGTGTTCCTTCTTTACATCAATGATTTGTTGATAGCTACCTTATGTCTAGTGAACAGCTTTGCAGATGATAGTACCTTTCATAACGCCTTCTCTTCAAAAGCTCTGATATCAGCCAGTGAAAGCAGAAATCAGCAGTACCCTTTCATGGGAGAACCATGTGAGGTCCATTGCCAAGAGTGCCTCTTAAAAGCTTGGTCTCAAAAACGGCATATCTTTTGAACTCACTGCCTCGGGAGGTGTTCCCTGAGGCATACAGCCTTCAGAAATTCAAGAAGACCACCAATGCTATGCTTCGAATATATCTAGGATCCTAGAAAAAATTTCTGCCTCCAGAATTTTATAATTCAGGCTGGGGTAGTTTTTTAATGATGTCTTCAAACCAAATTGCTTGAAGCATGATTTTTCAGTTATTTGAGAGACGTAACTTCGTATTGACACTGCGTTTATATTTGAAGACTACCATTGGAGGAGCTAGTTTTTCTTCTGCGTCAGCCGTTATTAACACCGTTAGATTTTCCTTTTCATCGTTTGTCCCTGCATTATAAACACTTTTGTCTTCATTTCGTGCAAGGACTCTGTCGTCATGACTAGAGAAAAAATGCGCTCTCGACAGAATTGAACACACGGGACGGATCATTGGCTATGGAAAATTGGTTTTTGACCTTCGACTTCGATTTCATGAATCCATCGATGAAGGTGTTGTTCAGAAACCTTTTCTCATCAGGTGCTCAATTTAGGATGTCTTTTCAAGGATAAAACATACCATTTTCGGCCAAGACGAGGATTAATGAAAGGCGTTGGTCGCTTATATTCCTGAATTATGAGTATCTAATAGTTGTTCTTTTGTAACTGGATGGTGAATTTTAGCTTAAGCTAGTATCCACTGCTCCAGGAGGTTTTCTTTGTTGGCTGTGATATAAGTGCTTGGTCTCATTTGGCAATATGCAGGTAATTTCCCGGATGATTTGTATAATGATGAGGTCCTAGGAATGGAGGATCTTCTAGAAGCAGCAGCTACGGGAATCCCTTTTGATATATCAACAAGGAAATGACGCTATTCAACTGTTTCTTGATATATATATTTTTTGCGCCGTTACTGTGTTAATGATGCTCCAGTAAATGACTGTTGATGTATCAATGATTGACACTCTGTCAGTGACTGGTACCAAACGTTTGTATAAAATTTTCTACAGGGTGTCCGGACATTCCGCTGTTTAGGAATTCTTAAAAATATTGACGATATTTGAGAATATTATTATTTGGGAGAAAGTGAGCTAGTGTCAATCACTGGAACACTGTCAATTACTGGTGCATTTTGAATGAATACGTCACACAGTGCGACCATGAGCCTACCTCATGGTGTACAGTTTGTAGATTACCACTGATTTCTTATCTGATTTAAAGGTAACGGAGAGTACCGAGTATGTTTTGAACATGGGAACGAGGATTTTCTTGGATTCTCTAATAGAGCCCCAACAGAAATTCGCAAGTGTTGCTCAAGATGCTTTCGGAGCTGACATCGTGCCCACCAACTTCAGCCACTCAGCAGATGCCAGCCAAACGATCAACTCTTGGGTCGAGAAGCTGACCAATGGAAAAATTCCTCAATTGGTTAGTAGCGGTAAGTGAATAAATAGATTTTTTTTGTTAAAATTGTTTTTTCCGTTAACCAGCTGTCGTCCCCCTACGAACGGCAGCCCTCAAAAGTCGAAACTTGTGCGAGCCAAGGAATAACGAGGTCTTACCTTTTAACGTGCGATTCCTAACACTTTCTCGGGCTATCAGTTGAAAATCAGTAGTCGCTAAGTATTCAAACCTAGCCGACCAGCAGTCAATGGTTTCGAACGCGAAAGTCTCAACAACTGAGCTACATTGCCCATAAATACTAAATACTCTTTATTTCAAAATAGCGAACAGTTGAGGAAGGAGCCAAAGAATGCAACAATGTTGGTGTGTGTATTATGGGCCAGCAAACAATACCATCCTCTTGTAGGAAATTTTCTTAGCGTTCTTTCTATATACCTATGTATTTGACGAATGTGCCTCGTTATGGTCGCAAAATGCGATCCAGCATCCTAGCACACAAAACCACCTATAGCACCTACAAGCGAACTGTTAGGCCAGCAAACAATACCATCCTCTTGTAGGAAATTTTCTTAGCTTTCTTTCTATATACCTATGTATTTAACGAATGTGTCTCGTTATGGTCGCAAAATGCGATCCGGCATTCTAGCACACAAAACCACCTATAGCACCTACAAGCGAACTGTTAGGCCAGCAAACAATACCATCCTCTTGTAGGAAATTTTCTTAGCTTTCTTTCTATATACCTATGTATTTAACGAATGTGTCTCGTTATGGTCGCAAAATGCGATCCGGCATTCTAGCACACAAAACCACCTATAGCACCTAAAAGCGAACTGTTAGGCCAGCAAACAATACCATCCTCATGTAGGAAATTTTCTTAGCTTTCTTTCTATATACCTATGTATTTAACGAATGTGTCTCGTTATGGTCGCAAAATGCGATCCGGCATTCTAGCACACAAAACCACCTATAGCACCTAAAAGCGAACTGTTAGGCCAGCAAACAATACCATCCTCTTGTAGGAAATTTTCTTAGCTTTCTTTCTATATACCTATGTATTTAACGAATGTGTCTCGTTATGGTCGCAAAATGCAATCCGGCATTCTAGCACACAAAACCACCTATAGCACCTAAAAGCGAACTGTTAGGCCAGCAAACAATACCATCCTCATGTAGGAAATTTTCTTAGCTTTCTTTCTATATACCTATGTATTTAACGAATGTGTCTCGTTATGGTCGCAAAATGCGATCCGGCATTCTAGCACACAAAACCACCTATAGCACCTAAAAGCGAACTGTTAGGCCAGCAAACAATACCATCCTCTTGTAGGAAATTTTCTTAGCTTTCTTTCTATATACCTATGTATTTAACGAATGTGTCTCGTTATGGTCGCAAAATGCGATCCGGCATTCTAGCACACAAAACCACCTATAGCACCTAAAAGCGAACTGTTAGGCCAGCAAACAATACCATCCTCATGTAGGAAATTTTCTTAGCTTTCTTTCTATATACCTATGTATTTAACGAATGTGTCTCGTTATGGTCGCAAAATGCGATCCGGCATTCTAGCACACAAAACCACCTATAGCACCTAAAAGCGAACTGTTAGGCCAGCAAACAATACCATCCTCTTGTAGGAAATTTTCTTAGCTTTCTTTCTATATACCTATGTATTTAACGAATGTGTCTCGTTATGGTCGCAAAATGCGATCCGGCATCCTAGCACACAAAACCACCTATAGCACCTACAAGCGAACTGTTAGGCCAGCAAACAATACCATCCTCTTGTAGGAAATTTTCTTAGCTTTCTTTCTATATACCTATGTATTTAACGAATGTGTCTCGTTATGGTCGCAAAATGCGATCCGGCATCCTAGCACACAAAACCACCTATAGCACCTGAAATCGAACTGTTAGGCCAGCAAACAATAGGAAATTTTCTTAGCTTTCTTTCTATATACCTATGTATTTAACGAATGTGTCTCGTTATGGTCGCAAAATGCGATCCGGCATCCTAGCACACAAAACCACCTATAGCACCTACAAGCGAACTGTTAGGCCAGCAAACAATACCATCCTCTTGTAGGAAATTTTCTTAGCTTTCTTTCTATATACCTATGTATTTAACGAATGTGTCTCGTTATGGTCGCAAAATGCGATCCGGCATCCTAGCACACAAAACCACCTATAGCACCTGAAATCGAACTGTTAGGCCAGCAAACAATAGGAAATTTTCTTAGCTTTCTTTCTATATACCTATGTATTTAACGAATGTGTCTCGTTATGGTCGCAAAATGCGATCCGGCATCCTAGCACACAAAACCACCTATAGCACCTACAAGCGAACTGTTAGGCCAGCAAACAATACCATCCTCTTGTAGGAAATTTTCTTAGCTTTCTTTCTATATACCTATGTATTTAACGAATGTGTCTCGTTATGGTCGCAAAATGCGATCCGGCATCCTAGCACACAAAACCACCTATAGCACCTAAAAGCGAACTGTTAGGCCAGCAAACAATACCATCCTCATGTAGGAAATTTTCTTAGCTTTCTTTCTATATACCTATGTATTTAACGAATGTGTCTCGTTATGGTCGCAAAATGCGATCCGGCATCCTAGCACACAAAACCACCTATAGCACCTACAAGCGAACTGTTAGGCCAGCAAACAATACCATCCTCTTGTAGGAAATTTTCTTAGCTTTCTTTCTATAGACCTATGTATTTAACGAATGTGTCTCGTTATGGTCGCAAAATGCGATACGGCATCCTAGCACATGAAACCGCCAACGAAAAACTCTTTCGTGAATTCTAGAATGTTTTCAATTTTTTTCCTGTATTCTACCCAATCATTTTAATAGTCATTTGGTGGCTTGGGGGGGGGGGCTGCGCCAATGATGTCGTGGTTAAATGAAAGTTTATGAAGATCAAATCGTCTCCAGTCTAGACCAATGATAGTGATCATTTCTCTATGATTCAACACAGTGTTGTCCTAGTCCTAAAACAAACTTTTTTTTTGCAGGTGATCTCCAAGATGCCATAATGGTGATCGCCAACGCCGTGTATTTCAGAGGATCGTGGAGGTATCAATTTCCGAGAAATCAGACGCAGCTGAGCAAGTTCTACGTCGCCGACGGAAACGACTTTTTGACTATAACCACTCCATTCATGTCAACGAGTAACAAGTTTTACTATCTGGAATCACCCACTTTAGATGCCAAAATTATAAGGCTGCCGTATAAGGTAAGGCAGAAGTTGTAGGCCAGCAGAGAAAGACATGAAAATTTGAAAATTCAAAAATGATTCCTAAAGTTTTCAAACTTTAGTCAAGTGAATGGTACACCAAGAAAGCGATAAATCTCAGTTTGCAACCTCTTCCGAAGTACGCAACATCATCAAAATGGCAATTAACTTGAATTTTGTTGTATGCTCGTTGAGAAAAATTCCAAGAGTTCTTGGAGTAGTATAAAAAAAATTTGAGTTGCAATTTGGATTTTAGTTATTTATAAAGTATCCCCGAAGTCATGGCGCAAGTCGCTTACTATTAGAAATTATTTCCACAAAAAATTTATATTGGTTGGTCTATTTACATTGAGAGTGTTTATTAATGAACTGAGATTTTCAATTACCAAACCTTGTACCATTCCATCATGATTGAGTTGGGTGTCGACACCTTTTTTTTTACGAATATTTCTGTCATTTCTGCAATTTTTATATTTGAACCTGTTTGTTCCACAAACGTAAAACGAAGTTCATTATCATGCTATTCTTCTGATCAGGTTACTGGGCCGACTAATAATTTGAAATTTCCAATTTCCAAAAGTACTTTGATCTTGACTTCAATTATGCATAATGGTGCTTGCTTCATTATATATCAAAAGTATCCAATCATTTTCTCGTTTCGAGAAGTATGCCAAACATTTATGGCCTAAATAAGTGTTTTAAAATACATAATGAAGAACATGAACTGAGTAGAGTTGTTTATAAATATTTTGTATATTTCACATTGACTTTCATTTCATTATAAATTCCTCTGAAAGTGAAAGATACTTTTGAGCAGACAGCGGTGTGTTTACAAATATCATTGTATTATATAGGGTGTCCCATTAATAATTTTTGACAATGAAAGTCCAGTTAATTTTTTTGATATTTTAGTTTTCTATTCCATTATCATTTTTGTTATTCATTCATTAATAATTTTTTTTTTGGATCCATAGCCCAAGTCCAACAATAAACTGTTTGTACATTTTTTAGGGAGATCGCTATTCCATGTTCATTCTTCTGCCGAATTCGAAGGGTGGACTACCGATGCTAGTGAAGAGTCTGAGTTTGCACACTCTCAAAAACCTTCTGTATATGATGGATCAGCGGTTGGTGAATGTACGGCTCCCAAAATTCAAATTTGATTTTCAAGTCAGACTAAGCAAACCGCTGCAAGATGTAAGTATAAACTGGCTAGTTTTGTTTTGTGTGTGTTTTGTGTGCGTTTTGTATGTGTTATGTGTGTGTTTGTTTCGTGTGTGTTTAATGTGGGTTTTGTATGTGTTTTGTGTGTGTTTCGTGTGTGTTTTGTGTGTGTTTCGTATGTGTTTTGTGTGCGTTTTGTATGCGTTCTGTGTGTTTTGTATGTGTTTTGTGTGTGTTTTGTATATGTTTTGTGTATATTTCTTTTGTGTGTCTTTTGTGTGCGTTTTGTGTTTATTTTGTGTGTGTTTGTTTTGTGTGCGTTCTATGTGTGTTTGTATGTGTTTTGTGTGCGTTTTTTTATGCGTTCTGTGTGTGTGTGTGTGTTTGTTTTGTGTGTGTTTTGTATGTGTTTTGTATGTGAATTGTATATGTTTTGTATCTGTTTTGTATGTGTTTTGTGTGTGTTTTGTGTGTGTTTTATGCGTGTTTTGAGTATGTTTTGTATGTGTTTTGTGTGTATTTTATGTGTGTTTTATGTGTATTTTATGTGTGTTTAGTGTGTATTTTGTGTGTGTTTTGTGTGTGTTTTATGTGTGTTTTGTGTGCATTTTTGTGTGAATTAGAGATTGAATACTGTACCTAACCTGAGCAAGCTACCCTATCTAGCCTTTCATCTCAGGGTACTTTTTCGTATGTATATCAAGACAAGAATGTAAAACCCAATGTTAAGTAAAAAAATCCGTTCATTGGTTCCCAGTTAACACGAAATGGTCCCAATGACAGTATTTTGCTTCACATTCAAGTTTCAAATCACATGAGTGAAGTGAATCTTTACTCACATTACAATCTCATTAACTTCTGTTTGGGGCCCTCTTGACCAGGAAAAGGTATCTCAATGTGATGCCAAATGTTACTCACAATAGTCTAAATGTGCTTCACAAATTCACATATTTTTTTGTGCCTCAGATCGAC
Organism: Chrysolina haemoptera; assembly: GCA_958298965.1. Taxonomy (NCBI): domain Eukaryota; kingdom Metazoa; phylum Arthropoda; class Insecta; order Coleoptera; family Chrysomelidae; genus Chrysolina; species Chrysolina haemoptera. Next base: position 33,084,983 of record OY282591.1, read on the forward strand.
CCTCAATTGAGATCTGTTTTCACAGCATCCTCAGTTGGTAACAGTGAGGTACAAATTTACCTCACCGTGAAGCCCATTTATGAGCAAGAAAGCGATATCGCAAAAATGTTTGTGTTAACTGGGTTCTAACGTGCTGATTCGGAAAGAGTCGAAAACTAGTTGACATGGTCTCAGAATACTCATAATGCGATGTTTCAATAGAACTCAGGGCCGTCTCCAGATATATTCAATCTCTGAGAATTAGTATTTGATAATTCTGTGGATAATTGTTCTTGCTATCTCTGAACAGACCAGAAATAAGAAATGGAACTTTTGATTCCTCTGAAGTAAATTCTAAACGCTACATTCTCAAGAGCTCGTCGACCTTCTTCCAAGGTTATTTTTTTGTGTTTTGGAATCAACTGGTCATTAGCCACGTGTTCTGGGTAGGCCTTGTTACTAGCTCCTTACGCCACTTTCGGAGCAGCACTTGCAATTTTCAAAGATACAGTGAATCGTGGAGGATGATTTCTAGCCGGCAACGAGTTTCAATCATTCAGAAAAATAAAAAAAACTTGCCCCTGCTGGGAACCGAACCCGGGACCTCTCGGTCACCAGGCGCGAGCGCTAACCTCTGCGCTAATCCCAGCCACCTCCCGAGGTTATTAATTTTATAATAATAAATCCAAAACTGCAGTTCGAAAAACCTTATAAGCAGGGTTAACGTATATCACTGTGTATAATTTTTTATTCAATTTATTCGGCTCCTTTTTCCGTAACCTGCAAACTTTCCCACTTTCTTTATATCAACTGGCTGAGAGTCTGACAAAGAGCAATAAATAGTCTTAAGTACACGTAGAAAGGGCACACGTTTGATGAATATTCATGATCTTCATTTCAGTTCGGTTTACTTCAAATGTTCCAAAACACCGCCAGTTTTCCGGGGATAGCCAGAGGAAACAGCTCGTTATTGAGAAAATTAGTAGTGTCTGATATCATCCAGAAGTCTGGGATTGAAATTGACGAGGAGGGAAGCGTCGTATATGCTGCATCTGGTAAGTTTTAGCACAGGGTCGTTGTTGATTTTTTGTTTATGAAATGTTAACAGGTACCTCTTTCCGCATGTTGTTCCTTACTGGATTTGCTGTGTGAGCACAAAAAAATGGTTCAATATCTGGAGTGTATCTTTGTGAATGGTTTTCTTTTATTCGAATTTTTTAATATTTTTTTTTCTATGACGGGAAAAAAGTTTTACATTTCATCTCTGTTGACTTTTTATGAAATTATTACTTTTTTCCAGGATATATATATATACTCATAGGTTAATGTAGTAATTTGATTTAAGGATATTTTTTCACTTAAATCGTCGTTTTTCCCACAACAAAAAAAAGGGGAATCATACACGGACAAATATTGGATTTTAGCTCTCGTTTTTTTGTCTCCCTCCGCTTCGCACAACCTCGAGCTAAAATCTATTACTTTTTTTCCTTGTACAATAAATAACTATTTATATGTGATACTCCAGTTTTACGACCTTGAATTATTATATGCTGTGCTCCCCTCTTCTGGGTGGGACTGCTAACGACGAAACGATTGATGATATTTCGGAAGAGGATCTTCCATGAAAATATCTATAAAACTAGAACTTTCTGTGCTAGGAAGCCGGATTCTAGCGCACCTCTTACAATTTTCGTATTTTGCGACCATAACGAGCAACATTCGTTAAATACATATCCATATGGAAAAAAAGCTAAGAAAATTTCCTACAAGATGGAGTTATCATTGCGAGACAATTTAAAGCTGTTTTAAAATTTTCTTTTTTCATTTACTCATTTAATGTCATGAATATCTCTGTAAGACTCAGTTATGTTGTTAAATTAGCTCTACAAGAGGAAATATGTTGTTAAATGCATAAAGAGACTGACTGGTTGATACATTTAAATTCCCTTCGTAAAATTTTTTTGGACACTCGAAGACTGCATGTGAGGTTATTTCTTAACATTGAGGGTGGTCATTCCCAGAAAAAGGTAACTGAAAGTTGAATTCGAAGGATTCCAGATGTAGACCGAATGCTGTTCGGTAACTATTTCCACTAGATTTCAAACGTATGTTTTCCCACAGATAGAAGATAGAGACGGAGGTATAGTAAGAGAGTGAGATAGGTTAGGAGGGGAATGAGTAGAGAGGTAGAAGCTGAGAGATAAAAATGCAACTTGACAAGTCCCAATAGATCAATGTGATAATTGTTTAATATTCTTTTATTATTACAGAAGTGTCAATTGGGAACAAGTTTGGTGAACCGCAAAACGACTTCCACGCCACACACCCTTTCATGTTCTTCATAGAGGAAAAGAACACAGGAACGATATTGTTCGTTGGCAAATGTGAAAACCCATTAGAGGAAGATTCTAATCCGTTAGCTCCCCGACCGAAGGATTGACCGAGTGGATATCTTCTTGAAGAATCAATCAAGACAATCTTGCCTACTGTGTATCGGAACAAAGTTCAGTTTCGAGTAGAACAATGTTCATTTGGATCACGAGTGCTTCCGCAGAAACTTCCAACTCCAACTTTTCGTTCAGGTCAACTGTTTTACTCTCGTCAAAGGGAGTGTAATTAATTTTTCAATAAAAATATTCCATGATATGAGTATTATTACACTCTAATAAAAGCTACTGCTATTGATAAATAAAATAAAACATGTTGTTCGCTTTTCTCGCATTCAATCTCCAATACATTTTGGTTCTTCAAAAGCAATTATACACATCAAGGATGAAAATCATGGAAATATTTCTTCTGCGGTAACACTTTGAAAGTTATTTTTTGACATAGACCTGTCATAGGTATTGCATTTTGGTTTTTGTTCGAAAATATGAATAGAATATTCATAAGAACTGTTGTGGAATCATCTGTGGGTGATTTTATGAATATCCTATTCATATTTTCGAACAAAAATCAAAATAAGACTTGTTCCAAATGTGATTCAAAATGATAGAAAACTGCTCATGCTTTTGCCTTTGCGACAGGTAGAGTTGTGTACAACGTCCAACTCAATGAATAGCACGACTACATAATGTGACCATTTACGGCTTCAGTTCAGACTGGAAACAACTAGGTTCAATTCATTTAATTGATACCTCGTTTCAGAAATAATTTAGGTCACTGTATGAGAAGCTTCCTAGGAATTATTGAGATCCAATTATCTCCGAACCTTTGTACTATCCAACGGCATCTATTGACCTATTAACACCGAATCAATAAAATACTCAGCTATAAATTCGTCCCTACAATATAGTCGTCAGCTAGTGAGTTCTCCAAGTGACTATTAGTTATTGAAAATGCATAGACAGACAGCAAGCCGAACGTTATCCATCGGAATCCGTAGGTACTGATTTAATATCATAATCCCCGCTAAGCATCCAATTTGCCGCTACAAAGTGTCTGCCATCAATAAACCATGATCAAATATCTACTTGAATGTGTGAATACTTGGCAATCCCTCGCAATTTGCCTTGTCAACATTGTGTGCCTAAGAGGAATCCGGGGTTATGAATTTATGTGCTGTGGCTCGTTTGATCACGGATACTGGATGGACGAGTGAAAAGGCTGGGGGGGGACAGAACTGGAAAGAATTGATGATGTATTGGAAAATAGATTGTTTTGTTTCGACTATTCGTATGATTGGAGATCTTTTTGGATTCTTGTTGTAAGAGGAAGAGGAAGAGGAAGAGGAAGAGGAAGAGGAAGAGGAAGAGGAAGAGGAAGAGGAAGAGGAAGAGGAAGAGGAAGAGGAAGAGGAAGAGGAAGAGGAAGAGGAAGAGGAAGGGGAAGAGGAAGAGGAAGAGGAAGAGGAAGAGGAAGAGGAAGAGGAAGAGGAAGAGGAAGAGGAAGAGGAAGAGGAAGAGGAAGAGGAAGAGGAAGAGGAAGAGGAAGAGGAAGAGGAAGAGGAAGAGGAAGAGGAAGAGGAAGAGGAAGAGGAAGAGGAAGAGGAAGAGGAAGAGGAAGAGGAAGAGGAAGAGGAAGAGGAAGAGGAAGAGGAAGAGGAAGAGGAAGAGGAAGAGGAAGAGGAAGAGGAAGAGGAAGAGGAAGAGGAAGAGGAAGAGGAAGAGGAAGAGGAAGAGGAAGAGGAAGAGGAAGAGGAAGAGGAAGAGGAAGAGGAAGAGGAAGAGGAAGAGGAAGAGGAAGAGGAAGAGGAAGAGGAAGAGGAAGAGGAAGAGGAAGAGGAAGAGGAAGAGGAAGAGGAAGAGGAAGAGGAAGAGGAAGAGGAAGAGGAAGAGGAAGAGGAAGAGGAAGAGGAAGAGGAAGAGGAAGAGGAAGAGGAAGAGGAAGAGGAAGAGGAAGAGGAAGAGGAAGAGGAAGAGGAAGAGGAAGAGGAAGAGGAAGAGGAAGAGGAAGAGGAAGAGGAAGAGGAAGAGGAAGAGGAAGAGGAAGAGGAAGAGGAAGAGGAAGAGGAAGAGGAAGAGGAAGAGGAAGAGGAAGAGGAAGAGGAAGAGGAAGAGGAAGAGGAAGAGGAAGAGGAAGAGGAAGAGGAAGAGGAAGAGGAAGAGGAAGAGGAAGAGGAAGAGGAAGAGGAAGAGGAAGAGGAAGAGGAAGAGGAAGAGGAAGAGGAAGAGGAAGAGGAAGAGGAAGAGGAAGAGGAAGAGGAAGAGGAAGAGGAAGAGGAAGAGGAAGAGGAAGAGGAAGAGGAAGAGGAAGAGGAAGAGGAAGAGGAAGAGGAAGAGGAAGAGGAAGAGGAAGAGGAAGAGGAAGAGGAAGAGGAAGAGGAAGAGGAAGAGGAAGAGGAAGAGGAAGAGGAAGAGGAAGAGGAAGAGGAAGAGGAAGAGGAAGAGGAAGAGGAAGAGGAAGAGGAAGAGGAAGAGGAAGAGGAAGAGGAAGAGGAAGAGGAAGAGGAAGAGGAAGAGGAAGAGGAAGAGGAAGAGGAAGAGGAAGAGGAAGAGGAAGAGGAAGAGGAAGAGGAAGAGGAAGAGGAAGAGGAAGAGGAAGAGGAAGAGGAAGAGGAAGAGGAAGAGGAAGAGGAAGAGGAAGAGGAAGAGGAAGAGGAAGAGGAAGAGGAAGAGGAAGAGGAAGAGGAAGAGGAAGAGGAAGAGGAAGAGGAAGAGGAAGAGGAAGAGGAAGAGGAAGAGGAAGAGGAAGAGGAAGAGGAAGAGGAAGAGGAAGAGGAAGAGGAAGAGGAAGAGGAAGAGGAAGAGGAAGAGGAAGAGGAAGAGGAAGAGGAAGAGGAAGAGGAAGAGGAAGAGGAAGAGGAAGAGGAAGAGGAAGAGGAAGAGGAAGAGGAAGAGGAAGAGGAAGAGGAAGAGGAAGAGGAAGAGGAAGAGGAAGAGGAAGAGGAAGAGGAAGAGGAAGAGGAAGAGGAAGAGGAAGAGGAAGAGGAAGAGGAAGAGGAAGAGGAAGAGGAAGAGGAAGAGGAAGAGGAAGAGGAAGAGGAAGAGGAAGAGGAAGAGGAAGAGGAAGAGGAAGAGGAAGAGGAAGAGGAAGAGGAAGAGGAAGAGGAAGAGGAAGAGGAAGAGGAAGAGGAAGAGGAAGAGGAAGAGGAAGAGGAAGAGGAAGAGGAAGAGGAAGAGGAAGAGGAAGAGGAAGAGGAAGAGGAAGAGGAAGAGGAAGAGGAAGAGGAAGAGGAAGAGGAAGAGGAAGAGGAAGAGGAAGAGGAAGAGGAAGAGGAAGAGGAAGAGGAAGAGGAAGAGGAAGAGGAAGAGGAAGAGGAAGAGGAAGAGGAAGAGGAAGAGGAAGAGGAAGAGGAAGAGGAAGAGGAAGAGGAAGAGGAAGAGGAAGAGGAAGAGGAAGAGGAAGAGGAAGAGGAAGAGGAAAACAGGTAGAAATACAACCGTCATAGTATAAACACAACCTGATTTTTTCTTGGGCTCGAATTCATTAGAAGAGAACCTTTCACTTAATTTATGTGACACAAATAAATATAGGAATATTCCTTAGAACTAGTCTTTTCAACGATTTACACGACTGACATATCCTTTTTATTGGGAGATAAAGAAAAACAGCACTTTTTCTCACCGCCCAGTTCGTGAAACGCATATGTTACCAATTTTGCGTGTCGAACACAAACGCTGAAACGCCGTTATCCACACAACGATATTACTTCGAACCGAAAACTCCCTCAGTTTTCCAGATCACTTTTCCCCAGTGATCTCTCATTATACCGGCTCGCAACGAATCGAATTCGCGAAAATATCTGGAAACGTCTATTCAGCATTCAAACATTGAATGGCAGCAATATGAAACCCAATGTATTGTGAATTTCGGTGCTTAGAGCTGCTCGCCGGAGTGAACCCCAACGAAATGATCAATGTCCCATTTGCATAAAAATGTAGACAAGGAAATGAATCGAACACGGCCAATAACAGTCGCCGAGAAAAATCTTTACTGCTCTTTCGCATTCAACCGCTTGTCTGGTTGGATGCATGTGAATGCGCGTTTGTGCAAGTTTGCGTCAATTTATGCCGTCCGACGTTAGACTTCTTATTTAGTTACTGTTTGTGGGTTCGCGTGGGATTTATACGAGGAAAAAGAGCCACTTACAGTTGGAACTGTAATGATACGGCTGGAACGTATTTCCACTGAATTCGACTTAAAATCCAGTTTAATCTGAGCAAATTGTATTTTTACCAAGACATTTTTGGGGTAGTTTTGATTACTTACATTCTCTATGTGTTTTGGGGTGCTGGATCCGATTATGAGGTTTGCTAACAAATTTTCGTGACGGAACATTGAAAAATGAAAGAGCATAACAAATTTTAATATGCAAGTTTTTTTCTACGACGAACCGTTAGGCCTCAAGGACTACTTGGCATATTGCAGCTGACTGGGGAAAATCCCACTTTTTCACTACAAAACTTTATTTCATTAGTGAAGTTATTTAGCGGATTTCCTCCAGTTCTCTGCTCGTACTTTATTTAGATCATATAAAAGGTACTTTATCGAATCTATCGAAAATAAACTGAAGGCTCGTTTGATATCGAACTGCTTTGATAACCTCTGCAAATCAATTATTTACTGCAGATCTCACTAGATTTTATATTTTTCTGTGATACTAAATTTTTAAAATGTTTTTTTCGTGTACTGTTTTGGAAGTATTGTGTATTTATCATGTGAAGATACTAACGACGCTTAATGAATGAATGAATCAAGAAAAGTGGAAAAAATCGCTCGAGCGTTTTTCACTCTCTTTTATTGCAACTAAACATGTATATATCAATAAAAATATGATATCTTATGTATTCACCCCTGAAAATTCCAACAGAACTTTCCTTAGAGACTGAATGATTTGATAATGAACAATAACCTCATGGTAGAAGGTAACCTGGAAAATGACATAATGAATCCCCATCATAATTCGGAGATTATCCATTCAGTTTGTCACAACTTTGTCGCAACTCTCAACGAAAATCCAGCTGTAACGAGGCATCCCCAAAACCTCAAAAAGTTAACGATGACATTGTTATGTAGCTAATTTCAGGAGTGTCATTTAGAAGTCGCCGAGACAATTTTATTCCACACGGCCCTGTTATCCAATCAGCATAACCAGATTAAAGACAACGGAATTGCCGAGAACATGGCAAAAAACAATGTTCTTTGAGAGATATTCTCCAGAATACCTAAGCAGACAACCCTAATTTTATACATAAGCACTTTATGAATGCAAAAGGAATATCGTGAGTCTGCAATTTCTGTATTACACTCAGTGATAATTAAATTGAGGAAGAACTTTAAATTAGAGAGTTTCCTTTGTGTGTGTGGGAAGAATGGATGGAGGATAGCGACGGATCAGCATACGATGTGGGTCTTGATGAAACAGAAGTAATGCCATCGAGGCTGTGAGGTAAGCTTGTTGATAAGTGGTGCCTCTATAATTCAATGAAGTAAATTACAGTTGAGAATGAACAGATCTAATCCTTGGATGATGTGGCCTTCAATTGAACAATTCATATGTTATCCCTATACAGGGTGTCACATAATTATTTATTTTAACTCCCAAATCGTAAAATACATAACATGTTTTCACAAGTCAATTTCAAAAATAAGAATATATCAAAAGCAAAGAGTGGTAAACAGTTTAACACGCAATATACCGCAGTCTACCGAGTTCGGCACAACAAAAAGAATCTTGGAGATAGTGAAAAGACTAGCATGTCTTTGTATAACAGGGGCAATGAGGTCAACTCCAACTGCAGCAATGGAGGTCATTCTGGACCTCACTCCTCTCCATATCATGGTGAGGAGAACTGCTTAGGAAGCAAACCTCAGGTTGGCTAAAGTCGGACTCAAAGGGACAGCACACGGTGTAAGGGGCTCAACCTCCACCGACTGTGCACACCTTGCCGATCTCCCAACTGACGAAATTTCCAAGAAATTTAGTTACGAGAATTTTTTTCGAGCGGATCCATTCGAGCACTGGGCAAGAATACCATAACATGGTACATGGACGGGTCCAAAACTCCCGAGGAAACTGGAGCAGGAGTCTTTAGGCCTCGCACCAAATACTCGGAACCCATGGCCCAGTTCCCCAGAATTTTTCAAGCGGATATTCATGCATTCAGTTCAACCTCAACACCTCAATACCGGAACAAGGACATCGTGATCCTATCCGATAGTCAAGCAGCCATCAAAGCGTTGAGCTTTTCTAGCATCAACTCGAAGATGGTTTGGGAATGCCTAGAAAAACCTAATGATCTAGGCAGGAACAACAAGGTGACCCTCCTCTGGGTGCGGAGGCACGTTGGAGTGGAGGGGAATAAACAAGCAGACACCCTGGCACGAAAAGGCGCATCAACGCCATTGATCGGGCAAGAACCATTCTGCGGACTTGGAAAATCCTACTTCCGAGAAGAACTCAATAAATCTGAAGAAGCAATAAGAGCAACATACTAGCTAAGACTTCCAGGGCTGAGGCAGGCCAAAGATATGGCAAGATAGAGGTAATTCACTAATCTTATACGAAAATTGGTGCCATGGTTATTACGAATTAATACAGGACGCCCTCTTCTTGCTACGAATCTTCTGAAATCCTGCAGGAACATACTAGTTGACGATGATGACAGCAATTCAAAATGGATAGCTCTGTATGCATCACCTGTAAGTATGCGGATTCATATTCTCGCAATATTTCTGCGTTTTTTTTGTTCTATGTATTTTGGGTAGGTATATGGTCCGGTTGTTCAGAACGATTTGACTAGTATATCTCTGTACTCCAGCAGTTTCTACCTGTCTCTGCCTTGTTTGCTTAGAAGGAAATTTGGAAATTCCATTCATTGTTAGGGATGACTGGGACATCCCAAATGCTGTAACGCATGGTAAGAATATATTCTGTCAAAAAAAGTAAAAATACCAACTGAATAATTGCACATTCATCGATCTTGAACTGAATTTCTCAGTGATGCATAACGTGAAACTTGAACTATTTCATGTACACCATTTATTTACTCCGAAGTCTGTCGGAGAAAGAGCAATAATTTTATTCGCATATCGAGTTCGGAATTCTAATTGAAATTCCAAAGCAGAACGTAGTAGGAACTGTAATTGCAATAGTAGTTATTTTTAATAGAACGTGCATTGATTAAGAAGTCATTACTTACAGAGTGAATATTGTAACGAAGGACCCACTAGCAGAGGAGGCAAATTCGAAATATCTTCCTAAAATGTAGACAAGCCAAAAGTTGGTAGTTTTTGTGAAATACTTTATCAAATGCTTTGCTATAATCAAATTAGCAGATAAACATCCACCTTCAAAACTTTACCCCTTCTGAAATGATTATCCCTTTGCATTCCTACATTTTCAGCTGCTGTATACTGCTTGAATCCGTCGTCGTCTAAAAATCCCCTCGCAGATTAAACAATTAAGATAAAACATCGTAAATTTGAAGTTGAAAACAAGAAGTCACGAATTCGGACAATAAGCTGCCAACTAAAAAGAACGGAGACATCCCCACCATTAAACTGAATTGGAAGAGAAACGTGCCCTGCCGACTGTTTCCAACCCTTATGCTCCGTGAGATCCACTTGAATTCGATTCTGTTGATCAAGAAGAGCAAACATTGCGAGAATCATTAGAAAAAGCGTGTGACAATTTGTACGGGAATTCCTTCGATCAATTTGCGATAGGTTATTGATTTGAGAAATTAGGTTAATGGGACTTTGATATATTGGCAATAGGACATAGATATACAGAAGTGATCGTTGTTAAATCTGGATGGATGTTCATTCGAATTTAAAATCGTATTCAAATTCCTTATCACTCCTCAATGAGGATAGATATACATAGTGGAAAAAACACTGAAAACGGTTGATTATACCAAAAACAAGATTTCAGAAATGTACAATACTTGGGACGCAAGGGTATTCTTACACAAACTGACTTTATTAAGTGAAATTGTTTATTTTAATTTTTTTTTTGTACGACTCATATTTTTTTTAGATACAAAGTGACGTCATAGGTTAAATGAAATTTTGTCAACAAGATATTTTCTAATGGCAATAAATTATATTGTCTCTCTCTCTTTCTCTCTATATCTCAAGAGAGACATGCCGTACAAACTCTTGACTCCACTTTATTCCGGCGACCGTCTCAACTCCTCGGGGTGAACCGTAACAGCTGGTTCACCGTTCTCCTCGAGGCTGAGACATTAGTCTACGTCCAAGTTCATGTCACGTGCTTAATCAAACTACTTGTATTAATCAATTCAGCTGGAAAGTTTGCCACCGCCACCACCAACTGACATCATAATACGCGCGACATTAGATTATGTTTGGTTGAGTTGTACGTCATCAGTTATAATGTCTGATGATGTGTAGCAGGTTTACGGGAAGGGTGGTTTTTGCGATGTGGAAGGTTCATTAGTAATTAACTACGATAATAGTTAATTACTAATGAAGTAAACTTTCAAGCAATTTTCGGGATTGATAAGTGGGGAATAATCATTTTCTTCCTGAATATGTCCTTCACAAAATATATGAATAATATATGAACTACAAACTAGTTGTTCTGCCATACCATCCAACTAGCAATTGAGGACATAGCCTTGTTAGGAATTCTGCACGGAAATTCATTGGATGTAATTCAACGTTCGTCGTGGTATAAGATAGGAAAGTAGTTGTTTTCTAATAGATTTTCAACCCAAATATATTCATATTGTATAGGAATATTGCAGTGAGCAATCCTGGTGTGGCAGGACATCTAGTTTCTAACTTCATAAGCTCATTGTTAAATAATAGATTTCTTTCTGTTAATATATAAACAATTAGGAATATTTCACTTAATCTATATCACTTTTATATAGACATACGGACTTTATATTTTTCAACTGGGATCTTGAAGTTGAACCTCCCACAGGAATCTGGAACAGAAATCCTGAATTGGAACCTTTAAGTAATATCTAGAGTCTGAGCCTAGAATCTTCAACCTCCCAAATTATCTTTGACTCCAACTAAAATGAACAATCCATATATAATCTTAGCTCCCACATATACCATCAGCTTCCAAATAGAATCTGGCTCCAAATAGAATTCCCTGCTCCGAAAGAACAAAAATACAATGAACCTTGAGGCGGTAATCGTGTCAGATGGTGATGATCCCTCAACAGGTCTGGGTGAGCAATTTTTTTCTGAACAATACCAACGTCGCACCAAAAATTGCATTATTATCATGAGGATATACGAACAATACTGCCCTCTAAAAAACATACCGAGTAAAATCGTGCATCAAGCATTAAGCTAAGCATCTGATTCTTTCGAACAGACAGCCATGAGACCAGCCTTTTCAAAGTTGGATTATCCAGTTGACTCAAGTTTTTCGTACATTGAATCAATTATAGATATGTACCAGGCTTTCTGAAAGTTTATTCTCGGGCAGATATAAATTTGTTCACATTCGATATAATCAAATTCAGTAATATGTGAAAAAGCATCTGGTTAAACTGAAAAATTAGACGGTGACGACTTTCTAATGCCTAAGCCACCGAAATGTATTGCAAGAGTAGCTTGGTTCCAGGTATTTTCATGAAATTCATTATATGTATGTTATTTGTGAAGGGAGATTGTTGGGGCGAGAAGACATAAGAACGAGAGGTTTTGTTTCCTGTTTCAGACAGTTAGATAAAGATTCTTCCCAGAGAGGTACGCCAATCTTCGCTTTCTGAGCGTTTTATTCCCGGGGCAAAGGATTCCAAAAGATTGATGGTAATTTGGTCCAAGGGGAGAACATTTTCTGGAATAATCAGAATTTTAAGACTTTCTTAACGGCAATTGAATGTGCAACTTTTTCCCAATTCAAGCATCTGAATATATCCAATATTTTTCGATATCCCAGTGGTTGCCCTCGAATTTTAAATTCACTGTATAGCTTTTCTTTTGTGCGAGACTTAAACTCAGGAAAAACAAAGGAAATAGTTTTGATTTGTTGAACTATCGTTTCATCGCCACAAATTCGTCTTTATATCCTCGGTTTCTCTCACTTAGTGAAATGAAACAGTTTCATTAAAGTATCATCGCTCATCGACTTCATTCCTGTCAAAATGAGGGTTTTTGTGTGAGAAATGGTATGGTAGTTATGGCATAGTATGCCGCATCAAAATATATTACAGCAGCCAGTGTTCTCTAATTACGCAAATTGGCTTTGCCGAGAAATAAATTGCCCGATATTTTTAATTTCCATCTCGGGAAAACCGGACAGAATGGCGTGATACACGATAACACATTTGAATTTCTGAAAAGACTTCGAAGCTGATATTTTATGGTTGATTTCCACTTTTTGATTGCCTAACCAATTCCCGGATTTATCATTAATTTTATCTATCTTTCTATTCAATATGCATGTGATTGGAAATCAGCAGTCAAAGCACTACTATTCAAAATTGCATGACAGAAGGGCTTGGTTTTTGCCCCTAGAGAAATTGAAAGTTTTATTATGGTTGGAAAGTGAAAGGATACTATAGGTCAATGAAATTGATTCATTGAGACTTTGAATTCGTTGACATGATTAAAAAATTCATTTATTCATTTATTTTAGTTTCTCAATATATCAAAAGGTCAAGAAAATTTAAATTCGATTAACGTATATATATATATATATATATATATATGTATAACGTCAAAGTCCATGTTAACGAATAGTATACTACATTACGCGTGCGATAAGTGACATTTTTTACACGAGTGGTAAACATTGTAGCAGCTCGAAATAGAGCAATTGTTTGAAAGATCAGTTATCCACGAATACTTTACGTTATTTTTTTCAATTGGTGCACTTTGGAATCATAAAATACTGCTTTTATTATTACAAATAATGGAAATGAAAACTTAGAATGTAAAATGGTGCAGTTCATGATGTGACATCAGTATACCTTTCGTTAATGTTTGAATAAAAGTTTTGCTTTTGTTTGTAATATTTCGTTTAACGTCGTTGGTCGTTGGTAGGTCAATTTAGAGTTTTGCAATTGCTTGAACATTATCATTTCATTAAAAAGTCACTGTGAACCTCCCGGAACTATGTTTACTTTGGATAATCTTCATTGGCATATACTTTGACGTCATATCCTCCCGCCAAGGACGACCGTTTGAATTGCCACTATTTCTCAATCATTTTTATTCTTGTCAATTATTGACACTTTTGGCAGCCCTCTCATTTTTCCAGTATTTGAATGGATATTATTTATCGATTAGAACATTTATAAATAATCTGCAACTGACCAATGTTTACAGATAAACAATTATGATTACATGAGTTATATTTCACTTTGAGAAAAGAATCACGCAGTATATCATCGTAGTTTTATATGAATCCTCGGATAACATTTAACATTTAAAATAATAGCTCCAACATCCGCTACCTTCTGGGTTCTTTCTCATGATGAAAGTTAGGTATATATCTAAATAATATGAAAGCACAATTTGTTTTATGTTTTTCCGCCAAGTAAAATTGCCACCCATCATCAGTCTTGTTTTTTGTCCGAGATGGCGTGATGAGCGTGGAATTACAAAATACTAGAAACTGTCACCGCAGCCAGATATATGATGATGGTCAAGTGGGTAACATAAATCCAAGGAGCGTGTGCCGAAGCACAGGTTGAACTGCACTTTTTTGTAGAGAGCAAATTAATCAGACGAATGGGAGGAATACAGGGAGAATGGAATAATCTTGAACAAAAAAAATCTTTCAAATGCACTGATAAGTTTACCGTAGAAAGATTCAATTCAATGTTGCTGTTTCCTATTTTAGGGTTGTGCGTGATTCATTTAAATTTGTATGCACAAGCGGGCGATAAAGTACACTTTACCGCCGGTTCAGCGAGCGTGAAGTGGCACTTTATCGCCCGCGGCCGCATTATGGCCCGCGGGCCGTAAAGTAGAGAAATATTTCTTCATAATCGATATATTTTCAGAATGAAGTTGGTTTAGTTACTGATGTTGAAGATTGGATATTCTCTTGAACATATTTATTGCTTATTGAAAGCGTCATTAGTCATAGCATCTGCATCGATACAAGAACAATAAGTAGGTATTCATTTTAGAAGTAGATGGTTGGTTCAAATAACTGTCTGGTATGATTCCGGCATAATCGTTGTCAATTTTTTCAGTGATCGGAATATTTGTTGTTTGTGAAGTGGACCACATTGAATGGATTTCTCTGACCATGGTATATCAATATTCAAGTATACAAATAATTGAGATTTTCTGCCTCTCTACACTATAAAATTCTGGGTTTTGCGGAAGAGTTTCAATACGCGAAATCAAGCGCACACTTGCGGAAAATTTTAGAACCTTCGAAAACGGCTCTGACTTCATTTGTAACTTTCAGACTTCGAAATGGATAAAAGAAATGTTCAATGTTTAAGAATATTGAAATGGAAAATATTCATATGAAGATTCTGAACAAAAAATGTCCACTCCTTTCATTCTTAGAGTAGAAAAATGTATATAATTTACCGATTCACAAAATGAATGACTGCAAAACATATAAAACCTCTTGCAGTTATAAACTACCTTATATATTAGTTGGTCGTGAGGAACACGATTCATGAATCAGTTTCAGGTTTTTTTTATCTGCGGCGCATATTGCGGAGGTTATTTCACATTTTTACTTCGGGTTGTGGCCGAGATTCCTTCCGTGAAATATCATTTTGGATATGAGCTCCAAAAAAATTATATCACCGTGGAAATGATCGACGATTTTTCAGCGTCGGGAATATTCAAATATTCATCCATAACCCACAGACGTGTCGGAGCGAATTTTGCGTTTTTGTAATCATCCCTGATAACTAAAAAAAATAAAACAAGGAATATTGCAGGAGTGATAGATGAGTATGAATGGATTTTGATGAAAGCTGAAAGATACACGGTGGAATATTATGGCTAAACCCAGGTGCAGGGGGTTCAAAGCACCCGGGCGGGCAAAAGAGTTGTTGATGTAAGAAAATATTAATGTTCACAACAAGGGAGGACAAGAACATTTTTTGACTATGAAGCTGAGGATGACCCACCTGTAGATCCCATGCAAATAACTACTTGAGATCTACCATGGGTCAAGAAAGATTAAACAATTTAGCTATCATTTCAACAGAAACGGGGAGTGCAAGAGGTTAGGTTACACCCTGTATATGGAGTATCACGGAAAAGTGAGATCTTTTTTCCCTCAATACAGTCCGCGATGTGTAGTGCGGATTTTTATAGTCCCCCTCCCCTTGTTAACTTTCAAACAGTTCGACGCACAAGAACAAAAAAAAAACGTTCAGGGGATATCACTTTTTGAAATCATAGATATGGTGATATCTTGATAGAGAGCACGGGACACTAACTTGAAAATTTCAAATAACATGGGGGTCAAGTGTCACATCGTTGAGAAGATATATAATTCAATTCTCTTTTCAACCACCTACATTTTTTTAATTTCATTAATATTTTCTCGCAATTAGCATTCGAAATATCAAGTGCGGATCTGAATGGTATTTATACCTCGATAAATGTAAACAGTTTGATGTTGAAAAATATTTTGAAGGATATAACTGATACTACTTTTTGGTACAAATTGCTTTGGAATTGCTCGACAAATGGCGCTGGGGGTACATCGGTTTGAAAATTTAAGTCATAACGAAATTGTAAAAAGAGGTATTCACGAAATAAAAAAATATTCAGATGGTTGTAAAGATCATCTATGATACTGATACTGTTTTATAAAATATTACTAGTTTTGGTGTTAATCTATTCTGTCCCATTTTGACAAAAAAACATCTCAAAAAATATGAAATTGGCAACATCGCGAAAACAAAAATTATTGTAGTGTAACATAAAACATTTTGATCATTCATTTTGATCTTTACAAATTTCCATAATTTATGCACGCACTAGAAATTTTCTGCGTCACAGATTATGAATATTTCATCAAAATTCATATATTCCATATGACGGCTTCAATATGGCGCCTCCAATATGGCAGACGGGTTTTGTGATTATGGTCCGATTCGATTCTAAATTGATATGTAAGGGTTTCCGGGGTCAGAGATTATGAATTTTTTATCAGAATTCATATATTCCTTATGGCGGCTTCAATGTGGCGCCTCCAATATGGCGGACAGAATTTGTGATTATGGTCCGATTCAACTCTAAATTGGTATGTGAAGGTTTCCGGGGTCAGAGATTATGAATTTTTCATCAAAATTCATATATTCCATATGGAGGATTCAATATGGCTCCTCCAATATGGCGGACCGGTTTTGTGATTATGGTCAGATTCGATTCTAAATTGGTATGTCAGGGTTTCCAGGGTCAGATATTATGAATTTTTCATCAAAATTCATATATTCCATATGGCGGCTTCAATATGGCGCCTCCAATATGGCGGACGAGTCTTGTGATTATGGTCCGACTCGATTCTAAATTGGTATGTGATGGTTTCCGGGGTAAAAGATTATGAATTTTTCATCAAAATTCATATATTCCATATCGACATCAATATGGCGCCTCCAATATGGCGGATGGGTTTTGTGATTATGGTCCGATTCGATTGCAAATTGGTATGTGGGGATTTTTGGGGTCGGACATTACGAATTTTTCATCAAAATTACTATATTCCATATGGAGGCTTCAATGTGGCTCCTCCAATATGGCAGACCGGTTTTGTGATTATGGTCGGATTCGATTCTAAATTGGTATGTCAGAGTTTCCAGGTTCAGATATTATGAATTTTTCATCAAAATTCATATATTTCATATGGAGGCTTCAATATGGCTCCTCCAATATGGCGGACCAGTTTTGTGATTATGGTCAGATTCGATTCTAAATTGATATGTGAGGGTTTTCGAGGTCAGAGATTATGAATTTTTCATCAATATTCATATATTCCATATGGCGACTTCAATATGGCGCCTCCAATACGGCGGACGGGTTTTATGATTATGGTCCGGTTCGATTCTAAATTGGTATGTGAGGGTTTCCGGGGTAAGAGATTATGAATTTTTCATAAAAATTCATATATTCCATATGGCGGATTCAATATGGCGCCTTCGATATGGCGGACGAGTTTTGTGATTATGGTCGAAATCGATTGCAAATTGGTATGTTGTGGTTTTCGGGGTGGAATATGAATTTTTCATCAAAATTCATATATTCCATATGGCAGCTTGAATATGGCCGCTTCAATATGGCGCCTCCAATATGGCGGCCGGTTTTTGTGATTATGGTGAGATTCGATTCTAAATTGGTATGTGAGGGTTTCCAGGGTGAGATATTATGAATTTTCCATCAAAATTCATATATTCCATATAACTTCTTCAATATGGCGCCTACAATATGGCGGACGGTTTTGTGAATATGGTCCGATTCGATTCTAAATTTCTATGTAAGGGTTTCCGGAATAAGAGATTATAAATTTCCCATCAAAATTCATATATTCCATATGGCAACTTCAATATGGCGCCTTCAATATGGCGGACGGGTTTTGTGATTATGGTCCGATTCGATTCTAAATTGGTATGTGAGGTTTTCTGGGGTCAGAGATCATAAAATTTTCATCAGAATTTATATATTCCAAATGGTGGCTTCGAAATGGCGCCTTCAATATGGCGGATGGGTTTTGTGATTATGGTGTGATTCGATCCTAAATTAGTATGTGAGGGTTTCCGAGGTAAGATATTATGAATTTTTCATCAATATTCATATATTCCATATGACGGCTTCAATATGGCGCCACCAATATGGTGAACAGGTTTTGGGAGTATGGTCTGATTTGATTCTAAATTGGTATGTGAGGGTTTCCGAGGTCAGAGATTATGAATTTTTCATCAAAATTCATATATTCCATATGGCGACTTCAATATGGCGCATCCAATATGGCGGACGACTTTTGTGATTATGGTCTGATTCGATTTTAAATTGTTTTATGAGAGCTTTCGGAATAAGAGATTAGGAATTTTTCGTCAAAATTCATATATTCCATAAGGCAGCTTCAATATGGCGGCTTCAATATGGCGCCTCCAATATGGCGGCCGGGTTTTGTGATTATTGTGAGATTCGATTCTAAATTGGTATGTGAGGGTTTCCGTGGTCAGAGATTGGAAATTTTTCATCAAAATTGATATATTTCATATGGCGACTTCAATATGGCGCCTCCAATATGGCGGACAGGTTTTGTGATTATGGTCTGATTTGATTCTAAATTGGTATGTGAGGGTTTCCGAGGTCAGAGATTATGAATTTTTCATCAAAATTCATATATTCCATACGGCGACTTCAATATGGCGCATCCAATATGGCGGACGACTTTTGTGATTATGGTCTGATTCGATTTCAAATTGTTTTGTGAGAGCTTCCGGCATAAGAGATTATGAATTTTTCATCAAAATTCGTATATTCCATATGGCGGATTCAATATGGCGAATCCAATATGGCGTCTCCAATATGGCGGACGGGTTTTGTGATTATTGTCTGATTCGATTCTAAATTGGTATGTGAGGGTTTCCGGGGTAAGAGATCATGAATTTTTCATCAAAATCCATATATTCCATATGGCGAATTCAATATGGCGCCTCCAATATGGCGGACGGGTTTTGTGATTATGGTCCGATTCGATTCTAAATTGGTATGTGAGGGTTTCCAGGGACAGCGATTATGAATTTTTCATCAAAATTCATATATACCATATGGCGGCTTCAATATGGCGCCTCCAATGTGGCAGACGAGTTTTGTGACTATGGTCCGATTCGATTCTAAATTGGTATGTGTGAGGGTGTCTGGGGTCAGACATTATGAATTTTCCATCAAATTTCATATATTCCATATGGCGACTTCAATATGGCGCCTACAATATGGCGGACAAGTTTTGTGATTATGGTCCGATTCGATTGCAAATTGGTATGTTGTAAGTTTTGGGGTGGAATATCATGAATTTTTCATCAAAATTCATATATTCCATATGGCATCTTCAATATGGCGGCTTCAATATGGCGCCTCCAATATGGCGGACGGGTTTTGTGATTATGGTGAGATTCGATTCTAAATTGGTATGTGAGGGTTTCCGGGGTCAGAGATTATGAATTTTCCATCAAAATTCATATCTTCCATATGACGGCTTCAATATGGCGCCTACAATATGGCGGACGGTTTTGTGATTATGGTCCGATTCGATTCTAAATTTCTATGTGAGGGTTTCCGGGGTAAGAGATTATGAATTTTCCATCAAAATTCATATATTCCATATGGCAACTTCAATATGGCGCCTCCAATATGGCGGACGGGTTTCGTGATTATGGTCTGATTCGATTCTAAATTGGTATGTGAGGGTTTCTGGAGTCAGAGATTGAGAATTTTTCATCAAAACTGATATATTTCATATGGCGGCTTCAATATGGCGCTTCCAATATGGCGGACGGGTTTTGTGATTTTGGTCTGATTTGATTCTAAATAGGTATGTGAGGGTTTGCGAGGTCAGGGATTATGAATTTTTCATCAAAATTCATATATTCCATATGGCGACTTCAATATGGCGCATCCAATATGGCGGACGACTTTTGTGATTATGGTCTGATTCGATTTTAAATTGTTTTTTGAGAGCTTTCGGCATAAGAGATTATGAATTTTTCATCAAAATTCATATATTTCATATGTCGGCTTCAATATGGCGCCTCCAATATGTCGGACGGGTTTTGTGATTATGCTCCGATTTGATTCTAAATTTGTATGTGAGGGTTTCCGGGGTCAGAGATTATGAATTTTTCATCGGAATGCATATATTCCATATGGCGGCTTCAATATGGCACCTACAATATGGCGGACGGGTTTTGTGATTATGTTCCGATTCGATTGCAAATTGGTATGTTGTGGTTTTCGGGGTGGGATCTTATGAATTTTTCATCAAAATTCATATATTCCATATGGCAGCTTCAATATGGAGGCTTCAATATGGCGCCTCCAATATGGCGGCCAGGTTTTGTGATTATGGTGAGATTCGATTCTAAATTGGTATGTGAGGGTTTCCTGGGTCAGAGATTATGAATTTTCCATCAAAATTCATATCTTCCATATGACGGCTTCAATATGGCGCCTACAATATGGCGGACGGTTTTGTGATTATGGTCCGATTCGATTCTAAATTTCTATGTGAGGGTTTCCGGGGTAAGAGATTATGAATTTTCCATCAAAATTCATATATTCCATATGGCAACTTCAATATGGCGCCTCCAATATGGCGGACGGGTTTCGTGATTATGGTCTGATTCGATTCTAAATTGGTATGTGAGGGTTTCTGGAGTCAGAGATTGAGAATTTTTCATCAAAATTGATATATTTCATATGGCGGCTTCAATATGGCGCCTCCAATATGGCGGACAGGTTTTGTGATTATGGTCTGATTTGATTCTAAATTGGTATGTGAGGGTTTGCGAGGTCAGAGATTATGAATTATTCATCAAAATTCATATATTCCATATGGCGACTTCAATATGGCGCATCCAATATGGCGGACGACTTTTGTGATTATGGTCTGATTCGATTTTAAATTGTTTTTTGAGAGCTTTCGGCATAAGAGATTATGAATTTTTCATCAAAATTCATATATTCCATATGGCGGCTTCAATATGGCGCCTCCAATATGGCGGACGGGTTTTGTGATTATTGTCTGATTCGATTCTAAATTGGTATGTGAGGGTTTCCGGGGTAAGAGATTATGAATTTTTCAACAAAATTCATATATTCCATATGGCGACTTCAATATGGCGCCTCCAATATGGCGACGGGTTTTGTGATTATGGTCCGATTCGATTCTAAATTGGTATGTGAGGGTTTCCGAGGTCAGAGATTATGAATTTTTCATCAAAATTCATATGTTCCATATGGCGGCTTCAATATGGCGCCTCCAATATGGCGGACGAGTTTCGTGATCATGGTCCGACTTGATTCTAAATTGGTATGTGAGGGTTTCCAAGGTCAGAGATTATGATATTTTCATCAAAATTCATATATTCCATATGGCGACTTCAATATGGCGCCTCCAATATGGCGGACAGGTTTTGTGATTATGGTCTGATTCGATCCTGAATTGATATGTCAGGGTTTCCGAGGTAAGAGATTACGAATTTTTCATCAATATTCATATATTCCATATGACGGCTTCAATATGGCGCCTCCAATATGGAGGACGAGTTTTGTGATTATTGTCCGATTCGATTCTAAATTGGTATGTGAGGGTTTCCGGGGTCAGGGATTGGGAATTCTTCATCAAAATTCATTGATTTCATATGGCGGCTTCAATATGGCGGCTTCAATATGGCGCCTCCAATATGGCGGACGACTTTTGTTATTATGGTCTGATTCGATTTTAAATTTGTTTGTGAGAGCTTTCATCAAAATTCATATATTCCATATGGCGGCTTCAATATGGCGGACAGGTTTTGTGATTATGGTCTGATTCGATTCTAAATTGGTATGCGAGGGTTTCCGGGGAAAGAGATTATGAATTATTCATCAAAATTCATATATTCCATATGGCGGCTTCAAACTGGCGCCTCCAATATGGTGGACGAGTTTTGTGATTGTGGTTCGATTCGATTCTAAATTGGTATGTGAGGGTTTCCGAGGTCAGAGATCATGATTTTTCATCGAAATTCATATATTCCATATGGCAGCTTTAATATGGCGGCTTCAGTATGGCGCCTCCAATATGGCGGCCGGGTTTTGTGATCATGGTGAGATTCGATTCTAAATTGGTGTGTGAGGGTTTACGGGATGAGAGATTATGAATTTTTCATCAAAATTCACATATTTCATATGGCGGCTTCAATATGGCGCCTCCAATATGGCGGACGGGTTTTGTGATTATGCTCCGATTTGTTTCTAAATTTGTATGTGAGGGTTTCCGGGGTCGAAGATCATGAATTTTTCATCGAAAATCATATATTCCATATGGCGGCTTCAATATGGCGCCTTCAATATGGCGGACGGGTTTTGTTATTATGGTCCGATTCGATTCTTAATTGGTATGTGAGGGTTTCCGGGGTCAGAGATTGGGAATTCTTCATCAAAATTTATATATTTCATATGGCGGTTTCAATATCGCGGCTTCAATATGGCGTCTCCAATATGGCGGACGGGTTTTGTGATGATGATCTGATTCGATTCTAAATTGGTATGTGAGGGTTTCCGGGGTCAGAGATTATGAATTTTTCAATAAAATTCCCATATTCCATATGGCGGCTTCAATATGGCGGCTCCAATATGGCGAACGACTTTTGTGATTATGGTCCGATTCGATTCTAAATTGGTATGTGAGGGTTTCCGGGGTCAGAGATTATGAATTTTTCATCGAAATTCATATATTCCTTCAATATGGCGCCTCCAATATGGCGGACGGGTTTTGTGATTATGGTCCGATTCGATTGCAAATTGGTATGTGGGGGTTTTCGGAGTCGGGTATTATGCATCTTCTGTCAAAATTTATATATTCAATATGGCGGCTACAATATGGCGGACGAGATTAGTGATTATGGCCCGATTCGATTCCAAATTGGTATGTGGGGGTTTTCGGGGTGGAGGTTATGAATTTTTCATCAAAATTCATGATTTCAATAGGGCGGCTCCAATATGGCGGACGAGTTTTGTGATTATGGTACGATTCGATTCCGAATTGGTATGTGGTGTTTTTCGGGATCGAATATTATTAATTTTTTGTCAAAATTCGTATACTCAATATAGCGGCTACAATATATTGAATTCAATATCCCACGAATGACTTCTGATACAAATACGACTTTTCACTTGGTTATATCCTATTCATAACACTATTGCTATTGCCCTATTTTGAATATGAGTAAATATTCCTTTATTAGCGTTTAACCTCGCTTCTGTATGATATTTCTGTCATTGGGCATTTAGCCTGAATAAATGAATGAATGAATATTATGAAAACAAATGGAGGTCTGCTTCACATTTAGTGTTATTATGTCTGAGGTGGAAAAATAAATTGTCAACTCCAGAGCAAAACAAAAAAAATGGCACTTTTATAAACTGTTTACAGTTTATATTTACATATGTTTTTATCGTTGTTACTATGTTTTCCACATAAAATTCTTCTCAATATATCCAATGGAGTCAGGAAAAAATATTGAGGATTAATATCTAATACACATCATAAATAACTTTTATTCAAATTCATCCTTACATTCGATTTATAAATAATGGAATATCTTATTCAAATAATATAAAAGTTAGGTCTAACTATTTGCAGCAAATATATCATCACAAGTATTTTTATAATTATTGGATATTCATTTAAAAACAATCATTGCTCAAAACATCGAAATGAACATGAATAATAAAACCATGGAAACCATTTTGCAGGTGGAATTGGTGGAACTGAAATTATTGGCTGTCACTGAAACAAAAGAAAAACGTATAGGTAAAAATTGTCTTTGAAATAATTGAGGTAGGGTAGAAAGTGGAACAGAACAAGACGAGCTGCGATACGAATTATTGTTACGAGAATCAGGTCAAATTATTCACTATATACAGTGTCACACATAAAGTTCGCGATATAAGGAAGTTTTTTTTATTAATAAATATAATGAAAATTTTACTTCACAGTTAGTTTGTGATCGAGAAATGAGTGAAACACAGCCTCTTTCGTTTTGTCATGTGCTACTCTAAAACTGTCAAATTAAATTTTTTTTCGAAAATCCCCAAAAAATCAGTTTATTTTTGAAAATTTCGAAAAAAGTCAAAAGAAAAAGTTGGTCAGTTTCCAATTTTATATCTTTGCTCCAAACTTGGACTTTCTACTGTCACTTTTTTCCAATTTTTTTAATTTTTTGAATCTTTCGCTCTATCGAATCCAACGCAATATGACTCAATATTCATAATTTTGATGATTACGAGACGTCAACGTAATATCTTTCCCAGAAAATACCCACATCGGTCTGTTACCAGAAAAATAAATAAATGCACTTCCAGCAATTCGTCTTTGTTGTTTCAAAGTTCATCTAGTTTTTTCATTTCATTGTTAAACTGATTTCGATTTGAATTTCCTTTCATTCTTTTTACTATTATCAAAAATGACAGGTTTGGAGTGGTACGTGACAAAACAGAAGAGACTCAATTTTAAAGAACAAACCAACTGCGCAGGTAAATTTTTATTTTATTTATTAATAAAAAAAAATTCCATATGTTGCAAACTTTATGTATGACACTGTATTTACAGTTTCACAATTATATGGTTGGGGTACTAGATTCTTATCAAAAGGAAGATAATTACTTGAACTTCTATCTAGTTTCCTATGCAATCTGTTTTATTTTCCTTTTATGAGCGAAATTTGATCAACAAACAACCCCAAACGGAATTGAAAATATTTCGAGTACAAGAGCACGATCTAACCAATTCTCCCATTTAATTATGATCGTCCCCTTTTAGTTGGAAAACGCCGGGGATACTGGAGCCATAAAAATTAGCAGGGCCATAGCACCTCTCATAAACACGAGGGTAAAGAAAACCTGATAAAAAAGCAAACCGCCTTTTCTATTAGGGAACGTTTTAGACCAGCGGTTGACCCACATATAATTGTTCACCCAGAAAATTTAAACTTGCGTGTTCAGTGGTCACAAAACAAGTTTGAAGCATGGTCAAATTTTGAAGGAATAATTTCTACTTATTGTTGCTGAGTTCCTTATTTGACCTAGCACTTTCAAAATAAAAAAAAAAATTCTAGTGCGGAAATGAAATAATTGTTCGACGACGTTTTAAAAATATCAAAACACGCGTTGACTCACCCAGTAGAATCCAAAATACTTTCTTTCACCTTGTATTCGCATTTTCATATTTTGTCAATTTGTAGGATACTAGAAATGAGTTTTGATGAAGGACCCCGCACATTTCTTATGGGAAATGGCTTTCCGTGAATTTGGCCGAATTTTTTGTATGCTGTAGTTCTTGATGAGCTGATCAAAAGTGTTCACAGCCACAAAGCTCAAAAATGGACAGTATTCGATATATGGAGCTTTGAAAATGGATTTTTTCAGTTTTTTGGGGTGAGCTCTCATTCCTTGTTGGGGTGGAATTCGACTATTCGACGCCTAGAACCCGACTGAAAAATGGTCTTCCTCAGTTATATTTGGTACCTTTTTCGAAATTTTTTTATACACTGCTCTACACTGCCTATGGAACGAAATACAAATTCCAAGATCTTCCATATACCTTTCCATGCTACAAGATAACGCTAGAATAATTTATATTTTTGGAAATGTCGTATTTCATTCCAGTAATATCGAATATGTTTTCCAAAAAGTTCATAACGAGGCTCAGCGAGCTGTAATGGGGGAAAACGGAGAAATTTTAATCATATATCTTCAGAGATAACAATTGCTATCATTATTAATGTCATTTACATATGATATGTCATTTATATCTCACAAATCTCACAAATCTCTTTTTTCATTTTCGAGAACATATCAGATATTATTGGACGTCAGATATAATATTTTGAATCGGTTATTATCGTTTCTCTTCAAAAAATACCCGAAATATGTCATTTTCCGAAAATATAAATTATTCTAGCGTCATCCTGAGCAGGGAAAGGTCTATGGAAGACCTTGGAATTTGTACCTCATTCCATAGGTATAGGCAACGGTGCCTAGTATAACTGAGGCAGACCATTCCTCAGTCGAATTCCATCCCAACAAGAAATGAGAGCTCTCCGATGGATCAGCAAATTTCCCAAAAAAATTGTAAAAACCCATATATATTATAGCTCCATATCTCGAAAACTGTCCATTTTTGAGCTTTGTGGCTATGAACACTTTTGATCAGCTCATCAAGAACTACAACATACCAAAAATTCAGCCAAATTCACGGAACGTCATTTCTCATAAAAAATTTGCGGGGTCTATCAATGAAACTTTAGAGGAATTCAGTTCCCGACCTCAAATTCCCCGGCAAGCCTTCCGCCTACAACGAAGGTTAATCTCACCTCTGGCCGGGACGGGATCTTTGGCATTGTCGAAAGTAATCTCGGTGTCCTGTTGAAATAAATCGCCAATTTTGGCCACGCACTTCAGCGTCAGTCGTCCATTGTGAAAATGGGACTCGAAGAGGGGCAGTCCTAGGGACAATTCGCTTTCGAATAATTCCCCAATGGGAGTCTTGATTGTGTTACACTTCGCACACACCTGGAACAAAGAAAAATGAAAATCAACAAGACGGATGTGCGACTTTTCCGGATTGTGATGGGGAAATTTGTTGGGGGAGCGAGAGTATATTGCTCTATTGCAGTGGAACAGGGGATGTACTTTATATTGAAACGAACTCATGGATATAACCCAGTAGCGACAGACAAGCTCGAGCAAAAAGTGAAGAATGAATTGTAGCACTCTGAAGCTCGGCACATGATATCTCGACATCATGTATTATTAGAAAAATATTGTTTACCAAAAAATCAAGGGTGGAACCTAAAAAAATTTTCACTTATAATCTCCCTAGTGCTTGAATTATTGCCGGAAATTTTTCGAGTACATGAATTTTTTGAAAATTACCCGAGTCGCGGTAACATGTGAGTAAACTGTGTTTCGTCCCACTTCACATATCCCTTCACATAACCCATGGATAGACTATCTAAAAAGAAAAAAATCTGAAAGTGAAAATTGGCATTGTAATTCAGATAATTGATTTTTTTATCTCTAGTTTTCATTGAAAATTCTCTGAATAAATTCGATAGGGAGGATGTAATTCAAAAATATCACTCACAGAAAATGTTCATTTCATTGGATCGCTTCACTCTTATGTAATCTCCAATACATTTTGTCGACGAAAATCTATTTCGCTTTGCCAAGCTCATCAGGGAGATTGAAAGAATTGGAAAGTAGGCTCTTTAGAAGCAATGATACACGTCAAGGATGGAAATGATGGAAACATTTCTTCTGAAAGTTTTTTTTTTAAATAAACCTGTCATGAGCATTGTGTTTTGATTTTTGCCAGAATATATGAAGGGGATGTTCATAAGATCTGTTGTGGAATCATCTGCGGCTGAAAGACAAACTTTAGTCGCTATTTTTCATAGTTCAATATCCAGTGTGGCTTTAGCCGGGAAAGTAGTTGTATTTTGTTAGATATTACAAAAAAAAAAAAATTTTAATTTTTCAATTTTCATGGAGAATGTTCCCCTTTTCAATATGAATACCTCCGACAAGGTTATCTTGAACGATAGAAAATAGCGACTAAAGTTTGTCTTTCAGCCGCAGATGATTCCACAACAGATCTTATGAACATCCTGTTGATATTTTCAAAAAAAAAAAAATCAAAATTGTTAATCACCTTCAAACAGGCATTTTTATCGTCGTACCGGATTCAATAAATTTTTTATTATCATTACTATTTTTGAATAAATCTGATTGCACGTATAGTCAAATTTCATCAAAAGACCATTCCTTCGTTTTTCCACTAGGCCTTCAGCTATATGGATGAAAAAATTAATGAGAGGTTTCTGTCTGGAAAATCTCCTAATACTCGTTGAAATATAAAACTAACCTTAATGAACAGCTTTTTCAGATATGACGAAGGATCAAACGCTTTTGTCAGTTGTTCCAGAGCAAATAATTGAATTAATCCTCATACAAGGACTCGGAAGTCCTTGACAAAAGTAAAAAACTGCCACTCATCATCCCAACAATGTTTCGAACATCGACAAAAAGTATAATTAAAAGCACTTCAGCCACGTGAAGGGAGAGATTATTCCCATTTATTCACTTCCTGTGGTTATTACCTTTTATAACACAATTCAACTTTATATGCATTCTGAATTAAACTGGAAATCGGTTTGAGAAATTGCTCCATGTTAATGTTATTCGGGTTATTTTGCATGTGGGCCATACCACAAAAGGTATTCTTCGGGCCACGAAAACTTTGGCCATAATTATTCAGCTTTTCATGTTCAATACGACTTTATTAATGAATTGTGAGAATTGGAATTGGGTAAGTGCATATGTAAAAATTTCCTTGTAAACAGATTTCTGCGCTCACTCATTCTTGAGCTCTGTTTAGAGTTGTACGGGTAGGTATACCAAAAATTCTGGGGTATAGGATGGGAGCTTACCACAGGTCATATTGAAAAGTATCACTCTTGTTTTATTTTTTTTTATGTTTTGGCATCGACTGCTGTGGTCATTAGCCAATCAGTTTTTGTTGTTTTTACCTGTGTTTCCATAATACTTGGTCCAAGCAAACCTATTTCGAAGACTCGCATGTCCCCTTTCAGATTGTTTTTGCTTCACCATTTTCCCATCTGGCTTCAAGGCCCTGATTTTTGCACCATCGACGGTATGCTGCCTGCTTGAAAGCGAAGTTAGTCTCCTAGGCCCTTAAGGCTTTGAAAACTGCTTGAAAATGTTTTCTGACATCGAGACGAATACATTGAGGTCAAAATTGTCGAATTCGGCCAACCGGAAGTGGAAACCGGAAGTAGACATTTTATTGCAGAATCGGCATCTCCTCGATATGGTCAATCCGAATTTAGCATTAGTTTTTTTCCCCTTAATTTTTTCAAACTGGAAGTGCTTATTTTTTGGTCTCTCGTGTAGATTCAAAATATCGCAGACTCGTTGACTACCTCTCCGGTAATGCATTTCTTCATGATGACATATGGCGACCATGTTTTTTCTCTCTAAACGACTAGCCATCTTTAGAAATTTTTGTTTCCCTCAGTATATGTGTTTTCTTTAATGAGTAAATTTAAATGACAGTTGACTGAAGCATTTTTCCTACAACGTATTTTGGAACACCTTTATATAATTGCCGAATAATAATAATAATAATCTTGAAAACACGAATACATGATTTTATGAGACTCATGTTTGTTCTTCAATAATTTAATTTAAAACACCCTGTATATGATGTACCCTGTATGGCAGGTCGCTATGTTTTTCTTCTTTGACGGTGTATTTTGGTAACACGTTAATGATACACCCTGTACAACGAACTATTATGTGCTCTGATTAATGATCTGTTTTGAGACACCCTGATGTTTTTTTCTCTCAACTGCGTGTACACTTGAAGTGAGAGATGACTATTGGAGGAGATAAAAATAAAGTAAACTGAAATATGAAATAATCTATTTCACAGCACATATAGTCAATATGCTTCTGTTTCACCAAACGATGGTGGTGACCATCTACCACCTATGGTTATTCTTTGTCGACAGGCAGAATGAGGGCTTCGCGAGACCGAGACCGAGACCACGACCGGGACCGAGATCGGGACCGGGACCGAGACCGAGACCGAGACGAGACCGAGACCGAGACCGAGACCGAGACCGAGACCGAGACCGAGACCGAGACCGAGACCGAGACCGAGACCGAGACCGAGACCGAGACCGAGACCGAGACCGAGACCGAGACCGAGACCGAGACCGAGACCGAGACCGAGACCGAGACCGAGACCGAGACCGAGACCGAGACCGAGACCGAGACCGAGACCGAGACCGAGACCGGGACCGAGACCGAGACCGAGACCGAGACCGAGACCGAGACCGAGACCGAGACCGAGACCGAGACCGAGACCGAGACCGAGACCGAGACCGAGACCGAGACCGAGACCGAGACCGAGACCGAGACCGAGACCGAGACCGAGACCGAGACCGAGACCGAGACCGAGACCGAGACCGAGACCGAGACCGAGACCGAGACCGAGACCGAGACCGAGACCGAGACCGAGACCGAGACCGAGACCGAGACCGAGACCGAGACCGAGACCGAGACCGAGACCGAGACTGAGACCAAGCCCGATTCATTATCAAACAAAACCAAGTAAGAGGTGAATAGATCATGCAAAGTACTCATTTGAAATTCATTATAATTTATTATAATTTGAACCTGGATGTACTGGATATTCCATTCTCACCCAATAACCCTTCTGGAAATTTGGTAACCTCAGATTCGCCATCATAAATATGCATAATTTTCATTTGCATAGCTGCATATGTTTTTATGGAGAACGGATTTTCCACGCTATTCGAGTGTCCCAGTGGGACCTCAAATTTGTCCCAAATGAATAGCATCGTGCTTCAATAAATTTTTTCATTAAGTCATCTAATTGACATTTTTTTAAAGAGTTTTCGGTCGGATAAACGAATGTGATGACTCTTTACAACAACGGGTTGAATATCTTTATGGAAATCCTTTCATGGAAAACTTTTCAATCTCGAAAAACTTCGGTATAACTTAAGTCTTCATCATTTTCATTATATTATCATCATAAAGAAGGGTTCTGGGCCGGGAAATTGTGTGTTTGCCCCTTCTTTGGCAAGGCAATCTACTTATTTGGTGCCTTTAATTCCTCTGTGACCTGGCACCCGCATCAGCGTGACCTGATTGTTTGCTGCCAGTTGTCTCAGGGATTGTTTACAGTCCCAAGTCCCCTTAGACTCACAGGGATATGACCTCAGAGCACGTAAATATTGCCCTTGTTATTCCCAGACAGGCTAGCCGCGCCACTTTCTGCAGCTTGACTTGTGCCAAAATTTGTATTTGGCCACCATACCAGTGAGGCGTAGGCGACCATGGGTTTGATGATCGTTGTGTATTATGTGACAAAAGTGTTATAAACGTTCTTTTAGCAACAAGTATTTTGAGCACGAGCGTAGCATAGCGGAGCGAGTGGTTGATGAACGAGTTACATACTATAGTTTTTCTACGACTGCATATTGAACAAATTGTATTTTGTTAAGCTGATTTCTCCAAGGTTATCATGTCAGTTTCAGTTGACACACCAATACCTAATAGTTCCATTTTATTTTTCTGATTCCAACACCGGTGTCGCTTCTGTTGTCGTTTGTACGCTGAATTTTGTTTTAGTTAAGTGAGTGGAAAAGCTATGTTGGAATTATTTGTACATAACGTGAAAAATCTCTTAATGACAGTGGAAACCGTATCAAAATCCGTTGCTTTGTTTAGAAGAAGTAAGCGGAGAAACAACCAGACGCAGATAGCGACTTAGTTTCATACTATTAAGAGAAGAAATAAAGTTACTCAAGCCTGATATTAACTAAAATCTGCATTTCGATGCTTTTGATGTAGGTTTATTTCGAAACATGATTAAATATTCGAAAAAGCTCCAGTTCTACCTTGATGTTGAATTTTTGATTACCTACACCCCAAGTAACACTTTATACTTCAAGTAGTTTACTTTTCGAACTCGCTTCCACCTGAATTATCGATAAACTTCCAACAATCGCGTAACTGAGATAGCAGAAATTCGAAACTTCCTTACAATTCTCGAAGTTAATTTTTCTTGGAAAGAAATAAAGCGGAAACTAGACTAAGAGGCAGTGGTATTTTCGAATTTTCAGTAATATTGCTTAATGGAATTATGAAGCATACAAAAATTTCACCATTTTATTGTAAAGCATATACCAATTATAGATGAGATCGGTAGGGGAATTGTGGCGGAACTTTCCCAAGAAAAGTTCCTTATTTGAAATTGGGTTGGAAAAGCAATGTAGAGTGAAGAACCGATAGAGTTTGCTGGAAACGAGACAAGCGAATGCACCTTCAAATTGGATCAAAAATTCTCTTCTCAATTTGATTTCACAAAGTGGGATGTGGTGAAGTGATTTTCTGTCGGAAACCTCCAGATAATATAACTATAATCTAGAAAATACTCCAGAGTATAGAAAATCAATAATATACCAAACTGAATGTTCACGATGCAGAACAGAGTAAATACATACATATTTACGTAAATATAATATAAAACTAGATAATGAAAAAACTCTCTACCCAAATTGACTATGTGTACTGTGTGTACATACATACACAGATAATTTTCATTATGACAATGATTCCAAAGAGCTACCCAGTTTGAATCAACTTATATGCTTACCACGATAGTATTATATACAGTTATTTTTTTCTTTTCTAACCTTCAGTTACCGTTCAATTGCTTTGATATGGTAGGCATAACTTTGATTGCTCTATCTGTGCTATCAAAGAGTGCTTCTTGATTTTTGAGTTTTGAGTGTTATCGTTCTTTGGGTGTGCCAGGATAACTCTGATGTTGTCCAACCTATCATTGCTAGCTCATCAGCGTTTTCATTGCCCTCGATTCCACAGTGTCCTGGAACCCAAATCAAACTAAATTTGTTGTGTTCTGTGAGAAGACTGAGTTCTTCTTGGCATTCCCATACCAGTCTTGATGTCACAGGATTCATTCAGGCCCTCATGAATCCGAAAGTGATTTCAATGAATTCATAGATACATTCGCTTACAAAACGATTTTACCTACAGATATTGACATATATAAACAACTATACTCACCACAATATTATTTAAAACGAACGTTAGGGTGGCAGCTGGTCTGGAGGGTGGCGAACTGCAATTTGCTCTCAATACGTCACCGATATCGTAAAAACTTTTGTCCGTGCCGAGACTAGGCGAATCGTTCGGTAATACTGTAACAAAATAGAAAATTTATTAGATACACGAAAGTTTCGCCATCTGAACGAACTTATCGGTCGGTCGCGATAAAGTAGTTTCCGAAGGAATTCTGGATATTATTTTTTATTGCGATATGCTTCGCGGCAACCGGAACTGATATTATAGCACCGGCGATATAAAAAGTTTTGATGGGAACGCTGAAGACGTGAACGTGGAAGGAAGCATTCGATGATACCGTCGAATGGGGAATCGTTGACTGATCGAAATTGGAATATAAGATGGATTTAATGTTGGTGTTGTGTATTTCGACGATTCGGTTCACAAACAACTGTTGGACCTCGCAATAAGCCGTGTAATAATTTTTGAAGTTGAAGTGAGTAAATCACGTTACAGTAGAGTTTCTAGAAAGACTTAAAATAATATACATAAGGTTTCCTCACGTTGAATAAAATTCACGAAACTTGTACCACAACATAGGAAATAATTATTTTCTTTCATTACACACTTTTACTTATTGGCCAAGCTGTAGATAAAAATAAGAGGCTATTTTTACACAAAATGAAATATTTCGTGAATAAAAACCCCGGTTTTCGCCTCAGCAAAATTGCTTTAAGGAATTTTTTAAGAAAAGAATAGTGAAAAAAATTAAATTTTTTTTGGTTTCTTGCAAATATCCCGAAAAGTATTGAAGGAATCGTTTTACAGTCAAAAAAACCTACAAAACTGATTTTTAAGCGACATAATCGATCCATTTTTCACTGAGAAAATCCGGGAAAGCCTCGAAAAAAGACCATTTTTCAAAAATTCATAATTTGTACAAATCTGAAGATGAACAAATAATATTGCAAAAACATTAAATTTTGTGATAAAATTAATCGTGTTTTACCTTGGTGTCGAGTGTTTCGAGACATGTCGCAAAAATATTAAATTTTGTGGAAATTTCAATCGTGTTTTACCTTAGTGTCGAGTGTATCGAGACATGTCGCAAAGACATTAAATTTTGTTGAAATTTTAATCGTGTTTTACCTTAGTGTCGAGTGTATCGAGACATGTCGCAAAAACATTAAATTTTGTGGAAATTTTAATCGTGTTTTACCTTAGTGTCGAGTATCGAGACATGTCGCAAAAACATTAAATTTTGTGGAAATTTTAATTGTGTTTTACCTTAATGTCGAGTGTATCAAGACATGTCACAAAAACATTACATTTTTTGGAAATTTTAATCGTGTTTTACCTTAGTGTCGAGTGTATCGAGACATGTCGCAAAGACATTAGATTTTGTTGAAATTTTAATCGTGTTTTACCTTAGTGTCGAGTATATCAAGACATGTCGCAAAGACATTAAATTTTGTGGAAATTTGAATCGTGTTTTACCTCAGTGTCAACACTTTCAAGCGTTAAGTGGCATTTTCAAGACTTTTTCCACCTCTCAGATGAAAATCCAAATTGTATGAATTGTAGTGGTTGATTTTTACTTCCAGATGCCGTTCACAGAATTTGATTATGATGATTTCCCTTAAATCTGCGCATTTTGCAAAGCCCTTAAATTGTTCATAACGCGATATCAGTTTTTGAAATAGTGTTTGTCCAGTTTCAGATTTATAAAAATTGTGAATTTTTGAAAAATGGTCTCTCTTCTGAAGTTTTCCGGGATTTTCGTAGACGAAAATGCACCGATCCGGTCGTTCAAAAAACCATGTTGTAAAACGATTCCTTCAATAGTTTTGGGAATATTTGCAAAAAACCAAAGAAGTTGTAATTTTTTTCGCAATTTCTTGTTTAAAAAATTCCACCAAGCGATTTTGCTGGGGCGAAAACCGGGGCTTTCTTTAAATCGCATATGCCACAGTGCAATTGTCACTTTGACAGCGGCAAAAGTTAGCTTTAACTTTTACAGCTACAAATACACTAGTGGTTTTTTCACTTATTTATTTTTTTATCAATTATCGCGGTGTTGGTTGCCAAAATGAATAGTTTGACACTGATACGTTTCTGAATTTCTTATTCATTAAATTGTCCTGCCGAATTACACTTGAGGTTTGTATTGATATCGGGTAAATTTGTGTTATTCAAATTCTAAACTGTTTCCTTTAGCAATTTGACTCGAAAACTGTCAACCTAAAAACACTCCACCTTTGGTGTCGTGTTTTTAATAGTTGACAGTTATTCTCGTCGAATTGCTAGGAAACAGTTTCTCATTAACCAACCCAAAACCCGATAAAATACAAACCACTTCTGCGATTATAAGTGAAAACACTTCTATAGCTTGGTCTATTATTTGAAAATTGTGATCAAAATGAATAATAATAATAATAATTATGCACAGTATTTTCAGTTTCTGTATTGTGACCGATCGCATGCTGAAAGCACTTCGCGAGCTGTGCTTTCCTCTAGGTGGTTTGGAAAGTTTATTTGGTTGTTGGTTCGTAGGTGGAAGCAGCTGGATTAGAGAAAATGAATGAAAAGGGACAACATGTTCACAGTAAAATGGAAGCTGTATTGATAGCTTCCATTTTACTGTGAACATGTTGTCCCTTTTCATTCATTTTCTCTAATCCAGCTGCTTCCACCTACGAACCAACAACCAAATAAACTTTCCAAACCACCTAGAGGAAAGCACAGCTCGCGAAGTGCTTTCAGCATGCGATCGGTTAGCAACCGCATCACATTCGATCCAAAACAAATCAAACTCCATTATTCCAACTCCCGAAGTGCGATTCGCCCGAAGCATTTGGACGTTTGCCGCAACTCCGCGACCGATAACTTCAATTAAAGCAATGTGTTGGGCGAACTTTCCAATATAAGTTTCCAATTTATAATCCGGTCAAGTTAGCACAAAAAATAGGGGTAAAGTTCGAATAAAAATGGAAATTCGTACGAATATTCGGAACAGCATTATGAGTAAAATGTGAAAAGTCCCCATCGATCCGATATTCGCAAAAAAAAATTATTCAAGGTCAAAGTTCGCGAGTGGAGATTTTTTGCGTGTTTCAGCGAAAAATTCTGTTTTATCATAAAAATAGGTTTGGATAAAATTGTAAACAATGAAATTATAAATAAAAAGTGTGTTAACACTTTTTCTACTGAGAGTCACCGTTTCTGAGATTTGACGATTCAAAAAGTTGAAAAGTTATATTCTTCCTAATATTCCGCGATCTATTGACAACTGGTACATACTAATGAACAAAACAATCCAACTTTTCTGCAACCGCATTTCTCAATACATCATAGATGCAAAAAATTGTTTTGAGGAGCGGATGGGAGTAAAATCTGGATTGGTTCTAATGTATTGTGGATTAAGTTCCAACCCCAGTCTTTTGGGTCTAGTTGATTCCCAAGCCACTATTGAAGTTGATAATATACCTGAAATAGATGTTGATGAGCAGAACCCGAGGTTGAAAGAAGGCAACTCGTGTATAAAAAAACTTGTACAGCGGCAAATGCACCAGTGGTTTTTTAACTTATTTCGAGTTTAATGTCGAAATTTCGACTTTTATGACGAAATTCAATCACTTCGACTTTGGAAAAAAGAGCAAGTATACGACCCTCGTCACGCGGAAAATATAAAATGAGGGATTGGGTTTCTTTCGAGTTGATATGTATGAAGACAATTTTGATAGAGGATTATACGAGTATGACATACAATTTTGAATAAAACTATTTTTATCATAAAACTCACCGTTTCGCTGAAAACGCAAAAAACCCATAACTGCACACTTCAA
This sequence comes from Chrysolina haemoptera, assembly GCA_958298965.1. Classification (NCBI taxonomy): domain Eukaryota; kingdom Metazoa; phylum Arthropoda; class Insecta; order Coleoptera; family Chrysomelidae; genus Chrysolina; species Chrysolina haemoptera. Next base: position 33,121,582 of record OY282591.1, read on the forward strand.
CCTTGCATAATATTTTTTACAAATGTCGGATCGATGGGGATTTTGCACATTTCATTCATAATGGTGTTTCAAACATTCGTACAAATTTTCAGCTCTATGCGAATTTTTGTAACCTCACCCTTATTTTATGGCCTAACTTGACCGGACTATAACTTCAATTAGAGCAATGTGTTGTGCGAACTTTCCAATATAAGTTTCCAACTAACGAGTGATACTCACCGACGACCAGCATGTCCTTGGATGCGGTTTTCGTGGAGAAGAGCGGGGCATCTGTGGTCACTTCGCAGCTAAACTTTCCCGAAAGATTGAATCCGACATCCCGCAGCACCACCTGGTGTTCGTTAGAGTGTTTCAGCTGGAACGGAAGGGGTATAATAAATTGTTGGCTCATTCGAATACACGGGGATGGTTATGTTTGTTTTCGGAATTGGGAATAATAATAGAATGGTAGTTAACAATTAATGTTCATGAGTTTTATACAGGGTGTTGATTAAGTACGTCGACAAACTTCAGGAGGTGATTCTTTGAAAGTTTTCAGGACGAAAAGTTCATATAAACATATGTCTCAAACGGCTTGGTTTTCGAGATACAGGGTGATAAAAATAATTTTTTTTCATAGATTTTTTGGAAATAACTTCGACATTTTCGAAAATAAACAGTTCAAATTAGACGAGTGCCATCTAGTCAATAGTACGCATGATACAGATTGTAAACATTTTCCAGTTTAGCATAACATAAAGATATTTTGAGATGCGAATATTCTCAGCACGTCAAAATACGTTCAAGAACAGAAATTTGAAATTCGAAAAATGAAAAATAAATAAGTTCCTAAAAAATTACGTATAGCGTTAGCACAATTGGTCTATCTCTAACCGATCTCGAGTTGGTCAGCTCTAAATCAGTTTTTAGATGGTTTTTTCCCTCCATTTCTGATGAGTTTTCGACATTTTTGTTCAAAGATTCGGAATCAGCACGTCAAAATACGTCCGGTGACATGAATTTGGAATTCGAAAACTGAAAAACGAAAAATCTCAGCAAATTGAATTTTCTACCTGAAACACCTTTTTCCGGCTGAATCTCACATCTGAGTACATAAAAATCATACATTTTCGGAATGAGCATGAAATTTCACGTTTACAGTGCAAATTTCAAGTCGATGTGACGACTTAGTATTTTTCATGATTTTTAGGGGTGAACCCCTTGCAACATTTTTCGAGTAATTTTTAATTTTCATCGATTGATTCAAAATTCACTGTATATACCAATTCGGCTATTCTGAATCGATTGGCGTTAGCAGAATTTGTCTATCTCTAACCGATCTCGAGTTGGTCAGCTCTAAATAAGTTTTTGGATATTTTTTCCCGCCAAAAATATTTCTAATAAGTTTTCGACATTTTTGATAAAAAATTCGGAATCAGCACGTCAAAATACGTCCGAAGACATGAATTTGGAATTCGAAAAATGAAAAATGAAAAATCTCAGCAAATTGAATTTTCTACCTTAAACACCTTTTTCCGGCTGAATCTTATATTTGAGTACATAGAAATCATACATTTTCGGAATGAGCATGAAATTTCACGTATACAGTGCAAATTTCAAGTCGATGTGACGACTTAGTATTTTTCATGATTTTTAGGGGTAACCCTTTTTGAATAATTTTTAATTTTCATCGATTGACTCAAAGTTCACTGTATATACTAATTCGGCGATTCTGAATCGATTGGCGTTAGCAGAATTTGTCCATCTCTAATCGATTTCGAGTTGGTCAGCTCTAAATCAGTTTTTAGATGGTTTTCTTCCCGTCAAAAATATTTCTGATGAATTTTCGACATTTTAATTCGAAGATTCGAAATCAGCACGTCAAAATACGTCCGAAGACATGAATTTGGAATTCAAAAAATGAAAAATGAAAAATCTCAGCAAATTGAATTTTCTACCTTAAACACCTTTTTCCGGCTGAATCTTATCTCTGAGTACATAAAAATCATACATTTTCGGAATGAGCATGAAATTTCACGTATACAGTGTGAATTTCAAGTCGATGTGACGACTTTGTATTTTTCATGATTTTTAGGGTGCAACATTTTTCGAGTAATTTTTAATTTTCATCGATTGACTCAAAATTCACTGTATATACCAATTCGGCGATTCTGAATCGATTGGCGTTAGCAGAATTTGTCTTTCTCTAACCGATCTCGAGTTGGTCAGCTCTAAATCAGTTTTTAGATGGTTTTCTTTCCGCCAAAAATATTTATGATGAGTTTTCGACATTTTAATTCAAAGATTCGAAATCAGCACGTCAAAATACGTGCGAAGACATGAATTTGGAATTCCAAAAATGAAAAATAAAAAATCTCAGAAAATTGAATTTTCTACCGTAAACACCTTTTTCCGGCTGAATCTCATATCTGAGTACATAAAAATCAAACATTTTCGGAATGAGCATGAAATTTCACGTATACAGTGCAAATTTCAAGTCGATGTGACAACTTAGTATTTTTCATGATTTTTTTTGCAACATTTTTCGAGTAATTTTAATTTTCATCGATTGACTCAAAATTCACTTCATATGCTAATTCGGCGATTCTGAATCGATTGGCGTTAGCAGAATTTGTCTATCTCTAACCGATCTCAAATTGGTCAGCTCTAAATCAGTTTTTAGATGTTTTTTTTGCCGCCAAAAATATTTCTGATGAGTTTTCGACATTTTCTTCCAGAGAATCGGAATCAGCACGTCAAAATACGTTCGGGGACATTAATTTGAAATTCACTGATAAAAGGTCTGCAGCCTGCGCAAACCGCGTTGAAGCACTGCTAGCGGGAAGACAGGCTGTATCCTGGAGAATCAAACCAGTGCCTCCCAAAGCGATTTCTTAAAATTTCATAAAACATTTTTGACTCAAAAATAAAAATTCTTGCCATTTATAGATACATTATATTCTATACAGTGCTCATCATAAAGGTTACACCCCCTATCTTACTCGTTACTGGACTGTTTTTACGAAAATCGCCGAGACACCTCAATTTTTGATTTCTACCATACATTTTTGTATGAACAGTTCACCGCTAGTTTCATTCCTCACTAGAGGGGAACAACACTTTCGAAAAATGCATGCATGCATGAAGTGGTGAGTGATAGCTCATTTGAGAGTTTTATCCTCTATTCAACTATGCAAAGGAATTGTGATTTTCAACATTAATTCTCGAGTTATTATTGTTTCAGGGTAACGAAAATTAACGCAGCGCACTTATCCTTAGAATTAAAAATTCAGCCTTGTATAATATCGGTTTTGGTTCAAATGTAAAATGAGACTTATTTGTCATTTGCTTAGATATTAACTGCACGTTTTTGTTGGTGTTTTTGCATTATTTTCGAGATAATATAAACTGATTTGGAAAAATTATTTTGCAACAAAATAGAGCTCCTCCTCGTTTTTCAGTTGCTGTGAGAAATTATTTGAATATTGTTTATGCAGGACGATCGGGCGCCGAGGATCTGTGGAACGGTCTCCAAGATCACCAGATCTAACTCCTTTAGATTTCTTCTTGGAGTTGCTAGCCCGGATTACGGAAGATCATGCAATTATTTTACTATAAGAAACAAATAACCTTTACTCACATCAACATTCACTCCATTGAACGAAAACGTTTTTGTACTTGGATGTTCTTTCGGAGTGTACCTGTAGAACTCGAAGGTACCTCGGTACCATTTGACTGTGTACAGTGGAGAACCCTGTAGGTCATAGCTGCATCTCAGCGTGCTTGTACCACCTCTTTGCACTATCGTAGGTTCGATTTCTATTTTTACGTCTTTTAGGCAATGTATTCCTAAAACAATTGAGATATGTCAATATGACGTTATGGAACAGTTGCAAAGTATTGAAAATGTATTGAGACAAAATACAGTGTAATAACTATTTTTATGACGAATATAGGATTGAAAAAATTACTTTTTTCTACATTCATGCAAAAAGCAAAACTTTATTAAACTATATTAGGTGGAAAATGAACTACTTTATTGCACTAGTGCAAAACTGATTCGCTTTGTTCTAAACCGTCTACCTGCATAGAGCAAACTGTCTTTACTATGACCACACCTCGTGATAACATACGCGCTCACGGCTACTATGATTTTGATTTTCATAATGTAACTGTGGTTATAGAAACGTCAGTCAAAAATTAATTCTGACAATTACAGAATTGAAAGTTTCAATATGAGTATTAATAATGAAAAAAGAGATGTTAGCGATCTGTTTCAATGCAAATCGATAGTAATAATCAATTATTTAAGTTGAGCTTTTCATTTTCCAACACCTAGTGCCGTATCTTAATAAATCATTTTTTGCTTTTTGCATGAACGTAGAAAAAATGTTGTATGCAACTCGTGCAAAAATTGTTTATTTGACTCGACGTGTTGTCCAACTCGACCTGACGGCCTCGTCGGACAATTACACGTCGAGTGCAATAAACGCTTACTTTTTGTACTTGTTGCATAAATAACTATTGTCTTATTTCCACTACGACATTTTTTTTCGACCACTTTCGGTTTATCAACCCATTTTCAAGTAAGCTATAACGTAGTATCAAATAAGTTCTTCAATATATACAGCGTCCGCCAAAAACTTGGGACAATATGGTAAACTGTTATATTAATAATGTAAAAAAAATATTTTTAGTAAGAGTTGGTGCTCATCGAGAAACTTATAATGGATTATCGAAAAGTTATGTGAGGTTGTTGGTTTATGAAAATTTCTTTTCTCTACTAGCGTGCGGAAAAATCGACTTTTCCGCAATCATTTTAGTTTTGAAAGAGTCACTTTTCCGCACTAGTGCGGAAAAGATTTTCTGCACTCTTTTCAGTGCGAAAAGTTTCTCCGCACTCTTTTTAGAGCGGAAAAGTAGATTTGTTTAGTTTTTGCGGATTATACTGACATTTAAATATTGCGTCGCAGAAGGTTAAAATAGAAAGCTTACCAAGGTTGTATAGTTTAATATATATTTAAAAATGAATGTTCTTTATGCTAACTTTTGGGTGTTTTTTCCGATAGTAGAAAAAATAGTGTACCTAACACGAGCGTAAAGTGTCTTTTCCGCACGCGATTTCTGTAATCGCGTGCGGAAAAGTATAACTTTCCGCACTTGTTAGGTGAACTACTATTTCGAAAGTACTCAAGAATGAAGTACCAGAGATTTCCAGAAATTTCCACTACTTGACTTGATGATCTAACTACTTGACTTGAAATCCAGACAAGCTCAAGTCGAGTAATTATTTTTGAAATTCAAGTCGAGTCAAGTAGTTACACATCAAGTAATTGTAAATCAAGCTACATACTTGATTTTTTTCGAAAAACTATTCCCTTTGTATCAATCTGATGAACTGACAAAGTGCAATAACAATAAAAACATATGGATACAAAATAAAGAAAACTTGAATCCTATAGATTTTTGTAGATATTGAAAACAAAAAAAAAATAATAGCCACAAATAAAAAATTATTGAAGAAAAATAAGTATGGTTTAGTACTGAGTACATTATTGCTTCTGCGGGAGCCTCAGTGTTGTGAGGAATAAGAGATATAGAAAATATGGCGTCAGACCTATGCTGAAATTGCGAACATAAACAACCTCTTTCCTCTTTGAAAACAATCAGCTGTGAGTAAAGAGACTACGCATGCGCCGTTTCTAATTTATGTTATAATTATTATTATTATTAAGTTATTAGTTGAAAGTTGGCCATCTTTCTTAGTTTTAATGTTAATTTTAATTGCTTAATTTCTTGCGTGGACACCTCCATTTCATTACATTGTTTTATATTTTTAATTTTAGTTTTAAATTCATTTAATTTTAGATTTATGCTTGCATGAATTCACCTTAAGTGACTTATTTTCAATTAAGAAAGTAACAGGGTCAAAAATACCTGACTAAATCACCCGGTGTAACTAGTTCAATGTCTGCAATGAAAAATACGCAAATACGAAGAGTCTTATGCAAATTCCATAAATTCATTCAAAAGGACGATGAAAAACATCAGCTCGTAATTATCATCTTTTCCATAAGTATGCCGAGACTTGTAGATTTTATATTTTTTCTTCGTTACTTTTGGGCAAACTTTCCGAGTTCACCCTTATCAAACAAACCCTCCGGAGGAAATCACGTTATCATTTCTTAATGAAGAATCGGTCGGAATGAAAGAGACATCTTTATTTATAATGGTGCTCCGAAATTATGATTGATTTTAATAATTCCGGAAAAAACTCTCGGAGAGGGGAAATTTCGAGGGAAATTTGATGGACCCTCGGCGAGCAAGCAAACCAATCAATCGGTTGCTTGCGTTTGCAGTGTTTGTATTTGCGGATAATTTTACCGAGCGAAATTTTCCGTGATGTTTTTACGAGTGGGGAAAATTATTTTTCTTGGGAACGATAATTTAATTTTAAAAAGGTAGAGCAATCATGTCCTAGGAATATCAAATGAGGAAACTCTTTTCATGGGGTTTAGATGAATATTCGTGCTCCTTTCTGATAGAGTTCTTTCAGTTCAATCTTTTTGGAAAATATCAAATTAAAGTACGTTCTTGAAACTCGTATGATAAGCTATAAGCTGAGTTCATTTTGAGCTCGTATTTCAAGAGGACCAAAAAAATTACACTTTCAACTCAGTATGGTGACTAGGTTGAAAAGCCGTGTTGGTATCACATACAACTCCTTCACACTTTGGATATCTGATATAAACTATTTTTGACAAATTCACATTGTTGGAGAGAGTGCTTTCGTTAGAATTCCGAGAGTTCTATCATCTGCCGACAGCTGTTTCGAAATGTTTCTCACTCATCAGGAAGGCTATATGGAATCTCTAAAAATCAGAACGAATGCACTAACACCAGCGTCGATGGGGGTGGTACAACTGTACTTTCTTCGGTAAAGAACGCTGTAGTACTAGCTAGACCCCAATTCATAATCAACTCTGGCATACATATCGGAAACTTTTCATCTGGAATATAGACAGAAATCTACGCGAGCAACAAGGAACGCACTGATATGATAATACCACATAAATAAGAGAGTCGCACTACCGCGCGCCTCTCCTGTTACCTCGCCCGACGAATTATTGGTATTGGTAAGTATGGATGGTGACTGATGCGCTGCGACCTGATTAGATCTATTGTGCCCCATCTTCTTATGCTATCACAAGGTGTTCTTGTTTACAGCAGCCCTTCAAGCCTCAATTCCTTCAGGAATTTTAGGATTTTGAGGGGGTCTACTTGTGGTATTTCTCCCACAGTCAGCTGGTGTGATCCCAGTATATTCAATCTTTTACGATGTACAGCGTAAGACTCCATTAATATATGGTGGGGTGTGTACCCCACAGAATCTGCAGGTGCTGTCCTCCTTTAAGCCTAGCTTTCTCAGGTGTTCTTCGGGTCTGCAATGCCCCGTTAGAAATCCCGTGATTGTCTTTAGACTAGTTTTGCTGAGGGTTAATCAGTGTCTTCGATCTTGCTCGGTTCAAATTGTCGAGAAGATCTTTGGCCTGCCTCAGCTGTGGAAGTCTTAGCCAGCATGTTGCTCTCATTGCTTCTTCAGCTTTATTGAGTTCTTCTCGGTAGTAAGATTTTCCAAATCCGCAGGATGGTTCTGGTCCGATCAGTGGCATTGCTGCGCCTTTCCGTGGCATTGCCCTCCACTCCGACGTGTCCCGAAACCCAGAGGAGGGTCACCTTGTTGTTCCTGCCTAGATCATTAAGTTTGTCTAGGCATTCCCAAACCATCTTTGAGTTGATGTTAGAAGAGCTCAACGCTTTTATGGCTGCTTGACTATTGGAGAGGATCACGATTTCTTTGTTCCGGTATTTCCCGTTGAGGTTGAACTGAATGCACGTGAATTTCTGCTTGAAAAATGCTGGGGAACTGGCCCATGGGTTCCGAGTATTTGGTGTGAGGCCTAAAGACTCCTGCTCCAGTTTCCTCGGGAGTTTTGGACCCGTCCATGTACCATGTTATGGTATTCTTGCCCAGTGCTCGAATGGATCCGCTCGAAAAAAATTCTTGAAACTGAATTTCCTGGTAATTTCGTCAGTTGGGAGATCGACAAGGTGTGCACAGTGGAGGTTGAGCTCCTTACACCGTGTGCTGTCCCTATTAGTCCGACTTTAGCCAACCTGAGGTTGGTTTCCCAAGCAGTTCTTTTCACCATGATATGGAGAGGAGTGAGGTCTAGAATGACCTCTATTTTTGCTGTTCGGGTCGAACGCAATGATATGATTATACCACACAAATAGGAGAGACGCACTACCGTGCGCCTCTCCTGTTACTTCGCCCGACGAATTAACAGCTCACGTCGATATCCCTTCCTCGAGCGAGTAGAGGAGAAATTGTAATGAAGATGAAGTGGTGCTGCAGGTTTTTCCGGTTTTTTCAGCAGCTGAAAACGCAAATGCGCCACTGGAATCAATCAAGTCGCCCCGGAGCGCCTATTAATTTTTGTTGCTGTTTTATATTTTGTATTACTTTCCATTAATTTTCAATAAATTGACTTATAAGATCTTGGCTCCATTTTTTTCATCAACGCCCAATGATAAATTGGAATTCATCGAGTAAATTTTTGATAACGATTTTAACTTCTAAGCAGAACTTACGCAGAATAATAGCTAATTTGTAATTAAAATACCGAGTCATCTCGTACAAAAACTTGTCAATCCTCGCTATCATCTCCATCAAGCGCCCTTATCGGAGTAATATATATTCCGTCTCCCTTCTCCCCGTTTCGTTTTTATATCAAACGCGAAGGAGTTAACTCAACTTCCCCATAACTCCTCGCAAAAACTCATACGCTTTTTTGCCGCAGGATTCAGAAGTAAATTTATGTTACTTTCGGACGATCAATACGAAAATCCCTTTCACATTTTTTCTCGGTTTGTTCAGAGTCGCAAATAGGAAAGGAATCGCACTAATAAAAACAACATACAAACAAGAAGATATATGGGACGAATTGAAAAGTTTTATTTCTCCGTCCTCCGAAAGATGTTTGCGATGGATTCTATGGATATTTCATCCGAAGAAAGGGGCAATCGGTGGTTTAGCTCAAAGGGACAATTTTGTTATTTTCATTTGGGCTATCGGTTTTCTATAAAGAGTGATCCAGCGTTGAACCGCCAAACGTTCAATATCGGAAAATGAGATTTTTTCTTCATATCAGCATATGTTACAACTTGCTTTGTTTTCAAGATGCAGGTTATCAAAGTTCTTAAAAAAATCAGTTTTTATCCATTGCTCAAAAACCTTTCGGCTAATTCTGATTAAACTTGGGATGCTCATTTGCGGTAATAATATTTTTCAATGCACTCAGAATGAATATAATTTATGAAAAACTTTGACACCATTCATCTCGAAAACGAAGCAATTTAGGCCACGTGCTCATATGGAGAATAAATCTTATTTTCACTTAGAAATCAGATAATTAACGTTTGGCGGTACAACCCTGTATAATAATGTCTTCTTTCAAATCTCATTTGGAATGAGATGTTACCCAAATTTAGAATTGTTTGGTTTTCTTAGTTTTTTTTTCTGAAATGACCGAGGCTTTTGCAGTCAGTGCACAATTTAGAGTTTTTTTTTATTATTTCAGTACGTTAAATTATACGATATGATACGATATGATCCCTGGAAGCCAAACCACTTTTTCTCTTCATTATATATTATGTATATTGACTGAGGCTATAAAAGAAAATTAAAATGGTGTATAATATCAAAGTTGTGTTTTTTCGAAAGCATCGCTATATTTTGTTACATTTTTGAAAGAGTCAGCACAAAATAATACGATTTCATTTAAGGTACTATGTTCTCAACTATAACCGTTCTCGAAATTAAATAATATTGAAATCTATAGAAATTATCTTTTCAAAATTTGACCATGCTTCAAAAAGGTTTTTAACTATCGATTTCGGTACAATACGTTTCTCAACATTATATAAGAACGTTCGAAAATCATTGACGCTGTCTTCATGTGGAACATATTTTTTTTTTCGTTTAAAACTATACAAATAGATTTTTGATCTTGAAAAGTATATGATTCATCGGAAAAACAACTCAACAAGGTGAAAAACAATTCGCTTTTCCACAAAAATTATTCCTAGTAATTTCTTATGAAAAGCGCTCGTTTTCTTAGACAACGTGATTGAACGCCGACATCAAATTTCAGGTTCACCCTTACCCGCCGCTGAAAGTTCTGGTGAAGCCGATTATTTGATTGGTCATAACTCTACTGAAAATGATCGGAGAAGGAAAAGGAAAAAGTTGATATCGTTTCTGAAGAGTCCTACCTTCTCATGCAAATATAATATGCGAGTATTTTAGTACCTAAAATGTGTTTTGTAGCACTTCACTTTCATATCAACTAAAATATCCATGACTTTCGGATCCTCCGTAAATATCGAAGAAGGGTTATGTAAAGTGGGACAAAACACATTTTAGGTACTCAGATACTCACATGTTATATTTGCATGAGGAAGTAGAAGTCTTCAGGAACGATATTCACTTTTTCTTTTCCTTCTGCTATAATTTTTAGCAAAGTTATGACAAATCTAATTTTCGGCCCTGCCTGAACCCGCCACTGCAAGTTCAGTTACCGCGAGCATGAAATGTGACGTCGGAGTTAAACCACGTTTTCTGAGAAAATGAGCGTATTTCATGAGGTATTACTAAAAATCATTCTTGTGGAGAATGGAATTATCTCTCAACCTATCGTAATTTTTTTTCTAATAATACATAATGTCGAGATGTCATGTGCCGAGTTTCAGAGTGCTACAATTCATTCTTCACTTTTTGCTCGAGTTTGTCTGTCGTTACTAGATTAACGCCATTTATACTCACCTCAATCATTGCAAGCTCTGATGTGGCGTCCTACTATAAGCGAAAGTATCGATCGTTTCCTCATATCCGAACGTTTCGAGTCAATTTCAACATATTATAGCTCCATGTAATACAGACATTGACGTGATACATTATCATAATTCAAAATCCATAAGCTGGATTCAAATATCCCTAGGCTCAAACCGCCAACCACACATGCTTTGTGTCAGTTTAGTGCGTTACAAAGCCATGAAACACAAAGTTACGATATCGATTCCTGCGGATTATGCAAATTCAATCAGCTAGTTTTCTGTTCGTGTTCCAAATACACACAATGTTTGGTAACAGTAAGAATCCTCTCAATATTTCGAGAATGATTCAGATAATCTTTCCATGAGGATGAAGGAAAACAAACACTGGACTATAGGGAGAGACGTCAAAGTTGGGTATCGCAGAGCACTATTTAACGCAACACCACCAAATTCAGTGGGAATATGTCAAAATGACACATAGGAAATAACATTGGTTAAAAAGAAAATTAAAAGAATCCGTATATATTGAAGCCAAAAATGCCTCCAGTTCTGAGGGTAGGAGAAAATGATGTATGATAATAATGATAATCATAGTTATCCGTATTTTTTTAAAGTTATTATAAATCCCTCAGTTTTCGACTTCCCTGTTTTCTTATTCGCTTCAATTTCGAAGACACCCCGTATAGCTGCGGGACGATCTAAGTCTCCGCAGCTTCAAACTCAGCTTTTTGGTAATTCCAGATATAATGGATCCTCCAATAATTGGGGAACTACTGAGTGCAGAAAACTGTTGATGGTTCGCAGATGGTTCGAAAATACCCTCAGGTGCTGGGGCGAGTGTTTACAGTTGTGGACCTAGGACCTGACCATATTCCAGGCGGAAATTTATGCCATTGACTAAAACTAACTTGGTAAAGCGTCTTTTAATGTACTTGGCTCGTATGGATTAACGTCCAAGTTTTTTTTTCTTGGATGCTGTACCTTTGCCTCTTGGGCTTTTTGCAGCATCCACTCCGTAGCTCTAGTTCCCTGTACCAGGCACCATTTTTGTTTTGCGGAAATGCGCTGTTGCCAAGTTGACCTCTTCGGATTACTGGAAATTTGATATGAAAAAAACAATTGAACGTTGCCATGGGGACCCCCAACTAATTCTAGTGGTACTATTTCTGTTTTGCGGAAATGCGCTGTTGTCAAGTGTCAATTGCGAGCGAAAAACTAATTTATGTATTCTCGACTGACTCGCAAGCTAGGTTAGCTTGCTCAGGTTGGGTTTGTGTGTCAATTACGAGCGAAAAACTAATTCATGCATTCTCGACTGACTCGCAAGCTAGGTTAGCTTGCTCAGGTTAGGTTTGTGTGTCGATTGCGAACGAAAAACTAATTCATGCATTCTCGACTGACTCGCAAGCTAGGTTAGCTCGCTCAGGTTAGGTTTGTGTGTCAATTGCGTGCGAAAAACTAATCCATGCATTCTCGACTGACTCGCAAGCTATGTTAGGTTTGTGTGTCAGTTGCGAGCGAAAAACTAATTCATGCATTCTCGACTGACTCGCAAGCTAGGTTAGCTTAGTCAGGTTAGGTTTGTGTGTCAATTGCGAGCGAAAAACTAATTCATGCATTCTCGACTGACTCGCAAGCTAGGTTCGCTCGCTCAGGTTATGTTTGTGTGTCAATTGCGAGCGAAAAACTAATTCATGCATTCTCGACTGACTCGCAAGCTAGGTTAGCTTGTTCAGGTTAGGTTTGTGTGTCAATTGCGTGCGAAAAACTAATTCATGCATTCTCGACTGACTCGCAAGCTAGGTTCGCTCGCTCAGGTTATGTTTGTGTGTCAATTGCGAGCGAAAAACTAATTCATGCATTCTCGACTGAATCGCAAGCTAGGTTAGCTTGCTCAGGTTATGTTTGTGTGTCAATTGCGAGCGAAAAACTAATTCATGCATTCTCGACTGACTCGCAAGCTAGGTTAGCTTGCTCAGGTTAGGTTTGTGTGTCAATTGCGAGCGAAAAACTAATTCATGCATTCTCGACTGACTCGCAAGCTAGGTTCGCTCGCTCAGGTTATGTTTGTGTGTCAATTGCGAGCGAAAAACTAATTCATGCATTCTCGACTGACTCGCAAGCTAGGTTAGCTTGTTCAGGTTAGGTTTGTGTGTCAATTGCGAGCGAAAAACTAATTCATGCATTCTCGACTGACTCGCAAGCTAGGTTAGCTTGTTCAGGTTAGGTTTGTGTGTCAATTGCGAGCGAAAAACTAATTCATGCATTCTCGACTGACTCGCAAGCTAGGTTAGCTTGCTCAGGTTAGGTTTGTGTGTCAATTGCGAGCGAAAAACTAATTCATGCATTCTCGACTGACTCGCAAGCTAGGTTCGCTCGCTCAGGTTATGTTTGTGTGTCAATTGCGAGCGAAAAACTAATTCATGCATTCTCGACTGACTCGCAAGCTAGGTTAGCTCGCTCAGGTTAGGTTTGTGTGTCAATTGCGAGCGAAAAACGAATTCATGCATTCTCCACTGACTCGCAAGCTAGGTTAGCTCGTTAAGGTTAGGTTTGTGTGTCAATTGCGAGCGAAAAACTAATTCATGCATTCTCGACTGACTCGCAAGCTAGGTTAGCTTGTTCAGGTTAGGTTTGTGTGTCAATTGCTAGCAGATTTCCAGTAAACCAAATTTTTACCTATACCCATTATACCCTACCGCGAATATGTGAATGCTAAATTTGTAGTTATGAATCTGAATGAGAAATATTACTTATAATAACAATGTAGACTTACTTTTTAACTGAACTGAATACTGATTAATAACAAAAAAAATGGGAAACTTAACACATCGTATTCTAAAATATAACAATCATTCTATTCTTATTCTCAGCATTGTAATTTTTCTCCTCCACTGGCTGACTGAAAGTGAATGTATAGTGAAACGAATGGATTCATCGAAAACTCTCGAATCACCGAGCAGAATTAAATATCACAGGTTTCATTCTATTCTGCCGAACAAAACGAATGTACCCCATAACTCCTTCCCACTCCCCTGCAAATCTGTTGCTGCACCAAAAGTTGATTTCCTCTTTTCAAACTCCCGATAATCGGTCCATCCGTCGGCCCCATTTTTCAGGCGGCACACACCGACCTGAAAAAACGCAGCGTTACAACTAACTGATCGAGGACGGAGCTGGGCATAAATTTCCGACGAAATTACATCACGTTCAGATGTCAAAAGCACATTAATTCACAGCTATTTGAAATACTGGTGTGGAATATTAGTACAGTTGGTGTAGATATTTCGTGCACAATTTTCCGGCATTGGAATTTCCTTTCAAGAACTGTTAGTACAGGTCCCATATCTAGGGCGGGGGCGCAAAAGGGTACAAGTCCAAATTTGTTCAAAATGTGTTAACTGCGCCCATTGACAAAGTTGTTTACTCTCATATGGTCACATTGATATAGCTTCATCTACACGGTAACATGAGAAATAATTTGGTATAAGTCCAACTTGCAATTTCTGACAGGTCCGCATGGTACAAGTCCACTTATATCGTTTGAGCCGGTCTAGTTTCCTAAAATCTATCTATTGATCATGTACATGTGATTGAAAACAAAAGGTTGACGTGCTGATTCCAAATCTTTCAACAATAATGTCAAAACTCATCAAAAATATTTTTGTAGACAAAAAAAACATCTAAAAAGTGAACTGAACTAGAGCTGAACAACTCGACAACGGTTATAGATAGATAAATTCTGCGAACGCCAATCGATTCAGAATGGTGTAATTAGTATGTATCCTGAATTTCGAGTCAATCGAAATAAATTAAAAATAACTCGAAAAAGTTGCAAGGGGTTTATCCGTAAAAATCATGATAAATACTATGTCATCACATCGACTTGAAATTTGCACTTTATACGTAAAATTTCATGCTTGTTCCGAAAATGTATGATTTTCATGTGCTCAGATATAAGATTTAGCCGGAGAAGAGTGTTTATGGTAGAAAATCCAATTTTCTGAGATTTTTAATTGTTCATATTTCGAATTTCAAATGTATGTCCTCGAACGTATTTTGACGTGCTGATTCCGAAGTTTTCAACAAAAATGTTGAAAACTCATCAGAAATATTTTTGGCGGTAAAAAAACATCTAAATACTGATTTGGAGCTGAGCAACTCGAGAACGGTTAGAGATAGACAAATTCTACGAACGCCAATCGATTCAAAATGGTCGAATTAGTATATATTGCATTTTCGAGTCAATCGAAAAAATAAAAAATTACTCGAAAAAAGTTGCAAGGGGTTCACCCCTAAAAATCATGAAAAATACAAAGTCGTCACATCGACTTGAAATTCAGACTGTATACGTGAAATTTTATGCTCATTTCAAAAATGAGTGATTTTTATGTACTCAGATGTAAGATTTAGCCGGAAAAGGGTTTTTAAAGTAGAAAATCCAATTTTCTGGGATTTTTGATTATTCATTATTCGAATATCAAATTTCTGTCCTAGAACGTATTTTGACGTGCTGATTCCGAAATTTTCAACAAAAATGTCGAAAACTCATCAGAAATATTTTTGGCGGTAAAAAAACACCTAAATACTGATTTGGAGCTGAGCAACTCGAGAACGGTTAGAGATAGACAAATTCTACGAACGCCAATCGATTCAAAATGGTCGAATTAGTAAATTTTGTATATTTCGAGTCAATCGAAAAAATAAAAAAATACTCGAAAAAAGTTGCAAGGGGTTCACCCCTAAAAATCATGAAAAATACAAAGTCGTCACATCGACTTGAAATTCACACTGTATACGTGAAATTTTATGCTCATTCCGAAAATGTGTGATTTTTATGTACTCAGATGTAAGATTTAGCCGGAAAAGGGTTTTTAAAGTAGAAAATCCAATTTTCTGAGATTTTTGATTATTCATTATTCGAATATCAAATTTCTGTCCTAGAACGTATTTTGACGTGCTGATTCCGAAATTTTCAACAAAAATGTCGAAAATTCATCAGAAATATTTTTGGCGGTAAAAAAACACCTAAATACTGATTTGGAGCTGAGCAACTCGAGAACGGTTAGAGATAGACAAATTCTACGAACGCCAATCGATTCAAAATGGTCGAATTAGTAAATTTTGTATATTTCGAGTCAATCGAAAAAATAAAAAAATACTCGAAAAAAGTTGCAAGAGGTTCACCCCTAAAAATCATGAAAAATACAAAGTCGTCACATCGACTTGAAATTCACACTGTATACGTGAAATTTTATGCTCATTCCGAAAATGTGTGATTTTTATGTACTCAGATGTAAGATTTAGCCGGAAAAGGGTTTTTAAAGTAGAAAATCCAATTTTCTGAGATTTTTGATTATTCATTATTCGAATATCAAATTTCTGTCCTAGAACGTATTTTGACGTGCTGATTCCGAAATTTTCAACAAAAATGTCGAAAACTCATCAGAAATATTTTTGGCGGTAAAAAAACCTCTAAAAACTGATTTGGAGCTGAGCAACTCGAGAACGGTTAGAGATAGACAAATTCTGCGAACGCCAATCGATTCAAAATGGTCAAATTAGTAAATTTTGTATATTTCGAGTCAATCAAAAAAATAAAAAAATACTCGAAAAAAGTTGCAAGGGGTTCACCCCTAAAAATCATGAAAAATACAAAGTCGTCACATCGACTTGAAATTCACACTGTATACGTGAAATTTTATGCTCATTCCGAAAATGTGTGATTTTTATGTACTCAGATGTGAGATTTAGCCGGAAAAGGGTTTTTAAAGTAGAAAATCCAATTTTCTGAGATTTTTGATTATTCATTATTCGAATATCAAATTTCTGTCCTAGAACGTATTTTGACGTGCTGATTCCGAAATTTTCAACAAAAATGTCGAAAACTCATCAGAAATATTTTTGGCGGTAAAAAAACACCTAAATACTGATTTGGAGCTGAGCAACTCGAGAACGGTTAGAGATAGACAAATTCTACGAACGCCAATCGATTCAAAATGGTCGAATTAGTAAATTTTGTATATTTCGAGTCAATCAAAAAAATAAAAAAATACTCGAAAAAAGTTGCAAGGGGTTCACCCCTAAAAATCATGAAAAATACAAAGTCGTCACATCGACTTGAAATTCACACTGTATACGTGAAATTTTATGCTCATTCCGAACATGTGTGATTTTTATGTACTCAGATGTAAGATTTAGCCGGAAAAGGGTTTTTAAAGTAGAAAATCCAATTTTCTGAGATTTTTGATTATTCATTATTCGAATATCAAATTTCTGTCCTAGAACGTATTTTGACGTGCTGATTCTGAAATTTTCAACAAAAATGTCGAAAACTCATCAGAAATATTTTTGGCGGTAAAAAAATACCTAAATACTGATTTGGAGCTGAGCAACTCGAGAACGGTTAGAGATAGACAAATTCTACGAACGCCAATCGATTCAAAATAGTCGAATTAGTAAATTTTGTATATTTCGAGTCAATCGAAAAAATAAAAAAATACTCGAAAAAAGTTGCAAGGGGTTCACCCCTAAAAATCATGAAAAATACAAAGTCGTCACATCGACTTGAAATTCACACTGTATACGTGAAATTTTATGCTCATTCCGAAAATGTGTGATTTTTTTGTACTCAGATGTAAGATTTAGCCGGAAAAGGGTTTTTAAAGTAGAAAATCCAATTTTCTGAGATTTTTGATTATTCATTATTCGAATATCAAATTTCTGTCCTAGAACGTATTTTGACGTGCTGATTCCGAAATTTTCAACAAAAATGTCGAAAACTCATCAGAAATATTTTTGGCGGTAAAAAAACACCTAAATACTGATTTGGAGCTGAGCAACTCGAGAACGGTTAGAGATAGACAAATTCTACGAACGCCAATCGATTCAAAATGGTCGAATTAGTAAATTTTGTATATTTCGAGTCAATCGAAAAAATAAAAAAATACTCGAAAAAAGTTGCAAGGGGTTCACCCCTAAAAATCATGAAAAATACAAAGTCGTCACATCGACTTGAAATTCACACTGTATACGTGAAATTTTATGCTCATTCCGAAAATGTGTGATTTTTATGTACTCAGATGTAAGATTTAGCCGGAAAAGGGTTTTTAAAGTAGAAAATCCAATTTTCTGAGATTTTTGATTATTCATTATTCGAATATCAAATTTCTGTCCTAGAACGTATTTTGACGTGCTGATTCCGAAATTTTCAACAAAAATGTCGAAAACTCATCAGAAATATTTTTGGCGGTAAAAAAAAACATCTAAAAACTGATTTGGAGCTGAGCAACTCGAGAACGGTTAGAGATAGACAAATTCTGCGAACGCCAATCGATTCAGAATGGCCGAATTAGTATATACTGAGAATTTGAAGAGAAATAATCAACAGACAAAAAAGTCGATTGTATAATACGGCAGACGAAACCTGCTGTTTCCAATCACATGTAAGTACGTGATCAATATCATACAAGTCTTGGTCTTGGTCTTGAGAAGGTCTTGGTCTCGGTCTCGGTCTTGGTCTTGGTTACGTATCAAGACCAAGACAAGACCAAGATTAGTTTCTCGGTCTCGCAAAGCTCTAAATAGGTGTGAGCCAAGTCAATCTGCAGCATAGTCGGGATGCATCAGCTGAATTTCTGCGAATCCTGACGAAACGCCTTGCAGATTCAATACTGATACAGGAACCTTCGAAGACATTTCAAGGATTGGAAGAGATCTATTCTACTAAATGCTCTGGGGAAAATTGTGGATAGTCATCTGGTGGAAGTTGTACTAAATAGGCATCCCTTTGAGGACAATCGACATGCATACCGCAGTGGAACGTCCACAGAAACTGCCATTCATGCGGTAGTGTATAGGGTAGAGAAGGCACTCCATTTTAGGAAATGGGCTGTCGGAGTCTTCTTCGACATGGAGGCTGCCTTTGAGAACGCGCGACCAGACGTCACCTGCATCGCGTGGGGAACTCTTCACACGCTGACCAGCTGGGTAAGCAAGGTACCTGTAGCTCCCATTAATTTTGGGGTCTGGTCATGGAATATAATAATAATAATAATTACTAAGAACTGAAATGAAAGGACTAGATAGAAGGAGGGATTATTGTGTCATGTTAAACACAAGCATGTGGGTATTGTTTGTTAAAAAAATGGTTGTTGAAATTGTTTTTTCCGTTAACCAGCTGTCGCCCCCTTACGAACGGCAGCCCTCAAAAGTCGAAACTTGTGCGAGCCTAGGATTAACGAGGATTAAGTGCGATTCCTAGCACTTTATCGGGTCATCAGAATAAAAATCTGTAGCCGATAGGATTGGAACCCACCCGACAAGCAGCACCTGACTCTCTAAGGCAAAGTATGGATTTTGAAACCGTAACACTGGGCGGAGCAAAAAACTAGGCTAGGCTTGAAAAGGCTTAGAAATCTTGAAAATAGCTTGACACCACGCCAAGCTTACATTCGTAAATTTTAAGCCAAGCCAAGCTTTTTCTTTCTGATTGTATGACTTTCAAGCCCAAGCGAAACTTTTATGTTTCCTTTGAGATATCTGACTTGGGGAAAACCGAAACCCAATCAAACCTATCAGCTAGGCAAAGTGGTGCTATATATTTCTGTAAAAATTGATACGCTGGGGCCGTTTTCTGTTGCAATGGATGCCGATAGAAACACTTCACTCTTGGGTGACATTTTTTTTATAACTCTAAAATTTTGTAATACTGAACTGGTTGTTTCTCAAATTATTCGAGTATGCTTAGATAAATTAGATTGGCCACTTTACAGTATGTGTTTCACAAAACAAGTACAAACCATCCGACTTCCGTCTCTTCATATTTCTGTCGCAAGAACTAATATCCATTACAGAATATCCTGTGAAATTGCACGATCTCGACACAGAGCCTAAGACAGCCCGGTCTTAATTCCCGTTTTTCCCTTGTAATTTATGGATGCGACCCAAGTCTGCAAACTTAACGCTTGATTAGTGCTACATTATTAAATGTTATTAGCGGAAAATCTCCATTTCCTGAGTAAGCCTCATCCGAGCCAGTTATTTGCATATGAAAATTTCAAGTGGCCAGTTTAGTTGTGTCTGTTTTGCTTGAATTAGCTTAATAGCCAGGGGACAGTGCGGAATGCTAATTTACTCAAAAGCGAGGCTGCAAGGCAACAAAGTCAGGCCCGAAACAAGAGAATTAGGATTACGTATAATGCAGCCGCAACGAATAAGGGCCATAAGGGCTTACCGGTTACCGTAGCGGTGGGATGATTTATGGCGTGGCAGAAATTTCTGCGGATATTAAAAAAGTCCGCTGACATTGTGGATGTGGGTCCAAAATAACACGGTGCGCTAGCCTAGGGCTGGATTGATTCCTTACGCAGGATATCAATATTTCTTCAAAAGACCTTTCATACGAAATTTTACTTTCGTTTAAAGAATCCAGTGAATATTTTCGTTGATACTCTCCAACATGAGAAGTTTGTCATCATCATCATATATGCGTTTAATTTTCATTTTTAGTGTCTATAGGAATACCAGAAATTCAGGTGTTTCTATTAACATAGAAATTCTATAGGATTTAAGACAAATCAAATTGCTTTCCAATTATTCATTCCATAGGAATTCCAAAACCGACATTTATTTTATCAAATTGACAAATATGAAAGGAATGCTTTTAAAAGGCTACTGCAGTAATTACAAATGTGTACATTAATTTAATCTCCATGGGACTGTATTTAATTTCCATTTGTAAATTTATAATCTTTCAAAAAACTGATACTTTGCGAAATCTCATTATGACTGTGTATGAAACTTTTAAAATATACACTTCGCAACGTTCTGGGTAATTATTAGTGATGTGCGTGTTTTCGGACATTAAGCACTCGCAATCAATTACTGGTGCCCCACAGAAATCGTTCATTTCATTGAAGCAAGGTTCGCTTTTTTCGCATCTAATCCCCAATACAATTTTGTCGACGAAAATCTATTTCGCTTTGCAAAGTTCCTCAGGAAGATTGAAAGTATTGGAAAGCAGGCTCTTCAGAAGCAATTATACACACCAAGGATGGAAATGATGGAAATATAGGAGGAAAAGAAAAAGTGCATATCGTTTTCGAATACTTCTACTTCCTCATGAAAATATAACATGTAAGTATCTGAGTACCTAAAGTGTGTTTTGATAACCCTTACCGTCAGCATACCAATGGTCCCAATGTTGCATGAACTCCAAATTTCGTTTTGTTGTGAAAAAAATAATTCGGTCATTTCCAGGGCCACTGTCAAAATGTGAAAATTGTAAACACATGTCTATATAGAAAGAAAGCTAAGAAAATTTCCTACAAGATGATGTTATCGTTTTCTTGCCTATCATTTCGTTTTTGGATGTTATAGGTGGTTGTGTGTGCTAGGATACCGGAAAGTGGCGCGCCTTTTATATTTTTCGTATTTTTCGACCATAAGGAGACACATTCGTTAAACACATGTCGGTATAGAAAGAAAGATTAGAAAATTTCCTACAAGATGATGTTATCGTTTTCTTGCCTATCAGTTCAATTTGAGAGAGGTGCGCCACTTTCCGGTATCCTAGCACACACAACCCCCTATAACATCTAAAATTGAACTACTAGGCAAGAAAACGATAACATCATCTTGTAGAAAATTTTCTTAGCTTTCTTTCTATATAGACATGTGTTTAACGAATTTGTCTCCTTATGGTCGAAAAATACGAAAAATGTAAAAGGTTCGGAATGTTCCGGTATCCTAGCACACACAACCACAAAAATGAAATGATAGGTAAATGAAACGATAACATCATCTTGTTAGAAATTTTCTAAGCTTTCTTTCTATACCGACATGTGTTTAACGAATGTGTCTCCTTATGGTAGAAAAATACGAAAAATATAAAAGGTGCGCCACGTTCCGGTATCCTAGCACACACAACCACCTATAACATCTAAAAAAGAACTGATAGGCAAGGAAACAATACCATCATCTTGTAGGAAATTTTCTAAGCTTTCTTTCTATACAGACATGTGCTTAACGAATGTATCTCCTTATGGTCGAAAAATACCAAAAATGTAAATGAAAGTGGCGCACCTTTTACATTTTTTGTATTTTTCGTTAAACACATGTATATATAGAAAGAAAGCTAAAGAAATGTATATTTGTCTTCCATGATTTCATGTTTATCATGGTTCCAACTACTAGCATATCAAGTCTGGTGGTGCTACAATCGATGTTTGTCTCAAAACCCCATCGTACTGGATTAAAGTCAAATATTTATTATTTCACATGATGCTATATCAGACTTCTTACTCAACCAGACTGAAAGTACACTCAGACTAAATTAATTCCGTGTTCTCTCATTTCAGCTGATGTTTTCGATATTAGTTTATTTCTTGAAAAAATAAGCACAAGTACGCTTGCTCGTGTTTCTTTGTGCATATTTTTCACGAAACTTGAAACTGCAACGGGTAATCCAATTAGCCTGTTTCGGGAAATAAAGACAGCCGAGCACTTTATTCCGTTTCACTGTCGAGGAATTGCATCAACTTCAGCTGAAACAAAGACGTCTTTCTCGAGGATTAATTGTTCGCTCGTGACGCTCGGATGCCCCAGGACGAAGATCAGTTTCGAAGTATTTTTTCAATTGGGTTATACTGATTGGCTGAGTTTGTATGGGTGAGTTGGAGCTCTGTGTAATGAGTGTTGTGTTCGCTCTCCTTCTGATATCAATTTCAAACGTTGAGGGGTAATTCATAAACTCTTTCGATGAGTTTTGAATTTTTGGTATGATGCTAAGGCAACATTTTTGGTTTGTTGAGAAAGTTTTCGAAAAATGTAGGCTTCAATTAATTGTTTGAATCTATTGACTTCACTGTGGCTTCAGTGAAGTCTAACAGCTTCTGATAGGGATGCAAATTCTTTCTTGAAAGCATTACCAAGCAATAAAAATTCTATTTTCTTTTTTCCTGTTTGCAAAGATGAGGTCCTTGATGCAATAAACTCTTTGAAAAACACCAGCTGCTATGACTATCATAATTTGAACAGTTTAATCATAAAGAACATAAAACATATCATTGCTGACCCACTTACACATTTATTCAATTTATGCTTCCATAGGGGAGTCTTTCCTGAATTTAAAAAAAAAGCAAATTGATACTGATCTCCAAAAAAGGCAACGTTGATCTACCAGAAAATCATCGACCAATTTCAATAATTTCTGTTACAGGCAAGACTTCCGAAATTATCATCGTATCATCGTATTTTGACACTAACAATTACATTAACGATCAACAATTTGGATTCAGAAAAAACCGCTCCACAATTCAAGATGTCCGTAAACTGGTCACGGACATAGTCGAGGGCTTTGAAAGTGGTAAACAAACTGCAGTAACGCTATGCGACCTAAGCAAAGCCTTCTACTGTGTCCCACATCGAGGGTAACTCGATAAGCTCGAGCTCTATGGTATAAGAGGGACAGCCCATTCATTTTTTGAGTCATATATATGTAGAAGAACCCAATACGTATTACACAATAACCATTGGTGTATAAATATGTATCTTCGGGAGTGCCCCAAGGATCAGTTCTTGGGCCACTTCTGTTTTTAATCTTCATAAACGATATTTTCTATCACATAAAACCAACTCAGTGCGTCTTGTTAGCAGACGACATCGAGCCTTTATTCAGCAAAAAAAAGCAGTTAGGGTGATCGCTAAAGCTGCTTACAGAAAATCCTGTAAACCGTTATTCAGGAATTGGAAATCTTGACACTTCCTGCACTGTATATGTACTTCTGATTGAAATACATAACCATATCCATTGCTACAACAGACACAAAGACCTGCACAGTTATCCCACCAGAAATAACTCTCAGCTCATCAACCCTAGATTTTGTCTCAGTACGTCATTAAAAAACGCAATTAATTTGAATATATATAATAACGTTTCCGAATCAATGAAAGAGCTCAGCTCATATAAATCACCTATCGTAGTTGCTCCCTCAGGAATTTTACAACTTTAACCCTTTGCGTTCGTTCTTTGAGTTATTTTCAACAAAAAACTTACTGCTGCTAACCGAGTGACAGCCGTGGTCAAAAAAGCTAACAATCGTACCTATCTACTTAACAAATGTTTCGTCCATCCTGGTAAAAGACTCTTCGGTAAACTTAATAAAACATATATTCGCCCCCACCTGGAATATGTTGTCCAGATCTGGTCCCCTCACTTGGTGAAAGACATCTAACTCATTGAGAGGGTCCAACGCAATGCCACCAGGATGGTAAGGGGATGCAACCAACTATCCTATGACCAACGACTATCTCAGCTCAATCTACCCAATCTGGGCGACAGACGCACCAGAGGAGATGCGATTTTAACCCACCGAATACTGCATGATGACTTTTCAGTAGATCTCGCGAGCCTATTTCTACTTCAAGATGATAATAGGTAGCGTGGATATCCTATGAAATTGAGGTAGAAATCCTTTCGAATAACTGTACGTCAAAAATATTTCACAAACAGAATCTTCACGAAGTGGAATACTCTACCTCCATATGTCGTGACAGCCCCAATTACAATCAGTTTCAGGAACCGTTATGAGTCTTTTGCTTCCTTTCATCTTATATAAAATCATTTCATTTGTAAACTCATAAACTCATATTTTACTGGGCACAATAGGCTATGCCTCTGCCCTTGTATTTGAATAAATAAATACATAAATAAATAGTCCGTTAATGAATCTATGACACGACCTCTTATACCATTATCATTTAGCCTTTCTATGACAATAGGGGGTGACATGGTATCGAAAGTTTTGGCCAAGTCAAGAAAGACTGCAGAAAATGCATCACTGAGGAGTACGTGGCGTTGTCTAATATTCAATGAGGTTATACTCAGAGGACAGGGCGTAGTGAATGAAAGGATTTTCCTTTTTTTACGAGATGAAGACGTATGATACTGATGCCATCGATCATCAGCACCATCATTTATACTTTTATATCACAATGTTCATACTCATCACCCAACTGCAAATAGTCATTCATTCCGCATCGAGATCTCTTACGCCCAGCCGTAATTCAGCACGAAACCGCTGCACAATTTCTATATTTCATCCTGGATGAAATATGTCTTCCTATTGCAATTAATAAATTTTCCTGTTTATTCTCTTATCGACCCTGGCCCGAAATTTATTGGAGCTCGTTAACAAGATAAACGATTCTCCACAATAAATAAGGACTAAATACCTTGGGTATTTTTGTCGAGGGATGAATTGTTGATTTTGCGATCCACCGCGCTGAAAACGAATCAGACTGGAAAGCAGATTCTTTTGTCAGTAGATCTGGTAAGTTTTTATGAGTACAACCAACTGACAGCATACCCATTGAATTATTCAATAATAATAATAAAGGTCTTTATTTTCTTCAACTAAATAAAAATAAACAATTCAACGAATAACAGGTGGGTTTAACACTCCAGGTTGAAAGAAAAATGCCGAAGATCAGGTGACAGCACTGTGTGGTGGCAGATAGCACTGTCTCTGTTTTTCATTAAATACAATATAAGGGCCAGGTAGCTCAGTGGTTGAGACTGTCGCGTTCAAAACCATTGACTTCTGGTCGGGTAGGTCCTAACCCTAACGACTACAGATTCTTATCTGATGGCCCGAGAAAGTGCTCGGAATCGCACGTTGAAAGGCAAGACCTTGGCAATCCTTGGCTCGCATGAGTTTCGACTTTTTAGGGCTGCCGTTCGTAACAATTTTGACAATTTTGACAATTTTTTCAGCAATATTCAAGTAACAACAAACAGCTCCATTCATCACTCTTCACATTCAATGCCACACTCAAAACTCAAAAAGAAATATTTTTTCCACCAATAATCAAGAACCCGAAACATCCTTAACACACATGAAAGAGTGCTCTCCGACTTTTCGCATTACCAGTGTAAATTCAATTCTCCAAACTCCGGTCTTCGTAATACGTGTCTCTTGGGCGGATTTTCCGATATCGCCGTGAAAACTCCTGCGGAGAGGTGAAACCTACTGGGGTTTCATTTCACATGCTTTCGTTGCTACAAGAAAGACGCGTGAACTCGACAGCCGAAACAAAATATTTTACGCGAGTCATTTCAGCCATAACAATTTTTGTGTCTGGTATGACATGTATTTTTTGGGAGAATGTTAGAGTATCATTTAAAGGTTAAAGAGGTTTCTCTATCGCTCCAGAACGAATGAGAAAATAAATTATTCTCACCTTAAATTGGTATGTACAAAATATCTCTTAAATGAATAATAGTTCTTGGAGTTGAGTTTCAATCCGGAATTTCTCAGTCGCAGGAATACCTTCTCCAGGTTTTTTACACGGTCCTCGAATGAATTGCCGGCTTCAATCATTCCGTCGAGATATACTAGACACGTTCCATGAGAGTCCTTTCAGAACAGTCTTCATCAATCTTTCAAATGTGGCTGGGGCATTACAGAATCCGAATGGCAAAATTTTGCACTACCACAAGCCTGAGCCGATTGTAAAAACTGTCTCTTCTTCATACTTTCGAGACAGTTCCACCTGCCAATATCCGCTCTCCAACTGTAGGTTCGAGAACCTGCTAACGTGTCGTCTGTTCTTCGAAGAAGGTAACTGTACAAATGATTTTCGTCCTGTTCAGGCTGTTTGCAGCGTTCCGCGTGCTTGCAATCACCCAAAACACAGGTTTTGGCGGGTCCACATTGCTCGCGAGCAGCACGAACGAACACAACAAGCGCAACGAACGCAGCGAGCATCACGAATGTACCGAAAATCTTGTTCGTCGTGTTTATGATATTTGCAGCGTTCCGCGTGCTTGCAGTCATCCAAAACACATGTTTCGACTGTTCCGTCCGGGAGCGGTGCATCAAAGGAATTCAGCTGGCGAGCAAGTTGACGGCGATTTTGTGATTTCCTTGTTTTTACTGTTCACATTCCGTCAAGTGGAGCATTGTAAAGTGCAATATGGAGTGGACTGAAGACAACATTAGCCTTACGAAACATTATCCTGTTTTGTGAGATCCACAACATAAATTTTATGAACCGAATAACAAAAAAAAAAAAACTATGCGTGGATGGATATCAGGAGGAAATTTTCAAAAACAATGATTTAACTCTGTTTTGAGGATTTTTTTCAATACGGAGGTAATTTTCAGGATAAATATTGTGATACAAAATCTGAAATGGGATAGATATACTTTCTCAACTCATCTGGATAATACAGTAATGAGAAAATTTCCAAAAATGATGAATTAACCCTGATTTTTTTTTCAAACGGGGTTAGTTTCCATGGCGAGTATCGTGATACAAAATCTGAAATGGGGTAGACAAGCTTTCACAGCTTGTTCTGAATATGGATTGAAAAAGAAATTTCAAGAAATGGTCTTATATCTCATCATGTATATAATTGTTACGGCCACTGAGAAATGTTACCTTATTTTTCATCAAAATCACTATCAACATATGTTTGTGTGTAAATTGCCCTTCATCATCTCCTCCTCATGATGACAATGTAGAGAGTTCCAACCGCAATACAAATTCGTTACATTTCGAAGAAGTAACCTATGATACCTTTGGTCATATACTATCAATTCTTTTCTAGCGCGACGACCGTTTCTTTTTGTTATTTTTTTCCTGCTCTCTCTGTTTAATGATAGTTAGCGTACTGGCAGCCGCTGTTTCGTCATCTCTGTCAGAACCGCAAGAGCACAAACACGGAACTCCAATGTGACTTTGCTTCCGAATAGAACTAGATCTTGACAAATAGTACACACACAAGAAGCAAGAGCATAAGTGCGATCGCGAGCACGACCGTAAGCACGAGCGAAAGAACGAGCGAGAGCACAAGCGAGAGCACGAGCGAAAGCACGAGTGAGAACACGAGCGTGTACATGAGCGAGAGCACGAGCGAAAGCACGAGCGAAAGCACGACCGTGAGCACGAGCGTGTACATGAGCGAGAGCACGAGCGAAAGCACGAGCGAAAGCACGACCGTGTACATGAGCGAGAGCACGAGCGAAAGCACGAGCGAAAGCACGAGCGAAAGCACGAGCGAAAGCACGACCGTGAGCACGAGCGTGTACATGAGTGAGAGCACGAGCGAAAGCACGACCGTGTACATGAGCGAGAGCACGAGCGAAAGCACGAGCGAAAGCACGACCGTGTACATGAGCGAGAGCACGAGCGAAAGCACGAGCGAAAGCACGACCGTGAGCACGAGCGTGTACATGAGCGAGAGCACGAGCGAAAGAACGAGCGAAAGCACGACCGTATACATGAGCGAGAGCACGAGCAAAAGCACGAGCGAGAGCACGAGCGAAACCACGAGCGATCGCACGAGCACGAACAGGAGCAATGTGGACGTACCTTAACAATCAATGATGGAGATATGAAATCAATAGGTCATAATGAGTAGTGCTGTTTCCGTTCATCTAACAAAACTGAAAAATTGAATATCATCGTAACAGGAATCTGACAGAGACTGTAACGACCTCTGAAATGATTTATGGAAACATACCCCTTGCCATTTAGTGAGCCACTATGTACACATAAGTGATTTTCCGGTCCAAACTAAAGAGGAAAAAGATTCTGTCATTCAAACTCAACACCATATTCATTATCATATCCCCCACTGTCCACCCTTCGTGTAACCAATCCGTAAGGGTGAAACAGATATTCTCAACCACTTGGTCCATTCCGAAGTGGTGTATGTGATCGAAACCGATGGCACTGCATATAATTTGCATATGGGATCAATTCGCCGAATTAATTGATTTCGAATGGAAATTAATTCGCTTTCGACACTGACATTGTTCAACACTCTGTTTGTTCTTGAATGGACTGGCGACCAGGGAAAATTGCATTGCGGTGAAAATTTGATTATTTTCCGACCGAGGAACTATTTGGGATAGATTATGTAGTGAATTCGTTGCAAATTGAACGGAATACTGAATGGTGTTTGTTTCTGCATACACTGCTGTTGTTAATAATTGGGAAATTAGAGCGTACAAATGTAGATTTAATTCCAAGCGGACTTGGAGTGGTTGGTGCTGAGTCGGTGTCTTTGGTTCTATGTTCTGAACAGATTATCTCTGAATGTACCACTTTCATTTTGTAAATGAATGATATATCCAGACATGATATACCTTTAAAAGGCTTGATGAAATGGGTCTATTGTGAGAACAGCAATATATCAATGCGAATCATCCTAAACTGAACAAAAGAATATCAAGAGCTGTAAAAAGCAAAATATAAACTTAAAATAGTCGGCAAAAGAAATTAAATAGACAAAATGACATTTGTGAAATTAATCGAAAATTGTCAAATATCGATAGCCTGTTTTCTACAAACCGACATTCAGAAACTGATCATAGAAATCTGGAAAAAATGTCAGTGCTCGAGATAAACAAATGAGGACTGTGGCAAAATATGCGATATATTTTTTGCTACTATTTTCCGTTATTGTACTCATGAGATCCGGTAGGAACTCTGCACGGAAATTCACAGATGTAACTTAACGTTCGTCGTGGTATTAGCCAGGAAAGTAGTTGTTTTCTGATGGAATTTCCATCCAATTTTTCCTATTGTATAGGATTATTGCGATTTTGGAGGAATTAGGTGGAAACTCTAAAAAGATTAAGGTCCCAGTGTTTTGCAATCAAAATAACAAAAAGAACTTTATTATATCAAATGTTCAAAATGTTGTTCATTATTTTGTAAACAGTAATACAGTCTGTTCTCAAACTCATTTCTAACTTCCCGAAAAACTTCTACCTGAATTTCTCTCCACGTAGCTTTTATCCTTCTCTTCAAATCTTCCAAATCTCAAAGTTGTGTTTTATAAAAAACCGATTTCATATGTCCGCATAAGAAGAAATCTCGAGGCGCCAAGTCGGGTGATCTTGGTGGCCAATCAATTGCTCCTCTTCGACCAATCCATCTACCAGGAAATCTATCATTTAGCCACTGTCTAACTTGAAGAACACTCATTATTGAAGGTAATATTTTTGCAAAATATTCTGTTTGACATGTATCAGATCCGATTCACAAAATTCAATCCTTCTGTCGAAATCGTCGTCAAAAAGTTGCTGGAGAATCTTTCTTTTGTATGGGTGTGATTTATTTAATTTGAGTTCTTTTCTTACTGTTTCGTGAGACATTCCCACTTCGTATGCCATACTACGAAGTGAAGTGGTCGGTTCCGCAGCGAATGAGCCTAGAACTTATATTTGTGCGGCTTCATCCAAAATGCGTAGATTACTTGTTTTTTTATTAGCAACGGAACCAGTTTCATTAAACTTAGCCACCAATTCCAAGACATATTTTTTATGATTTGAATTATTATTCGGATATCTTTCATTAAACATTGCTGCCGTTTTTCTAGCGCATCTTTGAATTTCCCTATAAATGACTTGACTAGGGCAGGGTGTGGAAAAAATTCGAAAGTTTCCTCTAACGAGCTATCTTTACTTTTGTTGGCCAGTGGCCACCATGATCACCGTATTTGGTGCCTCTATATTTCTTTCTATAGGTGCATCTTAGATCGGTTGTATGTAAAATAAAACTTCGAGATTTGGAAGATTTGAAGAGAGAGAAGAATAAAAGCTGAGAATAGAGAAATTCAGGTAGAAGTTTTTCATAGCGTTGAAGAAGAGTTTGATAGCATACTTTATTACTGTTAAGTAATGGTCGAAATCTCGAAAATTTTATGAAATGATTTTTTTTTGTTATTTTGTTTATGTTTGATTGCAAATACGTGTTACCTAATACTGACAAAAATAGCTGGAAAAAAACAAAATATTTTCCGTAAAATAAAACAGAATATTACTTTACTGAATTATCACCAAATCTAGTAATTTCACTGCAAAAACTTATTTTTGTCATGTAATATTGTACTTTTCTGTCATTTATTATGTTTTTCTAATTTCACCATGTAAAAAATATCAGTTCGTAACTGAATAATCTTAAGTATTACTTTAAATTCACCATGCAAGTTTCAGTTCCACTGCGTTTTCTCTCTGGAACATTGTGAATGTACAACAAATTGGTAAAATTCAGTAACCTATTCCTAAATAAACTCGCGACGTCTACGCCTGTGCATGAGGGGGAACCGGGAAGAATGCATAACGCTACCGATTATAACCTCAATTCGCAATTGCCGGTATTTCAATGGCTGCGGTCTGTTTATAGTGGATGCGTGGATATTTTCTTTATAGTGAAACATTTTTAGAGTTTTCACCTGATTTCTCCAAAAGCACTGGAAATAAATAGTTCCTTTCTGGAAAACACTTTAATTGAGTTCAATTTCAAATCAGTTTCAATGAATCCCAAAAAAAGATCTACTACTAATCCACACCCTTTTTATCATGGAAGCAAACCTGCTCCTCATCGCTAACGAATATGAAGGAGCCTTTTATGACATTGTATACGGAATTAACGACGGCACTTAAAGTCCGGACTTCCATTCCGGGGTAAACTTAGTGCACCTGTTATCTACGATTATAGTTATTTACGTGAGTATGCAGTACGACGACCCTGCAGTAAAACGCTGTAGGTGTGCATCTGAGAGATTTATGCAACGTTTTGAATAACGCCCGTTTTATTTACTCAGCTGTAGCGTAAGGTAATAGAATGTTACAGCTAGGGTTGAATTGCGGTTTTATGAGAATACCAATTTCGGATTGTTGGGGGTTGCACGCGCAAACCGCGATATGTTGGGGTGGATGTGGGGAGTTGAGGAGTGTCTGGAAATTACTGAGGTCAGGTGAGTCACAACCACTGTCGTGTCATTAATGGAATAGAAATAATGAAAACATTCGTCAGTAAATACCAGAGACACTTCTGCTTCGGCAGATCGTTCATATTCGCAAGCAGGCGAATGACTACCACTAGATTAGGGTAAACTACGACGAAACGAAAATCATACAGTATGCTCTTCCATCAAAAGGAGTGGAAACCTCTGTATGTGTAGGAAAGCGCCGCCCCTAGACATAGACTCAGTATTTCTCAGTTCCTTCTCTTTAATCAAAAGTGATACGGAAGCTGATGATTCAAAATAAGTTCCAGCGTTCCACTTAATAGAAAATTGCAACAAATATAACTTTTCGAAAACGCAATTTTGTTTTTTAGGACGAATCTCTTTTGATCCATAGGTTTCAATCAACGATCGATTAACGAATATTCGTCGTGTACTTACTGAAGATGACAGATCACGTAAATAGTTATAAACAGCGTGGGATTCATGGGATCATAGAAATAAAACATCGACAGTTCGTAGGCAGAGAGTTGAAACATAGGCAACGAATTTGAATACTCCCTTCAGAAGAGATTGGATCAGTAGAATTGCGGGTTGAAAAGAGCTTAGCACGTCTGGGTACAATATCTTTCATCCTCAAACGAATGGTCTGCGGTGAATTGGGATCTTATGCTGGCCTCACTATTTATTTTTATTATTATTGCTGGTGGGGCTGGCTATTAGCCGAAGTGCACGTAGTTCGGTGCAAAACTTCTCTGCTACACGCCGAAGATTCTCATGCGAGCCAGGCTCCGCATTCAAACACCATGTTTCTTCTCCTTTCACAGAACCTGCATAATGTGGAGTCTTGGTGTATCCCCAGCATAAGCAGTTGTTTCTTCAGGCGGCAGTGAGGAACCTGCTAGGAGTTCTACTACCTTTCTGAGCCAGTAACGGCTGAGTTCGAGAAGATACCTCGGGAGCCGTTCGGTTGGCCCATCTTTTCGCGAGTGTCGCTGAAGGCATTCTCCATAGAAGGTTGCTGATGGTTCTCAACCAATTTCTTCGAGTCCTGCTAAAGATCACAATCGGCATTGAACAGGCTAGTTTTGGTCCTAGATTTGAAGCTGCCTCCGCTTTTGCTATGTCATCTGCGCTTCTATTCCTCTGGCTTCCTATGGAAGGTTGCTGATAGTTCTCAACCAATTTCTTCGAGTCCTGCTAAAGATCACAATCGGCATTGAACAGGCTAGTTTTGGTCCTAGATTTGAAGCTGCCTCCGCTTTTGCTATGGCATCTATGCTTTCATTTCTCCGGCTTCCTCTGTGACCTGGTACCCAGACAAATCATTCTTGTTCTGTGTGCCTAGGTTGCTGAGGTTTTTGTGAGTTTACCAAACTAGTTTGTGAGAAATCCTTCGTGATTGCTGGGACTTCATTGCCACCTGACTGTCCGAGAGAGTGACTGGGTTGGTTTCTAGGACCCTCCCTTATAGAACCTATCTCGTATGAGCCATAACCCCCGTCTCTCGCAGCATATTCACCCTCTCCACATTACATTATTGGTATGACCTTTGATGTGACTTCCCCATCTTGTACGATGGTGGTATTATGCCGCCAAAGAAGTAGATTGGAGTCATCTGGAGGTTTCTATGCTCGTCTTCACTACAATATGCAAATGTCGTTGGGGAAGGTTCAAAATTACATCTAGGATAATTGTAGATGTGCATCAGTGATTCCAAGCATGGTCTTTCTTTGTTAACTAGCCAGCTTTCCTCTGGTTATCACTTGTTCAGCCTTTGGCCATAACAGCAGGACTAGGGTTCTAGGTTCGCTTCGAGTCTAGGTTCAACCCTAGATATTTTGTCTCTTCTGATATCTGTAGGCTTTAACCAAAGTTTAGAAGAATCCGGTTCGTCTTCAGGTTTCTTCTCCTGGTGAAAGGAATAATCGTGTTTTTTCGTGGGTTGACCCTGAGGTTTTTTCCCATGTACCATGTCTGTTCGTCTATGAGAGGTGATTATATTTCTCATCAACCATTATGACGATATCGTACTTTTTCTCTTGATTAAAAATGTGAAACTGTCTCGCTTTCATACGTATTTTATGGACCGTTTAATCAAAAGCACGCTTCGAACAAAAAAGGTTTACAAATCATTAACATTAACAGGAATTACCGTCGAAAATTCAGTTTTTACAGTTCCTTGAATTCAACAGGATACATTTTTCGTATGAACCCAAAGGATGAAAGTACCATGAGTCTCATGTATATTTCTGGTATTTCACAAATATGAAAAATAATTGCACAATAAGACCTTTCCTTGCTGCCCACTTCTCAAAAATGTATCACGTTATTACCAAAAAAATAAATCGCCAAGTCATTTCAACGAAACGCCATCGCCAAATATCCTCGAGTCCGAGAAACTCCAATAACCGATACGTTTGTTCTTCAAAGCACCCGTAGTGTCTTCCAAAGTAATATTATCTTTTCTATATTTCTCTAGGAGTCGTTTTATAGCGCGGAATGGTGAGAAGTTCTGGACAGTCATGTTTATTTTATGTTTAGTGCTCATATATGCTGCAGTTTATCCAAGAATTACAGCCAAATTTTATATCTTCTAATACGGACGAATGGAGGGTTTATTTGTGGAGCATTTGCATATTAGGAGATGCCCCAGTGGGTATTTGGAATGAGTGGTTGTGAGGAGTTGAGGTTTTTTGTTTGGTTCTAATACATAAACATGACGCAGTGAAACGTATACCATATTATTATGTTTGTAGCAAGAGAGAAGGGGTATCTCACAACATTTTGTGGTGACAAGAGAGAGTTATACGATTACTGATATGATTATAATATTTACTAATTGTTTCACATCATCTGAAGATTGCTAGCGAAAAATATTGAAATACAAAAGTTTTTATTTATTTTGACAGAAAATAAAAAAAAGGATAATTGTTCAGGGTTGATGAAAATGCATGAAACGATACAATATATTTTTTAACGAATGTCCAGGATATTTAAAATTTTATGAAAACAAAAGTTATGCCAGGAGAAAAAGAGCGAAAACAAGTTTTCATAAATAAAATTTTTTTTTTGGAACTCTATTTAGTAAGATGAATGAATGAATGATGAATGAATATGTTCATTTAGGAAATCCTAATATACATACAATAATAATACAGTGTTACAGTAATAATAATAATACTAATAATAATAATAATGAATCAATAAACAACAATAATAGATCCATAAATAAATAATGTTACTAACTAATAACTAGATGCTCAAACTGTTCACCATTTACCTCCTGACAGTAATGAACTCGCTGAACAAAATTTTGCAGTGAATATAAAAGCATGTGAGGAGAAATGGTAAAAATGCCTTATACTTTCTTGCAACTCTTCGATATTTGGCGGCCTATTTTTGTACACTACATTTTTCATGTGACCCCATAGAACATAGAAAAAAGTCAAGTGGGGTCATATCGGGATACCTAGCTGGCCATCCAATTGCTCCCCTGCGTCCAATCTATTTATCAGGAAAAATTTCATCTAGATATCCGTACCACACGTCCAAAATGTGGATTCGAGCCCTCTGGATTTTCCACCACATTTAAAATGACATTCAAAGATTTTCTTCATTTGTAACGCTTACTGGTCTTCCACTTTTTGATCGATCTTTGACACCTCCAGTTTCATGAAAACGCTGCAATGTTTTTGAAACGGTGATTTAGATTTCCCGATTAAAAATTTCCACTACTTGGTCACAACTTCGTCTTCTATCACCGTATCCTATGATCATTAAAATTTCAATACGCTCAGTTAAACGTGCCATTTTTGCGCGAAAATTATTTAAACTAAATGTATTTTTGACATGTGTTTCCAAGATCATCACTGTTAGACAAAAGAACGATGCGGCGTTGTTATGGAGCTGGAAACTTTCAAAGGTTACTTGATGGACTATGAACTTGATGGACTGAAACAATTTTAGATCGACAGGTATGAGCGTTTTTTTAAATTGTTAACACAATTCTTGTTTCGTGCAAAGTTGGCCACCCTGTATAAATAAAAGCTTGGTTTTGAAAGGATTCTTTACGTTTATTTTGATAATAAGAAACATGCAAGGTGCCTCTTGAGTTGGTACTAAATCACATCTGAAGGGATTTTCTACCAACTTTACTTATTTCTTTAGTCCTTATATTATGTATGGGCTATCTCATGCGGTTCTAATAATTTTTATAAAGGATTTTCCTCAAAAATTTTATACATGCCTTCACATAGACAACAACCTAAAATAAATTCGGATAATCGGATCTCCCTTTGTAATTTGATCATCAACCAGATAATCACTTCCATAAAAACCCTGAAGCTGCCATGACAAAAAAACAGACAAGAAATCCCCATTCTTTGCGACCCTGTAAACACACGAACACCCCGAGGGCAAATTCATTATACATCCCTTTTGTGTTGTATCCAACGAAACTTGCTGCTACTATTAAATTAATGAGTCACATTTTCATATTAATTCTAGAGTTTTCCTTTGTGTTTTCGCGCTATATGAATCGCATTGCATGTTTGCTTCTGACAAATGGACTTGCGGAATTTGTTATCCGCGCAGAATGATGTCGGAAGTTCTGCACAAAAATCTCATCAATTTGGCTCGATTTGTCTCTAATGAATCATAAAGAGAGGCGATATTGCTTGGGCCTTGAATGAGAAAGACTTGTTTTTAGGAACTCGTTTTGGCAATGATATTTCTGATATTAACAGCGAAGAGTGAAATACAAGTAACCTCAGGAATACTGAAGTCCTCAAGGATATTAATCGATAAAAATGTCATCTATTTCATTGAAATTTCATCAATTTGGCTCGATCTGTCTCTAATGAATCATAATAATCTCATAATTATCCAGTACGATTGGGTTTTGAGACGAGGATCGATTGTAGTTAGAACCATACTCACATGTTAAATTTTCATAAGGACGTACAAGTCTTCAGGAACGATATTCACAAATTCTCAGTGCACACTAATTCGGCTATTACCGCCAAAAATATTTCTGATGAGTTTTAGATATTTTTGTTCAAAAATTCGGAATCAGCACGTCAGAATACGTTCGAGGACAAAAATTTGAATTACGAAAAATGAAAAATGAAAAATCTCAGAAAATTGGATTTTTTACCTTAAACACCCTATTCCGGCTAAATCTCATATCTGAGCACATAAAAATCATAAATTTTCGGAATGAGCATGAAATTTTACGTATACAGTGCAAATTTCAAGTCGATGTGACGACTTACTATTTTTCATGATTTTTAGGGGTGAACCCCTTGCAACTTTTTCGAATAATTTTTAATTTACTGCGATTGACTCGAAATTGACGATTCATACTAACTTGACCATCCTGAATCGATTGGCGTTTGCAGAATTTGTCTATCTCTAACCGTTCTCGAGTTGGTCAGCTCTAAATCAGTTTTTATATGTTTTTTTTGCCGCCAAAGATATTTCTGATGAGTTTTCGACATTTTCGTTCAAAGATTCGGAATCAGCACATCAAAATGCGTTTAAAGACAAAAATTTGAATTTCGAAAAATGAAAAATAAATAAGTTAAAAAAATTATGGATGATGATATTGAATTCGACTTTTTTGTCCGTTGATTTTTTGGGTTCAAATTCACAATACATACTAATTCGACAATTCTGAATCGATTGGCGTTCAAAAAATTTGTCTATTTCCAACCGTTCTCGAGTTGGTCAGGTCCAAATCAATTTTTAGATGGTTTTTTGCCGCCAAAAATATTTCTGATAAGTTTTCGACATTTAAGTTCAAAGATTCGGAATCAGCACGTCAAAATACGTACGAAGACAAAAATATGAAATTTAAAAAATCAAAAATAAAAAATCTCAGAAAATTGGATTTTTTACCTTAAACACCCTTTTCCGGCTAAAAGTTATATCTGAGCACATAAAAATCATACATTTTCGGAATGAGCATGAAATTTTACGTATACAGTGCAAATTTCGAGTCGATGTGACGATTTAGTATTTTTCATGATTTTTAGGGGTGAACCCCTTGCAACTTTTTCGAATAATTTTTAATTTACTGCGATTGACTCGAAATTGACGATTCATACTAACTTGACCATCCTGAATCGATTGGCGTTTGCAGAATTTGTCTATCTCTAACCGTTCTCGAGTTGGTCAGCTCTAAATCAGTTTTTATATGTTTTTTTTGCCGCCAAAGATATTTCTGATGAGTTTTCGACATTTTCGTTCAAAGATTCGGAATCAACACATCAAAATGCGTTTAAAGACAAAAATTTGAATTTCGAAAAATGAAAAATAAATAAGTTAAAAAAATTATGGATGATGATATTGAATTCGACTTTTTTGTCCGTTGATTTTTTGGGTTCAAATTCACAATACATACTAATTCGACAATTCTGAATCGATTGGCATTCAAAAAATTTGTCTATTTCCAACCGTTCTCGAGTTGGTCAGGTCCAAATCAATTTTTAGATGGTTTTTTGCCGCCAAAAATATTTCTGATAAGTTTTCGACATTTGAGTTCAAAGATTCGGAATCAGCACGTCAAAATACGTACGAAGACAAAAATATGAAATTTAAAAAATCAAAAATAAAAAATCTCAGAAAATTGGATTTTTTACCTTAAACACCCTTTTCCGGCTAAATGTTATATCTGAGCACATAAAAATCATACATTTTCGGAATGAGCATGAAATTTTACGTATACAGTGCAAATTTCGAGTCGATGTGACGATTTAGTATTTTTCATGATTTTTAGGGGTGAACCCCTTGCAACTTTTTTGATTAATTTTCAATTTATTTTGATTGACTCGAAATCAACCATTCATACTGATTCGACCATCCTGAATCGATTGGCGTTTGCAGAATTTGTCTATCTCTAACCGTTCTCGAGTTGGTCAGCTCTAAATCAGTTTTTAAATGTTTTTTTTGCCGCCAAAAATATTTCTGATAAGTTTTCGGTATTTTCGTTCAAAAATTGGGAATCAGCACGTCAAAATACGTTGGAACCCAGAAATTTTAAATTTGAAAAATTGAAAAATGAAAAATTTCAAAAAATTATTAATGATGATATATTCGACTTTTTTGTCCGTTGATGCCTTCCATTCAAAATCTCAATATATAATGTGTTGGCCATTTTGAATCGATTGGCGTTTGCAGAATTTGTCTATCTCTAACCGTTCTTGAGTTGGTCAGCTCTAAATCAGTTTTTAAATGTTTTTTTTGCTGCCAAAAATATTTCTGATAAGTTTTCGGCATTTTCGTTCATAAATTGGGAATCAGCACGTCAAAATACGTTAGAACTCAGAAATTTTAAATTTGAAAAATTGAAAAATAAAAAATTTCAAAAAATTATTTATGATGATATATTCGACTCTTTTGTCCGTTGATGCCTTCCGTTCAAAATCTCAGTATATAATGTTTTGGCCATTTTGAATCGATTGGCGTTTGCAGAATTTGTCTATCTCTAACCGTTCTCGAGTTGGTCAGCTCTAAATCAGTTTTTAAATGCCCCCTCCACTACTACCTTAGCACGACTCGGCGACGAATTTTCACTCGAAGCGCTGTGTTCAGAAGCATTTTTAACAATGTTCTTCAAACTTATGGAAAAATGTGAGATAGACAAATTGTAGTTTTTAACCTCAACTTCAAAATGCCGCTTTAAAAATTCAAATCGGACCATTTCCCGTAATATGACGCATCATGCAAAATATGGCTGTAATTTTTTTAAAACCCGATTGTAGGAAAACTATTGAAGCGACAATTTCCACCTTTCGGGAGCTCAACGTACATGATATTAGCTACCATTTCCCGAAAAATTATTTCTTAATATTGAAAATTGAGGGAGATACGAATTTTTGAAAAAAGGCCTTTTTTCAAGAGTTTTTCCGGCTTTTCTCGGCGAAAAATGGTCGTATCGGGATTTTCCAAAAATCATTTTGTAGGTTTTTCCATTCTCTACAAACAGTCTTTTATGAGTAAAGCCATTCGTCCAGTACTTTTTGAGATATTTACAAAAAACCAAAAAAAGGACCCTTTTTTTTAATAATCATTGTTTAAACAATTGCACAAAAAAAATTTTGAGTTGCAATTTGGATTTTAGTTATTTATAAAGTATCCTCGAAGTTATGGCGCAAGTCGCTTACTATTAGAAATAATTTGCAAAACAGGCTTTATTTTTGTTATATTGGTTGGACTAATTGTCAAATAAAGCTCAACTATATTTTCATCGCCCATTAACGAGCTCTGGAATGTCACGCTTGAAGAATTTCAATCTTCCGGTCCTAATATCAGCTTCTATTTTATTTACTTTTTCCAATTTACGTCTCACTCTCATTGGCCCATTAGCTGTCCTCTTTAATTGAATACGCCAGCAACACGTCATTAAGGCCGGAATTGTCACTTAAAAGGCTGCGCGGAGCAATTAAAAGTACAATCAGAGAAACGACAATTAATTTATGGCAGAATGGATTATTTTAATTTGATTTGTGATTCAGCACAATTACATACTAATGAAACAAGGTGTAACTTTTTTTTAATAGCCTGCTAGAATTTTCGACTTGAACAGTGGGAGGTAGAGAATGGAAGAGTTTGGGGCCTATATAATTAAAACTATTTTGCCATATTGTTTTAGATCCAATTTCCCCTTCTTTTATTTTGTTTCGTTTCAATTTTTTGTCTTTATATCAAAACACTACCTAATTTTTGAACCTGTATTTGTTGTACACACATGACTTGCCTCTTACAACAAGTTTTCAGGAGTTATACCACGAGTGATTGAATTTTCGCGATAAGTCTGTCGATTTATTTCTGAACAACAAAACAATTCAGTTGAGTTCAGAAATAAAAGACAGAGTTATGAGATAAATCGTATCACGTTCCTTCATTAATATAAATACGAACAATGTATGACAGTCATAAACAAATTATTAAAATCGTCAATATTTTAATGTTTCGTTTCATAATTTCATTTGAATTTGTAGTGAATCGACTCATTCTGACATATCCAGCTATATTTATTATTGATCGAACTGTCAAACGTATTCATTTCGTCATGGTTACGTCACTGAAAATACCGAAGCTGATCATCCAATCAGAATTGAAAGACAGCTGGTGTTATCAGTAGTCATACTATAAGTCCTTCAAAATAATCAGGTTATACATCGATTACTTGTTGCATAATAATAAAGAGTGTCAGTTTGACAGTTTAAATAATCCGACCGCGGTTTGACAGTTTAAATAATCCGACCGCGGTTTGACAGTTTAAATAATCCGACCGCGGTCACACCGCGGTCGGATTATTTAAACTGTCAAACTGACACGATTTGTAATTATGCAGGAAGTTTGAGATGTATTTGGAGTAAACTGCGCAGAGCAGCTGTCTTGGTATTTCAAACTTCCTGCTATTTCAGTGACCATTCACAGGGCGCGTATTTCGTTGGTTGTCTTTAGGTTTGTTCGTGTGCATCGGATGCATGCGCAGTTTCACAGAACTGTACGCATTCTTTGAGTTTTGTGGGACTACGCATGCTTGTGACGGTTTCGGGTTTCGGACAGTTCATTTTGTGAACGCGTCGAGCGCGAACAAGCCTATTAAATTGTTTAGTTCATTGGTAGATAGATGGTGACTCATCGTTCATTTTCATGCTTTTACTGGAATTGAAAGGACGTGTATGCAAAGTTTGTCGAAAAGTTGATATGAATGAAAAGTGAAGCGTATCATGGTTTTGGTCAAAGTTCGGTGTTCTGTCAAAAATTTGTCGAAAATTCTGAAGTTGATATGAATTAATAGTTTGTGCTCATCATGGTTTGGGTCAAAGTTCGGTGTTGTGTCATTATACCAACTTGCTGGTGGGGTAAGTTTGTTTTATAAAACAACCAATGACGAAGCGAACTACAAAGGTATCTAATAGCCAATCAAGTGCCGAACTACAAAATCGAAAACATGCTGTTTTCAATTATCAATATGAAAATTTCCACCAATCAAAAACGCGTATTTTAGCATGAGTGGAATAGTCACGATAACACGAGTTGTCTTTGGATTCCGATTGGTCAGATTAGGTGGGAATTTTAAGATGAGTGAAATAGTCATTGTAGCCAAGCATGGACCATAACCATGTCAAAGCGGCCATTCTGATACTTGCCCAAGAGCCAATATCGCTATAACAAATTAATGAACTAATTGGTGGCTTCATGTTACCAAATCGCAAAGAATGCCTTAATCTCTCCGTGAATTTTGATACGATTACCTAATTAATCTTGCATCATGTGAAATAAATTTGATACGTGATAACAAAATCGCTTTGGGGTTATGGTGACTTCATGTGTTCATGAAAACCACAACACTGATTGGCTATTAAAAATTGACAGCATGGAAAAGCCACTAGCATATTTCGTCCATCGAGAATAATTTATCGAGTGATGTCGATATATCATATACAGAGTGGGCAATTGAAAACGAAACAGCGGCTCTGTAGGTCGGCAGAACCGAATTATATAAAAACGCTCGGACACGTCAACTACATTTTCGAGGGGGACATCATTTGCGATGAAATTCACCCGATATACGTTCCACCCCTCGGAGCGGTGACAGCCACCCCTAAATTTTTAAATGGCAACATATGGCAAGTGATACCTCATTTGAAAGATATTTTCCAAATAAGTTTTCATTATGAAGTAATTCGAATATCTGATGGACTGAAAAGTGCAATGAATATCTAATCTACAAATCACCCGTATGGGATACTTCTGTGTGGTACTTTGATATCACGAAAGGTACAGTATTATTTGAAAGTTCAAGTTTTGGTTAACCCACTACTTTATACATCATTCAAATTCTATCGAAAGACATTCAATAATTTGTTGAATATGCATAATGGAACGGCTCACCTTTTATAACAATAGTGACAGATGATAATTTTGCAGGATTGAGTTGAATGTATGTGCAATGCTGTTAATAGTTCGAATTTTTTACCTTTCACTGCACATCATTCAAAATGGCTTCATTCCGGTATTACCCTTAGGTTTCATATAATCGTTAAATCGAATATCCTTG
Organism: Chrysolina haemoptera; assembly: GCA_958298965.1. NCBI lineage: Eukaryota > Metazoa > Arthropoda > Insecta > Coleoptera > Chrysomelidae > Chrysolina > Chrysolina haemoptera. Next base: position 33,164,304 of record OY282591.1, read on the forward strand.
AATTAAAATTCCTGGCACGCCACTGCTAGATGCCGTGCATGTTTATTGCACACAAAAACATAATGGTGATATTTTACGGTGATATATCATTCGCATATTTGATTAAATTTTACGGGGGTGGCCGAAAATGGGGATATGACAATTGCTGCTTGTTATTCTGTACAAGTCTAGATGTTCTGTTTCAAGCGCCATTTGAAGGATGACACAAAATGTGGTTTCCATACCATCAAGTAACGGTTCATCTTGAGGTTTTTATACTGTGCATCTAATCCAGTACGATTGGGTTTTGAGACGAGGATCCATTGTACCAAACTTGGTATGCTAGCAGTTGGAATCATGATACAGAAAACCGCTTTAAATGAATCACCAACATTTTTGGGAGTTTATAAATCGAAAGGTATTTTGTGCACTTTCTTCTGACTTTGCCCAGAGAACACATTTGTTTAACGTCACCATCCAAAATTCTTCCTTGATAAAAAAATCCGATTATTATGACATCTAGACCATGATTCTTCAGCCTTTTCATTTTCATTCAAATCATTATCTATATTTGCTGAAGATGGATTAGGTTTTTCCGATATTCGGTTAACATCTTCATGTAATCTTTAGAGTATATAACGTAAGGATTCCTGAGAATCTTGTTGGGCAAAACCAATAAAGCGGGGTGCATATCTTTCAATCTGACGTTTGAATGAGAAGTTATTTGAATTGCGTAATAATCAAGTTACATTCAAAGCTTTATTTTATTATAAAGTATGTAAAGTATTATATTTTAACTAATGTATGACGTGTTGTTATGATGTTAATAATTTGTAATGAAGATTTACCTTAAATGAAGCTTATTATTCAATAATACAATAAATATTATTATAAAATAATGGAATTCAAATTGAAAAACACCCAAGTAACTATTACTTCTACAAAAGCTATGTCACAGTATCCATATAAGTCGATCATAAATGAAGCTAAAAATGTGGATGCTTGCTTTTACCATCAGCACACTTTTCTTCATACAAACTGCGTGTGGTGAAGTGTCTTTCGAATTTTTTTCTTTTAGATTCGTGCCAAGAGCTACTTTATATTTCGTCAACCTCTCATAAGTAATGACGCACACATCCGACACGTAAAATACTGTTTTCGTGTATGGAATTTTGCACTCAAACATGCAATAATGCTTTCAGATTTCATTCAGAAGAAAGCAGTCCATTTGGTGTTGGTGACTTTGTACAGAGGTTGGACACTTCTAAAGAGAAATTCTTATTTTTCAACTAGATAAGCAGAAACTGATTTCATTTATTCGGATCGATTTTTGAAAAAAAAAACAATGGCTAAAACCGCATATCAATGTCCAACATCGTTTCAGAGTTATATGGTGTTCTCCAAAAATGTGCATTTTCGTAAAATTAGGTAATGTTATGTTATTTTATTTGAAAAAATTGCCAATTTCTCCAATAAGTTTTTTCCAAATATTGGTACAGAACTCGCAGGACAAAACAATCTCGATGAAATTGATGACACCATTGATAACGAAGTAACAGACCAAAACAAAATGCTCCAATCAATATTTCTAGAGCAAGTAAACTGCTTTGAAGTGGTCGATATCACTAACGATTAAAAAGATCATGAAACGCTTGGACCCGACTTCATGAAATTAGTGAAATTCTAGAAACAACATGTAACTAGATATCTGAACCACTATCCTATTTAATAAATCTGTTTTTTTCGAATTGGAAAAGTACCCTCTCACGTCGAATGTGCCATAATGAAACCCATGTATGAAAACGGTGGAAAACTAAACGTCAGTAACTACCGCCCGATATTATTGACATCCTACCTTGACAAAAACAAAATGATTTTAGCTTCACAACTTGGTTTCAGACACAATACCTCAACCAAGGACGCTATTGCTTTTTAACCGTCAAAATATATATGATGATGCTTTTTGTTGAGCGAAGGCTTTTGATACGGTTAACACCTAGTGATAATAAATAAAATTCGAAGTGTAGGGGAAGTAGTAAAATTCGGAGTTCCACAGGGCACGGTCTCAGGTCCCATCTTATTCCTGATATACATCAACGATTCATTAAGAATTCGCTCCACGGGTGAAATTTTCTCTTTCGGTGACGACACGGCACTGATCTATTATGAAAGTTCTTGGTCTGAAGTGGAAGAAAATGTTGAGAAGAAATCGGTCAATATATTTGGCTGGTTTAAATTGAATCTGCCTACTGCCAATGTCAATGAAACGAAAATTCTATCTTTCAGCTGATATGAATCGAACCTGCCTAGTTTCTGTATCAGAATAGGCCAAGAAGATATTGCTTCAGTCAGTACAGCCAAGTACAGCCAAGTACGTAAGTTCAACCAACTTTATGTGTCTTTCCAAAATGAAAATATTGTATCACGCCTTAGTTGAATCCCTTCACCAATAAGGAATTATAGGGTGGGGCGGAATAAGACCATGCAATAGTGATTGCATAAGAAGAAATAATGACAAAAAATGATTCTCGATATTCCAAAAGCTACACCACGATTATGTGGGTGTTTTGGATATCAGATAATTATATGCGAAAACCATAATTATGTTTTCAGCGAAAGTAGAAATCAACTACACACAATTCGCCATACCTACCATACGAGACAGGACCAACAATAATTTTTGCCACGGGCTAACAAATCAATTTGACAGAAATAATTTGCTTATCTTGGTCAAAGACTATGAACATGAATCCTGAAACAAGAAAAAAATTCAAAGGTTCCTGTATGTACAGGAAAAAAATTGAATACTGGCTCCCGACAACGACAGATAACTCAAAATGATAAGTGCCACTAATCGAAAAGTTTTTGCTTGACCTACCTTTCGAAAAAAGTGTTGGAACAAATATAGCACACCGTAGGCATGTTTTCGCATAAATGAACAGGAAGAAACCTCTCAAAAATAAGTTCTTGTGAACTTATTTGAGTTACTTTGGGAACATCAGATGTGGATATTTGTTACTTTGGGAACATCAGATGTGGATATTTGATATTGTTAACATAATTTCAAGACGTTGGAAACTGTTGGATTGGTAAATATATTATTATGTATTTAAAATAAAAAAAAATCAGTCGGGCCTTTTTCCGAAACTCCTACACATTCAGAGGGCGCGGTTAATCATCGCCCCAATAACCACTCCCCAAACTATTGGGATTGGGTAGGCAGTTATTGGGTTTGAGAATCGTGTGCTCTGAGCAGACACAATGAACCCTGGATGACAGCCTTCTGCATTGGCCCGACCAAGATTTCTGCTGCCTCGAGAGTAGTGATTGTCTGTTGAAATATGACGTCGATATTAATTTTCGCGATTTTTCCACCTCCTTGTCTCTGTATTTCTCATTTATGCGATCCAATCTCCACCCAACCTAACCTAACCTAACCTAACCTAACCACACTCTTGAGGAATTCATCAGTTAAATGTTGGATGTGATTATTCCGTAATAACTGTAATTGTGTTGTCAATGATCGTTCTTTATCCAAAGGAAGATCTGTTCAGAGAATTTAAAAATTACAAATATACTAGAAATATAATTATAACATATGGATTCTTTATAAGTTGATCAAGTGACAAAGTTTCAATTATTCCTCAATGGCTTGAAGCTATATTGTCAGGAAGGACGATGTTGCCTGTTTAGGAACGAAGATTATGGTCAGAAGTACGCTTTCAAATGTGAATGGTACATTCAAACGAGTTAGTTGAAATGGACGACCAACGTCCTCTTTACAATGAATATCATGTTAATCTGAAATGCATTATTTTTCAGCACGGTTCTCACGCTGGACAATCTTGTTCACAGTGGGCTATGACCAAACAATAACAACAAAACTGATTGATGGACCTACCTATCAAGCACAACCACATACATTTTTTTGCAAATCGAATGCATCTGGCTGTGATTCTGAGCAGCGCTTGCACAGTTGTGGTTTTGCATTTAAACCGCTTAGTTAATTTCTTCGTCGCAATTTGCAGTGCTCGAATTAACGGGTTCAGAAAATGATGGAAACGAAACAGATGTTTCCGACTGATTCAATTTCAGAAATCGCTGACTCCACGAGTGGAAACCCTATTCGTGACTAGTTTGTTAAAAGTGTCTTTGATGTGATAGCTCTCGAGAAAACTGGAGGAAAAGCGTCTCTGCACACAATAACAACTGTACAGGTACATAGTTTCTTGTAAAGTGTCAAGTAACTGGATGTCAAAAACTGTTTTTGCCATCCTTTGGTGTCAATGTATTCACTGTGAGGTTCAACCAATACCCTTGATGAAACGGGGAGCGTACAGTTAAATTTTTCTGCAGTATTTTTTGTACAAATGATTCAATTCGTTTATGAGAATTCGGAACTGATTTTTGGTTTCAATGATTTTGAAGAAAAAAAAAATGACAATTGGAAAAAGTTCCCAAATTCCTAAGGGTATTATGAAAACGAAATATTTCAATGGTCAGGTTTTGCCTAAAAAAAAAAAAAATTGACAAAATAACCTTCATCATGGATTGCCGTATTGCCGGATAAATTTTTTAAAATTTTCCCGTGCCCTGGTATAATAAAATTTAAAATATCAGATACATTATTATATAAAAATAATTGATTTCAGATAATTTAGGTTTCAGGGAAATATTATTGTCTAATTATATAATAGGTGTCATGTGCCGGGAAATTTTCACCTTTTAATTTCACGTCTACATTCTCATGTGGATGAAACATTTTCAGAAAATTTGCTGGTTACCATAGTAACAATGTCGAAATAAAGCATCTGATTGGTTGAAAATGACTGATAAAGAATTTTAACCTAACTAGATCTCATCAACAATAATTATTCTATTTCAGTGAGCTCTGTGCTCTGTAGACTCAAAATATGCATTTTCATTTCCATAATATGGAGAATCGGACCCTGGGCGATGAAACTCGTAAATTTTTAATTTGTACCTTACTCTCCAGAGACTTTCAAGCTTTCAGAATTCTTTAAGAGTTACAGTTTCATGCAAAAGGTGCTGCCAGAAAGATACTAAAATAATCTTAATAATGTTATCGCTGCGTCTCAGGGACTTCAGGGGATTTCTGTTTCCGTGTCATCGCTGCTGAGAGTATTCAGCTGTAGAGAGATGTTGGATCGTTCAGAATTGATATTAATTCAAATAATTTTAATGTTCTGTTCTCCAAAGTTGGTTTATTTCGAAAATTTCCTAATCGAATATTTCTTTAAGTGGGTAATTCAGAAAATCGAAAAGTAAAGTTTATTAATTTTTTAAGGGGACACTCATTAAAAATGATAACAATAATAATTAGGCTACATATTTTGAAAAAAAAAACATTATTTCAAAATTATTTCGAAGTTAGTTCTTTCAGATTTGAAATACGACATCACTGACAAAATTTGATGATTCTTTTTAAGATGCAAACGCAGTAACCTAGAAGGGCGAACAGATCCCTTCCTACCCAGAGGTAAGGGAAATGACGTCCTATTGACGTGTTATTCAATTGACGTGACGTCCTCGACCACAATGAGACCTTAAAATAACGTTATATCTCATGACGTCAAATTGACGTAAAACGTAGAGATTCTAAACATCCCTGAGTGATTATATAATTCTGGACCACTCCTGTTTGTAATTTACAGAGAACGATTCAATATAACACTTCTCTTTTACCGAGAGTAGAAAGCAACATTGTAATTTTAAGTAGAACATTCTGTCCATGTTTACGAATTTATTGTAATCAGAATGGAAGATGTTCTATCCAAAATAACAAAGGTAAATGAATGGGTCGAGTGAAAATAATACTGCACACTTTGGCATTGATTATTATTGTTGTGTGGAATAAAAATGAATTTGCCCATAAGCCGACACTGTAGAAAATGACAAAGGTAATATCTACTGTAACTGTTTCTATCTGTAACTGTAACTATCAATTTCGTCTTTCGTATGACGTCATTTATTGGTCGTTTGACTGACGTCGACTAATGGTCTCGTAAGTCTTCAAAATGTCTTTCGGATACTGCTTTTCATACGTCTGAGTGACGTTCCGCTGATGACCGTTTTATGGCTGTGACAAATCAGGACGTCATATCGACGTCACCTGGGATACTATTGTAAGTATTTCCTTAACTTTTCATTCTTATAATTTTCAGAGCGTGAGAGGCTAGAACACACAAAAAGTTATTTACCTCCTGAAATGAATATATCTATTAATAACGGAGGTGATTTAATTATTTTCAGTTATTTTCTTCGCAAATAATTACACGTGTAGCTCACACGTCCAAAATGATGAAACTCGAATACGACCATGAAAATATTTACTTTGATGAATTCATTGTACTATACCTTCTCATCAGTGAAATATTCCGATCATTGTAGTTGAGTGAAGCCAAAAATGACCCTTTATAGATATAATCCATATCAGGGATCTCCCGCATCACTGCTAATGGAATTCGTTGGAATATGGAATATTACGGCAAAAATGATGAACACACTGGCACCGGTTCATTTTAATCACATTTTAAAATCGATTGAAATTTCAGTTGAATGGTCACTATAATTGAAAATAGTAATGAGTTAAACAAACTTATTGTCTTCAATTCGGAAATAGTGGATACAATAAGGCAAAAATAACACAAAAATGTATTTCAGTTGAATAATGATCGGTAATGTTTCACCATATTTTTCGATAGATGGTGAAACTCTGGCCATTGCACTAGATATCTCCAAGGCATTTGAGCGCGGTTGGCACTAAGGATTCATAGCCAAACTTCCAAATTATCTCAGTGAATCCTATTATTTGCCATTCAGTAGCTTTGGGAACTTTTTTCCAAATTCACACCTGTCAATTGGAAATAACTTTCGCATAAAGCCGAGCATACATTTTTAGTCATACAGTTTCTTTTGGATTGGCTATGAATGAATTGTTACTGCACCAATCTTCATTTTGAAATGATCGTTTAAAAAGTAAAATGCTTTTATTCAGTATTCAATGAAGGAAATGATCTTGCGTAGTTATTAATGTTAGATTAAAAATTAATGTTTAACCTTACACATGTTATAACAATGTATCTAAAATGACAAGTTGACCGGCCAACCACCGTACGAGAAAATCTTCTATAATATCAAACAGGTTAAGGTGGGCTTTTCACAAGCAGCAATTTAAAAAAATTGATTTAATTGGACATTGATTTGATTTCAGTTTATTTCTATAACTAATTGTTCGTGATTATATTTAAACAAATCATTTCAATTAAATTTGAAAAAACTGTAAACAATATTTTTAATGAAAAGTTAACGCAGTGCAAGGGAATATATTATTATATCAAGCAGGTTTCGGCGGCCTTCCAAAAGCATCAGTTTCATGATTTTTTTATGATTTCAATTCCATCGTAATTTATCGAAAAAATTGTGATTTGCAATGAACTCTTTCTTTGTATTATACCAAATAATGATAATTCAGTGATAATAATTCAATTCAATTCATAAAAGAATGCAATTTTTCATTAATGCTTTCTTATGACGTTAATACGTAAAATTTTTTTCGATGGAATATTAATTATGTACACAAGCTCTTCTGTCTCAAATTCATATCGTCTGCACACAGGAAAGTGTGTTCAGAGCTAAAATAATTTGGTTAAACATCGACAAGAAAAAAATCAAGGGGCATAAAACTGATATTTGGAGAACTCCGATCATCATTTTTGTGCTTTATTCAGTCTTTTTGAACATTTAAACAACAAAATCCAAAAAATAATCACAGCCGCTATTTTCAATTACCTACACATTGAATATAGAAAACATAAAAGGGAAGTTAGCCCCTCACAGTTGATTACTTAACAAATTAAAATAGCACAAAAACCACATTTCTTTTCGGACATTGCGTATGAACTCGCCATAAAACAATTTCCATAATATAAACATTTTGCGTAATGAAAAAGGGTACGGTTCATGGAAGCGAGCCTCTCGTGAGAGGAAAAAAAGGGGTGTTCGGTTTTTTATTGCGCGAGTGTATGTTGAACGGAATACAAATGAAATTGTATCGAAAACTAAACAAGAAATCTCCCAGGCAACAAAAGCCTGATTGTATGTTATAGGTAGATGGTCAATGGTACAATGGATGTGAATAAACATGAAGTGTGTTTGTTCGAGCAAAATCCACTGAATGCCCTGTTCTCTTAATTTACTTGGAATATCGGATTGTCGAAGGCTGATTTCTATATTACCTTTTCAACGGGGTACATGAATGGAAAAACGAAATTCACATTTTCGTTTTATTTCCCGATGGAAATTCAGTCATTACATCATGAGTACCATTTTGATAATGATGTGAACAAGGCTCAAGAGTTTATCGCAAAAATACGCCTCAGGTTGAATTGAAAAAATATCATGAACCAAACAGTAAAAAATTATTATTGAAAATCAACTTCAATGTTACAAAACGCTTGATATCAGCTACCTTCCATATTTTCATTGCTGTAGCTATTAGAGAATGCTGAAATAATAAAAATATAATTGAAAAGCACCCCATCCTCACCTATATTGAAGCTAATTTTTAAACATTATTTTTTACTTTTCAGTTATACGGAAGCGTAAAATAATGGCCCATTTTTGTATTTTCATTTTTTCCTCAATTCCGAATTACAACTCGGAAAATCACTAAATTCCGAGTTGCAACTCGGAAAATTATTGAATTCCGAGTTGCAACTCGGAAAATAATTAAATTCCTAGTTGCAACTCGGAATTTCATCGGAGTTGAAACTCGGAATTTAGTAATTTTCCGAGTTGGAACACGGAATTTAGTGATTTTCCGAGTTGCAACTCGGAATTAGGGAGAAAAATCAAAATAAAAAAATAATGGCCCTTCTACGCGTCCGTATCATTACGATAAAAGAGCGTTTCTTTAGTTTTTTGAACTGAAGATTCTATTTCCGACGACAAAGTTGAAATACATATCATTTTCCACTGTAAACTAGTACACAAAATTGGGTATTTCGCATTAGTGTGAAATAAAGTATTGCGCACAGTCTCCTCGCTCTGCGATTGGTGCGATTACCTAATATAGTATACTAAACTTTACTATACTATTCCAGACTACACTACACTACACTACACTACACTATACTATACTATACTATACTACAGTATACTATACTATACTACACTACACTATACTATACTATACGATACTATACTATACTATACTATACTATACTGTACTGTAGTATACTATACTCTAATTTTTACTGAGTTATAGGTAGCTGTATCATAACATCATAGTGTCAGTGTGTTGATATTTAAGTAGATACCAAATTGTATAAATGAGTGAAATGAAGCAAAAAAGTGTAAGCCTCTACTTTTTTGTCTTAAGAGAGAGCTCTTGGAGTTTTTTAATTTCAGTCTCAATCGCCCTATATATCACCAACTCATTTGTTGAATTCTACGTATATTTTACGAAATGGTTCATCTAATCTCTTGCGCGTGTACAGAGAGTCATAGAGTCAACAATGAAACTTTAATGAAATATAAAGCCAACTTTGCATAAAGGATAGAAGGTAAATAATAGTATAGACCGCTTTCGTCTCAATATACAAATACAAAATGCAATATACCTTGCATTGAAGTTTATCTGAATGAACAATACAAAACATTGGAAAACTTCAATTTCGAAATGGAATAGGTTACATAATCTTAACTAGACACAGTCGATTGCCATCTTCTTTTAATATCTCGTGTATTGGTGAAATTTCGACCAATTTGAGAACAATTCCTTTCTAGAATAAAGAAAAAAAATATTAATTCAACCATTCTAGATTGGGAACCAAACCAAAAATACACTGTGAAAGAGGATGCACAGTGTATTCTTGGTACGATTCTGTGATAAATCTGTACAATAAGTTAGTTTTGTCATTATTTTCAACTTACTCTGAGTTAAATCAAATCTGGATTTTTTTCAATGACATAGATATTTATTATTATTATAACACGAAACAATTTAGGATATACGATTAACCAACTATTTCATTAAGTTGGAAAGAACTATAGTCGCTTTTGAGAAAATGTTCACGATCAAATTTTTTTATTGATAACATTGTCTGCTCGTCCGATTCTGGCACAGAGGGATGATCATTTTGAAAATCGCTATTCGTAGACCTAATTGTGGGGTTGACACCTACTGATATTTCGGAAAATCTGGAAAATAGGGACTTTCTGCGAGAATCGTAGAAAAAATTGAAAATTATCAAAATTCTGCGGGTTCCAGTGATCCTTTCAAATCGATTCGGTATTTTTGTGGCTATTAGTGTTTTCTACAAAGAATTTTCAAATATGTAGTTCAAAATTTCATTAACCAAATAAAACGTGACAAACGTGACAAAATCTGAATTTCATGATTGAAATCGTCAAAAATATCGCGTAGGTGGAGTTTTGTCACTAAATTTCCATACATCACCTTCCCGAACATTGAACCACCTCCCGAGACAAAAAAGAAATAACTCAGCAGATGGTGATGAGAAGAGGCCTTCATTCCACCATGAACGAAAATTCGTAGGGGTGAAACTGGCTACTTCACCATAATTTAAAAGTGACTGCAATCAAGGCTGAGCATTCGCCATTCTTATCGAATTTTTGTGTACTCGCCAATTGAAAACACTGAGAATTTCAAACATTATTCAACGTTTTTCATGAAAATAATTATAGATAACACATCTAGAACTCAACAAAAGTGTTGGCCGTATTTTTGGTACTGACTTGATTTCAAAATATATTTGAATTGGTCCTCGATGACCCCTATATTGACAATTCCTTCGTGACCTATTTTCTGACATCGATTCAATAAATGCTCTGAAATTCCACAATGGAATTTTATTTAATCGACTCTCAGTTTTGATTACATAAAGAGTAATTTCCACCACAAAAATGTATGGAACGTGAAATTGTCAGCATTCAAATTTGACACGAAAATGAATTGAAAGCGTTTAAATATTTTCGAATGGAAGAACAATTACAACTGATTGATTGGACTGAAACGAAACTATTTCATTATGAACTGCAGGATAGCAGAGCTTTGGTTGTATTTGAATTCCAACGAATGTGAATTGTTTCGAAATATACCATATTCCAGAACTATTCACCTATGATAATTTCGACAAGGATAGACAGGGTGATTTGTATGATGGTATTCAATTTTGTGTTGTGTTGTGTTGTTATGTTGGAGGCGAATATTTGATTGGTCATAACTCTGCGAAAAATGATCCGAGTAGGAAAAGGAAAAGTTCATATCGTTTCTGAAAACTCCTATCTTCTCATGCAAATATAATATGCGAGTATTTGAGTACCTAAAATGTGTTTTGTCACTCTTGAGATGTTTGCGGATGATCCAAAATAATTCAGTAACTATGGAATTATTATACTGAAGCAGCAACCCATACCCTCTTTGGACTATATGCAACAATTTTAGAGTAGTATGACAGGTCCCACTTATACATGCCAAAATAAAACTTTGTTTAACTCCTGCCTCATATTCAACCTATAGAAAAGGCATGCTCTTCAGTAAATATTGAAAATATTCGCTTATTCATATCCAGGATATATGTTTAATAATACTATGGTGAAGTGCAAGCCTCGTGCTTGAAATCACATACATCATTTTTTATGTAGGATGTGATGTGTATGAGAGATTATTTTTAACATATACTGAAGAAATTGCTTGGATTATGAGTAAGTTGAAAACTGAGGCAGGAGTAAAACCCAGTTTTTTCTTTGGCATGTATAAGTGAGACTTGTCTCATTAGTCTAAAATCGTTGCAAATGATGAGAGGAAGTAGAAGTCTTTAGGAACGATAAACACCTTTTCTTTTTCGGCCGGAAATTGCAGTGGCGTGTTCAGGCGAGCCTGAAATTAGATATCGGAATTCAATCAGAAAAGAGCGCATGTTGAGAGAAATTACTCGGTATATTTCGTGTAGAGAATTGAATTATGTTTCACCTTGTTGAAATTGTTCCTTGAACAATCGTGCACTTTCCGAAGCAACAGCAAAAAAAATTAGAATTTTTTTAAATAAATTTTTTTTGGGTAAACTATTTTTTTTCCAAAAATACATGATGTCTTACACTTGTGGCTTACATTTGTCTGTGGTTGAGAACATTTCAAGAGTACAGGCCTCCCCTAGGTAGTCTCATGCTGGAAATTTTAGGATAGCCGAGCAATACTTATGTTTATAGTTCTTTGATAGTGGGGTAGCCGGTGATGACAATATCCCTTTTTTTTTCATTAATTCTTATAATAATTCCAAATTCTCCTGAACGAAAAAATTATAATACTGAAATTCGAAACTTTGATCTCCTGAAACTTCTCATGCATTCGCAAAGTTGTATTTCATTTAAAATTCGCCTCGAGGGTATCTAACAATACCACTATGAAACACCCAAGGAAGAGCTTGGATTATCCAGGATCCTGCCTGTATTATTCATATCCCTCCTCTCATTTACCATCTAAACTTGCTTGACTGACTGCGTGGTATATGTAGGTACCTACTACGTCTTCAGCTTCTTTGAATAAGTAACGACTGTTAAATGTTAATTCACCAACAAGTCTACAAAACGCACGTTATCACTCTACATAAACAACCTCTTAAAAGTAAATTAATAACTCGCCCCCTTCCCCACGAAAACCCCAACCATAACGAGATCCTTAAGATGCGCGCTTGCATCATATTTTCCAGAAAGTCCCGAAAGGTACAGGTACAACAACAAAGGATGAATCTCGGTAATCTTATAATTACTTGTCATGCTATCATCTTAGCTTCTCGAAGTATCTCATTAGACCGAGTTAATATCTTCGAAAACAATGTAATAAAAACGGAATTAGGGCTCGGCGTGTGCGGTAGGAAGAATTTTAATAAGATGTTGCCGGTTTACCAGCTCGGAGCTTCGATACGAAAATGAGGAAATGTTTGTCATTTTCCGCTCGGGGTAGGGGCGAAGAAGCGCATACGTGGGGGATGCAATCATAAAGTTAGTGAGGAGGTTACGCTTGTGGTCTTGTAAGAACTTCCCAGGGATATTCCAGAAACATAATAACGTTTTTCATGGAGTCCTTCGAAAGATAATGCAGACGCAGTAGACAAAACGTTACTTATAACGGTTGTATTTCTACAAACGTTCATTTTTTTATTTATACCGTGGAGCATGGCGATATGAACAAATCACAAAGTTATAAGTTCCTGAATATGACTTACAATGTTTTTGTTGATAAATTCATATGGATAGTTTCTTCTTCTTCTTCTTTTTCTTCTTTTTCTTCTTCTCCTTCTTCTTCTCCTTCCGCTTCTTTTTGTTCTTCTTCTTCTTCTTCCGCTTCTTCTTGTTCTTCTTCTTCTTCTTCTTCTTCTTCTTCTTCTTCTTCTTCTTCTTCTTCTTCTTCCTCTTCCTCTTTTTCTTCTTCCTCTTCAATCTTCATTCGAGAGTTAAAGCAATTACCCAGTTCCGACGAAATGTGAGAATTCCGTCCAAACCATAGCCTGAAACCGTCCGAACTCTCGCCGAAGCAGTCCTCCTAGACGTCTCCAACGCTTTTGACAGAGTGTGGCACGATGGATTGATCACAAAGCTAGTGGATGCGGGATACACTGCACCAGTGGTCAAGCTCATAAACTCCTTCAGTACCGGAAACGTCCTCACCTCCCGAAGGAGATTAGAAGCTGGGGTCCCAGAGAGAGCGGTTTTATCACCACACCTGTTCTCCATCTACACCGCGGACATATCAACCGCAGACGACCCCAAGACCAAACTCGCACTATACGCAGACGACACGGCGATCATCGCCGAGTCAACGCACGAAAGGGGAGTTACATCCAAGCTTCAGCGACAGACGAACAAACCAGAACCGTGGTTCAACCGTTGGAAGATCGGAATCAATGCAGACAAAAGCAAGGCCATCCTGTTCACGAGGCGTCGTAGGACACCAGAGGGCCTTGGGATTATGAACCACAAGGACATTCCATGGGTAGACGACGCCGTGTACCTAGGGGTAACACTAGACAAGAAACTCACGTCGCCCATAGATTAGCACTAGCAAAAGACGCAAGGCATAAGCTGGGACCGCTCATCGGACGTAGGAGTACCGTGGTTCTTGAGCTGAAATTACGCCTCATCAGGACAATTCTCCTGCCTATAGTGTTATACGCGTCGACCACTTGGGGTCAATGCGCAACATATATAGACAAAGAATCCAGGCCTTCAACGTTTGCTTACGAATGGCAACGGCAATGACTACATCGACAAACTGATGAAAAACCACGTGGGAACCACTCTGGAAAGAGTAGAGACCCACCCAAACCCGCTACTCAAGGAACTGCATGAGCATAGACTGAGAAAGACGAGAGAGACAGGAACAAATACAGGCGACCTGTAAACCAGAGAGACAACGACACCCGGAAGAAGTAAGACCAAGGGGAGCTCTGGCGACTGCAACGTCTACTCCACTGAGGGTACAGCACACTATGACTAATAATATTTTCTTTTTGATGTTGCAGGTTCCTCACATAGAAAATCCAGTCAGACAAGCTAGGGCCATCAGCCATGGCATTAGGACCTTCCGCCAGTTTGAGGGGGGCATCATGCACAGTAAATAAAGTCACAAGCCAATTAAATTCAACTCATGTCGGATATAAGGGAGTTTAGGCGGCAAAGGCTGAGCACTCCATATCAAAACAGTCAGATGGCATTCTGCTGATCCCCAATCAACAGGATGAGGATATGCTCAGTGAGACCTAGATGAATGGGTGGAAAGAGAACTAAACGAATCTTGGAGGAATACCGCCGGCTGCAGGCAGTCAAAAGAATTTGTGGCCGGCTCTAGCAAGTCAAGGATGACGTGGCTTTTAGGCAGAGATCGTCAAACACTACGCCTCCTTGTAGGAATACTAACAGGCCACAACAAACTAGGTAGACACCTGTCACTAATGGGTATAAAAGACAATCCCACTTGCCATATGTGCGAAGAAGACGAAGAAACTTCGTCTCACTTCCTTGGCGAGTGTGAGGCGTACGGGAGGCTAAGATTCGAAATCTTCGGAGTCGGAAAACTCCAACAAGAGGAACTCATCGAACTAGAGTGGACGGACATACTGACCTTCGCTAGAAGGTCACAAAGGTTCGGAAAGGAAGACTAGAAGAGGCGATGTAGTTATGTGGAGAGCAGGGGATGGCAAAAAGGGCCCATTGGGGCCTACTTGCCTGGCTGGTAGCGGCCTCCCCATGATTACTACTACTGCTCAGTGAGAGCCGTGGCGGTGGAAGGGGGAGGGAGCGTTCGAGCACGTAAAAAGTGCTGGAGAATTCCTTCTTCTGGGCTTCAACCTCAGGTGTACATGATGATGATGATTTATTTGTATTACTCTTGCTTGGCTCAGAAGGAGACTATCTGATAGCTTCCGACAGGCTCCGATATAGTTCTCAGTTTCCGTTGTGAATATAGTAAATAGTGAGTTTGAATCTTTGTCCAGTATTTCGGTATTTGAGAAATCTACAGCCTGGCCATCTTTCTTAAAACTTATAGAGCATTTACCAACCATTATCGTCGCAGTACCTGAAATCGAAGAAGATATTTCAAATTTTAAAAATTACTGATGAATTTTTGCGACTATGCGGAGCTGCTGGAATAAAATCTAGCTAGCCAGCGCTTTTCCAGCAACACCCTCACGAGTTGTCATACCTTCGACTTAATCAAATTCCCCCTCCCATTCATTCGAGTTACCGATACCTCCCTTTGGCGCTTGCCATATAACTCGCCGCGTCCCTACAATATCCGCTGTTTATGTATGAAACATAATTCTGAGCGTCTTGGGAGTTCGTCCCGCTTCATACATTTATTTATGAAGAGCCTCGAGGGGCAGCGTTCTGGATACAGACACCTTTCAAACTGCCTGCACTTACTCAGTCGTTTCTGGTTTCACTGCTCGCTGAAAATTGTTACATTGACGTGGTGAACACGGTCTTGTAAATTGGTGTCTCTTTCACCGATTGAGGTACCAATGGATAGCATTAAATAATACAATATTCCTTTTTGTTGAAAAGGGAACATTTTCCATGAACATAGCTAAAGCTAAAGCCACGTTGGACATTGATCTACATCTTATAGATATTGTGAAAAGACTCTAACTGAATAGAAAAAATCAGAAAGTGAAAATTCTCATTTTCATTCAGATAGTTGATTTTTTAAATTTACTATAGTTTTCATTGAAAATTCATTAAATAAATTAGATAGGGAGAATGTTATTGAAAAATATCACTCACAGAAATCGTTCATTTCATTGAAGCAAGGCTCGCTTCTCTCGCATGTGATCTCCAATACATTTTGGTCGACGAAAATCTATTTCGCTTTGACAAGCTCATCAAGGAGATTGATAGAATCGGAAAGCAGGCTCATCAGAAGAAATTATACACTTCAAGGATAGAAATGATGGGAATATTTCTTCTGCGGTAACACTTTGAAAGTTATTATTTGACAAAGACCTGTCATGGGCATTGCATTTTGATTTTTGTTCGAAAATATTCATAAAATAGCGACTAAAGTTTGTCTTTCAGCCGCAGATGATTCCACAACAGATTTTATGAATATCCCATTCATATTTTTGAACAAAAATTAAAATGCAATTCTTTTTCGATTAAAAGTATTGGAAAAATCAAAGGAGAATAAGAGGAAATTTCTGAGCACGACAAGAATTGAATTTTGGTATTGTTACTTCAGTACAGTTTGAAGTCCTCTGTACTATTTAATAGATGAGGCTAGATTGAAAGAAAAAAACTTTTTTACACAGTGTTTTCAAGCGTGAAGCACAATATCTTAGAAGGCAGCATTGTATTGTTGATAGTGATTTCAGGTTTGCAAAATTTTGTATGTAGGCGAAAGTCTAGATATAGCCAGCCATCAAAACAAGCCTCAGCCCTCAGAGTCGTGGTGGACCTGGTTGTGAGGAAATGTCAGTTATTAAAAAAAAATCGGAAAGCGATTTCAGGTCTGCTGAAAATTTACACAGCTAATATTTATACAGTTTTTTCGACTTCGAGCAGCCACACACTTGTATTTTCTTGACAATACTCTTGATTTAAAAATATGGTCTTCATTAATTACAGTACAATTACTCAGAAATATCTACCAACAATGTTCTTATATCAATAAATTTTCTACGGCTACCTACGACCAATTGAAAAATGAAAGATAAAAAAAACATACTAGGGATTTTTTTACGTCAAAACACCAGATTCTGGTTTAGCATATACTGGAACCACCAGATTCATTAAAATATACAAGGTGTCGTCTGCAACTAGCTATCTTATTAATATTTATTCATCCGTAATGTTTGATTGATTTTGAATTTTTTTCTCGTGACACGAAGCACTAAAACTTGTTCAATCAATGCCGTAGAAAGTAACAAATTATTACTTCTTCATGGCTAGCTATGATCAGTAAATAGACTACAAGCTCGAATAACAATTTGGGGGAGGGGGGGCATTTGACCGAGCATGAAACATGTACAGAACGATGCTGCTATATGAGAAAATAACTTTAGGCACTATGCCGTCAATTCTGGGTGGTGCATTTGACCATAATAATAATAATAATAATTTTTGATCTGAAGATCTGAAATAATCTAGAACCGATTGCCGTACAAAAATAATGGGACCGGAAGCCAGGATTTTTTATTTAAAAAAAAAAAAAAAAAAATATGGCTTTCGGTACCATTACTTTCATGGCAGTAGGTTACAGAAGATCATTATTTCATAATCTCGCCAACAAGAATATTTTTCCCGAAAAGTACATTTTCAAATGAAATATTATTATTATTATTATTAGAGTCAATACTTTTTTTGTAAGAGTAGGAAATCTTGACGCACGACGCAGTAGGCGGAGTTCGAAAATTCTTACGGGTAAAACACTTTTTACTCACGAGTTCCATTCAGTATTTTTTTCTACAACTATAAAAAACAACTTATTACGATTTTTCTTTCGAATATGGAATGGATTTGGCATATTTGTTGATGCCGATATTATTATCATTAATGTTGACAACTTTCAAATAACTTCATTGGGATAAACTTTCCATTTCCTTGAATTTTTTTTCGAAATAGGTAAACAATACTCTGTGGAGCTACGAATGCCCCTTCATCCACGCTCTGTCAAGAAAACTCATATCGGCACTGTTCATGATTTTCTCTGTTCAGTCTTCACCGCTTTCCAATATTCACTTATATTAGTTTGAGATATTGAGAAAGGTTACTCATTTCACAAATTATTGATGTCAACTAGTTTCTGACGGCCAAACAGCCACAGTTACCTTGGACTATCTAGCGTGAATGAATAGGTCCAATAGTCCAAGATTTGATGCCATTCCAACAAGATTGCGCAGCTTCCCACTTTGCGGCTGCAGTTGGACACTGGTTGGATACTGATTTTGAACAAACAGATTGAAAGAAGAGGTAATGTTGGATGGCCATCGAGGTCATCAGACTTGACACCACTTGATTTTTTTCTTTTATGGTACTCAAAGTCGGTTGTTTATTAAACTCAACCCACTCTGAGTACAATTTTACTGCAGAATGCTTGCATAATTTTACTTTTTTAGCACTTTCGAATAATTAATTTTGTACGCCCTATGTGAAAATTTTGACCTTATGCCGAACAATGTAATTTCCAACCCCTATTCCCTTCATCACTCACCTTCTCTCAAAAGCATGAACCAAAAAACAACGAAAAATTCCGAGAACATGTCTATCACCTCCAAGTCACCCTCTATGTCCACAAACACTTCATTTTAGAGCGCGAACCCAGCACGAACACCACTACCAGAAACTTTCGAACGGCTAACCTCAAAAGTGCGCAAACGATCTCGCCGATGGCAGCGTCTATCGAGGGCGTCGAGGCGCGTCGGTCCACCGTCGTCAGTGGAGACAAGACGCGCTGGACCGAGAGTCACGCTGAATGAGGCTGAGCTGACGGAGGAGGGCAGGGCGCAGGCGCAAGTTTTGGCTGCATCGCGAGCACGAGAGGAACTCTAATTTCTGTAATTCTGTTACTGCCTAGAAGAATTTCTGAAGGCTGCTTGAAATGATGAAGTTGTGTTTTCTGAAACATTCACAATGCCGGTTATTTAAAATAATGTAATACTGTCTTTATTCAAGTTCAAAATATTTGAAAGTACTTTTATGTATTACTATGATTAAGGTTATTTGGGACTTCCATTGTCTGTAAGGACAAAGGAAAGAAAAAATTCAAATCTCTGCAATTTTTATCCACGACGCTTCAACTATTGAGATCTACAGTCGTTTTTAAGTGTATGAATGCGACTTTCTCAAGGATACTTCTTATATACGGCTGGTTTTCATTTGTGCTATTAGCCTGGGGGTAATTTGTCTGTGTCCAGGTGCGTATGTACTACTCAAGAGTTTCCACACATTACCGATTTCCATGCTCGCCTCAGCCTCATGTTGCTGCATGAGTATTTTAGTCTCAGCAGCTCTGACTTGAGCATTTTGCTGAACGCCTTTCAATTCGAACACAACACTGAGTTCATTGGCTGCACGGGAGGATACCTCTGGTGGAAATGCTCCGATTCCTGCTATCTTATGGTTGCAGATCAAGCAGAGAAAAAAATCTGAGCTCCTGCAGGCGCTGGAGAGTCTACTTTCCTTTCTCTTGTCTAGAGAAGTATGAGTATGAGTATGAGTATGATCAAACGATTTAGGATATTATAGTAGATTCATTCTGAGCAAAATATGAGTGAAAATCGAATGAATGGAAATGCGGTATTCTTATTATCGTGTTAGCTATGAAATAACTGAACCGATTCTTATCTCGAACTTCATCAGATTGTTCACATCAATTGCTCTTATTATGCTCTAGTTTCCAGTATATATTACTGTTTGAAATTCATAAGTCTTCTGCACTGTACTCTCATATCAAATATTATCCTCGACTATTAGTGAACCAAGTGGTGTTCATCGAAATCCACAAGCTTTCCATGAATTGCCCTGAATTGTAGCAGACAAACCATTCAGTGTAAACCCCTCTGACGTTGAATATTACATTATTGCAATCAACATAACTGAGTTTTAATAGCAAACTCGCATGTAAATAGACATGTCAAAGCTAATAATTGTTTGTAATTATATGCATTATCCCCAGGGTTGCTTCGTAGTATTGTTAATCGAGTATAGTTTTGGAATGACGTTATCTGCATATATTTGGGCTGTCTCCCTTTCTGGGGAAATTACCTTTGCTATTTAGCAGGGAGGAGGGGGAAGGCCTGAGATGGCATCTTGGCAAGTCTCTTATACCACGGTCAGTGTTCTGATATATTTTCAATAGACATTATACAGTGTGTCCCACTTTGAGCAACCACGCCCTTGTATTTTCTTGACAATTGGTGGGTATGGCAAATGAAGTAGGCTGTGTTTTTGAAAATTTGTCGGTTTTTCCGGTAATTGTTCGATTCTATTATGTTTTCTGCAAATGCCAATCGATTCGTTGTAAAAATCAATAGTAGTTACATTGACTTGAAATTCTCACTGTATATGTGAAATTTCATGCTCATTCCGAAATTTGGCCGGAAAAGGGTGTTTAAGGTAGAAAACTCAATTTTCTGAGATTTTTGATTGTTCATTTTTCGATTTTAAAATTTCTGTCCTCGAACGTATTTTGACGTGCTGATTCCGAAATTTTCAACAGAAATGTCGAAAACTCATCAGAAATATTTTTTGCGGTAAAAAAACATCTAAAAACTGATTTGGAGCTGACCAACTCGAGAACGGTTAGAGATAGACAAATTCTGCGAACGCCAATCGATTCAAAATGGTCGAATTAGTAAATATCGCATATTTCGAGTCAATCGGAAAAATGAAAAATTTCTCGAAAAAAGTTGCAAGGGATTCACCCCTAAAAATCATGAAAAATACCAAGTCGTTACATTGACTTGAAATTCGCACTGTATATGTGAAATTTCATGCTCATTCAGAAAAAGTATGATTTTTATGTGCTCAGATATAAGATTTTGCCGGAAAAGGGTGTTTAAGGTAAAAAAAACAATTTTCTGAGATTTTTTTTTGTTCATTTTTCGAATTTCAAATTTCCAAATTTCTGTCCTCGAACGTAATTTGACGTGCTGATTCCGAAATTTTCAACAGAAATGTCGAAAACTCACCAGAAATATTTTTGGTGGTGAAAAGAACATCTAAAAACTGATTTGGAGCTGACCAACTCGAGAAAGGTTAGAGATAGACAAATTCTGCGAACGCCAATCGATTCAAAATGGTCGAATTAGTGAATATGTCATATTTCGAGTCAATCGGAAAAATGAAAAATTTCTCGAAAAAAGTTGCAAGGGGTTCACCCCTAAAAATCATGAAAAATACCAAGTCGTTACATTGACTTGAAATTCGCACTGTATATGTGAAATTTCATGCTCATTCCGAAAAAGTATGATTTTTATGTGCTCAGATATAAGATTTTGCCGGAAAAGGGTGTTTAAGGTAGAAAATCCAATTTTCTGAGATTTTTTATTGTTCATTTTTCGAATTTCAAATTTCTGTCCTCGAACGTATTTTGACGTGCTGATTCCGAAATTTTAAACAGAAATGTCGAAAACTCATCAGAAATATTTTTGGCGGTAAAAAAACATCTAAAAACTGATTTGGAGCTGACCAACTCGAGAACGGTTAGAGATAGACAAATTCTGCGAACGCCAATCGATTCAAAATGGTCGAATTAGTAAATATCGCATGTTTCGAGTCAATCGAAAAAATGAAAAATTACTCGAAAAAGTTGCAAGGGGTTCACCCCTAAAAATCATGAAAAATACCAAGTCGTTACATTGACTTGAAATTCGCACTGTATATGTGAAATTTCATGCTCATTCAGAAAAAGTATGATTTTTATGTGCTCAGATATAAGATTTTGCCGGAAAAGGGTGTTTAAGGTAGACAATCCCATTTTCTGAGATTTTTAATTGTTCATTTTTCGAATTTCAAATTTCTGTTTTCGAACGTATTTTGACGTGCTGATTCCGAAATTTTCAACAGAAATGTCGAAAACTCATCAGAAATATTTTTGGCGGTGACAAAAACATCTAAACACTGATTTGGAGCTGACCAACTCGAGAACAGTTAGAGATAGACAAATTCTGCGAACGCCAATCGATTCAGAATGGTCGAATTAGTAAATATCGCATGTTTCGAGTCAATCGAAAAAATGAAAAATTACTCGAAAAAGTTGCAAGGGGTTCACCCCTAAAAATCATGAAAAATACCAAGTCGTTACATTGACTTGAAATTCGCACTGTATATGTGAAATTTCATGCTCATTCCGAAAAAGTATGATTTTTATGTGCTCAGATATAAGATTTTGCCGGAAAAGGGTGTTTCAGGTAGACAATCCAATTTTCTGAGATTTTTAATTGTTCATTTTTCGAATTTCAAATTTCTGTCCTCGAACGTATTTTGACGTGCTGATTCCGAAATTTTAAACAGAAATGTCGAAAACTCATCAGAAATATTTTTGGCGGTAAAAAAACATCTAAAAACTGATTTGGAGCTGACCAACTCGAGAACGGTTAGAGATAGACAAATTCCGCGAACGCCAATCGATTCAAAATGGTCCAATTAGTAAATATCGCATGTTTCGAGTCAATCGAAAAAATGGAAAATTACTCGAAAAAGTTGCAAGGGGTTCACCCCTAAAAATCATGAAAAATACCAAGTCGTTACATTGACTTGAAATTCGCACTGTATATGTGAAATTTCATGCTCATTCAGAAAAAGTATGATTTTTATGTGCTCAGATATAAGATTTTGCCGGAAAAGGGTGTTTAAGGTAAAAAAAAACAATTTTCTGAGATTTTTTTTTGTTCATTTTTTGAATTTCAAATTTCTGTCCTCGAACGTAATTTGACGTGCTGATTCCGAAATTTTCAACAGAAATGTTGAAAACTCATCAGAAATATTTTTGGTGGTGAAAAGAACATCTAAAAACTGATTTGGAGCTGACCAACTCGAGAAAGGTTAGAGATAGACAAATTCTGCGAACGCCAATCGATTCAAAATGGTCGAATTAGTGAATATGTCATATTTCGAGTCAATCGGAAAAATGAAAAATTTCTCGAAAAAAGTTGCAAGGGGTTCACCCCTAAAAATCATGAAAAATACCAAGTCGTTACATTGACTTGAAATTCGCACTGTATATGTGAAATTTCATGCTCATTCCGAAAAAGTATGATTTTTATGTGCTCAGATATATGATTTTGCCGGAAAAGGGTGTTTCAGGTAGACAATCCAATTTTCTGAGATTTTTAATTGTTCATTTTTCGAATTTCAAATTTCTGTTTTCGAACGTATTTTGACGTGCTGATTCCGAAATGTTCAACAGAAATGTCGAAAACTCATCAGAAATATTTTTGGCGGTAACAAAAACATCTAAACACTGATTTGGAGCTGACCAACTCGAGAACAGTTAGAGATAGACAAATTCTGCGAACGCCAATCGATTCAGAATGGTCGAATTAGTAAATATCGCATATTTCGAGTCAATCGAAAAAATGAAAAATTACTCGAAAAAAGTTGCAAGGGGTTCACCCCTAAAAATCATGAAAAATACGAAGTCCTTACATTGACTTGAAATTCGCACTGTATATGTGAAATTTCATGCTCATTCCGAAAAAGTATGATTTTTATGTGCTCAGATATAAGATTTGCCGGAAAAGGGTGTTTAAGGTAGAAAATCCAATTTTCTGAGATTTTTTATTGTTCATTTTTCGAATTTCAAATTTCTGTCCTCGAACGTATTTTGACGTGCTGATTTCGAAATTTTCAACAGAAATGTCGAAAACTCATCAGAAATATTTTTGGCGGTAAAAAAAAACATCTAAAAACTGATTTGGAGCTGACCAACCCGAGAACGGTTAGAGATAGACAAATTCTGCGAACGCCAATCGATTCAAAATGGTCGAATTAGTAAATATCGCATATTTCGAGTCAATCGAAAAAATGAAAAATTACTCGAAAAAAGTTGCAAGGGGTTCACCCCTAAAAATCATGAAAAATACCAAGTCGTTGCATTGACTTGAAATTCGCATTGTATATGTGAAATTTCATGCTCATTACGAAAAAGTATGATTTTTATGTGCTCAGATATAAGATTTTGCCGAAAAAGGGCGTTTAAGGTAGAAAATCCAATTTTCTGAGAGTTTTTGTTTTCAATTTTTTTAATTTCAAACTTTTGTCTTCGTACGTATTTTGACGTGCTGATGCCGAATCTTTTAACAAAAATGTCGAAACCGCCTCACAAATATTTTTGGCGGCAAAAAAAAACATCTTAAAACTGATTAATTAATTCTGTGGACGCTTATCGATTCAGAATTGTCGTATCGGTATATACTGAGAATTTGAAACAAAAAAAATAACGGACAAAAAAGACGAATATATCATCATCAATAATATTTTGAACTTTTTTATTTTTCATTTTTAGAATTTCAAATTTTGGTCTTCGAACGTATTTCGCATCTTTGAACGAAAATGTCGGAAACGCATCAGAAATATTTTTGGCGGCAAAAAAAAAACATCTAAAAAGTGATTTAGAGCTGACCAACGCGAGAACGGTGACAGATAGACAAATTCTGCGAACGCCAATCGATTCAGAATGGTCGAATTAGTATGTATTGTGAATTTCGAGTGAATCGAAAATATATTTTAAAGATTACTCGAAAAAAGTTACAAATTGTACATTTTCTAATAATTAAATTTCTTTTATTTCTCCTCACGTTAATGAAATACTAATGAATTCAATTGTTCTTCTTTTGATTTGTTCAATTAATATTTCTACAAATACATCTCGTTCTTCAAATTCAATGAGATGAATTTTCATTTTCAAAACACTCAAACTTTTTTATTTTCAGGCAAAAGCATTCAAACAAACCGAATATAAAATTACTCGTCCTACGGATTCGTGATTTTATAAATCGGTTTGTTTTCATTCTTTTGCCAACTAGAAAAGTTTTCGTGGAAAATAAAAATTCATCGATAAAATTTGAAGGACTCGTAGTACCTTTCATTAAACCGCGATGCTTAGTTTCAACGCACACTGATTCATCTTGTGTTCTTTTTGCCTCTATTCTCAAGCCCGATAAGGATGGCTGCTTTCACCATTTCAATGAATGCCTGTCTGATTCGAGTTCATGTCTTCTGCGAGATCCCGTTTTTACGTCGAGTTTCCACGTTAAAACGGATGAAACTTTCGAGGAATGCCACCTGTGAATAATCCACAGCTGCTGCACTTGAAGTTCTATAGATGTTTCGCTGATCCGCTGCCACTGACAACAGAGCTGTCAGAAATATGTATTGTTTGATAAACGTTCTGCGTGATGACATTTTTCGCTATATCAAATAAATATGCAGCATAGTTGAGAGGATAGTGATGGATAAAAATTCAGATTGATTTCGTCATTTATAATAAGAAATATAATCGTGAAAATAAGTCGGATTCTCTGCCCGATGTTCTTTTGTTGTTGACCAGATGTTTTGAAAGGTAATGGCATTCTACGATGAACGTGTGTCCAGGCATTTTTGGCGATCTAGTCTATGGACCGCTCTAAAAATTTGGTGACGAGCATGAGTAGGTATGATCGACTCATGTTGAAAATTATGTACAATGCGATGTTGCCGCTTGTACTGCAAAGCAGTAAAAACTTAGGAGTTTTAAATGGAACAGCCTGTATCCCTATCACTTTCTTTATTTCACTTCAGCTTTTGTTAGGAATTCCTGAGACGAATACTGAGGTATACAGTGTGACCCAATTAAGACTGGAGCACCCTTATAACATCTACATTTCCCAACTGATTGGAATTATTTTTTTTCATCAAGGTAGACATTCAGAAAGTCTACTAACACACCACATTTCAACTAATCTGATTTTTCAAGGCCCAAAATATGAAAAAAGTTACTAGCTATTTTTTTAGAAACATTCTAACAACACCACTGAATTCGTGACATTTTCAAATGATTCATATATGAATTACGTTGAATGCATCAATCAATAAAAAAGTTAGAAGGGAATGAAATTTGAAAATTATGCCTCCTATATAAACAACTCACCAATTCAATTTCAGAAATTTTATCAAAATTCGGAATACACCACTGCATTCAGGAAGTCTCGATATATCGAGATTTCCTGACTGGCCAAAATTTCATCAAACATAAATAAGAAAATCATAAGATAATAAAATTTGAAAAATATGTCAAGGAAATTTCATAATTTTAATTTTTTTTATTTATCAACAGATTTCAATTTACATATAAACCATTTGAAAATTTCCTGAATCCAGTGGTGTAGTTTAAATTTCTCTAGAAAAATCGCTAATAATTTTTTTAGATTTTTGACCTTGAAAGATCAGATTAGTTGGCCCTGAAAATGGATTTATTCATGAAATTTGATGTCCTAGTAGACTTTTTGAAAGTCTACCTAATGAAACATAAATCATTTCAATCGGTTGGAAAATGTAGATTTTATAAGGGGGCTCCAGTCTTAAGTGGGTCACACTGTATACCCAGCTCTATCTCTAGGTCCCACATCATGGAAACATATTTTTTTTTCAAAAAATATTCTCAGAAGGAGTCAAAGCAGTTCTCGTTGAAACTATCAAGAAAAAAACAACGGACTCAGATGTACAAGTGAAATCGAAGGTCACTGAGGTACACGTTGTAGTTAGATTTATATATTTATATTTAAATAATTAATATCCGGTAATATGGCATTGTTGGACTTGCAAAATATTATGGAAACGAATAACATATTTTATTTAGAAAACTGAAAGAGAAAAATATTGTTACTCTGAGAAAAAATATGATCATCAATGACGGAAATATTGAATACTGAAATATGGTATAGAAAGCAGTACATTGACATTGTTACGATGAAAATATGTGACTTTTTACGATTAGACTAATTCTCGTTGGAAATAAGTATTATTAAAATTCCTTAAAAATACAGTAAATTCTCTAGATTTCTCTCAGTGTACACTAAAATTTGCCTCATCTCCTATTTTGGCAACCCTGATCACATGTATTGGATATAATTCTTCTTCGTAATTTTTTGGCCCTTGCTCCCTTTTGGTGCATTTAGCCAATTGGATATAATTGACTAACCACAGAAGAACCATAATAATTTCAATAGAAAACGATACTGCAGTGCCAACTCTCACTAGAATACCTAATGGGAGAGTGAATGAATTGCGCATTAATATTCATACCTTTGCTAGAGTACGAATGGCTAATAAGTGGGAGAAAATTAATTGAATCCATGCACCACATTTGCCCATATTTCTCACATATAATAGAGCCATAATTATGCTTTGAACTGAAATGAATGACGGCTTCACCAGTGAATTCCCTTTTTGGCACCTTTTCTCCTATCACTGCTAAATGTCTGTCCAATTTATACATTGTGGATCCATCTAGTCGGCAAGTGCGTCTCGGAAGAACACGTGAATAGCGGAATAACAAGAGAACGGCCACTTTACGTTGATATGACAATGAGAAGTTGAATAAAACAACATTGAATAATGAGTCATTTCACAGCAAGGGTAGCAAATTTTAATTACAAAACAAAACGCCCTAGGCGTCTTTTTTGCTTTGGCGAGGCTCGCTTTGCATTTATTTTCATTCTTCTTCCGCACAGGATATGCCCTAAAAACCCATTCGTCTGTATTTGTGCACTGGATACTGATGAAAGTTCAAACGACGTGGGGGAATTTGATGATATTCATATTTGATATCAAGTGGCACAAGTGGAGGGGAAACAATTGGAAGTCGGCCAGACATTATTGTTGTCTTACCTTTGGATACAAGAATCAATTCAAAGGAATTATAAAATATGAGTACCTGAATACAGGGTGTGATATAAGTACGTTACAATATTCAAGTGACGTATTCCTGAGGCAATTTTAAGAAAAAAGTCAATATGAACATGTATCCGTATATTTATTTCAAATTGCCCTAACATTTTTGACAGTAAACTTTTGGTACTTTTCATGGAAAACACTTGTTGTTGAGAACATTACAAAAACTAACTATTAAAAAAAAAAAAATTGTTTTTTTCGTTAACCAGCTGTCGTCCCCTTACAAACGGCAGCCCTCAAAAGTCGAAACTTGTACGAGCCAAGGATTAACGAGGTCTTACCTTTTAACGTGCGATTCATAGCACTTTCTCGGGCCATCAGATAAAAATCTGAAGACGCTGAGGATTCGAACCTAGCCGACCAGCAGTCAATGGTTTTGAACGCTTCAGTCTCAACCACTGAGCTACTTGACCCTTAGATCTCGTCAAAATAAACAACTTTTTTTCTATAAAATGTTTACCGAAAAATGATTCGTTTTCGAGATACAGATTGTTGTAATTTTCCCAAATTTTTTTCGTCTACAAAAACCCCAAAGCTTGAAGAATTTTTGGAATTCTTAGACAAGCGTTGTTCAGCGTTAGAAGCGGTTTTTCAATCAGAAAATAAGGTCAAAATGACATTCACTGTTGCGTAAAAATTAACAGTGCTGCTCCTAAGGTGGCGTATGGAGTTAGTAACAAGGCCTACCCAGAACACATATTATCCATAGTAATCAGACCAATAGGTCTGTTTGGATATAAATACATAAAGTTACCAAACTGTACTCGTTCTACACCAGCTTCTCATACAGCCTCAAAAAATTTTGCGCTCTCAGGTAAGGAAATAGTGACTCAATCGTGCATTTATTGCAAAGGAGAAAATCGCTCTATTTACAGATGTTGACAATTCATTGCTCATTCTATTCAACAGAGGAGAGACTGTGTAATGAAAAACAACTCATGTTACAATTGCTTAGGGACAAAACATTCGGTTAGTCAGTGTACTTCAGAAAGGATCAGGAACTCACCACATTCATTCAAAAGTCCAGCTTCCAACATCTCTCCCAAAACAACGATCCATTTCAAATTGTATTTGTAAATTAAAAAATAATATTTAGTGCAGGAAAATATTTTTTTTATTCGAAAGCTTGAGGATTGAAATGTTATTACAGATGAAATGCAAGCCTTAAGCTGCTAAGGAAATAATCAAATTTTTTTAAAGCTTTTTGCTTTCATACACTGAAAATTATTTCATTATTTTCAGTTCAATAGTTTGCAGATGAAAGATTGTTTTATAAAGATTAGTTACGTTAATTTCATTTGAATTTTTTCGAAAAAACATCGTTTTTTATTTTGTAGCAAATTCCGCAAATTTTAACACACTCAAACCTCGTATGGTCATGAGTGCACCAGAAAAATGCAATGCAATAATGTAGTATTGGATTTTGCACTAGAAAAAGTGTAGTTATTGCCCTTTGAGATTCGTTATTTTCTCTAGTTGGTGATGGAAAATCCAATTCGAATCCACGTGCATCTCAAAAGATGGTGTGCTAAAGCGTATGGAACCGACTGGAAAAAAAGTAAGACATGATCACATCAAATGCATTATTATTATTATTATTACTGATCGTGCGTCAGCGTATTGCTATACCAATTTATTTACGCTTATATATTTTATTGTGAAGCTAATAAATCCTGTACGTCTAAAACTTTCGCCATCGTTCAAAGGATAATACACTGTGATAAATTTTCATTGGAAACCCTTAATCGTTGTAATTAAAGTAACACAGAATGGTTTATAAATTTGGGCTTTAACGACAACGGTCTAGAAAAATTATGGCCTCCGGCGAGCTTTGCACGAGCTCTCGACAAACCCACTGTCACTTCAATACCGCACCACTAAATCAAAGGGCTGTTTCGACCGACCTTTCTCCAAAATAAACACATTTCCGAACGTTTTACTTCGCAAGACCGTGACGTAGAATAATGAATACGGCCATATATTTTGAATCGTGAAGTTTTCTCAACTATGCCCGCTTTATATTTACCTAAATGTACCCACCGAAGGGATATGGATATTTCATCCAAACGGTTTATTGATCAACGAAAACAATCCAGTGCGAGAGCTCGTAGATAAATAGCCCTTCAAAGGGTGTAAGAGCGGCCTTTGAATAATTATCACGATGAAATTCTGTTTGGAGATCACACAAGGGTCCAAAGGGACCCTTAACAGTTCACTGAGTTCCTTCACAAATGGCGCCAAAACTCAAAATGTTGGATGGGACATTATTTTGCTATGGTATCTGAAAAAAATCCTTCTTTTAGTTTACTGGTATGATAATGTCCCATCACTATGCTATAAAATAAACCATGCTATTTCATTGATAGTATTATTTCTTTTGAATACAACACATTTTTAAAGGTAATACCCAGTTCTTTCTTTGAACAGAAAGTGCCAATGATTCAGTGTTTAAACAACCTCAGAACATCACCCATTGATGGTTACGCCAATGCATTGCATCAATATCTTCTGTTATTTCGGAGGTTATGGAAAAAGTCATGGCCAAGGAGTTCATGGAACACCTAGAACGCTTAGGAGTTGTTAACGATTGGCAATATGGTTTATGTCATCAGAGATCAACTGGTGACTTGCTTTCCAATATATCACATATATGCCAGCTATCTATCATTAATCTCTGACCATTGCATCAGATATATCCAATTCGTTTGATGGCAATCAACTACCACAAAGATGAGTTTGTTCCTTTGGTCGATGGAAATTCTTTCGAATAAACTGTCTACGTTTTACTGACACATCGGAACATTGGATCGTGTTCGATGTCCATTGCTGGTAGCACACTTCATCATGGATATCTCGAAGCTCTCCATCTCTTCTGTTTCTGGATACAACTGTCTGACGTCTTTCTTTCCTACCACCATTTGACTTCAATACACTTTTCAGGACTCCGTTGTCGAGAGCAAGGGAATTCCATTGGGCTCAGTAGGATTTGATAGCTGGAAAATAATTTGCGACATACTGCTCTATTGGTCTTTGATAACTCTTCTTCCAGCCGATAACCAGGATCTAGATGTTTCTCTTGGTTTTTCTGGATCTTGTTGTTATGCCAGTTATCGTCTACTGCCACCGTCCTGCGAATTGCTGCTTCTTTCTCTTCTGCTCGTTGACAATGTGGGCAGTCATCTTGGCAGGGTCCCTTCGATAGGGCATCTGCGTTCTAATGAGTTCTTCCCGATCGATGTTCGATCTCAAAGTCGAATTCTTGGAGTCTCCTAAATCAGCGTATTACTGTTTGAACTGTAGAAGCCATTCAAGTTCTGCGTGGTCAGTCCCCAACAAGATCTTGCTCCGTACACGTATTTGTAGAAGTGCTCCACTCCATTGACAATAGCAAACAGCTTCCGTCTGGTAACACAGAAATTGTGCTCCGGTTTACTGAGTTTTGCTGGAGTATCCAATAACCTAACCTAACCTAACCTAACCTAACCTAACCTAACCTAACCTAACCTAACCTAACCTAACCTTACCTAACCTAACCTAACCTAACCTAACCTAACCTTGCCCTGTCCTTCTTGGATCTGAGACAGGAAGGCTCCAAGTCCTACATGCTGGCGTCAGTGTCCGAAATGAATGTGTCGTTCGGTAAAGGATAGCTGAGAACAGAGCAGGCCTTGATTACAACTCTTTTCAACATTCTGAACGGTTACTTTGTTTGATCTTTCTTGAGTCTAGATGGTGGCCTATCCAAGTTCTTAGCGGCGATAGTAGGTGGATAACCCTGAAAAAGTCTGGAGCTGGTACATGTCTCTCGGAATTGACCACTCTTTCACCGCTGTGATCTTCTGTTTATATACTGCCACTCCTTTCCGAAAAACAACGTGACCAAAATATCGTACCTCTTTCTGAAACAGATGGCATTTCTTGGGGCTCAATAGCAACTCTCTCAGTAGCAGCAATAGCTTCTCCAGGTTTTTCACATGGTCCTCGAACGATTTGCCGTCTACAGTTTCCAGAACCATCTACATCAATCTTTCGAATGTAGCTAAAGCGTTACAGAGCCCGAATAGCCTAACTGTGAATTACCACAACTCCGAGCCGATGGTGAAAGCCTTATTTTTTCGATCTTCTGGAGCCAATTCCACCTGCCAATATTTGCTCCTCAAGTCTAGGGTCGAAAATATCGTAGAGTCAGCTAGCGTGTCTAGGGTGTCATCTATTCTAGGAAGGGCATAACTGTACTACTTCGTCGGGTTGTTAGGTTGACGATAGTTTACCCAATAACGTTTCGATCCATCTTTCTTTTTCAGCAGCACGACTGAAGAAAACCAGGTGTCTAATGGTTCAATCACTCCTTCTTCTTCCATATCGTTGACTATTTTGCCAGCTTCTTCCTCCTCATCAGATGAAAGTCTTTAAGCTGACTTGTCTTGTCTTGTCGGTCTTGTGCTGGTTACCTGTTTTTCTACCCTCTCTTGCTTGTCCAACATCGAAGATATCTTGGAACCTCTTGACTGGATCCATCAATTAGCATTGTTCTCGGAGGGGATGGCATCCAATTTTTCCAATTCTGCTGGCAAGTTGCTGCATGGTGGGTAAGCGGTACCTCGTACACTCTCGACCATAGAGGAAATTTCCTTTCTTCAAGTTCACTGAATGGCAATTAACATTCATAACTCTATTTGGCACAAGTCTATCAATACCCCAACTTTTCCAATACCTCTGTCCAGGCGGGCCTCCAGGATGTTTTCAGCCCTCTTAGGTATGCTCAGATTTTCAGACAACAGGATCTGATTTATCTCTACTCCTTCTATGGACCACCAACTCTTCTCCGTTCACACGTAGGACGTCGTCTTTGAAATTTAACTCAAACTCTTTGGAGTTCATAGTGTCCATTCCAATTATTGAATCGTCCTCGATATCAGCTACCAACGCCCGATGTTTCAGCTTAGTGATGCCCAGAATCAACTCGATCAGTAGTTCACCGTACAAAGTGGCTGGCTCCCCTGTTCCTGTGCGTAGCTCTGAAGTCGATGATTCAATTCTGGT
The DNA here is from genome assembly GCA_958298965.1 of Chrysolina haemoptera. Classification (NCBI taxonomy): domain Eukaryota; kingdom Metazoa; phylum Arthropoda; class Insecta; order Coleoptera; family Chrysomelidae; genus Chrysolina; species Chrysolina haemoptera. Next base: position 33,197,301 of record OY282591.1, read on the forward strand.
CTGTAATTTGGCAAATGTAGGTCCAAGAATAGTCCTACAAATCGTTGGTTCACACAGCCTGCTCCAAACAGAACATAATTTTATTCTTTATCATTTGAAGGTCTTCAATCTTTCAACCATAACTTTATATGCAATGACAAGTGAACACTATCGTTCAAACACCGCTTGTAGATTCAAAAAACATTCAATCACCCGTAGAACAACGATAAATCAAATCGATCGAAGAAACACTCAAAAGCGAGTCAATAAGTCTCTCATGATGAGTGGGTGTAATGTTGAGATGATGCTTGGAACGATTCTCAAATTTGGGATGATTGATTATATTGCCCTATATTGTGACTCCATAATAGCCTCGTCAGAATAATAAAAGTATCCATTACATTCTCGTTTCCCAAAACCCCTCGCGGTGATAAATCATTTCTTCAGACGTTTATAAAGATCCAACACCGTTTTACAATGGCGTTCTTTTGGCATGTCGGTACAGCCCTGTCATTCTCGCTGTATTCTTTTTTCAGAATAGATTAACTCTGAAACAAAGTAAGAGAACAGTGTCATGAAAGATGCATGGGTTTTTTCTCTGGCTGGGGGAAACTGTAGTGGCTTCGTTAGTTTTTCACGGTGATGGTTTCAACTACTTGAACCATGGAAGGTGACTTCGAGTTGTGGTCTAGGCGATAGTGATGATTATTCCATTCAGTCCATCATAGAGAATGAAGATTACAAAGTCTATATAGAGACAATTTATGTCTTTTTGGATCGTATGAAAGTATATGAATGATTTCGATATCGATTTCGCGTGCATTCTAAAAAAAATAATGGATTTTCCAAAAAGATTGGACAGATATTTGATGGAGGAAAAACACTTGTCACTCCAAATGAAAATTTCAGCTCGAGAACAGTGGTGGAAGATAAAATTTTTTTGCGGTGCGACAATCATTTCAGTATTATACTGAAAATGAATATCGACAAACATTACTAAAATTGAAATGACCACATTATATGAGTTATTGAAGGGGTTCTTTTAGAAAATTCTGAACTCTTCAATGGAATCGAAATTGATTTAGGAATTGGTACCCATGCTCACCCAAAAACATATAATAATTTTACGAGAAGAGAACAGGATTTTTTTTATGGAATAACAAAACATCTGCGAAAACAACAGATGAAAAAATTCAGAAAGAAAACATTAAAATTGAGGAGGTTCCGTTGAAAGTCCATGAGATCTTTGGCATGGGTAAGAAATAAAAAAAAAAGTTTGAATTTAACTAAAAAATAAAGGAAAGAAATAAATACAGTTTTCAATAGTCAGTATTAATTTGTAATTAAAAATGTATACTGAGAAGAGATTGGGTATAACGCAAAAAAAATAGTGGAACCCTTCAGCTCCAGATGAAATTTTCAACTCGAAAGAAAAAGCGATTCATAATGTTAAAAATCCCATGAAAGCTTCAGTAGAATTAAAATCGATTTAAAATTGGCCAAGCCCACCTGAAAAAAATCACCCTTCAAGTTCAGGTGAAATTTTCAACCCAAGAGCACCAATGAATTCCGAAAATTTGAGAAGAATATATCAACATGAAAATAAAATGGCCAAATATAATCGCACAAGTACTGTAAAATTCCTATGAAATCTTTAGTGTGATCGGAATCTATTTGAAATTCAGTTTGCTCACTGAAAAATTATTGAATTTTACGAAAAAGGAAAGGAAAAATACTAGATATTGTCGGAAGGAAATAAAAACGCCGTTCAACTATAAATAATATTTTCAACGTGGAAAGTGTCATAGATTCTACGAACATAAGTCTATGCAGAATGGTTCAAATAATATCTCCTGAAAATTTGAAAAAAATAACATCAACAGAGGAAAAAATAAAAATGAAAAAATAAAAAATTTCAATTCGTTGAAAGTTCATGATATATTGAATAGGGTCGATATCGATTTGATATGTTTCATGCATAAAAACTGAAAATAGATTGAACTTTACAAGAAAATATACCAATACACCAGTAATACCTGTAATGCCCAATAATTTTCAAATAATGCTGCTTATTCCCGACTAATACCCTACTAATACCAGAGTAATACCACTAATACCCAAGACATGTACACCAAAATTTTCCAGCGGTTTCCCCCTCAGGATATGGGTATAACGACATTGGGTGTTTTGTGACTAAAGTTCGTTGTTTGTTCATCTAAAGAGATTTGTGGTAAAAAAAATTACTTTTTTCAAATCATCTAATGTTAGTATGTTGGTGGGAAAAAGAGAATAGTAATAGCCCTTTAAAATTTTCTGGAGTAATATTCCACAAGAAGTAATCCTTTTTTGGAACCTTATCATATCTGCCATAGTTAAATTTTCTTCATTGAAATTTCGTTTGCTATAGTGTTTTGATTCATATTAAAATAATAAAAGGTAACTTTTTCAACCTTTGCTATGATATATACTTTGGCATTATTTTTTTTTCATGAGGAATGTTTCCATAGTCTCTACCATGGAATATTCATCAATTGAATATTACTATTATACTCCATGAAAAACGTTCAATGGATGTTCAGCGTTCCAAAAAACTATTCTGTGACTGTGAAATTAGGTTTCCTAGGAAAAAATTCAAAATGTTCTCGTTAAAACTGTATTTTTTTTATTTGGAATTATTGAGCTCATTTTTAGGTCCTCCGATACTAGTTGCGTTGAAATCATCGTCAATTGAATTGGTAGTGAAGGCGTGTATTCCATAATCCTAACACGGTTCAAACTGCTTTTGTGGCGTATCACACATTCAAACCATGTCGAATATTGCATGAAATCGATACGGGAACGGAAATAAAACCCAATTTACAATTAAACGTTTGCTTGTTATTGGTAATTTATTATTGACAGCAATATGAGCCCATATTTCCTGTGGAACTATGGAACATGACCTTATTTATTTACATCGAGCAACAATGAAAGCATTGTTTATCATGGTGTCGAAGTTGGGAATGGTTTATCCCTAGTTTGTCGACATATTTTGCAAACTGCAAATATATACCCAGATAACACAAAGACGTCCTCGGTACGTCCACAGGACATAAATCTAAGACATTCAAGACGTCCCGAAGACGACCATTACTGGACATAAGACGTCCTTAGGATGTCCTGGGGACATCTGATGTTACAAATTGGAACATTGGAACGTCCATTATGTGTCCCTGTAAGGTCTTCCATGGACGTCCCTTGGACATCCTAAGGATGTTTTTGGGATATCAATTTTCAAGGTTTTCTATAACCCATGATCCTAGTCAACAGAAAGTGACATACCAACTAGAAAAAGTGAAAAGGATAATGATGGAAAGTGATTTTCGAAAAAACATTTATAAATTATTTCAAATTCTAACACAAACATTTACATTTACAATTACAAAACATAATAACGATATAACGACTATTCATCTAATACTGGTGACAACTGAAGAAACTCACTGAGCTAAATAAGTTCAGTGGAAAATGTATGAAATTTATGACGAAAAACTAAAGCAAAACACGTTTTAAATTTTTGAAAAAGGCACAAGACACGAAAATAATAATGTTGTAAGTCGGTAATATGAATTTGGCCTGAGTTTGGACGTTATGGGGACGTCCTGAGGATATTCGCATCGGACGTCCCAGAAACGTTCCGAGTCGTACGTCCCCAGGATGTCCATATTAGGTTCTGGGACGTTCGGACCTAAATGGGACATGAAATGGACATCCTCGGGACGTCCAGTGCTATTTGGGTAAGATAAAAAAATAATCATGTACTCTTTGTTGATTATACAGGTTGAATATTTGAAAACTGATGAAGAGAGGGCGACAATGTTCCCGATAATGAACCCCCGCCAATACTCTGATTATTCTTTTTTGAAGAAGAAATGCTCTTGGAGAGTGGTACGAGGAACCCAAAGAAGAATTCCGTAAAACAAGTGACTATGGAATAAACCAAAATAACAAGATCTCAGAACTGAGAACTGACGATATTTTTCAATGCATGCATCATTTAGATGCATGCCAAGTAGTGTAACAATGCTGCCTCTAGCGAGATTAGAATTGGGGGATACAATGATGGACTGATTATTTTTTATATTGAGTTTCAGTTTATTACAAGTAAACCATGTTTTGGCTAATTTCATTATGTCGTCTGATATGGTGGACAGATCATCAATGTTATTACTCTGACAGATACATGTTGTCTTATCAGCAAAAAAGGCGCTTTTTGTCGGTAGAAGGTAAAAATATAAATCATTTATATAGACTAAAAAGAGAAGGGGACCCAGAACCGAGCCTTGACGAACACCATGATTAATTACCTTACGATCTGATAGATCTCCATTCAATCTGACCCATTGAGATCTTTGTGAGAGGTAAGATATCAAGAAATTCAGAGCTAAGCTCCTGAATCTTTGTAGTTTTCCACTAGGATGTCATGCAAGACACAGTCGAAGGCCTTCGAAAGGTCACATAACTTGAGATGTGACTGGTTTCCTTCCTCTAGGCCCTCGACTATGTCCGACACGACTTGGATAAGAGCTTCTGTCGTGGACAACTTTTTCCGGAATCCAAATTGTCGTGGGCAAAACAGAGAGTTTACTTCCATGAAGTTATAAATATATCCATACTTGCGGTACAATCAGTAACCAGTAATCAGTAAAATCTGCTCGTATACACTCGTGAGGATAACTCTTTGAGCATCGATAAAGTCGTTTCCCATTCGTTAGGAAGGTGTTGTTTTTCCAGTCGCCATCTTCTCGTTCATAATCTTGCCGCCCCTCCCCAAAAACCCCATTCCGCCGAAGTGATGAATAAACAAACAAACAATCCGTTGTTTTTAGTCGCCGGTGCAGGTAGATAATTGAAACTTCGGTCTGATAAATGCGACGGCTCAGGAGGGCGAATGTTTAATGCTGTAGCACGGGAAGTGCCAAGGAACATTAATCGCCCGGTGATACTGCGGAATTTTTATGGATGGCGATAACTTATGAATACGGCAGCTTTTTTATTCGCGACTTCGGAACTGTATGCTCTTTTATCTGCATAGCTATTATTTAACTTTGTAATCCTAGTTTTAATGTTTTGAACTCGGAAAGGACCTTAGCGAATCTTATCGCCGGAGTTGTACAGTGTCCTGCTGGAATTTACGGGTTTCGTTCGGAGGTGGTAGAATACTTTCGGGGCGACAGGGGTTTGTTACGTTTTCGCTATCAATCCAGTACAATTGGGTTTTGAGACGAGGATCGATGGTACCAAACTTGGTATTCTTGTTGTTGGAACCATGATAAACATGAAAAAAATTGTTCACTAAAATTCCAGGGGTGAAGAGTTTTTTTTTCGTTTAAAAATGAATGAATAGATTTTTGCAGTAATCTTGGAAAGTATATAATTTATCGAAAAAACAACTCAACAGGGTGCAATTCTCCACAAAAATTATCCCTAGTGAAATCTTATGAAATTTGATCTAATACTTTCCGAAAAAAATTATAATTTTTTTAAATAAAATTTTTTTTGGGTCCCACCCCTGATATTTTGGTAAACAATATATGATGTCAAGGAGCAAACTGCAGTATGCAAATATAATTAAAAAAAATATATATTCACAGACGAAAAAACTGATGAACCTCATAAAAAAATACGCATATCTCAATATAGCCAAATCCCAAACACTTCTCATACAGGCGACATATAATTCTTTAAGAGCTTTTGGGTAGTTTACTGATATAAAAAAAAAGCTTTGGTTGTTTTCTGGGAAAATTTCCAAACTCTATAATATGAACACAAAATTGCACTTTCCGCCACACTGAAGAATGTCCGAAAATACTAATTTTTGTAACTAGTCCGGAAAATACTGTATTTTTGGACGAATAGGCAAGATTCTGGGCCGAGCCGTAGGCGAGTCCTGGAAGTCTGCGAGTTCTAAAAAACTATTTTCGGACGATTTGCTTACACAATTTTTTCCATGTAGAATAACAAATCGAGACACACTTATTCGTTATATTCCTTTGTAGAAGGAAATTTCGAACAGTTTAATTCTCATTTGTATAATATATTGAATTTCGAACAAAAGATAGGTACTTACAGAAACATTCCAATTCTTATTTATATTAATATTCATATTAAAATCTGAGCATTTCTTGGCCTAGTCCGGGATGTACGTACTTCCCGGACTAGACCCGGAAGTGCCACTTTCCCAAAAAAATAGCCTCCGGGAAGTAGATAGAGTCGCCGAAAAAATTATATTTCTCAATTTTCAATTGAGAATGTTTACCTTTTCAACTCAATATCCCCCTAGAACGATGGAAAATAGCGACTTAAGTTTTTCTTCCAACCGCAGATGATTCCACCTATTTTCATAAACATTGCCATGAATTCGGGATATGCATGTATTTGACAGACATTTTAGATTGCAGATAGTTCTAAGCCTTTCTTAATTTTTATGTTTAAAACATAATTAAAAATTATCAACATCATGCGAGCATTCTGTTTTCACCACAAATTTTTCTCAGTGAAACCGAATACGTTCCTTGAAACATCATTCAGATTTTCTAACTATTACATTCCCCGTCGTACCCTAAAAGACGAAAAGTAGCCGGATAAAGCAGCCATTGTGTTGAATTTCCCCTTTGCTGGATCGCATTACACCACTCAAAGTTGTTTCTTTTAAAGTTGGGAACTCACAATTCATTCGATATTTATCATTTCCTTTCACAGAAACATATTTTACAGCAGTTGGCAAAATACTTCCTAAGTTTCACTCGTGACCCCATTTTTTCGCCCCTTGAGATGGCACATCATTTTTATGTGAAGAGGAAACATTACCCAAATATGTAAGAATATTCCGAAAAAGTTTTCTCCTTTTTAGCAGGGGCAAGTTTCTTGCGACGTGACATCAACAGGGTGCTCAGTTGAAGTTGAATCGAATTGAATCTATAAAATATATTAGATAGAAAGAATAAGGTATGTGGGCGGACGGAGCCATAAGCAATCGGGCCCCTTATGTACCCACCACTGCTGGGAGATGCGCTTTCCGCGTTGCTGCCACTGCCGGGCATTCCGTGAGGATCTGGGTGGCTGACTCCTCATCCTCCAAGCACCACCTGCATTCGGTATCATCTGTGAAAACTAAAATGTTGAGGTGCCTGTTGAGATGGCAGTGTCTCGTCAGGAGCCCTGTCACTGATCTGATTTCCTTTCTGCTCAGTGTGAGCAGAATCTTGGTCCTCCTAGTAGAAGGGCCTCCGATGTGGAGGTTCGATTGCCTCATGCCCGGTGCATCTTTCCATGTGTAATTTTTTTTTCCAAAATTTCCTTCATGGTTGAGACGCACCATGATCTAGAAACTCCAAGGATAGGTTCTGGTCCAATCGTTGGGCTTTTCGCACCTTGTCTGGCCAAATAATCAGCACGTTCGTTTCCAGGTACTCCGGTATGACCAGGGACTCAAAGTAGCTTTACTTTATTGGCGGAAGATAGCCTTTGCAGATCATCGATGCATTCAGTCACCAGCAGCGAGGTGACTCTATATGATGTGAGAGCCTTAATTGCCGCTTGGCTGTCGGTGCACATCGTGATTTGCTGGCCGCGGTAGCCTCTGTTGAAATTTTCTCTTACACAGGCGAGTATGGCAAACATTTCTGCCTGAAATACAGTGGTAAAAGTTCTTAGAGCGTAAAAGAGTTCCGCTTTCGGAGACTGCCCGTATACCCGTAGACTTATCCATCTTGGAGCCATCTGTATACCAGATGATCCCCTTGGAGGGAAGCAGGCGGTGCCCGATCCGCTCCCAGTCCTCCCTTTTGGGAATGACTGTCTGCGGCCTTTTACTGAATCGTATGGCAGGTAACGAACTGTCACCTGCCATACGATATATAAATATATTGCTGAGTGTTTCAGAGCTAAACAATGGAGACAAGCTTGAAGATGTGGAAGTATGCAGAATTGATAGTACAGTCACAACATACAACAAGCGACTATCATTCACTTCTTCGAATTTACACGACAGGTAAAATCTCTGATATTCTGGTGGGATCGTCAAAACTAATACAGATATTTTGGTAGTTGTAAGTTTTTAAAAAAATCACACAAGTTATAGTTTAGTTAAAATAAACAATTAGGTTTAGTATAATTTATATAAGCAGTTTTCTTTAACGTGTTTCTCTAATAGATCTTTTGTGTTTCAGTTTTGTTGGACAATATTTTATCAATTGAAAATTGGAACTATTGGTTATGATTAATGTAGGACGAATTATTGTTGATTTCGAGAACATTTCAGTCAGATCTTCAAATGCTCTCCCAACAGTAACGTCTCCTTTATTTTGTTCTTCTAGCTGAAAATGTATACATTGCTCCATGAAAGATGTATCAGCTCTCTCCTTATCAATATCATAAGAATACTCATCAGAAGCATTTGATTCAAGGCATGTTTGGCCTTAACAATTGGTTGGAGCATGTTTGGCCTTAACAATTGGAACAAAGTATGTAATCCAATTTTTTCACACTCATAGTTTGCACTTCCACACTTTTTGCAATTGTTTTGAGAACTTTTTTTGGAGCAGGTAGGTAAAGTATAAATTAGCTTCATAGTATTATAGGTTAATTTCCAACCCCAGTTTTCTAAGTCCAGTTGATTGCCCAGCGACACTTGAACTTGATAGTATACTCGCTAAACTTCTGGATAAGCTGAAGCAGCTGTTGATTATTTTTTTGAAGATATACTGTAATTATATGTTTATAAAATCAAATAAGGAGAAGAAATGGACAAAATATCGAAATATACTATTTCAACTCTGCAGGCTATACCCAAACAATTCTATTGAGAACGTGGTTTTGATCATGGGGGTCCTTGGTGGAATAATAGACCCGTTGCTCTTGAATCTAAAAATTATACCGGCTTGCCGTGAGATGGCATAAATCGTAGCCGGGCGAATGCGGAAGGCTATCATCATTTTGGGTTGACTTCGTCTACTCAGTGCACATGATTCTCGGACCTAGTAATCACTCACTCCATCGGTTTGGGGAGCATATACTAATTTTGGCATGCTGAATCGATTGGCGTTCGCAGAATTGCTCTATCTCGATTCGGTCGTCGGTTGAAAATGTTATCTAGAGGTTGCAGGTGCCGTTTCCCCGCCAAACATTTTTCTAATTTTTTTCTATAATATATTCGTCAAACTCAATCTTTGTTCTATACGCTGGTCAAATTTAAAATCGATTGCTAGTAAAACATAAATTTGGTAGGCGTTTATAAGAACGTGTGCACTTTTAGTTGAACCAATTTTTGAATTCATTATTTTTCATTTTTTGAATACTGTATCATGTTAAATCGATGGCGTAGAATACGGGAAAAATATTGAAAAAATTCTAGAACTTTTGGAAGTATTTTTCGTCGGCGGTTTTATGTGCTAGGATGCCGGATAGGATGTTATCGTTCGCGTGCCTAACAGTTCGCTTGAAGGTGTTATTCATAACATCCGGCTGACGAAAAAAAAAAAAAACTCTGGTTTATTGATTTGAAGTTGTTTTTCAGAAATTTCGTAGGGGGTTGTAGGGGGAGAGAGTTTACCCATTGTTCGCAGGTGTTTTTTAAAAATTGTGTAGTTGGGTTAGATAGCCAGGATAGGTTAGGTTAGGTTAGGTTAGGTTAAATTCTGATAAATTGTATGTTCAGCCCCCCCCCCCCCCCCAAACTGAAATCCTGGCTGGTCTTGAAAAACTGAAGGCACACGTTTTTATAGTAATATGGACTGAAAAGTAAAAAATATTCCTTAAACATTGAACTGAATGTTGAAAAAGTGTAGGGTGCTCTTCACTCTCATTTCCATGATCAACGGTATATACGACTAGTAATAAAAATTATAGATGATAACTGATATCGAGCACCACCTCTTTTCAGTAGCATGAAAACGTGTGTATATTTTTTGACGAAAAAGTTGTAAAGTGAAATAATTATTCCTCCATCTCAGCTGACTACTTGAAACTGAAACGGCTAACCTTACATTGATTTTGCCAACAGGTATCAAACACGAGATCAGAACTTGGAGAACTTCCGAATTTTTGAAAATACAATCCAATGGATGATATGAAAGGGTACGTACTTCATTCACCGACATTTGTCAGAAGTATTGAATTTTGGTAATCCATTGCCGTGCAGATAATCTTACTACGTGACTGTATTCTCCACCAAAGTGCATAGTTGAAAACGAGACAATCTGCATTTTCTCGATCTATTCGTAAGAAGAATGGGTAATGGAACGAAATGGAAACTACTACTGCCAACATAAAACTGTCGCTTTGCGGCTGTAATATGTTTATAAATTACCTACACTGCCTCACTTCTATATATAGATATAATACTGTCTGTCTCTATAGGCGACTTTTTCCCTCCGGAGTCACAAAGTCAGGAAAATTTATTTTCCGCGCGCTCTGAAAGATATCTCCTCATTCTTAACTAAGTTTTTTCTGGAATTCAGTCCAAAATGCAAATGCCATCGGAATTTATGTTTCTATTTGTGCTTGGCGGTGGAGGCATCCTTTGTAATACGAGGAGTGGCCAAGAAATGTAGATTTCAATATCAGTGTCACGAATTAAACTAGTACAAACTTCGAGGTTGGCCAACTGATTCATCGCCATGATGAATATTGTATCTTATCTGCAATTGGTATAATTAACTCAAAACGATATTGATACTGCTCACGCCTTGAATGTAACAAGGGTTTGTCCCATGGACCGATACTCAAATTAGTCCAACCAATATAACAAAAATAAAGCCTGTTTTGCAAATTAATTCTAATAGTAAGCGACTTGCGCCATGACTTCGGGGATACTTTATAAATAACTAAAATCCAAATTGCAACTCAAAATTTTTTTTGTGCAATTGTTTAAACAATGATTATTAAAAAAAGGGTCCTTTTTTTGTTTTTTTGTAAATATCTCAAAAGGTACTAGACAAATGGCTTTACTCATATAAAACCGTTTGTAGAGAATGAAAAAACCTACAAAATGGTTTTTGGAAAATCCCGATACGACCATTTTTCGCCGAGAAATGCCGGAAAAACTCTTGAAAAAAGGCCTTTTTTCAAAAATTCGTATCTCTTTCAATTTTCAATATTAAGAAATAATTTTTCGGCAAATGGTAGCTAATATCATGTACGTTGAGCTCCCGAAAGGTGGAAATTGTCGCTGCAATAGTTTTCCTACAATCGGGTTTTAAAAAAATTACAGCCATATTTTGCATGATGCGTCGTATTACGGGAAATGGTCCGATTTGAATTTTTAAAGCGGCATATAGCAAAATATGGCTACCACCCAGTTTCCTTCCACAGTAGAACACAAGCTCCTTCCTGAAGAACAAGGAAATCGGAAAAGGAAAATTGTCGAAATCATAACCCCATATATATTGAATAAAATTTGAAATGAACACCCATGACATTACTGGTCGGTACCTATTATGGTTCAAGTAGATGAACCATGATGATATGTAACCCAATTTCATACACGAGGGAGAGAGTCACTTAAGGGTGTTGTACTATACGGTAGGTATACCCTACCCAAATTCACCAAACTATGAAACCATCGGCGACAAGATGATCTATTTTCCCTCCTCGGATGCTGGTCCTTTCGCCAGCTTCACCTCAGCCTCTTCAGTATCTTGTGTTTTCGTGTTTAGTTTCACAGCACCCACTCCGAACCAGTTTGTGGAGGTTCTTCACCGGTTGACTGTTGTTTTCTTCGGTAGTTAGTCTCAGTTTCCCGAATATTGCCTGACTTTTATGGTCTAATGCCTCTGACAGTACGTGTTTGGCTGTTTCTGTCCCTTTCCCACATTGTCTGCAGGAAATTTATCCGTTGTGCAGCTCCATTTTGTGTAGGTGTTTTCTTATTGGACTCTGACCAGTGAGAAGGCTCGTTACTGTGCGCCTCTCCTGTTACCACACCCGACGTGTTAATGGACCACGTGGCGATGCGACACGCCATACCCAAGATGAAAACTTTCTGATAATTTCATGACTATTACTGAAAAAGTGATAAAAAAAAGAGTTATAGGAACAAGTAGTATCATTTCACTTATACTACATTTCTCTGAAATCTGGCAGAGTATCTGTGATTACATCTACTTCAAAGATTCTGAAACAATGTAGCCCATCATTGATGAAAATCTGTATCAACGATTATAAGAAACTTATGTTATGTTGACTCTCACGATGTTTTGGTTATAGATAATAGATGGTTAGACATATGTAGCGGTTTTATTAACCAAAAACTTGTGAAACAACTTGAAAGTTTCATTATAAATGTACTTGAAAAATACTTGGGACGAAATCAACATCACCTGATTTGTGAACTAGTATTTCAATTAGTTCTCCAAACATCCCGATCTGGTCCAGATTTAGCTCCGATGAACCATAATATAAAACTCCCGAACTTTCTGGTGCAGATAATAAATCAATCCAAAGCTTAAATTCCACCGTAAATTTACTGCTATATATCCTCTAACAAATGACACTCTGAACTTCAACAAACGCCCGTCCCTGGATTGTAAGCTGACCAGAGTCAATTTCACCGAAGTTCTCGGTATAACTGTTCTGACACTAAATTGCATTGAACATCGACAAGCTCTTGTCTACGGACCCAATAATTGGGATTGCATCTTGTGAGTTGTCGGACCAAAGACAATGGACCCGGACCCACTGTGTAGACTCATTTTGATGTGTAGCTTGTCGCAGGAATTTAATACATTGTAACGCTATGTTCTACGTTGCTAGTGGAGTGATACAGGATTGTAGGACAATCGGTCAGTTGACTCCATCACCGTTGGTATTGGGGGCCTAGGAAAAATATGACTTGGCACAATAAGTCTCGTGGTATTTAACGGATCCTCTGAAAAAAAAGTGAGATGTAGAATGAGTCGTTTGAGTGGATATGATCTTTCTTGACTATCATTGCCATCATAATTGTTTTTATGAAAAAAAAAGGAAAATGCACTCATTGGAGGTATATGTTATGAATCAGAATAAGAATAATGACATTCGGGCATGAAAACCAACAGGGCGTTTTATAACACCAAGCCCCTAAAGCCAGGAACAACTGGCACAGATGGATGCGGATATAATCTCTCAGAAGAGGCTGACGTGTATGACGCCGTTCAGAATCTTGTCAACCGGAGAGGAGGAATATAGCCCCTCTATATGGGAGGCATGAGCGACGCGTACACAAGATGAAAACAAAAATCAAGTAGCCGAGACAACACGCATCTCTTATCCAGTTCTGCTGCAGTTGAATGCGAATGAGCTTATAGATGGGGTGTTCCTCAAGAACGTCGAAGATCTCGGCTTAATCGAAAACTTGACCTGCGCCTTTCTGAGGTCAAATGGGCTGGAGTGGAAAAAACTTTACGTTAAAGTTGCTGAGACTGACTGAGGCTCTCCTGCAGCTTCATAAGGATAAGCCAATGCATTTTGTCTTCCCAAGAACGTCTACGACCTTGGTTTATGAAAAAAATCACCCCTGCCAGGTCAAGGCGGCTGAACTTGGAGACCAAGGGATTCGCAATGTCCTGCTAGATTCAACGTGTACCGTAGTCCCGTGATGGATATAGAGATACTGATATAATCTATCAAGGTAAAGAAAAAAGTACATATCAATAATATTATTATTCGTTACTACCTCGAAGATTGCAAATAGTGTAGTCTCAATATCAATAAAAAATTTGGAAAGCAAATATACGAAGTGCAGTTATTTTTATATAAAAATCCTCATTAGTGGAGTCTGAAAACGGCGAATCTTGCAAAAAATAAATAAAGCGGATTGAAGTACGAACCAAATAAAAATAATATTGTGATGTAGGAATTGTGGCTTTTAATTTGAGTTAATGGCAGGATTTATTCTACTGTACACATTGCGAATTTCGTGAATTGGCTTTGTTGGAAAATATGGAGGTTTGTTCAGTTTTCATAATAGACGCTGACAAGCTGCTCACCAAAATAAATAAAAGTAATAGGAATTGTAGGTAGTGTTTCATTGAAATGTTCTGAGAAGCGCTTTTTCAAAACTTATTTTAGGTTGAAGTTAACACTTGCATTCTTTAAGAAATCCATAAGAATTATTGAGTCACTATGGGCCATTGTATTTAATAATAATCTTAAAAGGGCCTGTCTCATAAACTCAATAGAGAATATCCTTTCTCGAACGGACAAGTCAGTTAAATTTTTACACTAACAATTTGCTATCGTTAAGTCGACGACGTGCTTATATTGAGACGGTAAATCTTATCGATTGTCAAGTGAATGAATAGTTTGTTTCTTGGATTGCGAACGGTTCATTGATTGTATGGATTATAGTGATCAAGAAGAAGTTGGGTTTTAGTAGTTGATTATTGGAGAATTATACAGATTTATTTTGTGATCCAGAATTGGATTGTTAGTGAACGTAGGTGTTTCTGTATTTCTATAAATTCGAAAAGTTTTGATTCAAGACTATTAGGTTGAATATTCAAAATTCCAGGATTATATACCTATGTGAAGTTATGGTTACTGTCAACAAGATGGTTGGCATAGTGCAATTACTCGATAGTCATGACATACTATTATTGTTTAAAATGTACCAAAAATCATCATATTTGTTTACACCATACTGAAAATTTGAACACTAACATTCAAATCATTATTACTTTCAATGTGTATCTAGATATTTTTTTTATAACGCTTCTCCTTCATTGATTCTTTCAGTAAATACAAACCATCCTGAACCGCTTCCAGCAGCACAATCAACAAATCACACCAGCCCGACTCCGTCTTTATCAACCCCGGAATATATTCACGATACCGACCAAGGAAAATATCACCTCCGTTAGGGTGAGGGTGTCATGGTAAGTCGTCTTGTAAAATGACGTCATTAAATTGGACGTAACTGCCTTCGATGGAAAAGCAGGCGGCGCGTCGCCATTCGGGCCATTTCCATTCGATTTTCCCGCTATCGGAAATTTGGATTTGGAATTGGATGTTGAATTTATCTCCGAAAAAACGAGGTTGAAAAAGAATAACAAATCACTAATGTTGGAAAACAGTGTATGTGGTTCACATTTGGTATTTCTATTGTGAAGAGTGATACAAATATTTTGAAGACGTATTTCCGGGATATGAATGAGACTTTTTTCTCATAAACATGTATCCTAAAATTTAACCCCTCCAAGCTACAGATAGAACACTCAATTTATGCTGAAACCGGAAAACACAAAAAGATGTAAACCCTTCCAGAGACGTCAAACTTACTAGTATATCAAAATACTATTTTATATCTAGGGTGGGGGGCAAAAGGGTATGAGTCCAAATTTGGTCAAAATGATTTGAATACGCCCATTGACAAACAAAGTTGTTTAATTTCATATGGCCACATTGATATAGCTTCATCTACACGGTAACATGAGAAATAATTTGGTATAAGTCCCAACTTGCAATTTCAGACAGGTCCGCATGGTATAAGTCCACTTATATCGTTTGAGCCGGTCGAGTTTCCTGAAAGCTATCGATTTGTACGGACTTGTATAATATTGATCCCGTACATGTGATTGAAAACAGAAGGTTTCGCCTGCCGTATTATATATTCGACTTTTTTGTCTGTTGATTTTTTTCGTTCAAATTCTCAGTATATACTGATACGGCCATTCTGACTCGATTGGTGTTCGCAGAATTTGTTTTTCTCTAACCGTTCTCGAGTTGGTCAGCTCTAAATCAGTTTTTAGGTGTTTTTTTGCCGTCAAAAATATTTCTCATGAGTTTTCCACATTTTTGTTCAAAGATGCGGAATCAGCACTTCAAAATACGTTTGGAGACAGGAATTTGAATTTCGAAAAATGAAAAATGAAAAAATTCAAAAAATTATGTATGATGATATATTCGACTTTTTTGTCCGTTGATTTTTTTTGTTCAAATTTCCAGTGTATAGTAATTTGGCCATTCTAAATCGATTGGCGTTCACAGAATTTGTCTATCTCTAACCGTTCTCGAGTTGGTCAGCTCTAAATCAGTTTTAGATGGTTTTTTTGCCGTCAAAAATATTTCTGATGAGTTTTTCATATTTTCGTTCAAAGATTCGGAATCAGCACGTCAAAATAAGTTCGGAGACAGGAATTTGAGTTTGCAAAATGAAAAATTAAAAAGTTCAAAAAATTATTTATGATGATATATTCGTCTTTTTTGTCCGTTGATTTTTTCTGTTCAAATTCTCAGTGTATACTAATTCGGCCATTCTGAATCGATTGACGTTTGCAGAATTTTTCTATCTCTAACCGTTCTTGAGATGGTCAGCTCTAAATAAGTTTTTAGGTGTTTTTTTTGCCGTCAAAAATATTTCTGATGAGTTTTCCACATTTTCGTTCAAAGATTCGGAATCAGCACGTCAAAATAAGTTCGGAGACAGGAATTTGAGTTTGCAAAATGAAAAATTAAAAAGTTCAAAAAATTATTTATGATGATATATTCGCCTTTTTTGTCCGTTGATTTTTTCTGGTCAAATTCTCAGTGTATACTAATTCGGCCATTCTGAATCGATTGACGTTTGCAGAATTTTTCTATCTCTTACCGTTCTTGAGATGGTCAGCTCTAAATAAGTTTTTAGGTGTTTTTTTGCCGTCAAAAATATTTCTGATGAGTTTTTCACATTTTCGTTCAAAGATTCGGAATCAGCACGTCAAAATAAGTTCGGAGACAGGAATTTGAGTTTGCAAAATGAAAAATTAAAAAGTTCAAAAAATTATTTATGATGATATATTCGCCTTTTTTGTCCGTTGATTTTTTCTGTTCAAATTCTCAGTGTATACTAATTCGGCCATTCTGAATCGATTGACGTCTGCAGAATTTTTCTATCTCTAACCGTTCTTGAGTTGGTCAGCTCTAAATAAGTTTTTAGGTGTTTTTTTTGCGGTCAAAAATATTTCTGATGAGTTTTCCACATTTTTGTTCAAAGATTCGGAATCAGCACGTCAAAATACGTTCGAAGACAGGAATTTGAATTTCGAAAAATTAAAAATTAAAAAGTTCAAAAATCATGTATGATACTATATTCGACTTTTCTGTCTGTTGTTTTTTTTTATTCAAATTTTCAGTGTATTCTGGATTCGGCCATTCTGAATCTATAAGCGTTCGCAGAACGGTGAAAGAGTCAATTGATAACTCAAAAACGGTTTGTGTTATCGATTTCAAACAGGGACAGGCTTCTAGAGGAAGTTTGATTCTACGTACGTGCTGTAATAGAAATTGAATTTTCAATCTACTTTTTCACAAAAAGAATCTCAAAAATGTCCCAAAAATGCAGTTACTTTGAAGCAATTTTTTGGGTAAATGAACAAATAATTACCTTCCTTTTCATACCAAATTCATTTCAATCGGATAATGATTGCTTCAAATTTTAATGGAAGAGAAATACCACCATCCATTCAAAAAACTTGAGGTGCTGCTACAAATATTGCTGTTTGAAATCGATACCGTTTTTGAGTTATCGACTCTTTTACCTTAAAAATCGTCCAAAATATGATCGCGCTCATGGCTTCTTGAGCTCTCACATTCTCAAATTCATAATGCTATGATGAATCTGTAACTCACAGAAAATAATCTGCATTACACATCTGAAGAAATAATTTTTTACTTTCAATCGCATTTGAAAACAACTCATCTTTTTTTTATTGAACTCAACTTTTTGAACTGACAAATTGTCAGTGGCAATTTCGGTATTATTTCCCACGTCAACTGTACACATATCAATTCGGAATATTACACCGAACTTCTTTACTTCTCTTTTGAAGTCTTGGCTGGAATATATACATTCAGAGAGAACAAGAATAATCCCGTAGTCTCCAGAGCATCGCTTCGACTTCCGAGAAACACAAAGCTGTAACGGAAAACAGTATTAACATTTTAGTCCTTTGTGTCCCTGCGAAAATATAAGCCGAGCTTAAAGGATGAAATGAAATTAGAACACCGATTGGTCTTTTGCCGTGCTGGAACCGAACAAATGAGGGTTGCACTCGTTCTTTATCACCTGTACAGGGCGCTATAGCTCTAATTCGATTGTAGTCTGCTGGGTCGTCGGAGAAGTGGCCCTTAAGAGACGCTTTTGCTGAATTATCGATGAAGATGGGACAGTAAAACTGGGGGAAGCTGGGACATGTTTCGATGATGCTGGCCGAAGAGCAGTCGAGAGTCAGAAAGTAAATATAATATAGTGTTTTTCTTTGTGATTGGTTTCCAGAGTTGTTTTGATATTGAAGTTGGTAGAAAAAATGTTGTATACAAACTAAAGTATACTTTCAATAATTTCGTTTGGTAAAAATGCCCTGGCTATAATATTATTATCGATGAAGATGTGACAGTAAAACCGGGGGAAGCTGGGACACGTTTCGATGATGCTGGTCAAAGAGCAGCCGAGAGTCAGAAAGGAAATATAATATATTGTTTTTGTTTGTGATTGTTTTCCAGAATTGTTTTGATATTGAAGTTGGTTGAAAAAATATTGTATATAAACTAATGCATATTTTTAATAATTTTGTTTGGTTAAAACGCCCTGGCTATAATATTATTATCGATGAAGGGGAGACAGTAAAACTGGGGGAAGCTGGGACATGTTTCGATGATGCTGGCCAAAGAGCAGCCGAGAGTCAGAAAGGAAATATAATATATGGTTTTTGCTTGTTTTGATATTGAAGTTGGTTGAAAAAATGATGTATATAAACTAATGTATATTTTCAATAATTTTGTTTGGTAAAAATGCCCTGGCTGCAATAGTTAAACTCTTACTCAAAATGTAACTGTATAGTCAATGTTGTAGTTACACTCTTGTTTTAGCTTAATACTATTTTATTCACCTTTTCTTGACGAATATCTTCATATATTTACAAAAAAGATCCATTTTAATGTTTTATCACACACTTTGTCAATGAGAATTTATTTCTTGGACTATATATATACAGGGTGTCCCATATAAAACTCCGCGGGCAAATATCTGGAAAATTAAAGAGGATATCTATATTCATATATTTTTTATGTCAAAGGGCCCTCTTTTTTACGTAGAGATTCATCAATGGGTGTCATCCTTTAGGGCGTCGCTACACCGACGCCAACTTTTTTGAATGACACCCCAGATTTTTTAATGCCTTTTGCGATTCTGCATCAAATTCTGAATTCAACCATATAACACACTCATAGTTTCCCTTGAATACCGATGCGCCACAGCATCTTTTTGGTATATTATAAAGAGGGCCATGACTGCGCCAAAATAAATGCAATGATATGAGTATTCATCGATCTGTCGGAAAACCTGTCAGATTTTAGTGTACTAGTGTACTGAATACACTAAATATACTAAAATCTGACAGGTTTTCTGACAAATCGATGAATACTCGTATTTTTGTATTTATTTTGACGCTTTCATGGCCCTCTAGTATAGATATCCTGTTTTGAGAGCTCCTTTTCGTATTGTGCATCCTCTATATATAATTCCCTGCCCCTAAAATTTAAAATCCATCACTTCTCTGAATACCTTCAAGTCCAAAGTAAACACATAGGTTGGGCTAGAGCAGTCTATGACTGAGCCTCGCCTTAATAAAGTCATTATTATTATTATTATATCCTCTTCATTTTTCCAGATATTTGCCCGCGTAGTTTTATATGGGACGCCCTGTATATATAAAGATATTTTAAGTTTTTTATCTCAGATCATTTTCAAAATTTGTACATATCTATCAATTGCAAATTCTGAACATCTTTTCCGAATAACATTTTTCGATATTTTCTAAAACAAGTGTAGTTTGGGAAATAATTATAATTTTTTTTTAATTTCCCGACAAACAGGAAAAGATGAACGGCACTACAACCTCTTTTGGGGTTTCTTTTGATGCAGAAGCGATTGCACATATCGATATTTGTCAAAATTTATTGATAAAATGTTTTTCCCATATTATGCGTACTTTCTGTCGGTCACTGTATATTTGACTGGAGACTGCAAAATCAAATTTACACTAGCTCTGCCAAGTATCAAACAGATATAATTCTATGGTGTAAGGAGACAGTAGTTGTTTTCTGTTGGATACTAGCCGACGAATAACCTAAGTATAATCCGTTTTTTTCTAATTGATTGATGATATCAATTTCATTAGATAATTGAATTCCTGACGCAAATGTAACCATCAAATATCAAATGTATACACTCCTTTTTCTTTGGCACCAGCAATTCAATGCCGAGCACTCGAGTGAGAAAAGAGAGATTTCGAAAAAGCAATTCCTGTTCAACCTACCAAACTCTAATATCATCATTCAAACCCTATTGAACTCTCGGAATACCCCTGTGACTCAGACAAAAAGATGAAGTACCTGAAGGAGGAAACAATGATAGCGATAAGATCTCACGGAGGAAATTATTTAATTTCCGAACTTTCACTGCGCCGTTTGTTTCGAGAGGAATTTCCTAATTTGAGCGTAACAATAATTGGTGTACACCGATTCGTTTTGGAGAAGCAATAATTCGAATATGGACAACATTCATTTTCTAAGACGAAAACACAAGGAAACAGCATTTATGTTGCATGAAATATTATAACTGATAGTATGCATTTTAGGAGAGCTGAATTTTTTGTATGAGCTTTAATTTTTGACTCATAAGAAAAAGACGATTTCAAGAAAAAACACTATTTCTAATAGAAACAAATAACTACTACTTATCAAAAATTTTTCCTTTATAGGATTTTCTTCACGAGGGCTATTTTCAATGCTCCAACAGTAATCCTTCATCATGTGGTCATCCCAGCGACTCTGGTACAGCTCCTCGAATGAACGTGATGAATTGCTTTCTCGTGTTTACAATTCTTTTTACGAATAGAGAGAATGCTATTCACATACTCAGATGGTGTGAATGCAGATAGGAATGCACGTATTTGTTGCTACTCTGCATACTGTCACGAGCTTTCAGCAGTCAGCAGGAATATCTATTTATTGAGGCGTGATACGTAGCTTTCAACTTGAAGGGTGTGTCTTTTGGAATAGTGATGTAAGAGAAGATGAACTATACAAAAGCAATAGAAACTTTAAATCTTGTGTTTTTCGGGTACATTCAAAAAATTAACGCGATGTATTGAAACGAACCGCACTAAATAATGATGATTACTTGCATACAGATGGAAATTATTCTCGATGATTGATGTGTATTGGACAAAAAAAAATACCCTGCTGACGTTTCGCGAATTTATTTATCGCTTCTGCAGAGCTAAAATGATTTCACCTCAAATAATCACTTAACTTTTCGTGAAATGTCATTATATTGTTTTTTTTTTCAATCATTTTAGCTCTGAGGAAACGAAAAATGAAATCACGAAACGTCAGCAAAGTCGTAAAAATGTATTTTTTTTGTCCAATACCCAGCAATCCTCAAGATTTCTGTTATCATGATAGCAAATTCTCAAACACGTCCTCGTACTTCTGCTTTTCTGGTATCAAATTTCCTGTTTCTGAACGAAATCCACAAACAGATTCAAACCGAACTAATTTTCAGTAGTTTCAATACCACTTCATACTTCTGTAATCCTGATAGCAAAATCTAAACACCTCCTCGTACTTCTGCTTTCCTGGTATCAAATTCCCTTTTTACGAACGAAATAAAAAAAAAAGATTCAATCCGAACTTATTTTCAGTAGTTTCAACACCTATTCATACTTCTGATATCCTTATAGCATATTATCGTCAACCTCTCGTACATCTTCTTTCCTAGTATAAAATTCTTTTTTCACGAACGAAATCCAAAAACAGATTCAAACCTGACTAATTTTCAGTAATTTCAATACGTCTTCAAACTTCTGCTTTCCTGGTATCAAATTCCCTTTTCGAGAACGAAATCCAAAAACAGATTCAAACCGAACTAATTTTTAATAGTGTCACACACAACGCACAACGTACAACGCACAACGCACAACGCACAACGCACAAAGCACAAAGCACAACGTACAACGCACAACGCGCAATGCACAACGCAAAACGCACTACTTGGGATTCGTTGATAAACCTATGTATTTCAGTATTGAAAATAGGTCTTCATAGTTCCGCAGACTTTTATATTTTTCGAAAAAAAGGCAGTTTTGAACATACCCTTGACTCGCTTGACGACTGGAAAAGGTGTTCGTACGAGACAGACTCCTTTTCAAAAAAAATTTAATTCGAGCCATATATATCAGTGCCTCTTGAACGATCTATATACGCCAAAAAAGTGAATATTTTGGACTGCAATATTTCCATTTCTGGTGACCCTCGTACCTTAGATATCAACTCGTATCCAGTGAAAATATTCCCCCTACGAAACAATCTGATCTGTGCCCTGCATTCGCAAATTTTTATATCCCATACCCGATACCGTCTACTCTGCGACTTGAATAGGGCTTTATGTGTTGTCTTAGGCTTTAACGCTGATACCCCATTCTCGACTCTGGATTCTGGGGGGCCTTGTATCATGGATGGACGTGATTTGACTTGAGCGTTCGAGATCTGATAGTGTGTTCTCAAACCCAGTCTGCTCTTTTGAATATTTCTCGAGGGTCGACAGTATCTTAGATTGTGGAACAGGTGTGGGAGTTTTGATTTGGAAGGGTATTTTCAATAAGTATTTCGATATTGGAAGATTATTGACAGTTAAGTTGCCTTCATTAGGTGGAGTAGATGATCCCAAAGTTTTTTCAGTACTCAAGCTCATCAGCAGTTTGCCCTTCCAATGCAACACACGTTTAAAAAATTATTTGAAATTGTTTAAAAATCTTTTTTCGTTCAACTGTTGTCGTTTCCCTACGAACGGCAGCCCTCAAAAGTAGAAACTTGTGCGAGCTAAGGATTACCAAGGTCTTACCCTTCAACGTGCGATTCCTAGCATGAATTTTTTAATAACATTCAGAGAGAATCTTTCTTAATCACATTTTTCATTTATAAATTTTCATGGAGAATGTTTCCCTTTTCTACTTTAATGCCCTTGTTATCGATAGAGGTAATCAGGACCTACCTATAATAATCGCTAATTCCTATTCATTCATTACATCCTATGCGAATAATCAAATTATTTCAACAAGACAGAATTCCAACTGGTCATTTAGCGAACAATTTGAATTGATAATTGAACTTAATTATTTGGAATCCTTAGAAATAGAAGGTTCTGAAACGTATTGAAAACACCCCAATTGAGTTTGTCCACCAAGGAGAATGCTTGATGGGGAAATTTCAATTTATTGAAAAAAATCTTGGGAGTATTCTCGAAGCTGCCGGAAACTTATGGAAGATTCGGAAAAACCATGGAAAAAACCAACACAGAGTCTCAGGAAGGTTCTAGAACAAACATATTGGTTTGAAGGTTGTAGACTAATTATAATAGTAATAATAATAATAATAACAGCATCTTTATTTTCTATGTGAATACAATTTAATAGAAATAATGAAACTGGCATAATAGGTGGAGTTCAGCTTCAAAATATAGTACTTGCACTGCACTGTTTGGAACCTTTGGTGTAGTAATGATTATACTGGAGTTTTATCTCAACACCTCGACACGTGTTTCAATCACTTAGTGATCATCTTCAAGAGGAAGATTGAAATAGTTCAATCACAGTGACTGAAACACGTGTTAAGTTGCGGATCCAAACAATTGAAACACAGTAAAAAAAGAAAGAGGAAGGTACATAAGTTTGAAAAATTATCAATTAAGTGTGCAATATTTTGCACATAATGACCAAACGGTGCTCAAATCAACTCAAATATTGTGAAATAACCTTAAGAACGCAATTCATCAACTCAGCACTCAGTGTACGGCAGTCTCGTCTCCGCATTACATGCAAATGCGTATCGATTGCGATGATCGCCGTAGCTCTAGCAATTAGCGGGAGTGTGGAGGCGGCTATCTGAGTCGAAGTCGCTCGCCGAGCACAACGTAATCAAGGGTATTTGTTGCACGTCAGTGAGCAGATCAAAGCTCATTGTAGCGGCTGCGGCTTGAGCGGAAACTTCGCCGCCCGGCCCATTTTCGCATTTCCGCCGATTCGCAGCACGTACCGGCCCCAATCCCCCACGGCCCTCGTTTGGGTCGGACACCCCGTGTGTGCCAAACAACACGAACGTTGTTTTGACAAATCTAAAACATCCCCTGTTTCCACACTCGATGGGATTCTTGAACGCGACGCATATTTATCTTTTGAAAGGAGGAAAACAAGGATATTCGTGAGGGGAGTCCATTAGGAATTTTCAGAAATTGATGACTCGAATGATTTCAAATTTCAGCTGGAAGATTTGAATAAGGTTTTAATTGTGATTATTCTTTACCTTGGCTGATTTTCTCTGAATATCTATAATAAAACTATAGTTCAAATGATATTCACAAAAGCTTCTTCAAGCGGAGAAAATATAATATTATGTTATGAATCCATTGGTCCCTATGAGGAGCCGTTGGGTAAAAAGTGTTTTTGCAAATATAAATTATTTCTGTTCCTATATTTATTAATTGTAGCAATATATATTATTTTGCGTGCCGATATATTTATTTTCGATCAAATACAATATATTTATATTTCAAGTGTTACTAATATACAAAAACGTGAAGTCTCATATATTTATGAATTCGATCTATTTTATGTCGTCAAGAGATGGCGCAATCGACGCGATTTGTGACACGTTCGAGTATATGGCAACATGGGAACGAAGCAAAGTTATTGGTACAGAAAATGCCGAATAGATGGCAGCAGTATAATATTTCAGATTGGGTCATTTAATCCTAGAGCACCCACGCATAGGGTCACTGAATTTAGAAGGACGTGACGTTCAATTAAGTTCCCAATTATGAAGTACAAAACTCCTCAATAACAAAACTGCCTGTGCTACTGCTATCTGTTAGCCATCTTATGTACTAATGACTGCCTAGTTGCCATGTTGCCACATGCTAGAGCTTGGACAAATCGCGTCGGTTGCGAATTAACGTTTTTTTAAATTTGTAATGCTTGGAAAGTAAATATATATCTCAAAGAAAAATGAAAATATTTGCTACAATCGATAAATATATTGGCACAAAATTGAATATATTTGCAAGCACACTTTTTACTCGAACGGCGCCTGTCCACTTAATTTGTCGTCCAGCTACGATTTCTGCAGCATCACGGCAATCCGGTAAATTCTCCAGATAAAAAAGCAGCGTGTCCATCATTCCACCGAAACCCATATAATCAGGACCATCATTTTCACAGAATGCGTGGTTTGGGCAGAGCCTGCGGAGTTCAGACAGTAGATCTCGATATTCAGTTCGTTTTTTTTCTTTTTTCGAACGATGTTAGTTTCACCAGGTGCCAAAACTCTATGACAAAAATCGTCCTACTCTGATGGTCAAGGAGTACTACATCAGGCTTATTTTCTCGTATTTGCCTGATGGTGAAGAGAGATCAGTTCCAATGGATTCGGCAATTGTTTTTTCCACATAGTTGGGGGGTAACAGGAGAGGCGCATAGTAGTGCGTCGATAAACGTCGACATTCTAGTACAAATGATAAATTGTACCATTTTTCACATTGAAATATCGTTGTAGGAATATGAGGGAGAGGGAGGCGCCCAAGGTGCATATGGGATACTAGTACTTTTTATGAGGCTGGAACTATAAAAAATTGGGAAAAAAAGTTTGGGTAGGTGGCTATGATTTTAAAATGTCAATATTGTTTCCGATTCTTAACTTCTTCCATAATATCGAAAATAATGGTAGATTACCCCTGTACACCATTTGGAAATTTAGAATAACATTTTCCGATAAATGCATGATAAAAAAGTTTGCCATATGGTGCAACTTTTTGAAACTCTGTGTATCTCACATCTCACTGTTTATTAGTTGATTCTGGAACCGCTTTACCCGTGTATTTTTTAATTTTTTTTTGTGTGAGCACGCCGCCAAATATTTTTTCTCCTTGCACTACGACCTGCGGACGCTGGACGCGGCGGCATCGACTTGTCAGAGAATCAAACCAAAGCCGACCAGACGACGTCAGCTACCTCGCCAACAAGCCAGCTGGCGATATTTAACCTACCGATTTTTTTTTCGCGCATACCTCCCCAAAGATTTTGCTGCCAAAAGCACCCAAAAGACCCCTGGTTACTCCGGCACTATTATTATTGAACTATCAGCGTGAAAGTAAGTATTCTATTATAATTTTTTTTTTATCGCAGCACTACATCAAAAACCCCTTTTGAGTGACGCTTGCGTGCGCGGCACGCATTGCACTCATGATTGCGGGGGCTTTGGACACACAGTATATACTCGTTGGTTTCGAAGGTCTGTAAGTTCAAAAGTTCAACCTTTATCCTGCCTCTCCATTTAATCTTCATGATGGCCTCTGAACAAAGAAGTTTTCCTTTCCGCGTAGACCTAGAGATAAAAAAAATCATGAACGAAAAATAACGTGCATGGGCACCGGTTCACGATGAAAAACAACGCTCGAGTGGAAATACGAATATTACGACGCGCTAGTCGTTTTTCCATAACCGGAACGGCTTTATAGACTGCAGTATCAATATCGACTAATCCGAAATTTCAGTTCACTCATGTGGTCCAAACTCGAAAACTCGAACGCCCTACATACACCTCCATAAAAATAATATATCGATATTGTTATCCATACCGAGCAGCGTAGATACACCGCATTTGCAGACTGGGAGTTCTTGTTGCAGTGGCGTAGTATGAGACAGGATCTTTCGGTGATACAGTCGGTCCGTGTGTACGATCGGGATCTAGCAAACATTTTATTATTATATTACATACGAGGTGTTAATTGAGTTCGTTGACAAACTTCGCGAGGTATCTTTGAAAGTTTTCAGGACGAAAAGTTCATATAAACATATGTACCAAATGTCTTGGTTTTCGACATACAGGTTGAAGAAAATCCATTTTTTTTCAAGTTTCAATAATCATTTTGAATTTGGCAAGTAAAATCCATTCAACAGTACGCACGATACAAAATAATTCATTTCTTAAATAATTCACAGGGTCCTCCTCCTTTTTTCAGAGTCAAGCCTTGTTCAACCCTTCAGAATTCTTTTCCCGCCGTCACTGACATATAATGAGACAGGAATGATCAATGTTGTTTCATTTAACATCTTTTTGTTATCTTAAAGTTTTTCATTTACGTGTACGGTTCAGGTGGTACAATGAAAATATTAATGCACAAACATTGTCGCTTGGTTCGACCGTTCATAGATGGCACTACCTAGCTGTTATTCTATCACTTGGATCTTTTTATATTATATTCAGGGACGGCATATTTGGCGGTTGGTGCATTTTGCGAAATTTTTCACATTTGTCGCTTGGTTCCTTTCCATTAAACACCATCCAGTTTTTGTGGTTCCTTTGAACAGTACCAATTTTCTATTTTTGAAACTTACCGGTTCATAAAACAAAAGCGGGTCGTCCAGCATGTATACGCGTCACTGTATAGGCAACCTACCGAAAACTACGACAATGGAAAAGTTTCCTGACTAACTCACCGCCCTCGGAAAATCCCGGCTCCGTCAACGGAGAATGCGAGCGGCCGAAAGTTTCTCTCATCAATAACCAATTTTAAGTTTGTTGAGACAG
Source organism: Chrysolina haemoptera (assembly GCA_958298965.1). Classification (NCBI taxonomy): domain Eukaryota; kingdom Metazoa; phylum Arthropoda; class Insecta; order Coleoptera; family Chrysomelidae; genus Chrysolina; species Chrysolina haemoptera. The sequence goes on from OY282591.1 coordinate 33,224,919, forward strand.
AGAACAAACGATCAATTTCTCTAATGCATGTAATATGTCGAATGTCAACAAACAATTGCCATAGTTCGGGATTTATTTTCTTGGTGCAGATGCCAGGGGTTCTTTTGTTGCGAGCCGTTACAATCCGGAAAGGAGCCATATCGTTGCAGTGACAGTCAATGTGCTCATGATCATGACGGTGTTTTGGATGTGTCGCAAAGACGTTGGTTGTGATACGTTCTTTGTATATTTACTCAGCTTTTTTTGGGCCTGTTTTGATGTTTGTGACCAGAGGTAAAGGAGCTTGACGACCTGCCTTGTCTGTTTTGTTGGAAAACTTGACCCATGTAGAGTTGTGTACATTGAAATATTCCACTATGATGACTTCAGCTGTTGGATGGTATTGCTGGAAAAAGTCTAATTTGAGTGATTAAAACTCGAATAGGTCACTATAGGATGGTTCATTATGAGATAAGTAAAGGCAGCAGAGGAATTTAATCTGTTTGGCATCAGCCAGCTTGAACCACATTACATCAAAGTCTTTCGGCTCCAAACTGTCTTCGCGTTGTCATGATAGGTCAGTCTTAGAGTGAAGACAAACACCACCTTTGAATCTGAACCGAGAATGGAGTTCGTAACCAGAGCAAAGCATGTGGACTCTGTTGGTGTAGGTGTTCACTTGTGTTTCTGTTAAAGCCAGAACATCAGGTTTTTCCGCCTGTAGGTGATGGTGGACATCATTGATGTTCTTGTTGAGTTCACGAATGTAACAAAACTGAAATATGTTGATGATGTGTCGCCTCGAGTACTTACTTGGTCATAATTGTTATGATGAGACCCGAAAATTGAAGGGGAAAGGAAAGGACAAGGGGGGCCGGTAGTTATCGACCAAACACTGACACATGGAGAAATCAGTTTCACAGCACCTGTAGTCGATATGGTGGTATTTCACTGGGTGATGATGGAGACTATCTACCACCTATGGTTATCCCTTCAGTCGCCTCTTACTACCGGCAGGATTAACCATGGGTCTATTCTTAGTCCGACCCCATACAGAGTCGACTTTGCAGGAAGTCTAATTTCTCCTGGCTCTGACGATTGGCGGGAAGAGAACTAAATGAACTTTGGAGGAATACCGCTGACTGCAGACAGACAAAAGACTTTGTAGCCGGCTCTAGCGAGTCAAGGACAGCATGGCTCTTAGGCAGAGATCGCCAAATACTACGTCTCCTTGTAGGAATACCAATGCAATTGCTAGTCCTCCACGATCAATTGTAATCACAAACCGCACTCTTTTTGTACCTCATAAAAGGGTCATGCGACTTATTTCCCAAGGAAACTAAATCACGAGAAAACAAACGAGAACACCGTAGTTCTAACGCAAACATACATCGCAACGGAATACATCATGTATAATGATATAAACTAGATAGGATGAATAAGTAGTCTAATTTCAATATGCCTGCACTCAAGAAATTGAAATGGGTAATCTGACAAATTTACATGTTCTCCGAGCTCCCGAACTTCACTCTGAGATGTTTATTTGCGACTTGAGCTCGGCATTTGATTTAATATGTAAGTAAAACTTTCGTGATTGCCCACTTTTCAGTCCTGTTTTCACCAGTGAGCAGAAAAAGTTTGAGTATTCTTGATGAATGTTGAACAGGACAGTTCTTGATAGTTCAACTGTGGTTTTGTATGTGATTACATTTATTTGGATGTATAAAAATGTTTTATGGATGAATAATGAATATTGATCATTCAAAAAGAGAATTTACATGTTCAGAATAATATTTCCGGGCGTCCAGGGCCGGCTTCACTCCAGCAATAAATCTCAACTTCCTTATTAGGAACTCTGCCAGTGTCATATTTCAGTGTAACTATCAGGTTCGGTTGAGCAAAGAATTTACATGTTCAGAATAATTTTTCCGGGCGTCCAGGGCCGGCTTCACTATAGCAATAAAACTAAACTTCATTATTAGGAACTCTGCCAGCTTCATATTTCAGAATAATGAAGAGAGTCTTTTAAGAAAATAATTCACACGTTCAGAATAATTTTTCCGGGCGTCCGTGCAATTACTGGAAATAATGATAATAATTATAATACTCCAGATTCTCATACAACAAGACTCCACGTTATGCAGCTATTTTAATGAGGAGGAAGAAACAGTCTCACACAAACTGTTTGAATGCGAATTCCTGGTTGGCATGGGGGGATATCTTTGGACAATGTAGTGCAGAAGATATCATACCACAGGAAAATTTTTTGGGGAATATCCTGGAGTTCATCAGAAGAACCGACCAGAAAGATTTTAGACAGACCTGCACTTTGGCTAAAGGCCAGCTCCACCGGGTGATAAAAGTTATAGGAAATAAATTCCAATCAAGACGTGATTGAGTTAAGTGAAATCGTACATTTTTTCCCTATTATTCAGTATGTTCGGATAAAATTTGTGTTCCCATCCTGAAATACTGATAACATCTTCTTCAGCAAAAAAATTAACTGTACTATGATCTCTTTGATCGTCCTGGAAGCATGTATCACTACATGTCCGACCGAGAAAAAGCGTATCTGGCACTACGTGTCTTTATCACAACATACCCCAGCTTTTATTGAATTGGCGGTGTCAATTTTTATTTGGCTGCGTGGCGTATCAGTAGCAGGGTCGGCAGTCACGGCATACCTGGATGTAATAAATTATCGTTCCTGCGAGGCCGATTGAAAGCTCGGCGGCCTGCGGGACGGCATCCTGCTTGAATACGCTGACTAAAACAGTCGTATGGCGGAATTTGTACCCTTCCACGGGGGTTTTGTCGCACGATTTATGGCAGGAATTTCGTGATAGATCTATATTACCGACAGTGCAGTCGCGGAGTTGATATACGGAACTGGCGCCGAGGAAATCACGATTCTTTGGGAATATGATGGAGATTTCTATGGAATTGATTTTTCTCCAGTTCACTACATGCACTTGAGTCTCGCTCTAACTAGTTGGACTGCATTTTCAATCAATTGGAATGGGTAACGATTTTCATCTTTCATTCCTCGCATGTTCAATGAATATGGATTCAATGAATATTTTGGAGAGGTCAAATCATAAGGAATTGATATCAAATAAAAATAAACGTAAAACATATTTTTGGAAACAAGCTTTTATTCATTAACTATTGAACTGGAAAACAATAAATTGAAGTAGAAATACGAAAAATCTAAATATTTTCTTGAGAACTTGAGGCTTTCTTTCAAGTGTAATGCCATTTGACTCCTCGAACTTTTAAGAAAATATTTGAATGTTTGAAAGTTTCTTGTTTTCATACAATGAATACTGTATTACACTCATTAGTTCAAAAGTTTATAGATGAAACCTTGTGTTAGAAAAAAAATGATATTCATTTTGTATTGTAATTTTCAGCAAAACAATGTATTCAGCGCAACGGCAAATAATAATAATAATAGCCGTCCTCTACCCGCACAGGCTATGCCTTTGGGTACACTCTACGAGTGTTTATGAGGGATTATTATTATTATTATTATTTATCTGTCTCAATGCAAGATGGCCAGGAGTTGGTACAATAGTAGTATGCGTATGTTTGATATCCCTTTCCGTCCAACTTGTCATACAGGCCAACTTTTTAACAATTTTCACGGATTTTTCCCATTGAATTGTTTTCAGATTTCTATGCTTTTTCTATTCAGCGAGGGAGCATTTCATTCTTAAATTATATTTTTCGAAGTTCCGATGTTTTATAAAATTTTCGAGAATTTTTAAATTTCAATTTTTCCGGGTTTTACAACTTATTTGGTTGGAAAATTTGTTTCCGTAATGTTTTATGTCCGAAACAGACATTTTTCCGAGTTTTTACGATTTTTCTATCTGGCTGACAGAAAAACTGGGAGTTTAATCATGATTTTGATTATTTTTGGGGATTTTTCAGATTCTATTTCAGAAGGAACGGGTGGGAGCTCTCTGACAGATTTTTTTTCTGAAACCCTCGGAAAAAAGGAAACCTTAGTTTTTTTTATGAATATACTCGATGGTTCTGTTTTCACAATTTTACCAATTATTTTTCGCAATTTCTTTCAAAACTGGGTTTGGTCCAAGCTCTTCGACCAACAGTTTTTTGTTTGGCTTTTTTTAAATTTTTTGTAATTTTTTTAAGTTCTATAGCGTAGGAAATATTTTGAGAATTCCTTTGCGTTCGGTGTTTGGCTTTCAGAGGGCGGAGGGATGGATATGTTGCGTTTTTTTAAATCACATTATCCAATCATCCCATGTTTTCTTTTTTTTCACAAATTTTTCCATTTTATCATCGAATGTTCCCGGAATTTTTTCAATGAAAATCAAAATTTGATTGGTGGCGCTACGGTATGCGAGCAGCCTCAAATATTGTTGAGGATATTAAAAAACCAATCGTAACTTGAAAAATGCATGGAATGAAAACATTTTTGAGAAAAATACATCATTATCGGCCGGTTTATGAGTCTGTCATGAGATTATAATTATGGGTTCTGAACTTCAAAAAAATCGACTTCTGAGCCCAAGGGAATATAATAGTAACATTTTCCCTAGCATCAGTTACCACCTCCTCTGAAAAATAACGATGGAACTGATCAATAGTGGAATTGCATGCTACAATTTGTTTTCCAAGTAAATACTCATACGTTCAATTTTACTTGAGGCAAAGTCAGAGATCTTTTCAATTCTTTGTATTTCGGTGGTTCTGGGAATCATCTGTTCAAGCGAATGCAATAATATTTTCGCCAGCGAACTTTTATTCGGTTCCATTTTTCATCGAATTTATCTTCGCGAAAGCCATTTCCTACAGGCGTACGAAACAATATTGCAACCGTTCGTGCCAAAAATAATCCCCGCACATATTTTGTCATTTGTTCGAGAAATAATCATCTTTTCCGAAGGAGAATGAGTGAACTTCCGTGAAAGTCGAACTTTTCCGCGGATGAGATACTTTATTGAAAATGTTTTCAATACGTTACCGTTTATCAGCTCGGGTCCATGTGACACGTATCACGGCAAACCGAGGCCATTTTTCGCGAAATTCTTTTGGTCCACGAGCCAGGTGCAGATTTTAGTTGTAATAGCTGATTAAACGTTCATTTTTCTTTCAGATCCCACACCAATGTTAGAACTGCCTATAGAGGTCAAATTTATTCCCACCATTTACCAATGAAGTTCTATCAGAACTGCTACCTCTGCACCAATACATTGAACATGACACAGAGTCGAAGGCGCAAGCCAATGGGTTGGAGGAGAAACGAACCATAGACATTCCCTCATCTGGAACAAGGCAGTGTTCCATCCTACTGATGGAAAAGGACAACACCACGCCAGTTTGATCTTCAGGAAATGCTTGAACATCATCATCCCCCTACGAGGAAAGAATGGGATGACATAGCATCAAACGTACCCTCTGCTGACAGCATAGTCTGGTACATATATGGCTCGAGGTCAGTTGGTATATCCGGAGCAGGGTCCAAGACAAAAGATGTCGAAGACCAATTGCAATTTGCTCGAACAGTAAAGCTGGGAGCACAAAGGATCACATCCAAGCTGGTGTCCGAGTGCAGAAATGTCTCGGAAAACCTGGAAAAATGAAGAATAGTCAGTCACATTTGGGTCCCTGGACAAACGAGCGTCCACGGTAGCGAGGAGGCAGACAGGCTTGCCAAGAAGAAATCAGAACAACAACTAATTGGGCCAGAACCCATTCTAGAAATCCCAATAGCTCACTGCAATGGAAAAACTCCTACAAAACAGTTTATGAAACCATGGCAGGACTCGCCTGGCATGCTTCATATATCCGAGCCTTCCAAATAACTCAAAAGAAATTTTTGGGAGACGAGATCTCACGCAAGTAACAGTGCTCATAACCGGGCACATAGCCATCACTGGGATCATGGATGATCCGCTTTGTGACCTTGTCACATCCCCTCACTAGTGAATCAGAGGAAGGCAGCTTTTGTGGACAGTATTCTGAACCCGCAGGACATCAAAATGATTCAGCTAAGAAAACTGCTGAATTTCTCCAGGGAAGCTGGCATGCCCAGCTGAGCCCATTCATGTGGGTGCAGAAAGCAAAGAATCCTACGTGGATGGGCTTCAAAACCCTCCCAGCAGTGCTCGGAAGTAAGTAAGTAAGAAGTTCTCATCGTCTGCGTCGCCAATGTAATAGTTGACCTGTAGTGTATAGCCAAGGTGATAAAATTGAACTGGGAACTTTGGAGTCTGCGGTGTTTCCACCCCTCAGTTCAGCCCTTTTTCTATATCTAGCAGCAAACCGCCTACTACTCCGAATTGTTGATGTTAAAGCCGAAGGTTAACTGGATACGGCTAATAGAATGGTTTCGCCTCGAAAAGAAAATTGACGAGTCTGAGCATTTTTGAATTTTTTTCACGATTGCGGAGATAAGGTGGATGACAATTCTTAGCTGGGACATATTGAATATTTTTTTCATGATCTTGTGACCAGCTGGCGTAAACTCCACCACCTTACAGCTAGTTTTCATTCAAAGTATGGGTCGACTATCATTCAAAAAAATTTCTATCGGGAGGAAATAATTGGAAAATATTTTTTTCCTACGGGTTTGAGAGGCTGCCACTGCACAACCCACCCACCGAGCAGCTGACGTTCACGAGACATCATGGCACACTCGCTGAAGCATTTACAGTAGTTTTTTTTCCCGGAATAAAGTTGGTCAGGAAAATATATCGCTGGCTTACAGCCTATTTCTCGCTCTGCACTGAACTGAAATCCGAACTTTAATAGAATGGCATGACGCTAACCAATAATTCTGGAAAAGTCGTGCTTACTCCAATCACAGAAGTTTTCATTTCAATGGCCGCGATTCCTTCAATTTTATACCGGATTGAAAAGCTGAAAACGAACAGACTTCCTCATTGTATTATGGAAAAGATACACGGAACCACCATTATCGAACACTGCACGATATTTCAACAATTGCGCCGGATTTCTCCTTGGCTTAATGCAATCTGAGATATTACAAGTAACCGCGACGTCTGAGAAAACATCGGTCGCAGCAAACGTACAAAAGGTTTCTGAGTATCGGAGACGTTTCTGAATAGAATATCATCGTTGCGCTCAGAGCATTAGAAATGGAATGGGAAATGAGACTTTCACATTAATTTATTAGCTATTATATGCTGGAAAATTCTTGCAGGAAGAGTTAATAGATTACTTTCATTGCAAACTTCCATTGTCAGGAGGATTTCTTTGATTTGAATTTGTCGTTAATTTTTCTCCTCATGATGAATGAGCTCGAACATCAACATTAGAAGCTACCTAAGGCACCAAAACTACCTCACCTTCTTATAGCTCTTCAGAATGCCAACTGATATTTGTAAGGTGACAAACCAACTTTGATTATTCTACTAATATAAACAAATGATTTTTGTTTGAAAATATGAACAGGATGTTCATAAATTCAGTTGTGGAAACATCTGCAGCTGGAAGACCAACTTTAGGCCCAAGTTTCTTTCGATTAAAATAACCTCATGTGAGATATTCATGTTGAAACAGGGAATATTCTCAATGAATATAAAAAATTTGATTATTTTTTTTGCTTTTTTTATGCTATCTAACAGAAAACTACTATTTCCATGGCTAAAGCCATGCAGGGTATTTAACTGCATCTTCATGCAGATAGTTGATTTTGTTCCCTAGTTTTCATTTAATGAAAATGCGAATTTTGTCTTTCAGATTTTTTCTTTTCATTTAGACTCTTCTTACTATATCTATCAGATATAGTTGAATGTCCAGCGTGACTCAAAAACCGTGGACGTAGATGTTCTCAGGTTTGCGGTCTGTTTACCAAAAAATTTTCGATTTAATTTTGTATCATCTTCTCATATTCTCTGTAGCTTTTATCTTGATGAAGCTAATATACATTAGCGAAATATTGAGATTCAATAACAAATGAGTTTTTTTGGTAAACATACCTCAAAACCTGAGAACTTCCAAATCCAGTTTATTACAAAGTAATTCAAAATTTTGGACGAATTTCGCAGAATCTTTATGGTTTTTTTCTCGACCATAATATCTTACCAATCGTGTTATAATATTTCCCAGTATAATACTTGGGCTTCGTAAAATCGAATTTTGGTGAATATCATTTGAATTTTTTCCTGAACTTTTTGTTTCAACTGAAACTCCCATAAGATAGGTACATTATCTTAAACTACACTGTTAATACGTCATTTTTACGCTGCGGGGGATTTACAGCCTGAACTTGCAAACTTCAAGTGTACTAATTGCATTAGCCCGAACGGCGACCCACCCCGAACCCTGAAGGGAACACGCCCTAATTAGGCAAAGTGATAACACCAATTATAATATAAATTGTGTCTGGCTTTGGCGGTGTAGCGCACTGGCAAAGGCGTGGTGTCACTGAATGTATGACATCAGATTATGCTCGAATAATCAAACGAATTGAACGAAGCATGTTGGGACTTTTTCAGTTTCATAGGAATTGGAAAAATCCGAGAAAAGTAGGACACTTACCAATAATGGTATAGCAAGCGGTGGTCATGTCTCCCATTACAAACGCCTCTTTGGTGTGGTGGCCCAAGACCCAACAAAGAGGATCCATAGCAGGCTAGGCAAGGTGCAAAGACTTGTCAGTCTTGAAATCACAGGGGCGATTGAATCAACATCAATTGCAGCTATGGAGACAACCTTCTCTTCCTCTAGCGATTCGAAAGAAACCAAGGCTTCGTGCCTTCAGTCTGCAGAACGCGCCCAACTTGAACTTTGGAATAGGATACATGAGCATCGTTAGAATTGTGATCGGGGACGGGCTGGGAACAAAAACGGATCACGATCCGAAACGGTACTACCTCAAGAACCAATTAATGATGCTGAGTGGGACGGCTTGCAACTCAATAACATCCTAATGGGGGAAATCTGGTACACAGATGATCCAAGACTGGAAGTGAAGCAGGCTGAGTACTGGCATCAACTACTCACTGGACGCCCATACCTCTGTCTTTCTACCTCCGAACTGAAGAGATTGAAGCACAATACGGTGCTCGGAACTACGCCGCGCCTTCCTGAAAAAATTTCGGCAGAATTTTTCACATGCATTCTAAAGGTTAAGCACACTACGGCGCGCGGAACCCTGCCGCATCACGCCGCGCCTCACTACGGTTCCGAGCGCCGTATTGTGCTTCAACCTTGATGTAACTGCGTACATCATGTCACGCCACCGTGGAATGGTTTCGGAGCGGCTTGGTGTACGCAGTTACATTGGGATGGATGTAAAGAATACAGCCGGAATTTTGTCAGAGATGCGCGGTGCTTCAACCATCACTAACGCGAGTGTAAGGTAATTTACTCTGAAGTATAAGTGAAAGATATGATTGAAATTGAGAGCTCCATCAAAAATAATTAACAAACCTATTCATTAGATACAAAGCCTCTTTTAACTAATATTTCTAAACACCCCGCGTATAAAATGTGGTCGTAACACTTTTTAGTTAATCATAATAATTAAAGAATCACTCTAAGTCTTTCTCAAGTAGTTTTGGCATTGAAGAGGTTTTATTTACTCAAAAAGTCTGTTTTAAGTGAATTATGTTGAATACATGAATAATAAAAAAACAACAATTCAAAAAAAAATATTCTCGTCATAAGAAAAGACTCCCTCTAGAGACTTTTCAATAAAAAATTCTCAGTCTCACTAATGGGACTAATGTTAAAGATAGGCAAAATATGGTAAATTGTCTCTAATTTTTACGAATTATCAAGAACGTAATACTTGGATAGTCATTTTCCCATGTTTTTGGTTGATTCACGAGTTGTTCATGAACAAATCTGTCAAAAATAGAAATGGGCAAATGCTCGGGCAAATTCCTATTTACTAATATATTAAAGGCTGCCGCGATTGCCAGGCAAGAAAGGGCGAGAAGAATAGAAAACCTTTACGATTTCTTCAGCCAATTCCAGTCGGAGTCTCGTTTCAGAAAATAGGTATAGATAGATATAGGGCCATTCAAACGTCCCAAAAATGGAAATAATACCATAATTGTAGCCGCAGATTATGCAACAAGGTATGTTGAAATTGCTGCAGCCCCCGATGGAAAAGCAGGTGCCGTTGCAAAATTTGTTTTAAATAATATTATAGCTCGTCCTAGGGAAATTTTTTCTGATAGAGGTCAGGTTTTCAGATCGGATATGAAGGAATTATTGCTCATAATGAGTATAAAGGAACAAACGACAGGATATCATCCTCAATGCAATGGAAACTGGGAGAGGATGAACTCAATAATAGCCGCCATTCTGAGCATATTCACCGCTACAAGCTAAGATGATTGGGATCAGTACGTTCCACTTGCCCAATTTGCAATGAATACTACGCCTCAAAGTACAACAGGACTGAGTTCGTTTTTTTTCGTATATGCAAGACAGCCTATTCTACCAACGGAAGCGAATCTGATGGCACGCGTGGAAAATAGTGAAGTGATCCAAATGAGAGAAAGAGCGGGAAGTATAGCGGTGCAGAATATTACTAATCTTTCAGGTTTTCTGCAGAATTTCTCATAGAAGAATACTATATTACTCATCTCTTTGTATCATAGATTTCTTTACGTTTTCAGGATAATTCGTAGGATGAAACTCTAGAGGAAGGAAAATTTCCCGTGTTTTCAACAAATTCCTGTCTGAAAGTCCGGAACCGAATCCAATATTAAGAGGAGACGCGCTGTAATCCCGAACCCAGCTGGCAGCGATCAACCGTCCCAATTCGATCCCTCGAGAGCAGCCGAACTGGATGAAGTCAGTCATTAATTCGGCAAAGCTCTCTTCAAGTTTGATGAAACATCAAGTAAAATTTTCCGGGGTTTGCACCTGCGGTCTCCGATACACTTTGGAAATTGCCGAGCGAACGAACGAGCGAACGGCAAATAAGCTTTCTTCAAATTGGATGTGCACTCCGCGGAAGGAAAAAGATAAATTATCCGAAACACGCGCAACCCACGGCAAAGAAATACTATATTCGAATAAATCTTCCTGACAAATTGACAATGTGTTGTCGGTTGTAGACAATGACGGAATACTCGAAGGAACGATTTTTTTATGGTTAATTTTTCATCGGGTTGCTTGTGAGGTACAGAAAGGGCAAGAGGGATGTTGAGGTTGTGGTAAATCAGTTGTTTCGTCGGGAACATAAGTGGGTCTGGGATATGGCGATAGGAATATCCGTATTCAACATGGCAGGACTATTTACAAATATTTCCAGGTCGTATTCTTGCGGTCAAAATGGGACTTTTTTTCCATGAACATGTGTCCACAATCGCTTTATTTCTGAGATACAGGAAAAATCAGTTCAGACTCAATTTTTCTAAAACCGCTTTTGCTTTTTTTAAATGTTGGTATGTGCAAAGTAGGTACCTATAAAATTATTTTTTTTTCCTACGAGCGTGCGGAAAAGTAACTTTTCCGCATGATTTTTCGTTTTGAAAGTTTTACTTTTCAGTACGATTTAAAATCGTTCGGAAAAGTTACTTTTCCGCACGATTTTTACTTTTCCGTACGATTTTTACTTTTCCGCACGATTTTTGTATTTTTGAAAATGAAGATATTTAGGACTAACTAAATGATCTATGTAACTATTCTGTCTTATTAGTCATTGTGTAGCATTATTATAAAAACTTGTTTATTAAAAACTTCGTTTTTTCATTAATAAGATGGACAAAAACACTCGTAGGAAAAATATTGTACCTAACTTTTACGGAAAATGTCTTTTCCGCCCTTAACGGCTTGCCCGAACTCCGCTCCGCGTCGTTCGTGCAACAGCCGTCGCGTGCGGAAAAGTACTACTTTCCGCACTTGTTAGGTAAATAACTATTTCCTGATGAAGGTTTTCTTGATTTTCATCACTGGCGTTTCTGTAAACTTGTTCTGTCATATTTTTGATCAAAATAATGATACGCTAGTATTTTTTGTCGAATAAGTATTATTTTTATAATTGTCTTCTATCGTCTAATAAACATAGTCTCTTGACTTTTTTCCGTCCGACGCCATGATCGGTTTTCGATTTAAAAATAAAAGGTCTCCATTTGTTTATACTTATGCAATTTTGTGTTAGTCTCAATGACATGTATTTTGTTTCTTAAATCGAAAACTGTTTGCCGCACAAAAAAAAGTTTTGAGATCATTTTTATGGGTAGATAAAGGATAATCAGATCAGCAATGATACTGGAACTGGATGGATGAAACTATGTAATTTCGAACAGCGACTTCCAAGATTTTCCGAATTTTCCAAAAAAAAGTCTTCAACAAGTAAACTTTCCAATAGATCATCTCTCATTAGAGAAATGGAATTGGAGTCAGCGAACAGAAAAATTAATACTCCCAACTACGCAGTAAATTTTCACAAAGGTCATTTAAACGAGATATATTGTTATCTGCTGAAAGTATACATTATTTCAGCTGGCTGAATCACTTCACAGAATCAAGAAATGTTGAAGAGGTTGAGCATTCGAATTTCACATTGTTATGTTACAAAAGCAATGGAAATTGTCGTCGGAGCTGCTAATGGTTCTGCGAGAAATTTCTGGATGAGTTACTCCGAAAATGTTTGTCACAACTGGAATACGAGGAATAATTTTCAGTATGTGACTGTACATTTTCCATAATTTAGAGAAACGTTCAAAACTAAATGTAAGAAAATCGCAGGACTAAGGAAAATAAAAGATTTTTTTAATGGGTTCAACTTGATGATGTTAGTTTTTTTTATAGGGATTGTTGTAATGATTGGTAATAATGAAAATATCAGCTAAATATATTAAGCTGATAGGTTGAGAAATAACACGATAACACTTTCTGTATCTTCTGGTTGGAACTCAGGAGAAAGAAGAGGGATGTTTCTCTTAAGTTTGTGCCAGGCCACGAGGGACACCTGGGCAATGAGCGGGCCGACACACTAGCCAGAGAAGGCTCTTCGGCAGCGCTCGTTGGGCCGGAACCCTTCTGCGGCGTAGCGAAATCCACCACAAAAGCCCACACGAAACAGTGGGTACAAAACAAATCTCAAGAGTGGTGGGAAACCCGACCAGGATTGAGACAGGCCAAGGAGTTCATCAAAAGACGCTCGCCAAAATTCACGACGGAACTCCTCAGCTATAAAAGGAGGATCGTCAGACAAGTAGTAGGTCTGCTGACAGGTCATTGTAGGCTTAACAGACATATGAATATTATAGGTCTGGCGGAAGAAGCAATTTGCAGGTTCTGCCAGGAAGAAGAGGAAACCGCAATACATGTAATGTGCCAGTGCGAAGGACTAGCAAGGGTGCGGTTTCTACAACTTGGAGATGAAAAACCAAGAGCGGAAAGCTATCTCGAGAGGCCATTATCAAATCTGCTCAGTATGATGAAATAGACGAAGCTAGAGGATGTGCTATACGCAATCGAAGCCTCCACAATAGATCTGAAAAGGTCGCAGTGGATTAGGCCAAGGGGCCAGCTCCCTTGTAACATCTAACATCTAACATCTAAGTTTGTGGAGTTTCCAACAAATAGTCAATTTTGGTCAAACTGATAATATTGAAAATACTATCGGACAGATCACAGAACTCCTCCATGACGTACTGAAGGTGAACGCAAGTTTGTGAGAGAAGTATTACCGACGAGACAAATTGCTTTAAAAGTTTCCGTGTGCTTTTCATATAAAAAATTAATATTCTAGGTCCACTTTAATCTGTGCCAAGTGACATGGCTCCTGGCTGTCCTTCCTTCAATATCATTCGTTACTTGAAAATCTGAGTTATATAACTTTTTCCTCTGACACGGTGGTTATGAGTCTCAAGAGCTTAGTCTGAACTCCGCAGGCAATACCCAAACTATTCTGTTGAAATTGTGGTTCTGATCATAGGGGTCCATGGTGGAATGCTGGGCGGTTTGCCGTGATGCGGCAGAAATCTTAGCCGGAAGAAAGCCGTCATCCTTGGTTCCTTGTTTAACTCTGACTGTCCAGAGCACATGAATCTCGGACCTAGTGATCATTCACACCACGAACGCAAGGTGACTATCTGGATAAATAACACTAGCGCGCCCTGCGGATGTATCAGGGCTCCGGATACAGGGATGGAAAAGAAAAGAGATGGCATAATTCAAAATGCTCGCTCTTACATGAATCCGATTATAACTATCGTATCTATAAAGCTAGTTTTCTCGTGATAATATTAAAAATTTATTCATCAATTGCCAAAAAACCCTTGAACATTTTTTCCGCCGATGAAATGAAATATAGTCAGCTACACGACTGTGTTTATTAGTTCATCAATTACGTTGAACAGCAGCCGCTATGGAGCAATATGCAAATCGTCCGTCAGGATGGTTTATTGCCTACATTCATGATCTCACACAATTGTTCTGAATATGAAACAGAATGTAACTGTTTCCCATTAAAATTGCTCATGTTTACGTACCATATGATACTTATGAGAAATTATTATCGTTCCTGTTATTTTATGTGATCGCTCGCGTACGTGTCGGCAATGATGAACTTGCCAATTTGCAGGAGAGTCAGCCATTCGCGCTGGTTTTCACAAAAATTATAACTCACCCACTCGTAAAGTTATATAGATCGCGATAAAGCTAATTTCGACGAAGTGTACCGTTCAGCCAATTGTTCGGTTTTCGAAAGAATATATGGTGTCAGAAGTGGGATAAACGATGTTAGGTGACGCGTTATTGAGTTGAATTTCCTAGACTTGCAATGTGCTTATAGCTTCAGCTTTCCTAGACATAAATATATCATGAAGGATGAATTGTGTGTTCCGTATTGTTACTTATCTTTTACCAAGAAAGAATGGATTTGACTTGATTCCATACTGGAAAGTATAGGATTGGGAATGACACAGGTGATGAAAATACTCATGACAGTACGATATCTGAGAACTTCAGTGCATGTTTTGCTTCCAAGTATCACAAAAAAAATTTTGTTTGTTTAGTCGAATCTACTTTAACTTTAACTTTTACTTTTTTACTTTTTATTTCATCGTAGCTGTCATCAAGTATTCACCACTGTGCTGTCAAAAGAATAGAAGAAAATTGGCCTCTACAATTTCCAACTCATGTACGGTATAAATAAGAAACATAAACGTGTGTTTTTCATTGCCATTGCTCATTTCTGATTATCAAAACACATCATAATGTTCCTATTTTCCACTGTTCTCACCATATCGTATTTTTCTTCATCGCATTTTTGCCATTGAAAAAAATTCGACAATTGATTGAGAATCAAACTAGAATGCGAACATGTTGAATGGTAATTTGAGTAATAATGTCATCAATTTGACGCTGATGTTTTAGTGTCGGGCGCTCTCAGTGTAGCAAATTGCGAAATACATTATGCATGGGACATCGGTAAACATTACATCTAAACAATAGTAGTGATATCCCATGTAACAATCCCCGATCTATTTGAATACTGCGGTCAGAATACACAAATGCATAAAATTAAATGGCCGAATTGCAGTCGTTTGAAGTTATTGAGTATTATTATCAAACGACCACTACAGAAAGAATGCTGACTACTAATGGAAAAGGATGTTTGTAGAAAATCCAATTTTCTGAGATTTTTTATTTTTCATTTTTCGAATTATTAATTTTTCTCCTCTAACGTATTTTGACGTGCTGATTCCGAATTTTCGAACGAAAATTTCGAAAACTCATTAGAAATATTTTTGGCGGGAGGAAAAACATATAAAAAGTGATTTAGAGCTGACTAACTCAAGAACGGTTAGAGATAGACAAATTCTGCGAACGCCAATCGATTCAGAATGGTCGAATTAGTAAATTTTGTATATTTCGAGTATATCGAAAAAATGAAAAATTACTCGAAAAAAGTTGTAAGGGGTGCACCCCTAAAAATCATGAAAAATACAGAGTCCTCTCATCGAATTGAAATTTGCAATGTATACGTAAAATTTTATGCTCATTCCGATAATGTATGATTTTTATGTGCTCAGATATATGATTTAGCCGGAAAAGGATGTTGGAGGTAGAAAATCAAATTTTCTGAGATTTTTTATTTTTCATTTTTCGAATTATTAATTTTTCTCCTCTAACGTATTTTGACGTGCTGATTTCGAATTTTCGAACGAAAATGTCGAAAACTCATTAGAAATATTTTTGGCGGGAAAAAAAACATAAAAAAACTGATTTAGAGCTGACTAACTCAAGAACGGTTAGAAATAGACAAATTCTGCCATCGCCAATCGATTCAGAATGGTCGAATTAGTAAATTTTGTATATTTCGGGTCAATCGAAAAAATGAAAAATTACTCGAAAAAAAGCTGAAAGGGGTGCACCTCTAAAAATCATGAAAAATACAGAGTCCTCTCATCGACTTGAAATTTGCAATGTATACGTAAAATATTATGCTCATTCCGATAATGTATGATTTTTATGTGCCCAGATATATGATTTAGCCGGAAAAGGATGTTGGAGGTAGAAAATCCAATTTTCTGAGATTTTTTATTTTTAATTTTTCGAATAATTAATTTTTCTCCTCTAACGTATTTTGACGTGCTGATTCCGAATTTTCGAACGAAAATGTCGAAAACTCATTAGAAATATTTTTGGCGGGAGAAAAACCATATAAAAACTGATTTAGAGCTGACTAACTCAAGAACGGTTAGAAATAGACAAATTCTGCGAACGCCAATCGATTCAGAATGGTCGGATTAGTAAATTTTGTATATTTCGAGCATATCGAAAAAATGAAAAATTACTCGAAAAAAGTTGCAAGGGGTGCACCCCTAAAAATCATGAAAAATACAGAGTCCTCTCATCGACTTGAAATTTGCAACGTATACGTAAAATTTTATGCTCATTCCGATAATGTATGATTTTTATGTGCCCAGATATATGATTTAGCCGGAAAAGGATGTTGGAGGTAGAAAATCCAATTTTCTGAGATTTTTTATTTTTCATTTTTCGAATAATTAATTTTTCTCCTCTAACGTATTTTGACGTGCTGATTCCGAATTTTCGAACGAAAATGTCGAAAACTCATTAGAAATATTTTTGGCGGGAGAAAAACCATATAAAAACTGATTTAGAGCTGACTAACTCAAGAACGGTTAGAAATAGACAAATTCTGCGAACGCTAATCGATTCAGAATGGTCGAATTAGTAAATTTTGTATATTTCGAGCATATCGAAAAAATGAAAAATTACTCGAAAAAAGTTGCGAGGGGTGCACCCCTAAAAATCATGAAAAATACAGAGTCCTCTCATCGACTTGAAATTTGCAACGTATACGTAAAATTTTATGCTCATTCCGATAATGTATGATTTTTATGTGCCCAGATATATGATTTAGCCGGAAAAGGATGTTGGAGGTAGAAAATCCAATTTTCTGAGATTTTTTATTTTTCATTTTTCGAATAATTAATTTTTCTCCTCTAACGTATTTTGACGTGCTGATTCCGAATTTTCGAACGAAAATGTCGAAAACTCATTAGAAATATTTTTGGCGGGAGAAAAACCATATAAAAACTGATTAAGAGCTGACTAACTCAAGAACGGTTAGAAATAGACAAATTCTGCGAACGCCAATCGATTCAGAATGGTCGAATTAGTAGATTTTGTATATTTCGAGTATATCGAAAAAATGAAAAATTACTCGAAAAAAGTTGCAAGGGGTGCACCCCTAAAAATCATGAAAAATACAGAGTCCTCTCATCGACTTGAAATTTGCAATGTATACGTAAAATTTTATGCTCATTTCGATAATGTATGATTTTTATGTGCCCAGATATAATGATTTAGCCGGAAGAGGATGTGTGAGGTAGAAAATCAAATTTTCTGAGATTTTTTATTTTTCATTTTTCGAATTTTAAATTTTTCTCCTCTAACGTATTTTGACGTGCTGATTCCGAATTTTCGAACGAAAATGTCGAAAACTCATTAGAAATATTTTTGGCGGGAGAAAAACCATATAAAAACTGATTTAGAGCTGACTAACTCAAGAACGGTTAAAAATAGACAAATTCTGCGAACGCCAATCGATTCAGAATGGTCGAATTAGTGAATTTTGTATATTTCGAGTCAATCGAAAAAATGAAAAATTACTCGAAAAAAGTTGCAAGGCGTGTGCACCCCTAAAAATCATGAAAAATACAGAGTCCTCTCATCGACTTGAAATTTGCAATGTATACGTAAAATTTTATGCTCATTTCGATAATGTATGATTTTTATGTGCCCAGATATATGATTTAGCCGGAAAAGGATGTTGGAGGTAGAAAATCCAATTTTCTGAGATTTTTTATTTTTCATTTTTCGAATAATTAATTTTTCTCCTCTAACGTATTTTGACGTGCTGATTCCGAATTTTCGAACGAAAATGTCGAAAACTCATTAGAAATATTTTTGGCGGGAGAAAAACCATATAAAAACTGATTTAGAGCTGACTAACTCAAGAACGGTTAGAAATAGACAAATTCTGCGAACGCCAATCGATTCAGAATGGTCGAATTAGTAAATTTTGTATATTTCGAGTCAATCGAAAAAATGAAAAATTACTCGAAAAAAGTTGCAAGGGGTGCACCCCTAAAAACCATGAAAAATACAGAGTCCTCTCATCGACTTGAAATTTGCAAAGTATACGTAAAATTTTATGCTCATTCCGATAATGTATGATTTTTATGTGCCCAGATATATGATTTAGCCGGAAAAGGATGTTGGAGGTAGAAAATCCAATTTTCTGAGATTTTTTATTTTTCATTTTTCGAATAATTAATTTTTCTCCTCTAACGTATTTTGACGTGCTGATTCCGAATTTTCGAACGAAAATGTCGAAAACTGATTAGAAATATTTTTGGCGGGAGAAAAAACATATAAGAACTGATTTAGAGCTGACTAACTCAAGAACGGTTAGATATAGACAAATTCTGCGAACGCCAATCGATTCAGAATAGTCGAATTAGTAAATTTTGTATATTTCGAGCATATCGAAAAAATGAAAAATTACTCGAAAAAAGTTGCAAGGGGTGCACCCCTAAAAATCATGAAAAATACAGAGCCCTCTCATCGACTTGAAATTTGCAACGTATTCGTAAAATTTTATGCTCATTCCGATAATGTATGATTTTTATGTGCCCAGATATATGATTTAGCCGGAAAAGGATGTTGGAGGTAGAAAATCCAATTTTCTGAGATTTTTTATTTTTCATTTTTCGAATAATTAATTTTTCTCCTCTAACGTATTTTGACGTGCTGATTCCGAATTTTCGAACGAAAATGTCGAAAACTGATTAGAAATATTTTTGGCGGGAGAAAAAACATATAAGAACTGATTTAGAGCTGACTAACTCAAGAACGGTTAGATATAGACAAATTCTGCGAACGCCAATCGATTCAGAATAGTCGAATTAGTAAATTTTGTATATTTCGAGCATATCGAAAAAATGAAAAATTACTCGAAAAAAGTTGCCCCTAAAAATCATGAAAAATACAGAGTCCTCTCATCGACTTGAAATTTGCAACGTATTCGTAAAATTTTATGCTCATTCCGATAATGTATGATTTTTATGTGCCCAGATATATGATTTAGCCGGAAAAGGATGTTGGAGGTAGAAAATCCAATTTTCTGAGATTTTTTATTTTTCATTTTTCGAATAATTAATTTTTCTCCTCTAACGTATTTTGACGTGCTGATTCCGAATTTTCGAACGAAAATGTCGAAAACTCATTAGAAATATTTTTGGCGGGAGAAAAACCATATAAAAACTGATTAAGAGCTGACTAACTCAAGAACGGTTAGAAATAGACAAATTCTGCGATCGCCAATCGATTCAGAATGGTCGAATTAGTAAATTTTGTATATTTCGAACATATCGAAAAAATGAAAAATTACTCGAAAAAAGTTGCAAGGGGTGCACCCCTAAAAATCATGAAAAATACAGAGTCCTCTCATCGACTTGAAATTTGCAATGTATACGTAAAATATTATGCTCATTCCGATAATGTATGATTTTTATGTGCCCAGATATATGATTTAGCCGGAAAAGGATGTTGGAGGTAGAAAATCCAATTTTCTGAGATTTTTTATTTTTAATTTTTCGAATAATTAATTTTTCTCCTCTAACGTATTTTGACGTGCTGATTTCGAATTTTCGAACGAAAATGTCGAAAACTCATTAGAAATATTTTTGGCGGGAGAAAAACCATATAAAAACTGATTTAGAGCTGACTAACTCAAGAACGGTTAGAAATAGACAAATTCTGCGAACGCCAATCGATTCAGAATGGTCGAATTAGTAAATTTTGTATATTTCGAGTCAATCGAAAAAATGAAAAATTACTCGAAAAAAGTTGCAAGGGGTGGTGCACCCCTAAAAATCATGAAAAATACAGAGTCCTTTCATCGACTTGAAATTTGCAATGTATACGTAAAATTTTATGCTCATTCCGATAATGTATGATTTCTATGTGCCCAGATATATGATTTAACCAGAAAAGGATGTTGGAGGTAGAAAATCCAATTTTCTGAGATTTTTAATTTTTCATTTTTCAAATAATTAATTTTTCTCCTCAAACGTATTTTGACGTGCTGATTCCGAATTTTCGAACGAAAATGTCGAAAACACATTAGAAATATTTTTGGCGGGAGAAAAACCATATAAAAACTGATTTAGAGCTGACTAACTCAAGAACGGTTAGAAATAGACAAATTCTGCGAACGCCAATCGATTCAGAATGGTCGAATTAGTAAATTTTGTATATTTCGAGTCAATCGAAAAAATGAAAAATTACTCGAAAAAAGTTGCAAGGGGTGCACCCCTAAAAATCATGAAAAATACAGAGTCCTCTCATCGACTTGAAATTTGCAATGTATACGTAAAATTTTATGCTCATTCCGATAATGTATGATTTTTATGTGCCCAGATATATGATTTAGCCGGAAAAGGATGTTGGAGGTAGAAAATCCAATTTTCTGAGATTTTTTATTTTTCATTTTTCGAATAATTAATTTTTCTCCTCTAACGTATTTTGACGTTCTTATTCCGAATTTTCGAACGAAAATGTCGAAAACACATTAGAAATATTTTTGGCGGGAGAAAAACCATATAAAAACTGATTTAGAGCTGACTAACTCAAGAACGGTTAGAAATAGACAAATTCTGCGAACGCCAATCGATTCAGAATGGTCGAATTAGTAAATTTTGTATATTTCGAGTCAATCGAAAAAATGAAAAATTACTCGAAAAAAGTTGCAAGGGGTGGTGCACCCCTAAATATCATGAAAAATACAGAGTCCTCTCATCGACTTGAAATTTGCAATGTATACGTAAAATTTTATGCTCATTCCGATAATGTATGATTTCTATGTGCCCAGATATATGATTTAGCCAGAAAAGGATGTTGGAGGTAGAAAATCCAATTTTCTGAGATTTTTTATTTTTCATTTTTCGAATAATTAATTTTTCTCTTCTAACGTATTTTGACGTGCTGATTCCGAATTTTCGAACGAAAATGTCGAAAACACATTAGAAATATTTTTGGCGGGAGAAAAACCATATAAAAACTGATTTAGAGCTGACTAACTCAAGAACGGTTAGAAATAGACAAATTCTGCGAACGCCAATCGATTTAGAATGGTCGAATTAGTAAATTTTGTATATTTCGAGCATATCGAAAAAATGAAAAATTACTCGAAAAAAGTTGCAAGGGGTGCACCCCTAAAAATCATGAAAAATACAGAGTCCTCTCATCGACTTGAAATTTGCAACGTATACGTAAAATTTTATGCTCATTCCGATAATGTATGATTTTTATGTGCCCAGATATATGATTTAGCCGGAAAAGGATGTTGGAGGTAGAAAGTCCAATTTTCTGAGATTTTTTATTTTTCATTTTTCGAATAATTAATTTTTCTCCTCTAACGTATTTTGACGTGCTGATTCCGAATTTTCGAACGAAAATGTCGAAAACTCATTAGAAATATTTTTGGCGGGAGAAAAACCATATAAAAACTGATTAAGAGCTGACTAACTCAAGAACGGTTAGAAATAGACAAATTCTGCGATCGCCAATCGATTCAGAATGGTCGAATTAGTAAATTTTGTATATTTCGAACATATCGAAAAAATGAAAAATTACTCGAAAAAAGTTGCAAGGGGTGCACCCCTAAAAATCATGAAAAATACAGAGTCCTCTCATCGACTTGAAATTTGCAATGTATACGTAAAATATTATGCTCATTTCGATAATGTATGATTTTTATGTGCCCAGATATATGATTTAGCCGGAAAAGGATGTTGGAGGTAGAAAATCCAATTTTCTGAGATTTTTTATTTTTAATTTTTCGAATAATTAATTTTTTTCCTCTAACGTATTTTGACGTGCTGATTCCGAATTTTCGAACGAAAATGTCGAAAACTCATTAGAAATATTTTTGGCGGGAGAAAAACCATATAAAAACTGATTTAGAGCTGACTAACTCAAGAACGGTTAGAAATAGACAAATTCTGCGAACGCCAATCGATTCAGAATGGTCGAATTAGTAAATTTCGTATATTTCGAGCATATCGAAAAAATGAAAAATTACTCGAAAAAAGTTGCAAGGGGTGCACCCCTAAAAATCATGAAAAATACAGAGTCCTCTCATCGACTTGAAATTTGCAACGTATACGTAAAATTTTATGCTCATTCCGATAATGTATGATTTTTATGTGCCCAGATATATGATTTAGCCGGAAAAGGATGTTGGAGGTAGAAAATCCAATTTTCTGAGATTTTTTATTTTTCATTTTTCGAATAATTAATTTTTCTCCTCTAACGTATTTTGACGTGCTGATTCCGAATTTTCGAACAAAAATTTCGAAAACTCATTAAGAGCTGACTAACTCAAGAACGGTTAGAAATAGACAAATTCTGCGATCGCCAATCGATTCAGAATGGTCGAATTAGTAAATTTTGTATATTTCGAACATATCGAAAAAATGAAAAATTACTCGAAATAAGTTGCAAGGGATGGTGCACCCCTAAAAATCATGAAAAATACAGAGTCCTCTCATCGACTTGAAATTTGCAATGTATACGTAAAATTTTATGCTCATTCCGATAATGTATGATTTCTATGTGCCCAGATATATGATTTAGCCAGAAAAGGATGTTGGAGGTAGAAAATCCAATTTTCGGAGATTTTTTATTTTTCATTTTTCGAATAATTAATTTTTCTCCTCAAACGTATTTTGACGTGCTGATTCCGAATTTTCGAACGAAAATGTCGATAACACATTAGAAATATTTTTGGCGGGAGAAAAACCATATAAAAACTGATTTAGAGCTGACTAACTCAAGAACGGTTAGAAATAGACAAATTTTGCGAACGCCAATCGATTCAGAATGGTCGAATTAGTAAATTTTGTATATTTCGAGTCAATCGAAAAAATGAAAAATTACTCGAAAAAAGTTGCAAGGGGTGCACCCCTAAAAATCATGAAAAATACAGAGTCCTCTCATCGACTTGAAATTTGCAATGTATACGTAAAATTTTATGCTCATTTCGATAATGTATGATTTTTATGTGCCCAGATATATGATTTAGCCGGAAAAGGATGTTGGAGGTAGAAAATCATATTTTCTGAGATTTTTTATTTTTCATTTTTCGAATAATTAATTTTTCTCCTCTAACGTATTTTGACGTGCTGATTCCGAATTTTCGAACGAAAATGTCGAAAACTCATTAGATATATTTTTGGCGGGAGAAAAACCATATAAAAACTGATTTAGAGCTGACTAACTCAAGAACGGTTAGAAATAGACAAATTCTGCGAACGCCAATCAATTCAGAATGGTCGAATTAGTAAATTTTGTATATTTCGAGTCAATCGAAAAAATGAAAAATTACTCGAAAAAAGTTGAAAGGTGAACCCCTTAAAATCATGAAAAATACAGAGTCCTCTCATTGACTTGAAATTTGCAATGTATACGTAAAATTTTATGCTCATTCCGATAATGTATGATTTTTATGTGCCCAGATATATGATTTAGCCGGAAAAGGATGTTGGAGGTAGAAAATCCAATTTTCTGAGATTTTTTATTTTTCATTTTTCGAATAAATAATTTTTCTCTTCTAACGTATTTTGACGTGCTGATTCCGAATTTTCGAACGAAAATGTCGAAAACACATTAGAAATATTTTTGGCGGGAGAAAAACCATATAAAAACTGATTTAGAGCTGACTAACTCAAGAACGGTTAGAAATAGACAAATTCTGCGAACGCCAATCGATTCAGAATGGTCGAATTAGTAAATTTTGTATATTTCGAGCATATCGAAAAAATGAAAAATTACTCGAAAAAAGTTGCAAGGGGTGCACCCCTAAAAATCATGAAAAATACAGAGTCCTCTCATCGACTTGAAATTTGCAATGTATACGTAAAATATTATGCTCATTTCGATAATGTATGATTTTTATGTGCCCAGATATATGATTTAGCCGGAAAAGGATGTTGGAGGTAGAAAATCCAATTTTCTGAGATTTTTTATTTTTAATTTTTCGAATAATTAATTTTTTTCCTCTAACGTATTTTGACGTGCTGATTCCGAATTTTCGAACGAAAATGTCGAAAACTCATTAGAAATATTTTTGGCGGGAGAAAAACCATATAAAAACTGATTTAGAGCTGACTAACTCAAGAACGGTTAGAAATAGACAAATTCTGCGAACGCCAATCGATTCAGAATGGTCGAATTAGTAAATTTCGTATATTTCGAGCATATCGAAAAAATGAAAAATTACTCGAAAAAAGTTGCAAGGGGTGCACCCCTAAAAATCATGAAAAATACAGAGTCCTCTCATCGACTTGAAATTTGCAACTTATACGTAAAATTTTATGCTCATTCCGATAATGTATGATTTTTATGTGCCCAGATATATGATTTAGCCGGAAAAGGATGTTGGAGGTAGAAAATCCAATTTTCTGAGATTTTTTATTTTTCATTTTTCGAATAATTAATTTTTCTCCTCTAACGTATTTTGACGTGCTGATTCCGAATTTTCGAACGAAAATGTCGAAAACTCATTAGAAATATTTTTGGCGGGAGAAAAACCATATAAAAACTGATTAAGAGCTGACTAACTCAAGAACGGTTAGAAATAGACAAATTCTGCGATCGCCAATCGATTCAGAATGGTCGAATTAGTAAATTTTGTATATTTCGAACATATCGAAAAAATGAAAAATTACTCGAAAAAAGTTGCAAGGGGTGCACCCCTAAAAATCATGAAAAATACAGAGTCCTCTCATCGACTTGAAATTTGCAATGTATACGTAAAATATTATGCTCATTCCGATAATGTATGATTTTTATGTGCCCAGATATATGATTTAGCCGGAAAAGGATGTTGGAGGTAGAAAATCCAATCTTCTGAGATTTTTTATTTTTAATTTTTCGAATAATTAATTTTTCTCCTCTAACGAATTTTGACGTGCTGATTCCGAATTTTCGAACGAAAATGTCGAAAACTCATTAGAAATATTTTTGGCGGGAGAAAAACCATATAAAAACTGATTTAGAGCTGACTAACTCAAGAACGGTTAGAAATAGACAAATTCTGCGATCGCCAATCGACTCAGAATGGTCGAATTAGTAAATTTCGTATATTTCGAGCATATCGAAAAAATGAAAAATTACTCGAAAAAAGTTGCAAGGGGTGCACCCCTAAAAATCATGAAAAATACAGAGTCCTCTCATCGACTTGAAATTTGCAACGTATACGTAAAATTTTATGCTCATTCCGATAATGTATGATTTTTATGTGCCCAGATATATGATTTAGCCGGAAAAGGATGTTGGAGGTAGAAAATCCAATTTTCTGAGATTTTTTATTTTTCATTTTTCGAATAATTAATTTTTCTCCTCTAACGTATTTTGACGTGCTGATTCCGAATTTTCGAACAAAAATTTCGAAAACTCATTAAGAGCTGACTAACTCAAGAACGGTTAGAAATAGACAAATTCTGCGATCGCCAATCGATTCAGAATGGTCGAATTAGTAAATTTTGTATATTTCGAACATATCGAAAAAATGAAAAATTACTCGAAATAAGTTGCAAGGGATGGTGCACCCCTAAAAATCATGAAAAATACAGAGTCCTCTCATCGACTTGAAATTTGCAATGTATACGTAAAATTTTATGCTCATTCCGATAATGTATGATTTCTATGTGCCCAGATATATGATTTAGCCAGAAAAGGATGTTGGAGGTAGAAAATCCAATTTTCTGAGATTTTTTATTTTTCATTTTTCGAATAATTAATTTTTCTCCTCAAACGTATTTTGACGTGCTGATTCCGAATTTTCGAACGAAAATGTCGATAACACATTAGAAATATTTTTGGCGGGAGAAAAACCATATAAAAACTGATTTAGAGCTGACTAACTCAAGAACGGTTAGAAATAGACAAATTCTGCGAACGCCAATCGATTCGGAATGGTCGAATTAGTAAATTTTGTATATTTCGAGTCAATCGAAAAAATGAAAAATTACTCGAAAAAAGTTGCAAGGGGTGCACCCCTAAAAATCATGAAAAATACAGAGTCCTCTCATCGACTTGAAATTTGCAATGTATACGTAAAATTTTATGCTCATTTCGATAATGTATGATTTTTATGTGCCCAGATATATGATTTAGCCGGAAAAGGATGTTGGAGGTAGAAAATCCAATTTTCTGAGATTTTTTATTTTTCATTTTTCGAATAATTAATTTTTCTCCTCTAACGTATTTTGACGTGCTGATTCCGAATTTTCGAACGAAAATGTCGAAAACTGATTAGAAATATTTTTGGCGGGAGAAAAAACATATAAGAACTGATTTAGAGCTGACTAACTCAAGAACGGTTAGATATAGACAAATTCTGCGAACGCCAATCGATTCAGAATAGTCGAATTAGTAAATTTTGTATATTTCGAGCATATCGAAAAAATGAAAAATTACTCGAAAAAAGTTGCCCCTAAAAATCATGAAAAATACAGAGTCCTCTCATCGACTTGAAATTTGCAACGTATTCGTAAAATTTTATGCTCATTCCGATAATGTATGATTTTTATGTGCCCAGATATATGATTTAGCCGGAAAAGGATGTTGGAGGTAGAAAATCCAATTTTCTGAGATTTTTTATTTTTCATTTTTCGAATAATTAATTTTTCTCCTCTAACGTATTTTGACGTGCTGATTCCGAATTTTCGAACGAAAATGTCGAAAACTCATTAGAAATATTTTTGGCGGGAGAAAAACCATATAAAAACTGATTAAGAGCTGACTAACTCAAGAACGGTAGAAATAGACAAATTCTGCGATCGCCAATCGATTCAGAATGGTCGAATTAGTAAATTTTGTATATTTCGAACATATCGAAAAAATGAAAAATTACTCGAAAAAAGTTGCAAGGGGTGCACCCCTAAAAATCATGAAAAATACAGAGTCCTCTCATCGACTTGAAATTTGCAATGTATACGTAAAATATTATGCTCATTCCGATAATGTATGATTTTTATGTGCCCAGATATATGATTTAGCCGGAAAAGGATGTTGGAGGTAGAAAATCCAATTTTCTGAGATTTTTTATTTTTAATTTTTCGAATAATTAATTTTTCTCCTCTAACGTATTTTGACGTGCTGATTTCGAATTTTCGAACGAAAATGTCGAAAACTCATTAGAAATATTTTTGGCGGGAGAAAAACCATATAAAAACTGATTTAGAGCTGACTAACTCAAGAACGGTTAGAAATAGACAAATTCTGCGAACGCCAATCGATTCAGAATGGTCGAATTAGTAAATTTTGTATATTTCGAGTCAATCGAAAAAATGAAAAATTACTCGAAAAAAGTTGCAAGGGGTGGTGCACCCCTAAAAATCATGAAAAATACAGAGTCCTTTCATCGACTTGAAATTTGCAATGTATACGTAAAATTTTATGCTCATTCCGATAATGTATGATTTCTATGTGCCCAGATATATGATTTAACCAGAAAAGGATGTTGGAGGTAGAAAATCCAATTTTCTGAGATTTTTAATTTTTCATTTTTCAAATAATTAATTTTTCTCCTCAAACGTATTTTGACGTGCTGATTCCGAATTTTCGAACGAAAATGTCGAAAACACATTAGAAATATTTTTGGCGGGAGAAAAACCATATAAAAACTGATTTAGAGCTGACTAACTCAAGAACGGTTAGAAATAGACAAATTCTGCGAACGCCAATCGATTCAGAATGGTCGAATTAGTAAATTTTGTATATTTCGAGTCAATCGAAAAAATGAAAAATTACTCGAAAAAAGTTGCAAGGGGTGCACCCCTAAAAATCATGAAAAATACAGAGTCCTCTCATCGACTTGAAATTTGCAATGTATACGTAAAATTTTATGCTCATTCCGATAATGTATGATTTTTATGTGACCAGATATATGATTTAGCCGGAAAAGGATGTTGGAGGTAGAAAATCCAATTTTCTGAGATTTTTTATTTTTCATTTTTCGAATAATTAATTTTTCTCCTCTAACGTATTTTGACGTTCTTATTCCGAATTTTCGAACGAAAATGTCGAAAACACATTAGAAATATTTTTGGCGGGAGAAAAACCATATAAAAACTGATTTAGAGCTGACTAACTCAAGAACGGTTAGAAATAGACAAATTCTGCGAACGCCAATCGATTCAGAATGGTCGAATTAGTAAATTTTGTATATTTCGAGTCAATCGAAAAAATGAAAAATTACTCGAAAAAAGTTGCAAGGGGTGGTGCACCCCTAAATATCATGAAAAATACAGAGTCCTCTCATCGACTTGAAATTTGCAATGTATACGTAAAATTTTATGCTCATTCCGATAATGTATGATTTCTATGTGCCCAGATATATGATTTAGCCAGAAAAGGATGTTGGAGGTAGAAAATCCAATTTTCTGAGATTTTTTATTTTTCATTTTTCGAATAATTAATTTTTCTCTTCTAACGTATTTTGACGTGCTGATTCCGAATTTTCGAACGAAAATGTCGAAAACACATTAGAAATATTTTTGGCGGGAGAAAAACCATATAAAAACTGATTTAGAGCTGACTAACTCAAGAACGGTTAGAAATAGACAAATTCTGCGAACGCCAATCGATTTAGAATGGTCGAATTAGTAAATTTTGTATATTTCGAGCATATCGAAAAAATGAAAAATTACTCGAAAAAAGTTGCAAGGGGTGCACCCCTAAAAATCATGAAAAATACAGAGTCCTCTCATCGACTTGAAATTTGCAACGTATACGTAAAATTTTATGCTCATTCCGATAATGTATGATTTTTATGTGCCCAGATATATGATTTAGCCGGAAAAGGATGTTGGAGGTAGAAAGTCCAATTTTCTGAGATTTTTTATTTTTCATTTTTCGAATAATTAATTTTTCTCCTCTAACGTATTTTGACGTGCTGATTCCGAATTTTCGAACGAAAATGTCGAAAACTCATTAGAAATATTTTTGGCGGGAGAAAAACCATATAAAAACTGATTAAGAGCTGACTAACTCAAGAACGGTTAGAAATAGACAAATTCTGCGATCGCCAATCGATTCAGAATGGTCGAATTAGTAAATTTTGTATATTTCGAACATATCGAAAAAATGAAAAATTACTCGAAAAAAGTTGCAAGGGGTGCACCCCTAAAAATCATGAAAAATACAGAGTCCTCTCATCGACTTGAAATTTGCAATGTATACGTAAAATATTATGCTCATTTCGATAATGTATGATTTTTATGTGCCCAGATATATGATTTAGCCGGAAAAGGATGTTGGAGGTAGAAAATCCAATTTTCTGAGATTTTTTATTTTTAATTTTTCGAATAATTAATTTTTTTCCTCTAACGTATTTTGACGTGCTGATTCCGAATTTTCGAACGAAAATGTCGAAAACTCATTAGAAATATTTTTGGCGGGAGAAAAACCATATAAAAACTGATTTAGAGCTGACTAACTCAAGAACGGTTAGAAATAGACAAATTCTGCGAACGCCAATCGATTCAGAATGGTCGAATTAGTAAATTTCGTATATTTCGAGCATATCGAAAAAATGAAAAATTACTCGAAAAAAGTTGCAAGGGGTGCACCCCTAAAAATCATGAAAAATACAGAGTCCTCTCATCGACTTGAAATTTGCAACGTATACGTAAAATTTTATGCTCATTCCGATAATGTATGATTTTTATGTGCCCAGATATATGATTTAGCCGGAAAAGGATGTTGGAGGTAGAAAATCCAATTTTCTGAGATTTTTTATTTTTCATTTTTCGAATAATTAATTTTTCTCCTCTAACGTATTTTGACGTGCTGATTCCGAATTTTCGAACAAAAATTTCGAAAACTCATTAAGAGCTGACTAACTCAAGAACGGTTAGAAATAGACAAATTCTGCGATCGCCAATCGATTCAGAATGGTCGAATTAGTAAATTTTGTATATTTCGAACATATCGAAAAAATGAAAAATTACTCGAAATAAGTTGCAAGGGATGGTGCACCCCTAAAAATCATGAAAAATACAGAGTCCTCTCATCGACTTGAAATTTGCAATGTATACGTAAAATTTTATGCTCATTCCGATAATGTATGATTTCTATGTGCCCAGATATATGATTTAGCCAGAAAAGGATGTTGGAGGTAGAAAATCCAATTTTCGGAGATTTTTTATTTTTCATTTTTCGAATAATTAATTTTTCTCCTCAAACGTATTTTGACGTGCTGATTCCGAATTTTCGAACGAAAATGTCGATAACACATTAGAAATATTTTTGGCGGGAGAAAAACCATATAAAAACTGATTTAGAGCTGACTAACTCAAGAACGGTTAGAAATAGACAAATTCTGCGAACGCCAATCGATTCAGAATGGTCGAATTAGTAAATTTTGTATATTTCGAGTCAATCGAAAAAATGAAAAATTACTCGAAAAAAGTTGCAAGGGGTGCACCCCTAAAAATCATGAAAAATACAGAGTCCTCTCATCGACTTGAAATTTGCAATGTATACGTAAAATTTTATGCTCATTTCGATAATGTATGATTTTTATGTGCCCAGATATATGATTTAGCCGGAAAAGGATGTTGGAGGTAGAAAATCCAATTTTCTGAGATTTTTTATTTTTCATTTTTCGAATAATTAATTTTTCTCCTCTAACGTATTTTGACGTGCTGATTCCGAATTTTCGAACGAAAATGTCGAAAACTCATTAGAAATATTTTTGGCGGGAGAAAAACCATATAAAAACTGATTTAGAGCTGACTAACTCAAGAACGGTTAGAAATAGACAAATTCTGCGATTGCCAATCGATTCAGAATGGTCGAATTAGTAAATTTTGTATATTTCGAGTCAATCGAAAAAATGAAAAATTACTCGAAAAAAGTTGCAAGGGGTGCACCCCTAAAAATCATGAAAAATACAGAGTCCTCTCATCGACTTGAAATTTGCAATGTATACGTAAAATTTTATGCTCATTTCGATAATGTATGATTTTTATGTGCCCAGATATATGATTTAGCCGGAAAAGGATGTTGGAGGTAGAAAATCATATTTTCTGAGATTTTTTATTTTTCATTTTTCGAATAATTAATTTTTCTCCTCTAACGTATTTTGACGTGCTGATTCCGAATTTTCGAACGAAAATGTCGAAAACTCATTAGATATATTTTTGGCGGGAGAAAAACCATATAAAAACTGATTTAGAGCTGACTAACTCAAGAACGGTTAGAAATAGACAAATTCTGCGAACGCCAATCAATTCAGAATGGTCGAATTAGTAAATTTTGTATATTTCGAGTCAATCGAAAAAATGAAAAATTACTCGAAAAAAGTTGAAAGGTGAACCCCTTAAAATCATGAAAAATACAGAGTCCTCTCATTGACTTGAAATTTGCAATGTATACGTAAAATTTTATGCTCATTCCGATAATGTATGATTTTTATGTGCCCAGATATATGATTTAGCCGGAAAAGGATGTTGGAGGTAGAAAATCCAATTTTCTGAGATTTTTTATTTTTCATTTTTCGAATAAATAATTTTTCTCTTCTAACGTATTTTGACGTGCTGATTCCGAATTTTCGAACGAAAATGTCGAAAACACATTAGAAATATTTTTGGCGGGAGAAAAACCATATAAAAACTGATTTAGAGCTGACTAACTCAAGAACGGTTAGAAATAGACAAATTCTGCGAACGCCAATCGATTCAGAATGGTCGAATTAGTAAATTTTGTATATTTCGAGCATATCGAAAAAATGAAAAATTACTCGAAAAAAGTTGCAAGGGGTGCACCCCTAAAAATCATGAAAAATACAGAGTCCTCTCATCGACTTGAAATTTGCAATGTTTACGTAAAATATTATGCTCATTTCGATAATGTATGATTTTTATGTGCCCAGATATATGATTTAGCCGGAAAAGGATGTTGGAGGTAGAAAATCCAATTTTCTGAGATTTTTTATTTTTAATTTTTCGAATAATTAATTTTTTTCCTCTAACGTATTTTGACGTGCTGATTCCGAATTTTCGAACGAAAATGTCGAAAACTCATTAGAAATATTTTTGGCGGGAGAAAAACCATATAAAAACTGATTTAGAGCTGACTAACTCAAGAACGGTTAGAAATAGACAAATTCTGCGAACGCCAATCGATTCAGAATGGTCGAATTAGTAAATTTCGTATATTTCGAGCATATCGAAAAAATGAAAAATTACTCGAAAAAAGTTGCAAGGGGTGCACCCCTAAAAATCATGAAAAATACAGAGTCCTCTCATCGACTTGAAATTTGCAACGTATACGTAAAATTTTATGCTCATTCCGATAATGTATGATTTTTATGTGCCCAGATATATGATTTAGCCGGAAAAGGATGTTGGAGGTAGAAAATCCAATTTTCTGAGATTTTTTATTTTTCATTTTTCGAATAATTAATTTTTCTCCTCTAACGTATTTTGACGTGCTGATTCCGAATTTTCGAACGAAAATGTCGAAAACTCATTAGAAATATTTTTGGCGGGAGAAAAACCATATAAAAACTGATTAAGAGCTGACTAACTCAAGAACGGTTAGAAATAGACAAATTCTGCGATCGCCAATCGATTCAGAATGGTCGAATTAGTAAATTTTGTATATTTCGAACATATCGAAAAAATGAAAAATTACTCGAAAAAAGTTGCAAGGGGTGCACCCCTAAAAATCATGAAAAATACAGAGTCCTCTCATCGACTTGAAATTTGCAATGTATACGTAAAATATTATGCTCATTCCGATAATGTATGATTTTTATGTGCCCAGATATATGATTTAGCCGGAAAAGGATGTTGGAGGTAGAAAATCCAATTTTCTGAGATTTTTTATTTTTAATTTTTCGAATAATTAATTTTTCTCCTCTAACGAATTTTGACGTGCTGATTCCGAATTTTCGAACGAAAATGTCGAAAACTCATTAGAAATATTTTTGGCGGGAGAAAAACCATATAAAAACTGATTTAGAGCTGACTAACTCAAGAACGGTTAGAAATAGACAAATTCTGCGAACGCCAATCGATTCAGAATGGTCGAATTAGTAAATTTCGTATATTTCGAGCATATCGAAAAAATGAAAAATTACTCGAAAAAAGTTGCAAGGGGTGCACCCCTAAAAATCATGAAAAATACAGAGTCCTCTCATCGACTTGAAATTTGCAACGTATACGTAAAATTTTATGCTCATTCCGATAATGTATGATTTTTATGTGCCCAGATATATGATTTAGCCGGAAAAGGATGTTGGAGGTAGAAAATCCAATTTTCTGAGATTTTTTATTTTTCATTTTTCGAATAATTAATTTTTCTCCTCTAACGTATTTTGACGTGCTGATTCCGAATTTTCGAACAAAAATTTCGAAAACTCATTAAGAGCTGACTAACTCAAGAACGGTTAGAAATAGACAAATTCTGCGATCGCCAATCGATTCAGAATGGTCGAATTAGTAAATTTTGTATATTTCGAACATATCGAAAAAATGAAAAATTACTCGAAATAAGTTGCAAGGGATGGTGCACCCCTAAAAATCATGAAAAATACAGAGTCCTCTCATCGACTTGAAATTTGCAATGTATACGTAAAATTTTATGCTCATTCCGATAATGTATGATTTCTATGTGCCCAGATATATGATTTAGCCAGAAAAGGATGTTGGAGGTAGAAAATCCAATTTTCGGAGATTTTTTATTTTTCATTTTTCGAATAATTAATTTTTCTCCTCAAACGTATTTTGACGTGCTGATTCCGAATTTTCGAACGAAAATGTCGATAACACATTAGAAATATTTTTGGCGGGAGAAAAACCATATAAAAACTGATTTAGAGCTGACTAACTCAAGAACGGTTAGAAATAGACAAATTCTGCGAACGCCAATCGATTCAGAATGGTCGAATTAGTAAATTTTGTATATTTCGAGTCAATCGAAAAAATGAAAAATTACTCGAAAAAAGTTGCAAGGGGTGCACCCCTAAAAATCATGAAAAATACAGAGTCCTCTCATCGACTTGAAATTTGCAATGTATACGTAAAATTTTATGCTCATTTCGATAATGTATGATTTTTATGTGCCCAGATATATGATTTAGCCGGAAAAGGATGTTGGAGGTAGAAAATCCAATTTTCTGAGATTTTTTATTTTTCATTTTTCGAATAATTAATTTTTCTCCTCTAACGTATTTTGACGTGCTGATTCCGAATTTTCGAACGAAAATGTCGAAAACTCATTAGAAATATTTTTGGCGGGAGAAAAACCATATAAAAACTGATTTAGAGCTGACTAACTCAAGAACGGTTAGAAATAGACAAATTCTGCGATTGCCAATCGATTCAGAATGGTCGAATTAGTAAATTTTGTATATTTCGAGTCAATCGAAAAAATGAAAAATTACTCGAAAAAAGTTGCAAGGGGTGCACCCCTAAAAATCATGAAAAATACAGAGTCCTCTCATCGACTTGAAATTTGCAATGTATACGTAAAATTTTATGCTCATTTCGATAATGTATGATTTTTATGTGCCCAGATATATGATTTAGCCGGAAAAGGATGTTGGAGGTAGAAAATCCAATTTTCTGAGATTTTTTATTTTTCATTTTTCGAATAATTAATTTTTCTCCTCTAACGTATTTTGACGTGCTGATTCCGAATTTTCGAACGAAAATGTCGAAAACTCATTAGAAATATTTTTGGCGGGAGAAAAACCATATAAAAACTGATTTAGAGCTGACTAACTCAAGAACGGTTAGAAATAGACAAATTCTGCGATTGCCAATCGATTCAGAATGGTCGAATTAGTAAATTTTGTATATTTCGAGTCAATCGAAAAAATGAAAAATTACTCGAAAAAAGTTGCAAGGGGTGCACCCCTAAAAATCATGAAAAATACAGAGTCCTCTCATCGACTTGAAATTTGCAATGTATACGTAAAATTTTATGCTCATTTCGATAATGTATGATTTTTATGTGCCCAGATATATGATTTAGCCGGAAAAGGATGTTGGAGGTAGAAAATCATATTTTCTGAGATTTTTTATTTTTCATTTTTCGAATAATTAATTTTTCTCCTCTAACGTATTTTGACGTGCTGATTCCGAATTTTCGAACGAAAATGTCGAAAACTCATTAGATATATTTTTGGCGGGAGAAAAACCATATAAAAACTGATTTAGAGCTGACTAACTCAAGAACGGTTAGAAATAGACAAATTCTGCGAACGCCAATCAATTCAGAATGGTCGAATTAGTAAATTTTGTATATTTCGAGTCAATCGAAAAAATGAAAAATTACTCGAAAAAAGTTGAAAGGTGAACCCCTTAAAATCATGAAAAATACAGAGTCCTCTCATTGACTTGAAATTTGCAATGTATACGTAAAATTTTATGCTCATTCCGATAATGTATGATTTTTATGTGCCCAGATATATGATTTAGCCGGAAAAGGATGTTGGAGGTAGAAAATCCAATTTTCTGAGATTTTTTATTTTTCATTTTTCGAATAAATAATTTTTCTCTTCTAACGTATTTTGACGTGCTGATTCCGAATTTTCGAACGAAAATGTCGAAAACACATTAGAAATATTTTTGGCGGGAGAAAAACCATATAAAAACTGATTTAGAGCTGACTAACTCAAGAACGGTTAGAAATAGACAAATTCTGCGAACGCCAATCGATTCAGAATGGTCGAATTAGTAAATTTTGTATATTTCGAGCATATCGAAAAAATGAAAAATTACTCGAAAAAAGTTGCAAGGGGTGCACCCCTAAAAATCATGAAAAATACAGAGTCCTCTCATCGACTTGAAATTTGCAATGTTTACGTAAAATATTATGCTCATTTCGATAATGTATGATTTTTATGTGCCCAGATATATGATTTAGCCGGAAAAGGATGTTGGAGGTAGAAAATCCAATTTTCTGAGATTTTTTATTTTTAATTTTTCGAATAATTAATTTTTTTCCTCTAACGTATTTTGACGTGCTGATTCCGAATTTTCGAACGAAAATGTCGAAAACTCATTAGAAATATTTTTGGCGGGAGAAAAACCATATAAAAACTGATTTAGAGCTGACTAACTCAAGAACGGTTAGAAATAGACAAATTCTGCGAACGCCAATCGATTCAGAATGGTCGAATTAGTAAATTTCGTATATTTCGAGCATATCGAAAAAATGAAAAATTACTCGAAAAAAGTTGCAAGGGGTGCACCCCTAAAAATCATGAAAAATACAGAGTCCTCTCATCGACT
Source organism: Chrysolina haemoptera (assembly GCA_958298965.1). NCBI lineage: Eukaryota > Metazoa > Arthropoda > Insecta > Coleoptera > Chrysomelidae > Chrysolina > Chrysolina haemoptera. The sequence goes on from OY282591.1 coordinate 33,261,725, forward strand.
TGAAATTTGCAACGTATACGTAAAATTTTATGCTCATTCCGATAATGTATGATTTTTATGTGCCCAGATATATGATTTAGCCGGAAAAGGATGTTGGAGGTAGAAAATCCAATTTTCTGAGATTTTTTATTTTTCATTTTTCGAATAATTAATTTTTCTCCTCTAACGTATTTTGACGTGCTGATTCCGAATTTTCGAACGAAAATGTCGAAAACTCATTAGAAATATTTTTGGCGGGAGAAAAACCATATAAAAACTGATTAAGAGCTGACTAACTCAAGAACGGTTAGAAATAGACAAATTCTGCGATCGCCAATCGATTCAGAATGGTCGAATTAGTAAATTTTGTATATTTCGAACATATCGAAAAAATGAAAAATTACTCGAAAAAAGTTGCAAGGGGTGCACCCCTAAAAATCATGAAAAATACAGAGTCCTCTCATCGACTTGAAATTTGCAATGTATACGTAAAATATTATGCTCATTCCGATAATGTATGATTTTTATGTGCCCAGATATATGATTTAGCCGGAAAAGGATGTTGGAGGTAGAAAATCCAATTTTCTGAGATTTTTTATTTTTAATTTTTCGAATAATTAATTTTTCTCCTCTAACGAATTTTGACGTGCTGATTCCGAATTTTCGAACGAAAATGTCGAAAACTCATTAGAAATATTTTTGGCGGGAGAAAAACCATATAAAAACTGATTTAGAGCTGACTAACTCAAGAACGGTTAGAAATAGACAAATTCTGCGAACGCCAATCGATTCAGAATGGTCGAATTAGTAAATTTCGTATATTTCGAGCATATCGAAAAAATGAAAAATTACTCGAAAAAAGTTGCAAGGGGTGCACCCCTAAAAATCATGAAAAATACAGAGTCCTCTCATCGACTTGAAATTTGCAACGTATACGTAAAATTTTATGCTCATTCCGATAATGTATGATTTTTATGTGCCCAGATATATGATTTAGCCGGAAAAGGATGTTGGAGGTAGAAAATCCAATTTTCTGAGATTTTTTATTTTTCATTTTTCGAATAATTAATTTTTCTCCTCTAACGTATTTTGACGTGCTGATTCCGAATTTTCGAACAAAAATTTCGAAAACTCATTAAGAGCTGACTAACTCAAGAACGGTTAGAAATAGACAAATTCTGCGATCGCCAATCGATTCAGAATGGTCGAATTAGTAAATTTTGTATATTTCGAACATATCGAAAAAATGAAAAATTACTCGAAATAAGTTGCAAGGGATGGTGCACCCCTAAAAATCATGAAAAATACAGAGTCCTCTCATCGACTTGAAATTTGCAATGTATACGTAAAATTTTATGCTCATTCCGATAATGTATGATTTCTATGTGCCCAGATATATGATTTAGCCAGAAAAGGATGTTGGAGGTAGAAAATCCAATTTTCGGAGATTTTTTATTTTTCATTTTTCGAATAATTAATTTTTCTCCTCAAACGTATTTTGACGTGCTGATTCCGAATTTTCGAACGAAAATGTCGATAACACATTAGAAATATTTTTGGCGGGAGAAAAACCATATAAAAACTGATTTAGAGCTGACTAACTCAAGAACGGTTAGAAATAGACAAATTCTGCGAACGCCAATCGATTCAGAATGGTCGAATTAGTAAATTTTGTATATTTCGAGTCAATCGAAAAAATGAAAAATTACTCGAAAAAAGTTGCAAGGGGTGCACCCCTAAAAATCATGAAAAATACAGAGTCCTCTCATCGACTTGAAATTTGCAATGTATACGTAAAATTTTATGCTCATTTCGATAATGTATGATTTTTATGTGCCCAGATATATGATTTAGCCGGAAAAGGATGTTGGAGGTAGAAAATCCAATTTTCTGAGATTTTTTATTTTTCATTTTTCGAATAATTAATTTTTCTCCTCTAACGTATTTTGACGTGCTGATTCCGAATTTTCGAACGAAAATGTCGAAAACTCATTAGAAATATTTTTGGCGGGAGAAAAACCATATAAAAACTGATTTAGAGCTGACTAACTCAAGAACGGTTAGAAATAGACAAATTCTGCGATTGCCAATCGATTCAGAATGGTCGAATTAGTAAATTTTGTATATTTCGAGTCAATCGAAAAAATGAAAAATTACTCGAAAAAAGTTGCAAGGGGTGCACCCCTAAAAATCATGAAAAATACAGAGTCCTCTCATCGACTTGAAATTTGCAATGTATACGTAAAATTTTATGCTCATTTCGATAATGTATGATTTTTATGTGCCCAGATATATGATTTAGCCGGAAAAGGATGTTGGAGGTAGAAAATCATATTTTCTGAGATTTTTTATTTTTCATTTTTCGAATAATTAATTTTTCTCCTCTAACGTATTTTGACGTGCTGATTCCGAATTTTCGAACGAAAATGTCGAAAACTCATTAGATATATTTTTGGCGGGAGAAAAACCATATAAAAACTGATTTAGAGCTGACTAACTCAAGAACGGTTAGAAATAGACAAATTCTGCGAACGCCAATCAATTCAGAATGGTCGAATTAGTAAATTTTGTATATTTCGAGTCAATCGAAAAAATGAAAAATTACTCGAAAAAAGTTGAAAGGTGAACCCCTTAAAATCATGAAAAATACAGAGTCCTCTCATTGACTTGAAATTTGCAATGTATACGTAAAATTTTATGCTCATTCCGATAATGTATGATTTTTATGTGCCCAGATATATGATTTAGCCGGAAAAGGATGTTGGAGGTAGAAAATCCAATTTTCTGAGATTTTTTATTTTTCATTTTTCGAATAAATAATTTTTCTCTTCTAACGTATTTTGACGTGCTGATTCCGAATTTTCGAACGAAAATGTCGAAAACACATTAGAAATATTTTTGGCGGGAGAAAAACCATATAAAAACTGATTTAGAGCTGACTAACTCAAGAACGGTTAGAAATAGACAAATTCTGCGAACGCCAATCGATTCAGAATGGTCGAATTAGTAAATTTTGTATATTTCGAGCATATCGAAAAAATGAAAAATTACTCGAAAAAAGTTGCAAGGGGTGCACCCCTAAAAATCATGAAAAATACAGAGTCCTCTCATCGACTTGAAATTTGCAATGTTTACGTAAAATATTATGCTCATTTCGATAATGTATGATTTTTATGTGCCCAGATATATGATTTAGCCGGAAAAGGATGTTGGAGGTAGAAAATCCAATTTTCTGAGATTTTTTATTTTTAATTTTTCGAATAATTAATTTTTTTCCTCTAACGTATTTTGACGTGCTGATTCCGAATTTTCGAACGAAAATGTCGAAAACTCATTAGAAATATTTTTGGCGGGAGAAAAACCATATAAAAACTGATTTAGAGCTGACTAACTCAAGAACGGTTAGAAATAGACAAATTCTGCGAACGCCAATCGATTCAGAATGGTCGAATTAGTAAATTTCGTATATTTCGAGCATATCGAAAAAATGAAAAATTACTCGAAAAAAGTTGCAAGGGGTGCACCCCTAAAAATCATGAAAAATACAGAGTCCTCTCATCGACTTGAAATTTGCAACGTATACGTAAAATTTTATGCTCATTCCGATAATGTATGATTTTTATGTGCCCAGATATATGATTTAGCCGGAAAAGGATGTTGGAGGTAGAAAATCCAATTTTCTGAGATTTTTTATTTTTCATTTTTCGAATAATTAATTTTTCTCCTCTAACGTATTTTGACGTGCTGATTCCGAATTTTCGAACGAAAATGTCGAAAACTCATTAGAAATATTTTTGGCGGGAGAAAAACCATATAAAAACTGATTTAGAGCTGACTAACTCAAGAACGGTTAGAAATAGACAAATTCTGCGAACGCCAATCGATTCAGAATGGTCGAATTAGTAAATTTCGTATATTTCGAGCATATCGAAAAAATGAAAAATTACTCGAAAAAAGTTGCAAGGGGTGCACCCCTAAAAATCATGAAAAATACAGAGTCCTCTCATCGACTTGAAATTTGCAACGTATACGTAAAATTTTATGCTCATTCCGATAATGTATGATTTTTATGTGCCCAGATATATGATTTAGCCGGAAAAGGATGTTGGAGGTAGAAAATCCAATTTTCTGAGATTTTTTATTTTTCATTTTTCGAATAATTAATTTTTCTCCTCTAACGTATTTTGACGTGCTGATTCCGAATTTTCGAACAAAAATTTCGAAAACTCATTAAGAGCTGACTAACTCAAGAACGGTTAGAAATAGACAAATTCTGCGATCGCCAATCGATTCAGAATGGTCGAATTAGTAAATTTTGTATATTTCGAACATATCGAAAAAATGAAAAATTACTCGAAATAAGTTGCAAGGGATGGTGCACCCCTAAAAATCATGAAAAATACAGAGTCCTCTCATCGACTTGAAATTTGCAATGTATACGTAAAATTTTATGCTCATTCCGATAATGTATGATTTCTATGTGCCCAGATATATGATTTAGCCAGAAAAGGATGTTGGAGGTAGAAAATCCAATTTTCGGAGATTTTTTATTTTTCATTTTTCGAATAATTAATTTTTCTCCTCAAACGTATTTTGACGTGCTGATTCCGAATTTTCGAACGAAAATGTCGATAACACATTAGAAATATTTTTGGCGGGAGAAAAACCATATAAAAACTGATTTAGAGCTGACTAACTCAAGAACGGTTAGAAATAGACAAATTCTGCGAACGCCAATCGATTCAGAATGGTCGAATTAGTAAATTTTGTATATTTCGAGTCAATCGAAAAAATGAAAAATTACTCGAAAAAAGTTGCAAGGGGTGCACCCCTAAAAATCATGAAAAATACAGAGTCCTCTCATCGACTTGAAATTTGCAATGTATACGTAAAATTTTATGCTCATTTCGATAATGTATGATTTTTATGTGCCCAGATATATGATTTAGCCGGAAAAGGATGTTGGAGGTAGAAAATCCAATTTTCTGAGATTTTTTATTTTTCATTTTTCGAATAATTAATTTTTCTCCTCTAACGTATTTTGACGTGCTGATTCCGAATTTTCGAACGAAAATGTCGAAAACTCATTAGAAATATTTTTGGCGGGAGAAAAACCATATAAAAACTGATTTAGAGCTGACTAACTCAAGAACGGTTAGAAATAGACAAATTCTGCGATTGCCAATCGATTCAGAATGGTCGAATTAGTAAATTTTGTATATTTCGAGTCAATCGAAAAAATGAAAAATTACTCGAAAAAAGTTGCAAGGGGTGCACCCCTAAAAATCATGAAAAATACAGAGTCCTCTCATCGACTTGAAATTTGCAATGTATACGTAAAATTTTATGCTCATTTCGATAATGTATGATTTTTATGTGCCCAGATATATGATTTAGCCGGAAAAGGATGTTGGAGGTAGAAAATCATATTTTCTGAGATTTTTTATTTTTCATTTTTCGAATAATTAATTTTTCTCCTCTAACGTATTTTGACGTGCTGATTCCGAATTTTCGAACGAAAATGTCGAAAACTCATTAGATATATTTTTGGCGGGAGAAAAACCATATAAAAACTGATTTAGAGCTGACTAACTCAAGAACGGTTAGAAATAGACAAATTCTGCGAACGCCAATCAATTCAGAATGGTCGAATTAGTAAATTTTGTATATTTCGAGTCAATCGAAAAAATGAAAAATTACTCGAAAAAAGTTGAAAGGTGAACCCCTTAAAATCATGAAAAATACAGAGTCCTCTCATTGACTTGAAATTTGCAATGTATACGTAAAATTTTATGCTCATTCCGATAATGTATGATTTTTATGTGCCCAGATATATGATTTAGCCGGAAAAGGATGTTGGAGGTAGAAAATCCAATTTTCTGAGATTTTTTATTTTTCATTTTTCGAATAAATAATTTTTCTCTTCTAACGTATTTTGACGTGCTGATTCCGAATTTTCGAACGAAAATGTCGAAAACACATTAGAAATATTTTTGGCGGGAGAAAAACCATATAAAAACTGATTTAGAGCTGACTAACTCAAGAACGGTTAGAAATAGACAAATTCTGCGAACGCCAATCGATTCAGAATGGTCGAATTAGTAAATTTTGTATATTTCGAGCATATCGAAAAAATGAAAAATTACTCGAAAAAAGTTGCAAGGGGTGCACCCCTAAAAATCATGAAAAATACAGAGTCCTCTCATCGACTTGAAATTTGCAATGTTTACGTAAAATATTATGCTCATTTCGATAATGTATGATTTTTATGTGCCCAGATATATGATTTAGCCGGAAAAGGATGTTGGAGGTAGAAAATCCAATTTTCTGAGATTTTTTATTTTTAATTTTTCGAATAATTAATTTTTTTCCTCTAACGTATTTTGACGTGCTGATTCCGAATTTTCGAACGAAAATGTCGAAAACTCATTAGAAATATTTTTGGCGGGAGAAAAACCATATAAAAACTGATTTAGAGCTGACTAACTCAAGAACGGTTAGAAATAGACAAATTCTGCGAACGCCAATCGATTCAGAATGGTCGAATTAGTAAATTTCGTATATTTCGAGCATATCGAAAAAATGAAAAATTACTCGAAAAAAGTTGCAAGGGGTGCACCCCTAAAAATCATGAAAAATACAGAGTCCTCTCATCGACTTGAAATTTGCAACGTATACGTAAAATTTTATGCTCATTCCGATAATGTATGATTTTTATGTGCCCAGATATATGATTTAGCCGGAAAAGGATGTTGGAGGTAGAAAATCCAATTTTCTGAGATTTTTTATTTTTCATTTTTCGAATAATTAATTTTTCTCCTCTAACGTATTTTGACGTGCTGATTCCGAATTTTCGAACGAAAATGTCGAAAACTCATTAGAAATATTTTTGGCGGGAGAAAAACCATATAAAAACTGATTAAGAGCTGACTAACTCAAGAACGGTTAGAAATAGACAAATTCTGCGATCGCCAATCGATTCAGAATGGTCGAATTAGTAAATTTTGTATATTTCGAACATATCGAAAAAATGAAAAATTACTCGAAAAAAGTTGCAAGGGGTGCACCCCTAAAAATCATGAAAAATACAGAGTCCTCTCATCGACTTGAAATTTGCAATGTATACGTAAAATATTATGCTCATTCCGATAATGTATGATTTTTATGTGCCCAGATATATGATTTAGCCGGAAAAGGATGTTGGAGGTAGAAAATCCAATTTTCTGAGATTTTTTATTTTTAATTTTTCGAATAATTAATTTTTCTCCTCTAACGAATTTTGACGTGCTGATTCCGAATTTTCGAACGAAAATGTCGAAAACTCATTAGAAATATTTTTGGCGGGAGAAAAACCATATAAAAACTGATTTAGAGCTGACTAACTCAAGAACGGTTAGAAATAGACAAATTCTGCGAACGCCAATCGATTCAGAATGGTCGAATTAGTAAATTTTGTATATTTCGAGTCAATCGAAAAAATGAAAAATTACTCGAAAAAAGTTGCAAGGGGTGCACCCCTAAAAATCATGAAAAATACAGAGTCCTCTCATCGACTTGAAATTTGCAATGTATACGTAAAATTTTATGCTCATTTCGATAATGTATGATTTTTATGTGCCCAGATATATGATTTAGCCGGAAAAGGATGTTGGAGGTAGAAAATCCAATTTTCTGAGATTTTTTATTTTTCATTTTTCGAATAATTAATTTTTCTCCTCTAACGTATTTTGACGTGCTGATTCCGAATTTTCGAACGAAAATGTCGAAAACTCATTAGAAATATTTTTGGCGGGAGAAAAACCATATAAAAACTGATTTAGAGCTGACTAACTCAAGAACGGTTAGAAATAGACAAATTCTGCGATTGCCAATCGATTCAGAATGGTCGAATTAGTAAATTTTGTATATTTCGAGTCAATCGAAAAAATGAAAAATTACTCGAAAAAAGTTGCAAGGGGTGCACCCCTAAAAATCATGAAAAATACAGAGTCCTCTCATCGACTTGAAATTTGCAATGTATACGTAAAATTTTATGCTCATTTCGATAATGTATGATTTTTATGTGCCCAGATATATGATTTAGCCGGAAAAGGATGTTGGAGGTAGAAAATCATATTTTCTGAGATTTTTTATTTTTCATTTTTCGAATAATTAATTTTTCTCCTCTAACGTATTTTGACGTGCTGATTCCGAATTTTCGAACGAAAATGTCGAAAACTCATTAGATATATTTTTGGCGGGAGAAAAACCATATAAAAACTGATTTAGAGCTGACTAACTCAAGAACGGTTAGAAATAGACAAATTCTGCGAACGCCAATCAATTCAGAATGGTCGAATTAGTAAATTTTGTATATTTCGAGTCAATCGAAAAAATGAAAAATTACTCGAAAAAAGTTGAAAGGTGAACCCCTTAAAATCATGAAAAATACAGAGTCCTCTCATTGACTTGAAATTTGCAATGTATACGTAAAATTTTATGCTCATTCCGATAATGTATGATTTTTATGTGCCCAGATATATGATTTAGCCGGAAAAGGATGTTGGAGGTAGAAAATCCAATTTTCTGAGATTTTTTATTTTTCATTTTTCGAATAAATAATTTTTCTCTTCTAACGTATTTTGACGTGCTGATTCCGAATTTTCGAACGAAAATGTCGAAAACACATTAGAAATATTTTTGGCGGGAGAAAAACCATATAAAAACTGATTTAGAGCTGACTAACTCAAGAACGGTTAGAAATAGACAAATTCTGCGAACGCCAATCGATTCAGAATGGTCGAATTAGTAAATTTTGTATATTTCGAGCATATCGAAAAAATGAAAAATTACTCGAAAAAAGTTGCAAGGGGTGCACCCCTAAAAATCATGAAAAATACAGAGTCCTCTCATCGACTTGAAATTTGCAATGTATACGTAAAATATTATGCTCATTTCGATAATGTATGATTTTTATGTGCCCAGATATATGATTTAGCCGGAAAAGGATGTTGGAGGTAGAAAATCCAATTTTCTGAGATTTTTTATTTTTAATTTTTCGAATAATTAATTTTTTTCCTCTAACGTATTTTGACGTGCTGATTCCGAATTTTCGAACGAAAATGTCGAAAACTCATTAGAAATATTTTTGGCGGGAGAAAAACCATATAAAAACTGATTTAGAGCTGACTAACTCAAGAACGGTTAGAAATAGACAAATTCTGCGAACGCCAATCGATTCAGAATGGTCGAATTAGTAAATTTCGTATATTTCGAGCATATCGAAAAAATGAAAAATTACTCGAAAAAAGTTGCAAGGGGTGCACCCCTAAAAATCATGAAAAATACAGAGTCCTCTCATCGACTTGAAATTTGCAACGTATACGTAAAATTTTATGCTCATTCCGATAATGTATGATTTTTATGTGCCCAGATATATGATTTAGCCGGAAAAGGATGTTGGAGGTAGAAAATCCAATTTTCTGAGATTTTTTATTTTTCATTTTTCGAATAATTAATTTTTCTCCTCTAACGTATTTTGACGTGCTGATTCCGAATTTTCGAACGAAAATGTCGAAAACTCATTAGAAATATTTTTGGCGGGAGAAAAACCATATAAAAACTGATTAAGAGCTGACTAACTCAAGAACGGTTAGAAATAGACAAATTCTGCGATCGCCAATCGATTCAGAATGGTCGAATTAGTAAATTTTGTATATTTCGAACATATCGAAAAAATGAAAAATTACTCGAAAAAAGTTGCAAGGGGTGCACCCCTAAAAATCATGAAAAATACAGAGTCCTCTCATCGACTTGAAATTTGCAATGTATACGTAAAATATTATGCTCATTCCGATAATGTATGATTTTTATGTGCCCAGATATATGATTTAGCCGGAAAAGGATGTTGGAGGTAGAAAATCCAATTTTCTGAGATTTTTTATTTTTAATTTTTCGAATAATTAATTTTTCTCCTCTAACGAATTTTGACGTGCTGATTCCGAATTTTCGAACGAAAATGTCGAAAACTCATTAGAAATATTTTTGGCGGGAGAAAAACCATATAAAAACTGATTTAGAGCTGACTAACTCAAGAACGGTTAGAAATAGACAAATTCTGCGAACGCCAATCGATTCAGAATGGTCGAATTAGTAAATTTCGTATATTTCGAGCATATCGAAAAAATGAAAAATTACTCGAAAAAAGTTGCAAGGGGTGCACTCCTAAAAATCATGAAAAATACAGAGTCCTCTCATCGACTTGAAATTTGCAACGTATACGTAAAATTTTATGCTCATTCCGATAATGTATGATTTTTATGTGCCCAGATATATGATTTAGCCGGAAAAGGATGTTGTAGGTAGAAAATCCAATTTTCTGAGATTTTTTATTTTTCATTTTTCGAATAATTAATTTTTCTCCTCTAACGTATTTTGACGTGCTGATTCCGAATTTTCGAACGAGAATGTCGAAAACTCATTAGAAATATTTTTGGCGGGAGAAAAACCATATTAAAACTGATTTAGAGCTGACTAACTCAAGAACGGTTAGAAATAGACAAATTCTGCGAACGCCAATCGATTCAGAATGGTCGAATTAGTAAATTTTGTATATTTCGAGCATATCGAAAAAATGAAAAATTACTCGAAAAAAGTTGCAAGGGGTGCACTCCTTAAAATCATGAAAAATACAGAGTCCTCTCATTGACTTGAAATTTGCAATGTATACGTAAAATTTTATGCTCATTCCGATAATGTATGATTTTTATGTGCCCAGATATATGATTTAGCCGGAAAAGGATGTTGGAGGTAGAAAATCCAATTTTCTGAGATTTTTTATTTTTCATTTTTCGAATAAATAATTTTTCTCTTCTAACGTATTTTGACGTGCTGATTCCGAATTTTCGAACGAAAATGTAGAAAACACATTAGAAATATTTTTGGCGGGAGAAAAACCATATAAAAACTGATTTAGAGCTGACTAACTCAAGAACGGTTAGAAATAGACAAATTCTGCGAACGCCAATCGATTCAGAATGGTCGAATTAGTAAATTTTGTATATTTCGAGCATATCGAAAAAATGAAAAATTACTCGAAAAAAGTTGCAAGGGGTGCACTCCTAAAAATCATGAAAAATACAGAGTCCTCTCATCGACTTGAAATTTGCAACGTATACGTAAAATTTTATGCTCATTCCGATAATGTATGATTTTTATGTGCCCAGATATATGATTTAGCCGGAAAAGGATGTTGTAGGTAGAAAATCCAATTTTCTGAGATTTTTTATTTTTCATTTTTCGAATAATTAATTTTTCTCCTCTAACGTATTTTGACGTGCTGATTCCGAATTTTCGAAGGAGAATGTCGAAAACTCATTAGAAATATTTTTGGCGGGAGAAAAACCATATTAAAACTGATTTAGAGCTGACTAACTCAAGAACGGTTAGAAATAGACAAATTCTGCGAACGCCAATCGATTCAGAATGGTCGAATTAGTAAATTTCGTATATTTCGAGCATATCGAAAAAATGAAAAATTACTCGAAAAAAGTTGCAAGGGGTGCACCCCTAAAAATCATGAAAAATACAGAGTCCTCTCATCGACTTGAAATTTGCAACGTATACGTAAAATTTTATGCTCATTCCGATAATGTATGATTTTTATGTGCCCAGATATATGATTTAGCCGGAAAAGGATGTTGGAGGTAGAAAATCCAATTTTCTGAGATTTTTTATTTTTCATTTTTCGAATAATTAATTTTTCTCCTCTAACGTATTTTGACGTGCTGATTCCGAATTTTCGAACGAAAATGTCGAAAACTCATTAGAAATATTTTTGGCGGGAGAAAAACCATATAAAAACTGATTTAGAGCTGACTAACTCAAGAACGGTTAGAAATAGACAAATTCTGCGAACGATAATCCATTCAGAATGGTCGAATTAGTAAATTTTGTATATTTCGAGTCAATCGAAAAAATGAAAAATTACTCGAAAAAAGTTGCAAGGGGTGCACCCCTAAAAATCATGAAAAATACAGAGTCCTCTCATCGACTTGAAATTTGCAATGTATACGTAAAATATTATGCTCATTCCGATAATGTATGATTTTTATGTGCCCAGATATATGATTTAGCCGGAAAAGGATGTTGGAGGTAGAAAATCCAATTTTCTGAGCCTTTTTATTTTTAATTTTTCGAATAATTAATTTTTCTCCTCTAACGTATTTTACGTGCTGATTCCGAATTTTCGAACGAAAATGTCGAAAACTCATTAGAAATATTTTTGGCGGGAGAAAAACCATATAAAAACTGATTTAGAGCTGACTAACTCAAGAACGGTTAGAAATAGACAAATTCTGCGAACGATAATCCATTCAGAATGGTCGAATTAGTAAATTTTGTATATTTCGAGTCAATCGAAAAAATGAAAAATTACTCGAAAAAAGTTGCAAGGGGTGCACCCCTAAAAATCATGAAAAATACAGAGTCCTCTCATCGACTTGAAATTTGCAATGTATACGTAAAATTTTATGCTCATTCCGATAATGTATGATTTTTATGTGCCCAGATATATGATTTAGCCGGAAAAGGATGTTGGAGGTAGAAAATCCAATTTTCTGAGATTTTTTATTTTTCATTTTTCGAATAATTAATTTTTCTCCTCTAACGTATTTTGACGTTCTTATTCCGAATTTTCGAACGAAAATGTCGAAAACACATTAGAAATATTTTTGGCGGGAGAAAAACCATATAAAAACTGATTTAGAGCTGACTAACTCAAGAACGGTTAGAAATAGACAAATTCTGCGAACGCCAATCGATTCAGAATGGTCGAATTAGTAAATTTTGTATATTTCGAGTCAATCGAAAAAATGAAAAATTACTCGAAAAAAGTTGCAAGGGGTGCACCCCTAAAAATCATGAAAAATACAGAGTCCTCTCATCGACTTGAAATTTGCAATGTATACGTAAAATTTTATGCTCATTTCGATAATGTATGATTTTTATGTGCCCAGATATATGATTTAGCCGGAAAAGGATGTTGGAGGTAGAAAATCCAATTTTCTGAGATTTTTTATTTTTCATTTTTCGAATAATTAATTTTTCTCCTCTAACGTATTTTGACGTGCTGATTCCGAATTTTCGAACGAAAATGTCGAAAACTCATTATATATATTTTTGGCGGGAGAAAACCCATATAAAAACTGATTTAGAGCTGACTAACTCAAGAACGGTTAGAAATAGACAAATTCTGCGAACGCCAATCAATTCAGAATGGTCGAATTAGTAAATTTTGTATATTTCGAGTCAATCGAAAAAATGAAAAATTACTCGAAAAAAGTTGAAAGGTGAACCCCTTAAAATCATGAAAAATACAGAGTCCTCTCATTGACTTGAAATTTGCAATGTATACGTAAAATTTTATGCTCATTCCGATAATGTATGATTTTTATGTGCCCAGATATATGATTTAGCCGGAAAAGGATGTTGGAGGTAGAAAATCCAATTTTCTGAGATTTTTTATTTTTCATTTTTCGAATAAATAATTTTTCTCTTCTAACGTATTTTGACGTGCTGATTCCGAATTTTCGAACGAAAATGTCGAAAACACATTAGAAATATTTTTGGCGGGAGAAAAACCATATAAAAACTGATTTAGAGCTGACTAACTCAAGAACGGTTAGAAATAGACAAATTCTGCGAACGCCAATCGATTCAGAATGGTCGAATTAGTAAATTTTGTATATTTCGAGCATATCGAAAAAATGAAAAATTACTCGAAAAAAGTTGCAAGGGGTGCACCCCTAAAAATCATGAAAAATACAGAGTCCTCTCATCGACTTGAAATTTGCAATGTTTACGTAAAATATTATGCTCATTTCGATAATGTATGATTTTTATGTGCCCAGATATATGATTTAGCCGGAAAAGGATGTTGGAGGTAGAAAATCCAATTTTCTGAGATTTTTTATTTTTAATTTTTCGAATAATTAATTTTTTTCCTCTAACGTATTTTGACGTGCTGATTCCGAATTTTCGAACGAAAATGTCGAAAACTCATTAGAAATATTTTTGGCGGGAGAAAAACCATATAAAAACTGATTTAGAGCTGACTAACTCAAGAACGGTTAGAAATAGACAAATTCTGCGAACGCCAATCGATTCAGAATGGTCGAATTAGTAAATTTCGTATATTTCGAGCATATCGAAAAAATGAAAAATTACTCGAAAAAAGTTGCAAGGGGTGCACCCCTAAAAATCATGAAAAATACAGAGTCCTCTCATCGACTTGAAATTTGCAACGTATACGTAAAATTTTATGCTCATTCCGATAATGTATGATTTTTATGTGCCCAGATATATGATTTAGCCGGAAAAGGATGTTGGAGGTAGAAAATCCAATTTTCTGAGATTTTTTATTTTTCATTTTTCGAATAATTAATTTTTCTCCTCTAACGTATTTTGACGTGCTGATTCCGAATTTTCGAACGAAAATGTCGAAAACTCATTAGAAATATTTTTGGCGGGAGAAAAACCATATAAAAACTGATTAAGAGCTGACTAACTCAAGAACGGTTAGAAATAGACAAATTCTGCGATCGCCAATCGATTCAGAATGGTCGAATTAGTAAATTTTGTATATTTCGAACATATCGAAAAAATGAAAAATTACTCGAAAAAAGTTGCAAGGGGTGCACCCCTAAAAATCATGAAAAATACAGAGTCCTCTCATCGACTTGAAATTTGCAATGTATACGTAAAATATTATGCTCATTCCGATAATGTATGATTTTTATGTGCCCAGATATATGATTTAGCCGGAAAAGGATGTTGGAGGTAGAAAATCCAATTTTCTGAGATTTTTTATTTTTAATTTTTCGAATAATTAATTTTTCTCCTCTAACGAATTTTGACGTGCTGATTCCGAATTTTCGAACGAAAATGTCGAAAACTCATTAGAAATATTTTTGGCGGGAGAAAAACCATATAAAAACTGATTTAGAGCTGACTAACTCAAGAACGGTTAGAAATAGACAAATTCTGCGAACGCCAATCGATTCAGAATGGTCGAATTAGTAAATTTTGTATATTTCGAGTCAATCGAAAAAATGAAAAATTACTCGAAAAAAGTTGCAAGGGGTGCACCCCTAAAAATCATGAAAAATACAGAGTCCTCTCATCGACTTGAAATTTGCAATGTATACGTAAAATTTTATGCTCATTTCGATAATGTATGATTTTTATGTGCCCAGATATATGATTTAGCCGGAAAAGGATGTTGGAGGTAGAAAATCCAATTTTCTGAGATTTTTTATTTTTCATTTTTCGAATAATTAATTTTTCTCCTCTAACGTATTTTGACGTGCTGATTCCGAATTTTCGAACGAAAATGTCGAAAACTCATTAGAAATATTTTTGGCGGGAGAAAAACCATATAAAAACTGATTTAGAGCTGACTAACTCAAGAACGGTTAGAAATAGACAAATTCTGCGATTGCCAATCGATTCAGAATGGTCGAATTAGTAAATTTTGTATATTTCGAGTCAATCGAAAAAATGAAAAATTACTCGAAAAAAGTTGCAAGGGGTGCACCCCTAAAAATCATGAAAAATACAGAGTCCTCTCATCGACTTGAAATTTGCAATGTATACGTAAAATTTTATGCTCATTTCGATAATGTATGATTTTTATGTGCCCAGATATATGATTTAGCCGGAAAAGGATGTTGGAGGTAGAAAATCATATTTTCTGAGATTTTTTATTTTTCATTTTTCGAATAATTAATTTTTCTCCTCTAACGTATTTTGACGTGCTGATTCCGAATTTTCGAACGAAAATGTCGAAAACTCATTAGATATATTTTTGGCGGGAGAAAAACCATATAAAAACTGATTTAGAGCTGACTAACTCAAGAACGGTTAGAAATAGACAAATTCTGCGAACGCCAATCAATTCAGAATGGTCGAATTAGTAAATTTTGTATATTTCGAGTCAATCGAAAAAATGAAAAATTACTCGAAAAAAGTTGAAAGGTGAACCCCTTAAAATCATGAAAAATACAGAGTCCTCTCATTGACTTGAAATTTGCAATGTATACGTAAAATTTTATGCTCATTCCGATAATGTATGATTTTTATGTGCCCAGATATATGATTTAGCCGGAAAAGGATGTTGGAGGTAGAAAATCCAATTTTCTGAGATTTTTTATTTTTCATTTTTCGAATAAATAATTTTTCTCTTCTAACGTATTTTGACGTGCTGATTCCGAATTTTCGAACGAAAATGTCGAAAACACATTAGAAATATTTTTGGCGGGAGAAAAACCATATAAAAACTGATTTAGAGCTGACTAACTCAAGAACGGTTAGAAATAGACAAATTCTGCGAACGCCAATCGATTCAGAATGGTCGAATTAGTAAATTTTGTATATTTCGAGCATATCGAAAAAATGAAAAATTACTCGAAAAAAGTTGCAAGGGGTGCACCCCTAAAAATCATGAAAAATACAGAGTCCTCTCATCGACTTGAAATTTGCAATGTATACGTAAAATATTATGCTCATTTCGATAATGTATGATTTTTATGTGCCCAGATATATGATTTAGCCGGAAAAGGATGTTGGAGGTAGAAAATCCAATTTTCTGAGATTTTTTATTTTTAATTTTTCGAATAATTAATTTTTTTCCTCTAACGTATTTTGACGTGCTGATTCCGAATTTTCGAACGAAAATGTCGAAAACTCATTAGAAATATTTTTGGCGGGAGAAAAACCATATAAAAACTGATTTAGAGCTGACTAACTCAAGAACGGTTAGAAATAGACAAATTCTGCGAACGCCAATCGATTCAGAATGGTCGAATTAGTAAATTTCGTATATTTCGAGCATATCGAAAAAATGAAAAATTACTCGAAAAAAGTTGCAAGGGGTGCACCCCTAAAAATCATGAAAAATACAGAGTCCTCTCATCGACTTGAAATTTGCAACGTATACGTAAAATTTTATGCTCATTCCGATAATGTATGATTTTTATGTGCCCAGATATATGATTTAGCCGGAAAAGGATGTTGGAGGTAGAAAATCCAATTTTCTGAGATTTTTTATTTTTCATTTTTCGAATAATTAATTTTTCTCCTCTAACGTATTTTGACGTGCTGATTCCGAATTTTCGAACGAAAATGTCGAAAACTCATTAGAAATATTTTTGGCGGGAGAAAAACCATATAAAAACTGATTAAGAGCTGACTAACTCAAGAACGGTTAGAAATAGACAAATTCTGCGATCGCCAATCGATTCAGAATGGTCGAATTAGTAAATTTTGTATATTTCGAACATATCGAAAAAATGAAAAATTACTCGAAAAAAGTTGCAAGGGGTGCACCCCTAAAAATCATGAAAAATACAGAGTCCTCTCATCGACTTGAAATTTGCAATGTATACGTAAAATATTATGCTCATTCCGATAATGTATGATTTTTATGTGCCCAGATATATGATTTAGCCGGAAAAGGATGTTGGAGGTAGAAAATCCAATTTTCTGAGATTTTTTATTTTTAATTTTTCGAATAATTAATTTTTCTCCTCTAACGAATTTTGACGTGCTGATTCCGAATTTTCGAACGAAAATGTCGAAAACTCATTAGAAATATTTTTGGCGGGAGAAAAACCATATAAAAACTGATTTAGAGCTGACTAACTCAAGAACGGTTAGAAATAGACAAATTCTGCGAACGCCAATCGATTCAGAATGGTCGAATTAGTAAATTTCGTATATTTCGAGCATATCGAAAAAATGAAAAATTACTCGAAAAAAGTTGCAAGGGGTGCACTCCTAAAAATCATGAAAAATACAGAGTCCTCTCATCGACTTGAAATTTGCAACGTATACGTAAAATTTTATGCTCATTCCGATAATGTATGATTTTTATGTGCCCAGATATATGATTTAGCCGGAAAAGGATGTTGTAGGTAGAAAATCCAATTTTCTGAGATTTTTTATTTTTCATTTTTCGAATAATTAATTTTTCTCCTCTAACGTATTTTGACGTGCTGATTCCGAATTTTCGAACGAGAATGTCGAAAACTCATTAGAAATATTTTTGGCGGGAGAAAAACCATATTAAAACTGATTTAGAGCTGACTAACTCAAGAACGGTTAGAAATAGACAAATTCTGCGAACGCCAATCGATTCAGAATGGTCGAATTAGTAAATTTTGTATATTTCGAGCATATCGAAAAAATGAAAAATTACTCGAAAAAAGTTGCAAGGGGTGCACTCCTTAAAATCATGAAAAATACAGAGTCCTCTCATTGACTTGAAATTTGCAATGTATACGTAAAATTTTATGCTCATTCCGATAATGTATGATTTTTATGTGCCCAGATATATGATTTAGCCGGAAAAGGATGTTGGAGGTAGAAAATCCAATTTTCTGAGATTTTTTATTTTTCATTTTTCGAATAAATAATTTTTCTCTTCTAACGTATTTTGACGTGCTGATTCCGAATTTTCGAACGAAAATGTAGAAAACACATTAGAAATATTTTTGGCGGGAGAAAAACCATATAAAAACTGATTTAGAGCTGACTAACTCAAGAACGGTTAGAAATAGACAAATTCTGCGAACGCCAATCGATTCAGAATGGTCGAATTAGTAAATTTTGTATATTTCGAGCATATCGAAAAAATGAAAAATTACTCGAAAAAAGTTGCAAGGGGTGCACTCCTAAAAATCATGAAAAATACAGAGTCCTCTCATCGACTTGAAATTTGCAACGTATACGTAAAATTTTATGCTCATTCCGATAATGTATGATTTTTATGTGCCCAGATATATGATTTAGCCGGAAAAGGATGTTGTAGGTAGAAAATCCAATTTTCTGAGATTTTTTATTTTTCATTTTTCGAATAATTAATTTTTCTCCTCTAACGTATTTTGACGTGCTGATTCCGAATTTTCGAAGGAGAATGTCGAAAACTCATTAGAAATATTTTTGGCGGGAGAAAAACCATATTAAAACTGATTTAGAGCTGACTAACTCAAGAACGGTTAGAAATAGACAAATTCTGCGAACGCCAATCGATTCAGAATGGTCGAATTAGTAAATTTCGTATATTTCGAGCATATCGAAAAAATGAAAAATTACTCGAAAAAAGTTGCAAGGGGTGCACCCCTAAAAATCATGAAAAATACAGAGTCCTCTCATCGACTTGAAATTTGCAACGTATACGTAAAATTTTATGCTCATTCCGATAATGTATGATTTTTATGTGCCCAGATATATGATTTAGCCGGAAAAGGATGTTGGAGGTAGAAAATCCAATTTTCTGAGATTTTTTATTTTTCATTTTTCGAATAATTAATTTTTCTCCTCTAACGTATTTTGACGTGCTGATTCCGAATTTTCGAACGAAAATGTCGAAAACTCATTAGAAATATTTTTGGCGGGAGAAAAACCATATAAAAACTGATTTAGAGCTGACTAACTCAAGAACGGTTAGAAATAGACAAATTCTGCGAACGATAATCCATTCAGAATGGTCGAATTAGTAAATTTTGTATATTTCGAGTCAATCGAAAAAATGAAAAATTACTCGAAAAAAGTTGCAAGGGGTGCACCCCTAAAAATCATGAAAAATACAGAGTCCTCTCATCGACTTGAAATTTGCAATGTATACGTAAAATATTATGCTCATTCCGATAATGTATGATTTTTATGTGCCCAGATATATGATTTAGCCGGAAAAGGATGTTGGAGGTAGAAAATCCAATTTTCTGAGCCTTTTTATTTTTAATTTTTCGAATAATTAATTTTTCTCCTCTAACGTATTTTACGTGCTGATTCCGAATTTTCGAACGAAAATGTCGAAAACTCATTAGAAATATTTTTGGCGGGAGAAAAACCATATAAAAACTGATTTAGAGCTGACTAACTCAAGAACGGTTAGAAATAGACAAATTCTGCGAACGATAATCCATTCAGAATGGTCGAATTAGTAAATTTTGTATATTTCGAGTCAATCGAAAAAATGAAAAATTACTCGAAAAAAGTTGCAAGGGGTGCACCCCTAAAAATCATGAAAAATACAGAGTCCTCTCATCGACTTGAAATTTGCAATGTATACGTAAAATTTTATGCTCATTCCGATAATGTATGATTTTTATGTGCCCAGATATATGATTTAGCCGGAAAAGGATGTTGGAGGTAGAAAATCCAATTTTCTGAGATTTTTTATTTTTCATTTTTCGAATAATTAATTTTTCTCCTCTAACGTATTTTGACGTTCTTATTCCGAATTTTCGAACGAAAATGTCGAAAACACATTAGAAATATTTTTGGCGGGAGAAAAACCATATAAAAACTGATTTAGAGCTGACTAACTCAAGAACGGTTAGAAATAGACAAATTCTGCGAACGCCAATCGATTCAGAATGGTCGAATTAGTAAATTTTGTATATTTCGAGTCAATCGAAAAAATGAAAAATTACTCGAAAAAAGTTGCAAGGGGTGCACCCCTAAAAATCATGAAAAATACAGAGTCCTCTCATCGACTTGAAATTTGCAATGTATACGTAAAATTTTATGCTCATTTCGATAATGTATGATTTTTATGTGCCCAGATATATGATTTAGCCGGAAAAGGATGTTGGAGGTAGAAAATCCAATTTTCTGAGATTTTTTATTTTTCATTTTTCGAATAATTAATTTTTCTCCTCTAACGTATTTTGACGTGCTGATTCCGAATTTTCGAACGAAAATGTCGAAAACTCATTATATATATTTTTGGCGGGAGAAAACCCATATAAAAACTGATTTAGAGCTGACTAACTCAAGAACGGTTAGAAATAGACAAATTCTGCGAACGCCAATCGATTCAGAATGGTCGAATTAGTAAATTTTGTATATTTCGAGGATATCGAAAAAATGAAAAATTACTCGAAAAAAGTTGCAAGGGGTGCACTCCTAAAAATCATGAAAAATACAGAGTCCTCTCATCGACTTGAAATTTGCAACGTATACGTAAAATTTTATGCTCATTCCGATAATGTATGATTTTTATGTGCCCAGATATATGATTTAGCCGGAAAAGGATGTTGGAGGTAGAAAATCCAATTTTCTGAGATTTTTTATTTTTAATTTTTCGAATAATTAATTTTTCTCCTCTAACGTATTTTGACGTTCTTATTCCGAATTTTCGAACGAAAATGTCGAAAACACATTAGAAATATTTTTGGCGGGAGAAAAACCATATAAAAACTGATTTAGAGCTGACTAACTCAAGAACGGTTAGAAATAGACAAATTCTGCGAACGCCAATCGATTCAGAATGGTCGAATTAGTAAATTTTGTATATTTCGAGTCAATCGAAAAAATGAAAAATTACTCGAAAAAAGTTGCAAGGGGTGCACCCCTAAAAATCATGAAAAATACAGAGTCCTCTCATCGACTTGAAATTTGCAATGTATACGTAAAATTTTATGCTCATTTCGATAATGTATGATTTTTATGTGCCCAGATATATGATTTAGCCGGAAAAGGATGTTGGAGGTAGAAAATCCAATTTTCTGAGATTTTTTATTTTTCATTTTTCGAATAATTAATTTTTCTCCTCTAACGTATTTTGACGTGCTGATTCCGAATTTTCGAACGAAAATGTCGAAAACTCATTAGATATATTTTTGGCGGGAGAAAAACCATATAAAAACTGATTTAGAGCTGACTAACTCAAGAACGGTTAGAAATAGACAAATTCTGCGAACGCCAATCGATTCAGAATGGTCGAATTAGTAAATTTTGTATATTTCGAGTCAATCGAAAAAATGAAAAATTACTCGAAAAAAGTTGCAAGGGGTGAACCCCTTAAAATAATGAAAAATACAGAGTCCCTTCATTGACTTGAAATTTGCAATGTATACGTAAAATTTTATGCTCATTCCGATAATGTATGATTTTTATGTGCCCAGATATATGATTTAGCCGGAAAAGGATGTTGGAGGTAGAAAATCCAATTTTCTGAGATTTTTTATTTTTCATTTTTCGAATAATTAATTTTTCTCTTCTAACGTATTTTGACGTGCTGATTCCGAATTTTCGAACGAAAATGTCGAAAACACATTAGAAATATTTTTGGCGGGAGAAAAACCATATAAAAACTGATTTAGAGCTGACTAACTCAAGAACGGTTAGAAATAGACAAATTCTGCGAACGCCAATCGATTCAGAATGGTCGAATTAGTAAATTTTGTATATTTCGAGCATATCGAAAAAATGAAAAATTACTCGAAAAAAGTTGCAAGGGGTGCACCCCTAAAAATCATGAAAAATACAGAGTCCTCTCATCGACTTGAAATTTGCAACGTATACGTAAAATTTTATGCTCATTCCGATAATGTATGATTTTTATGTGCCCAGATATATGATTTAGCCGGAAAAGGATGTTGGAGGTAGAAAATCCAATTTTCTGAGATTTTTTATTTTTCATTTTTCGAATAATTAACTTTTCTCCTCTAACGTATTTTGACGTGCTGATTCCGAATTTTCGAACGAAAATGTCGAAAACTGATTAGAAATATTTTTGGCGGGAGAAAAAACATATAAGAACTGATTTAGAGCTGACTAACTCAAGAACGGTTAGATATAGACAAATTCTGCGAACGCCAATCGATTCAGAATGGTCGAATTAGTAAATTTTGTATATTTCGAGTCAATCGAAAAAATGAAAAATTACTCGAAAAAAGTTGCAAGGGGTGCACTCCTAAAAACCATGAAAAATACAGAGTCCTCTCATCGACTTGAAATTTGCAATGTATACGTAAAATTTTATGCTCATTCCGATAATGTATGATTTTTATGTGCCCAGATATATGATTTAGCCGGAAAAGGATGTTGGAGGTAGAAAATCCAATTTTCTGAGATTTTTTATTTTTCATTTTTCGAATAATTAACTTTTCTCCTCTAACGTATTTTGACGTGCTGATTCCGAATTTTCGAACGAAAATGTCGAAAACTGATTAGAAATATTTTTGGCGGGAGAAAAAACATATAAGAACTGATTTAGAGCTGACTAACTCAAGAACGGTTAGATATAGACAAATTCTGCGAACGCCAATCGATTCAGAATAGTCGAATTAGTAAATTTTGTATATTTCGAGCATATCGAAAAAATGAAAAATTACTCGAAAAAAGTTGCAAAGGGTGCACCCCTAAAAATCATGAAAAATACAGAGTCCTCTCATCGACTTGAAATTTGCAACGTATTCGTAAAATTTTATGCTCATTCCGATAATGTATGATTTTTATGTGCCCAGTTATATGATTTAGCCGGAAAAGGATGTTGGAGGTAGAAAATCCAATTTTCTGAGATTTTTTATTTTTCATTTTTCGAATAATTAATTTTTCTCCTCTAACGTATTTTGACGTGCTGATTCCGAATTTTCGAACGGAAATGTCGAAAACTCATTAGATATATTTTTGGCGGGAGAAAAACCATATAAAAACTGATTTAGAGCTGACTAACTCAAGAACGGTTAGAAATAGACAAATTCTGCGAACGCCAATCGATTCAGAATGGTCGAATTAGTAAATTTTGTATATTTCGAGTCAATCGAAAAAATGAAAAATTACTCGAAAAAAGTTGCAAGGGGTGAACCCCTTAAAATAATGAAAAATACAGAGTCCCTTCATTGACTTGAAATTTGCAATGTATACGTAAAATTTTATGCTCATTCCGATAATGTATGATTTTTATGTGCCCAGATATATGATTTAGCCGGAAAAGGATGTTGGAGGTAGAAAATCCAATTTTCTGAGATTTTTTATTTTTCATTTTTCGAATAATTAATTTTTCTCTTCTAACGTATTTTGACGTGCTGATTCCGAATTTTCGAACGAAAATGTCGAAAACACATTAGAAATATTTTTGGCGGGAGAAAAACCATATAAAAACTGATTTAGAGCTGACTAACTCAAGAACGGTTAGAAATAGACAAATTCTGCGAACGCCAATCGATTCAGAATGGTCGAATTAGTAAATTTTGTATATTTCGAGCATATCGAAAAAATGAAAAATTACTCGAAAAAAGTTGCAAGGGGTGCACCCCTAAAAATCATGAAAAATACAGAGTCCCCTCATCGACTTGAAATTTGCAACGTATACGTAAAATTTTATGCTCATTCCGATAATGTATGATTTTTATGTGCCCAGATATATGATTTAGCCGGAAAAGGATGTTGGAGGTAGAAAATCCAATTTTCTGAGATTTTTTATTTTTCATTTTTCGAATAATTAACTTTTCTCCTCTAACGTATTTTGACGTGCTGATTCCGAATTTTCGAACGAAAATGTCGAAAACTGATTAGAAATATTTTTGGCGGGAGAAAAAACATATAAGAACTGATTTAGAGCTGACTAACTCAAGAACGGTTAGATATAGACAAATTCTGCGAACGCCAATCGATTCAGAATGGTCGAATTAGTAAATTTTGTATATTTCGAGTCAATCGAAAAAATGAAAAATTACTCGAAAAAAGTTGCAAGGGGTGCACTCCTAAAAACCATGAAAAATACAGAGTCCTCTCATCGACTTGAAATTTGCAATGTATACGTAAAATTTTATGCTCATTCCGATAATGTATGATTTTTATGTGCCCAGATATATGATTTAGCCGGAAAAGGATGTTGGAGGTAGAAAATCCAATTTTCTGAGATTTTTTATTTTTCATTTTTCGAATAATTAACTTTTCTCCTCTAACGTATTTTGACGTGCTGATTCCGAATTTTCGAACGAAAATGTCGAAAACTGATTAGAAATATTTTTGGCGGGAGAAAAAACATATAAGAACTGATTTAGAGCTGACTAACTCAAGAACGGTTAGATATAGACAAATTCTGCGAACGCCAATCGATTCAGAATAGTCGAATTAGTAAATTTTGTATATTTCGAGCATATCGAAAAAATGAAAAATTACTCGAAAAAAGTTGCAAAGGGTGCACCCCTAAAAATCATGAAAAATACAGAGTCCTCTCATCGACTTGAAATTTGCAACGTATTCGTAAAATTTTATGCTCATTCCGATAATGTATGATTTTTATGTGCCCAGTTATATGATTTAGCCGGAAAAGGATGTTGGAGGTAGAAAATCCAATTTTCTGAGATTTTTTATTTTTCATTTTTCGAATAATTAATTTTTCTCCTCTAACGTATTTTGACGTGCTGATTCCGAATTTTCGAACGAAAATGTCGAAAACTCATTAGAAATATTTTTGGCGGGAGAAAAACCATATAAAAACTGATTAAGAGCTGACTAACTCAAGAACGGTTAGAAATAGACAAATTCTGCGATCGCCAATCGATTCAGAATGGTCGAATTAGTAAATTTTGTATATTTCGAGTCAATCGAAAAAATGAAAAATTACTCGAAAAAAGTTGCAAGGGGTGGTGCACCCCTGAAAATCATGAAAAATACAGAGTCCTCTCATCGACTTGAAATTTGCAATGTATACGTAAAATTTTATGCTCATTCCGATAATGTATGATTTCTATGTGCCCAGATATATGATTTAGCCAGAAAAGGATGTTGGAGGTAGAAAATCCAATTTTCTGAGATTTTTTATTTTTCATTTTTCGAATAATTAATTTTTCTCTTCTAACGTATTTTGACGTGCTGATTCCGAATTTTCGAACGAAAATGTCGAAAACACATTAGAAATATTTTTGGCGGGAGAAAAACCATATAAAAACTGATTTAGAGCTGACTAACTCAAGAACGGTTAGAAATAGACAAATTCTGCGAACGCCAATCGATTCAGAATGGTCGAATTAGTAAATTTTGTATATTTCGAGCATATCGAAAAAATGAAAAATTACTCGAAAAAAGTTGCAAGGGGTGCACCCCTAAAAATCATGAAAAATACAGAGTCCTCTCATCGACTTGAAATTTGCAACGTATACGTAAAATTTTATGCTCATTCCGATAATGTATGATTTTTATGTGCCCAGATATATGATTTAGCCGGAAAAGGATGTTGGAGGTAGAAAATCCAATTTTCTGAGATTTTTTATTTTTCATTTTTCGAATAATTAATTTTTCTCCTCTAACGTATTTTGACGTGCTGATTCCGAATTTTCGAACGAAAATGTCGAAAACTCATTAGAAATATTTTTGGCGGGAGAAAAACCATATAAAAACTGATTAAGAGCTGACTAACTCAAGAACGGTTAGAAATAGACAAATTCTGCGATCGCCAATCGATTCAGAATGGTCGAATTAGTAAATTTTGTATATTTCGAACATATCGAAAAAATGAAAAATTACTCGAAAAAAGTTGCAAGGGGTGCACCCCTAAAAATCATGAAAAATACAGAGTCCTCTCATCGACTTGAAATTTGCAATGTATACGTAAAATTTTATGCTCATTCCGATAATGTATGATTTTTATGTGCCCAGATATATGATTTAGCCGGAAAAGGATGTTGGAGGTAGAAAATCCAATTTTCTGAGATTTTTTATTTTTAATTTTTTGAATAATTAATTTTTCTCTTCTAACGTATTTTGACGTGCTGATTCCGAATTTTCGAACGAAAATGTCGAAAACACATTAGAAATATTTTTGGCGGGAGAAAAACCATATAAAAACTGATTCAGAGCTGACTAACTCAAGAACGGTTAGAAGTAGACAAATTCTGCGAACGTCAATCGATTCAGAATGGTCGAATTAGTAAATTTTGTATATTTCGAGCATATCGAAAAAATGAAAAATTACTCGAAAAAAGTTGCAAGGGGTGCACCTCTAAAAATCATGAAAAATACAGAGTCCTCTCATCGACTTGAAATTTGCAATGTATACGTAAAATTTTATGCTCATTCCGATAATGTATGATTTTTATGTGCCCAGATATATGATTTAGCCGGAAAAGGATGTTGGAGGTAGAAAATCCAATTTTCTGAGATTTTTTATTTTTCATTTTTCGAATAATTAATTTTTCTCCTCTAACGTATTTTGACGTGCTGATTTCGAATTTTCGAACGAAAATGTCGAAAACTCATTAGAAATATTTTTGGCGGGAGAAAAAACATATAAGAACTGATTTAGAGCTGACTAACTCAAGAACGGTTAGAGATAGACAAATTCTGCGAACGCCAATCGATTCAAAATAGTCGAATTAGTAAATTTTGTATATTTCGAGCATATCGAAAAAATGAAAAATTACTCGAAAAAAGTTGCAAGGGGTGCACCCCTAAAAATCATGAAAAATACAGAGTCCTCTCATCGACTTGAAATTTGCAATGTATACGTAAAATTTTATGCTCATTCCGATAATGTATGATTTTTATGTGCCCAGATATATGATTTAGCCGGAAAAGGATGTTGGAGGTAGAAAATCCAATTTTCTGAGATTTTTTATTTTTCATTTTTCGAATAATTAATTTTTCTCCTCTAACGTATTTTGACGTGCTGATTCCGAATTTTCGAACGAAAATGTCGAAAACTCATTAGAAATATTTTTGGCGGGAGAAAAACCATATAAAAACTGATTAAGAGCTGACTAACTCAAGAACGGTTAGAAATAGACAAATTCTGCGATCGCCAATCGATTCAGAATGGTCGAATTAGTAAATTTTGTATATTTCGAGTCAATCGAAAAAATGAAAAATTACTCGAAAAAAGTTGCAAGGGGTGGTGCACCCCTAAAAATCATGAAAAATACAGAGTCCTCTCATCGACTTGAAATTTGCAATGTATACGTAAAATTTTATGCTCATTCCGATAATGTATGATTTTTATGTGCCCAGATATATGATTTAGCCGGAAAAGGATGTTGGAGGTAGAAAATCCAATTTTCTGAGATTTTTTATTTTTCATTTTTCGAATAATTAATATTTCTCCTCTGACGTATTTTGACGTTCTTATTCCGAATTTTCGAATGAAAATGTCGAAAACACATTAGAAATATTTTTGGCGGGAGAAAAACCATATAAAAACTGATTTAGAGCTGACTAACTCAAGAACGGTTAGAAATAGACAAATTCTGCGAACGCCAATCGATTCAGAATGGTCGAATTAGTGAATTTTGTATATTTCGAGTCAATCGAAAAAATGAAAAATTACTCGAAAAAAGTTGCAAGGGGTGCACCCCTAAAAATCATGAAAAATACAGAGTCCTCTCATCGACTTGAATTTGCAATGTATACGTAAAATTTTATGCTCATTCCGATAATGTATGATTTTTATGTGCCCAGATATATGATTTAGCCGGAAAAGGATGTTGGAGGTAGAAAATCCAATTTTCTGAGATTTTTTATTTTTCATTTTTCGAATAATTAATTTTTCTCCTCTAACGTATTTTGACGTGTTGATTCCGAATTTTCGAACGAAAATGTCGAAAACTCATTAGAAATATTTTTGGCGGGAGAAAAACCATATAAAAACTGATTAAGAGCTGACTAACTCAAGAACGGTTAGAAATAGACAAATTCTGCGATCGCCAATCGATTCAGAATGGTCGAATTAGTAAATTTTGTATATTTCGAGTCAATCGAAAAAATGAAAAATTACTCGAAAAAAGTTGCAAGGGGTGGTGCACCCCTAAAAATCATGAAAAATACAGAGTCCTCTCATCGACTTGAAATTTGCAATGTATACGTAAAATTTTATGCTCATTCCGATAATGTATGATTTCTATGTGCCCAGATATATGATTTAGCCAGAAAAGGATGTTGGAGGTAGAAAATCCAATTTTCTGAGATTTTTTATTTTTCATTTTTCGAATAATTAATTTTTCTCTTCTAACGTATTTTGACGTGCTGATTCCGAATTTTCGAACGAAAATGTCGAAAACACATTAGAAATATTTTTGGCGGGAGAAAAACCATATAAAAACTGATTTAGAGCTGACTAACTCAAGAACGGTTAGAAATAGACAAATTCTGCGAACGCCAATCGATTCAGAATGGTCGAATTAGTAAATTTTGTATATTTCGAGCATATCGAAAAAATGAAAAATTACTCGAAAAAAGTTGCAAGGGGTGCACCCCTAAAAATCATGAAAAATACAGAGTCCTCTCATCGACTTGAAATTTGCAACGTATACGTAAAATTTTATGCTCATTCCGATAATGCATGATTTTTATGTGCCCAGATATATGATTTAGCCGGAAAAGGATGTTGGAGGTAGAAAATCCAATTTTCTGAGATTTTTTATTTTTCATTTTTCGAATAATTAATTTTTCTCCTCTAACGTATTTTGACGTGCTGATTCCGAATTTTCGAACGAAAATGTCGAAAACTCATTAGAAATATTTTTGGCGGGAGAAAAACCATATAAAAACTGATTAAGAGCTGACTAACTCAAGAACGGTTAGAAATAGACAAATTCTGCGATCGCCAATCGATTCAGAATGGTCGAATTAGTAAATTTTGTATATTTCGAACATATCGAAAAAATGAAAAATTACTCGAAAAAAGTTGCAAGGGGTGCACCCCTAAAAATCATGAAAAATACAGAGTCCTCTCATCGACTTGAAATTTGCAATGTATACGTAAAATTTTATGCTCATTCCGATAATGTATGATTTTTATGTGCCCAGATATATGATTTAGCCGGAAAATGATGTTGGAGGTAGAAAATCCAATTTTCTGAGATTTTTTATTTTTAATTTTTTGAATAATTAATTTTTCTCTTCTAACGTATTTTGACGTGCTGATTCCGAATTTTCGAACGAAAATGTCGAAAACACATTAGAAATATTTTTGGCGGGAGAAAAACCATATAAAAACTGATTCAGAGCTGACTAACTCAAGAACGGTTAGAAGTAGACAAATTCTGCGAACGTCAATCGATTCAGAATGGTCGAATTAGTAAATTTTGTATATTTCGAGCATATCGAAAAAATGAAAAATTACTCGAAAAAAGTTGCAAGGGGTGCACCTCTAAAAATCATGAAAAATACAGAGTCCTCTCATCGACTTGAAATTTGCAATGTATACGTAAAATTTTATGCTCATTCCGATAATGTATGATTTTTATGTGCCCAGATATATGATTTAGCCGGAAAAGGATGTTGGAGGTAGAAAATCCAATTTTCTGAGATTTTTTATTTTTCATTTTTCGAATAATTAATTTTTCTCCTCTAACGTATTTTGACGTGCTGATTTCGAATTTTCGAACGAAAATGTCGAAAACTCATTAGAAATATTTTTGGCGGGAGAAAAAACATATAAGAACTGATTTAGAGCTGACTAACTCAAGAACGGTTAGAGATAGACAAATTCTGCGAACGCCAATCGATTCAAAATAGTCGAATTAGTAAATTTTGTATATTTCGAGCATATCGAAAAAATGAAAAATTACTCGAAAAAAGTTGCAAGGGGTGCACCCCTAAAAATCATGAAAAATACAGAGTCCTCTCATCGACTTGAAATTTGCAATGTATACGTAAAATTTTATGCTCATTCCGATAATGTATGATTTTTATGTGCCCAGATATATGATTTAGCCGGAAAAGGATGTTGGAGGTAGAAAATCCAATTTTCTGAGATTTTTTATTTTTCATTTTTCGAATAATTAATTTTTCTCCTCTAACGTATTTTGACGTGCTGATTCCGAATTTTCGAACGAAAATGTCGAAAACTCATTAGAAATATTTTTGGCGGGAGAAAAACCATATTAAAACTGATTAAGAGCTGACTAACTCAAGAACGGTTAGAAATAGACAAATTCTGCGATCGCCAATCGATTCAGAATGGTCGAATTAGTAAATTTTGTATATTTCGAGTCAATCGAAAAAATGAAAAATTACTCGAAAAAAGTTGCAAGTGGTGGTGCACCCCTAAAAATCATGAAAAATACAGAGTCCTCTCATCGACTTGAAATTTGCAATGTATACGTAAAATTTTATGCTCATTCCGATAATGTATGATTTTTATGTGCCCAGATATATGATTTAGCCGGAAAAGGATGTTGGAGGTAGAAAATCCAATTTTCTGAGATTTTTTATTTTTCATTTTTCGAATAATTAATATTTCTCCTCTGACGTATTTTGACGTTCTTATTCCGAATTTTCGAATGAAAATGTCGAAAACACATTAGAAATATTTTTGGCGGGAGAAAAACCATATAAAAACTGATTTAGAGCTGACTAACTCAAGAACGGTTAGAAATAGACAAATTCTGCGAACGCCAATCGATTCAGAATGGTCGAATTAGTAAATTTTGTATATTTCGAGTCAATCGAAAAAATGAAAAATTACTCGAAAAAAGTTGCAAGGGGTGCACCCCTAAAAATCATGAAAAATACAGAGTCCTCTCATCGACTTGAAATTTGCAATGTATACGTAAAATTTTATGCTCATTCCGATAATGTATGATTTTTATGTGCCCAGATATATGATTTAGCCGGAAAAGGATGCTGGAGGTAGAAAATCCAATTTTCTGAGATTTTTTATTTTTCATTTTTCGAATAATTAATTTTTCTCCTCTAACGTATTTTGACGTGCTGATTCCGAATTTTCGAACGAAAATGTCGAAAACTCATTAGAAATATTTTTGGCGGGAGAAAAAACATATAAGAACTGATTTAGAGCTGACTAACTCAAGAACGGTTAGAGATAGACAAATTCTGCGAACGCCAATCGATTCAGAATAGTCGAATTAGTAAATTTTGTATATTTCGAGCATATCGAAAAAATGAAAAATTACTCGAAAAAAGTTGCAAGGGGTGCACCCTAAAAATCATGAAAAATACAGAGTCCTCTCATCGACTTGAAATTTGCAATGTATACGTAAAATTTTATGCTCATTTCGATAATGTATGATTTTTATGTGCCCAGATATATGATTTAGCCGGAAAAGGATGTTGGAGGTAGAAAATCCAATTTTCTGAGATTTTTTATTTTTCATTTTTCGAATAATTAATTTTTCTCCTCTAACGTATTTTGACGTGCTGATTCCGAATTTTCGAACGAAAATGTCGAAAACTCATTAGAAATATTTTTGGCGGGAGAAAAACCATATAAAAACTGATTTAGAGCTGACTAACTCAAGAACGGTTAGAAATAGACAAATTCTGCGAACGCCAATCGATTCAGAATGGTCGAATTAGTAAATTTTGTATATTTCGAGTCAATCGAAAAAATGAAAAATTACTCGAAAAAAGTTGCAAGGGGTGCACCCCTAAAAATCATGAAAAATATAGAGTCCTCTCATCGACTTGAAATTTGCAATGTATACGTAAAATTTTATGCTCATTCCGAGAACATGTTGAATGGTAATTTGAGTAATAATGTCATCAATTTGACGCTGATGTTTTAGTGTCGGGCGCTCTCAGTGTAGCAAATTGCGAAATACATTATGCATGGGACATCGGTAAACATTACATCTAAACAATAGTAGTGATATCCCATGTAACAATCCCCGATCTATTGGAATACTGCGGTCAGAATCCACAAATGCATAAAATTAAATGGCCGAATTGCAATCGTTTGAAGTTATTGAGTATTATTATTACACGACCACTACAGGAAGAATGCTGAATACTAATGGCATTCATCGAAATTGGAACAGTTACTGGTAGGCCTTTCAGGCACATGCATATTCTATTTCGAATAAAAAATAGGCGGAAGCTAATAGTTTTGGAAGCTATATCATAAAACCACTTAATGGTCAAGCCCATAGTTCATGGAATTATGTTGTGGATATAGATTGGAGATTATTGTATCAGATGATATGAATTGAAACTGTTCATATTATTAAAAACAGCAAGGCTTTGATAATTGAGCGGTGTAGTGACTGCTATCTTTGGTGTACCACAAGAAATAGTTGTGGTACCAACACATGACATCTTTTCTGATATTTGAACAACCTACTTACGATTGTGATAGCATAGGAAGACTGTATGCCTCAAGGAACTCTTCCCGAGGCAGCGAGTTCCCAAGCTTTGCCGTTCTGTGGAAAAACAAGCCCTGGGAAGCAAATGTGCGGCATGTCTTTGAAGTGACGGCATATGGATGTGAGGACTGAACTAGACGGGTCAATCGCGATGACGCCGTTAACAGTGGAATGATTGATGATATTTCCTTACTGCGATGTTCCAGAGAAGTGAGCGAGCTTGTGAGCGTAGTATCACCGATGAGAAGAATGGCTCTCTTCTGGACAGAATCTAGAAGTTTCAATGTTTTTTTCGGTGCTGCACTCCATATATGGGAACACTATTCCAAAACAAAATCTGTGCCTTATAAATCATAATCAGTTGACGAGAAGTAAAATACTTCTTGGCGCGAAACATGAAAATACAGTTTTTGGGAGGCACTCTTGTCGATGGACCTCACATGGTTCTCCCACGAGAGGGTACTGCTGATGGTGATACCGAGCATTGAAATGGAAGATTTTATTGGTATAGATACTCCTGACATAGTGACTCCATATGAAGGGTACTATCATCTGCAAAGCTGTTCACTGGACATTAGATAGCTCCCAGCAAATCATTGATGTGAGGAAGGAACAGTGTTGGTGCTGGAATGGATCCTTGTAGAACACTAGCATTCATTGTTAGAGAATCAGAGGATACTCCATCGACCACCATGTGGAGAGATCGGTCTGAGTGAAAGCTAGCTAGCAAGGAACGTAACTGGAGAGGCAGGCCATGAGATGGAAATTTGGCTATGAGTCCTCGGTGCCAAACGCGATCGAATGCCTTTGAGATATCTAGTGCCACATTTTTCGACAGATTGCTGCCAAGTATGTGAGATATAAGCAAGCAGGTCCCTGGTTGATCTCTCGTGCCGGAAACCATATTGTCGATCATTGATAATTCCTGAGCCTTCTCTATATTTCATGAGCTCAATGTTGATAGCTTTCTCCATGACCTTCAAAATAACAGATAGTAGTGCGATAGGTCTGTAGTTGCAGGGTAGGTTCTTTTTCCCTTTTTTTTGGGGACTGGTTGTACTCTTGCAATTTCACAGTTAAACGTAAATACTCCCAAATCATAAGAGAGGTTGAATAACTTGCAAAAAACTGATTTTAGTTCCAGAGTATATTTTTTTGAGGACGATTGGAGGAATTCCGTCAGATAAACTAGCTTTGTTGGTGTCAAGACCCAGCAAAATGTGTCTGATGGTTCGCTGGCGATAGATAATTTCAGGCATGGGACTGTGAATGGCAATAATGTCCTGGGGTTGTTTTCTCGTTGAATTCAGCGTAGAATTTGCAGCAAACATGTTTGTAAAGATATTGGCTTTCAACTGAGCGCTCGTTGCTAGTGTTCCATCTTCCTTTGTTAGGGAGGAGATGAGCTGGAAGAAAAAAGTTTCTCAACAGCTTTGGCAAATGACCAAATGGAGCGGGACCCGTTAGGACACTCAACGAGCTTTGATCGTAACTTGACGTTGACATTGACAAAACTTCCTGCACTTCGGCTGATAGTTGAGCCTTGATATTATGATGATAATGAGTATAATACCAACCTACAGGAAAGCACAGGTCTTTATCCATAACTCTGGGGGTTCTGCAAGTCAACCGAAATTTGCAAGCATCACTGTTTCTGGAAACAATGATCTCCACCAATCGAAATACTTCGAAGCTTTGAAGCAAAAAATCATTTCTCAAAATCTTCGCTATCAATTGTCTATATCCTATCATTTTTCAGAGGAATGGAATTGATTTGAATATATTTCAAGCCAAACACCAATAATTTTCGGTAGTATTTACTCGTTTTAAATAAACAGAACAGATTATTTAATATGCAAATTTGAAAATTCCGTATGATGTGGGAATCTGTTTGATACTGATTGCAAAAGGGAACACGAATGCAATTTGTGAAAACGTAATCTATACCACCTATTTATTTACTTTCATTAAAATATTTCATTGTGAAATTTATTATGAGGCAATTTATTGATAACTCAAATAGGATAGAGGACGTCAAAAAAGTTATTAAAAGTGATTGAAATTTTCATCAATAAAAAATGGATTTGGTAATCCGATAGTCCACATAAATATATACAATGGATATTTTTATCGGCAAGTCTCCAATAGAAACAACTATATACTGCCCCTACGGCAGTGGAATGATTTTTTATCAAATTATGTCAAAATATTCTACAAGAACTATTTTGCAGTGCTCTTTAGATATCATAGCCCCAATTATACTTTGATTCAAATCAGTGCCTGCCTTCCTACGTACCTACTGGTTTCATGATTATTGCAACTCATCAGCGAAGGATAGGATTCTGAGAACGAATGAGAGGGGAACAGAGTAGTGTTGACGTGTGGATATTGGTGGATTATTTATAGTTTGCCAGAACAAAACCAAGAATTTTTCCAGCCAACGCGAAGACCTGCTGTCTGCATGAAAAAAAAACAGTGATACGTTCTATTTAGGAGAAATATTTGCATTTCCTAACATTCATTGCTGTTGACATAATTTTTTGGGTTTATGACCTTCCACAATCTGAAAATGAAAAAAATTTTTAATCCAAATAATTCTGTACAAGTGTAGAAGGGCAAATTAATTAATTTGCCTGATAAGTTACTGCGTTCACAAGACTGCTGTCTTGAAAGAAATTAATTTTTGTCAGTAACGTACCCTACACTGAATTTGCCTATCTGAAAAAATGGGATCGAATTAACAAAGAATACTTCTCTTTTTTTTTGAAAACTGTTGACGTTTCGGAGGCTGTATCTGCCTCCGTTATCAAAACCCAAAAACGCTGGTGAATGTTCAAAAAATTGTGTTTACAACATACCTTGTTCGTGTGGTAAGAGTTATATAGGTGAAACATCAAGACCATTGATTGTGCGCCAGGAAGAACATAAAAGTTACATCAGAAATCGAAAAATAACGGGTTCGAAAATATCCGAACATATTCTAACATCTGATGGCGATCATATGATGGAATGGAATAATACCAAAATTTTATTGAGAGAATCAAATCAAGAAAAAAGGAAGTTGAAGGAAACTGCGTGTATTCTTTTATCGAACAACTGCTTCTCAACCAATTCCATCGAAATGGACCGCACCTGGTTACCCCTCCTCAGAGATGAAATAAGAACTAATAGAATGGTGATTGATTGATACCGAACACCCTATGTATCAAGATACCAAATGTCAATCAAAAGAATGTATGACAGATTTCATTTGACTCTGTCAAAGAAAGGTCTTATTACCAAAATCGCAATTCAAATTCAGTTTTCTCAGCGTCTTTCTAAGAAGTTTTGATAACGGAGGCAGATACAGCCTCCGAAACGCCAACAGTTTTCAAAAAAAGAGAAGTATTCTTTGTTAATTCGATCTCATTTTTTCAGATAGGCAAATTCAGTGTAGGATACGTTACTGACAAAAATTAATTTCTTTCAAGACAGCAGTCTTGTGAACGCAGTAACTTATCGGGAAAATTAATTAATTTGCCCTTCTACACTTGTACAGATATCTTTGGATTAAAAATTTTTTTCATTTTCAGATTGTGGAAGGTCATAAACGCAAAAAATTATATCAAGAACTGGATTTCCTCCACAAAATCAAACTTTTAATCAATATTCATTGCTGATTTATTAACTCTACATCAGATTTTTGTTGGGTTTAATTGCCTTGGGGTGGATGAAAAGACATTGAAGTCGTCTACATAAAGTAAGTTCCACACTTGAGTTCGAAAGTGAGATTTTATAAAAATGAAAAAAATCAGGGGTTGAACTCCTGATGACCTTACAGGCTCCATCCAGCACCATTCTGTTATGTAGACACTTCAAACTCAAAAGTCCCCTGGCTCCCTGTTGTTTGGGAAGTATAACCGTGGAAGGGACGATATAGGATGCAAGCTCCTATGAAGATGCATCATTTTTCGAGTTTTAACGTCGAGTTGTCGCAGCTCTTCCTGAGTCCATTTTCCTACTCTTAGGGAGTCGAGAAGAATCGGAACGGCAAGCATATTGGCCCCAGCAACTTTATTCTTCCCCGACAGTTTTGATGACCAGATCTGTCGGAGTTTGTACTGATACTTGCCGCGGAGAGAGTTTCTAACAGTGGTTACCACTTGAGAGCGGCGCTGTTCCACCCCTAGGTAAGTGTACGTCTCTCCGGCGTCAAGGTGATGTAGGATGCTTTGTCTACGAGCTGGACATCCTCTCTGTACTCCTCGCATCGTCCTCTTTTGAGATGAACCATGGCATATTTCTCGATCCCAAACTCCATTTCGATAGCATGCGTGTACTCTTGCACCACCCTCAAGGACTGATGTAGATCATATCCTCCGGAGGCATATATGTTCAGGTCATCCATCTAAAATAAATGGGTGACCTTGTGCCTCCGGTTGCTGGGGGTGCCGCAGTTGTAACCACGGGTGTTTCTGAGTGCAACGGACAATGGCAGTAGTGAGATTATTATTATTATCATTATTATCATCCAATCGAATGGGTGTGGTAATAAGTTTTGTTCGGATTCACACAAATAGGTTCTCTCGGATATATTACATGCTTCATCTTATATCCTAGAATATTTGTCGCATCTTTCTGTTTGGAAACGACATCAATTTCCTTTTTAACCACGTGACTGTTGTTTATTCTAGTTCAGCTAACTCCTTTCGAAAACAAGAAACGACAACCTTTTCCTTTCACTCTAGCCGTGGATGTTATTTTATCCTATTTTCTTTTTTTATATCCTCATTCTCTCCGGGGAGAAAAATTTTGTTGATTATCAAAATAAATGGAACGAATAAATATCCTTAAGAGCCTCTCTATCCAGGATTGATCTCATTTGGCAACATTCTGAGGATATCTCTGCAATGGAAGTGGAGAGAAGTAGAAAAAACCACTATTTACATCGACTGAATGGGATCCGATATAAGTATGTATATGGTGGCCAACCGAAAAGAAAGAAAAACTGCTTTTTTTAAATGGGTGATTATTCAGAAAACTATTATTCATGTTTGCGAGACTTTTAGGATCATAGCTCTCGAACACTCCGCATATGTCAATTCATTAAAAATAGTATATTGTGAAACAAGTGCTAATTTCTCACGAGTTTCAAAATGGCAACTTTTCGGCACAGAAATGTCACTTTCTGTTACAGTAAAGTCACTTTGGGGCACATTCATGCCATATTTCATTAATTGAAAAATAAAAACGGAAATATCCATCAAAACGGTAAATAATAAATCAGAAGCATTTTCAAGTTTCTAGAATGCTTTCGTTGAACATTGTAAGAAATACTACACAGTTGGATCGAAAGTTGAAACCATTGAAAAAAAGGGACATTTTTGTCACAGAATACCTCACCTACACACAAGCGTAATTCAAGCTCTCCGCCAAAATAAATTATCTTTTTACTGACGCAATGCTTGGCTTGATCAATGTCATTTCTGCGCGGTAAATCTAAATTGGGACGCTGCATTTTTCATTCAAATTTGTGTTTAGAGGGTACCAATGCTTATATAGGGTAAGTGAGCAACTTCTATCATACATGAACTATAAAATTACTTGTCATCTTGTCAACTTGCCACCTTGGAAGAAATCTGGCAAGTCATTCACGGAAAAAAGAAACAACAGTGGGCCAAGCACACTACCCTGTGGTGTTCTCAAGTCAATGGACAGTTTTCAAAAAAACAAGCTCCCTATATTTACCAGCCTCAGATAACACGATGACCATGTTGGGACCAAAATGGGAGGTTCCAAAATTCATCGAGGGATATTCCTAGGTGTCCCAAATATGTCCCTGGTCGATGAAACATGATTCAAATTTCATAATTTGGATGACTAAGAGACTTCAACGTCATGTATTGCCCAGAATATACCAAAATCGGTCTGTTACCAGAATAATAAATGAATGCACCTCCTGAAATTCGTCTTTGTTGTTGCGAAGTTCATCTAGTTCTGCGAAAAATTATCATTTGCTCGAAAACTAAAAACGTCAAAATATTTCGAACTCAACTGCAGCTAACGGGATACAAATCTGTTAAGAAGGAAAACGAGTATGATAAGAATGAAGAGAAATACGTTTATTCGTTACTGAACATATTAACTTCCATACAACGAAAATACAAATCAGTTTAATGATTAAATGAAAAAATTTGATGAACTTTGCAACAACGATGACGAATTTCTGGAGGTTCATTCTTTTTTTTTTCTGGTAACAGGCCAATGTGGGTATTTTCTGGGCAAGATATGACCGTTCGATTTGATATACGAAAGATTCGAAAAATTTAAAAGATTGGAAAAAAGCCGAAGTGACAGTAGGAGGTCCAAATTTGGGGCAAAGGTATAAAATTGGAAACTGAAAAAAATGTAAGTAGAGTACAAATGAGAGCGCTTTGGGAGGATGTATGTTGATGATGCAGTTTGGAATCAGAGTAGAGATGACTTGAAAGTGTTCTTAGATGACATTAATAAACAAGAACCAACGATAACATTCACATTAGAAACAGAAAAAGATGATGAACTTCCTTTCTCAGATGTTTTGATAAAAAAATCAACATCTCGAGTCAACACAACTGTTCATAGAAAGAAAACACACACCACTAGATATCTCTATTATAACTAAAATTACCACACCAGCGTGAAAAAGGGAATTGTCAAATGTCTTTACAACAGGGCACAAGTGGTTTGCAATTCAACACAAAATCTGAAAGAAGAATTGAATTCCGTTCTCAAGGAAAATGATTATTCAAATGAATTCGTGGAAAAAACTATTAATGAAATTGAAAATAAATACACTTTACAATCGAACAACACAGTATAAAAACTTGCGACATCTCCATACACATCCAACAAACAACATTATACCTTATGTCCCTGGACTGTCTGGAAAGATAAAACGGATTGGCCATAGGTATGATGTAAGAACAAGATTTAAAACAACCAATACATTGAGATCAATACTCACACATACAAGACCCAAAAACACTGATGAATGTTCAAAAAATTATGGTTACAACATACCTTGTACGTGTGGTAAGAGTTATATAGGTGAAACATCAAGACCATTGAATGTGCGCCAGGAAGAACATAAAAGTTACATCAGAAATCGAAAAATAACAGGTTCGAAAATATCCGAACATATTCTAACATCTGATGGCGATCATATGATGGAATGGAATAATACTAAAATTTTATTGAGAGAATCAAATCAAGAAAAAAGAAAGTTAAAGGAAACTGCGTGCATTCTTTTATCGAATAACTGCTTTTCAACAAATTCCATCGAAATGGACCGCACCTGGTTACCTCTCCTCAGAGATGAAATAAGAACTAATAGAATGGTGATTGATTGATACCGAACACCCTATGTACCAATATACCAAATGTCAAACAAAAGAATGTATGACAGATATCATTTGACTCTGTCAAAGAAAGATCTTATTTCCGAACCGCAATTCAAATTCAGTCTTTCCAGCAAGTTTTGATACAGCCTCCGAAACGTCAACAATTTTCCAAAAAAGAGAAGTATTCTTGGATAATTTGATCTAATTTTTTCAGATAGGCAAATTCAGTGTAGAGTACGTTACTGACAAAAATTTATTTCTTCCAAGACAGCAGTCTTGTGAACGCAGTAACTTATCGGGCAAATTAATTAATTTGCCCTTCTACACTTGTACATATTTCTTTGGACTAACATTTGCGATAAACTATCAATTTCAAATCTCAATGAATAACATGCAGACGTCAACTGTCAGCGTCATCCTCCCACCTCGTTCGAAAACAAGTACCTTATTTTTTTGCAGTTGGGCGGGGACGGAAGAACTTTTCCTTCGCCCGTCTGAGTAGACGACTTCCGCTCGCCGGAGTCGTCGCGGCGCAAAACTTTATTCACCGCTTTGTATCCTGAGGTATTCCTTCATCCCCCATTCGTTTATCCTGCACCGACTGAAACATTCATCGAGTCCTGAAAATTTCACAGAAATCCTCTGCTTTGTGATTATCTATTTGGGAGTGTGTTTGAATGGAAAATAAACTTTTAATCTCGTCTGCAGATGCATTGTTGCTCGTTTTTAGATGAATGTGCTGTGGAATGGTGGGAAAGGGAGAAAATGGATTGGAACTATTTCACACAATTCTGGGGATTTGAAATTGTTTTTTGCGATATATCTGTTGGAACTGGTTCGAATGATGATTTATTCATTTTGTGAAAATTCATGTAGAAATGCTGAAAGGAGAAAATTACCTTCGCTTACTTCCCACTGGGACTTCATTTATAACAACTGCTTTGTATATGCTCTTACATAATTCTCAAAATACTATCATGTAACTACAGTTACTGATTTTAACAGCATTGAAACACTTATATCTAGGGCGGCAAATATGTTTTAACTATCCCCATTGAGAAAGTTGTTTACTCTCATATGGCCACATTGATTTAGCTTCATCTAACATGAGAAATAATTTGGTATAAGTCCCAACGCAAACGCTAGTCCCAACTTTCCAACAGTTTATAACTGGCTCAGAAGATGGCACTGTGTGTCGAAACAATATTGTCAGCATATATATTTACATATAACTTTTTAAGTGTAAGTTATTGGAAGTTTTTATTTCCCACCTACTTATCAGTGATTTAAAATTTGAGAAATGAAAAACAAAAAATCTCAGAAAATTGGATTTTCTACCTTCAACAATCGTTTCCGGCTGAATATTATATATAAGCATATAAAAATCATACATTTCCAAAATGGGCATGAAATTTTACGTATACAGTGCAAATTTCAAGTCGATGTGACGACTTAGTATTTTTCATGATTTTTAGGGAGTAATTTTTAATTTTTTTTCGATTGACTCGAAATTCACAACCACCACCTACTAGTTTGGCCATTCTGAATCGACTAGTGTTCACAGAATTTGTCTATCTCTAACCGTTCTTGAGTTGGTCAGCTCTAAATCAGTTTTTAGGTGGATTTTTTCCCGCCAAAAATATTTCTGATGAGTTTTCGACATTTTCAATCGAAGATTCGGAATCAGAACGTCAAAATACGTTCTAGAACAGAAATTTTAATTTCGAAAAATGCAAAATAAATAAGTTCAAAAAATTATGTATGATGATATATTCGACTTTTTTGTCCGTGAAGTTTTTCTGTTAAAATTTTCTGAATATACTAATTCGGCCATTCTGAATCGACTAGCATTCACAGAATCTGTCTATCTCTAACCGTTCTTGAGTTGGTCAGCTCTAAATCAGTTTTTAGGTGGATTTTTTCCCGCCAAAAATATTTCTGATGAATTTTCGACCTTTTCGTTCAAAAATTCAGAATCAGTACGTCAAAATACGTTCGATGGCAAAAATTCAAAATTCAAAAAATTATAATTAAAAAATTTCAAAAAATTATCTATTAAGATATACTCGACTTTTTCGTCCGTCGATTTTTTCCGTTCAAATTCTAAGTATATACTAATTCGGTCATTCTAAATCGATTGGCATTCGCAGAATTGATCTATCTCTAACCGTTCTCGAGTTGGTCAGCTCTGAATCAGTTTTTAGATGGATTTTTTGGCGCCAAAAATATTTCCTTTGAGTTTTCGACATTTTCGTTCAAATATTCGGAATCAGCACGTCAAAATACGTTGGATGACAAAAATTCAAAATTCAAAAAATTAAAAATTAAAAATTTCAAAAAATTATCTATTAAGATATACTCGACTTTTTCGTCCGTCGATTTTTTTCGTTCAAATTCTAAGTATATACTAATTCGGTCATTCTGAATCGATTGGCATTCGCAGAATTGATCTATCTCTAACCGTTCTCGAGTTGGTCAGCTCTGAATCAGTTTTTAGATGGATTTTTTGGCGCCAAAAATATTTCCTATGAGTTTTCGACATTTTCGTTCAAATATTCGGAATCAGCACGTCAAAATACGTTGGATGACAAAAATTCAAAATTCAAAAAATTAAAAATTAAAAATTTCAAAAAATTATCTATTAAGATATACTCGACTTTTTCGTCCGTCGATTTTTTTCGTTCAAATTCTAAGTATATACTAATTCGGCCATTCTGAATCGACTAGCATTCAAAGAATCTGCCTATCTCTAACCGTTCTTGAGTTGGTCAGCTCTAAATCAGTTTTTAGGTGGATTTTTTTCCGCCAAAAATATTTCTGATGAATTTTCGACCTTTCCGTTCAAAAATTCAGAATCAGTACGTCAA
The DNA here is from genome assembly GCA_958298965.1 of Chrysolina haemoptera. NCBI lineage: Eukaryota > Metazoa > Arthropoda > Insecta > Coleoptera > Chrysomelidae > Chrysolina > Chrysolina haemoptera. The sequence goes on from OY282591.1 coordinate 33,304,805, forward strand.
AATACGTTCTATGGCAAAAATTCAAAATTCAAAAAATTGAAAATAAAAAATTTCAAAAAATTATCTATTAAGATATAGATACTCGACTTTTTCGTCCGTCGATTTTTTTAGTTCAAATTCTAAGTATATACTAATTCGGCCATTCTGAATCGATTGGCATTCGCAGAATTGGTCTATCTCTAACTGTTCTCGAGTTGGTCAGCTCTAAATCAGTTTTTAGATGGATTTTTTGGCGCCAAAAATATTTCCTTTAAGTTTTCGACATTTGTGTTCAAATATTCGGAATCAACACGTCAAAATACGTTCGATGGCAAAAATTCAAAATTAAGAATATTAAAAATAAATAATTTCAAAAAATTATCTATTAAGATATACTCGACTTTTTCGTCCGTCGATTTTTTTCGTTCAAATTCCAAGTATATACTAATTCGGTCATTCTGAATCGATTGGCATTCGCAGAATTGGTCTATCTCTAACCGTTCTCGAGTTGGTCAGCTCTGAATCAGTATTTAGATGGATTTTTTGGCGCCAAAAATATTTCCTTTGAGTTTTCGACATTTTCGTTCAAATATTCGGAATCAGCACGTCAAAATACGTTGGATGGCAAAAATTCAAAATTCAAAAAATTAAAATTAAAAAATTTCAAAAAATTATGTATCACGATATACTCGACTTGTTTGGTAATCTTTGATAAACTTCTCATCGTCATTTCCTGATTCGAATCCAACATGAATATTGAAGTAGCAACAGCGGTTGTCAATTATGAATAATATTGAAACGTCGTAAATTGGTTTCCTCGTGAATGGCGAGTAATTGGAGAGAATTCGATAAAAAGTGCCTTTAATGAATATTGGGCGCTGCGGAGCATGAAAATATGGATGAATCAATAAGAAGTATAAGCTCGCTACCCTCTTGTTATTTATTCTTTGATAACTTTTTTCCATCCTTTGTTTCCTCCCTTACGTAAATGAGTTTTCGTATAATATTATTGAAAAAACTTTCGGTTACATTTTCCTTTCGACAATTTTCTCAAGGAGAATTGACAGCGTCGAGAAGGATTTTAAAGGCTATGAGAAAGAAGTAAAATCACAAGAGCATCAGAAATGAACCATCATACTTTCGAATCATTGGACGTTTTCTGCGAAACTCCACGAAAGCGTTAGTTCGAGTGGTTTTTTAAGGATGATGGATTATTTTTGGTAATTCGAGTGGTATTCGTTTCATTTAACACCATCTGTTCCTCGTCCGTATCATCACAACGCGCATTCTACCGTGGCTGGCTATTTTCCCACTCTGATCGTTGTCTACAAAGGTTTTACTGGAATGATAATAAAAATCTATTCGAATATTTTGGTTATATTCTTGGAAATATTTTGTTCAGAATATTACGTTTAGTTTCGTAATGTTCCTACTGTTGGATAAGAAATTCAAGTTCACACTCGACTTACAACTCGGAATTTTGAAATTCCGAGATATGATTAGGAATTTTGAAGTGAAATTTTGAGTTGCAATCCATAATTCAAAAATTCCGACTTACAAATCGGAATTTTGAAGTTCCGAGATGAAACACGAAATTTTAAAATTCCGAAATTCAACTATGAATTTTGAGAGTCAAATTTCGAGTTGTAACTCGGAATTTTCAAATTCTGAGTTATATGTCGGAATTTTACTTAAAAATTCCGAGTTGTAATACGGAATTTTGAAATTTCCAGTTATAAGATGGAATTTTAAGAAGGATGTTTTTTTTTATTTTGGGTGTCCCTTCCAGAGCTTCTTAACGAAGCTCTGCAAGACACCCAAAATAAAATAAAAATCACCTTTCTCATACTTCCGAGTTATAATTTTCAAATTATGTGTTATTACTCAGAATTTTGAAGTAAACTTTCGACTCACAACTCGGAATTTTCAAATTTCAATTTCAATTTCAAATTTCAGTGAGTTCGCAGTCTCGAGTCGTTGGGATGGCGACTTAAATCACACTCTTGATAGTTTATTACTTCTCTAACAATTCTCCAATTATTTTTTCTTCTATTTCATACGTCATAGAAGATAATTTTATTATACACGTAAAAAACAATATATTTAAGTTGAGTCACCAATGGTCTATTTGAATACGTTTGGCGTTATCCGGACTGGAATCTATAACTGGACAAGGATGTGCAGTTTTCAATCTGCAATAAAGTCGAACCTATCAAACTAGCCAAGCTCCTAGACGTTTTTTCCAAAATTTCAATTTACCTAAACTGCTCCCAAATGATGGACCAGCGTTGAATATCAGCTTCCGCTACAATCTAAACAGCTCAGTTGCAAGAAAAGTATAAAAATTTATAGAAATCCAGCGGAACGGACTTCTGATAATGGAAGTTTTCGCGGAGAGAAGCTATGAAATTTCACACCAATCGTAATTTATAGTTTTATCGATTTCCATCCGGAATTCTCTTTTTATATTTGCTGCAAGTAATAACGCCACCTGCACTTGATAGCGTTCTGATATTAACTTTGTGATCAGAACATAACTCAAATGTAGAAATATTAATTCGCGCGGCTTGCTTGGGATATACTGCGCTATAAATATAGATTAGTAGTGCTCGTTTTCATTCGAGTACACGGGAAGAATGAGATTTATATTCAATTATGCACAGTGGCGCTACCACTTTTGATTTCTGATACCACTATAAATAACAATCAACATATTCTGCCTCACAAGCAATTTAACGGAATGCCGAACGACCTAATGTATTTTTTCTGGTTCATTCAGGTTATAGGTATAATGAATGTAGATGGAGTAATCATCAAAGTAGCGAGCTCAGGATTCTTTAAAAGTTTTAAGTAGGCGGTGATTTTTTTATTGGGATGATTACATCAAAAAATTAATGAATGAGGGGGGAACCAAGGCATTTTGCTTTTCACTTGAAAATATGAACAGGATGATCATAAAATGAGACGAGAATCAACTACGGCTGGAAGATAAACTTTAGTCTCTATTTTTCATCGTTCAAGATAACAAGAAAGGTGCAGCTACAGGTTTTTGTTTTGCAACCACTGATACAGCTGCATGAGATTTTTTTAATATCTCATCTGGTATCAATGGATCATCAGTATAAACTGGCATTAATGCATTATTCGTAATTTTTCATCCCCACTGAGTGATTCTTTTGTCGTTGCCCAACCATTTTTGCAAATGCAAATAAACTCTGAAAGCATGTTGTTTGGCTACATATTTCGATAGGTGTGGATATTCAAAGCTGCTGTTGGAATACCAGCGATCTACTTCTCTTGCTTTTCCTTCTTTCAAAATAAAAAATACGTTTTGTGTACTGGGAACCAATTGGGTGAGAAGTACAATGAAATCAACAACTCCAGTTATAATTATGTTGTTTTCTCTAGTCAGATTGAGTAAATCGGCATCTTCTTCTGCAATTATTATTACTGCCCATATTTTTTTTAAAAATGAAAAGCGAAAATTTTGAAAAAATTCCAAGATGATCTGAAATCTGTCTAGTGCCATTGGAAATTTTCACTATGTGAGTTAATGGCAGAAAAAAATCGAATAAATAATTTATTTAAACATTCAACCAAAAAATCCATATTTTGACTTTTTCTCCTGGTTAATTTTGTATACAACTTTTCTGAATACGTTCTCGGTGGAAAATGAAAGTTGCAGTCTCTGTCTTCAAATTCCATATAGTTTTTGTTCACTGGTGTTGACAGGCGAGGTGTTTTTTTGTGTGGTTAAAGGAGTATTGGAGCGGACTGGAACTACGTTTTTGAATACCACGGACTGACGCGATCTGCGCATGCCCTCCCCGGTCTCGCAGTTGTCTATTATGATTATAATAAAATAATATTAAAGGAAACCCATCATCATACCTTTTTAATGTTGGGAATATGTCGAATTCTCAATCTCTTTGGATTTTCGACAAATATATTTTAGGGGACAATACGGAATCTGTTGTGCCAGGGTGGAATGGAATTAGGGGTTGCTAATCAGCGACCTTCCTTTCGAAAAAAGACGCGTTATTGGCTTACTATTTGTGAATTCTACCCCCAGTAATCGTAACACTATATACATATACCATAATAAAATATGCAGAGGAACACAATAAAAAGATAGGCATGGAAACGTGTTTTGTAACTTTTGACCAGAAAGCCATTGAAATTGTGAAATATATAAATATAAACCAGAATACTCTTTCTTGTGTATTCTCTTACTCTTACAAATACAATTTCGAAATAATACTTAATATTTTATCTTGGGATTTTCGATAAAAAGTCGGAGTGGATAAATTTTTGTCCTCATTGATTTTTCGATCAAACGTAAGGTTTTCCGGAAAAAGTGTATGGGAGTTTTTTGTTCCCAATCTTCTTTATTATTGATCTCATGATATTTTTTCAATGTTTAAGTTTTTTCCGAGATACGGCCGGAAAAGCGTCGGAAAATTCTCCGAACCGGATTTTCTTTCGACTTTCACAAAATAGGGCCCAACTCTTTGGATACCTGTTCGTCTATCATTAAACTAACCCTATACCTTTCATTTTTTTACTCTGGGAGCTGTACTAAAGGCAGTAGTGGGTAACTTTCTATATGCAACAATTTTTTTTGGATTGTACACTTCACAACCAATAAAAATTGAATTAGTACGTCTCAGGTGACACTTTAACAACTTCATGTCGCGCTTTTGAAGAACCATCGCTAAAACTCAAGAATAGTCGCCAATCAGACGATTCTAAAATACCTCTCGAAGATATTTCATCACTTACCAAGCTTGAATTTTATATTTTCCGGCCATTCTCAACAGGAATATATGTCGTGTTATGCCTCACTTCCAGATAGATATCGTTCCAAGTTTTCGAGTATGATGAATAGCACGGAATTCGATGTTCATGAGAGAGGAGAATAAAAAGTTTGATGAATCTTGTTTTGAAGTGGAGATGTTATCTCGAAGATAAATCCACGTACCAAGTTTTCACGGAAATCTCTTCAAATTAATTGGGGCTGTTTGTTATGAGGAAAACTCGGCCAAGAGTAGAGGAAAGACCACGGGGATGGTTTGGTGAAGAAGGCAGGGGTTACTGTGCTGAATACTCTGTGACTTGTATGTTGATGTATCTAAGAGTATACAGTGAGGACCAAAAGTCTGTCCCCCCCTCCGTAACATCTTTATTTTACATATCACGAAAATATGGTAGTAGTTGTAGGGTTTCATTCGATCTCTATATTGGTTTACGTTTCATTTATGAAGAATATCTCAAAGAAGCGCCACGACTGAAGTTTATTTTTTTGAATTGAACATACAGTATTTCGATTTTTCTTCGAAAATATGAATGGGTTATCCATAAAATCTGTTGTGTAATCATCTGCGGCTGAAAGACCAACTCAAGTAGCTATTTTTCATCGTTTAAGATAACCTCTTGAACTACATTTGATAGATATTGTGAAAAGACTAATTGAAAAAAAAAAATCTGAAAGTGAAAATTCGCATTTTCATTCAGATAGTTGTATTTTTAGTTTTCTCTAGTTTTAATTGAAAAATTCATTAATACGCTGTTTTCTGTTAGATATTAGAGAAAAAAATACACTTTTTATTTTTCAATTTTCGAATTCCGAAATTTCTGACAGAAATGTCGAAAACTTATCAGAAATATTTTTGGCGGCAAAAAAAACATCTAAAACTGATTTAGAGCTGACCAACTCGAGAACCGTTAGAGATAGACAAATTCTGCGAACGCCAATCGATTCAGAATGGTCGAATTAGTAAGTATTGTCAATTTCAAGTCAATAAAAAAATTTAAAATAATCAAAAATTACCCAAAAAAATTTGACAGGGGTTCACCCCTAAAAATCATGAAAAATACAAGTCGTCACATCGACTTAAAATTTGCACTTTACATGTAAAATTTCATGCTTGTTCCGAAAATATATGATTATGATGTGCTCAGATAAAAGATTTAGCCGGAAAAGGGTGTTTATGGTAAAAAATCCAATTTTCTGAAATTTTTAAATGTTCATTTTTCAAAATTCAAATTTCTTTCCTCGAACGTATTTTGACATGCTGATTCCGAAATTTCTGACGAAAAGGTCGAAAACTCATCAGAAATATTTTTGGCGGGAAAAAAACCATCTAAAACTGATTTAGAGCTGACCAACTCGAGAACGGTTAGAGATAGACAAATTCTTAGAACGCCAATCGATTCAGAATGGTCGCATTAGTAAGTATTGTCAATTTCGAGTCAATGCGAAAATTTAAAAAAATCAAAAATTACCCAAAAAAATTTGACAGGGGTTCACCCCTACAAATCATGAAAAATACTAAGTCGTCACATCGACTTGAAATTTGCACTTCATATGTAAAATTTCATGCTTGTTCCGAAAATATATGATTTTTATGTGTTCAGATATAAGATTTAGCCGGAAAAAGGTGTTTATGGTAAAAAATCCAATTTTCTGAGATTTGTAAATGTTCATTTTTCGAAATTCAAATTTCTGTCCTCGAACGTATTTTGATGTGCTGATTCCGAAATTTTTAACGAAAATGTCTAAAACTCATCAGAAATATTTTTGGCGGCAAAAAAAACATCTAAAACTGATTTAGAGCTGACTAGCTCGAGAACGGTTAGAGATAGACAAATTCTGCGAACGCCAATAGATTCAGAATGGTCGAATTAGTAAGTATTGTCCATTTCGAGTCAATCAAAAAATAAAAGAATTAAAAATTACCCTAAAAAATTTGACAGGGGTTCACCCCTAAAAATCATGGAAAATACTAAGTCGTCACATCGACTTGCAATTTGCACATTATATGTAAGATTTCATGCTTGTTCCGAAAATATATGATTTTTATGTGTTCAGATATAAGATTTAGCCGGAAAAGGTTGTTTATGATAAAAAATCCAATTTTCTGAGATTTTTAAATGTTCATTTTTCGAAATTCAAATTTCTGTCCTCAAACGTATTTTGACGTGCTGATTCCGAAATTTTTAACGAAAATGTCGGAAACTCATCAGAAATATTTTTGGCGGCAAAAAAACCATCCAAAAACTGATTTAGAGCTTACCAACTCGAGAACGGTTAAAGATAGACAAATCCTGCGAACGCCAATCGATTCAGAATGGTCGAATTAGTGAGTATTGTCAATTTTAAGTCAATAAAAAAAAAAAAAAAAAAAACAAAAATTACCCAAAGAAATTTGTCAGGGGTTCACCCCTGAAAATCATGAAAAACACCAAGTCGTCACATCGACTTAAAATTTGCACTTTATATGTAAAATTTCATGCTTGTTCCGAAAATACATGATTTTTATGTGCTCAGATATAAGATTTAGCCGGAAAAGGGTGTTTATGGTAAAAAATCCAAATGTCTGAAATTTTTAAATGTTCATTTTTCGAAATTCAAATTTCTTTCCTCGAACGTATTTTGACGTGCTGAGTACGAAATTTCTAACGAAAATGTCGAAATCTTATCAGAAATATTTTTGGCGGCAAAAAAAACATCTAAAACTGATTTAGAGCTGACCAACTCGAGAACGGTTAGAGATAGACAAATTCTTAGAACGCCAATAGATTCAGAATGGTCGAATTAGTGAGTGTTGTCAATTTCGAGTCAATAAGAAAATTTAAAAAAATCAAAAATTACCCAAAAAAATTTGACAGGGGTTCACCCCTAAAAATCATGAAAAATACTAAGTCGTCACATCGACTTGCAATTTGCACATTATATGTAAGATTTCATGCTTGTTCCGAAAATATATGATTTTTATGTGCTCAGATATAAGATTTAGCTGGAAAAGGGTGTTTATGGTAAAAAATCCAATTTTCTGAGATTTTTAAATGTTCATTTTTCGAAATTCAAATTTCTGTCCTCGAACGTATTTTGACGTGCTGATTCCGAAATTTTTAACAAAAATGGCGAAAATTCATCAGAAATATTTTTGGCGGCAAAAAACCATCTAAAAACTGATTGAGAGCTGACCAACTCGAGAACGGTTGAAGATAGACAGATTCTGCAATTTCTAATCGATTCAAAATGGCAGATTCAGTATATACAGATAAAATATCGAATATATAATAAGTCAGACGCAACTTTCTGTTTCCAATCACATGTATGTGATCAATATGATACAAGTCCGTACAAGTCGATAGATTTTAGGAAATTCGACCGGCTCAAATGATATAAGTGGACTTATACCATGCGGACCTGTCTGAAATTGCAAGTTGGGACTAGGGTTTGCCAAATTATTTCTCATGTTACCGTGTAGATGAAGCCATATCAATGTGGCCATATGAGAGTAAACAACTTTTTTTGTGAATGGGCGTAGTTAACTCATTTTTACAAAATTTGGACGTAAGCCCTTTTGCCCCCCCACCCTAGAAATAACTTATTCACCAAATGATATATCCTATCTAAAAACTTCCTTCAACTATGTAGCGTTGACTAAAATCAATACCATCGCCAATGACAAGTTTCTGGTATGAATTGAAAGCTCCATGCGAAGTTGTTCTATTACTTCATGTAACTTCAAAGTTGGTACGAACACGAATAAAATATCCTCGTTTTCCATTTCGGATCCATTGTACACATAACAATTGCAAACAAATGTTTTCATTAGGGGTAGAATAAACCGGCACAACATGCCTTCAAAGCGAGCTTTCCGTGTTCGAGTTGAAAACGACCATGCAGCTCTTATGGATTGTTGTGTCGTTGACAGACATCAGAGAAAAGTTGGCGAAGTGGAAGTTGAAGCAATTCTGTGACAATACGTCTTTATCAGTTTCTCCTATTGTGACGCTAGTATATAATATGAATTCTATTGAGGTTGTACAACAAGAATGGAGCGTCATTAATTTATACTATGAACAAAGTCTGCCAGAGGGTTTCAGTGAGTGAAACGAATAGTTTCGATAAACTCGCAATATTTTTCCCCATACATTCCTGTGAAGTGAAAAATATGAGGCTGATATTGAGGCCTACAATTATGCCTCCCGATGCACCGAGGATGGTTTGGGACGTCGTACTCAATGTGGACGCCATTACGTGGACATGGGGGCATGAAAAAGAGCCCTCGAGACGAAGGGACTCTTCCAGCCAGGAGGAGCAGAGAGGTTGTACGATCTGGGCCCTCTAGCAAGAAGGCAGACGTCCCACCTCTCAGGGAGAACAGAACAGCTGCGGATCAAGCGGGTGGGACGCAAAACTTTCAAATGACCTCTTGACGTCCCACCTCCACTCAGGAAGAACAGAACAGCTGTGGATCAAGCGGGTGGGACGCAAAACTTTCAAATGACCTCTTGCAGTGCGGTCGTAAAGGTGGTTATTAGAAGTGACAGAAAGGGTGGTACAGTTCTCCAAGAAGAATACGAAGCCATCAGGAGCAACCTGATAGAGCAGATGCTGCAGCCCACGGAGGGCCCTGAAAGCGAACCAAGAAGCACTGAACTGTACTTCGGGAACTCTCAGAACATGGGGGCGCGAAAAAGAGCCCTCGAGATGAAGATACTCTTCTAGCCAGGAGGAGTAGAAAGGATGTATGATCTGGACCCACCGGCAAGAAGGCAAACGTACCACCTCCACTCAGGGAGAAGAAAACAAATGCGGATCAAGCGGGTGGGAACGCAAAACTTCCAAATGACCTCTTGCAGCGCGGTCGTAAAGGTGGTCATTAGAAATGACAAAGAGGGCGGTACAGTTCTCCAAGAAGAAAACGAAGCCATCAGGAGCAGCCTATTAGAGCAGGTGCTACAGACCATGGAGGGCCCTGAAGGGGAACCACGAGGCCCTGAACTGGGTGTCGCGTAAATTGGACGTGGAAAATTGGACGCACGACTTTTGGTCGCAGTCAATTGGACGCGGCGACAATTGGGCGCATGCGAATATAAAAATAATTTTATAATTCCAATGAAATTTATTGTATAAAATATGCAATACGGGGCTTATATCTACAATGAGGTATAATTATAAATACCTGTAGGTAAAAAGGGATAACTTATTTCAGCAGTAAATAAACACCATTTCAAAATCCAAGGGGGGGCATTATATAATATAGGTAATAAGGACCACCAGGTAATAAAGGGATTAGGTATAATTAGAATTAATACACTTTACAGAATTACTTGGGGCCTATATATTCAAAGATCTGATACCTCAATTTTCATATGTGATAAGACTGTTTTAGTGTTAACATGGTTCTTGACTTTGCGAAAACTTTCAGATTTTTTGTTCACAATATCTATCAGATGTAGTTCAATGTCCAGCGTGGCTTCAACCGAAGAAGTAGTTGTTTTCTGTTAGATATCACAATAATATCACGTTTTTCAGTTTTCATGGGGATGTTCCCCTTTTCAAAATGAAATATTACTTTCGAGCTGCTATCATTTTCGACTTTCCCTTGTACACTGAAGGAGATATCAGGCAGAATTTATGTAATACATTTTGATTTCGAAGAGATATAGGTAGACGCATTTCGAAAAAAATAATTTTCTCCCAGGCTCGTTATTTCTTTGAATCCACCAAATTACCGGTCATGTACAATATTGATCTTACCTTCCAACGAATTTGAATTGACCTCGTTAAGGGCAACTTCCTTAGGTTTGTGTTGATGATTCTGTTCCGAAATCAATTTGATGTTATCAGATATGGTCCCACAAACAAACAAATCGGGTAAACACGCGGAAACATTCTCCGAAGCGTATGAAATTTATCCAGCTGCATGCGAGTCTGTAGAGATAAACTTCGTAATAGCGGATTATTGAAAACACTGTAACCCAATTCATGCTATACTAGTTGCAGTTGCCTTGTATCATAATGAATTGTTTTGGTGATGAAAATTCAATTGAATAGCTGTTCGCAGTTTCATTCTTATTACTAGGTCTCTCAGACGAGTTTTTCATTCTACGCAAGCATATGAATGCGATTGTTATAGCAATTATTGAAATAATGCTTGGAACTGGTTGTAGAGAAGGCTCACATGATACCGTCGATGGCATCAGAATCTATAGGGTGCTTCACAATATAAAATCCTTTGGTAGTATTAGCATCACTGGGTACATTCAGACGAAGAAGCAGAAGCGGAAATATAGGAGATATATATAATTCATTACGCATCGGTTAATAATGGTGATAAACGTCCTCTTCTCGCACAAGCTATGCATATTCTCGACAAACAGACAGCAAATGCATTATGGTCTCACGCTCTGCATCTAGTATACGGAACCTCCACACCCATAACGCGGCTAAAGTTTTTTTTTTCAAGTCAGATTCCCACGAAAAGGAAAATCCTGTATTGTTCAAATAACCTCGTAAGAGCCGAGGGCAATTCGTGTTCTTCTTGAATTTATGTAGGCTGTATCACTTAGGGAACACCTCCCGAGGCATCGAGTTCTGAAACTTTGCAGTTCGGTGTAAAAACGAGCCTAAATGTTCAGCATGTCTCCGAATTTACGGCATTTGGATTTGAGGACTGTGCTCAACGGGATAGTCTCGATGGGACCGCTAACGGTGGTATGATTGATGATGAAAATATCTATAAAAGAGAGACAGAGCGCCAATCCTTCTGCTATGTTCCAGAGAAGTAAGCAAGCTTGTGAACTTGTAAAGATTCGTGTAACTGATGGCTTGTTTATTTTTTGGAATATCTTGATCACTTTGTTGGAATAAATAGAAAAAATCTTTTGTCTAATTTCTACTAGGTATTTCATTGTTATGACCTATTCCGGTTTTTATCCCATCATCAAGTATAATAACTAACTAACACGGGTTCATATAACAAGTTTATAGGTAAACCAGATGGGGAGGTAATCAATGTTCAGGCATACATTCATGAGTGGAGACTACATAAATTAGACACAAGTGTTTTCTATTCATATCACTAAACTGATCTTTTAAACATATTGTTCTGTATTAGAACTATCTCTACTAGTTAGAATACTTTCCGTTACCCAGGTCGCATCCATAATATGCTGCAGATTGTTCTTCTTGCGATGTTCCAGAGAAGTAAGCGAGGTTGTGAGCGACGTATTACCGACGAGACGAATGACTCTAATTTGGACCGAATTTAAAAGTTTCAATGTATGTTTGGGTGCTTCACCACATATATGGAAAGAGTATTCCAAAGCAAGTCGACTTTGTACCAAAGTCATCAGATTCACTCGAAATTACCACCGATTTTGTCAAAATTTAATACTGAATCTGAAAATGTATGATTTGAATATGTTCGGATACACGGTGTACCATAAAACAAAAATGGTATCGCACGAATCTGGCATCTTAGCACACAAAACCACTTATAACACCTACAAGCGAACTGTTATACCAGCAAACAATAACATCATCTTGTAGGAAATTTTCTTAGCTTCCTTTCTATATACCTATGTATTTAAGGAATGTGTCTCCTTGAGGTCGAAAAATGTAAAAGGTGCGCTATGATCTGGCTTCCTAGCTCATGAAACTGCCAATAAAAAATACTTCTAGCTGGAGTTTTTTAATATTTTTCCCGTATTCTACGCCATCATTTCGATAGTCATTTGGTAGTTTGGGGGGGCTACAGCCCCAAAGCCCCTCCCCACAGCCAGAGGAGGGGGCAATGCTTGAAGCAGAAAACGAATTGAAATCAATTTTTACAGCTTTGTCTTTTGTTTCCTACCTTTTCATTCAATATTTTTGAAGGTTCTCTTAGTTACTTTGAAGCGAAATCCATTCTAATTCTGTAACTATTTTGTTTCACTTCGTTGGTTATATTATCATTGATCCTATAAAATCCACTCATCATTAAACCCGCCATAGGAACTCCAGCACAAGTCTGAAATCTCACAAAGCCATTATTCCTGTTTGATGTAAAGCAGTTATTCCTCATTTTATTCCGAGGATATCTGTGTCAAAAGAATATAATAAAGCTACCGACGCGACGTTGATCTGCCGCAAAAGCCGCAAACCATTGGGAAAGATGAATGTGTTTCGAGGTTGTTCTTTTGTGAATGCTCTGCCAAATGACGGGCGATTTTAATATACGAATTAAACGAAGGTACGAGGTTAGATCAACAAATAATTTATCGAAAATATAATATTACATATTGGGCTTTTATGAACATGACAATCGTAGTCACTCATGTTATGACAAATAATTGGGATAAACTTGAAATTTTGAAATTCAAGTTACATACAGAGTTTGCTTGCTGGTGATTTTTTTTTCAGTGATGTGGCAATGATCCCGAACCCTAACATCACGGTCTGCAGAAGATTTTTCACATATACTACATACATATGGTGGCATTATTATATTCTTCTTCCTCTTGTGGGGTTTGGTTATGCATCGGTTCCACAAAGCGTAAATGTTTATAATAACTATTACTTTAATCATCTTCAAGTTTCGTTGTGAACACCTCTGCAGCATCAGCACCTCTATATATAACAAATTCTTGATAAAATATCATAAATATTATATAATATAATGAATAAATTTAGTTGAAGAATGTATTAGGTTATTTTCACTACATTGTCACTCATTATCCAGGTTGGAATGACAAAAGAAACTGAGTTTAAAATGATGACAGTTGTCGTTTGTATGAACCTAAATACACCAATGAATGAATACTATCATTTTTCTACAATCGAACGAAAAGTACCATGTGTGCGCTTCAAAAAGAAACTGAAAGTTTCACTTTTCCGAGTAGAAAGCGTTTTTTACTTTGTCGATCGCCGAGCGGCAAAGTAACTCTCTCTGAATTACCATGGAAACCATAATAGAAAAACTTGAAATATTTTTTAAAATTTATTACATTTTAGATTCTATATCATATAACTATATTAATTACGATATATAGAGCGATAAATAAAGCATATTGCAAGCTTTAGTTATAGGAAGTAATTAAAAAATAGTTATTATGATCATAAACTATTATTTTCTGAACTTTTCATTATACTGAAGATGATAGAAACTTGTATTTAGTACTACAATGAATGAATGAAGAGTATTTTGCATATAATATCTAGTCTTTCTCTCTCATATATATATATATATATAAATAGTTTTAGACATGACATACTTTGTGGACAAAATGTATTAAATTTCAGCCCATTTATCTATCTATCTATTCCATTCTTTTTTGGGAATTTCCCGAATATATGAACCAACCCTCGTACACTAATAGAGCAAAAAGTGCATAGCATTCCGTCTGATGTTGTGCTTTGCTGGAGTGATCTATGTGTAAATAAGCGTATCGAAACATATCTCACGGGAGGAATCGTACTTTTTTCCCATTACTCGTTAACCCAGTTGTCTCATGAACCGAAAACGATATGAGTTGTTTTGTTTTTTAAAGACAATATGCTCGTGGAAATAACAAGTTTTTCCATGGCGATGGAGCGATAACGCAGGCCGTATTGGGAGCTTTTTGTTCGGATAGGCGATTGCTCGTTTTGATTAGCCTGCTCTGATTCGAGGAGGAGTATTGTGAAAGTGAAATTTGATGCATTTGTTCTTTTTACTTGTTATATTATTTGGAAAGGTCATGATGTCTTTCATATTTTTCTACGGATGCGCTTTATTGAGCAACCCTCAAAGCAGAAAGCTGTTTGATAAACTCCTGTAAAAGAGTAAACGGAAAAAAATATGTATAGTTTTTTCCACATCATGTTTCATGTTTCATGTTTCATGTTTCATGTTTCATGTTTCATGTTTCATGTTTCATGTTTCATGTTTCATGTTTCATGTTTCATGTTTCATGTTTCATGTTTCATGTTTCATGTTTCATGTTTCATGTTTCATGTTTCATGTTTCATGTTTCATGTTTCATGTTTCATGTTTCATGTTTCATGTTTCATGTTTCATGTTTCATGTTTCATGTTTCATGTTTCATGTTTCATGTTTCATGTTTCATGTTTCATGTTTCATGTTTCATGTTTAATGTTTAATGTTTCATGTTTCATGTTTCACGTTTCAGGTTTCACGTTTCATTTTTCACGTTTCATTTTTCACGTTTCACGTTTCATGTTTCATGTTTCATGTTTCATGTTTCATGTTTCATGTTTCATGTTTCATGTTTCATGTTTCATGTTTCATGTTTCATGTTTCATGTTTCATGTTTCATGTTTCATGTTTCATGTTTCATGTTTCATGTTTCATGTTTCATGTTTCATGTTTCATGTTTCATGTTTCATGTTTCATGTTTCATGTTTCATGTTTCATGTTTCATGTTTCATGTTTCATGTTTCATGTTTCATGTTTCATGTTTCATGTTTCATGTTTCATGTTTCATGTTTCATGTTTCATGTTTCATGTTTCATGTTTCATGTTTCATGTTTCATGTTTCATGTTTCATGTTTCATGTTTCATGTTTCATGTTTCATGTTTCATGTTTCATGTTTCATGTTTCATGTTTCATGTTTCATGTTTCATGTTTCATGTTTCATGTTTCATGTTTCATGTTTCATGTTTCATGTTTCATGTTTCATGTTTCATGTTTCATGTTTCATGTTTCATGTTTCATGTTTCATGTTTCATGTTTCATGTTTCATGTTTCATGTTTCATGTTTCATGTTTCATGTTTCATGTTTCATGTTTCATGTTTCATGTTTCATGTTTTATGTTTCATGTTTCATGTTTCATGTTTCATGTTTCATGTTTCATGTTCCAAGTTTCAAGTTTCAAGTTTCACGTTTCACGTCTCACGTCTCACGTTTCAGGTTTCATGTTTCATTTTTCATGTTTCATGTTGATTAGATATTAGTTTGTGAGGTTGATAAAAAATAACCAAATGAACCTCCACAAAAAATTTCATCGGAATCGGTCCAGCTGTTTAGGAGGAGTTCACGGTCGTATGAATGTGAATGTACAGAAGATTTTTATATATAAAGATTGAAATATGAACAATAGGTACTAACAGAAACATTCTAATTCTTATTTATATTATCAATTTCTCGGTCTAGTCCGGGAAGTACGTACTTTCCCAGACTAGGCCGGCTACTTTCTTAAAGAAAAAGCGTCCGGGAAGTGAGTATTTTACGGTTGCCGAAAAAATATATATTATTTATTTTTGTCACTTGATAGTTCAGTCAGTATCTTTGAAGTTTCAGTGTTCTCCTTTCCATAGAATTTTTTTCTCTTTCACTTGTTACTATTTAATATTGTTGAGAGGTGACGAAAGGTTTTCTATGGATATTTAAGGATCACTCCAGAAATAGATCCAACTGAGGTGACTGAAGTTATATCAGCTTTACGGAAAGTTGTCTGCTTTCATTAAATTAGCACTGCCATTTCACATCTTCAGAACGTTCAATATCAAGTATTGACGCTTCTTCATCACCTAAAATTATTTTCCCCAGAAATCTTTCTTTCAACGAAATACCAAATCTAGTAATAATTTTACTCCTTCGAAAATTTCCTGCATAACCTTCCTGAAAATCGGACAAGGAAATTCCTCGGAGAGTTGCGATCAACTTTATCCAAACAGAGTAACAAATCATGAATGCGTTTTCATTCAATCATCAAATTGGATTTTGCGCTTGAGTGAAATAGTTCATTTCATCATTGTATTAGAGCAAAGTTGGGTCCATTTACCCGATCAAACTTTATTGCTCGAAACATTGAATTTCCACCAACTGTTTCAATCAGCAATCGATCGAGATTTTGATCAATTGGAACATTTCCGTACGTGTGGTATTTTCCGTATTATTCACAAGGATGTCAGATTCATTGAAGTAGAAAGAATATCTTGAGAACATAAAGAAAAGAGTTTTTTCTACAAACGTCAAAAAATGGCAAGGTTTGCGCATTGATACAATATGCGAAGTGACACTATTTTTCATTTGTCTTCGTTACCACGAATTATTATTCAATCCATATTCGAAAAATCATATTGACCCTATATTGATTGAGATTGTTACGAAAACCTCACGCCAATATTGATACAATATCGACATTTTCTGGAAATATTTCATCAATGTTTCCAAGGCAACATATTCACTTTATATTTTACCAATATATGCAAATCATATTGTACCAATATCCCCAAATATTTTGTGGCCAATATTGCTTACAATATTTCACCAATATCATTTGTATAATATCCGAGTAATATTGTACCAATATCCTAAAATAATTATAATTGTATCTCGCCAATATTACGTTTGAATATTTTGCAAATATTTTACTAATATTATTCCAATGTAAGTGTGCTACACCGATATTGTACCCATATTACTTAACATTTAGAGGCCAATATTGCTTCGACAATATATTTCCTTGCTTAACAACCAATCAGTGGATTTCAAATTTTGAAATTTAGCCAATAGAACCGGAACTACAGTGAAAATATAGCTTGTCGCTGTATTTTCACGGTGATAAACCTGCTTAGTTTTTGTTTCACTATCTGTCAAATGAAAATAATGATTTGAATTATAAACCTCAAATTTATGTGTTTTGACTAGTTCTTTATTTATCAATATGAGCGATCGTTGGGGACAAATGTCCATTGGTATCATAGATGAGGCCGTGGAAAAGAGTATTCCGTTGAATACGGCTAGAAGTAAAGCATCAATTACCAGGTGACACGATTTTTCTTTATTTCAAATCGATATATTGTCGTCCTAAATATAATTCGTGGTATGATTAAAAATCTATAATTTATTGGAATATCAATTCATTGGCAATACCAATGCAAGAAAATACAACTCGTCCTGCGGACTCGTTGTATTTTCAGCTTTGGGATTGCAATTCATCAATATTCCAAAAAATTATCGGTAATAATCATACCACTTATTATATTACCCCTGAGAATATTACACCAATATTATTTTTTAAATATTGTACCAATATCGCCGAATGTTCACATTTTTTTTCTCACCAATATTATTATTGGAATATTTTGCCAATATTTCCACAATATTGTACCAATATTGCTCCAATATGGGTGTGCTACTTGGGTTATCAAACGATCTCCAAAGGAACTCTGATATTTTATTTAAATGTAGTATTTACAGTTTCAGAATTATCACCTATTGTTTTCGAATGAAACTAGACATGGTTTTTCAATTTTATTAAAAAATAACATTGTTAATAAATAACACCACTACCTGGTTGTGATCCTTCGGAGCTGCAAAAGATGGAATTTTGAAGTTGTTCCTTTGGAATGTACACTCAGTAAAAAAAAAAAGTATTTGAGAGAAAAATTTATATTTTTTATGCAAAAATGTAAATGGCTTTCCGTAACTTTTCAGAGCTTTGATGACTGTAGCCTCCTGTATCCTTTGAGTTGCTTCTTCAGTTCCTTCCTCAATATTTTTCCACTAGGATTCTTCGGAATTGATGGTACAAAAATGACGCCCCCACGAAGTTTCTTCTGAGGTGAAACTTTAGCTGAAATGAAGAAACAACAAATTTCTGATCAATTGGTATTACTTAGTGTTGAAAATCTATTTTATTCTCTAATAGGTATGAATAATTATTTGGAGGAAAAATTGTTGTTTTTTTAGGAAATAAGAATGATAACATAGTATGAAAATGTGATTTGATCGTTCTCTATTCACACTGATTCCAAACGCTCAAAATCTGAAAAAAATATATTGAACAAGTTAAACAGTGTTAAAATAGAGCAATATAAATCGCTATTGAATTATGAAGAGCTATAGGGATAGTAATGCTAGAAAAAAGGAATTGTCCATGGATAATGATTTGTGTTCAATCGTTTGATTCAAAAACTATCGGTGAACCAAAATTTCATTCTGGTGAGTACAATCCTAGTATATTTCGTTTGCAGTAGCGAATTAAACAAAAGTTGCCGATCAATAAAATCACTGACCAGTTCATACACACCTGCGACATAATCCTGCAACTCCTGCTCCGTGACATTAACCCCACTTTTCTTTACAACGAAAGCAAGCGGCAACTCTCCAGATCTCTCGTCTGGTATTCCTATAACTCCCGCTTCCAACACTTTCGGGTGATTCACCAAAACAGCCTCCAACTCCGCTGGCGCCACCTGGTATCCGTTGTACTTGATGAGCTCCTTCAACCTGTCGACGATGTAGAAGTACTCGTCCTCATCGTAGTAGCCGAGATCGCCGGTCCTCAACCATCCGTCCGAGGTGAAAGAGTTCGTGGTTTCCTCTGGGTTCTTGTAGTAGCCCTTCATGATTGAGGGCCCTTTGTAGCAGAGCTCGCCGACTTGGCGGGGACCGAGGGATTTTCCTGTTTCCGGATCTCGCACTTTGCAGGTCATGTAGGTGATGACTTGACCGCAGGAGCCTGGTCTGTATACTGATTTGTTCATTATCGTTAGGGCCAGGGTGCCTTCTGTGCAGCCGTAGGCTTGAGTGATAATCTTCAAGTTCAACCTATATGAAACAAAATAATATATTGTTATAATATTAGTAGTAGTTGTGTAAATTATTTTATATGTTAGTTTTTTATTATGTATCAGAGCTGTGGCGAGCTCTGACAAAAAGTGCTTCGACATACCGCAAATTCCCTATATCCAAATGGCGAATGTCATCCCAACTAAATTTTTGGCAGATTTCTTTTGAATTTCGTCAAAAAAAATGTTGCCCAAGGACGTGAAAACCAGTTTGTTTTTTGGTGGGGGTGCATATAAGCAGAACGTACCACGTTTCAGTCAGCGGCAGATATTCTGACTCTCTGATTGGTTGTGACCAAACACAGGTGCACTTTGCCCATCCAGACTGAAACGTGGTGCATTTTGCACTAGCGTGAATCAGTTTTTTGCTCGCAATTGACACACAAACCTAACCTGAGCAAGCTAACCTAGCTTGTGAGTCGAAAATGTGTGAATTAGATAGCTTTTCAGATTACCGGCTAGAAACTTACTCTCTTGCTTTCAGTTTTTACTTTTTCTTTCTCTTTCCAGGAAGGGTCATCAAAATTTGTTTTCAATAGTTGCAATTTTATTGTAAATGAAATTCTCTGAATGAGAATGAGAAAATTCAACTCGTATATGTGTTTATCTATCAGCAACTCAATAAAATATGAAAATATGAACACTGTACCAATTATTCAAGAATACGAAGTAACTATTCAACCCAAACCCTGCCATAAATACTTTTAATTCTATAGTTTCCAAGAATTAAATGAAAATGAACAAGAAATGGCCAAAATAAGCATTCAGTTTCTGTTATCGAGTTAGTAGCCACAGCTTATGATTTTATGAGCTGCTTAGAACTGTTGTCTCATGCAGAATGATGAAATAACATAATCTCTGTTATTTATTATAGTTGAAGGGTAGTTCGGAAAGTGCAAAAATAGGAAATCGATGAATTTTTTTAACAAAATTAGCGTATTAAATGCTTTAACTGAAGTTAATTTTCCATTAGGTCTGTAAACGTAGACCATACTTTTACATACATCATAGCGACTACAGCGGACGAAAAGTACTTTTGCGTCCAGAATTCAGATCTAGTTTTTGAAAGGGTCGACCAAAAAATTTTTTACGTATCCTCCACGTTTTCGATTATCCAAACTTTCTTACCTTTTTTTTAACTGAGCTTCGGTTCCTCCACTTAAGGGGGCAGCAGCACAAAATATTTCTGCAATACTGGACAGGTCGTAGTCTTTGACTTTCGGGGTTTTGGCCAGGAAAATTGCCAATGGTGGCGTAACTCTCACAATTTCGATTTTGTAGTCCTGTATGGATTTGAGGAAAAAGTCTTCATGGAATCTTTCCATCATGACGGTGAGGTGCCTGTTGAATATTGACGTGAGACCAAAGAAAAGTCCATAGGAGTGAAAGAACGGCATGAGGCCAAGAACCCTGGTGTATTTTGACAAATAAGCCGGATCTCTGAAATGAGGCAAAATATTTTTTTTTCAATAGTCAGAAAAATCATTGTTTGAAAAATTTGTCAAAACTGTTATTTACTCTAACCGACTGCACCCTTACGAGTAACCCTCAGAAGTTCTCGAGATACATACAGTGTGTTAACTTTTGAAATGATTGGAGTTTTCAAATGAATTTTTTTTTGATGGAATGGCAGTTCATAAGCCACTTTTTGCCAACAAAAAAATTGTATATCTTTCAAAATGAGAAAACTTCCTCTTTCTAAGAGGGAGGAAGCTGATAAAATAGGCGATATGGAAAAATAATGAGTCATCCAACCATCTGACATTCCAAGTCCTCCATTGGTACTGGAGAAAGGAGAAATGCAGATCGACACGTTTTTGCGTAGACTATCGTCAATTGAACAACCTGACGAAGGAGGAATGTTAACACCTTTCGAGTTAACACGTTAACCGGGTCTACGATATTTTCGACCCTAGACTTAAATAGCGGATATTGGCAGGTAGAATTGGCTCCACCAGATCGAGAAAAGACAGCTTTCATCATTGGCTCAGGGTTGTGGCAGTTCACAGGTATGCCATTTGGGCTATATAATGCTCCGGCCACATTAGAAAGGTTGGTGGATAGATCTGAAAGGACTGTCATGAAACACGTGTTTGGTGTATCTAGATGACAAAAATGTAGTCAATAAATCATTCGAGAAACATATAAAAAATCTGGAGGAGGTACTCCTGCTACTAAGAAATTCCGGACTGAAAATGAGCTTCCAAAAGGAAGTACGATATCTCGGCCACACCGTTGTTTCTGGAAATGCTAAGACTCAATCAGGAAGTTGACAAGAGCCCTAATCAACGTTTTCGTTCTCAGCTATCATCTACCAAATGAAAAATTCATTTTGGACACGAACGGCAGCAATGTGGGACTTGAAGCCGCCCTGTCGCAGAACAAAGAAGAACAGGAGAAGGTTATCGGTTACTTCAGCCAGTCGTGGAAGCCAACATTACTGTACTAGTTTCATTCATAAAGGTGCATGGTAATACTGAACGGAAATTTGGGAAAAATACTCACCTCGATTGTAACAACCTTGTAGCAACATTACTATGAGTAAGCATTACACCTTTGGGCATTCCAGTGGTTCCAGAGGAGCACAGAATGTAAGCGATACTCTCCATGGGATCTCCATCAAACGGCAAGAACTTGAACGGTGATATCGTCTTTCCTTTCAGCTGGTTGGACACGAACTTCTTCATACTTAAAGTACCAGCTATGTCTTCATCAGTATCAATGACAATTATTGTCTCTATAAACTTCATCACCTTCTTCAAGGATAAATACTTTTTGGTGGCTCTCTTCGAGCAGAATACTAGTCTTGGTTCTGTGATGCTCAGGGTGTGGTTCAGCTCTGTGGCAGTGTAGTTTACGCTTACTGGTACCATGATGGTACCGGCAAAAAGGGAGGCCATCACGGGTATGAAGAATTCCAGGTTGTTTTCGCTGGCGAGGCCTATGGTGGTGTCTTCGGTGCATCCGTAGGCGCGGAGGGCTTCGGCTAAGTTGCAGGATTCCTCCAGGAAGGTTTGTGATGTGAGACTTCTTCCAGTATGAGCATCAACCTGTCGAAATTTTTTTTTAATAGGTGCAAATATGTAAAGTAAAATATTTTTTTTAACAAGCTTATATCAGCTTTACTTGTATGTATATATCTATATAACGGAATCTTTGAACGTGTTTTTCACCCACTCTCAGATGTCAAAATGATTTGAAATTTGGTATGTGTTCATAATTCCGGTGACATTGCAATATGACATTATTATTATTTGGTTAGTTTCAATTCAAAATTGGTATGTAATGGTTTTCGGGGTGCAAAATTATGATTTTTTTAACAAAATTCATAAAGTCAAGATGGCGGCTCCAAGATGGCGGGCAAGATTAGTCATTTTAGTCCAATTTAAATCAATAGTGATATGTCGGGGTTTTCTGGGTCAGAGATTATGAATTTTCTGTCAAAATTCGTGAATTCAAGATAACGACTCAATATGGTGGACGAGTTTTGTGATCATGGTCAGATTCGATTCAAAATTGGTATGTGGGGGTTTGTGGGGTATGTCGGATATTTCGATTTTTAGTTATAGAGAAAATATTAAACAAGCTTCACTTCTGAATAAAAAAAATATGATAATATAGATTGAAAGCACCCATGCTTTTTTACATTTGAGTATTTACTTGAATATTAATCATTTAAATATTTATTGTCAATTTTTTTTTACTTTTCAGTCCATGGTGGAAGTGAAGCGGGTTCTTTAGTTTTTTGAACTATTATTTTTATAACAAAAAAATTAAAATCATCCAGTTCTTGTGGTCAAAAATCTGGATTCTGGATTATTGACCCACGAAAATAAAAATTTCCAGAAAACTTTCAATGGACAAATACTCATAGATCCAGCTGATTTTGTCAACCGTAGAACTAGTGAATCAGAATTATATCAAATGAGAGAGATATATCAGCAGGAGATATTATAATAAAAAGAGTTGAGTGTGCCTCAAGGTTTTGTCTTAGGACTCTTCTTTTTCAAAACTTCTGCTAATGATCTCGTACGGTTCATTCAAAGACTACAAAATGTTCTTGTTATTTGTTGTGCAGATGAAACAAATATTTTGATTGTTGATGAAGATCTGAGTAGGCTGAAAACTGAAAACTGCAGTGGTATATTCCAATATTGAAAAATGGCCAAACAGTTATAATAATTTTTTTGAGTTCTGGTTCGTACGGAAAGAAAATCCTGTGACATTCAGAAAACATCGTTAAGGCCAATGGAACGTAAGTAGGAATTGGTCTTCTTCTTGAATTTAGAGTCTGTATGCCTCTGGCAATACTTTTCAGCAGGCAGCGAGTTTCAGATTGAAAGAACAAGCACTGGAGAAAATATTTCCGGTATGCCTTCAAAGTGACGACATATGGATGTGAAGACGGAGTTCAGAGGGTTAGTCTCGACGGGACTGCTAACGGAGGAACGATTGATGATATTTCGGACGAAATATCTATAAAATAGATACAGATTACCAATCTTTCCTTCTAGGTCGATTCTGTTAATTTTTGATGTAGGTATCTATCGATTCGAATTATTTTAGTACGAAATTCACATCATCTGACACTACTCGTATATAAGTGACAAATTTTAAGATTTGAACACTCAACATTAGGCTCTAGAATATGCAGAAATTTGAATGTAGAATGCCCTATTATAGAAAGTAAAAAATAAGAACTTATTCATATGAAGCCAACTTGATTGGACATACTGTAGATGATGCAATAGTTGAGAGAAAAAACTAAGATTTATTTTCAATTAGACAGTGTTTCAGAAGATTCATTGCACTGAATGCGCAATAAATCTATAAGTTTTTCATTAGTCTTCAAATAAGGATAGGCAAAAAAAATTCAGCTTATTCCAATACGAGTTTGAAAGCTTTCAAGTTTCTAGCTAACTAACATTCCATTGATAAGATAATTTCTTCACGTCATAAAAAAAACAGAAGGGGTTATTGAACACTCTGAAATATTATTACAGCATCCAATTATTCATTTCAGATTTTTTTCTTATCTGTGGTCTACACGCCCAAATCTCATGAAATACTTGATCTCTATTATATCACTCGACCTATGAATCAATGTGTCGCGTTAAGATATGAAAAAATTTCCAGTTCAATCTTCAATAGCGCTGTTGCGATACGTTGGTAACACTGACGCAGCACTTCCAGAACTCACGAAGCGTTCGAAATGAGTTAAAATAGCACTATTATGCATTTGACATTTTCCACAACAGATAATTTTTTCAGAATCATTCAGGACCTTATAAATCGACTAGTTATCCTAAGTAACAAACTTATGTTAGTTTAAGCCAAAGTTACTTATTTTATGGCGAAGTCGGTGGCGAAGGCGCTGGCAGCAGATTACAATGTATAAATAAAAAATTAACCAAAGAATAGTTATTTATGATACAAGTGTTAAAAGTGGCATTTTATTTTGTGAGTGGGGAATATTGCGAAACGAGCGTTAGCGAGTGGAGCAACCCCACGAGCAAAATAAAATCACTTTTAACAAATGTATCATACAAAATTTTTTGTTCAACAGTTACTGCTAGTAAGAAAAAAACAAAAAAAAAATAAGATCCATAAGGATTCGAACACACGATCTTTGGATTACAAGGCTGACTGACAGATACTTCAAATATAATAAACCCCAACGCACTTTATTTATGAATGTCATTATTTGTCAGTGATGAAGGACATTCTACAGTTGGACTAAATACTACTTCGTTTGTAACTTCAAAAGGAATTAGTATTATCAATTGCGCAAACGACCAAATACATGTGTGAACTTTTATAAACGATTCCTCTTGAGTAGGTGTTCTGATTATAATATCTGATTGAAGTGTTTCTATTAGAGAGATCTATATTACTGAGTATCCATCATCTCATCTGTCATTTTACTTTTAACACTAGTGTTAAAAGTACTTTTAACACTAGTGTTAAAAGTGATTTTGTGAAAACGTCAGTTTTTAGTTCATGTGTCAATGAATTAAAAACGTCATTTTTAATGTCAGTTGTACAAAAACATTCTTTTTGGTTATTGCTTCAATATCACTTGAACATCTTCAATTTTTCATTGGCCTAAAAAAATCAGTTAGCGAATTTGGTACAATATACCATAGTACATTGAGATTCAGTGAAGAACTAGTCGTGTCAAATTGCTCTCAACTATAGTTTAACATCTTCGATTACCTCCCTCTTAAATACTACCTAATGTTGGGAGTAAGCTCCTCTGTTGGAAAACCTGGAAATGAAATAAATATTCCTGGCAAGGCAAGTTTTCATTAGAGCCTTTGAAAAAGATAACACCAGAGGTAGATATGTTGAAAACAATCGAAATATGGAAAAGGGAACATTCTCCATGAAAATTCAAAAATGAAAAATGTGATTTATTTGTAATATCTAACAGAAAACAACTACTCCTCCGGCTAAATTCACGCTGAACATTGAACTACATCTGATAGATATTGTGAAAAGACTCTAACTGAAAAGAAAAGAAAAAAATCTGAAAGTGAAAATTCGCATTTTCATTCAGATAGATGACTTTTTTAATTATCTCTAGTTTTCATTGAAAAAATCAATAAATAAATTAGATAGGGAGAATGTTATTAAAAAATATCACTCACAGAAATCGTTGATTTCATTGAAGCAAGGTTCGCTTCTCTCGCATTGCTAAAAATTACAGGAGAAGTAAAAGAAAAATTGCATATCGTTCCTGAAGAGTTCTACTTCCTTATGCAAATATAACATGTGAGTATCTGAGTACCTAAAATGTGTTTTGTCCCACTTCACATAACCCTTCTACGATATTTGCGGATGATCCGAAAGTAATGGATATTTTTGTTGATATGAAATAATTATACTGGTCAGGAATCCGTACCCTCTTTGGACCATATGCAACGATTTGATGCTAGTGGGACAAGTCTCACTTATATAATTATGCCAAAGAAAAAACAGGGGAATTTTCCTTCAACTGTTATTGACGAGAAACTGATAAATTGCTCGTTTGCACTGATATCAAAGTCGAATCATTGGCGAAAGTTCAATAGTTGAAAATTCAGTTTGGTGATTTTTCTCACAACTAATAAAGCGAAATAATATATTACTGACATTACTTGTGGAAAATTTTAAAATTATTTGAAAAATCTCATTTGACATACCATATCCCGGTGCTCCGGAGCATTTTCCTTCAAATGCTTCCAGAAAATCTGGCCCAGCGTCTCGTTGACCAGAGGCTCGTGTGGTTCGGGTCCGTGGATCAAAAATTTGTTATCTTCGACCATGTTTCAAGTTCACTACCACAACGATCAATGTCAACCAACCACCGGCTACAGAAGATATGGAGATACTGGAAGCTGAGGTTATCTCACGAGTAATTTTGAATATTTATCTCAGTTATTTATTACGAAATTACGACTTTGACAAATTGTTGCCAGAAAAATCAAACATAAACTGCTCCGCCTGAATTAGGATATCTGTATGTCGACTGAATTTTTGTTCTACCAAATCATTTTTCTATTAAAAAATAAATATGAGAATTATGTGGGAATGGGTAGAATTTAATAAGGTTATTTTCAGATCAGACAATTTTAATAAGTTTAAAGACAGTGTGTTTCAATATTTCGAAAATTTTTGAAACAAAAAATAAGAAAGAACTAGAGAAGGATGTAAGGAGGTTTCTGGGCATCTATGGAATTTTTAAAATTTTGGTATATTATACCCAAGGTTAATTAAAATGAAAATTGCATACCAGGCGATCGCAAATAGGAATTGCAATAGTTGATATACATGATATGGAAGAAAATATAGGGGGTTTTTCAGGAATCTATAGAATTTGCATTATGTTATACCTAAGATATACTGAAGTCGGTAATAATTTCATACTATGCGACCACAATAGGAGTTATTTCGTATATTACGTGTTGGGGTCAATGAAGTATGATCCGACACACTACCACGAAATGCTGGTGTTCCACAGGGATCCATTCTAGCACCAACACTGTTTCATTAGAAATGCATATGAAATCCATTGCTAAAAGTACCTCCCGAAAACAATTTTTTCTGTTTCGTGCCAAGATGTATTTCACTTCCTGTCAACTGATTTTGATATATACGGCACAAATCCTTTCTGTCATGGATTACTGTTGCCATATTATATGGTTTGCAGCACAAAAACACACGTTGGATTTTTTAATTCTGTTCAGAAAAGAGCCATTCGTCTCGTCGGTGAAACTTCGATCATAAGCTTGCTCGCTTTTCTGGAACATCGCAGAAAGGTTAGCAATCCGTCTACTTTCATGGACGATGCTCTTCTGATATATATTAAATCGTTCCACAATAAAATGGAAAATATTAGGGGTTTTCCAGGCATCCCTCAATAGAATTCCCTCTGGGAAAAAATTGCCTCAGTTGATATTCAGGATGTAATCAGAAATAGGGCTAAGGGCATAGATACAACTTGCTGAAATTTTATTATTTAACATCCAAGTTACATTCGATTATTGTAGTTTTACTCGAACAACTATAGAAATATACAGAATAAAAAAAAAACTTTCTATGTATTTTCATTTGATAAGCGATTTTAATATACAGTATCGGAAAGTTTTCATTTTGGGTATGGGGGTTTCATGAGATCGTAGAGAATAGCTTGCTATATGTTGAGAGAGCATAACAATTTCTCGAGAAAGGGATATCGACGTGAGCTGTCAATTTGTCGGGTCACAGCCGACTTAATCTCCCGAGCCGTGGTGAGAAAATCGGCAACACCGCATGGAAAGCAATTTGACGTCCTACTCATTAATTCTTTGATGTGAATTTCTCGGCCTATTCGGAAAACTAGGAAAAAACATAGGAAAATGAATTTTCAGAGAAAAGAACGACAAAAAATGTGGTTATTTAATTTTTTTCTTAGATATGGGAAATACGTCAAGTTTGGTTATTACATGCCCAAAAATTCACATTTTCTGATAAGGGCAGAGACCACATAGATGATCTTTGATTTTTTGAAATCTGACTGATGAAAATAATATGTTATTGGAAGGTACTTATACAGAATGTGCCAAACTCAGGTAGAAATGCAAAAAATAGTGTTTTCAATTCTTCCGTAATCCTGATTGACAGCAGCGTGATGGTATATAAAAAAAAAAATTCAATTAGACCCTAAAAATGTAATTCAACGTTCGTCGTGGTATTATCCAGGAAAGTATTCCTATATTCCTATATGCACGGGAATTCGTCAGATGTGACTCAACGATCGTCATTGTTTTAGCCAGGAAAGTGATTGTTTTCTAATGACTTTTCGACCTAAATATTTCTATAGTATAGAAGCAGTCTCAACATTATCAGTCTCATTGTTAACAATTGCAGATTCCTTCACTCATATCAGTTTTTTTTTTCGGTTCCCTCTCCATGAGTTGTTTAATATCATCTTGTCAAGCATATCCAAAACCCGTTTCAAAGTCTTTTTCGATGTTACTATTTTAGATTCTTGCTACATTGTGATAATTTAACAGCAAGCAGACGTGTGCTTTTGAAAATGAAACTAAATTTGTTATTGCCTTTTATTCCAAACAGAAAATATTTTAAAACTAATTAGGCGCCCTCTGACCTATTCGTATCGCGATCAACGCCTGGGCAAAATTTCATTAGCAGTATCGCTTCTATCGCGAATGAACTTTCAAGGCCGACTAAAGGTGAGAAAGAAGAGTATATTTAAATATCTAATCAAGAGTTACGAAAGTATTTTTTTTGCGACGTTCATAATATTTGTTCATTCTAACTTAAAAAAGTTTTTCCCAATCTGACAACGTTATCATCGCCCTCTGGTTTAATTGACTTCGGGAACTGAGGGACGGAGATGTCTGCGTTTCCATGACGATTCTGTAGAGGGGTTTACACTTCTCAATGTTGATAATCCATCCACTAAATAGTTATTTATGGTACTAGTCTGTTGCGTTGAAAATAAGTCACGCGAGAAAGATTTATACCACGAGGCCGTCAGACCGAGTGAGTTATAATCCATAAGTCACTAGTGAGTTTACTTCTCTAAAATGACATTAATAATGACAGTCATAACTGTCATGTGTTGAATAAATAGTTATTTATGGTACTAGTATGTTACGTTGAAAATAAGTCACGCCAGAAAGATTTATACCACGAGGTCGTCAGGCCGAGTGGTATAAGTTCTCAAGTGACTTAGAAAACATAACACACGAGTGGCATACAATGCTTCATCCAACAAGTGGAAGAAATCGCTTTTTTATGAGATAATAATTAATATCAGTTTTAAATATGAACGTGCGTTATAATCCACATAACTCACTAGTGAGTTATGGATTGTAACACACTAGTGTGTTTTTGATACTTTACTTGTCTGAAATGACATTAATAATGACAGTCATAACTGTCATGTGTTGGATAAACAATGTTTTTGTGAAAATATGATGGGAGTAATAATATAGTATCGAGCTTATTGTTATAGTGTTAAATAATACACATGGAAAATATTTTTTTGACACTAAGAACTAAACTGTCTCATTATTCAGTTATCATGCCAATAGGGAAAAGGTCAGTTTAAAACAACAGTGTTAAAAATGTATAATTTTTTGTACATGTCCGTAAAGTACTCGAACGAAACGATAGTATATTGTGAAATAAGTGCGGAAAGGCACTAAAGCGGCGGAGTGCCACAAGAGGTTTTTTTTCAATAACTTCGACTTAATTGTCGAAGTTTCGAGAAAAAAGTCGACATTTTTTATCGAATTTTCGACTTTTTTATCGAAATTTTGTCATAAAATTCGAAATGTCGACAATAAACTCGAAATTTCGAGAAAAAAGTCGAAATTTCCACATTAAAGTTGAAGTGATGAAAAAAATACTTTTGTGACCATCCTGCGCTTTCGTACATTTCGTGCATTTATGCACGTGTTACATACTATACTTTTTCTACAATACACGTTTTGCTAAAAATATAATTAATAAATTGGTAAGTTGAAGGTAGTAAATTAAATGGGAATGAACTTACTCACCCCCATAGTTCTGGTAAGGTATTTTCAATTTCACAACTATCTCTATCCATTCCAGTTCAATTTTAGGTATTTTCAAAATGACTAAAAGAGGATTATTTTTTTTTATATTCCATACTTGACGTTTGTTGACAATTGTCTATGGTTTTTGTTCAGAAAATTTTGAATTTCTAAAGGCACAGAAATGTCACTTCCGGCACAAAAATGTCACTTTCTGGCACAGAAATGTCACTTTCCGGAACAGAATAGTACATTCTATGAAAAGGTTGAAATGAAAATCAGATGTGAGTGGGAAGTTTAGAGGTCACAGTTTTAGACGATCCTCGACAACGACAACCTACCCTATACTGATGAGGGCCAGAACCCAGAAATCGATCTATAGGTGGTCCAAATGTTTCAATGAACATTAACATGCAACTAGCATTTGCGGAGACATCCTTGTAGGACTCTGCACGGAAATTCATTAGATGTAATTCAACGTTCGTCGTGGTATTAGCCAGGAAAGTAGTTGCTTTCTGATGGATTTTCGACCCAATTATTCCTATTGTATAGGATTATGGCAATAAGCGTGGTCCTGGTATCGCAGGACATCTTGTTTCTCCCTTAAATTAAAATATCCCCTGCTGCAGGTTGAAGGCCTAGTACAACTCCATTCCTTGAAGAAAAACCGGACTATTTCCACAGCACTGGGTTTCCCCAATCCCCCTTGGCCGCCACTGGCCCATACATAAACACGTGTTAGGACGAACATCAAATATTATTGAAGAGACGTATACTTTCGTTCCAGCAGAAAGAGGTTTCCACCCTTGCCGGTGTTTTCCCAATTTGTAGATTGAATCTCAACGTGAGATGGGAGTGGGAGTCGAGCGTACGGTTAATGTCCTCCTAGGATAAGTGAAGAGGTTCAAGGTTAATGAGAGGTTTCTGTGGAAACTGCCGATGACCGTTCTCTTCCTAATTGAGTGGAGGATGTTTGAATGGTCACGACATGATCAAGTAAAGTTTTGGAATGGATGGTAATTTTCTGCTAATCAAGGATACAGCGTAATAAAGCAGTATTTCTTGTAATTTATAAACAATCCATAGTGGAGCGCTAGGGTGGTAGTTTTCTGATATGTTGTTCGAGTCTCCAGGTTGCAGAGTAGGTAGACGGTAGCCAATACCAAAGTTTGGAAATGAGTAAAGTTGATGCGTGCATAATTTGGATATTTATTCATCAGAATTTTACCTAGTAGGAGATATGGGGCAGCTCTGGACTTTCCCCACCACTTTGACGTCATTAGTTGAAATAATCAAGTGTTTAGTTTGAAAAATTATTCTACCCAGTATAGTTATCGAAGACTCAGCCACATCGAACCAAATTCTGAGTATATACTAATTCGGCCATTTTAAATCGATTGGCGTTCGCAGAATTGGTCTATCTTTAACCGTTCTTGAGTTGGTCAGCTCTGAATCAGTTTTCAAATGGTTTTTTTGACGCCAAAAATATTTCCGATGAGGTTTCGACATTTTTGTTCAATAATTCGGAATCAACACGTCAAAATACGTTCGAGGACCAAAATATAAAATTCGAAAAAATGAAAAATAAAAGTTAAAAAATTATCTATCATGATATACTCGACTTTTTTGTCCGTTGATTTTTTTCATCCAAATCCTGATTATATACCAATTCGGTCATTTTGAATCGATTGGCGTTCGCAGAATTGGTCTATCTCTAACCGTTCTCAAGTTGGTCAGTTCTGAATCAGTTTTCAAATGGATTTTTTGACGCCAAAAATATTTCCAACGTTGTTTTGAAGGTTGTAGACGATGTAGTAACTTGATTGCTTGTGCTTCGGACTTCCATCGTCTTAATGGTTGAAAGATTTCTACTTCTTTCAACTGAGTATCCACTGAAGACGATTGCAGATTCAAGCGATTGAAACGTAGTGAGAAATTGAAAGAAGTAGAAATCTTTCAACCCTCAAGACGATGGAAGTCCGAAGCACAAGTAATCAAAAATATTTCCGATGAGTTTTCGACATTTTCGTTCAAAAATTCGGAATCAGTACGTCAAAATACGTTCGAGGACAAAAATATAAAATTGGAAAAAATGAAAAAAAAGTTCAAAAAATTATCTATTATGATATACTCGACTTTTTTGTCCGTCGATTTTATTTTTTCCGTCCCAATTCTGAGTATATAATATCTCAAAAGGTACTGGACGAAAGGCTTTACTCATAGAAGACCGTTTATAGAGAATGAAAAAACCTACAAAATGGTTTTTGAAAAATACCGATACGACCATTTTTCGCCGAGAAAAGCCGGAAAAACTCTTGAAAAAAGGCCTTTTTTCAAAAATTCGTATATCCCTCAATTTTCAATAATAAGAAATAATTTTTCGGGAAATGGTAGCTAATATCATGTACGTTGAGCTCCCGAAAGGTGGAAATTGTCGCTTCAATAGTGTTCCTACAAACGGGTTTTAAAAAAATTACAGCCATATTTTGCATGATGCGTCATATTACGGGAAATGGTCCGATTTGAATTTTTAAAGCGGCATTTTGAAGTTGAGGTTAAAAACTACAATTTGTCTATCTCACATTTTCCCATAAGTTTGGAGAACAATGTTAAAAATGCTTCTGAACACAGCGCTTCGAGTGAAAATTCGTCGCCGAGTCGTGCTAAGGTAGTAGTGGAGGGGGCGCCGAGAAGCGGAGGAGAAGTGAGAGACCGGTTGCGCGCACAAGGCGCTTTTTTCTATACAGCGAAGACGTCGCTTTTCGGCGCCCTCTCCACTACTACCTTAGCACGACTCGGCGACGAATTTTCACTCGAAGCGCTTTGTTCAGAAGAATTTTTAACAATGTTCTCCAAACTTATGGGAAAATGTGAGATAGACGAACTGTTGTTTTTAACCTCAACTTCAAAATTCCGCTTTAAAAATTCAAATCGGACCATTTCCCATATGACGCATCATGCAAAATATAGCTGTAATTTTTTTAAAACCCAACTGTAGGAAAACTATTAAAGCGACAATTTCCACCTTTCGGAAAATTATTTCTTAATATTGAAAATTGAGGGAGATACGAATTTTTGAAAAAAGGCCTTTTTTCAAGAGTTTTTCCGGCTTTTCTCGGCGAAAAATGGTCGTATAGGGATTTTCCAAAAACCATTTTGTAGGTTTTTTCATTCTCTACAAACGGTCTATCATGAGTAAAGCCATTCGTCCAGTACCTTTTGAGATATTTACAAAAAACCAAAAAAAGGACCCTTCTTTTTAATAGTCATTGTTTAAACAATTGCACAAAAAAAATTTTGAGTTGCAATTTGGATTTTAGTTATTTATAAAGTATCCCCGAAGTCATGGCGCAAGTCGCTTACTATTAGAATTAAATTGCAAAACAGGCTTTATTTTTGTTATATTGGTTGGACTAGAGCACTCTGTACGATGTACGATCCCAAATGGCACCAATGTTTGAACAACCTAACGGAGTTCGATCGGCTCATTCCATAGCTCGCCTGCTAGACTGCGAATATACTTTCAGGCGAGCAACTCAATAACGAGCCTTTGTGAGCGAGTCAACGTGTTCTGAAGATATCGCCCACAACTCTCCACTAATTGCGGTTGTAACTCATCTAGAGCTCGTGCTTCTGAATTTATATCTGCTAATGTGGCTTGAAAGGACCGAATCATTATGCCAGTTCCAACAACATCGCTTGGATGTGGATTGAGAGGGTCTTATTCAGTGAACAGAGATTTTGCCGGAGAAAGTATACGAAACGTCGAGTTTTCAGAGTTGTGAACCATTTATTTAAATGTCGAGTTTGTAATTATTACAGAGCTATGGTCTGTAGTTATGAAACGAGAAAAGCTATTCCTGATACAAGTGTTTAAAGTGCATATTTGAAAATATTATGGCAAAATTACAACATACTTTGTATACAGTATCGGAAACTTTTCCTCTGGGGTATAGAGAAAAATCTACGCGAGCAACAAGGAACGCAATGATATGATAATATCACATGAATGAGAGAGACGCACTATTGTGCGCCTATCCTGTTACCCTACCTGACGAATTGACAGCTCACGTCGATATCTCTCGAGCGAGTAGTGGAGAAATTGTAATGTTTTCTCAACATTTCACAAGCTATTCTTTGCGACATTGCGACATTGCGACATCCTAGCACACAAAACCACAAATAACACCTACAAGCGAACTGTTAGGCTGGCAAACAATAACATCCTCTTGTAGGAAATTTTCTTAGCTTTCTTCCCATATACATATGTATTTAACGAATGTGTCTCGTTATGGTCGCAAAATGCGAAAAATTGTAATAGGTGCGCTACGTTCCGACATCCTAGCACACAAAACCACCTAAAACACCTACAAGCGAACTGTTAGACCGGCAAACAATAACATCCTCTTGTAGCAAATTTTCTTAGCTTCTTCCCATATACATATGTATTTAACGAATGTGTCTCGTTATGGTCGCAAAATGCCACAAATGTAAAAGGTGCGGTAGGATCCTGCATCCTAGCACATAAAACCGCCAACAAATATTCTTCCAAAAATTCTAGAATTTTTTCAATATTTTTCCCGTATTCTACGCCATCTATTCAACATGAGAGATTATTTGAAAAATAAAAAATTGAAAAATTAAAAACCGGTCTAAATTGTATGGCACGAATCCGGCATCCTAGCACACAAAACCACCTATAACACCTACAAGCGAACTGTTAGGCCGGCAAACAATAACATTCTCCTGTAGGAAATTTTCTTAGCTTTCTTCCCATATACATATGTATTAAACGAATGTGTCTCGTTATGGTCGCAAAATGCGAGAAATGGTAATAGGTGCGCTACGTTCCGACATCCTAGCACACAAAACCACCTATAACACCTACAAGCAAACTGTAAGGCTGGCAAACAATAACATCCTCTTGTAGGAAATTTTCTTAGCTTTCTTTCCATATACATATGTATTTAACGAATGTGTCTCGTTATGGTCGCAAAATGCAAAAAATGGTAATAGGTGCGCTACGTTCCGACATCCTAGCACACAAAACCACCTATAACACCCACAAGCGAACTGTTAGGGCGGCAAACAATAACATCCTCGAATGTGTCTCGTTATGATCGCAAAATGCGGTAAATGTAAAAGGTGCGCTAGGATCCGCCATTTTAGCACATAAAACTGACAACAAAAAATACTCCAGAAAATTGATTTCAGCCATTTCACAAAGTAATTTCAACGTCGTTGTGCCCATTGGGATTGAACCTAATTCGCACCGGGCAATCCTAGGTAGCTGGGGCTATATGGCAAGTTAAGGCAACGTTATTAATAATAATATCGACATCAACAAATATGCCAAATTAGCTATTGATGAAACAAGTTCATAAAGACTTTTTTGTATGAGCGTGAAGTTTGTTGAACGGGGCGCAGTGGCGTTCAACAAACACGCGAGTACAAAAAATCCCTTTACGAAATTGCATTACATGTACAAAGATTCTCCTTCAACAATTATTAGTCTGTAGTCAGTCAGTGTCAGTTAAATTGTAGCGATTGTATCATTGATTTGAATGCTTCATTAAAGAATCATTCAATGATGTCTTCCTAGCTATAAATGTATGAACGGCGTATAAAAATTTGCTCTACGCAAAGTTGATAATTTCACCGACAGGTGATATTTTTACTGTCCACAGTGCGTAAAAGCTTAGTATACGCACTGTCGTAGAATAAAATTAACGCTTGAAACTCGTGAGTGAAGTGTTTTTTTTTTACTGAAATCACTCCGAAAAATATGCATTCAAATCGTTCGAAGCTTTATAATAAAGTTATTGACGATGATCCCTTGAATAAAATGAACATCCCATCGACTGCTGAATTTCCCCGAATATTCCTTTCAGTCTCTGTAGTGGACATTCAGTCGGTCGGATCTTGAGTCAATAAATAAACTGAAAGGAAGCTGCCAAGCAATACCATTTTCGTCAAATTTGCATGCTCAAAGAAATATCAAGTGTCTCACGGATCCCATCTCAGCCATCCATTTCCAAATTAAATTTTGATGACAAACTCTCACTAATTACCTACATCCTTATCGACTTGAAGAGATGTTCTTGAAACAAATTACCGAATTTTGTGCTACAAGAAGTGGCCCAATGGCTTTGCGAGAGACATTTTTTGTGTTCCGTGATGTTTTATTAATTGGGGGAGAGGATGATCCAGTTGTTCCAGAAAATCTTATTATAAGGTCATTAGCAAGATACTCGAACAGATGTCGTTTCCTCTATTACCTTCCTCACATTCTGAAATACCATCCATCGGCGTGTCTTTTGTGGAAACGGTGAAATATAAAAAAAAACTGGCTAGAGGGGGAGGCAAAACGTTTGAGTTATTCGTTAAAGCAATTGTTGAACTAATAACGATTCTGTCTTTTAAAGTTGACGAGGCTTGAATACCCTCTGATTATTTTTTATCAAAACCGTTGGTCAGCAGTAACTTCCTCAGATACTCCAAGGTTTTGACTATTGGGACACTTGGAAACAAAGAACTCAAATTACCATTGGTGAATCTGAACGTAACTTTTAGAAACTGAACCAAGTTTCCACATTTGATGCTATCCACTCCTATGATCGACAGTACTGAAATACTGCATACTGTAAAACTTTATTCACTCTGTTCGATCATTTCTTCTGAAAGCAGTCTCTGGATTTCAAATTCAATAGAATTGTTATCGTCTTGGGAATATCTGCGGGATTTTATAGCAAATGGGCTACAATCACATCTGAGATTTTTGAAGAAAGAATGGAGAAACCAATGCTTCTGTCAGGTTCCATATTTTGAAAAGAGTTCTTGGTCCACCGAATTTAACTCCAATTGCAGAATGGCCTTCGAGAATATTTTGTGCAAGTATAGCATCGGCACAGAAATCTTCCATAATCAATAACTGAACAATAACTGAAAGTGTACATGTGTGTTTCTCTAGTTCTAGATTTACAATACAACTTTCATCAGTTCATGAGCTATATTTATCCTTTCATTTGATGGTATTGTCTGAGCCTGACGACGATCAACAAGAGAACTGTTAATAAAGCTTGTAGAACTTCCAGTATCAATACTCCACTGACTATCATTG
Source organism: Chrysolina haemoptera (assembly GCA_958298965.1). Taxonomy (NCBI): domain Eukaryota; kingdom Metazoa; phylum Arthropoda; class Insecta; order Coleoptera; family Chrysomelidae; genus Chrysolina; species Chrysolina haemoptera. Next base: position 33,342,314 of record OY282591.1, read on the forward strand.
GGCCAGTTGCTCAGCTGAGAAGCAGACAAAATGCAGGCAAGAGTTGTGGCACTGGTTGACATCTTTTACTTTGACAATCCTTATCCTGATGTCCTCTTTTGAAACAGTTTTGGCAGATTGCGTTTGAAGCTGGGCATTTATATCTGAGATGTCGAGGATTTCCACAGCGGAAGCATTTATATGATTCTTATTTGTGAAAAATAGTGATTTGGGGAGATCCGATGAGACATCGTTAATTAGAGAAATGGGAACTGGAGAGCATTTCAAATAAAATTGCGGCAATAGAAAGAAGAATGTGATAGTTCATTTATCTATGTATTTAACTGTATTTTTTGGTTGTTTGACAATGTCCCTATTTGAAAATTCATTTTATGTCATGTGTATTCTGTTGAATAAAGCCAAGTTCTGGTAAGATCTTCAATTGGAAGTAATGAGTGAACTTTGAGCTCTTAAAAATGCAAACTTTTTTATCGAAACGCCTTCGTTGTGCAATTGACGTAGCTTTGGTCCTTTGGGTTATTTCTATTTCTCAAATTGCATCAACAGCAACGGTTCTAAATACTCTCTTTCTTTGGTAATTCAAGTACACAGTGTATTCAGTAAAAACGAAATGAAAAGAAATTCAACTCTCCATATCTCCAGTAATGCCATAATTCCATTTGTAGGTCCATTGTCTACAAAGTAGGATAAATGCAAGTGTAGAGCTTGAGCTCACTATTAAAATTAACAATCCCTTTTCAGAAATGCCAACGGAAATGAAAATCTTCGACAAAGAATCTCAACCACAAAGCGGAGAGACTCGATTCGATCATCTGCCGAAAAATAAAAATCCTTATATCCGCTATGAAATGAATAATGTCGAATTAGTGAGCTTCGAAGTTATAATCCAGGAAAATTCCACGAAGGAATCGAGAAGAAAAACTGAAAAGTTGGAATATTCGCCCATTTCAAGTTGGAGGGTGATTATGAAAAACATCTGGTATAAATACAGCAGACAATTGAAGAGGATTGCAAGAAGATTATTCCAATCATTAATTCCTAAAAGTTTCGTATGGTTATTCTGTCTACGTGAGATCAGTCAGGTCAGGTTAGGTTTGGCTAATATCAGCAAGTTTATGTGGTGCCCAAAATATATCGTTGATGGGCCAGGCAGACCATGATATTATTGGGACAACTGGGAGCTGTTTGGCGGAAGAAAATCCAGAATCGACGCTGGTGATAAAGATATAGCTTTACGTATAAAAAATGTTGGAGGAAATGCAAGTTACATTAGCAAAACTACTTCGAGATAACTAAATATTATGGTGAAGTTGAATTGAATTGAAAAATTGAAGTTATCACTAAAAATATCGTGAATAAGATGAAGGAGTCTGAGTTTTTCAGAATAATGGCAGATGAGACAACAGACATGTCCATACAGGACAACTCACAATTTGTATGAGGTATTTTGACATGAACTTGACCTTGGACTTGACAGCCGAGGACAAACTTTTTATGGATCCTCCAATATGAGTGAAATAAAAAGTGTAAGTGACCGCATTTCCCAGATTCAACCTATCGCAATCTAATGCCAATGTGACAACCACATTCTGAACTTGGCTCAGTCCATGCTTCTCTGCCTTGAAAGGTGAGCTGCTGAACTGCAAATTTGAAAATACATAAGGGCGTCAAATCCCGAAAAAAAATCCAATTTTCTGTGTTTTCCTCGTGTTTTCTATGGTGCGAAACTACAGAGGGTGATTCTTTGGGTCATTTTATAAGAAAAAAAGTTCCCATGAACAGATGTCCGGAGTTGCTTCGTTTCTGAGATACAAGGCAAAGTTTTTTTTAAGGCTCTGTCCCCAAACAGCTTTTCAGATTAGGTTAAAAAAGAAAACTATTACCCCAAAACAATTTTCATTTGTGTGTAGCCACTGCGAGCATAAGCACAGATATACAATTCTACCCATATAGATGAGCATGTGGAACTCTCAATTCTTGCACGAACGTTCACGTACGACGAATGCGCATCATGAGCGTGCATATTTTTACAGTTCCAGCAATGTAAGTAGAACTGTAGAACGAAAAACAAATTTTGAACCATCCGATCGTCCCGGACTATAATTCGTGGATGATCGAAGCCTCTCGAAGGCTTATACGCTGAATCCCAGGGAAGCACCGGTGCGAAATAATCTCCCCGAAGTTGAATCTCGCCCTCCAACTGAATTGTAGCAGCAGGGCTCAAAGCTGTACTTCCACTAATGGACCGACGATTATCCCGATTTCTGAGATGGGACGATAACTTTTTTCGAGCGCCATCAAACTGCTAACTGTTCGGCCCGAACCAAACGCATTAGCACTGCACAAATTTTATTATGGGCCCGGCTTCATTACAACTCTCTGATTTCGCGGGAGACCTGAGGTGTGCGGTAATCGTGTTTAAGGGAGTTTGTCCCGTGAGATTGTTGAGTTTGGGCTATTGAGAGCAGTTAATGTTGAGAGTAAACTTCTTACTATTAGAAATACAATCTGATTATTCAGTTATTCTGCAATAAATAATGATTAATCATCCTAATAAAAACAGATTAATAACTAGACCTTCGGACCTCGAAAAAGCTAAACAGCGCGCAAACGAAGATCAGCGCTTACGACTGAGAGCTTCTAACCATCTACAGAGCTACGAGGCTGGGAGCTACTTCTGACATATGGTGGAAGGAGGTCATTTCACCGTCCTGACCGGACATAATTAAGCCGCTTACCATCGCCTTTCGCCAGAAGTCCGAGAAGTGCTCTCCACGACGGTTCGGTCACCTGAATTCCATCGGACAGTATACCACCTTCAGAGTCGATGCCATTGCTGCGCCACTCGACTTCGAAGCACTCGCAGCGTCTCAGCAACAGGGCCAAGAGGGCCAGAGGGACGACTCTTGCTTGATCCTCCTGATCCAAGTAACAATTCCAGGATTCAACGCTACCATCCTCTGCGACGCCTTCACTCCAACGGCGCGGCTCTTCCTGACAGCCGCTTTTCCCAGCCTCGCCTTCGAAGCGATCCACGGTCTATCGCACTCCAGCGTCAAAGTGACAACAATGCTGGTAGAGTAGCGCTACGTCTGGCCTTCGTCGACGCTGACTATCTTACCTGGACCCATTTCTGCATCTCGTGGCATCAAGCCAAGGTCACGCGACACGTCTCGACTCTCATCGTCATGTCCGATTGATACACTTATTGCCTCACCTGCGTCGACAGTTCCTCACCGTGGCTAAAAGCAGTACCTCTCCAGAACCAAGAAGCAAATACCATTTCCAGAGCGTTCTACACACACTGGGTCGGGCGCTTTGCCGTCTCACCATCGACCAAGGTAGGCAACGACCTCCTGACGACTATGGCCTACCACCAGCAGCCAACGGTGAGGTTGAGCATGTCCATCGTCAGTTGCAGTCTTGCAGTGCCTGCAATCCGAATAGTGGACCTACACGCTCCCGACATTTCTTCTGGGGATCCGCGCAGCCTGGAAGAAATATTTGCAAACCGTCGCCGCAGACATGATCTACGACGAACTTCTCCGTCTTTTCAGGGAATTCCTGACAGTCACCTCTGTCAGAAAAATCAATGACTCCGCTGATCCATGAGGACCGCTCTAGTTACCATACGACGGTCCCTATGAAGTTAACTCCTAGTCTGAGAAGCTCTTAACGCTTGCGATGTGGGACAGAAACGTTCCGGTGTCGATCGATAACCTCAGACTGGATTACATCGACACCGACACAACATTGCTGAAACGGAGGACACCGCTGACGACGACGATGATGATTCTGACCTCGACGTTCAGACAGACAATCGCACTTCGACGCGATACGACTCAGTACCACTACCCCAGCACCACCATCAACGATAGCAACGCCACCTGTCGTTAGGACGCGTCCAGGCCGTCACGTTCGATTCATCGAACAATATCTACCAGGCAAGCTCCAGTTGAACCATTTTTGCAACTTTCCATATCAAGGATTGCAAGATGAAATAAATCACAATATTTTTTTTTAGTCTCGCGAAAATCCGCATTCTTTCTTACCTTTTATCGTTCATCACTGGCAAGGGGGTACTGTAGGGTTGTCCCTACAACATGTAAACTGAAAATTTGTTATTTTTCTGAATCATTGTTATGAGAATCCCAATTTGTTTTCCAGTCCAAGCAATAACTTAAGGTCCTGTCATTGAAATGTCATGCAGTGTACTGGGTATATAGATAGGGAGGTATGAGCTCCCGCAGCACTTCGTCCAGAGTTCAGTTATGAAAATCAATCAGTCAATCAGTACTAGCTACCGTTCCACACATATTACTTGGAGAAGTTGAGTTCTATACCTCAGTTCAGTGACAGATAATAATTCATCATATACTTCTATGCCTAGTTATACATTTGGACCTATATGTTCCTAGTTCAGCATTCAAAACTGTAATCGTGTTGTAAATAAACGGCATTGTGTTTGTTGAATTCTTGTGTTCGTATTCTACGATAATCAACTCAACCGTCATCCTGCTGTACATGACAACAAGGGATTTTCGTTTCAATGTTCAGTTCTTAGAACCTTTTTTCAAGTTATGAAACATCTATTTTTTTATTGATCGTAGCAATAACACAGTTATTTATTTTTACTTTTGATTTCTTTGGTTTTTATTTTTACATTGCTAAAAGAGTACTGTATAGATCTGTGGAAAAATATAGTGACAACATGGTTGCTTCAAAGGAATCTGTCAGAAATCAATCAACCGTACAGTTGAATTTCCGTGTGACACCACTGCAATGCAACTTCAAGCATTGTCGGAATCATCCCATTTACACTCGAACTCTCAACTTTTGCACTGTTCGTCGCGTTATCATCCTAATTCCATCAAAATGCTGCTGATAAAAAAACGACCGTCCTCGTCCTGCAATACTAAGAAGCCATTAGCTCCCGAAAATCAAGGAAACTTTCCAGCGGCGAATTAACAAAACAAACTTCTTAACTCTCTTATAAAAGTTACTTATCTCTCGACCCCGTTGCGATCTCCAAGTGGAGTGAACGTATTATTTATATTAGAGACCGAGAAGTATTCGAGAATGGTTTTTGATGTACCCGTCGGAGTCACAGACATTGAAGTTACAGACATTGAATAGGTCTGGAAAAGTAAATGGCGAGTTGAACTGGATCAATAACTTTAAATAAAGCTAGTTGGAGTTTTTGATGTTCGAGAATTTTAAAAACATAATTGCATCCATGTTATTGGACGCATCTTTCGCCACTTTTGTAACTTCAACTATGACTCTATTCATATCAATCTCCAAAGCATACATCCACCTGATGTTTTATGGAATCTCGCCAGTTTTGGGCAAGGTGAACTAACGTTCTTGAAAAAAAAAAGTTGCAATTGCCAGGAGTTGAACCCGGGACCTTCGGATAACAAGCCCAAGACGCTAGCCATTGCACCACCGCAGATTCTCAGATGGACATGACTGTATTGTCTATACTTTCCATCATGCAAGTATAGGTCCGTTTTAGACAAAAGCAGTTGAGATGCGTTTTAAATTCACAAAAAAAGGTTCATTAAGTGGGTAGAAGGAAAAATCATATGTATTACATGGAAGTAAAGTGCCTTTTTCTCCCTTGGATGTTTACTGCCTCCTGCGGGAGGAAAAGTGGCCCTTTTCTCCCTAGTAATACAAATAGCTATTATTTTTTGAAGGATTTTTGCCTCAATTTCTCCGCTATGTGGAATAGTTTGGAGAAGGGTGTGCTCCGAGGTTATTGCAAATACAACCTTGCTCAGTTTTAGTTTTAGCTGTGCTATATGACATGAACAATTAAAATTTGTATCTATGAAAAGCACTAAAATTCTCAGTAAAATCTTGTGGAAAAATAATTCACTCATTCAGGAGTTCATTCATATCCAACTTGCACACTTATAGTGGGACAATATCGCTGCAATATTGTGAAAATATTGTCAAATTTATTATACTATATGGCCAAGAAAAAAAAAATGTCAGCATTTCGCGATATTGTTCGAATATTTCAAAAATAATGATGATGAAATATTTTTGAAACAATAATGGCCTCAAAACGTCAAGCGATATCGGTACAATTTCGCTTTAGCACAATAACGTTGAAATAATATTGGAACAATAATACGAGAATATTGGCACAATATTCAAACGTAATATTGGTAAGATAAAAATCATATCTTGAAGCAATATTGGCATCAAAACGTCAAGCGATATCGATACAATTTCGCTGTAGCACAATAACATTGGAATAATATTGGAACAATAATACAAGAATATTTGCAAGATATTCAAACGTAATATTGGTGAGATAAAAATCATAAATATTTTGACATATTGGTCAGTAATTTAGCAATTTCTTACCTGGGTTAGATCAAAATTTATTTCAATATTGCCAATATTCAAATTTTAATAATGGTGATGTTTGTAATATTGTATCAAGATTGTCTTTGAAATATTCGCATGGGGAAACTCAATCAATATAGGGTGGATATGATTTCTCAAATATGGACGAAATAATATTCAATCAATATCCTATCAAATTTGAATACACAAAATTGTTCTTCATCTCCAGAATCGATATAAGAGGAACAGTGAAAAGGCAATATTGATGCTAGATGCTGAAAACAACATTCAGGCAATATTGGTACCTATATCGATATTGTTGAAAAGTATTGTACCAATTTTGACACAATATTGTGTGAAACAATATGTAGTAGTAGTAATCATGGGGAGGCCGCTGCCGCAGCCAGGCAAGTAGGCCCCAATGGGCCCTTTTTGCCATCCCCTGCTCTCCACATAACTACACCGCCTCTTCTAGTCTCCCTTTCCGAACCTTTGTGACCTTCTAGTGAAGGTCAGTATGTCCGTCCACTCTAGTTCGATGAGTTCCTCTTGTTGGAGTTTTTCGGCTCCGAAGATTTCGAATCTTAGCCTTCCGTACGCCTCACACTCGCCAAGGAAGTGAGACGAAGTTTCTTCGTCTTCTTCGCACATATGGCAAGTGGGATTGTCTTTTATACCCATTAGTGACAGGTGTCTACCTAGTTTGTTGTGGCCTGTTAGTATTCCTACAAGGAGGCGTAGTGTTTGGCGATCTCTGCCTAAAAGCCACGTCATCCTTGACTTGCTAGAGCCGGCCACAAAGTCTTTTGACTGCCTGCAGCTGGCGGTATTCCTCCAAGATTCGTTCAGTTCTCTTTCCACCCATTCATCTAGGGCAGAAGAGATTTGACCTCTTGCAATGCCTAGTACTGGCTCCGGTCCACAGAACGGCGCAGCGGAACCGGTTCTGGCAAGCTCATCTGCCACCTCGTTTCCCGGCACCCCCCTGTGACCAGGGACCCATAGCAACTCGACTTCCTTTGTTTCCGCTAATTTCTCAAGAGCAACTCCGCATTCCTGTACCAAAACAGGAATGCGGATGTATATTGTGAAACAATATACATTTGTTATTGATGTTTTTTCAGTATTCACCGATATTGGATCAATATCATTTGTACATTCACAATATATCCATATTGGCCCAATATGAAATCAAGATACATGCAATATGAGATGCTACCTGGCTTCTGTGTTTGTTATCTTATTTACTTCCACATCAACAACCTGTAGCCCTTTCCTCCCTAATACACCCATTCCGAACCGCGACAATCAGAGCAAAGAACGCGAATGTTTTACAAGATTTACTTTCGGCCATTTATGTACGCCAACACGCACATAAATAACACACGCGTAACATATTCCTGGCCGCATATGCGTCCCAGTCAGAGACTATGAAACAAGTTGGGAATGGATAGTTTAGAGGCTGCAGGGGTGAAAAGTGCCTTCAGAGCACGTCGCTGTCAACTTTGACAAATGTAGAGTTCGCCGGCTCGGATGACTGCTGTATAGCGAGTTTATTGGAAGACACGATTTTTTTTGAGGCACGTTTCTTCTTAATTGTAGCGGAGTTCGAAATGCGGGGAATTTTTTCGGGAATTCTGGATTGCATACTTTTGCTCACTTGGAGGTGTTGCTGTTGTTGTTGAAAAAGATGTTTTGGAATTGTTTTTCTTGTTACTTGTCTTGACTTGACATATTGAGCATCCAATTATAGTGAAAAATAGGAATGGATAATTAATTGCGCTATTGAAGGGAATCTGTTGCTGATTTCAATACCCAGCATTGAAATTGATGTTTTTTTACAGTTGACGTAGTTACACACTAAGTTTTTCAAAAACGCTAGTGAAACGACATATATTTTCATGAATTTTAGATTCAAGTGATACCTACGGATATGATAAAATGAATATAACAATATTATTGGTGGATAATGCGAAATCATCCTTCTCACATACTTAGTATTTGTTACTGATATTCATTTTTGATATATTGTGGTCAATCATTGCTGAAATGTTCTTAGCTATAATTACCGATTAAAAATATAGAAAGCACGGTTTGATCCATAACTTCAAAAGCACAATTCAATAATCCCCCCCTTTTCCCTTCATTTTCCCCCTTGGATTTTGATCAAATAATCCGCTGGTGAAAAATAGTCACTTTCCATCCTTGTCTCAGAATCTCTGTATCAGAGCCTCTGTATCTCAGAAAAGTAGCAACTCCGAACATATGTTCATAAAAACTTTTTTTCTCAAAACGACTTAACGAATCACCCTCTGTAGTTTCGTACCGTAAATAGAAACACGAGGGAAACAAATAAGCACTGTTCTGAAAAATCGAATTCTCGGTATGTTATCCCCAGGAGCCACTCGTAAAAATATCTTCATTTTACTCCAAATCGATATACTTTTCAACCCTATTCGAGGCTTGTATGCGAAAATGGGGCACCTAAATCTGTCACTAGCTGACGGTCTATACAGCCCGTGGTATTTTCAAGTCTGTGTTTCGCTTTTTCCTTGTGTATATATTTCCAAAGATACGATAATCGCGGTAAATATAGAAACGTCAGTTTGACGGTTCATCTCTTCACTCTTCAACTGACATTATTGAAACAAGTTGAACCTTTCCTGCATTCAGTCCACAATTATATAATATAATCGTGACATTTTCTGATCGAATATCTCTCCAAACTGCAGGATTTTCAAAATACTTACACCTTCCAGGCACTCGAATTGTGTTGCTGAACAAAACAACACGAGCAAGCTCTCGTGGTTTTTCTGAGCAACACAGTTTTCGTCCCAGCAAGGTCAAAGGATTTTCTGAAAACTCTGCATTTTGTTGAGATATCATTACTAAAAATACCCCTATAAGTAATGTGAAGAAAACTATATGATCAACTCAGAAAAAAACTTATATCCCCCCTAAAATATCATCGAAGATTACTTCGGCATAAAACAAATGAACATACTGACACAAGCTTTGAAAAATTACCCTCACCTACCTTTAAAAAAATTAGTTTTACGTCGCTCTTTGAGAAGGCAACATCCAAGCTGAAGATGCTCACCGCAGTTGCGAGCGAAACGTCCAAAGGAACCGCCTCCAAGGAGGTGAATCGACCACGGCCTCCAAGCCCGGAAACCACACTTCTTCATTTTAAACGAATCAGTCTGTGGTAAAATAATATACGATATTATTTCATCACCTTTGGTGTGAATTTCATGAAAAGAATTACGAAAATCTCGCCTTCATTTATTTGGCGTACACATTCAATCCATATTGATAGAGTGGTTTTAATGAAAGGGATGGTGGCATCCTTTCTAGAAAGGGATAATCCAACTTGTCGGATATTTTCGCTTTGATTTTTTTAATTTGATATTCAAGTTTCAAAGGGCTCAATATAAATATTTTTTTTTGATGGCCCAAATGTGTTACTTCAAATATTAGGTCGTATATTCGAAAAGGGTAGAGGGTGAATCTGATGATTTGAAAGGGATTAATTTGTTTGAACAAGATTAAATTTATTTTCTATCAATTTTATTATCATTGAAAGGAAAATCAAACGTTTCGACTGTCATTGTATGATATTTTTTGAATTTATCAGGGTGCCTGCTATAACGCATAGGTAGGCAGGTTGTGTAAAATTCATTTTGACGGTGGTGTACATTGAACTCATAAACCCACTTTCTTTTACGCGAGTTCAATAATGAATTTCTGTCCAATAACATGAAATCAACTAGTTTCTTCTAGTTTTCACCAGCAATAGACAGCTTTCCTCGTCGAAAGTTGACACAGTATTGATTCTTCCGCACCTGGCTGAAAACGAGCTGTCTGGACTAGTTCGGTCTGGCCGGGTCGGGTCTGGCGGCCAGATCGACTCCGCTTCCAATGTAGGACCGGCCTAATTGGAAACAAAACAAACAAACCTGTTTGATTGTTGTCTGACCAGTTTAGACCCGACTCCTCTCCCCGGAATGTCTACTGGCTCCAGTGTAGGAGGGGAGACGGTGCGTAATGTATTTGTTTTCTTCAGACCCGCTCAGAGCGCCTGGTCGGGAGAAATTCCGCTTCCAGTGTAGGACCGGCCTAATGCAACGACTGCATCTTATATGAAATTATATTTTGTGATTGTGGGAGATGAGTAGGAGATGAGGATAGGGTATTAAAGAAAAATACATGAATATTTATGTAAATATATTGCAGAAACAACAGATAACAATTATACCCATTATACCATTTTCAGTAATGAATTTATATATAATATCTTATCTAAATACAAAATTCCACTAAATACAAATACTAAATACTTGATTCAGTGATCATTTGCAAATAGTCTCACTTAGCATTGACAAAGTTGAGATGAAAAATAATATCTGGAGCAATGTTCGCGAGAAAACACATTTGTAGGCAGCATTATAAGCGCTAACTGAAAAAAAAAGCAAAAATTAGATGAGAGTAGGAATCATATATCTGAGCATCACTCATGCACCAATATTTACTAACTTGACCATCCTGAATCGATTGGAGTTCATAGAATTTGTCTATCTCCAACCGTTCTTGAGTTGGTCAGTTCTAAATCAGTTTTTAGATGGTTTTTGTGTTGCCAAAAATATTTCTGATGAGTTTTCGACAATTTCGTTCAAAGATTCGGAATCGGCACATCAAAATACGTTTGAGGACAAAAATTTGGAATTCGAGAAATGAAAAATAAAAAATCTCAGGAAATTGGATTTTCTACCTCAAACACCTTTTTTCGGCTAAATCTTTATCTGAGCACATAAAAATCATACATTTTTGAAAAGAGCATGAAATTTTACGTATACAGTGCAAATTTCAAGTCGACGTGACGACTTAGTATTTCTCATGATATTTAGGGGTGAACCCCTTGCAACTTTTTTCGAGTTATTTTCAAATTTATTTGATTGACTCAAAATTCACAATATATACTAATTTGGCCATTCTGAATCGATTGGCGTTCGCAGAGTTTGTCTATCTCTAACCGTTCTCGAGTTGGTCAGTTCTAAATCAGTTTTTAGGTGGTTTTTTTGGCGCCAAAAATATTTCTGATGAGTTTTCGACATTTTCGTTCAAAGATTCGGAATCTGCACGTCAAAATACGTTCGAGGACAAAAATTTAAAATTCGAAAAATGAAAAATAAAAAATCTCAGGAAATTGGATTTTCTACCTCAAACACCCTTTTTCGGCTAAATCGTTTATCTGAGCACATAAAAATCATACATTTTTGAAATGAGCATGGAATTTTACGTAAATAGTGCAAATTTCAAGTGGATGTGACGACTTTTCATTTTTCATGATGTTTAGGGGGAACCCCTTGCGACTTTTTTCAAGTTATTTTCAAATTTTTTCGATTGACTCGAAATTCATGATATAAACTAATTTGACCATTTTGAATCGATTGGCGTTCGCAGAATTTGTCTATCTTTAACCGTTCTCGATTTGGTCAGTTCTAAATCAGTTTTTAGATAGTTTTTGGGCCGCCAAAAATATTTCAGATGCGTTTTCGACATTATCGTTCAAAGATTCGAAATCGGCACGTCAAAATACGTTCGAGGACAAAAATTGAAATTCGAAAAATGAAAAATAAAAAATCTCAGAAAATTGGATTTTCTACCTCAAACACCCTTTTCCGGCTAACTCATTTATTTGAGCACAAATTTCAAATCGATGTGTGTATTTTTCATGATTTTTAGGGGTTGGAGCTAACCCCTCCGAGGGGCTTGAAATATCGGTCACGTTTCGTTTTCGCTGGGCCACCCTGTATTTATATTTGATTCACAACCTTGCATCTATCTTTTCTCTATCTTTCTTCCTTGTCGATTGAATTTCTATGTATGTTTTCATGACGAATAATTTAATTAATGGCTGGTAATTTATATCTAACCTCTCTCTGGGACGGGATCACGAACACTACCTAATTTGAGCACAGCCTCTTCTCGGTAGATGTCGCCAATTTCGGCAACGCACCGTAGTATCAGACGCCCTCCGCTGAAGTGGTATTCGGACAGTACCATTTGCAAACCGAGATCGCTCCACGTTGGATGTTCGCTGAAGCTCCTGGTTGAATGAGACTCGCTTTTGGCCACCTGAAATCAACAGATAATATTTTTTTCGTACAACTGTCATTGAAAATCTCGTTTTTTATTCATTGATATATGAACTAAAAACTGACGATTTCACAAAATCACTTTCAACACTAGTGTTAAAAATACTTTCAACACCATTTAATCCCCGAAACTTTTTTGTCTACGAAAATCTATTTCGCTTTGCCAAGCTCATCAGGAAGATTGAAAGTATTGGAAAGCAGGCTCTTCAGAAGCAATTATACACTTCAAGGATGGAAATGATGGAAATATTTCTTCTGCGGTAATACTTTGAAAGGTATTTTTTGACATAAACCTGTCATGGGCATTGCATTTTGATTCTTGTTCGAAAATATGATTCCACAACATATATGAATATTCTATCAACAAAAATCAAAATTCAATGCCCATGACAGGTTTATGTCAAAAAATAACTCTCAAAGTACCTATTACCGCAGAAGAAATATTTCCACCAATCCTTGATGCATATAATGCCTTTTTTTTTCGTCGACAAAAACGTATTGGGGATTAAATGTCTTATAGAATATTCCCCATTCACAAAATAAAATGCCATTTTTATCACTTGTGTCATAAATATATTTATGAAGTAAGACAAAACAAAAGTTTCAAGTTCATTATGTTTTCACCTGGAGAGAAGTAATAACCAAACTCACCGTCAAATTATTGAGCAGCAAAGTCAAAAAGGCCTTGGGTCTCGAGGGCGAACTTGAACAGTTGGCCCGTAAAGTATCTCCGTAGTCTAGAGGCTCCCTTCCGACGCTGATTGTGGGAGGATATTCGGGCAACTCTGTAATTAAAATGATTAATTGAGAGCTTACAAAAGAAGCTTGTTAACTTAATCATGCTAATGATCTCACATTTAAATTATTTACTTTTCTCATTCGTTCTCCAATTCAATCAAAAAAATCACCGAAAGACGAAAATCTGCCACGGACTATATTTTAATATTCTGAGTGAAGCCTCGGGGCAGTTTGCGAGTTTTTTCACTGAAAAATTGAAGCAGATTTTGTTCTCCAGAATGGAAATAGTATTGTATATTCGGATTTAAATTCTGCCGTTTGATTTGTAGAATAAATGGCGTATTGGCGTGGTGGATATAAATGTGGAAAGGAAAATATTTCGGATTCTCACAAAATAGGGGCTAGAAGCTCCCTTCTTCTGCTGATTCTCGGAGGATATTCTGCAATTAAAATGAATGATTGAGAGATTACTGGCGAAGCTTGTCAACATAAACATGGTAATGATCTCATATTTAAGTTATTTACTATTCTCATTCGTTTTTTCTCAAAATGGAAATTGTATAATTTGCGGTTCTAATTAATAGTTACTTATGGTACTAGTGTGTTATGTTGAAAATAAGTCACGCGAGAAAGATTTCTACCACGAGGCCGTCAGGCCGAGTAGTATAAATTCTGAAGTGACTTAGGAAACATAACACATGAGTGGCATACAACGTTTTATCCAACACATGACAGTTATGACCCATTATTAATGTCATTTTAGACAAGTAAACTATCAAATAACACACTAGTGAGTTATAATCCATAAGTCACTAGTGAGTTATGTTAGTGTGTTATTTGATAGTTTACTTCTCTAAAAATGACATTAATAATGACAGTCATAACTGTCATGTGTTGAATAAAATGATTAATTAAGAGATTATAAAAAAGCTTGTTAACTCAATCATGGTTATGAATTATTTACTCTTCTCAAATTCAATCGAAAAAATCACCGAAAATCGGAAATCTGGGACGGATTTTTTTTTACCTACTAATTGAAAAACACATGATCTCAATAACTGTGATATGTATTGGTAGTTGATTTGGAACTGACATAACCTTGACCTCTCTGTACAAATGGCAAATTGATTATATACCCTTGATTGTTATTTCGAAATAAATTAAAATGTTTTTTCACCTAACGGATAACGAAAATAATAATCTGTATAGATATATGTTTAATGTTTTCACCGAGATTATAGGTATTTATTGAATTAAATACTTTAATGGAGATAACCCTTCTACCAGTCAACAAATTGAATGAATTAATATCATCCCATATTTTATTTTTCGAACGATTGAAACTCGAACACAAAGGGTACATGAAAATGGTCCCAATGAAAAAATATCGACAGAGTTTACTGGAAAACTGTAATTTTTGTGCAAAATAACAAAACAGTACTATTTTTAAGGTTTGTTTGAAAGTAAAAAACAATTTTCCGAATTGATAACTTACACAGTTCAAAACTTGATGACGATCGATGATACAGAACCGATTGAAACGTCGTGCTCATAGGAACACTCCGAACGATGGAAGCCCGCAATTAAAGTAATCAATACAATTTTTGTTTCGAAATCCAATTATACAACTCCGTAATCCTGATAGAGGTAGTTACAATGGACGTATAATATCGTATAAATACAGCTACAATATTATCTTAATATACGGATTTATACTAGTTTCTAGATGTGCGGGAAAGAGAGAAGGTGGTGACGAAATGAGATTTGTCCTCAACCTTCAGCAGCGTACGCACTTCATAAAAATAGGGTTCATTCATGAGAAAAATGTACTGAATTTCAAATAGTGATGAAAATATCAACGAAAGTGATGGGTATATTTGTTTGAAGACTGTAGAATATTAACTTGATTACTTATATTCCGGATGTCTCTCGTCCTAATGATTGAACATTTTTTACTTCTTTCAATTTTTCAAAACGTTTCAATTGTTTGAGTCTGAAATCATCTTCAGGTGAATACTACTCTGAGTTGTACTCGGAATTTTGAGGAAAAGATAATTTCTTGATTTCAGGTATCCCTTCCAGAACTTTGAAACCATAAAAAAATCAGCATTTGGAAAGTGACTGGCTATAAACAGTCGCTAGCTCGTGGACTATAACTGCTGAAATTTAAAGTCCACAGTTTGCCCAGCTTACCTTCAAAAATTTTTACCTAGTTTGATGAAAGAGAGAATATCAAAATATTTTTCTAACGTTATGACGCTATGGGAAATTGATATATACCCTATAATAGAGATCTGATGATTGGAAAATTCATAGAACTAATTACTTTAATTATCCTATGAATATGATGCCACAACCAATCATCAGTAATTTTAAACAAACCAATTTTGATGAATTGATTTCTGTTATTGAACCTTTCATTAGAGAATAATTCAGCTACATTGTACAAAAACAAATTAGCGTACTCAACTGACCAGTCCCCTTTCAAAGAGAAACTCACATTTTGCATGTGACATGATGAAATATTATATTCCTGACTCAATGTATAAATTGTGATATTTAAAAATACAAATCATAACCGACTCTGTTTGAGGTTATAATTACCTACTATAAATATAAACATTGATTAACATTTTCAATTCATCGTCAAAAAGATTAACCTTCATACAAATTTTCTGATTGAAGTTTGCAGTCATAACGCTTGTGCATGAATTATCCAAATTGTGAAAATTCATGAGCCAATACTGATGAAAGCACTTTTCTAACCTCATATAACAAAAACGTGAAACGGCCGTACGATATATTTTTTCATTCCTGAGTGAAAATTTTAATTTGGTGCTATTTTTGTGTTACAACTCGAAATTGCCTGAATTTTGAAATGAACACCTTCACTGCTCATGACTGTTTTTCCCGTCATGTCCTCACTTTCAGTATTGCGCTCGACGGTTATTACCGTCATCAGTAGTCAAGTGTGCCAAACGTCAGTATTCGTTGAGGTATTCTTCCAGGATATTTGTTATTTTGTGGAGATAACCTTTTGGGAGGTATTCATGTTGAAAGGGAGAACATTCTCCATGAAAATTGAAATATGTTTTTTTTTAATATCTGACAGAGAACAACCACTTCCCCGGCTAAAGCCACACTGGACATTAAACTACATCTGATAGATATTGTGAAAAACCAAAAAGAAAAAATCTTAAAGTGAAAATTTTCATTTTCGCTCAGATAGTTGATTTTTCAATTATCTCTAGTTTTCATTGAAAATTCATTAAATAAATTAGATACGGAGAATGTTATTCAAAAATATGAGACACATACAAAGTCATGATTCATGATGGTGGAAAACATCCACTTCCATTAAAAAAAAAAAATATTATAACAATTCTTTCCGTTGAAAATGACGCGGAAGACATGTTCCTCTTCTAGCTGTTTGAATCGACAAAGCCTTTTTAATTTAGATGTGTAATTTGACTCCACATGAAATTTTTAATTTTCAAATTGCCCCTTTCCTAACAATTTTTTGCAATCACCCTAATTTTGGTTTTCTTCCTATAGATCGCTTCAACTCGTCAAGATATACCTGTATACTGTTGCATATAGAAATATATTGGTCGTATAAGTTTGTGAAAGCTTGTTTCATTTCATCATTAAACATAAAATAACCAAGCAAAAGAAAAGTGATTTTATTACATATTTTTTTCTTCCTGTTATCCAATTATACAGAAGTGATCATCCGTTTTTCACACCTCAGTCCGGGCCAGTTCACAGGATAAATCACCGTTCAGAGGACGCAGTGTGGTATGAAGCCGAATTAAATTGATTAGTTGTCCTGAGTTCGACTAGCCTGCCTGGAATATTAGTCATGTATGGATAGCTCATGAATATTCCATATTCATACGTCGATTCCACCAGATGCATCATGAATCTGCAGCTATGTAGGTCATAAGTCAGGCAAAAATGAAAAGTTACTGGGACAGGTTGTAGACGGGATCGTCCGAGAGAATAAATTGGTTATGAAATTTAAAAAGATGTATTTCAGAAGTTTTAATTGAAGTCAGGAAAGTATTCTTCAGTTCAGTGAAATGTTTCGGCTTTGACTTATGTTAATCATCGACGAAATGTTGAAATGCTGAAGCCAAAACAGTTTGACCAGCTGAATTGAATCATATTCCATCCAAAAATTATTTCTCTTATCTTTCACTTACATTACCTAAAGAGGTGTACTTTTTTTATTTTGATCACATGAGAATGTAAAAGAGTGTAACAAGTCAGATAATATTTGAAGTTGCCAATTTCCAATGTGATTTCAATTCAAATTCTAGAAAAAAACATAAAATAACTGATGATACCAGAATTACAGATCCCTTCTCACTTTACATGAAGATGATTATAATATTTTGAATTTTAAAATATTCAATTAGGTGGCATGGGACGGATACCATGATTGCATCCGAAGCAAAATACCATTCCATAACGTTTAAAGTCTTATACAACGATTTTTTTCAACGGATAACTATAGATTAGCTATAGTGGAATTGTCGAATATATATGATGAAAAAATTCAAAACAAAGGTAAGGGAAGGAAAGCGGGTTACTTGATGGAAACATTGAATTTATTTTAGTTCATCATCATATCATTATATTGTTCAACTGACAAAGTTTACATTGTGATTCCCCACGTAAATGTAAACAAAATTTGAATATTAAAGATATCAGTCGATCTGACTAACGCTAACAGCTCTTCCTTTAAAATAGTTTTTCCTTATTCGGCAATAATTATCGTGATAACACATTTGTCACCATCTTGAACTCGCGATAGAACAGCTCCAATCAAAAAATCACTTGCGTCAGTGTCAATAATGCAGTAATCTCTGGTGTTTAGGTTGAATCATCACAAAGAGTTGTTCAATGATGGACTTGGTAATCTTGTGCGGCGTTTGAGCAGTTTTGCATATTCTCCTAAAATGTGCGAGGACCGGGAAAAATTTTTGATTTGAGAATGTTTTTCAAGAGTAAACAAAGATCAAAGGATCATACAGATAGACAAAACAAATCTCCAATGTAAAGCCTCATTCTCTGATTTCCATAAGTCCCTGAAAGGAATCTGGAGCATTGCCCTTTCCAAAGAGAATACCTCTGAACTGCTAATGTCCAGTTCCACTGCAAAATACAATTCTTTCTCATGTCATTTCTGGAAATGCTTGAAAATTATCGAGGTCCAAATAAATCAACTGGAAGGAATAACCATGTTTTTTCCTGACATCTTGTTTTATATACTGGACGTGAGTAGTACTATCAGTACGTTAGACGATGACCACACTCATTCCCCCAAGATATGTTTCTGTTCATGTTCATGGTATCCGAATTGGGTTTATGGGAGACTGCTGTGTTTCTTCGTTTCTTTGTTTTCTTCGTCAGTATTATTCATTATAAAGAAGCGTAGGATGTGGAACTGAATTATTTAAGAGGTGGAAGTTGTATCTTTCAATTGTAAGTTTTTACGATATTTTTCTACGACTTATCTTTATTTATTTTGGGTGTTAATTCAAGACCTTTCTATTCCTTCGAATATCACAGTCTTCCTATAATTTCCGTGACATGCTCCTTCGCCATAATGAACTTCGAGAAGGTTCGGCTACAAACTCGGATGTTAGTCCCCAGCCTCCTTAGTTTGGAGGCCTCTTGGGAGATTTACTTCTATTTGTTGTACGCTCGCCACTTCAGTAGACGTACGAAAAATGGTTCTCGAACATTTTTACGGCTTTGAAGTCTCTAACTTCCACTGGTCTTGTCTATCCTTGAATATCCTTTTGACTGAATGCTGACGTTCGCTTGACAGAGTTGTGTAGGAGGATGAAATAGAAATAAAAACTATGTTCATAATAAACGATACAATTCGAATTACTGAATGGTAGAGTGATTCAGGGATAAGTGCAAAGCACTTGTTGCCCAAAAATATAGATACAATTATTAATACATGCGATTAAATTATTGGGAACTGCTTGGAAATGTAAAATGTCAAAACGAGGCAAGATGCATATGTGGAAATGAAAAATTTGAATGTGTAAAAGTGTAGAATAATGGTTTGCATTTCAGTCAAGAAGACCATTACACTCGGTGACCAAACCTGACGATCGAAAGAAACTTTCAGCCGATGAAAAAAAGAGCACAGTCATCAAGAATTCTGCCTTCATTGCTGGTCCGGATATTCGCAGATGTTTTTTTTCTGTCATATAATTCGCGAACGAGTCTCGAAGGAAACAAAAGGGAACGACTAAGCGTCACAAAATTATTGATTAATGGATCTTCGTTGACAAGTTAGATCATTTAATTATAGTAATATAAACTCCCCAAGACCAGCTAAAGTGTGATGGATGATAGAAATACGTGTACCTAAGTACGCTGTCACGACTCAAGATTGATTAATCGTTTGGAACCCACTCGACTCATCCATTTTTATTTCTTTTCGCCCAGTGAATGGGAATCCGCTGAGATGAAAAACTGACCGAGCTCTCGGACAATACCAGAAGAAAAAATGAGAGTGAGAGTTTTTCTGATATGGATATGTGAAAGTTAAAAACACTTCTAGCGTGACTTCAACAAGAACAAAACAATATCCAGAAATTGAGAGTGAAATATCCCGAAACTTCTAGTGATTTTCATCGATACAGCTGATCGAGTGGCTCTATTTGGAAAGCTCGCAAGTAGATTGAGATTTTAATGAGCTTTCGAGCGATAGCATTCCAGCAAAGCGTTATAATTGTAATGAGAGCTAATATTAAACGTTCGTGGAAATAATGAAGGCTGTTAATTTGCTTTATAGGGGTTCTGTGATAACAATAGTGGAACTATTCACCCAGATTTGGTCGCTTCTTGCCAGCAGCACGAATTGCTGAATTAGTCGGATTGCATATCTACGATGAGAGCACTCAATGAGCGTTTGTGTTTGATGAATAGAGATGAGAGTGATTCGAGGTGGATATGGATTATAGAACTAGACGTTTCATTATGTTTACTAGACGTAGTTCTTAAATCAACTCTTTTTATAAAAATAATAATAGCATAAGAAAGTATCCCCACATTTTCTATGTTGAATAGCTTTCGGCTCATTTTCTTCAAATTTCAAAAATTTGTAGATCCTGGCCTTCTCCATCCAAGTCCAATGTACGGTTCGGTCTTATGGCTTTATTCCAAATTTAGCTTTCTTAGAAATGAACTTATCAATTTTTTTTTTCAGATGCTGGGCCTTTTGAGATGTTATTTAACAGTCGTAGGGGACAGCAGTAGTTTTCTGTTAGAGACACAACTAATGTATTAGATATTACTGAGTTATTCAAAAGCGAGGGGGAAACCTGAAGAAATTGTGTTCAGTAATTCGCAAAAATCCTAAGTAATTCCTCTATTACCCAAGTAATTCCCGAGTAATACCCCGAAGTAACGCACAAGTCAGAAAAGTAATACGAATATTGAATCGCGTCTTGATGTTAGGTTTCTGTCAAGTACAATTTTGAAGACCTTTTTTTTCGTTCAATAATTCTGATTTCCGCCAGTGGTCTCTACTGTGCAGATAATTCCTGTAATTCTCAATTCCCAAGTTCTGGAGACCTTTTTTTGGCGTTTCAACAGTAATGTTCTCTAACATCCGAGTAATTCCTGTAATACCCAGGTAATACCCGACTAGTACCCAATAACTCCCAAAACTAATTCCTGTAATACCCGTGTAATGCACCAGTAATGCCTGTAATACCCAAAAATTTTCAAGTAATGCCTCTAATTCCCGACTCATACCCACTGATACCCTAGGCATCCACACCAAAATTCTCCAGCGGTTTCCCCCTCGCTTATTGTGATTTATTCCTGAAAAACCCTGACAGTACAATAGATATTTCCAACTATACCTTTTTATGTACATTGGTATTTGTAGGTATGAATGGTGACCGATGCGCTGCGACCTGATTAGATCTATTGTGCCCCATCTTCTTCTGCTATCACATGGTGTTCTTGTTTACAGCAGTCCTTCAAGCCTCAATTTCTTCAAGTCAGTTGGTATGATCCCAGCATATTCAATCTTTTATGATGTACAGCGTAACACTCCATCAATATATGGTGGGGTGTTTTTTGGTGGTTCCCCACAGAATCTGCAGGTGTTGTCCTCCTCTAAGCCTAGCTTCCTTAGGTGTTCTTTGAGTCTGCAATGCCCCGTTAGAGATCCAGTGATTGTCTTCAGACTGGTTTTGCTGAGGTTTGTCAGTGTCTTCGATCTTGCTCGGTTGCAATTGCCGAGGAGATCTTTGGCCTGCCTCAGCCCTGGAAGCTTAGCCAGTATGTTGCTCTCAGCGCTTCTTCAGCTTTATTGAGTTCTTCTCGGAAGTAAGATTTTCCAAGTCCCAGGGTGTCTGCTTGT
Source organism: Chrysolina haemoptera (assembly GCA_958298965.1). Lineage (NCBI taxonomy): Eukaryota > Metazoa > Arthropoda > Insecta > Coleoptera > Chrysomelidae > Chrysolina > Chrysolina haemoptera. Next base: position 33,363,977 of record OY282591.1, read on the forward strand.
TTATTGCCCTCCACTCCGAAGTGCCCCGGCACCCAGAGGAGGGTTTCATGTACATCTAACCAAAACTGTTACGGAAGGAGAGGCTGGACTAAAAGGAGATAGAGAACAAAAGATAAAAAAATATTGCGATATAGTTTGTGAAAATAACCACAGTGTTACCTCGTCTGCTTTCAACTGATACCAAATTTGTTACTCCATGTTATAAATGTGGGTTGCATTATGCGAATTTAAAACAAATCTTCTAAGTGGCAACTGAAGTTGCAACTCTGGAACACCTCTTCAGTCTTAAGGTTTCATGACCATATACAATACCTGAAAACCTCAACTAGGAAACTCTGGACGTAAATAGATCGAAACTGAGAATTTGTTGAATATATGTTGGTTTTCAAAACAAATAAACATTTTTTTCAATTTCGATAATAGTAAGGAACAAATGCCATAATTGAAATTTTTTCCAATAGTTTCCATAATTTATAATTTTGATTTCCAGACACCAATATTGAGCATACTGCCTGTATAGCTTCCAAGCCTCCTTTCTCTATGCATTCACATATCGCCTAGCAACCACTAATGTATGTAAGCAGGCTGGCTCTAGAAATTTCCTTTGATGTTTTCGAGCACCGAGAGATGTCGCATTTCCCACTCAAACGCTCCACGCTTCTGGCAATTTGCTGATGTTGTGTGTTTATTCGGTTACCACTTATTTATGTTTAGCGTTGTAATTATACCAAAGCGTTTCCCACATTTATACTCTAATTGAATATAAACGTAAACGTCAGTCGTTGACGCGGAATTTGGTAGCGACACCGAACTTTAGTTGTGAAGGGAATTAACACGGGGTTTTTGTGTTTAATTGTTTGGAAAAAAATTCCTGACACCACTTTAATGAAGCTAGGTATATTAGTTCAACGTGAAAATATCAAAACGTTTGGTTACTGGGATGGAAACTGCTTGTGTTGGTATTGTTAGATCTTGCAGAAGCTATCGACCAACTACCGAAGAAGTACGTCAGGGGAAGGGATCTGTGGACTGGTTTGTAGTTTCAGTTTAATGTCAAAATTTTTATACCATTTTAGCTAAACTTTTAGGTATTAAAAAGTCACCCTCATCAAAAATCATCAACATATTAGAGTGAGGGAACTTCCAGGTTTCGGATAGTGGGGTGAGGGTTCAAATCCTACAAAACCCACATATATATATTTTTTCAATCGATTAGTGTTCGATTTTTATCATAATTTTCAATTTGTATCTTCAACTACTTTTTTAGGTTGTATATACATACCATGGAAATCATGACGACAGGAAAGTGTTATTAAGAATATTACAGATTTGTTTATGATTCAGATGATCATAGAAAAAGTATAGTATGAAATTCGAATAAAATGGCCCATTTCCCACTCGTAGGTATATGAACTATTGTAGTATATACCCACCTATTTTCACTCTTCGACAAAAATAATGCCGAATAGTTAAAATTCCGTAATACATAATTACAAAACTTACTGTAAAGTCATCTTGACAGTGATTAACTATTCAACTTTGCGTTCTTAGTCCAACTCAATTAGTGGAAGAGTTATTTGCAGCCGGTTCTGAGAAACTTCGCGAAGAATTTTGCAAAAACTGAAGCGACTTCATGAAAACATCCACTGCTCGTTCTGTGCACTCCTGCTCATTATTCAAATCGTTCATTATCTTACATTCTTACATCATCACTTTTTTGGTTTTATTGGATGAGCTTTTCCAGACTTTATTTCTGGAAGTTATGTTACATTTAAGACCCTTTTATTGTCGAATATCACTTTCGAAGTGATCTATAAACCAGGCAATATTCTTCCTAACAGTGAATACAGAAATTCCTCAATAATCAATTAATTTCAACAATAAGACACATTGTAAAAATATAACTTGAATTTGCTGAAGTAGTTTTTTCACAAAAAGTAAAGTCTTCTTTTTCAGCTACTTCATATAAAAATACATATAAAATTCACTACTTGGTAATTTCATTAAGAATTTTTTTTTATATACAGGGTTTTTCCGAAACTGGAGCAATTAAGAAAATGGGTTTTATTTGGAACATAATGTAACGATAAATCTTCGTTTTTGAAGCGATCAAAAATTTTCGAAATTTTATGAACTCGCTTTCAGTTACCTTTGTTTGAGGGCCACTGGTTTGATTCTCCAGGCCACCGCATGTCTCTCCGCTGGCACACTTTCAGCGCGGTTTGCGCAGGCTGTAGGCCTCTTATCAGTAATTACCAAAAAAAATTTTGAAAATTTCAAAATTCATTATCTCCCAAAATAATTAATTTTCGGCAAAAATGTATTGTGTCATTTCATTTTGTTTTCTCATTTTCTACTCCTCGTTTCAGGTAGGGAAACTGGGGTGTACTGGGGGTAATTACTCCCTCCAAGAATAGTTATATAAGTACTAGTATTTTTAGCATTTTTAAATTGAATTTAAGCCTTTACAACATCCCAGGAAAAAATAATTCAGTCCCATACCCCCCCTCCCCCAAGAAAGCCTTCACTCCCCTCGAGAAAAAAATTAGCGACGCCCATGCCTAGCAACTACAGAACTATCTCGATAGTCATGGAAAAAGGTTTCTTCATCGAACCCATGAAATAACTAGAGCACCTAGGAATTATAGATGATCGAAAATATGGATTAACAAGCGACCGCCTAGGGAAAACGAGAGCCTCACTTTTCAACGTGCGATCCCAAGCAGAGTAAAAACGGTTTTGTGGTATGTCAAAAGCTGTACCCAACTACAAATTAACACCAGAATGTTTTTTCAAGCACCAAATATCTCATTCATTTTTTTTTTTCATATTTTAGCAGAGGAAAAGTAGGTAAGAATTGATGTTCTTCTTGAATTTCTGCAGGCTATATGCCTCAGGAACACCACCTGAGGCAGCTAGTTAAAGAGCTCTGCAGTTCGTTGAAAGCACAAGCCTTAGGAAAAAAAAGTTCGACATATCATCAAAGTGACGGCATATGGATATGAGGACTGGGCTGGAAAGGTCAGTCTCGATAGGACCGCTAACGGTGGAACGACTGAAGATATTGCGGAATGAAAATATCCATGAAACAGAAACAGATCGCCAATCTTCATGCGGTGTCCCTGAGAAGTGTTCGGTCCATATACGAGAACGGTATTCATTTGACGAGTGGAAATTGTGCCCCATCAATCATAATCAGTTGACAAGAAGTGAAATAATTTCTGGCACGAAACAGAAAACCAATTTTCCATAGTCACGTTTGACAATGGACCTCACATGATTTTCTCATGAAAGGGTACTGCTGATGGTAATACCGAGCATTGAAATGGAAGATTTTATTGGTATGGATGCTCTTGACAACTTTGGAAGAAAAAAAGAAAAATCTATTTGAAGGTTACTGTCATCCACAAAGCTGTGCACTGGATATGAGGCAGCTTCCAACCAATTATTGATGTGAAGAAGACCCAGTGTTGGTGCTAGAATGGATCCCTGCGGAATACCAGCATTTAGTGGAACAGTACTGGATGATACTCTGACCACACTACAAATACTGGACTATTTGTTATTGTAAGTATTGTTGAATTGGATAAAGAAATCTGCTCGTAAAAGAACTGGAACCAAACATCTAGACATCTCCATTCAGTTGACCACCTAGAACAATTTATTTTCACCGGAATAATATATCAGCTGCACGAACTAAGAAGAAAACAGTCAGTCGTTCGCGAAATGGGAATTCATTAGAACAAAACGTTCACTTGTCTCAATTTGCTTCTACAATTACAAGCAATCAACAGAAAGGCATGTCCCTGTTACAGTACTTTTATAAATATTAATTTCTGCTCTCAATTACAGTGAGTTCACAAAATGTCATCATAAAACGTCAAGTTTGTTCCGGATGATCAATTTCATATTTGTTAAATTCGTGCTTTTCGCAGATTGTTTTTCAGTAGCTGCTCAAAAGCTGGAATTGTTGGAAATGCAGCTTTCCAGTTTGATGAATATCATTTCGTAGCCGAGAAAAGTTGACCTAATAATTTATCTGGACTTTTATTCGAGCGGAAACTGCAGCATGAGATGAGATGTAAGATGTCTTCGGTATAAACAATTGAGTTACAATATAGGAGTTTGCAGAAGTGAATTCGAAGAAGAAAAAAGTTTTTTCGCATATTGACTGATATTGTGCTATTTTACTGAATTCCAAATCGGTTGATAAAGTGGCATTTTACCACAAAGAAATGCCACATTTTTTAAATCAAATTATTTCTCTCTCTCTCTCTCTGTAATTTCTTGGATCAGCTTCCTCACGGCGCTATTCTCCAGCTCTCCCCTTATCACTTCCGTCATAAGGAATAAAATTATTCCCAGTCCCATGTTTCTTTCTACTTTTACGACTATTTCCGATTTTATATCCGATAGCCTTTGTAACATTTTTCGTGATAGGCAAGGGGCTTGAGTTTTTTTTCTTATAGGAATATATTATTGCATTGCCATCAAAAGTACAGTTGTGTGCATAAAAAAGTCGTACAAGGCATTGTACTAATTGCTTCGTATTCTACTAACTAATTGAAGTAAAGAAATTTTGAAAGCACGTTACTGACAAATTTAGTTTGAATTTTGACTCTACTTGTCAAAGTCGATAATTTAATAAGGATTGGCAAGTTTGGCTCACAATAGCCTTTGACTGATATACGACTTTCTAATGCACAATCCAAAATTCAGTTTAGTTTCAATTTAATTTCAACTTTGCAATTTAAAAAGAACTATATATTATTAATTGATAAAACTGATTGACTTTGAAGAATTTAAATAGAGATGAGTGCCCAAAATAAGTTCCCATTGAATTATTTTCATTTTCAGATTCTAGAATAACTTTAAAAGAGATTTCGCTTGCTTCAAGCAACTAAGTACGGTCTCATAAAAGAACTGATTCAATTAATTCACCCTCATATATTTGTTATTTTATAAAATTCTTCCAACCCCAGGGATATTCCTGTCCACCATAAAAAGTTTGAGAATATCAGACATACCTTGGAGGTAAATATGTTACATGGAATGCAATTAAATTTCATTTTCTTTCTTTTCGTCTTTCACATGAAAATAAAGGCTCGCTCCTAACTCAGCTCAATAACCTTCGAAATACTTAGGAAGTTTCATTTAATTTGTCTGGGGGATATTCTGAGAACTTCAGGAAAAAATAATAAAATTTACTGCGAGATATTCATTCTTCGCAGAAGCAGTGAAGCATTGAACACCTACTGAATTGATTGACAGTATCAAACGTCAATCGATTCAGAATGGTCGAATTGGTATGTATTGTAAATTTCGATTCAATCAAACAAAAACCCCCTAAGACCCCTAAAAATCAAGAAAAATACTAAGTCGTCACATCGACTTGAAATTTGCACCGTATACGTAAAATTTCATGCTCATTCCGAAAATGTATGATTTTTATATGCTCAGATATAAGATTCAGCCGGAAAAGGATGTTTGAGGTAGAAAATCCAATTTTCTGAAATTTTTTATTTTTCATTTTTCGAATTTTTTATTTTGGTCCTCTAACGTATTTTGACGTACTGATTCCAAATTTTCGGAAGAAAATGTCGAAAACTCATAAGAAATATTTTTGGCGGGGGAAAAAACATATAAAAACTGATTTAGAGATGACTAACTCAAGAACGGTTAAAGATAGACAAATTCTGCGAACGCCAATCGATTCAGAATGGTCGAATTAGTGAATTTTGTATATTTCGAGTCAACCGAAAAAATAAAAAATTACTCGAAAAAAGTTGCAAGGGGTGCACCCCTAAAAGTCATGGAAAATACTGAGACCTCTCATCGACTTGAAATTTGCACTGTATACGTAAAATTTCATGCTCATTCCGAAAATGTATGATTTTTATGTGCTCAGATATAAGATTTAGCCGGAAAAGGATGTTTGAGGTAGAAAATCCAATTTTCTGAGATTTTTTATTTTTCATTTTTCGAATTTTTTATTTTGGTCCTCTAACGTATTTTGACGTGCTGATTCCAAATTTTCGAACGAAAATGTCGAAAATTCGTAAGAAATATTTTTGGCGGGAGAAAATACATATAAAAACGGATTTAGAGCTGACTAACTCAAGAACGTTAGAGATAGACAAATTCTGCGAACGCCAATCGATTCAGAATGGTCGAATTAGTAAATTTTGCATATTTCGAGTCAACCAAAAAAATAAAAAATTACTCGAAAAAAGTTGCAAGGGGTGCACCCCTAAAAATCATGAAAAATACTGAGACGTCTCATCGACTTGGAATTTGCACTGTAAACGTGAAATTTTATGCTCATCCCGAAAATGAATGATTTTTATGTGCTCAGATATAAGATTTAGCCGGAAAAGGATGTTTGAGGTAGAAAATCCAATTTTCTGAGATTTTTTATTTTTCATTTTTCGATTTTTTTATTTTGGTCCTCTAACGTATTTTGACGTGCTGATTCCAAATTTTCGAACGAAAATGTCGAAAACTCATAAGAAATATTTTTGGCGGGAAAAAAACATATAAAAACTGAATTAGAGCTGACTAACTCAAGAACGGTTAGAGATAGACAAATTCTGCGAACGCCAATCGATTCAGAATGGTCGAATTAGTGAGTATTGTCAATTTCGAGTCAATGAAAAAATAAAAAAAAATCAAAAATCAACCAAAAAAATTTGACAGGGGTTCACCCCTAAAAATCATGAAAAATACTAAGACCTCTCATCGACTTGAAATTTGCACTGCAGACGTAAAATTTCATGCTCTTTCCGAAAATGTATGATTTTTATGTGCTCAGATATAAGATTTAGCCGGAAAAGGATGTTTGAGGTAGAAAATCCAATTTTCTGAGATTTTTTATTTTTCATTTTTCGAATTTTTTATTTTAGTTCTCTAACGTATTTTGACGTGCTGATTCCATATTTTCGAACGAAAATGTCGAAAACTCATAAGAAATATTTTTGGCGGGAGAAAAAACATATAAAAACTAATTTAGAGCTGACTAACTCAAGAACGGTTAGAGATAGACAAATTCTGCGAACGCCAATCGATTCAGAATGGTCGAATTAGTGAGTATTGTCAATTTCGAGTCAATTTAAAAATAAAAAAAAATCAAAAATCAACCAAAAAAATTTGACAGGGGTTCACCCCTAAAAATCATGAAAAATACTGAGACCTCTCATCGACTTGAAATTTGCACTGTATACGTAAAATTTAATGCTCATTACGAAAATGTATGATTTTTATGTGCTCAGATATAAGATTTTGCCGGAAAAGGATGTTTGAGGTAGAAAATCCAATTTTCTGAGATTTTTTATTTTTCATTTTTCGAATTTTTTATTTTGGTCCTCTAACGTATTTTGACGTGCTGATTCCGAATTTTCGCACGAAAATGTCGAAAACTCATAAGAAATATTTTTGGCGGGAGAAAAAACATATAAAAACGGATTAAGAGCTGACTAACTCAAGAACGGTTAGAGATAGACAAATTCTGCGAATGCCAATCGATTCAGAATGGTCGAATTAGTGGATTTTGCATATTTCGAGTCAACCAAAAAAATAAAAAATTACTCGAAAAAAGTTGCAAGGGGTGCACCCCTAAAAATCATGAAAAATACTAAGACCTCTCATCGACTTGAAATTTGCACTGTAGACGTAAAATTTCATGCTCATTCCGAAAATGTATGATTTTTATGTGCTCAGATATAAGATTTAGCCGGAAAAGGATGTTTGAGGTAGAAAATCCAATTTTCTGAGATTTTTTATTTTTCATTTTTCGAATTTTTTAGTTTCGTCCTCTAACGTATTTTGACGTGCTGATTTCGAATTTTCGGACGAAACTGTCGAAAACTCATAAGATATATTTTTGGCGGGAGAAAATACATATAAAAACGGATTAAGAGCTGACTAACTCAAGAACGGTTAGAGATAGACAAATTCTGCGAACGCCAATCGATTCAGAATGGTCGAATTAGTGAGTATTGTCAATTTCGAGTCAATGAAAAAATAAAAAAAAACAAAAATCAACCAAAAAAATTTGACAGGGGTTCACCCCTAAAAATCATGAAAAATACTGAGACCTCTCATCGACTTGAAATTTGCACTGTATACGTAAAATTTCATGCTTATTCCGAAAATGTATGATTTTTATGTGCTCAGATATAAGATTTAGCCGGAAAAGGATGTTTGAGGTAGAAAATCCAATTTTCTGAGATTTTTTATTTTTCATTTTTCGAATTTTTTATTTTGGTCCTCCAACGTATTTTGACGTGCTGATTCCAAATTTTCGAACGAAAATGTTGAAAACTCATAAGAAATATTTTTGGCGGGAGAAAATACATATAAAAACGGATTGAGAGCTGACTAACTCAAGAACTGTTAGAGATAGACAAATTCTGCGAACGCCAATCGATTCAGAATGGTCGAATTAGTGAGTATTGGCAATTTCGAGTCAAAGAAAGAATAAAAAAAAATCAAAAATCAACCAAAAAAATTTGACAGGGGTTCACCCCTAAAAATCATGCAAAATACTGAGACCTCTCATCGACTTGAAATTTGCACTGTATACGTAAAATTTCATGCTCATTCCGAAAATGTATGATTTATATGTGCTCAGATATAAGATTTAGCCGGAAAAGGATGTTTGAGGTAGAAAATCCAATTTTCTGAGATTTTTTATTTTTCATTTTACGAATTTTTTATTTTAGTTCTCCAACGTATTTTGACGTGTTGATTCCAAATTTTCGAACGAAAATGTCGAAAACTCATAAGAAATATTTTTGGCGGGAGAAAAAACATATAAAAACGGATTAAGAGCTGACTAACTCAAGAACGGTTAGAGATAGACAAATTCTGCGAACGCCAATCGATTCAGAATGGTCGAATTAGTGAATTTTGCATATTTCGAGTCAACCAAAAAAATAAAAAATTACTCGAAAAAAGTTGCAAGGGGTGCACCCCTAAAAATCATGAAAAATACTAAGACCTCTCATCGACTTGAAATTTGCACTATAGACGTAAAATTTCATGCTCATTCCGAAAATGTATGATTTTTATGTGCTCAGATATAAGATTAAGCCGGAAAAGGATGTTTGAGGTAGAAAATCCAATTTTCTGAGATTTTTTATTTTTCATTTTTCGAATTTTTTATTTTGGTCCTCTAACCTATTTTTACGTGCTGATTTCAAATTTTCGGACGAAAATGTCGAAAACTCATAAGAAATATTTTTGGCGGGAGAAAAAACATATAAAAACTAATTTAGAGCTGACTAACTCAAGAACGGTTAGAGATAAACAAATTCTGCGAACGCCAATCGATTCAGAATGGTCGAATTAGTGAGTATTGTCAATTTCGAGTCAATGAAAAAATAAAAAAAAATCAAAAATCAACCAAAAAAATTTGACAGGGGTTCACCCCTAAAAATCATGAAAAATACTAAGACCTCTCATCGACTTGAAATTTGCACTGCAGACGTAAAATTTCATGCTCTTTCCGAAAATGTATGATTTTTATGTGCTCAGATATAAGATTTAGCCGGAAAAGGATGTTTGAGGTAGAAAATCCAATTTTCTGAGATTTTTTATTTTTCGTTTTTCGAATTTTTTATTTTAGTTCTCTAACGTATTTTGACGTGCTGATTCCATATTTTCGAACGAAAATGTCGAAAACTCATAAGAAATATTTTTGGCGGGAGAAAAAACATATAAAAACTAATTTAGAGCTGACTAACTCAAGAACGGTTAGAGATAGACAAATTCTGCGAACGCCAATCGATTCAGAATGGTCGAATTAGTGAGTATTGTCAATTTCGAGTCAATTTAAAAATAAAAAAAAATCAAAAATCAACCAAAAAAATTTGACAGGGGTTCACCCCTAAAAATCATGAAAAATACTGAGACCTCTCATCGACTTGAAATTTGCACTGTATACGTAAAATTTAATGCTCATTACGAAAATGTATGATTTTTATGTGCTCAGATATAAGATTTTGCCGGAAAAGGATGTTTGAGGTAGAAAATCCAATTTTCTGAGATTTTTTATTTTTCATTTTTCGAATTTTTTATTTTGGTCCTCTAACGTATTTTGACGTGCTGATTCCATATTTTCGAACGAAAATGTCGAAAACTCATAAGAAATATTTTTGGCGGGAGAAAAAACATATAAAAACTAATTTAGAGCTGACTAACTCAAGAACGGTTAGAGATAGACAAATTCTGCGAATGCCAATCGATTCAGAATGGTCGAATTAGTGGATTTTGCATATTTCGAGTCAACCAAAAAAATAAAAAATTACTCGAAAAAAGTTGCAAGGGGTGCACCCCTAAAAATCATGAAAAATACTAAGACCTCTCATCGACTTGAAATTTGCACTGTAGACGTAAAATTTCATGCTCATTCCGAAAATGTATGATTTTTATGTGCTCAGATATAAGATTTAGCCGGAAAAGGATGTTTGAGGTAGAAAATCCAATTTTCTGAGATATTTTATTTTTCATTTTTCGAATTTTTTAGTTTCGTCCTCTAACGTATTTTGACGTGCTGATTTCGAATTTTCGGACGAAACTGTCGAAAACTCATAAGAAATATTTTTGGCGGGAGAAAAAACATATAAAAACGGATTAAGAGCTGACTAACTCAAGAACGGTTAGAGATAGACAAATTCTGCGAACGCCAATCGATTCAGAATGGTCGAATTAGTGAATTTTGCATATTTCGAGTCAACCAAAAAAATAAAAAATTACTCGAAAAAAGTTGCAAGGGGTGCACCCCTAAAAATCATGAAAAATACTAAGACCTCTCATCGACTTGAAATTTGCACTATAGACGTAAAATTTCATGCTCATTCCGAAAATGTATGATTTTTATGTGCTCAGATATAAGATTAAGCCGGAAAAGGATGTTTGAGGTAGAAAATCCAATTTTCTGAGATTTTTTATTTTTCATTTTTCGAATTTTTTATTTTGGTCCTCTAACCTATTTTTACGTGCTGATTTCAAATTTTCGGACGAAAATGTCGAAAACTCATAAGAAATATTTTTGGCGGGAGAAAAAACATATAAAAACTAATTTGGAGCTGACTAACTCAAGAACGGTTAGAGATAAACAAATTCTGCGAATGCCAATCGATTCAGAATGGTCGAATTAGTGAGTATTGTCAATTTCGAGTCAATTTAAAAATAAAAAAAAATCAAAAATCAACCAAAAAAATTTGACAGGGGTTCACCCCTAAAAATCATGAAAAATACTGAGACGTCTCATCGACTTGGAATTTGCACTGTAAACGTGAAATTTTATGCTCATCCCGAAAATGTATGACTTTTATGTGCTCAGATATAAGATTTAGCCGGAAAAGGATGTTTGAGGTAGAAAATCCAATTTTCTGAGATTTTTTATTTTTCATTTTTCGAATTTTTTATTTTGGTCTTCTAACGTATTTTGACGTGCTGATTCCGAATTTTCGGACAAAAATGTCGAAAACTCATAAGAAATATTTTTGGCGGGAGAAAATACATATAAAAACGGATTAAGAGCTGACTAACTCAAGAACGGTTAGAGATAGACAAATTCTGCGAACGCCAATCGATTCAGAATGGTCGAATTAGTAAATTTTGCATATTTCGAGCCAACCAAAAAAATAAAAAATTACTCGAAAAAAGTTGCAAGGGGTGCACCCCTAAAAATCATGAAAAATACTAAGACCTCTTATCGACTTGAAATTTGCACTATAGACGTAAAATTTCATGCTCATTCCGAAAATGTATGATTTTTATGTGCTCAGATATAAGATTTAGCCGGAAAAGGATGTTTGAGGTAGGAAATCCAATTTTCTGAGATTTTTTAATTTTCATTTTTCGAATTTTTTATTTTGGTCCTCTAACCTATTTTTACGTGCTGATTTCAAATTTTCGGACGAAAATGTCGAAAACTCATAAGAATAATTTTTGGCGGTAGAAAATACATATAAAAACGGATTTAGAGCTGACTAACTCAAGAACGGTTAGAGATAGACAAATTCTGCGAACGCCAATCGATTCAGAATGGTCGAATTAGTGATTATTGTCAATTTCGAGTCAATGAAAAAATAAAAAAAAATCAAAAATCAACCAAAAAAATTTGACAGGGGTTCACCCCTAAAAATCATGAAAAATACTAAGACCTCTCATCGACTTGAAATTTGCACTGTAGACGTTAAATTTCATGCTTGTTCCGAAAATGTATGATTTTTATGTGCTCAGATATAAGATTTAGCCGGAAAAGGATGTTTGAGGTAGAAAATCCAATTTTCTGAGATTTTTTATTTTTCATTTTTCGAATTTTTTATTTTAGTTCTCTAACGTATTTTGACGTGCTGATTCCAAATTTTCGAACGAAAATGTCGAAAACTCATAAGAAATATTTTTGGCGGGAGAAAAAACATATAAAAACTAATTTAGAGCTGACTAACTCAAGAACGGTTAGAGATAAACAAATTCTGCGAACGCCAATCGATTCAGAATGGTCGAATTAGTGAGTATTGTCAATTTCGAGTCAATTTAAAAATAAAAAAAAATCAAAAATCAACCAAAAAAATTTGACAGGGGTTCACCCCTAAAAATCATGAAAAATACTGAGACGTCTCATCGACTTGGAATTTGCACTGTAAACGTGAAATTTTATGCTCATCCCGAAAATTTATGACTTTTATGTGCTCAGATATAAGATTTAGCCGGAAAAGGATGTTTGAGGTGGAAAATACAATTTTCTGAGATTTTTTATTTTTCATTTTTCGAATTTTTTATTTTGGTCCTCTAACGTATTTTGACGTGCTGATTCCGAATTTTCGGACGAAAATGTCGAAAACTCATAAGATATATTTTTGGCGGGAGAAAATACATATAAAAACGGATTAAGAGCTGACTAACTCAAGAACGGTTAGAGATAGACAAATTCTGCGAACGCCAATCGATTCAGAATGGTCGAATTAGTAAATTTTGCATATATCGAGCCAACCAAAAAAATAAAAAATTACTCGAAAAAAGTTGCAAGGGGTGCACCCCTAAAAATCATGAAAAATACTGAGACCTCTCATCGACTTGAAATTTGCACTGTATACGTAAAATTTCATGCTCATTCCGAAAATGTATGATTTTTATGTGCTCAGATATAAGATTTAGCCGGAAAAGGATGTTTGAGGTAGAAAATCCAATTTTCTGAGATTTTTTATTTTTCATTTTACGAATTTTTTATTTTAGTTCTCCAACGTATTTTGACGTGTTTATTCCAAATTTTCGAACAAAAATGTCGAAAACTCATAAGAAATATTTTTGGCGGGAGAAAAAACATATAAAAACGGATTAAGAGCTGACTAACTCAAGAACGGTTAGAGATAGACAAATTCTGCGAACGCCAATCGATTCAGAATGGTGGAATTAGTGAATTTTGCATATTTCGAGTCAACCAAAAAAATAAAAAATTACTCGAAAAAAGTTGCAAGGGGTGCACCCCTAAAAATCATGAAAAATACTAAGACCTCTCATCGACTTGAAATTTGCACTATAGACGTAAAATTTCATGCTCATTCCGAAAATGTATGATTTTTATGTGCTCAGATATAAGATTTAGCCGGAAAAGGATGTTTGAGGTAGAATATCCAATTTTCTGAGATTTTTTATTTTTCATTTTTCGAATTTTTTATTTAGGTCCTCTAACCTATTTTTACGTGCTGATTTCAAATTTTCGGACGAAAATGTCGAAAACTCATAAGAAATATTTTTGGCGGGAGAAAATACATATAAAAACGGATTTAGAGCTGACTAACTCAAGAACGGTTAGAGATAGACAAATTCTGCAAACGCCAATCGATTCAGAATGGTCGAATTAGTGAGTATTGTCAATTTCGAGTCAATGAAAAAATAAAAAAAAATCAAAAATCAACCAAATAAATTTGACAGGGGTTCACCCCTAAAAATCATGAAAAATACTAAGACCTCTCATCGACTTGAAATTTGCACTGTAGACGTAAAATTTCATGCTTATTCCGAAAATGTATGATTTTTATGTGCTCAGATATAAGATTTAGCCGGAAAAGGATGTTTGAGGTAGAAAATCCAATTTTCTGAGATTTTTTATTTTTCATTTTTCGAATTTTTTATTTTAGTTCTCTAACGTATTTTGACGTGCTGATTCCAAATTTTCGAACGAAAATGTCGAAAACTCATAAGAAATATTTTTGGCGGGAGAAAAAACATATAAAAACTAATTTAGAGCTGACTAACTCAAGAACGGTTAGAGATAAACAAATTCTGCGAACGCCAATCGATTCAGAATGGTCGAATTAGTGAGTATTGTCAATTTCGAGTCAATTTAAAAATAAAAAAAAATCAAAAATCAACCAAAAAAATTTGACAGGGGTTCACCCCTAAAAATCATGAAAAATACTGAGACGTCTCATCGACTTGGAATTTGCACTGTAAACGTGAAATTTTATGCTCATCCCGAAAATGTATGACTTTTATGTGCTCAGATATAAGATTTAGCCGGAAAAGGATGTTTGAGGTAGAAAATACAATTTTCTGAGATTTTTTATTTTTCATTTTTCGAATTTTTTATTTTGGTCCTCTAACGTATTTTGACGTGCTGATTCCGAATTTTCGGACGAAAATGTCGAAAACTCATAAGATATATTTTTGGCGGGAGAAAATACATATAAAAACGGATTAAGAGCTGACTAACTCAAGAACGGTTAAAGATAGACAAATTCTGCGAACGCCAATCGATTCAGAATTGTCGAATTAGTAAATTTTGCATATTTCGAGCCAACCAAAAATATAAAAAATTACTCGAAAAAAGTTGCAAGGGGTGCACCCCTAAAAATCATGAAAAATACTAAGACCTCTCATCGACTTGAAATTTGCACTGTAGACGTAAAATTTCATGCTCATTCCGAAAATGTATGATTTTTATGTGCTCAGATATAAGATTTAGCCGGAAAAGGATGTTTGAGGTAGAAAATCCAATTTTCTGAGATTTTTTATTTTTCATTTTTCGAATTTTTTATTTTGGTCCTCCAACTTATTTTGACGTGCTGATACCAAATTTTCGGACGAAACTGTCGAAAACACATAAGAAATATTTTTGGCGAGAGAAAAAACATATAAAAACGGATTTAGAGCTGACTAACTCAAGAACGGTTAGAGATAGACAAATTCTGCGAACGCCAATCGATTCAGAATGGTCGAATTAGTGAATTTTGCATATTTCGAGTCAACCAAAACAATCAAAAATCAACCAAAAAAATTTGACAGGGGTTCACCCCTAAAAATCATGAAATATACTAAAACCTCTCATCGACTTGAAATTTGCACTGTAGACGTAAAATTTCATGCTCATTCCGAAAATGTATGATTTTTATGTGCTCAGATATAAGATTTAGCCGGAAAAGGATGTTTGAGGTAGAAAATTTAATTTTCTGAGATTTTTTATTTTTCATTTTTCGAATTTTTTATTTTGGTCCTCCAACGTATTTTGACGTGCTGATTCCAAATTTTCGAACGAAAATGTTGAAAACTCATAAGAAATATTTTTGGCGGGAGAAAAAACATATAAAAACGGATTTAGAGCTGACTAACTCAAGAACTGTTGGAGATAGACAAATTCTGCGAACGCCAATCGATTCAGAATGGTCGAATTAGTTAGTATTGTCAATTTCGAGTCAATGAAAGAATAAAAAAAAATCAAAAAATCAACCAAAAAAATTTGACAGGGGTTCACCCCTAAAAATCATGAAAAATACTGAGACCTCTCATCGACTTGAAATTTGCACTGTATACGTAAAATTTCATGCTTATTCCGAAAATGTATGATTTTTATGTGCTCAGAAATAAGATTTAGCCAGAAAAGGATGTTTGAGGTAGAAAATCCAATTTTCTGAGATTTTTTATTTTTCATTTTACGAATTTTTTATTTTAGTTCTCTAACGTATTTTGACGTGTTGATTCCAAATTTTCGAACGAAAATGTCGAAAACTCATAAGAAATATTTTTGGCGGGAGAAAAAACATATAAAAACGGATTAAGAGCTGACTAACTCAAGAACGGTTAGAGATAGACAAATTCTGCGAATGCCAATCGATTCAGAATGGTCGAATTAGTGGATTTTGCATATTTCGAGTCAACCAAAAAAATAAAAAATTACTCGAAAAAAGTTGCAAGGGGTGCACCCCTAAAAATCATGAAAAATACTGAGACGTCTCATCGACTTGGAATTTGCACTGTAAACGTGAAATTTTATGCTAATCCTGAAAATGTATGACTTTTATGTGCTCAGATATAAGATTTAGCCGGAAAAGGATGTTTGAGGTAGAAAATCCAATTTTCTGAGATTTTTTATTTTTCATTTTTCGAATTTTTTATTTTGGTCCTCTAACGTATTTTGACGTGCTGATTCCAAATTTTTGAACGAAAATGTCGAAAACTCATAAGAAATATTTTTGGCGGGAAAAAAACATATAAAAACTGATTTAGAGCTGACTAACTCAAGAACGGTTAGAGATGGACAAATTCTGCGAACGCCAATCGATTTAGAATGGTCGAATTAGTGAGTATTGTCAATTTCGAGTGGATGAAGAAATAAAAAAAAATCAAAAATCAACCAAAAAAATTTGACAGGGGTTCACCCCTAAAAATCATGAAAAATACTGAGACGTCTCATCGCCTTGGAATTTGCACTGTATACGTGAAATTTTATGCTCATCCTGAAAATTTATGACTTTTATGTGCTCAGATATAAGATTTAGCCGGAAAAGGATGTTTGAGGTATAAAATCCAATTTTCTGAGATTTTTTATTTTTCATTTTTCGAATTTCTTATTTTGGTCCTTTAACGTATTTTGACGTGCTGATTCCGAATTTTTGGACGAAAATGTCGAAAACTCATAAGAAATATTTTTGGCGGGAGAAAATACATATAAAAACGGATTTAGAGCTGACTAACTCAAGAACGGTTAGAGATAGACAAATTCTGCGAAAGCCAATCGATTCAGAATGGTGGAATTAGTAAATTTTGTATATATCGAGTCAACCGAAAAAATAAAAAATTACTCGAAAAAAGTTGCAAGGGGTGCACCCCTAAAAATCATGAAAAATACTGAGACCTCTCATCGACTTGAAATTTGCACTGTATACGTAAAATTTCATGCTCATTCCGAAAATGTATGATTTTTATGTGCTCAGATATAAGATTTAGCCGGAAAAGGATGTTTGAGGTAGAAAATCCAATTTTCTGAGATTTTCTATTTTTCATTTTTCGAATTTTTTATTTTGGTCCTTTAACGTATTTTGACGTGCTGATTCCGAATATTCGGACGAAAATGTCGAAAACTCATAAGAAATATTTTTGGCGGGAGAAAATACATATAAAAACGGATTTAGAGCTGACTAACTCAAGAACGGTTAGAGATAGACAAATTCTGCGAATGCCAATCGATTCAGAATGGTCGAATTAGTGAATTTTGCATATTTCGAGTCAACCAAAAAAATAAAAAATTACTCGAAAAAAGTTGCAAGGGGTGGGTGCATCCCTAAAAATCATGAAAAATACTGAGACCTCTCATTGACTTGGCATTTGCACTGCATACGTAAAATTTAATGCTCATTCCAAAAATGTATGACTTCTATGTGCTCAGATATAAGATTTAGCCAGAAAAGGATGTTTGAGGTAAAAAATCCTATATTCTGAGATTTTTTATTTTTCATTTTTCGAAATTTTAATTCTTGTCCCCTAACGTATTTTGACGTGCTGATTCGTTTCATTTGCATTTTCAATTCGGAAGATGAAACAAGCGAAATAATTTTAAAGTATTACGATCGAAGTTGGAATTTGGGCAAACAAAACGAAACAGCCAGCTACCAGATTTTTTCGATTGAATTCACAGGTGGCACGTTTATGCAGGATATTATATTTCATTTTTTATTGAAAAACTGCTTTTTCGGACACAACACAGAAGATGAAAATTTTCAAAACAGATCGGTTTTTTTCCACAAATATGTTTAAATCAAAGAATTTTAATTTGTTAAAAAGTTCTGGTAAAAATTGAATAAGGGTGGCATGATATTTAACTCTTTCAAAAAAATTGTTGTTAAAATTGTTAAAATTTCTTTTTATATATATTTCATTGGTAGAAAACGACTGCAAAATGCTACTCCTTCAACCTTCCAACAATTTGGCAACAGCAAAAAAAATGTTTCACCCATTTCTGGAAAAGCAGGTCCAAAAGCTTTTGTTTAAATGAAAGTACGCCTTCCACTGATGATTACAAATTGTTTCGTATAGTTCTAGCATTTTTATGTCTATATTCCACATCAATTTTTCTAATGGAAGGAATCTTCCGAAAATCCCTTTCATTTTATTTTGAGCTGTGTCACTCTTAACATTCCGAAATGTACTCATTATAATGATCTGTTTTGATCACGATTGGTCTATACAATACTGCTTATATCGGACATTTAAATTATTTTCGAATTTTTTTAAACTTCTCTTAATAGCTTTATAATGCAGTTCTTCATATATTATGTTCATGAACAAAATATTCTCTATTCAATAAATTACTACTACTATTATTATTGATTCATATCATCTAGAAGGATAAAAGTTTTTTTTTTATTCGAAGGAAAACACAATATTTTCGTTAGTTCAAGATGAAAACGCGAGTACAAACAACGGTATGAATATCTTTATGCATAAGTCCGATGTTGTTTCCCAGTGGGTTTGCCTCTTCACATCCGAGTTTCAAATTGACATCCGCGAGAACTATTCCATGAGATCGAGAAAATGAGCATTTCTATTCGATGTTGCAACATTGCTCTTACGACTGCTATGAATTGCTATTATCCACTCCCTAAATTTGTCGGGAAATTGTCTGTTTCCAACTCTATCTCGATATAGGTACATTGTCTATGCCGAGTAGAACGAGTTCAGCTTTGTCGAACATTATCCAGGAGAGATACACCGAAGCAGTTATAGAAGTGCTCATTTGTGTTGTATGGACTAGTGAAATTCTGAATTGCAGGCATTGAAGGGATGTGTGGAAGTTAATTACAGAATGATGGTCGAACACAGCACAACGTTGCTTTTCTGCTCTGCTTTTTTATGCTCGCGGACCATGCAGTGAAGGAAGTTAACGAGTTATTGTATTATATTTTTTTTCCTCCAAAGGATGTTCCAGTCAGGCTCTGTCTCCGAAGCCCCGATACAACCGGAGGGAGCGCTGGATCGTTTATCCAGATAACGTCCGTGGGGTAAGTAATTACTGGGTGCGAGAATCATGTGCCATGAGCAGACGCCTGAGGATGGGGAATGAGTAGTTCCAATATCCAATATTCTCATTTTCCACAGCAGACTCAATATCCCCCGGAGCAACGCCGGTGTCTCGTCTATACCGTACGAATGTCTCAGATGGTAGCACAACACTCGTAAATCCGCGTTATGCCTGTGGATATAGGCCGAGACCGCACATGCTGGACATGCTGACAGCAAATGCATAAGGTTCTCAGGCGCCCCACAACACGCTCTGTATCTAGTGTCGGGGACCTCTATACCCATCACGCGGCTACGGTAGACCATGGTATTGAAGACACCATCCTGGCAGGTCATTATGAATCCCTCGGTCTCCAACTTCAGCTCACTTGACCTGAGGAAAGCAAAGGTCAGGTTTTCGGATAAGCCAAGGTCTTCAATGTTCTTGAAGAAGATCCCATACATTGGCTTATCCTTGTTCAGCTGCAGGAGGACCTCAGTCTCTGCAGCTTTGATGTGAGCTTTTTGCTGAACTGGTTCTAACTCGGTGAGAGAGTTTGGGTTCGCCCGTTCAGTGTCGAATACGAGACCAAGTTCATCAGCTGCCCGGATTGCTGCTTCGAAGAGAAATGCTCCAATCCCTGTTTTTTTATGGTCGCGGACCATGCAGAGAAGAGGATCTGAACTCCTGATGACTTCACAGGCTCCATCCAGCACCATTCTGCTATGTAGACACTCCAAACTCAAAAGTTCCCGGCCTCCCTGTTGTCTGGGGAAGTATAACCGTGGAACGGACGATTTAGGATGTAAGCTCTTATGAAGATGCATCATTTTTCGAGTTTTAACGTTGAGTTATCGCAGCTCTTCCTGAGTCCATTTTACTATTCCGAAGCAGTAAAGTAGAATCGGAACGGCAAGCATATCGGTTGCAGCAACTTTGTTTTTTCCCGACAGTTCTGGTGACCAGATCTGTCGGAGTTTGTGCTGATACTTGCCGCGGAGAGAATTTTCAACTGTGCTTACCTCTTGGGAGCGGCGTTGCTCCACTCCCAAGTAGGTGTGCGTATTTCCGGCATCAAGATGATATAGGATGCTTCCTTCTACAAGCAGGACATCCTCTCCGTATCCCTCGCATCGTCCTCTTCTGAGATGAACCGTGGCACATTTGACAATCCCGAACTACATTCCGATGGCACGCATGTACCCTTGCACCACCCTCAAGGACTGATGTAGGTCCCTTTCTCCAGAAGCCTACAGTTTGAGGCCATCCATATGAAATAAATGGGTGGTCTTATGCCTCCGGCTGCTGGGGGTGCCGCAGTTGTATCCACGGTTTGTCCTGAGTGCAACAGACAAGGGCAATAATGAGATGCAGAAGAGAAGAGGGTTGAGGGAGTCTCCTTGAAATACGCCCCTGCTGAAGATTACCTGCTCTGTTTGGACTCTGACTCGACCAGATGTTATGGTGAAGCGAGTTGTTCAGTACATCTCACTATTTGAACGGGCACCACAAGGCATCTGAGCAAGTACTTCATTAGCTCATGCGATGTTGTATCAAATGCCTTGCGGTAATCGATCGAGGCCATCGAAAGGTTCCGCTTATTATTATTATCATTTCAGAACGTCATCATAGATTCAACATAAATCTCACATACTGCACCTTTTCTCAAATATCCACTACTTACGTACAACTACCATTGTCTGCCTATCGATCCCCGTGGAAAAGGGGGCATCGGTGGTAACTTCGCAACTAAAGTTCCCGGCAATTTTGAAATCGATGTCCCGCAACGCAACTTGTGTCGAGTTGGAGTTGTATCCCTGTGCAGAAGGAAAACATATTTCAAAGGATTCGGCATAACAAGTTCGCGTTCGCTCGTTTGTAAACTTACATCTATATCGATACCATTGACGGGGAAGGTCTTTATGCTGGGTTGTTCGCTGGGGGTGAAGCGATAGAATTCGTGTCGTCCTCTGTACCATTTGACTGAATACAGCGCGTCGCCTTCTAGATCGTAGGAACATCGTAGGATTGAATAGTTGAAGCGTTGGACCACTTTGGGTTCGATTGTCAGCAGGACGTCTTTCAAGGAGAGCATATCTGGAATATAAATGTGGAAAATAAGGGCGGACGTATTAACATACTTCGACAATAAATAATAGTAGTAATGATAATAACATTCAATTTTTCGATTGAGGAGTACAGTTGCGAAAATCAATCCACACCAAAAAAAGGGAAAGTCAGTTTTATATGTCCAAAGAATATTAGGTATGCAGAAGTATGAATAAAAAAAAGTGTAAGTGCATTTCTTACAAAAAGAAATATTTGGGTCAGATTAGAAGGTATAAATTCTAAAGTGACTTAGGAAACATAACACATGAGTGGCATACAATGTTTTATCCAACACATGACAGTTATGACCCATTATTAATGTCATTTTAGACAAGTAAACTATCAAATAACACACTAGTGAGTTATAATCCATAACTCATGAGTTATAATCCATAACTCACTAGTGACTTGAGTTATAATCCATAACTCACTAGTGACTTATGGATTATAACTCACTAGTGTGTTATTTGATAGTTAACTTGTCTAAAATGACTTTAATAATGACAGTCATAACTGTCATGTGTTGGATAAACGTAATAACATGCTTCAACATAAATCGTTCCTGCCTTATTTTCAACTTACCCATAAAACCGGCATTCTTGTTGTTGTTGTTGTTAGTGAATGTTGAAAATAATCGCTTATTCATATCATGCACATATGTGTAATAACACTATTGTGAAGCGCAAACCTCAAGCTTGAAATCACATAATTCATTTATTAATTATAGTTGAGTTGAAAACTGAGGCAGGAGTAAAACACACTTTTTTCTTTGGCATGTATAAGTGAGACTTATCTCACTAGTCTTAAATCATTGTATATGGTCCAAAGAGGGTACTGATTCCTGCTTCAGTATAATTATTTCATATCAACTAAATTATCCATGACTTTTGGATCCTCCGTAAATATCGTAGGGTTATGTGAAGTGGAATAAAACACATTTTGCGTACTCAGATACGCACATATTATATTTGCATGAGGAAGTAAAGTCAGACTCAAAGGGACAGCACACGTTGTAAGGAAATTCAGTTTCAAGAAATGTTTTCGAACAGAACTAAACGCCAAGCGAGAATGGAACAGAATCCATCCGAGCACTGGGCAAGAATACCATAACATGGTACATGGACGGGTCCAAAACTCCCGAAGGAACTGGAGCAGGAGTCTTTGGGCCTCGCATCAAATACTCGGAACCCATGAGCCAGTTCCCCAGCATTTTTCAAGCAGAAATTTACGCCATAGAAAGGTGCATTCAGTTCAACTTTGACAGGAAATACCGGAACAAGGAAATCGTGATCCTATCTGATAGTCAAGCAGCCATCAAAGCGTTGAGCTTTTCTAACATTAACTTGAAGATGGTTTGGGAATGCCCAGGCAAACTTAATGATCTAGGCAGGAACAGCAAGGTGATCCTCCTCTGAACAGGCAGACACCCTCGCACGGAAAGGCGCAGCAACGTCATTGATCGGGCCGGAACCATTCTGCGGACTTGGAAAATCCTACTTATGAGAACAATTTAAAAAAGCTGAGGGAACAATGAGAGCAACATACTGGCTAAGACTTCCATGGCTGAGGCAGGCTAAAGCTCTCCTCGACAATTTCAACCGAGCAAGATCGAAAACACTGATTAACCTCAGCAAAACTAGTCTAAAGACAATCACGGGATTTCTAACGGGGCATTGCAGACTCAAAGAACACCTAAGGAAGCTAGGCTCAGAGGAGGACAGTATCGGCAGATTCTGTGGGGAACATCCAGAAACACCCCACCATATATTGATGGAGTGTTACGCTGTACATCATAAAAGATTGAATATACTGGGATCATACCAGCTGACTGAAATGCTGAAATTCCTGAAGGAATAGCAAAAGAAGATGGGGCACAATAGATCTTATCAGGTCGCAGCGCATCAGTCACCATCCATACTTACCAATACCAATACCAATACTTTCCGAAATAACAGAAAACCATCGGTCGATTTACTCTCCAATTCTTTAGGGAGCCTCTTTTCCTTAACACTGTGTTCTCCTTCTCTCTTTTCCAGCGACGCCCATTGATATTCAGTACTCTCGAAAGCAACATTTTTCCTGTCGCTGAACGTTGAAATATGGCGATCCGGTGATAAAAAGCTACTCAACCCCGGAAGGTGTCGTCCATTGTTTGTAAACACAAAACAATCGTGTTTTTTACTCCGTATTTTATTTGACATAACCTGACGCTTAGCATGCATAAACAATGCCGGGAGAATAGGGTCAAAGGGACGAGATAAGTGGTCCAGGAGTGAGTGTTTGCTATGAGACAAGGGTTGTTTTGTTATGCCGAAGGATGAGATCGTTACTCGGCAAAAAGTCTTGTACGCCTTCTAGGAAGTTGTCGACGAATAATCTTGTCTGGGTGTGAGATCACGACGCGGAATTATGCACTCTTTTTTATAGAGTTCGAGGTGTGTATTTTGATTGTCTCTGATCAACTGCCTATCAGGCATTTTGATCCTGTCTCAATTTTGTTGTACGGCTTCACGATTGTCTTTGTAAAATAAAGGAAACAGGCATGGATATACAGGTTGATTTGAACCAACACATATCACAGCAGGTAGTCAAACATTGCTTGACATAGTTCTGTGTAATGGGAATGAAAAAATGTCACGTGTTGAAGTGTTGAACTCACTCAATGATTCAGAACACTGTGCTGTCTGTGTTAAAATTGATGCCCATCGTGAAAAAAAAATTTATTAAATACGTTACTAGACCAAATTGGAAATTATTCGCCTTAGATCTCCTTGAAACACTTATAGAGTCGGTGGAATGGGACTTCTTATATAGAAAAACAAGATGTCCTGCAATACCAAAACCACGCTTATTGCCATAATCCTATACAACAGGAATAATTGGGATTATGGCAATAGGCGTGGTCCTGGTATTGCAGGACATCTTGTTTCTCTCTTGACAAGCTTGACAAGTAGATTTCTTTAACTTCTTATATACACATCAGAATATTGATGAAGTGATTGACTACCTTGATACAAATCTATTGAAAATATTCAATATTTATTGCCCTGAAACTAGAATACGAATCTCTAGGAAACCAAGTCCCTGAATAACTGATACAGTCAAGCTTATGATGAAAATAGATAAGGCTTTCTCAAAATTCAAGAGAAATAGAGAACCCTCTCAATGGGATTCCTACAAACAAATGCGAAATTTCGTTAACGGTGCCATAAATAGTAAAAAACAATATATATCAATTTTGCCTTGAGAAACAAAAATAGTAAACATTTATGGAGTAGACTTAAACAACTCAATGTTATTCCAAAAGCAAAAGAGAAAATCTTATGAATGATATAAATTCTATGAACCTGCATTTTAGTAAGATCCCACAGGTCAGCAAAACTGCCATCCAATTGGAATTACTTGATATAATATATCATTATAATAAATTGTGTAGCGGTTAAATTAATCAAAGACTATTTGAGGCATCGTCCACAGTATGTCATTTCTGATGGAAGAGAATCTTATCACCTTCCAATAACTCGAGGCTCTATACTTGGACCACTGTTATTTACAGTTTATATCTGTGATTTTTATTCCCATCTAGCTAACTGTCAAATGCATTTATATGCAGCCTTGAGGCAGCCTTGAGGCATGCCAATGGAAACATCTGATCGAAGTGATAACTAAGAGTTTGTTGTAGTTTTATTAATATGAGTTATACCCACAATCGAACGGTCTGCTGTTGTAGCATAAAATTCCAACAGGACTTTCTCCTGCTTTACTGTAACCAACCAAAAGCACGGAAAAAAAAGAATCGCTGCTGTGTCTTCAGATTTGTCCAAAGGAAAACCATGTTGCCAGTCAGTGAGAATTTATTTTTCACCCAAAAACTGAATGAGCCCATTCAAGTTAACATATTCAAATGATTTTGAGAAATTAGAAGTTATTGTAACTAGTTTATACTGAGTGAAACCCACTCACCAATTTTCCCGAGGATTGTTATGATACAAAATATCTCCGAGCCTCATTATAGAAGAACAGAAGCGGCTGAAATGAACCCTCCAGTATCAATAATCTCATAATCTCCAATAATCGACTTGTTAATAAATGAAATGAACAATATCTCTGGCTCCAATATGCAATAAAGCAGGATTTTGCTGGCGAAAATCCCTAAATAAAATAGAGCTCTATTGCCGGGGAATTGTCGGCAAGTTGTGAGCTGATAAAATTGCAAAATGATAAGTTAAACAGGTAATAAAGCTGGTAGATTAACGGCGAACAATTAAATTGCCAAGTCAGATCCAATTCAAATTCATCGATGGAACGAAAATCCTTTAATTGAAATTTAAACTCCGCGAAGGTTTATTCATTCATCATTGCTGATTGGAGCAAGATTCGCAATTACAAGGAGATGACAATGGTTCCGAATTTTGATGGAGAATGGGAACTGTGAGTGAGAAGTTTCGATCTAAAAAAGACGAAATGTTTCTCTTTGGGTATGATCAGGAATCATTTAGTTGGATGAGGCTTACATTTATTGGATTTGAATTGAGAAGAGTGGAACAATCGATTTCTAGACAAAAATGGAGAAAATAGTGTTTTTGTCCAACACTGTGAGAAAGGTGAATTTTACCGGCTTTGCGGAGAGGAGAAAGTACCTTTTCTACGGCTAGCAGAGAAAATAAATTTTACATTTTCACGTTAACAAAAAAAAATTAGCGGCATCAGTCTGGGGTATTACTCGGGAATTCCTTGGGATTGCAGGAATTAGTTAGAATTTTTGGGAATCAGTGTAGACAATTTCCTCAGCGGTTTCCTCGATTTTTGTCAATAAATACTCAAAATATCGTTCATGAACTAGTTGACAAAACCCCAAAACGTGAATGATATACCTTTTGCGCAATTCTGAATACTTCGAAAGGAATTAGGCTCGGAATTAGACTACACCTATGTCTTATTTATTCTTCAAGCACCCAACATTTGCCGGTCTCATACATAAATCTGTTTTTTCAGGTGAAGCCATAAAAAGTATTTCAATGGTGTGACATGCCTGGTCATTCCAAAGGTTCAACTAATCGATCTGCCAGGCGAAAATGTTGTTTGTGAAGGGTTTTCCCCTTCAGTTTGGGCATAAACTAGACCTAGTTAATATATACGTCAAATGTCTATTTCTTACATCACTGACGATTCTTTAGGAATAAATAGAACACCTTGTACATAATTGCATCAGTTATTTTCTACAACGACAAGAAGAGTATGAACATTACAAGGAATATGAAAATTCAATAATATACAGGGAGTTCTACTCACCTATTGAGAATTGATATCATCTGCGTATAAAGTTAATGATGCCAGTACTGATGAATTACATAAATCTTTGATGAAAAGGATAAATATACTGGTCTCAAAACTGATCTCTGTGGTACACCAAGATCAAAAGCCTGCATTTCAGAATTTTTATCGTTCACATCAGTGACATACTGTTTTCTATATGGGAAATAATCTGATATCCATTCCAGATACCATATATATAAAATTTTCGAGTAGTATAGAATTATTGACACAAAAGAAGAAGCCTGTTAAAGAAGATGTATTCACGCGTAATGAAAAAACTTATGGGTCTTAAGTTTTCTACTCCTTTTCTACTTCTTTTAGATCACTGTGAGGAGTGCGTAAGTTAGTTGTGACGTAAAAAATGAATATTATTCATGATACAAGTTTTTGAAGTAGGACTTTTTGTATTAGAGTAAACTTTGTTGAATGAGGCCCACAGATATTATATTGCCAAATTGTAGCAATTGTATCATTAATTTGAATGTTTTATGATGAGGTGCAGCCGAGTTCAACAAACACGCAGTACAAAAAAATGCTCCCCACGAAATTGTACCATCAAAACTATTTTCTTCGACAGTTCCAAATTGTAGCAATTGTTCTATGTTTTGTTTTGAATTTTCGTCGTATTACCAAATGGTGATTTCTGCAAAATTGTGTAGAAATTTACTTCCCGTACAGTGTTGATGATTTCACGCATAGGTGATTATTTACGCACTTGGATGAAAAAGTGTCACTTTACGCAATGTCATAGAAAAAATATTGTATGGTACTAATCGACTCAAAAAGACAGAAAGATAAATCAATTACCTTTTACTAGAACCAAAACGAACAACAGCAACAACTCAGACGTGTTTGTACACGTCATTTTCCTGATTGTCCGCCCCCTCTTTTCACATCACTCGAGACCTGACCGAATATCAGAAATATCATCTTTCCCGAAAGTGTACTTGCCCGAAAACATCACTCTAGCATGTGTTAAACGTCAAAGCGTCGGCGTGTGAACCACCCTTCACCTCGCGACCTCTACGCCTCTACGCTACGCGTTTGTTTCAGCAGCATCCACGGTGGCCGTGTCAAAGGCGCCCCGAAAGACAAATGAAGGAACAACCCCCGAGAGCTCCTCGATGGCAGTTGTATGCGCGCGCGACCGCTTCGTGAGGGCCCGACAGGATTTTGGAAAATAGGGTCGCAATAATTCATTAATTGGGTGTTAGTGCGGATATAGATCCTTGTGGAGAGGAGAATGGGGGTGTATTTCAAAGGGAGAATGATGTGTGTTGAGACAGGGAGGAGAGAACACGTCGTTATATTGTACTTTTTGGTTTAGTGTGTTAGCACTGTTAGCCACTCAGTAACAGTCACATTTTGAAAAGGGGTGAAATTACAAGACATATCAATGAGACCAGGAGAAGAAGAATGAATACAATAATTACCGATAATAATTGGCAATAATATACAAAAATGTTATGTAAGTTGTGAAAAAACACTTTTCTACAGTTTCTGGAAGGTGTTTTCTTGATATTTCAGTTCTGGGCAATAAATATGACTGAAAATCCGTATTTACAATGAAGGCAAATTATTTTCAACAATTCAACCCCTCCCGGTGCATCTTCCCCTCCCCGAAATCGCTGATATGTGGTTCAAGGGGTATTTTCTATGAATATGTAAAATTATCAGTCCTGAGTAATAAATCTGAGCAAAAATTCGTAAAAATAATGAGTAGAAATTATTAGAAACGATTTACCCGCCACCCCATTCGGGGCATATACCCCGCAGTGCGGAAACATTTGTGGGAGGGAAGGGGGAGAATATTTAAAAAAACTCTCAAATCATTACTCTTAGATATCTTAGAAAGGTTAATAATCGTTGAGAACTATCGTTATTGAGATTTAGAAGTATTGTTATGACAATATATTTCCTTGCTTAACAACCAATCAGTGGATTTCAAATTTTGAAATTCAGCCAATAGAATCGGAACTACAGTGAAAATATAGTTTGTCGCTGTATTTTCACGGTGATAAACCTGCTTAGTTTTTGTTTTACTATCTGTCAAGTGAAAATAATGATTTAAATTATAAACGTCAAATTTATGTGTTTTGACTAGTTATCTTTATTTTTCAATATGAGCGATCGTTGGGGACAAATGTCCATTGGTATCATAGATGAGGCCGTGGAAAAGAGTATTCCGTTGAATACGGCTAGAAGTAAAGCATCAATTACCAGGTGACACGATTTTTCTTTATTTCAAATCGATATATTGTCGTCCTAAATATAATTCGTGATATGATTAAAAATCTATAATTTATTGGAATATCAATTCATTGGACTCGTTGTATTTTCAGCTTTGGGATTGCAATTCATCAATATTCCAAAAAATTATCGGTAATAATCATACCACTTATTATATTACCCCTGAAAATATATTTATCCACTCATACAAATTATCATCTACATCTTCTTCACTTTCCTCGTCTTCATTTTCACAATCCTGAACAATCACTGGCAAGTTTTTACATATCTCCGTTGTACATTTATTACAAACGTTAGAACATTTTAGAGCACTCTTTTTGCACGTGCAGGTGTCTCAAATGCAGCCGGTCATGAGGTTACAAAAAACCATTTTCAAAATCGAATCCGGTGCGGCTTTTCTTGTCATTTCGACTGGTTTCAAAGTGGTACCCTTTTTCCAGCCCCAATTTTGAGGATGTATCTTATATGACAACCATGTCTGGACTTGCAAGTATACTCTATGAGAATGTTGACTGCTGCACCAGCTGTAGGTGGCAAACTTTCAAGTTTCACTGGCTTCAAACTGTTTGTGTTTCTGGCAGCGAATTTTGAAAATGCGAAATATCTGAATATGTTGATGCATTTAATTTTTACAGTGCACTCAAGTCCATAGCGCCTTGGCTGGGGAAGTAGTGAAGATGTCAAACTTAACAGAACGAGAGAAGCTGGTTGTAAGAGATGTTTTGTAAGACGAATCCAACGTTCTGAGAGCTCGTGAAAATGAGGAATTCCAAGCAAAAATTCAATGAAGCCTTGCAGAACTTCGAAAAGAATGGACCAACTGCTAAGCACTGGGCCAACAACTACTGAACGAATGGGAAATTGGGATTTACATCTCAACACGATTGATTCAACTCAAGCTGTCCTTTTTCCACGCTGCAGAAAATGTTGGAATTGAGCCAGAAAATTGATGCAAGTTATTCACATCAGAGCTAGGCACAAAGGAACGAAGAATCCACAATGGGCCCGTCGAGCCATGGCACATTCAGTTCCAGAAATCATTTTTTGAGAAAACACAATTCTTCAGATCCCGCAAGACAAGTTTTCGTCTAACGATGAGAACAAACTGCGGTTGATACAGCTGCTGAAGAGCAAAATGGAAAAACATAGAATTCAGGTTATCCAATTCGAGGAAGACGCGGATAGGCTGATTGTTACTAGTCTTTGACAAGGCCAGTGATTATGACCTGGTTATCATAGCAGGAGAGGATTCAGACCTATTGGTCATAGACTGGTTGGATCATCAAGAAACGTGTTTTTCCAAAAGTGTTGGCGAGGACAAACAACAAACGTTTTTTACTCAGCTGCCTCATAATCAACGGGAAACCGCTACCTCTTTCCATTCGTCCAGTCTTTCAGTGGCTGTGACCTACATCAGCCTTCTTCGGTCATGGCAAAGAAAAACTGCTCACTGCAGTGGAGAGGAACCCTCAGCTGAAGGATCAGTAACTCCTTCAAATCGTGACACTTTGGGGATGGCAACTCACACCTCAAGGGCTGGTCCCAAAAATGAAGCTGCCCCATCCAATTTTCTGCAGGTCATCTCCTACAACTGCCGGAAAGGGTGTGGAAACTCCTGAAGCTGCAGAAGAGCTGGGCTGAGATGCTTCGTTGTCTGCGGCCAGTGCAGTGGGCAGTCGTGCCAGAATGTTCAGGAAATCACCATTCAGAATTCCGACTTGGAGGAGAGCTTCGACGACGAGGAGCTATCCCTACTTGCGCTCCAAGATGACGACGAGTCCCCCTCTGAAGACGACGCCGACGATTATGTCCCCGATTTTATGAAAAACATGAAAAATTTGCAAATTTGAAAAAATTACCAAATCTTGAATAGTTGTATCTCGGAAACTGTTCAGTCCACAGAAACAAAAGCAGTCCAAAAATTCAGCAAATTTCATGTAGTTCAGGGACATGGTCGAAAACTACTCCTTCATGGTCAAATGGTCCAAAACTGAAAAAAGTGCAAACAAATGCATTTTTTAGGTTGGATGGGGCATCGAGGTCGAAAACTTGGTCAAAGTACCCTCACATCGAAGAGTGAAACATTCTCCATGAAAATTTAAAAATGAAAAATGTGATTTATTTGTAATATCAAGTTGTAATATCTACCAGAAAAGAACTACATCTGATAGATATTGTGAAAAGATTCAGATAGTTCTAGTTTTCATTGAAAATTCATTAATTTAATAAAGTCTGGTTTTCATGAATAGTTCAGTGTATGTTGTTGACTGTTGAATTTCAAGTTTAAATTGTATTGCTCTAAGCGTTGTAATTTTGGTACTGTTATAACTCTCAATGAGACTTTATGGTAATTGTCAACTGAGAAAGAACGAAGGAAATTAAATAAGATGCTAGGAAAAATTGAAATACTTTCCCCACAGGAATTCATCCGCAGGACATAGAATGAAAACAAAACTGAAATATCGCACTCCTTCCAGCATCCCCCACCAACCCGAACCGAATGCTTGAAAAGAATTCACCCCACGTTCTCTACTGCAATCTCCAGAGACTGTTGTTTCAGAAAACCCTTATATGTGGATAGCGGGTCATAAAAGCCTAAAATATAGAACACACGGAAGTATCAAACGCTTATCCAAAGTAACGACCTTTTACCGAGTTCGCTTCTTCTGTATGATGGCGATTATTCTGACAAATTGGCCCGTTAAAGGTGGGGTACGATGAATTGTGGTAGTGTTATCTAGTCGAACCCTGTGAGTTATTTTTTTGTGATAGAAAAAATTATGTCTCGTTATATATTTCTATCTTCCGCACTTGGAATGTTTCTCCGATACCTCAAAATATCACTGGCAATAAAGGTGTCGATTCCAAAGATCACTGCCGACATAAAAAAAACTGGTGAATCCTGAGAACTGATATTTCACACTCTCTCTGTAGTGAACGGTGCCAAATTGAGAATTTCAAGACAATCAATTTGTTACACACTGTTTGTCCGTCAACACTATCTTCTCACTTAAAGCTTCCTGGTTTCGCTCTGTTCATAGTTGGTAAACTTTGTACCTTCCTTAAGATGAATCAGGGGTCACGACTGAAGAATTTATTTTATCCTGGGATTTTTTTTTTCAAATTATAAGTTTCTTATATTTAAGTGAGAAGTTTTCTGATGAATGAACTACCGAAATCGTATCAGGACCATCAATTCATAGGACAGATACCCAAGCAAGAGCAGGAAGAAGAGAATGGACTAGAACCAGCATGTGGCATCTCGTTTGAAAACATTGAGTATGATATGAGGAAATTGATTAAGAAGCATCAACAACAAACAATTTAAGGAATACATAGACAAAACCAAACAAACCAGTTTGCATAATTACAAAGTGTTTTGATAACCTTTCGGCAGGTTATCTTGAACGGTGGAAAAATAGCGACTGAAGTTTGTCTTTTAGCCTCAGATAATTCCACAACAGATTTTATGAATATCTTATTCATATTTTCGAACAAAAATCTAAATGCAATACCCATGAGGGGTCTATGTCAAAAAATAACTTTCAGAGTATCACCGCAGGAGAAATATTTCCATTCCCATCCTTGATGTCTATAATTGCTTCTAAAGAGTCTGCTTTCCAATTCTATCATTCTTCCTGATGAGCTTGGCAAAGCGAAATAGATTTTTTTTGACCAAAATGTATTGGGGATTAAAAGCGAGAGAAGCGAACCTTGCTTCAATGAAATGAACGATTTCTGTGAGAAATATTTTTTAATAACACTCTCCCTATCTACTTCATTTAATGAATTTTCAATGAAAACTAGAGAAAATTATAAAAAAATCAACTCCCTGAATGACAATGCTAATTTTCACTTTCAGATTTTTTCTTGGCTTCAACCGGGAAAGTGCTTGTTGTATGCTACATATTACAAATATATCACATTTTTAATTTTTCAATTTTTATTGGGATTGTTTCCCTTTTCAACACAAAGTGTTGTATAACCAGTAGAACTGGAACCAATCAAATGACTCATTTTTCTCATTTGACAACAAATCTTTTAGAAAAAACTGCTTCTAGATCGTGGTATTTTCAAATGTTGTTTAGATTATTCTATATTTCCATGAATCCATTTTTCCAAGTTCCGAATCGTTGCCTTTCGTTGAAAGAAAGAGCCCTGGGTGGGAGATGTTCGGCATGTCTCAAAAGTTAGGAGTGAGCTCGACGGGTCAGTCTCGATGAGACCGCTAACGATGGAACAATTGATGATATTACGGAAGAGCATCATCTATAGGAATATCTAAAACAAAGACAGATCGCCAACTTCACTGATAACACGCATGAACTTTTTTTGACAAAATCTAAGGGTTTCAAAGTGTATATGGGTGCTGCAGTACTTGTACAAATAGGGTAGAAATTCATCGCATCATAGCGTTTGCCATGCCCTCGAGCTTTGCCCTCGGGCTTCCATCAGATTATTAACGCCAAAATCATGTCTCGTTGAATTATTATAGAATACAGCCGAACTTCAAATGCAATCAAAATAGTCGACTATTTGTCAAGGTCTTTTCTTGTTATATTACCCTTGACTGTTACTGAGATTCGTAACCTTACTTTTCTTTGTCTGGAAGAGCTGAAGCATTTCTCTCGTTTATGCAGTTAATTTCGTGGAACACTGAAATTTTTTTCCAGACCTAATTAGCCTCGGAGGTATTATAGGTTCAAGCAACAAGTCCGTTTGGAAAGAATACTCCAACATCAAAAGAAAATACTGCAAACGACTAGGAACTATTTGCGTAAAAGATAAAATAGGATAAATAAGCTCGTTTGGTTTTCATTATTTTTCCGTCTTAAAACCCCTCCCCATCGTCTCTGGAATTAGTATACCGGTTCTTTGTGAAGACCTACTTCAAACGGCATCAGAACTGAAAACTGAGAGCTGAGCGAGCGTATCCACTGCCAGGTAATCAAAACTGAATGAATAGGAATGGAATGAATTAAAAACATGCTCTTCCGAATATTTTCTGCATCCATATAAATGAGATGAACTGTGATTAGGAATCTGCAATCCAATTTGAAATTGAAGTCAGCACTTGTATGGTTTCTCATTCAACAAGATCATGATAAACAAGTTTTTTCAAATCATATCCAAACATTTTTTTGTGGCCTGACATATTTGAATATTTGAAACTTGTATGTGGCATAAGTTATAATCAACTCTCAAATGGTATAGTTGCCACAGAAAAAAACGTTTCTTTGCGTGAAACAATCTCATTTATTTCTTTGCGATAAATAATGCTTATTTGTGAGAAACAAATGTTATTCCTAAGCACCAAACCATATTATTTGTTTGAGCATAACGTATTTCAATTTTCTTGTAACTTCCTGAAAGATTGTGTCATTGGCAGCAACGGTTTATATTTGATGCACAAAACTTTAGGTGAATAAAATAGTGCAAAATATAGCCTCAACGTAAAAGGTCTCTCATTTGTAAAAAAAATCAGAATAATAATAATAATAATGGTTTTCTTGGGCAGTTTTGGTGTACCTAGTACCTAGTATACTGAACCTAGGTATACAAATTTAGAATTAATTCAGCATAAAGGATTTCATTAGTTTATCGAGGAGTTAAGAATCATATCCTCTCTCTTTTTGAACCATTGAATCTGATTATTTGCAAATTTCAGATTCTTAAGCTGCTATAAAACTACGTTTTGGCCGCTCTTCTTCCACCGAAATCAAGATTAACTCTAGGGTGGGGAGAAAAAAGGGTGTATAGTCCAAATTTGATCAACAAGTGTTCGCAGAATTTGTTTATCTCTAACCGTTCTCAAGTTGGTCAGCTCTAAATCAGGTTTATATGGTTTTTTTGCCGCCAAAAATATTACTGATGAGTTTTTGACATTTTTGTTTCAATATTCGGAATCAGCACTTCAAAATACGTTCGAGGACAAAAATTTTAAGTTCGAAAAATGAAAAATAAAAAATCTCAGAAAATACGATTTTCTACCTTAAACACTCGTTTCCGGCTAATTCTCATATCTGAGCACATAAAAATCATACATTTTCAGAATGAGCATGAAATTTTACGTAAACAGTGCAAATTTCAACTAGATGTGACTACTTAGTATTTTTCATGATTTTTAGGGTTGAACCCCTTGCAACTTTTTTTGAGTAAATTTTAATTATGTTTGATTGACTCGAAATTCATCATACATGTTAATTCGACCATTCCGAATCGAT
Organism: Chrysolina haemoptera; assembly: GCA_958298965.1. NCBI lineage: Eukaryota > Metazoa > Arthropoda > Insecta > Coleoptera > Chrysomelidae > Chrysolina > Chrysolina haemoptera. The sequence goes on from OY282591.1 coordinate 33,399,161, forward strand.
TGGCGTTTGCAGAATTTGTCTATCTCTAACCGTTCTCGAGTTGGTCAGCGCTAAATCAGTTTTAGATGGTTTTTTTGCCGCCAAAAATATTTCTGATGAGTTTTCGACATTTTCGTTCAAAGATTCGGAATCAGCACGTCAAAATACGTTCGAATACAAAAATTCACATACCACTTGACTTTTCCACTACAGCTGTTTTCGACAACTGATGTGTATAACTGCCTTATTTATCTGAAATCGTTGATATGGCCCCAAGACTGGCCCTTGTGAGACAACAAGTTCTATGATATCAGAGTTGGTCGTATATTTATTAAAAATGAGAGCTTGCAGCGATCAGATAAATATAACTTCCTAAGGAACAAACATACACATTCGAACCCATAAAAGTATAATTTTTCAACTGGTTTATGAAGGGTCCAAGGTTAAAACCACTTCACAAAACATTTTATTGTATGTAGTATAGTCGTTATTTCCCAGCACACCGAAACTTTGTTGTTATGTTCAAAGGCTTTAATGTGGTTTTACCCCAGATTTGAGTCAGTTTTCGTTGCAAGCTACATGAAGACACTACAAACTCACATTCCGTACAAACTGCTCTGAAGTGGTTTCACACCTAACCCTTCATATGTCAATGTATCAGTGAGGATTATAAAAATTGAACCCAGTTCATTTCTCCAATTTCTCGTAAACTATATATTAAACCACAACTTTTTCCTCGTACAATCCCACATAGTGAACCAAAGTCAATTATTTTCCGCCGACATTCATATTCAAATCCAAGAAAAGCCTCGGAGAAAACACGAAATATGGGAAACACCGCGTGCCACACTTTTAACAGGAAACACATTTTCTTCGCAGGGACATGATATTCCGATACCGCCCCTACAAGTTATTCCTGTCAACGCTGCTCTCTTGTTCGTTTAGCTCATTCCTTATTCAGGCCAAGCAATGCAACGAAATGGAAAATATTGGAATTCATCTATTCGGAGTCCATTTGGCGAAATATTCAATGGAACATTCTTTATGGGGTGGATGTGGGTCGCTTGAAAACTTGAAAAGAGATGTTTTTTTTTTAAGTTCAAAGAACACCGTGAGAGCAGAGGGAAAGTAGGTAGGAATTCGTGACCTTCCTGACTTTCCGCAGGCTGTATGACTGAAGGAACACCTTCCGAGGCAGCTAGTTCCAAAGCTTTGCCGATTGTTGGACGTACGAGCCCTAGGAAAAATATGTTCAGTCCATATTTGTCCATATCCATATCCATATCTCCAAATAGACAGCATATGGATATGAGGACTGAGATCGACGGGTCAGTCTCGATAGACCGTTAACGGTGAAACTATTGAAAATATCTCGGAAGAATCCCATAAAAATATCTATGAAACAGAGACAGATCGCCAACTTTTCGATGTGTCAGCGTGTTAGCGAAGTATCATCGAATGGGTCCTTTTTGGAAAGAATGATAAGTTTCAATGTATGTTTAGGTGCTGACGAGAAGTGGATTAATTCTTGTTACGAAACAGAAAACCAAGTTTCTGAGAAGCACCATTTGCAATGGACCTCACATGGTTTTCCCATGAAAGGGTACTGCTGATGGTATTACCAAGCATTGCAATGGAAGATTTCATTGGTATAGATACTCCTGACATAGAGGAAAGAGATGCCTGGGTTTTATTCGCATTGAATTCCACCAAGTTGTTGATACTCCAATCCAGAATTATTTAAATGTAATTTTCTGATAGAAGCGAGGAAGGTGACGACATCCAGAGAAAGACATCATCATATCTGAGAATATACCTTCTGTCTAGCATGCAGGGCGAATATTTCCTAGAGACCTTTGATATATTTTTTGAAAATAAAGCATGTTTTTCGATCTCCTTCGAATAGGGTCTCAAATTGATGTTAACGTAACTGGTCTACAGGTTACTATTTTTTTTGTTCAATCGAATCTTGAAGAAAAAAAATCACTTTGACTGTCAAGTGTCGTTCGACGTATCTTGTATTGATGAGAGGCAATTATCAAAACAGAATTTAATTCTGTTGTTTGCAAATCAGGTTTGGGATGAAGCAGAGGTTTTTATCAGAAATCATTTTCATTGACAAACCGATAATAAAAAAGTTTTCCAAATGCTGCGAACTTCATGCCAGATATTGTATAAGTAGATATTGAATTATGTTTGCTCGATATTAATATTGTTGTAGTCACTTCTCTCTTGCTTTTAAGATGAAAAAACAGAGGTTGTGCTACTGGTCTACATCTCATTTTCGGCATTTTCTTTTATTCAAGAAATAAACGCCTTTATCATTTTTATTATCAGTACTACTTCACTCATGCTTTGGATGCACTCTGACCTGATGGACTGAGTTCTTTTCCTTCTTCATTTCACTAAAAACCAACCCTCAGTTAGCTGTTGAATTCCATCACCCGAATCAGACACATATTTCAGGTGAACATAAAAGAACCCTCCGTCCTCCGTCTCTTGATAAGGATTACCCATAAAATTTGAATAACGCCCTGATTTGAATAGAATTTATAAGAGCTTTCCCTCCACGATCGTTTCCTATTCTTTTTCACAGGTGGTGTCAGTTTATTCGCCTTTTAAAGCTCGCAGCCAAATCGACACGATCGCAGTTGATGCCGCAATGCGCCCCGTGTCGCTACGAGTTAGGGGGAGCAGCATACATGGGGGGGATGTTTGCTGTGCCACGAGGTGGTTGAGTCGATGAGGAATACTCTTGTCTAATAACCCGGTACGCTTGGGTTTTGACACGAGGATCGATTGCAGCACCACCGTACTTGGTATGCTAGTTATTGGAATCATGATAATCACGAAAAAATATTTTTTTTACCGAAATTCCAAGGGTTAAGAAAACGAGCGCAATTTGTGAAAAATTAACAAGTATATTTCTTGTGGAGAATTGAATTATCTTTCGTCTTGTTGAAATTGTTTCTTGATGATTCGTATACTTTTCGAAAAAACAGCAAAAAGTTTTTGAGACATTTCATTTCATTTTCCACACGTTTTTGTAATAATTGTTTTCTTTTTCTTTATTAATCAAATAATAATTTTTCAACATTGTTTGATAATTTTTCAATTATTCCTTGTCTGGAGTATTTTGCCTTTTTTTTCATCAACAGTGCTATTCATCCAGATAGCTGAACACGAAGCTTAGAGTTCTTTTTGAAGATCGTTTGATAACGATAGTCATTGCCGACCGATATTAAAACCCTTTTCCATTCCTATACACATGTATAGGGATTAAAAATACCTGTCAGGAAACAACTACTCACCTGGCTAATGCCATGACGGGTATTAAATTGTTTCTACCAAATACTCACGTAATGTACCTCCTTGCAGAGAAAACAACTGCAAATGCTCCATGAATCTAAATAACAGAATTTTGTTTCAATCCACCGTTTTTTTCCTGTCTTTTTTTTGTATTCTGATTATTTCTATAACGAATCTGGTATTTTGGTGATTTTTCAACCAAAATCAAGCCATTTCTCAAGCCGTTCATTTGATATTATGCTGATTAAACCACTCATAGATGAAACCTCTTGTTTTCTCAAAATTATTCGTATATCTATTCACGTACAAGACCTGATGGTACTCCAGCCCGTATAATTTTTTTTTTGAGCCACATATTTTGATTATTTTGATTATCATTCAATTTATTCGTTTTTATCGAAACCAAAATTCTACTTATTGAGACATTGAGACTCTAGACACCATAATGCTCCCGATCAGTTTGTACCGAAAGTTCCATGCCCAACTAACTGTAGATTTATAAATATTTATTTCAGTTTGATATCTTTCAAGCAGTCGGCACCTTAACCCCACCTCAGATAGAAGAATCAGCTGAGAGTATTATCTAGAACTGACGCATTCTACTCTCTGAAATATAAAATTTTTCCGGACGTAGTATGCATCGGTTAATCCGGATTCTGGAATTCGTGGCTAGATTATGAGCAACGCCTTAATACCTATATTTCATCCTAACTATAATCGGCTTCCAGCGAGGTTTTCTTATTATGTGAAATACTATTCGCCCTGATTTTATAATTGGAACTTCCATCCTCTGCTCTTCACTAAAATTTTATTACTATAAGCCACTTAAACTGAACTCAATTAAATACTCCAAAGGCGGATTTTGGGATTATCAACCCCTGAGTACCGATCCCTTCCGCATACAAATAAGAGGGGCGAAAAATTTCTAATTTGTATGTTGCCTAGAATTATCCATTATGGTTTTATGTCCAGTTTGATCAAGGGTGAATAATGTGAAACCACAAGAAATTTCATCAAACTTATGATGTATTGAACTCAAATGGGAATCGTAGGCTTGAAGTTTCTGATAGGTGTTTATAATACTGACACTCATCAAATAAAGTTGAATGTCAGGCAGTATGATGAGATGCGAATTTTCACTTTCAGATTTCTTTTCAGTTAGAGTCTTTTCACAATATCTATCAGATGTAGTTCAATGTCCAGCGTGGCTTCAGCCGGGAAAGTAGTTGTTTCCTGTTAGATATTACAAATAATTCACATTTTCCATTTTTCATTTTCAATTTTCATGGAGAATATTCCCCATTTCCCTGGTGGTCTAAGGCGCAGGCCGTTCAGAACTTCAGTATTACGGTAGTCGGTTCGAACCCGATGTAGGTACGAGGGATTTTTTCTCAAGTACCCAATATCGGAATCGTTAGACGACCACAGTCCTTGTTGAAAGCAAGTGTATTGTGTGTTGTCTAGATGCCAATCTCGGCTAGTGCTAGCTTGGAGTGCACGCCGGCCACCCGAGGTGGTGTTGTAGGTTTTCCGGGTTTTCCTGCAGCTGAAAAGTGAATACACTCTACGAGTGTTTATGAGGGAGTATTATTATTATCTACACGCAGTTAGAACTGTTATTCGGACCGCTCTCAGATAGAACTCTGTAAAATTGTTTTGTCAAAATTGTTTTTTTCGTTAACCAGCTGTCGTCCCCTTACGAACGGCAGCCGTCAAAAGTCGAAACTTGTGCGAGCCAAGGATTAACGAGGTCTTATCTTTTAACATGCGATTTCTAGCACTTTCTCGGGCCATCAGATAAAAATCTGTAGTCGCTAAGGATTCGAATCTAGCCGACCAGCAGGCAATGGTTTCGAACGCAAAAGTCTCAATCACTGAGCTACATGGCCCATATGTGTTATGTTGAAGCATTGTATTGTGGTTGTTAGATAGAACCATTTGACATATTGTTTTCAGTAATATGATGACAGATGGCAGTGAAATTCAGTTTGAATAAGAGTAGATACAACTATGTAACACTAAAATCCGAATTTTGGCGAAGAATGCATTAGAACCATGTAAGGTGACGTTCTATTGAAAATATAGATAGTAATAATAATAAATACATTGCAACTCTTAATACAGCGGACAATTTTCTGAAGCCTTGTGTATACACCAATTTGACAACTTATTTTTTATTCAGTCAGAGTAATAAAAGACATAGAGATGGCCTGCCTATACCTATACAAATACCTGTTTTGAAGTGAACATGTAAACAATTTGTGGGCGAGGGGGGTGACGGCTGCTGAAATGTTATCTACAGTTTGTTTACATTTAGAGTAAGAAGGACCCTAATACAAACAAAGAATGACAACTTGATCCAAATGAAATGAGCGGGCATACACGAAACTCTCCGAATGAATACGTACTTAACATGTTTAAGGCACTCGCTTGTAAACAAACAAAGTTATGTTGACTTCAAGACAAGGATGGAGAAGGCATCTCTGTGGTCTTCTATTACTGTGAGTTTATTCATGATTCAAATGTAGATAGGAGCAAAAACAGATTCACTTCACGTAAAATTGAATCGAACAATTAAAATTCCATGATACAGGGTGTCAATTTGAACAGCTACCCTATAAGATGTCTATTGATTGCATCATCAGTCAAAATCTGGATATACCCTTGTTGATCGACCCTTTAAGAAACCAGACATAACCCACAAATCGTTTTGAGTTGTCTGCACGGGCGGCTCCTACAAAACGAGGAGAAAATGTCACCGAACAAACACAATATGCACGCCTAACCCTTTCTCCGAAAACTTCCGACCTTTTTGACTTTCTTCTTACAACAGAAAAAGTCCATTGTTGAGCTGGAAACTTCCTTCTTACCGCGACACAATTGCTTTCACTTGTTGTATTGTAAAGTCGGACTGAGTAGCGTAAAAAATATTTCAACTCGAGACCATGAATACAATAACTCGGGAGATGCGAGTTGAAAGGTTTTGGGAAATTAGGACAGAGTTTTTCTCCACAGTTTTCTTTCGCTCCGAATTCGTGCCATGAGCTTTGAGTTTGGTGTGCTATTGTCGGTGATGGAATTCTCTTTCACACGCTAGGGCTTTGTGGCCTAGACATATAAATACATTCAGTGTGCCGCAATGAGCTAAAGGGACAAAGAAGTGCGAGATCACTTAAACACTTAACTCAACAATGAATTCGCTTCCTTTACAAAATTAAATCAACTTGCATGAAAATATTTGTAGCTTGTAGGTAATACCATGACGTTCAAGAGACGTCATTTTTTGGTCTTAATTACCCTCGTACGTCTTATGGCACAAGGAGGACGTCTTGTGAACGTCAGTTTTTCGATGTCTCTACGGTACTGATTTAAGGAAACGATAACATCATGTTATAGGAAATTTTCTTAGCTTTCTTTCTATACCGATACGTATTTAACGAATGTGTCTCCTTATGGTCGAAAAATACGAAAAATGCAAAAGGTGCGCCACGTTCCGGTATCCTAGCACACACAACCACCTATAACATCTAAAAACGAACTGATAGGCAGGAGAACGATAACATAATTTTGTAGGAAATTTTCTCAGCTTCCTTTCTATACCGACATGTATTTAACGAATATGTCTCGTTATGGTCGAAAAATACGAAAAATGTAAAAGATGTTCTACGTTCCGGTATCCTAGCACACACAACCACCTATAACATCGAATACAATATATTTACATTTCAAGTGTTAATATACAGAAACATGAAGTCTCATATATTTATAAATTTGATCTATTTTATGTCGTCAAGAGATGGCGCAATCGAGGCGATTTGTGACACGTTTGAGCATATGGCAATATGGGAACGAAGCAAAGTCATTATTACAGTTATTGCCGAATAGATGGCGGCAGTATAATATTTCAGATTGGGTCATTTAATCCTAAAGTGCTTCCGTTTGATTCACACATATGGTCACTGAATTTAGAAGACCATACTTTCAATTAAGTGCCCAATTGTAAAGTAGAAAACTACACAATAACAAAACTGCCTGTACTACTGTTATCTGTTAGCCACTTTATGTACTAATGACTGCCTAGTTGCCATGTTGCCACATGCTCGAGCTTGAACAAATCGCGTCGGTTGCGCCATCTCTTGACGACATAAAATAATCGAATTTATAAATATATAGGAATTAACGTTTTTTACATTTGTAATGCTTGGAAAGTAAATATATTGTTTTTTGTCGAAAATGAATATATCGGAAAGAAAAATTAAAATATTTGCTTCAACTAATAAATCTATTGACACAAAATTAAATATATTTGCAAAAACACTTTTCACCCGAACCGCGCCTCATAGAATGCCGTCTTGAAAGTGTCAGACAATGGAAGTCCAGGAAAAACCTTACTCAAAGTGAAACATTGTCGAACACATCCAATCAAACTATTTGGAAAATGCCGGAACTGAGTTATTTTCCCCAAACCCATCAATTATCTAATTTATATTTCTTCATACTAAACAACTGCTTATGTCAAAGTCATGCACACTAATCTCCATCTTCATCTAGTAGTCCATGGAATGTAAACAGCCATATATCAGAAACGGCCCCGGCGTCCTTTTAACGGGTTTTATCGAATCAAATACAGCGGTAGTTTGTATCGCCGAAATCTGGTGTTGTCACGAAGTGCTTTACTTTGTCTTGATTTATGCCTTGTATGTGGTCGAGTAAAGTACTTGCCGGAAAATGTGTATTGAACTTATGGGCTAGAGAATGTCGATAAGACCGCTACTCCAGCTCGAAAATGGAAAGATATCGTAATCCGGCTGGATTTGTTATGAGAATGTATGGCGGATTGTTTCACGAAATTCGATGTAGGTACTGTGTGTTGATGGAGTGAATTATGAATTCAATATCTCGTAGAATGGATTCTGTAATAAGTCAATTCTGGTTATGAATTACAGGCAATTTAATATTCAGACTGTGAAATACAGCGCTGAAAAAGCTACCCCAGATACCCAGTTAACACAAACGTCTAGGAAATGTTGCTTCTTCGATTATTGTGTGTGTTTTTCGTTTGTGTATTGTATGTATTTTATGTGTGTTTTGTGTTTATTTTGTATGTGTTTTGTGTGCGTTTTGTGTTTTTTGTGTGTTTTGTGTGTGTGTTTTGTGTGTTTTGTGTGTGTTTTATGTGTGTTTTGTGTTTATTTTGTATGTGTTTTGTGTGCGTTTTGTGTTTTTTGTGTGTTTTGTGTGTATTGAGTGTGTGTTTTGTATGTATTTTGTGTGTGTTTTCTGTGTTTTGTGTGTGTCTTGTGTATATTTTTTGTGTGTTTTTTTATGTGTTTTGTGTGCCTTTTTTTGTGTGTATTTTGTGTGTGTTTTGTATGTGTTTTGTATGTGATTTGTGTGCGTTTTGTGTGTGTTTGTGTGTATTTTGTGTGTTTTATATGTGTTTTGTGTGTGTTTTGTGTGTATGTTGTATGTTTTTTGTGTGCGTTTTGAATGTTGTGTGGGTGTTTCGCCTTTCTTTGTGTGTGTATTTCAAGAGAAAGTTCTTCTCAATGCCATCAGGTACATAATATACAGGGTGTTTCCGAAATTGGGGCAATAATGAAACTGGGTTTTTGTATGGAACATAATGTATCAATAAATGGCAAGGATTTTCGTTTTTGAAACAATCAAAAAATTTTGTGAAATCGCTTTCAGTTTGTTTGAGAGGCACTGGTTTGATTCTCCAGACCACAGCGTGTCTGACTGCTGGTAGTGTTTCAGCGCGTCCTGTAGACTTCTTATCAGTGATTACCAAAAAAAGTCTTGAAAACTCTAAAATTCAATATCTTTCAAAGTTTCGACAGAAAAGTATTCTTTCATTTCGTTTTGTTTTGTCACCTTCTACTTCCAATTTCATATATTTTTTTTTTTTCAGTGCTTGAGAGACGCCGTCATACAGAACAAGTTTTTACGAAAGAGATCACTCAAGCTATAAACTCATCCAACCATAGAATCGCAGAAGTCCCTTGTCCAAGAGCAGTTATCCATCTAGTCCTGTGTAATCCTTTTTCGTTATGTTCTTAACAGTCCTTGTATTGAGAAATATTATTAGTATAACACGCAACAGACCTGTACTTGACATGTAGTCTTGGATAATTTAACGATAACAATGAAGTATGTTTACTCGTACTTAGGACTTATATCGTCTTAATGGTTGAAATATTTCTACTTGTTTCAATTTTTCACTACGTTTCAATTGCTTGAATCTGCAATCGTCTCCAGGTGAATACTGACAAATTCAGAATCTATACGATGTTTCAGAGGTCTGCCGGTAGTTACGGTAATTACGTTGTAATTACGCGCGGTCTTGTGGCGTGCGTGCTTTCGCGCAAACTTTCCCTCCAAAACGGTCCATTAGCGGTCTCCATACGTTTTAAATTTCTACGCTCGGTCCGAAGGCGCCTATATCGAAGTCAATGGTGCCTTCAGTCAACCGAGCGTGGAAAATAAAAACGTATGGAGACCGCTAATGGACCGTTTTGGAGGGAGAATTAGCGCGAAAGCACGCGCGCCACAAGACCGCGCGTAATTACAACGTAATTACCGGCAGATCTATGAAACATCGTGTAGATTTTAAATTTGTCAGTATTCACCTCAATACCTGAAACGTGGTGAAGAATTGAACGAAGTAAAAATCTTTCAAACAACAGTTTATGCGCTTTCCATGCACCTAACAAACATTGGAATGACGGTCTCTTCTTGCGAGGAATAATTTTCAACATGTAGGAAACTCCGATTGAGTAGACAGCTGCTACCAAGGAGTTGGAACGTCTCCTTTTTATTATCGTCACAAACTTTCACATTTTTATGGGAGGGAGGTTGTAAAACTTATCTTACAATCCGTGAATAAGATTGCATTTTATCGGTCGTATAATATGAACGATTCCATGTCAGATCGCGAAATATGTCTGATGGTCTGATGACTCTGTAAAAGAGTTTTTATTTGTCGTAAATCAATCAAATTATCCATTACCGTCGTTAATTAATGCATTATTCCCAATTATCTTGAAGAATACGTCTTTAATGACCATCCAATGTGAAAGATAATCATAAGCAGTGTGATCATGGTAATTTTCGAAGGAATGGTGGAACTTTCATATTATTCGTTATGGTAATGAAAGAACATGTAGTGTTTTTTTGTGCAACATTATAACATATCGTTTTCTATCATTATACTACTCAGAAATTGAATTTGTGGAATAATATTAGCTGTAAGGAAATTAAGACATTACTACGGAATATCTCTTTCATTAGTTATTTTTCCAAAATATTTGAAAATGCTTTCATAGATCACTTAAATGAAGAAATCTGCATTGTTCACAATGCAGGGAAATTTTTGTGAACAAAATTCTTATTCAACATCAAATATCTTGAAAACCGTTGATATCTTTGATAACGAAACCCATCATTTTTTGTACAAGAAATATTGGGGGTGGAGAAAAAGAAGACAAAATCGATATTATTCCAGTGGCGTGAAAGTTGGGAAGGGGCGATTAGAGGTACGCACCTGCCGTACGCCCCTGTTTGAAGTAGCAAACACATGATTCACATTGAAATTTTGAACTGAATGCTGTAAGTGACTTATCAAATTTCATTAGAGAAAGTCGATTCGTTATGGAGTTATTCTGGAAAATATATATTTTTGTCACCTTCAACACCCTGTCACTCAGTTATCATTCATCTTAGGGTTTCTTTTTATTCTAGGACACCCTGTATAAATTAAGCACACGGCGCGCCCTTCTATTGACTGGTGACAGCGTTTGTTCCATAAAACTCCTGACTGACTATGTTAGTCTTGTTTTAGGTACTATGAACTAATTACACGAAAAATTTTATAAAACATTTTCACCAACCAAATTTTTTGACAGATTTAGCGGGCTGCTGACACGTGGTGTCACATAGTTTTTCAGTTGTCTTGCTCACAGACCTGGAACTAACCCTGCGCCAGTTGTCCCAAAAACTGGCTGACTGACAGCAGGCAAATAATATTCAACCTGTTTATTCCCAATATCAAAATATCAGCGTTTTTGTTGCATTTTTTTGTCCCTCAGCTCTTTGACTATTTTGGTGAAGGTTATAACAGTGTCTATTCAACTAGCGGTTGCAGCATCGTCAGCAAACAGTGTAAATGGACGAGTCATTTGTAGGAGGATAATATAATTCATAAACAAAGCAGTTGTATCAGTCCTAGAACCGAGCCTTGAGGTACACCCATTTTATGACTCCACAATCGTATACAATCCAGAATGAATCACATACAATTCGATAACTGTCTTCTAGGGAGGAACAAAACCAATTTTGAAAAACATCTCTTGTTCGTATCAATGAAGCTTTCTCAACTGGGAGTTATGAACTATACTCAATCCGAGGCCTTGGTGCAGTCGGAAAATCTCTTTTTTGTTTCCTTCCACAAGAGGTCCGCAACCCCTTGTCCCTTAACCCCTTACTTCTATAGATATAAAATCAGTAGTCGAGTATTTCTTCGAAGAGGTTCATGGGAGTCTCATATAAAAATCACGTCGACTTATTTTACAAGTTCCACAGTCAACGCAATTAATTTTCTTGGGTACTTACTAATATAATACCCATGGCTACTGAAATTCCAAGTGAATTTTAAATCCTCATTTCAAGCATCAGACGAAGTGAGCGAAAGAAGAATTACAATCATAATTCAATTTGGATTGCATGGGATATTCCCCAGATTCATAATTTTTTACTCGCATTCATCCGGATGAAGATGCCATTTGTCTGGAAATGTTTATTCTTTCGAATATAATTCTAGACTTCTCAACAATTTTAATAGAAAAGCCAAGGATTTTATCAAGTTATCTGTGAAGTAAGAACAGCATAATTTTCACCTCAAATTGTTTTCTGAGAAGATGCTTCTCATTTAGTTCCACTGAAAGACAATATTGCAGTTAGCTACATTAATGACTTATTAGGACGTTCTCAAGGGTAGATAACTACAAAGAGGAATGGGATTTGTGGTAAATCTATTGGAGTTAGAAAAACAAGTGAGAAAAAATAACTTTTTGAGTTGCTGAATTTTATGGTGTTTATTACAAGTGATAGTGCTGAATTCTATCCCAACAAGTTATAAAAATTAAGCCTCTCTGACCGGCGGCAAAGAAATACAATAGGTGACTTTTTATGCCAAAACGGGTGATGTGTTGCTGTAACCGATCCAGTCGATACCACCATCTGGAATTTCAAAATTGTCTCCTCTACAAAACAGACAAAGACAGGTGCTTGAATACAGATACGAGCTAGAAGAATAGCAGCTCTTCGTGGGGGTGAAATCATTCATTCTTGACAAAAAAAATACACACAATGTGGAAAGGACTACAAAATCACGAATTTCACGTATTCTAAAACAAATCATTCGTTTATATGCTCTGCACATTCCATCACAGGCAATGAACTGACAAATACTCATCAACTAAATATGTGAGGATGAATACACATCAAGACACATATACAATACAATACAATAATTAAGTCTCGGTTAATACAAGAAGTAACGCCTGAGTTAGTAATAATAACAAACTATAGCTCATTTCAGAAGACTAGCTGGATTCGTTGCGAGTCTCTTTTTGTAATAGCAAGTCCATACTATATCACCATAGTTCGAAAAAACCAGGGATTCGCATAAGGATATTTTAGCATTTTTATCGAGAACTTTTCTGTTGGCGTATATCAATTTCAGATTGCAAAATGCTCGTCTTATCACCAAGTTGACATGATAAGTGAAATTCAAAGAGGAATCCAAGATGATTTCTAGGTTTTTAGCACTATCAAAGGGAGAAATAGATCCTTGATTTTGATCTTCATCTCCAAATCTGCGTTCAATTAAGAATTTGCTTCCATTAGACCAGTCTCTGGAAATGACTGATACATTTGCGTGTGATCGGCATATAAGTGACACTTGCTGAACTGTATATGATCACGGAATTCATGAGTACAAATAATGAAGAGTAGCGGGCCCAAAATCGATCCCTGAGGAACCCAATTCTCCACAGTCAAAAACTCAGAGACATCCCTTTCCATCATAACCGCTTGCATTCTGTAAGATAAATAGGAGCGAAGTAGTGATACTGCATCTGTAGGAAATCCGATGAAATGTAAAATAGCAAATAAAAGCTTATGTTTAATTTTGTCGAACGCTTTTGTATAATCAAACATAACCAATGCCGTCAATTGGTTCATCTGAAAGTATACATTAAAAGTTCTGAACGAGGAAGTGAAAGCATATAACCATTTCCATTATCTTGGGACAAAGCAAACCTCTGCAAACCGCTGTGAAGTGGAAATATGAATTTGCAATTGAGTTATTCAAATGATTCGAAGAGTTTAATTTAAACTTGGTGTTAGCTTCCGCCGCTTGTTAGGGTAATGGGAGTGTCAACCAAAATTGGAGAGCGAGGACACGGAGTATCTTCATTTCAGTATTTATTAAAAAAAATGCCTGTTTGAACAGAAAACCCATTATATTCTTGTTTTGTAACTGGAAATATTGAGTTTCGGTCAGCGATTGATTTTACTATATTTACTTTATTTATTGTCAATATACATTTATGTACCATCCACGACATAGTTGAAGTTATGCTGTGAGAAGACTATGGTGAAGAAAAGAATAGTACTCCATTCACAGAAATCACAGACCTTGCTTTAAAATAAAAACGAACCCTTCCCTTACCTTAAATTGTACAAGTATTTTGCCTCTTAGGCAAATGGAATTTCTACCCCGTTCAGTACAGGTGACCTACGTCCTTCCAGTACTTTTTTTTTTGGACTATTCTGGTTTTATGAGGGTTCACTGTCAGCACCTCCTCTTTACACCACCTGTCGATTATATCTAGGGCTGACTGTATTCCGCCAATTGCTGATGTAATACTCCGTTTTACCAGTTAGCCTTTATCCACCAGCACAGTAAGAGAGCCACCCCTTTTTCACTAGAGCGTTTGCTATAGACTCGGTGGATACATTGTTGAAGGCACCCTTATAAATGTTTTCACGGATATCTCTTCCAAGGACTTCATTAGTAGCCTGTTGAGGTCGTCCAGTGCTGAGTCTGTTGACTTGCCTGGTTGATACGCAAATTGGCATTCATTGAGCGAGCTTGTTTGTAGTGCGTCATTAAAGACATTAGACTTATGGGACGATATACCTTGGGTGTCTTGTCGCCTATTCGCCCTACTTTTGGGAGATACTTCTCAGAATTTGTTTCATGATTGTCTTCTTCTTCTGGCCTTTCTTTGTTGTACTGCATGAGTTTAGCCTTGTATGTGATCCAATCTTGGTTTTATTCTGTTGAAAAGCTTTCGCACCCTACCTCTGAGGACTGAGCACCCGAAGACGACTGTGGATTCAAGCAATTAAAACGTTGGAAAAAATTGAATGAGGTAGGACTCATTTAAATATTAACACAATGGACGTTCGGAACGTAAGTATTCTAGGAATTGAATATATTTTTTTTTAATTCTGATTTCCACGAACAAGAAAATCCTGTATTGTTCAACTAACATCGTGAGAATCAAGGAAAAGTTGGTAGGAATTGGTGTTCTTCTTGAATCTGAAGGCTGTATGCCACAAGGAACTCCTTCCAAAGCTTTGCCGTTCTGTGAGAAAACAAGCACTGGGAAGCAGATGTGCGGCATGTCTACAAAGTGACGGTATATGGATGTGAGCACTGAGCTCGAAGGGTCAATCTCGATGAGACCGCTAACGGTGGAACGATTGATGATATTTCGGAAGAGCATCGTCCATGAAAATATTTATAAAACAGAGACAGATCGCCAACAGCTTGTGAGCGAAGTATCACCAACGAGACGAATGGCTCTCTTTTGCACCGAATCTAAAAGTTTCGTTATGTGTTTGGATGCTGCACTTCATATATAATAATAATAATAATAATAATAATAATAATAATAATAATAATAATAATAATAATAATAATAATAATAATAATAATAATAATAATAATAATAATAATAATAATAATAATAATAATGATAATAATAATGATAATAATAATAATAATAATAATAATAATATATTTATTACTCATCATTCAAATATTACAAAAATATATCAGTACATTAAGACACAAAGGGTAATTCGGTTTAGTTTCCGGCCGAGGCCGAATATGGTCTTCCACCGACACCACAGCAAAAAAAAATTAAGTTTAAATAAAATATGACAGAATAAATATAAGGTGATAATGCATAAAATAAATGTTTTATAAAATGTATGCACTTTAAAATAGAAAAAGATAGACAGATTGAGAGAGAAGAAGAGAGAACAGAAGAAGAGCAGTAGGGGAACAGTATTCCAAAAGTGGTCGAATTTGTGTCTTATAAATCATAATCAGTTGACGAGAAGTAAAATACTACTTGGCGCGAAATGGAAAACCGAGTTTTTGAGAGGCACTCTTGGCAATGGACTTTACATGGTTCTTCCATGAGAGGGTACTGCTGATGGTAATACCGAGCATTGAAATGGAAGATTTCATTGGTACAGATACTCCTGACACAGTTACGCTGGCTACTGTGAGATCGGCCTTTCTAGGGAAAAGACATGCTTGGGTTTTATTCGCTTTAAATTTCACCCAATTGTTGGATCTTCATTCTAGAATTTTGGTCAAGTTCATCGTACTGAAACCGATATTGCACCGAGTTTCATTTGATCATTACTGATTGTTTTATTGGTTATTGGTATTGGTTGATTGTTAAGTCACCTTTCAAAGTTTTTATGTGCCCTGCCGTTTCCGGAAAGGTCTCAACGATATCGAAAGGAACAACATGCCATTACTCCCGTAGCAAACATATCCCGCAGAGTGCATTTTCTTCTATTATGTTACTCCTATCCCGAAAAGTAATCCATCTCAAAACCGCCCGCCCGACCCGAATACACCTATAGAAATTCACTTAAGCCAGCTTCCCGTACTCATAAATAAAATGAGAAGAAAACTTCCGAGCGAGAGAGTTTTATAAAGTCGCACAATGGCCCAGCTCCAAACATCCTTTCAAGAAAGTTGATATCCTGATTCTGTGGGTTTATCCCCGAAACTGGACAAATAGAATGAAACGTGGTCGAGCTCGATTCGGCATTTCGGGACACGGGAAATGGGAAAACGGATCGCCTTCGATGAAGAGAACTTGATGCGAGTTTCCTCGCTCTTTTGATTGCTCGTGCCGGATTCGGAGCACGGACTTCGAAACAAGAAACTCCAATTGGAACATTGCGAAAAGGCAATACCGATATATCGTATGTGTACTCGGATCCGATACCAATGTACTGGATGATGAGAGTTTATGAGCCGAGACGTCTGGTAAGTGCGCAATGAATCAATGAGCCAGGGCGGGCGTAATGACGGTGATTATTTGGAAAACTGGGAATTTATACATCGGTTTTTACACCTTGGCCAGCAACAGCAACAGTGGGACGTATTTTGTCGGAGCGATCTATTCAGGATAATTATTGAACAGAATATCATTCAATAAGCGTTTAATGATGACTATTGCTCATGAGGATGAAGTTAGCGATGTGAAAAATAGTCATTGCAAAGTAGGTTGCAAGGTAGATTGCAAAGTAGGTAACCATATATTTTCTATAACTATAACCAGTGTTCACCATTCACTTCGGAGAGATGATATGGTGATTATATTTACTATTGCTCGGCGGAATTGGCTTTCTGTTAGGGCTTCGGGAGACCAAGACAAAGACCAAGACTGAGCAGTCCTGGTCTTGGTCTTGGTCTCGAAAAATGTAGTTTTGGTCTTCGTATTGATCTTGATTTAGGTGTGAGCGATACCGAAAATACTAGCAAAATGCAGGGCTTAGCGAGACCAAGATCAAGACTCTCAGTGTTCAGAAGTAATCATCTTCATGTCTCGCATTCAAACACTATGTGGAAGGCTGTGCATTCCTTCTCATCACAAAACCTGTATAGTGTGGATCCTTGGTGTATCCCCAGCACATGCTGGTGTTTTCTCAGGTGGCAGTGTCCTGTTAGGGTTTCTATCACCTAACTGATAAACTGTCTGCTCTCGGAAGATTGATAAGGTTTCTCAACTAATTTTTTCGGGTCCACTATCACTGTGAATAACCAAAGGCATTGTTTGAGTCCAAGTCCCCATGTTTGGCCGAAGGAACACCTCGTCGTTATTTATGGTGTCCTTGCCCTTATCAGCACATTTTCTAGATGTTTTTTCCAGGCGTGCTTCAAGTCTAGTATCAACCCCTGGTAATGGTCCGTTTCGATTCAAAATTGGTATGTGGAGGTTTTTCAGGTCGTATATTTCGAATTTCTTGTCAAAATTCATAAATTAAAGATGGCGGCTCCAATATGGCAAACGAATTTTGTGATTATAGTCAGATTCGATTCAAAATTGGATTTTGGGTCGGAGATTTCGATTTTTCAGTCGTAAAAAAAATAGGAATAGAATATTGGAAGTTCTACTTTTTCATGAACGAATAATTGAAACGCCACAAGAAACTTTTCAGAAAATCACATCACCTAGTCAGTTTCGAAATTATCTTACGACTCCATTAAACGACATCCTATCAAAATTCGAGGCAGGTGAACTCCTTATCGCGAATAATTAACCTCAAAATCTCCGGTATCGCTGCAGAATGAAAATAGACTTTAAGCATCGAGTAATTAATTCTGCTCCTGACAAAGTTCCGTAACGAGACGCTCAAGAGATGATTCTAAATAAGAAACACATTAGAGCTTGGTGAAACAACATCGGTTGTTTTGTTGTTTCTCGATAACGGCGCGGTCTGTGGGGAAAACAAGCGAAGTAAGATAGTCTAGGAACTGTTAGCGACATTGGTATTTTCCTGAGAATGCAAAATGATTTTTCATGAAACGGATGTGTCTGGAGATTTTTGGGAAGTGAGAGGTGAGAAATTAATATGATAGTAATACAGTAACCACAGACAAATGTAAGCCACAAGTGTAATCGTAGCACTTTGAAACCACAGAATTCAAAGAACCTAGAATGCTAATGTAAGCCGCAGGAATTAGTGAAAAGCGAAACCACATGTATGCATTTAGTTACTATGGATCATGCGCAAATCATCAACATCATTTTGGAGTTATCTAGACTGTTACTACTCTACTGAGTCAAGAGTACAGTACACCTTAGAACCAATTATGAGTTACTGCAAAGCACATCAGAAAATGATCACCAATCAATGAGAATCAATTCTTCTCTATAATTTTCAGGCGCACAGTATATTCAAAGATTTCTGAATGTTTTATTTCATAAACATAGGTCACAATAATTCAGCTTGACCATAGGATCAGAACAAACTAGAAGGTGGAAATGAACTTGAACCAGTTCATCCCAGACCGTTTCGAAGGTAATATCAGCATTTCCACATTTTCGGAAATATTGTCCACACTAACAGTGCAACATGGGTTGTTTTGTTGGTTCTAGATTTGGGCGATAACGTCGCGGCCCCTGGGAAACGAACCGAATTATGAAAATCCAATACTGGGGATGGCAGTTATTGTTTCGGGGGCATTATTTATGAGCCTGGAGGCGGTGGATGTCGATACGGTTCCCAGACCGAGAACTTGACACGTGAGATACAGGCTTCGGTGTTGCGACTAAGACATTGCTGATGCCTAATGGCGCTGTGGTAGATGTGATGAATTTTGATGGATGTAATCAGAAATATCTATAATAAATCGTAGCAGAGCGCTTTCGACTGGAAAGTCATCATCAGTGTTTACCTGAAAGTAAGTAATGGTTGAAAATAATTTGAAGTAGGTAAATTAAGGACAATTCAAATATTGAAAATAACTAAGTGGTGATTGAAGACAGTTTCAATAGAAATTTCAGCGATAAGAAAATTGTCATTTGAAATATTGGAAAAAGAGGTTACTAACTCGTTAGGTCTAAAGCCAAACAACATAAATTATTTAAAATTATGACACCGTAGAACATTTATAGATTGAAAGTGCTGGGCCAGGATTATCCTGGTTAAAACAATTCTACTAGAATATGTCTATGAATGTCTTATGAAATTGAAATTGAAATTTAGTCGAAAGCGCTCTGCTATGAATTGATAAATTTTGCTTCATTCATTTATGAGAAAGCCCCAGGATGTTTCTATAATATTCCTGAAACATACCAAGAATGTTCCATAAATATTAACTCTTGCCTTATGCCTCTCTAGTACTAAAAATATTCCAAAATCAACAGCGCTACATTCGATGGGACATTCAAGAAACAATGAAATGTCTGGAATATTCAATAATGTATTAACAATCTTGAAGTGTTTCTTGAATATTGCTGATACAGTTAGAAAACATTACTAATGAAAAATTTCTTTGAAAAGTCTCTGAGGGCGAACAACTTCACCAAAACGTTAACATAAGGTGGAATGTGTCAATTATTACAGATTATGTTTCAGAAATATTTCCAAAACAGAAACATAACAGAGTATTAGAAAAAAGATTCTTGGGAAAAGTTTGTGCATGTCCGATAACCTAAAAATCGACTTTGACACATGTCAGGTATGGCGGCAAATTGAAAAAAATTACCATGAGAACGCAAAAAGTGGGGTAAAATGGCAAGATATCAAAAAAAGTGATCTGAAAAAGTTGCTTAGAATTAAATTTTATACACATATACGAAGTTTGAAAAGATAATGAGAGAAAATTGAAAATAGAATTTTTTTTTAAATATTTTCCTAGCTGTATAAAAATATCAAATTATCATCATATGAATAGCTTGACCATACTGAAACATTTGTATTTCAATGATAATGACAAAACTTTCTCATTTTCTCTACACCAGTAAGCACTAAATTAAAAAAATTTGGATTTTGTTAAAACCCTGGCTGTTACATTGGTTCGTATCTAACAGTTATATCAGAATTCCACGACCATTGTGATGACATGACACTCCAGGAACATGATGTTTTCCAGATTATAATCAAGTTTCGATGATAATCGTGCCAGAGCGTTTCACTTCGCATGCAATGTTGAAAACTCAAGCCTCTTTTTGACGCACTATTTTTAAGATTATGTGCGAAGTGAAACGTTCGTGCGCGATTATCATCAAAAATTGATTATAATCTGAAAAACATGATATTTTTGGATCTCCCTATCATCGCAATAATAGTGAAATTGTGATATATCTATTAGATACGAACCAATGTAACAGCAAGGGTTCTGATAAAATTCAATTTTTTCAATTTAGTGCTCTCTGGTGTGGAGAAAATGAGAAAGTTTTGTTATTATCATCGGAATACAAATAGTTCAGTATGGTCAAGCAATTTATAAGAAAATAATTTGATATTTTTCTACAGCTAGAAAACAATTTAAAAAAAATTGCTGTTTTCAATATTCCCACATAATTTTCTCAAACTTTGTATATGTGTATAAAATTGAATTCTAAGCAACTTTTTCAAATAAATTTTTTTCGATATCTTGCCATTTTATCCGACTTTTTGACTATTCATGGTAATTATTTTCAATTTGCCGCCATACCAGCGATCACGTGACATGTGTCAAAATCGATTTTTAGGTTATCGGACATGCACAAACTTTTCCCAAGAATCTTTTTTTCAATACTCTAATAATACACTTTTTTCCCATATGGTACATACTTTTTGGCGGTAACTGTATATATATATATATATATATATATATATATATAAAATTTCATCAAAATCCTCAGTAAAAATCTGTTTCATTTGTATCAACAACTCATCGATCAACGTTTGAATGAACGAATCTCCTCAGAGTGGTAATTTACAACATTTTATCGAAAACATTAATGGAATGTAGACAAAGAACGCGAAGGCGAGGAACTGCACATGAAAACCCAGTTATCGTTCAACAGTTTATATCAAATAGTATGTATTTCGGAATTCGAACATACTGAATAGATTTCTTGCATCAACATTCGTCAGAAGCAGCGTGCATACAGCTGTCGCGAAAATAAATAAACACTTCGGTCACCTTATGTGTTCGCTTGCACAGAATAAATGTGTTTTTAGACGAGACTAGTAAAATTCGTTCCATATAGGAGGGAGAAAAGGTGGTGAGATAAAATGCAGGAACCATCATCCATCATCATATATCATTATTTTATGACATGCTTGAGAACTGTATAACATAAAATGATACGTGTTCTTCTGCTTTGAAGGACATACCGGGTGACTACCAAGGAAGGTACGCCTGCAAATTTTTCTATTGTTTTGAAAATACAAATTTAAAATTGATACGTCGCTATAGTACTTGAATACGCGTATGACACCATGTAAAATTTTTGTTCATGTAATTGCAGATCCCATATATTTTAACAATTATAAAAAAATACCCAAAAACGGATCAGCACCCATAAATAAATGCTCACAACTGCCATTTCTCAAATGACAACATATATTTTTCACTTTGCACATATTTCTGTTGAGTTTTCGACAGTTTCGCACGGAGATTCGGAATCAGCATGTCAAAATACGTTCGAGGACAAAAATTTGAAATTCGATGAATGAAAAATAAAAAAGTTTAAAAAATTATGTATGATGATATTTTCGACTTTTTTGTCCGTTAAGTTTTTTTTTTTCAAAATCTCAGTATATGCTAATTTGGCCATGCTGAATCGATTGGCGTTCGCAGAATTTGTCTATCTCTAACCGTTCTCGAGTTGGTCAGCTCTAAATCAGTTTTTATGTGTTTTTTTCCCGCCAAAAATATTTCTGATCAGTTTTCGACATTTTCGTTCAAAAATTCGGAATCAGCACGTAAAAGTACATTAGAGGACAAAAATTTAAAATTCGCAAAATGAAATATAAAAAAGTTTAAAAAATTATGTAAGTATGATGATATATTCGACTTTTTTGTCCGTTGTTTTTTTTTTTCAAAATCTCAGTATATGCTAATTTGGCCATGCTGAATCGATTGGCGTTCGCAGAATTTGTCTATCTCTAACCGTTCTCGAGTTGGTCAGCTCTAAATCAGTTTTTATGTGTTTTTTTCCCGCCAAAAATATTTCTGATCAGTTTTCGACATTTTCGTTCAAAAATTCGGAATCAGCACGTAAAAGTACATTAGAGGACAAAAATTTTAAATTCGCAAAATGAAATATAAAAAAGTTTAAAAAATTATGTAAGTATGATGATATATTCGACTTTTTTGTCCGTTAAGTTTTTTTTTTCAAAATCTCAGTATATGCTAATTTGGCCATGCTGAATCGATTGGCGTTCGCAGAATTTGTCTATCTCTAACCGTTCTCGAGTTGGTCAGCTCTAAATCAGTTTTTATGTGTTTTTTTCCCGCCAAAAATATTTCTGATCAGTTTTCGACATTTTCGTTCAAAAATTCGGAATCAGCACGTAAAAGTACATTAGAGGACAAAAATTTTAAATTCGCAAAATGAAATATAAAAAAGTTTAAAAAATTATGTAAGTATGATGATATATTCGACTTTTTTGTCCGTTAAGTTTTTTTTTTCAAAATCTCAGTATATGCTAATTTGGCCATGCTGAATCGATTGGCGTTCGCAGAATTTGTCTATCTCTAACCGTTCTCGAGTTGGTCAGCTCTAAATCAGTTTTTATGTGTTTTTTTCCCGCCAAAAATATTTCTGATCAGTTTTCGACATTTTCGTTCAAAAATTCGGAATCAGCACGTAAAAGTACATTAGAGGACAAAAATTTTAAATTCGCAAAATGAAATATAAAAAAGTTTAAAAAATTATGTAAGTATGATGATATATTCGACTTTTTTGTCCGTTAAGTTTTTTTTTTTCAAAATCTCAGTATATGCTAATTTGGCCATGCTGAATCGATTGGCGTTCGCAGAATTTGTCTATCTCTAACCGTTCTCGAGTTGGTCAGCTCTAAATCAGTTTTTATGTGTTTTTTTCCCGCCAAAAATATTTCTGATCAGTTTTCGACATTTTCGTTCAAAAATTCGGAATCAGCACGTAAAAGTACATTAGAGGACAAAAATTTAAAATTCGCAA
The DNA here is from genome assembly GCA_958298965.1 of Chrysolina haemoptera. Taxonomy (NCBI): domain Eukaryota; kingdom Metazoa; phylum Arthropoda; class Insecta; order Coleoptera; family Chrysomelidae; genus Chrysolina; species Chrysolina haemoptera. Next base: position 33,422,479 of record OY282591.1, read on the forward strand.
AATGAAATATAAAAAAGTTTAAAAAATTATGTAAGTATGATGATATATTCGACTTTTTTGTCCGTTAAGTTTTTTTTTTCAAAATCTCAGTATATGCTAATTTGGCCATGCTGAATCGATTGGCGTTCGCAGAATTTGTCTATCTCTAACCGTTCTCGAGTTGGTCAGCTCTAAATCAGTTTTTATGTGTTTTTTTCCCGCCAAAAATATTTCTGATCAGTTTTCGACATTTTCGTTCAAAAATTCGGAATCAGCACGTAAAAGTACATTAGAGGACAAATATTTAAAATTCGCAAAATGAAATATAAAAAAGTTTAAAAAATTATGTAACTATGATGATATATTCGACTTTTTTGTCCGTTGTTTTTTTTTTTCAAAATCTCAGTATATGCTAATTTGGCCATGCTGAATCGATTGGCGTTCGCAGAATTTGTCTATCTCTAACCGTTCTCGAGTTGGTCAGCTCTAAATCAGTTTTTATGTGTTTTTTTCCCGCCAAAAATATTTCTGATCAGTTTTCGACATTTTCGTTCAAAAATTCGGAATCAGCACGTAAAAGTACATTAGAGGACAAATATTTAAAATTCGCAAAATGAAATATAAAAAAGTTTAAAAAATTATGTAAGTATGATGATATATTCGACTTTTTTGTCCGTTAAGTTTTTTTTTTCAAAATCTCAGTATATGCTAATTTGGCCATGCTGAATCGATTGGCGTTCGCAGAATTTGTCTATCTCTAACCGTTCTCGAGTTGGTCAGCTCTAAATCAGTTTTTATGTGTTTTTTTCCCGCCAAAAATATTTCTGATCAGTTCTCGACATTTTCGTTCAAAAATTCGGAATCAGCACGTAAAAGTACATTAGAGGACAAAAATTTAAAATTCGCAAAATGAAATATAAAAAAGTTTAAAAAATTATGTAAGTATGATGATATATTCGACTTTTTTGTCCGTTTTTTTTTTTTTTCAAAATCTCAGTATATGCTAATTTGGCCATGCTGAATCGATTGGCGTTCGCAGAATTTGTCTATCTCTAACCGTTCTCGAGTTGGTCAGCTCTAAATCAGTTTTTATGTGTTTTTTTCCCGCCAAAAATATTTCTGATCAGTTTTCGACATTTTCGTTCAAAAATTCGGAATCAGCACGTAAAAGTACATTAGAGGACAAAAATTTAAAATTCGCAAAATGAAATATAAAAAAGTTTAAAAAATTATGTAAGTATGATGATATATTCGACTTTTTTGTCCGTTAAGTTTTTTTTTTCAAAATTTCAGTATATGCTAATTTGGCCATGCTGAATCGATTGGCGTTCGCAGAATTTGTCTATCTCCAACCGTTCTCGAGTTGGTCAGCTCTAAATCAGTTTTTATGTGTTTTTTTCCCGCCAAAAATATTTCTGATCAGTTTTCGACATTTTCGTTCAAAAATTCGGAATCAGCACGTAAAAGTACATTAGAGGACAAAAATTTAAAATTCGCAAAATGAAATATAAAAAAGTTTAAAAAATTATGTAAGTATGATGATATATTCGACTTTTTTGTCCGTTAAGTTTTTTTTTTCAAAATCTCAGTATATGCTAATTTGGCCATGCTGAATCGATTGGCGTTCGCAGAATTTGTCTATCTCTAACCGTTCTCGAGTTGGTCAGCTCTAAATCAGTTTTTATGTGTTTTTTTCCCGCCAAAAATATTTCTGATCAGTTTTCGACATTTTCGTTCAAAAATTCGGAATCAGCACGTAAAAGTACATTAGAGGACAAATATTTAAAATTCGCAAAATGAAATATAAAAAAGTTTAAAAAATTATGTAAGTATGATGATATATTCGACTTTTTTGTCCGTTGTTTTTTTTTTTCAAAATCTCAGTATATGCTAATTTGGCCATGCTGAATCGATTGGCGTTCGCAGAATTTGTCTATCTCTAACCGTTCTCGAGTTGGTCAGCTCTAAATCAGTTTTTATGTGTTTTTTTCCCGCCAAAAATATTTCTGATCAGTTCTCGACATTTTCGTTCAAAAATTCGGAATCAGCACGTAAAAGTACATTAGAGGACAAAAATTTAAAATTCGCAAAATGAAATATAAAAAAGTTTAAAAAATTATGTAAGTATGATGATATATTCGACTTTTTTGTCCGTTAAGTTTTTTTTTTCAAAATCTCAGTATATGCTAATTTGGCCATGCTGAATCGATTGGCGTTCGCAGAATTTGTCTATCTCTAACCGTTCTCGAGTTGGTCAGCTCTAAATCAGTTTTTATGTGTTTTTTTCCCGCCAAAAATATTTCTGATCAGTTTTCGACATTTTCGTTCAAAAATTCGGAATCAGCACGTAAAAGTACATTAGAGGACAAAAATTTTAAATTCGCAAAATGAAATATAAAAAAGTTTAAAAAATTATGTAAGTATGATGATATATTCGACTTTTTTGTCCGTTGTTTTTTTTTTTCAAAATCTCAGTATATGCTAATTTGGCCATGCTGAATCGATTGGCGTTCGCAGAATTTGTCTATCTCTAACCGTTCTCGAGTTGGTCAGCTCTAAATCAGTTTTTATGTGTTTTTTTCCCGCCAAAAATATTTCTGATCAGTTTTCGACATTTTCGTTCAAAAATTCGGAATCAGCACGTAAAAGTACATTAGAGGACAAACATTTTAAATTCGCAAAATGAAATATAAAAAAGTTTAAAAAATTATGTAAGTATGATGATATATTCGACTTTTTTGTCCGTTAAGTTTTTTTTTCAAAATCTCAGTATATGCTAATTTGGCCATGCTGAATCGATTGGCGTTCGCAGAATTTGTCTATCTCTAACCGTTCTCGAGTTGGTCAGCTCTAAATCAGTTTTTATGTGTTTTTTTCCCGCCAAAAATATTTCTGATCAGTTTTCGACATTTTCGTTCAAAAATTCGGAATCAGCACGTAAAAGTACATTAGAGGACAAAAATTTAAAATTCGCAAAATGAAATATAAAAAAGTTTAAAAAATTATGTAAGTATGATGATATATTCGACTTTTTTGTCCGTTGTTTTTTTTTTTCAAAATCTCAGTATATGCTAATTTGGCCATGCTGAATCGATTGGCGTTCGCAGAATTTGTCTATCTCTAACCGTTCTCGAGTTGGTCAGCTCTAAATCAGTTTTTATGTGTTTTTTTCCCGCCAAAAATATTTCTGATCAGTTTTCGACATTTTCGTTCAAAAATTCGGAATCAGCACGTAAAAGTACATTAGAGGACAAAAATTTTAAATTCGCAAAATGAAATATAAAAAAGTTTAAAAAATTATGTAAGTATGATGATATATTCGACTTTTTTGTCCGTTAAGTTTTTTTTTTCAAAATCTTAGTATATGCTAATTTGGCCATGCTGAATCGATTGGCGTTCGCAGAATTTGTCTATCTCTAACCGTTCTCGAGTTGGTCAGCTCTAAATCAGTTTTTATGTGTTTTTTTCCCGCCAAAAATATTTCTGATCAGTTTTCGACATTTTCGTTCAAAAATTCGGAATCAGCACGTAAAAGTACATTAGAGGACAAAAATTTAAAATTCGCAAAATGAAATATAAAAAAGTTTAAAAAATTATGTAAGTATGATGATATATTCGACTTTTTTGTCCGTTAAGTTTTTTTTTTCAAAATCTCAGTATATGCTAATTTGGCCATGCTGAATCGATTGGCGTTCGCAGAATTTGTCTATCTCTAACCGTTCTCGAGTTGGTCAGCTCTAAATCAGTTTTTATGTGTTTTTTTCCCGCCAAAAATATTTCTGATCAGTTTTCGACATTTTCGTTCAAAAATTCGGAATCAGCACGTAAAAGTACATTAGAGGACAAATATTTAAAATTCGCAAAATGAAATATAAAAAAGTTTAAAAAATTATGTAAGTATGATGATATATTCGACTTTTTTGTCCGTTAAGTTTTTTTTTTCAAAATCTCAGTATATGCTAATTTGGCCATGCTGAATCGATTGGCGTTCGCAGAATTTGTCTATCTCTAACCGTTCTCGAGTTGGTCAGCTCTAAATCAGTTTTTATGTGTTTTTTTCCCGCCAAAAATATTTCTGATCAGTTCTCGACATTTTCGTTCAAAAATTCGGAATCAGCACGTAGAAGTACATTAGAGGACAAAAATTTAAAATTCGCAAAATGAAATATAAAAAAGTTTAAAAAATTATGTAAGTATGATGATATATTCGACTTTTTTGTCCGTTGTTTTTTTTTTCAAAATCTCAGTATATGCTAATTTGGCCATGCTGAATCGATTGGCGTTCGCAGAATTTGTCTATCTCTAACCGTTCTCGAGTTGGTCAGCTCTAAATCAGTTTTTATGTGTTTTTTTCCCGCCAAAAATATTTCTGATCAGTTTTCGACATTTTCGTTCAAAAATTCGGAATCAGCACGTAAAAGTACATTAGAGGACAAAAATTTAAAATTCGCAAAATGAAATATAAAAAAGTTTAAAAAATTATGTAAGTATGATGATATATTCGACTTTTTTGTCCGTTGTTTTTTTTTTTCAAAATCTCAGTATATGCTAATTTGGCCATGCTGAATCGATTGGCGTTCGCAGAATTTGTCTATCTCTAACCGTTCTCGAGTTGGTCAGCTCTAAATCAGTTTTTATGTGTTTTTTTCCCGCCAAAAATATTTCTGATCAGTTTTCGACATTTTCGTTCAAAAATTCGGAATCAGCACGTAAAAGTTCATTAGAGGACAAAAATTTTAAATTCGCAAAATGAAATATAAAAAAGTTTAAAAAATTATGTAAGTATGATGATATATTCGACTTTTTTGTCCGTTAAGTTTTTTTTTTCAAAATCTCAGTATATGCTAATTTGGCCATGCTGAATCGATTGGCGTTCGCAGAATTTGTCTATCTCTAACCGTTCTCGAGTTGGTCAGCTCTAAATCAGTTTTTATGTGTTTTTTTCCCGCCAAAAATATTTCTGATCAGTTTTCGACATTTTCGTTCAAAAATTCGGAATCAGCACGTAAAAGTACATTAGAGGACAAAAATTTAAAATTCGCAAAATGAAATATAAAAAAGTTTAAAAAATTATGTAAGTATGATGATATATTCGACTTTTTTGTCCGTTAAGTTTTTTTTTTCAAAATCTCAGTATATGCTAATTTGGCCATGCTGAATCGATTGGCGTTCGCAGAATTTGTCTATCTCTAACCGTTCTCGAGTTGGTCAGCTCTAAATCAGTTTTTATGTGTTTTTTTCCCGCCAAAAATATTTCTGATCAGTTTTCGACATTTTCGTTCAAAAATTCGGAATCAGCACGTAAAAGTACATTAGAGGACAAACATTTAAAATTCGCAAAATGAAATATAAAAAAGTTTAAAAAATTATGTAAGTATGATGATATATTCGACTTTTTTGTCCGTTAAGTTTTTTTTTTCAAAATCTCAGTATATGCTAATTTGGCCATGCTGAATCGATTGGCGTTCGCAGAATTTGTCTATCTCTAACCGTTCTCGAGTTGGTCAGCTCTAAATCAGTTTTTATGTGTTTTTTTCCCGCCAAAAATATTTCTGATCAGTTTTCGACATTTTCGTTCAAAAATTCGGAATCAGCACGTAAAAGTACATTAGAGGACAAATATTTAAAATTCGCAAAATGAAATATAAAAAAGTTTAAAAAATTATGTAAGTATGATGATATATTCGACTTTTTTGTCCGTTAAGTTTTTTTTTTCAAAATCTCAGTATATGCTAATTTGGCCATGCTGAATCGATTGGCGTTCGCAGAATTTGTCTATCTCTAACCGTTCTCGAGTTGGTCAGCTCTAAATCAGTTTTTATGTGTTTTTTTCCCGCCAAAAATATTTCTGATCAGTTCTCGACATTTTCGTTCAAAAATTCGGAATCAGCACGTAAAAGTACATTAGAGGACAAAAATTTAAAATTCGCAAAATGAAATATAAAAAAGTTTAAAAAATTATGTAAGTATGATGATATATTCGACTTTTTTGTCCGTTGTTTTTTTTTTCAAAATCTCAGTATATGCTAATTTGGCCATGCTGAATCGATTGGCGTTCGCATAATTTGTCTATCTCTAACCGTTCTCGAGTTGGTCAGCTCTAAATCAGTTTTTATGTGTTTTTTTCCCGCCAAAAATATTTCTGATCAGTTTTCGACATTTTCGTTCAAAAATTCGGAATCAGCACGTAAAAGTACATTAGAGGACAAAAATTTAAAATTCGCAAAATGAAATATAAAAAAGTTTAAAAAATTATGTAAGTATGATGATATATTCGACTTTTTTGTCCGTTGTTTTTTTTTTTCAAAATCTCAGTATATGCTAATTTGGCCATGCTGAATCGATTGGCGTTCGCAGAATTTGTCTATCTCTAACCGTTCTCGAGTTGGTCAGCTCTAAATCAGTTTTTATGTGTTTTTTTCCCGCCAAAAATATTTCTGATCAGTTTTCGACATTTTCGTTCAAAAATTCGGAATCAGCACGTAAAAGTACATTAGAGGACAAACATTTTAAATTCGCAAAATGAAATATAAAAAAGTTTAAAAAATTATGTAAGTATGATGATATATTCGACTTTTTTGTCCGTTATTTTTTTTTTCAAAATCTCAGTATATGCTAATTTGGCCATGCTGAATCGATTGGCGTTCGCAGAATTTGTCTATCTCTAACCGTTCTCGAGTTGGTCAGCTCTAAATCAGTTTTTATGTGTTTTTTTCCCGCCAAAAATATTTCTGATCAGTTTTCGACATTTTCGTTCAAAAATTCGGAATCAGCACGTAAAAGTACATTAGAGGACAAACATTTTAAATTCGCAAAATGAAATATAAAAAAGTTTAAAAAATTATGTAAGTATGATGATATATTCGACTTTTTTGTCCGTTAAGTTTTTTTTTCAAAATCTCAGTATATGCTAATTTGGCCATGCTGAATCGATTGGCGTTCGCAGAATTTATCTATCTCTAACCGTTCTCGAGTTGGTCAGCTCTAAATCAGTTTTTATGTGTTTTTTTCCCGCCAAAAATATTTCTGATCAGTTTTCGACATTTTCGTTCAAAAATTCGGAATCAGCACGTAAAAGTACATTAGAGGACAAAAATTTAAAATTCGCAAAATGAAATATAAAAAAGTTTAAAAAATTATGTAAGTATGATGATATATTCGACTTTTTTGTCCGTTGTTTTTTTTTTTCAAAATCTCAGTATATGCTAATTTGGCCATGCTGAATCGATTGGCGTTCGCAGAATTTGTCTATCTCTAACCGTTCTCGAGTTGGTCAGCTCTAAATCAGTTTTTATGTGTTTTTTTCCCGCCAAAAATATTTCTGATCAGTTTTCGACATTTTCGTTCAAAAATTCGGAATCAGCACGTAAAAGTACATTAGAGGACAAAAATTTTAAATTCGCAAAATGAAATATAAAAAAGTTTAAAAAATTATGTAAGTATGATGATATATTCGACTTTTTTGTCCGTTAAGTTTTTTTTTTCAAAATCTTAGTATATGCTAATTTGGCCATGCTGAATCGATTGGCGTTCGCAGAATTTGTCTATCTCTAACCGTTCTCGAGTTGGTCAGCTCTAAATCAGTTTTTATGTGTTTTTTTCCCGCCAAAAATATTTCTGATCAGTTTTCGACATTTTCGTTCAAAAATTCGGAATCAGCACGTAAAAGTACATTAGAGGACAAAAATTTAAAATTCGCAAAATGAAATATAAAAAAGTTTAAAAAATTATGTAAGTATGATGATATATTCGACTTTTTTGTCCGTTAAGTTTTTTTTTTCAAAATCTCAGTATATGCTAATTTGGCCATGCTGAATCGATTGGCGTTCGCAGAATTTGTCTATCTCTAACCGTTCTCGAGTTGGTCAGCTCTAAATCAGTTTTTATGTGTTTTTTTCCCGCCAAAAATATTTCTGATCAGTTTTCGACATTTTCGTTCAAAAATTCGGAATCAGCACGTAAAAGTACATTAGAGGACAAATATTTAAAATTCGCAAAATGAAATATAAAAAAGTTTAAAAAATTATGTAAGTATGATGATATATTCGACTTTTTTGTCCGTTAAGTTTTTTTTTTCAAAATCTCAGTATATGCTAATTTGGCCATGCTGAATCGATTGGCGTTCGCAGAATTTGTCTATCTCTAACCGTTCTCGAGTTGGTCAGCTCTAAATCAGTTTTTATGTGTTTTTTTCCCGCCAAAAATATTTCTGATCAGTTCTCGACATTTTCGTTCAAAAATTCGGAATCAGCACGTAGAAGTACATTAGAGGACAAAAATTTAAAATTCGCAAAATGAAATATAAAAAAGTTTAAAAAATTATGTAAGTATGATGATATATTCGACTTTTTTGTCCGTTAAGTTTTTTTTTTCAAAATCTCAGTATATGCTAATTTGGCCATGCTGAATCGATTGGCGTTCGCAGAATTTGTCTATCTCTAACCGTTCTCGAGTTGGTCAGCTCTAAATCAGTTTTTATGTGTTTTTTTCCCGCCAAAAATATTTCTGATCAGTTTTCGACATTTTCGTTCAAAAATTCGGAATCAGCACGTAAAAGTACATTAGAGGACAAACATTTAAAATTCGCAAAATGAAATATAAAAAAGTTTAAAAAATTATGTAAGTATGATGATATATTCGACTTTTTTGTCCGTTAAGTTTTTTTTTTCAAAATCTCAGTATATGCTAATTTGGCCATGCTGAATCGATTGGCGTTCGCAGAATTTGTCTATCTCTAACCGTTCTCGAGTTGGTCAGCTCTAAATCAGTTTTTATGTGTTTTTTTCCCGCCAAAAATATTTCTGATCAGTTTTCGACATTTTCGTTCAAAAATTCGGAATCAGCACGTAAAAGTACATTAGAGGACAAATATTTAAAATTCGCAAAATGAAATATAAAAAAGTTTAAAAAATTATGTAAGTATGATGATATATTCGACTTTTTTGTCCGTTAAGTTTTTTTTTTCAAAATCTCAGTATATGCTAATTTGGCCATGCTGAATCGATTGGCGTTCGCAGAATTTGTCTATCTCTAACCGTTCTCGAGTTGGTCAGCTCTAAATCAGTTTTTATGTGTTTTTTTCCCGCCAAAAATATTTCTGATCAGTTCTCGACATTTTCGTTCAAAAATTCGGAATCAGCACGTAAAAGTACATTAGAGGACAAAAATTTAAAATTCGCAAAATGAAATATAAAAAAGTTTAAAAAATTATGTAAGTATGATGATATATTCGACTTTTTTGTCCGTTGTTTTTTTTTCAAAATCTCAGTATATGCTAATTTGGCCATGCTGAATCGATTGGCGTTCGCAGAATTTGTCTATCTCTAACCGTTCTCGAGTTGGTCATCTCTAAATCAGTTTTTATGTGTTTTTTCCCGCCAAAAATATTTCTGATCAGTTTTCGACATTTTCGTTCAAAAATTCGGAATCAGCACGTAAAAGTACATTAGAGGACAAAAATTTTAAATTCGCAAAATGAAATATAAAAAAGTTTAAAAAATTATGTAAGTATGATGATATATTCGACTTTTTTGTCCGTTGTTTTTTTTTTTCAAAATCTCAGTATATGCTAATTTGGCCATGCTGAATCGATTGGCGTTCGCAGAATTTGTCTATCTCTAACCGTTCTCGAGTTGGTCAGCTCTAAATCAGTTTTTATGTGTTTTTTTCCCGCCAAAAATATTTCTGATCAGTTTTCGACATTTTCGTTCAAAAATTCGGAATCAGCACGTAAAAGTACATTAGAGGACAAAAATTTAAAATTCGCAAAATGAAATATAAAAAAGTTTAAAAAATTATGTAAGTATGATGATATATTCGACTTTTTTGTCCGTTGTTTTTTTTTTCAAAATCTCAGTATATGCTAATTTGGCCATGCTGAATCGATTGGCGTTCGCATAATTTGTCTATCTCTAACCGTTCTCGAGTTGGTCAGCTCTAAATCAGTTTTTATGTGTTTTTTTCCCGCCAAAAATATTTCTGATCAGTTTTCGACATTTTCGTTCAAAAATTCGGAATCAGCACGTAAAAGTACATTAGAGGACAAAAATTTAAAATTCGCAAAATGAAATATAAAAAAGTTTAAAAAATTATGTAAGTATGATGATATATTCGACTTTTTTGTCCGTTGTTTTTTTTTTTCAAAATCTCAGTATATGCTAATTTGGCCATGCTGAATCGATTGGCGTTCGCAGAATTTGTCTATCTCTAACCGTTCTCGAGTTGGTCAGCTCTAAATCAGTTTTTATGTGTTTTTTTCCCGCCAAAAATATTTCTGATCAGTTTTCGACATTTTCGTTCAAAAATTCGGAATCAGCACGTAAAAGTACATTAGAGGACAAAAATTTTAAATTCGCAAAATGAAATATAAAAAAGTTTAAAAAATTATGTAAGTATGATGATATATTCGACTTTTTTGTCCGTTAAGTTTTTTTTTTCAAAATCTCAGTATATGCTAATTTGGCCATGCTGAATCGATTGGCGTTCGCAGAATTTGTCTATCTCTAACCGTTCTCGAGTTGGTCAGCTCTAAATCAGTTTTTATGTGTTTTTTTCCCGCCAAAAATATTTCTGATCAGTTTTCGACATTTTCGTTCAAAAATTCGGAATCAGCACGTAAAAGTACATTAGAGGACAAAAATTTAAAATTCGCAAAATGAAATATAAAAAAGTTTAAAAAATTATGTAAGTATGATGATATATTCGACTTTTTTGTCCGTTAAGTTTTTTTTTTCAAAATCTCAGTATATGCTAATTTGGCCATGCTGAATCGATTGGCGTTCGCAGAATTTGTCTATCTCTAACCGTTCTCGAGTTGGTCAGCTCTAAATCAGTTTTTATGTGTTTTTTTCCCGCCAAAAATATTTCTGATCAGTTTTCGACATTTTCGTTCAAAAATTCGGAATCAGCACGTAAAAGTACATTAGAGGACAAATATTTAAAATTCGCAAAATGAAATATAAAAAAGTTTAAAAAATTATGTAAGTATGATGATATATTCGACTTTTTTGTCCGTTAAGTTTTTTTTTTCAAAATCTCAGTATATGCTAATTTGGCCATGCTGAATCGATTGGCGTTCGCAGAATTTGTCTATCTCTAACCGTTCTCGAGTTGGTCAGCTCTAAATCAGTTTTTATGTGTTTTTTTCCCGCCAAAAATATTTCTGATCAGTTCTCGACATTTTCGTTCAAAAATTCGGAATCAGCACGTAAAAGTACATTAGAGGACAAAAATTTAAAATTCGCAAAATGAAATATAAAAAAGTTTAAAAAATTATGTAAGTATGATGATATATTCGACTTTTTTGTCCTTTGTTTTTTTTTTCAAAATCTCAGTATATGCTAATTTGGCCATGCTGAATCGATTGGCGTTCGCAGAATTTGTCTATCTCTAACCGTTCTCGAGTTGGTCAGCTCTAAATCAGTTTTTATGTGTTTTTTTCCCGCCAAAAATATTTCTGATCAGTTTTCGACATTTTCGTTCAAAAATTCGGAATCAGCACGTAAAAGTACATTAGAGGACAAAAATTTAAAATTCGCAAAATGAAATATAAAAAAGTTTAAAAAATTATGTAAGTATGATGATATATTCGACTTTTTTGTCCGTTGTTTTTTTTTTTCAAAATCTCAGTATATGCTAATTTGGCCATGCTGAATCGATTGGCGTTCGCAGAATTTGTCTATCTCTAACCGTTCTCGAGTTGGTCAGCTCTAAATCAGTTTTTATGTGTTTTTTTCCCGCCAAAAATATTTCTGATCAGTTTTCGACATTTTCGTTCAAAAATTCGGAATCAGCACGTAAAAGTACATTAGAGGACAAAAATTTAAAATTCGCAAAATGAAATATAAAAAAGTTTAAAAAATTATGTAAGTATGATGATATATTCGACTTTTTTGTCCGTTGTTTTTTTTTTCAAAATCTCAGTATATGCTAATTTGGCCATGCTGAATCGATTGGCGTTCGCAGAATTTGTCTATCTCTAACCGTTCTCGAGTTGGTCAGCTCTAAATCAGTTTTTATGTGTTTTTTTCCCGCCAAAAATATTTCTGATCAGTTTTCGACATTTTCGTTCAAAAATTCGGAATCAGCACGTAAAAGTACATTAGAGGACAAAAATTTTAAATTCGCAAAATGAAATATAAAAAAGTTTAAAAAATTATGTAAGTATGATGATATATTCGACTTTTTTGTCCGTTAAGTTTTTTTTTTCAAAATCTCAGTATATGCTAATTTGGCCATGCTGAATCGATTGGCGTTCGCAGAATTTGTCTATCTCTAACCGTTCTCGAGTTGGTCAGCTCTAAATCAGTTTTTATGTGTTTTTTTCCCGCCAAAAATATTTCTGATCAGTTTTCGACATTTTCGTTCAAAAATTCGGAATCAGCACGTAAAAGTACATTAGAGGACAAAAATTTAAAATTCGCAAAATGAAATATAAAAAAGTTTAAAAAATTATGTAAGTATGATGATATATTCGACTTTTTTGTCCGTTGTTTTTTTTTCAAAATCTCAGTATATGCTAATTTGGCCATGCTGAATCGATTGGCGTTCGCAGAATTTGTCTATCTCTAACCGTTCTCGAGTTGGTCAGCTCTAAATCAGTTTTTATGTGTTTTTTTCCCGCCAAAAATATTTCTGATCAGTTTTCGACATTTTCGTTCAAAAATTCGGAATCAGCACGTAAAAGTACATTAGAGGACAAAAATTTTAAATTTGCAAAATGAAATATAAAAAAGTTTAAAAAATTATGTAAGTATGATGATATATTCGACTTTTTTGTCCGTTAAGTTTTTTTTTTCAAAATCTCAGTATATGCTAATTTGGCCATGCTGAATCGATTGGCGTTCGCAGAATTTGTCTATCTCTAACCGTTCTCGAGTTGGTCAGCTCTAAATCAGTTTTTATGTGTTTTTTTCCCGCCAAAAATATTTCTGATCAGTTTTCGACATTTTCGTTCAAAAATTCGGAATCAGCACGTAAAAGTACATTAGAGGACAAAAATTTAAAATTCGCAAAATGAAATATAAAAAAGTTTAAAAAATTATGTAAGTATGATGATATATTCGACTTTTTTGTCCGTTAAGTTTTTTTTTTCAAAATCTCAGTATATGCTAATTTGGCCATGCTGAATCGATTGGCGTTCGCAGAATTTGTCTATCTCTAACCGTTCTCGAGTTGGTCAGCTCTAAATCAGTTTTTATGTGTTTTTTTCCCGCCAAAAATATTTCTGATCAGTTTTCGACATTTTCGTTCAAAAATTCGGAATCAGCACGTAAAAGTACATTAGAGGACAAATATTTAAAATTCGCAAAATGAAATATAAAAAAGTTTAAAAAATTATGTAAGTATGATGATATATTCGACTTTTTTGTCCGTTAAGTTTTTTTTTTCAAAATCTCAGTATATGCTAATTTGGCCATGCTGAATCGATTGGCGTTCGCAGAATTTGTCTATCTCTAACCGTTCTCGAGTTGGTCAGCTCTAAATCAGTTTTTATGTGTTTTTTTCCCGCCAAAAATATTTCTGATCAGTTCTCGACATTTTCGTTCAAAAATTCGGAATCAGCACGTAAAAGTACATTAGAGGACAAAAATTTAAAATTCGCAAAATGAAATATAAAAAAGTTTAAAAAATTATGTAAGTATGATGATATATTCGACTTTTTTGACCGTTGTTTTTTTTTTCAAAATCTCAGTATATGCTAATTTGGCCATGCTGAATCGATTGGCGTTCGCAGAATTTGTCTATCTCTAACCGTTCTCGAGTTGGTCAGCTCTCAATCAGTTTTTATGTGTTTTTTTCCCGCCAAAAATATTTCTGATCAGTTTTCGACATTTTCGTTCAAAAATTCGAAATCAGCACGTAAAAGTACATTAGAGGACAAAAATTTTAAATTCGCAAAATGAAATATAAAAAAGTTTAAAAAATTATGTAAGTATGATGATATATTCGACTTTTTTGTCCGTTGTTTTTTTTTTCAAAATCTCAGTATATGCTAATTTGGCCATGCTGAATCGATTGGCGTTCGCAGAATTTGTCTATCTCTAACCGTTCTCGAGTTGGTCAGCTCTAAATCAGTTTTTATGTGTTTTTTTCCCGCCAAAAATATTTCTGATCAGTTTTCGACATTTTCGTTCAAAAATTCGGAATCAGCACGTAAAAGTACATTAGAGGACAAACATTTTAAATTCGCAAAATGAAATATAAAAAAGTTTAAAAAATTATGTAAGTATGATGATATATTCGACTTTTTTGTCCGTTAAGTTTTTTTTTTCAAAATCTCAGTATATGCTAATTTGGCCATGCTGAATCGATTGGCGTTCGCAGAATTTGTCTATCTCTAACCGTTCTCGAGTTGGTCAGCTCTAAATCAGTTTTTATGTGTTTTTTTCCCGCCAAAAATATTTCTGATCAGTTTTCGACATTTTCGTTCAAAAATTCGGAATCAGCACGTAAAAGTACATTAGAGGACAAAAATTTTAAATTCGCAAAATGAAATATAAAAAAGTTTAAAAAATTATGTAAGTATGATGATATATTCGACTTTTTTGTCCGTTAAGTTTTTTTTTTTCAAAATCTCAGTATATGCTAATTTGGCCATGCTGAATCGATTGGCGTTCGCAGAATTTGTCTATCTCTAACCGTTCTCGAGTTGGTCAGCTCTAAATCAGTTTTTATGTGTTTTTTTCCCGCCAAAAATATTTCTGATCAGTTTTCGACATTTTCGTTCAAAAATTCGGAATCAGCACGTAAAAGTACATTAGAGGACAAAAATTTTAAATTCGCAAAATGAAATATAAAAAAGTTTAAAAAATTATGTAAGTATGATGATATATTCGACTTTTTTGTCCGTTGTTTTTTTTTTCAAAATCTCAGTATATGCTAATTTGGCCATGCTGAATCGATTGGCGTTCGCAGAATTTGTCTATCTCTAACCGTTCTCGAGTTGGTCAGCTCTAAATCAGTTTTTATGTGTTTTTTTCCCGCCAAAAATATTTCTGATCAGTTTTCGACATTTTCGTTCAAAAATTCGGAATCAGCACGTAAAAGTACATTAGAGGACAAACATTTTAAATTCGCAAAATGAAATATAAAAAAGTTTAAAAAATTATGTAAGTATGATGATATATTCGACTTTTTTGTCCGTTAAGTTTTTTTTTTCAAAATCTCAGTATATGCTAATTTGGCCATGCTGAATCGATTGGCGTTCGCAGAATTTGTCTATCTCTAACCGTTCTCGAGTTGGTCAGCTCTAAATCAGTTTTCATGTGTTTTTTTCCCGCCAAAAATATTTCTGATCAGTTTTCGACATTTTCGTTCAAAAATTCGGAATCAGCACGTAAAAGTACATTAGAGGACAAAAATTTTAAATTCGCAAAATGAAATATAAAAAAGTTTAAAAAATTATGTAAGTATGATGATATATTCGACTTTTTTGTCCGTTAAGTTTTTTTTTTTCAAAATCTCAGTATATGCTAATTTGGCCATGCTGAATCGATTGGCGTTCGCAGAATTTGTCTATCTCTAACCGTTCTCGAGTTGGTCAGCTCTAAATCAGTTTTTATGTGTTTTTTTCCCGCCAAAAATATTTCTGATCAGTTTTCGACATTTTCGTTCAAAAATTCGGAATCAGCACGTAAAAGTACATTAGAGGACAAAAATTTTAAATTCGCAAAATGAAATATAAAAAAGTTTAAAAAATTATGTAAGTATGATGATATATTCGACTTTTTTGTCCGTTAAGTTTTTTTTTTCAAAATCTCAGTATATGCTAATTTGGCCATGCTGAATCGATTGGCGTTCGCAGAATTTGTCTATCTCTAACCGTTCTCGAGTTGGTCAGCTCTAAATCAGTTTTTATGTGTTTTTTTCCCGCCAAAAATATTTCTGATCAGTTTTCGACATTTTCGTTCAAAAATTCGGAATCAGCACGTAAAAGTACATTAGAGGACAAAAATTTAAAATTCGCAAAATGAAATATAAAAAAGTTTAAAAAATTATGTAAGTATGATGATATATTCGACTTTTTTGTCCGTTAAGTTTTTTTTTTCAAAATCTCAGTATATGCTAATTTGGCCATGCTGAATCGATTGGCGTTCGCAGAATTTGTCTATCTCTAACCGTTCTCGAGTTGGTCAGCTCTAAATCAGTTTTTATGTGTTTTTTTCCCGCCAAAAATATTTCTGATCAGTTTTCGACATTTTCGTTCAAAAATTCGGAATCAGCACGTAAAAGTACATTAGAGGACAAAAATTTAAAATTCGCAAAATGAAATATAAAAAAGTTTAAAAAATTATGTAAGTATGATGATATATTCGACTTTTTTGTCCGTTAAGTTTTTTTTTTCAAAATCTCAGTATATGCTAATTTGGCCATGCTGAATCGATTGGCGTTCGCAGAATTTGTCTATCTCTAACCGTTCTCGAGTTGGTCAGCTCTAAATCAGTTTTTATGTGTTTTTTTCCCGCCAAAAATATTTCTGATCAGTTCTCGACATTTTCGTTCAAAAATTCGGAATCAGCACGTAAAAGTACATTAGAGGACAAAAATTTAAAATTCGCAAAATGAAATATAAAAAAGTTTAAAAAATTATGTAAGTATGATGATATATTCGACTTTTTTGTCCGTTGTTTTTTTTTTTCAAAATCTCAGTATATGCTAATTTGGCCATGCTGAATCGATTGGCGTTCGCAGAATTTGTCTATCTCTAACCGTTCTCGAGTTGGTCAGCTCTAAATCAGTTTTTATGTGTTTTTTTCCCGCCAAAAATATTTCTGATCAGTTTTCGACATTTTCGTTCAAAAATTCGGAATCAGCACGTAAAAGTACATTAGAGGACAAAAATTTTAAATTCGCAAAATGAAATATAAAAAAGTTTGAAAAATTATGTAAGTATGATGATATATTCGACTTTTTTGTCCGTTAAGTTTTTTTTTTCAAAATCTCAGTATATGCTAATTTGGCCATGCTGAATCGATTGGCGTTCGCAGAATTTGTCTATCTCTAACCGTTCTCGAGTTGGTCAGCTCTAAATCAGTTTTTATGTGTTTTTTTCCCGCCAAAAATATTTCTGATCAGTTTTCGACATTTTCGTTCAAAAATTCGGAATCAGCACGTAAAAGTACATTAGAGGACAAAAATTTAAAATTCGCAAAATGAAATATAAAAAAGTTTAAAAAATTATGTAAGTATGATGATATATTCGACTTTTTTGTCCGTTAAGTTTTTTTTTTCAAAATCTCAGTATATGCTAATTTGGCCATGCTGAATCGATTGGCGTTCGCAGAATTTGTCTATCTCTAACCGTTCTCGAGTTGGTCAGCTCTAAATCAGTTTTTATGTGTTTTTTTCCCGCCAAAAATATTTCTGATCAGTTTTCGACATTTTCGTTCAAAAATTCGGAATCAGCACGTAAAAGTACATTAGAGGACAAATATTTAAAATTCGCAAAATGAAATATAAAAAAGTTTAAAAAATTATGTAAGTATGATGATATATTCGACTTTTTTGTCCGTTAAGTTTTTTTTTTCAAAATCTCAGTATATGCTAATTTGGCCATGCTGAATCGATTGGCGTTCGCAGAATTTGTCTATCTCTAACCGTTCTCGAGTTGGTCAGCTCTAAATCAGTTTTTATGTGTTTTTTTCCCGCCAAAAATATTTCTGATCAGTTTTCGACATTTTCGTTCAAAAATTCGGAATCAGCACGTAAAAGTACATTAGAGGACAAAAATTTAAAATTCGCAAAATGAAATATAAAAAAGTTTAAAAAATTATGTAAGTATGATGATATATTCGACTTTTTTGCCCGTTAAGCTTTTCTGTTAAAAATCTCAGTTTATACTAATTTGGCCATTCTAATTCGATTGGTGTTCGCAGAATTTGTCTATCTCTAACTATTCTTGAGTTTGTCAGCTCTGAATCAGTTTTTATATGTTTTTTTCCCGCCAAAAATATTTCTGATCAGTTTTCGACATTTTCGTTCAAAAATTCGGAATCAGCACGTAAAAGTACATTAGAGGACAAATATTTAAAATTCGCAAAATGAAATATAAAAAAGTTTAAAAAATTATGTAAGTATGATGATATATTCGACTTTTTTGTCCGTTAAGTTTTTTTTTTCAAAATCTCAGTATATGCTAATTTGGCCATGCTGAATCGATTGGCGTTCGCAGAATTTGTCTATCTCTAACCGTTCTCGAGTTGGTCAGCTCTAAATCAGTTTTTATGTGTTTTTTTCCCGCCAAAAATATTTCTGATCAGTTTTCGACATTTTCGTTCAAAAATTCGGAATCAGCACGTAAAAGTACATTAGAGGACAAAAATTTAAAATTCGCAAAATGAAATATAAAAAAGTTTAAAAAATTATGTAAGTATGATGATATATTCGACTTTTTTGCCCGTTAAGCTTTTCTGTTAAAAATCTCAGTTTATACTAATTTGGCCATTCTAATTCGATTGGTGTTCGCAGAATTTGTCTATCTCTAACTATTCTTGAGTTTGTCAGCTCTGAATCAGTTTTTATATGTTTTTTTCCCGCCAAAAATATTTCTGATCAGTTTTCGACATTTTCGTTCAAAAATTCGGAATCAGCACGTAAAAATACATTAGAGGACAAGAATTTGAAATTCGATGAATGAAAAATAAAAAATCTCAGAAAATTGGATTTTCTTTAAACACCCTTTTCCGGCTAAATCTTTTATCTGTGCACAAAAAAATCATACATTTTCGGAATGAGCATGAAATTTTACGTATACAGTGCAAATTTCAAGTCGACGTGACGATTTAGTATTTTTCATGATTTTTAGGGGTGCACCCCTTGCAACTTTTTTCGAGTAATTTTTAATTTTTTTCGATTAACTCGATATTCACGATATATACTAATTCAGCCATTGTGAATCGATTGGCGTTCGCAGAACTTGTCTATCTCTAACCGTTCTCGGGTTGGTCAGCTCTAAATCAGTTTTTAAATGTTTTTTTTGTAACCAAAAATATTTCTGATGAGTTTTCGACATTTTCGTTCAAAAATTCGGAATGAGCACGTCAAAATACGTTCGTGAACAAATATTTGAAATTCGAAAAATTGAAAATAAAAAATCTCAGAAAATTGGATTTTCTACCTTAAACACCCTTTTTCTGCTAAATCTTATATCTGAGCACAAAAAAATCATACATTTTCGGAATGAGCATGAAATTTCACGTATACAGAGTAAATTTCAAGTCGAAGTGACGACTTAGTATTTTTCATGATTTTAAATTTTCTTTGAGTGATTTATTTTGTAAATAACTTATTTCATTTTAGGGAGTAGAACGCAAAACTTTTTTGGGACCATGCTTTTATGATATGAGGAAGACACATTAAGTGGGCAAGAACTTTAGTTAATAATTTCTTCCCAACAAAAAACTTTACAAGTATCAGAACGGTAAACTTAAAGTTGAAGCCTAAACACTGCGGCAGGTCAAGATGGTATTTGATACATGTTATATCATATCATAGGTAGATATCTACTTATTGAAACTTCAAATAACACGCCACTTTTTATAAAAATGAGCTGTCCGGGCATAAATCATATACACACATACTCTGAAACTTTTAGATTGTGTCTTCAAAAGAGACATCTGTCTTGTCGATGATGCATCGCTTGCACGCTCTCTTATTTCTCTTGAATACCGAAAAATGGTTCAAAATTCGAGTTTTATGGAAATGTTCATGAACATGCTCTCCTGAAATACCACCAGTCGTTCCACCTTTAACGGTTCCATCGAGACTGACCCGTCGGGATCAGTCCTCACATCTCAAAGTTTTCAGTTCGTATAGAAAAAATTACAAGTTTTTGATTCGATAACTCACAGTGTAACCTATATTTGTGAAAGAATAATTTTAATTTTTAGCACATATCAATGTAACTTTGAAAATAGTACTTTCAATAATTTTTTGTGATTTTCAATAGTTATGCATTAATCTATTTATTTCTGCAAAGTCATGATGATTACAAATGTCTGTTAACTGTCAGTTTTGTGCTATCTTGATTTTCAAAAATAACTTTCACGTAATTCAAATAAAATTAAATCATAAATAAAAAAGTGGTATTTCAAATTAGTTGTCAATGCCAAAGAACAGAAAATCAAAATAATCACCAAACTAATCTCACTAAATGCACCAGAATGTCACATCACATAGTCAGAATCACTAAAGATTGACGAAATTTACATAAAAAATGACCAATAATAAAAATTTAAATCGCACTATCCTCAATATTCTATCTACCTCAAATAATCCAAAATATCATACTGATCGTTGTTTTACAACTTTTCATAAGTAGTAACCAATTATTTCCATGTTGTCGATTCTTCAAGTTTACCATCACTAAATAATGTGGAGTTGAGATGCTTGCATAAAGGACGCTTTTTCTGAAATTATTTGGCTCACCCTCTAGATCCACTTTGACCTGTTTATGGCGTCCATGTCGATACTCCTGTCCGAACTAAATCGATAACCATCCTCTGGATCCTAAAAATTACTTCGAAGAAAACTGTAAAATCCCCCATACAGAAAGATCTCCATAGCACCAACTCAACTCAATCACAGGGGCGATTTCTGTGTTTTATAATATAGAATCCTTCCTCCAACAACAGCTCAGTAGAGCCCCTCGACGATAGATGGCGAAAGCTGTATCCTTCGCTCTGATGAGAAAAGGCACAGCGAAACTTCATAGTTGACTGAGAAAACGTAGGTATATCAGTATTCCTCACAGAGCCCAGAAAATATTTATGACCCTCCGACGAGCGATGAACAAAATTTCCGTTGATTTACATCGGCCGCAAGATATAAAATGTAATTCTGTGAAGGAATCGTTCACAGCAACTTATATGCATATCTGGTGGAGTTGGGTGTGCAGCAGAGGCCGTAAATTCCGGTATTTGTGAGCCTTTTGGGAGGTTATTAGTTCGACTACGGATTTTCAGGAAGGCCACTTTAGGAAAGACCATTTTCAGGTAGGGCACAGCTGCTAATGACATCGGGTTGGAGCTTGGAGCCAAATAAATTGTTTGTCTGATAAGATCTTTTGATACGGTTTGCCGTATGTGGGATAGCAGCCGGGGGCGTTCTCTTTTTGTGGTGTTGATGACGTATTTGGGACTGCGGTGGAATATTACAAGGGTTGTTTAGGATCCAAGGGTGACTTTGTAACAATTGAAGTGAGACCATCTCCTATATTAATTAATGACCCATCACAAGTGATACTCGTAGGAAATGTTCCTACGAGTAAAAAAAAACACTTTACTTGCGAGTGTCATACAGTTTTTGTCTAGCTACAACTTTTCATTTTTTTGAATGTTTCTTGCTTCTCTCGCATTTAATCCCCAATACATTTTGGTCGACGAAAATCTATTTCGCTTTGCCAAGCTCATCAGTGAGATTGAAAGAATCGGAAAGCAGGCTCTTCAGGAGCAATTCACATCAAGGATGGAAATGATGGAAATATTTTTCCAACACTTTGGAAGTTATTTGTTGACATAGACCTGTCATGGGCATTGCATTTGGATTTTTGTTCGAAAATATGAATAGGATATTCATAAAATGTGTTGCGATTAAAGTTTGTCTTTCAGCCGCAGATGATTCCACAACAGATTTTATGAATATCCTATTCATATTTTGAAGAATTTTTATTGAAGAATTATTATCCCTTAATCAATATGTTGATTGCAATTCAAAATGCAATTAAAATTTGTTAGTTGAACAGTTATTGAAAAATTAGCCTAGTTACTTTGGCAATAAAGTTCAGCAATAATTTATTTTTTATATTTTGAGGATTAAAGTAGATCAGAGAATTTAGCAAAATGAGTATTTTTTGGGGACTCTAGCACTGGTAATAATTTTTCACGTTTCCAGGACCGGTATGGCCCAGACAATAATTCATAACTTATTCATTATGAATTCTGCCAATTTCATATTTCGGGGTTACAATCAGAATCGGTTGAGGGAAGATTCCACATCTTCAGAATAATTTTTCCGGGCGTCCAGGGCCGGCTTCCATCCAGCAATAAATCATAACTTCCTTATTAGGAACTCTGCCAATTTCATATTTCACGGTTACAAACAGGATCGGTTGAGAAAAGAATCCACATGTACAGAATAATTTTTCCGGGCGTCCAGGGCCGGCTTCACTCCAGCAATAAATCTTAACTTCCTTATTAGGAACTCTGCCCGTTTTATATTCCAGCATAACGAAGAGAATCGTTTAGGAATATATCTCATATACTCAGAATAATTTTTCCTGGCGTCCAGGGCCGGCTTCCATCCAGCAATAAATCTTAACTTCCTTATTAGGAACTCTGCCAGTTTCATATTTCAAGGTAGAAATCAGTATAGGTTGAGAAAATAATCTACATGTTCGGAATAATTTTTCTGGGCGTCCAGGGCCGGCTTCCATCCAGCAATAAATCATAACTTCCTTATTAGGAACTCTGCCAATTTCATATTTCACGGTTACAAACAGGATCGGTTGAGAAAAGAATACACATGTACAGAATAATTTTTCCGGGCGTCCAGGGCCGGCTTTACTCCAGCAATAAATCTTAACTTCCTTATTAGGAACTCTGCCCGTTTTATATTCAAGCATAACGAAGAGAATCGTTTAAGAATATAATTCATATGCTCAGAATAATTTTTCCGGGCGTCCAGGGCCGGCTTCCATCCAGCAATAAATCTCAACTTCCTTATTAGGAACTCTGCCAGTTTCATATTTCAAGGTAGAAATCAGTATAGGTTGAGAAAATAATCTACATGTTCGGAATAATTTTTCTGGGCGTCCAGGGCCGGCTTCTCTCCAGCAATAAATCTTGACTTCCCTATTAGCAACTTTGCCAGTTTCATATTTCAGTTTAACAATCAAGATCGGTTGAGAAAAGAATCCACATCTTCAGAATAATTTTTTCGGGCGACCAGGGCCGGCTTCTCTCCAGCAATAAATCTTAACTTCCTTATAAGGAACTCTGCCAGTTTCAGATTACAGCATAACAAAGAGAATGACGCCAGGAAAAATATTCTGAATATGTGAATTATATTCTTGAACGATTCTCTTTGTTATGCTGGAATATAAAACTGGCAGAGTTGCTAATAAGGAAGTTAAGTTTTATTGCTGGAGTGAAGCCGGCCCTGGACGCCCAGAAGAATTATTCTGAATATGTCGATTATTTTCCGAACCGAACCTGATTGTTACACTGAAATATGACACTGGCCGAGTTCCTAATAAGGAAGTTAAGATTTATTGCTGGAGTGAAGCCGGCCCTGGACGCCCGGAAATATTATTGCCAAAGTAACTAGGCTTGAAATTTTAATTATATAATGACTTGGACAAATAATTATCTCTAAGTTAGTATATTAGTTGCATGGTAAATTTATTTACTTGAAGTTGCGAACTTCTTTGGGCTGAGAGTGAGAAATTGTTGTCAACAATAAATTATCAAAAATTTGACAACAAGATAGCTTATCAAACAAATCTTTGCTTCATCTAGAATTATCATTAGAGTCGCGAAGTCGCTCTCTAGAAAACTCGAGATATCAGAGGCCCATTGCACCCTTCGAAAAAGAGATAGTGTCAATATCGACAAATAGCTTCGCGTACAAACAAGAAATACCCGTCTCGCGTTACATATCCACTCCGAAATTTAAAATTTTCAATACACTCGAAAAGCAATTACGCGACGAGATGGTGTACGCGTGCGCTAAATTTAATTTCGCTCAGAACGGTCATATAACACTCTTCTCCGCCTTCGCGGGTAATGTTGAGAGCCTCGCCGCCTCCACTGCGAAAACCTTATTATAAGCTCGATAATGGATTCTATTTCCACGTCTTGGCTCGCGATCTTCTCAAACTCGGATCGTCCTACACCTTTTATGATTATTTGAGCGTATTTTCTAGGTGTTTACACAAGTTGTTTTTTTTTTATCAGACACCTTCAACTAACAAACAGTATGGTGTCTTGATGGAGTAACGTCATATCATGAATTTCATCTATCAAATCATGGTAATTTTTAATTCTCTTGAGCTCTTGACCGCTCAGTATTGTTATATTGAACTAAAAAATATTAGAGTATAGATAGAAAGCACCCACGCTTTTTTATACCTATTTCATTTTTCGAATATCAATTTTTTTTTTCCTCTAACGTATTTTGACGTGCTGATCCCGAATTTTTGAACGCAAATGTCGAAAACTCATCAGAAATATTTTTGGCGGGAAAAAAACATTTAAAAACTGATTGAGAGCTGACCAACTCGGGAACGATTCGATATAGACAAATTCTGTGAACGCCAATCGATTCAGAATAGCCGAATTAGTATAAACTGAGATTTTGAACGGAACCAATCAACGGACAAAAAAGTCGAATATATCATATTATACATAATTTTTTGAACTTTTTTATATTTCATTTTCGAATATCAAATTTTTTTCCTCTAACGTATTTTGAGGTGCTGATTCCGAATTTTTGAACAAAAATGTCGAAAACTCATCAGAAATATTTTTGGCAGGAAAAAAACCATCTAAAAACTGATTTAGAGCTGACCAACTCGGGGACAATTAGATATAGACAAATTTTGCCAACGCCAATCGCTTCAGAATGGCCGTATTAGTATAAACTGAGATTCTGAACGGAACCAATCAACGGACAAAAAAGTCGAATATATATCATACATAATTTTTTGAACTTTTTTATATTTCATTTTTCGAATAACAAATTTTTTTCCTCTAACGTATTTTGACGTGCTGATCCCGAATTTTTCTAACGTAAATGTCGAAAACTCATCAGAAATATTTTTGGCGGAAAAAAAACCATTTAAAAATTGATTGAGAGCTGACCAATTCGGGAACGATTCGAAATAGACAAATTCTGTGAACGCCAATCCATTCAGAATAGCCGAATTAGTATAAACTGAGATTTTGAACGGAACCAATCAACGGACAAAAAAGTCGAATATATCATATTATACATAATTTTTTGAACTTTTTTATATTTCATTTTCGAATATCAAATTTTTTTCCTCTAACGTATTTTGAGGTGCTGATTCCGAATTTTTGAACAAAAATGTCGAAAACTCATCAGAAATATTTTTGGCGGGAAAAAAACCATCTAAAAACTGATTTAGAGCTGACCAACTCGGGGACAATTAGAATAGACAAATTTTGCCAACGGGGATCGCTTCAGAATGGCCGAATTAGTATAAACTGAGATTTTGAACGGAACCAATCAACGGACAAAAAAGTCGAATATATCATCACACATAATTTTTTGAACTTTATTATATTTCATTTTTCGAATATCAAATGTTTTTCCTCTAACGTATTTTGACGTGCTGATCCCGAATTTTTCAACGAAAATGTCGAAAACTCATCAGAAATATTTTTGGCGGGAAAAAACCATTTAAAAACTGATTGAGAGCTGACCAACTCATGAACGATTCGAGATCGACAAAGTCTGCGAACGCCAATCGATTCAGAATGGCCAAATTAGTATAAACTGATATTTTGAACGGAACCAATCAACGGACAAAAAAGTCGAATATATCATCATACATAATTTTTTGAACTTTTTTATATTTCATTTTTCGAATATCAAATTTTTTTCCTCTAACGTATTTTTGACGTGCTCATTCCGAATTTTTCAACGAAAATGTCGAAAACTCATCAGAAATACTTTTGGCGGGAAAAAAACCATTTAAAAACTGATTGAGAGCTGACCAACTCGGGTACGATTCGAGATAGACAAATTCTGCGAACGCCAATCGATTCAGAATAGCCGAATTAGTAACAACTGAGATTTTGAACGGAACAAATCAACGGACAAAAAAGTCGAATACATCATCATACATAATTTTTTGAACTTTTTTATTTTTCATTTTTCGAATATCAAATGTTTTTCCTCTAACGTATTTTGACGTGCTGATCACGATTTTTTTAACGAAAATGTCGAAAACTCATCAGAAATATTTTTGGCGGGAAAAAAAACATTTAAAAACTGATTGAGAGCTGACCAACTCGGGTACGATTCGAGATAGACAAATTCTGTGAACGCCAATCGATTCAGAATAGCCGAATTAGTATAAACTGAGATTTTGAACGGAACCAATCAACGGACAAAAAAGTCGAATATATCATATTATACATAATTTTTTGAACTTTTTTATATTTCATTTTCGAATATCAAATTTTTTTCCTCTAACGTATTTTGAGGTGCTGATTCCGAATTTTTGACCAAAAATGTCGAAAACTCATCAGAAATATTTTTGGCGGTAAAAAAACCATCTAAAAACTGATTTAGAGCTGACCAACTCGGGGACAATTAGATATAGACAAATTTTGCCAACGCCAATCGCTTCAGAATGGCCGAATTAGTATAAACTGAGATTTTGAACGGAACCAATCAACGGACAAAAAAGTCGAATATATCATATTATACATAATTTTTTGAACTTTTTTATATTTCATTTTCGAATATCAAATTTTTTTCCTCTAATGAATTTTGAGGTGCTGATTCCGAATTTTTGAACAAAAATGTCGAAAACTCATCAGAAATATTTTTGGCGGGAAAAATACCATCTAAAAACTGATTTAGAGCTGACCAACTCGGGGACAATTAGATATAGACAAATTTTGCCAACGGCGATCGCTTCAGAATGGCCGAATTAGTGTATACTGAGATTTTGAACATAACCAATCAACGGACAAAAAAGTCGAATATATCATCATACATAATTTTTTGAACTTTATTATATTTCATTTTTCGAATATCAAATGTTTTTCCTCTAACGTATTTTTGACGTGCTCATTCCGAATTTTTCAACGAAAATGTCGAAAACTCCTCAGAAATATTTTTGGCGTGAAAAAACCATTTAAAAACTGATTGAGAGCTGACCAACTCATGAACGATTCGAGATCGACAAAGTCTGCGAACGCCAATCGATTCAGAATGGCCAAATTAGTATAAACTGAGATTTTGAACGGAACCAATCAACGGACAAAAAAGTCGAATATATCATATTATACATAATTTTTTGAACTTTTTTATATTTAATTTTTCGAATATCAAATTTTTTTCCTCTAACGTATTTTTGACGTGCTCATTCCGAATTTTTCAACGAAAATGTCGAAAACTCATCAGAAATATTTTTGGCGGGAAAAAAACCATTTAAAAACTGATTGAGAGCTGACCAACTCGGGTACGATTCGAGATAGACAAATTCTGCGAACGCCAATCGATTCAGAATAGCCGAATTAGTAACAACTGAGATTTTGAACGGAACAAATCAACGGACAAAAAAGTCGAATATATCATCATAGATAATTTTTTGAACTTTTTTGTTTTTCATTTTGCGAATATCAAATTTTTTTCCTCTAACGTACTTTGACGTGCTGATCACGAATTTTTTAACGAAAATGTCGAAAACTCATCAGAAATATTTTTGGCGGGAAAAAAACCATTTAAAAACTGATTGAGAGCTGACCAACTCGGGTACGATTCGAGATAGACAAATTCTGCGAACGTCAATCGATTCAGAATGGCCGAATTAGTATAAATTGAGATTTTGAGCGGAACCAATCAACGGACAAAATAGTCGAATATATCATCATACATAATTTTTTGAACTTTTTTATATTTCATTTTTCGAATATCAAATTTTTTTCCTATTACGGTTTTTTTGACGTGCTCATTCCGAATTTTTCAACGAAAATGTCGAAAACTCATCAGAAATATTTTTGGCGGGAAAAAAACCATTTAAAAACTGATTGAGAGTTGACTAACTCTGGTACGATTCGAGATAGACAAATTCTGCGAACGCCAATTGATTCAGAATAGCCGAATTAGTAACAACTGATATTTTGAACGGAACAAATCAACGGACAAAAAAGTCGAATATATCATCATACATAATTTTTTGAACTTTTTTATT
The DNA here is from genome assembly GCA_958298965.1 of Chrysolina haemoptera. Lineage (NCBI taxonomy): Eukaryota > Metazoa > Arthropoda > Insecta > Coleoptera > Chrysomelidae > Chrysolina > Chrysolina haemoptera. The sequence goes on from OY282591.1 coordinate 33,450,407, forward strand.
TTTCATTTTTCGAATATCAAATTTTTTTCCTCTAACGTATTTTGACGTGCTGATCACGATATTTTTAACGAAAATTTCGAAAACTCATAAGAAATATTTTTGGCGGGAAAAAAACCATTTAAAAACTGATTGAGAGCTGACCAACTCGGGTACGATTCGAGATAGACAAATTCTGCGAACGACAATCGATTCAGAATAGCCGAATTAGTAACAACTGAGATTTTGAACGGAACAAATCAACGGACAAAAAAGTCGAATATATCATCATAGATAATTTTTTGAACTTTTTTATTTTTCATTTTTCGAATATCAAATTTTTTTCCTCTAACGCATTTTGACGTGCTGATCACGAATTTGTTAACGAAAATGTCGAAAACTCATCGGAAATATTTTTGGCGGGAAAAAAACCATTTAAAAACTGATTTAGAGCTGACTGACTCGGGAACGATTCGAGATAGACAAATTCTGTGAACGCCAATCGATTCAGAATGGCCGAATCAGTATAAACTGAGATTTTGAACGGAACAAATCAACGGACAAAAAAGTCGAATATATCATCATAGATAATTTTTTGAACTTTTTTATTTTTCATTTTTCGAATATCAAATTTTTTTCCTCTAACGTATTTTGACGTGCTGATCACGAATTTTTTAACGAAAATGTCGAAAACTCATCAGAAATATTTTTGGCGGGAAAAAAACCATTTAAAAACTGATTGAGAGCTGACTAACTCGGGAACGATTCGAGATAGACAAATTCTGTGAACGCCAATCGATTCAGAATGGCCGAATTAGTATAAACTGAGATTTTGAGCGGAACCAATCAACGGACAAAAAAGTCGAATATATCATACATAATTTTTTGAACTTTTTTATTTTTCATTTTTCGAATATCAAATTTTTGTCCTCTAACGTATTTTGACGTGCTGATCACGAATTTTTTAACGAAAATGTCGAAAACTCATCAGAAATATTTTTGGCGGGAAAAAAACCATTTAAAAACTGATTGAGAGCTGACTAACTCGAGAACGATTCGAGATAGACAAATTCTGTGAACGCCAATCGATTCAGAATGGCCGAATTAGTATAAACTGAGATTTTGAGCAAAACCAATCAACGGACAAAAAAGTCGAATATATCATCATACATAATTTTTTGAACTTTTTTATATTTCATTTTTCGAATATCAAATTTTTTTCCTATAACGTATTTTTGACGTGCTCATTCCGAATTTTTCAACGAAAATGTCGAAAACTCATCAGAAATATTTTTGGCGGGAAAAAAACCATTTAAAAACTGATTGAGAGCTGACCAACTCGGGTACGATTCGAGATAGACAAATTCTGCGAACGCCAATCGATTCAGAATAGCCGAATTAGTAACAACTGAGATTTTGAACGGAACAAATCAACGGACAAAAAAGTCGAATACATCATCATAGATAATTTTTTGAACTTTTTTATTTTTCATTTTGCGAATATCAAATTTTTTTCCTCTAACGTACTTTGACGTGCTGATTACGAATTTTTTAACGAAAATGTCGAAAACTCATCAGAAATATTTTTGGCGGGAAAAAAACCATTTAAAAACTGATTGAGAGCTGACTAACTCGGGTACGATTCGAGATAGACAAATTCTGCGAACGCCAATCGATTCAGAATAGCCGAATTAGTAACAACTGAGATTTTGAACGGAACAAATCAACGGACAAAAAAGTCGAATACATCATCATAGATAATTTTTTGAACTTTTTTATTTTTCATTTTGCGAATATCAAATTTTTTTCCTCTAACGTACTTTGACGTGCTGATCACGAATTTTTTAACGAAAATGTCGAAAACTCATCAGAAATATTTTTGGCAGGAAAAAAACCATTTAAAAACTGATTGAGAGCTGACTAACTCGGGTACGATTCGAGATAGACAAATTCTGCGAACGCCAATCGATTCAGAATAGCCGAATTAGTAACAACTGAGATTTTGAACGGAACCAATCAACGGACAAAAAAGTCGAATATATCATCATACATAATTTTTTGAACTTTTTTATATTTCATTTTTCGAATATCAAATTTTTTTCCTATTACGGTTTTTTTGACGTGCTCATTCCGAATTTTTCAACGAAAATGTCGAAAACTCATCAGAAATATTTTTGGCGGGAAAAAAACCATTTAAAAACTGATTGAGAGTTGACTAACTCTGGTACGATTCGAGATAGACAAATTCTGCGAACGCCAATTGATTCAGAATAGCCGAATTAGTAACAACTGATATTTTGAACGGAACAAATCAACGGACAAAAAAGTCGAATATATCATCATACATAATTTTTTGAACTTTTTTATTTTTCATTTTTCGAATATCAAATTTTTTTCCTCTAACGTATTTTGACGTGCTGATCACGATATTTTTAACGAAAATTTCGAAAACTCATAAGAAATATTTTTGGCGGGAAAAAAACCATTTAAAAACTGATTGAGAGCTGACCAACTCGGGTACGATTCGAGATAGACAAATTCTGCGAACGCCAATCGATTCAGAATAGCCGAATTAGTAACAACTGAGATTTTGAACGGAACAAATCAACGGACAAAAAAGTCGAATATATCATCATAGATAATTTTTTGAACTTTTTTATTTTTCATTTTTCGAATATCAAATTTTTTTCCTCTAACGTATTTTGACGTGCTGATCACGAATTTGTTAACGAAAATGTCGAAAACTCATCAGAAATATTTTTGGCGGGAAAAAAAACCATTTAAAAACTGATTTAGAGCTGACTGACTCGGGAACGATTCGAGATAGACAAATTCTGTGAACGCCAATCGATTCAGAATGGCCGAATTAGTATAAACTGAGATTTTGAACGGAACAAATCAACGGACAAAAAAGTCGAATATATCATCATATATAATTTTTTGAACTTTTTTTATTTTCATTTTTCGAATATCAAATTTTTTTCCTCTAACGTATTTTGACGTGCTGATCACGAATTTTTTAACGAAAATGTCGAAAACTCATCAGAAATATTTTTGGCGGGAAAAAAACCATTTAAAAACTGATTGAGAGCTGACTAACTCGGGAACGATTTGAGATAGACAAATTCTGTGAACGCCAATCGATTCAGAATGGCCGAATTTGTATAAACTGAGATTTTGAACGGAACAAATCAACGGACAAAAAAGTCGAATATATCATCATACATAATTTTTTGAACTTTTTTATTTTTCATTTTTCGAATATCAAATTTTTTTCCTCTAACGTACTTTGACGTGCTGATCACGAATTTTTTAACGAAAATGTCGAAAACTCATCAGAAATATTTTTGGCGGGAAAAAAACCATTTAAAAACTGATTGAGAGCTGACTAACTCGGGAACGATTCGAGATAGACAAATTCTGTGAACGCCAATCGATTCAGAATGGCCGAATTAGTATAAACTGAGATTTTGAGCGGAACCAATCAACGGACAAAAAAGTCGAATATATCATCATACATAATTTTTTGAACTTTTTTATTTTTCATTTTTCGAATATCAAATTTTTTTCCTCTAACGTATTTTGACGTGCTGATCACGAATTTTTTAACGAAAATGTCGAAAACTCATCAGAAATATTTTTGGCGGGAAAAAAACCATTTAAAAACTGATTGAGAGCTGACTAACTCGGGAACGATTCGAGATAGACAAATTCTGTGAACGCCAATCGATTCAGAATAGCCGAATTAGTAACTACTGAGATTTTGAGCGGAACAAATCAACAGACAAAAAAGTCGAATATATCATCATACATAATTTTTTGAACTTTTTTATTTTTCATTTTTCGAATATCAAATTTTTTTCCTCTAACGTATTTTGACGTGCTGATCACGAATTTTTTAACGAAAATGTCGAAAACTCATCAGAAATATTTTTGGCGGGAAAAAAACCATTTAAAAACTGATTGAGAGCTGACTAACTCGGGAACGATTCGAGATATACAAATTCTGTGAACGCCAATCGATTCAGAATAGCCGAATTAGTAACAACTGAGATTTTGAACGGAACAAATCAACAGACAAAAAAGTCGAATATATCATCATACATAATTTTTTGAACTTTTTTATTTTTCATTTTGCGAATATCAAATTTTTTTCCTCTAACGTACTTTGACGTGCTGATCACGAATTTTTTAACGAAAATGTCGAAAACTCATCAGAAATATTTTTGGCGGGAAAAAAACCATTTAAAAACTGATTGAGAGCTGACTAACTCGGGAACGATTCGAGATAGACAAATTCTGTGAACGCCAATCGATTCAGAATGGCCGAATTAGTATAAACTGAGATTTTGAACGGAACAAATCAACGGACAAAAAAGTCGAATATATCATCATACATAATTTTTTGAACTTTTTTATTTTTCATTTTTCGAATATCAAATTTTTTTCCTCTAACGTATTTTGACGTGCTGATCACGATTTTTTTAACGAAAATGTCGAAAACTCATCAGAAATATTTTTGGCGGGAAAAAAACCATTTAAAAACTGATTGAGAGCTGACCAACTCGGGTACGATTCGAGATAGACAAATTCTGCGAACGCCAATCGATTCAGAATAGCCGAATTAGTAACAACTGAGATTTTGAACGGAACAAATCAACGGACAAAAAAGTCGAATATATCATCATACATAATTTTTTGAACTTTTTTATTTTTCATTTTTCGAATATCAAATTTTTTTCCTCTAACGTATTTTGACGTGCTGATCACGATTTTTTTAACGAAAATGTCGAAAACTCATCAGAAATATTTTTGGCGGGAAAAAAACCATTTAAAAACTGATTGAGAGCTGACCAACTCGGGTACGATTCGAGATAGACAAATTCTGCGAACGCCAATCGATTCAGAATAGCCGAATTAGTAACAACTGAGATTTTGAACGGAACAAATCAACGGACAAAAAAGTCGAATATATCATCATACATAATTTTTTGAACTTTTTTATATTTTATTTTTCAAATATCAAATTTTTTCCTCTAACGTATTTTGACGTACTGATCCCGAATTTTTTAACGAAAATGTCGAAAACTCATCAGAAATATTTTTGGCGGGAAAAAAACATTTAAAAACTGATTTAGAGCTGACCAACTCGGGAACGGTTAGAGATTGATTCTTTACTGATATTCTCAAAGTGATAAAAAAATACAATAGCAAAAAACGGCGACTTTCATGTGAATGTTGGAAAAATTAACAATGAAAATTTACTTAATTTTTGAGCAGAAATACTAAGTTGGGAAATATTGATATAATTTTGTATATTGATTTTTTACTGATAATCTTACAGTCACAAATTAATTCTCACGCCGCGCCGGCAACGTTGCAAGTACAGCTAGTTTAATACCATGACATAATGTCCCGGAGGCTGTTTAGAAATTTCCTTCCACCCACAAGAATTTCCTTTGCTCTCCATGTATCGTTTATTGTTCGACTTAGTTCACAGGAAAAATATCACCGCTCACAAAATGAACTTTACGATCGTCGCACACATTTATTCCGATATTCAAGGTAAACATTTCTGCCGAAGTCTCAAACTGTTGTTTGTCGTCGCTTTTCACGGTTCGAAGTTTCCACCAAGATTCACGCACTATAAATTCTCTTTTCCAGCGAATTTTTTACCTACTCGTTTCCCTTTCGTATATCAACGTAACATATCGACTCGGAGAGAGATTTGTATCTTGGCTAGGTGGGCGAAAAAAGTATATGTTCTCCGCAGTTTTCCGGAAAATCTGTTCGTTCCAGAGCCGTTTTGAATGCCTGGAAGAAAGTTTGGGTTGCGTTTTTTCACATGGTCGGTTCAGTCGGATTGATTTGGCAACTCCGAAGAGTTATCAACGATTGACTTTTTAGTTAGTAAGTAAGTAAGTAAGAAACAATTTTTTTTCTAATAATACCTGATGCCGAGATGTCATGTGCCAAGTTTCAGAGTGCTACAATTCATTCTCCACTTTTTGCTCACTGTCTTTCTATATACATATGTATTTAACGAAAGTGTCTCGATATGGTCACAAAATGCGAAAAATGTTAAAGAGGGCTAGAAACCGGAATCCTAGCACACAAAACCACCTCTAACACCTACAAGCGAACTGTAAGGCCAACAAACAATAACATCCTCTTGTAGGACATTTTCTTCACTTTCTTTCTATATACATATGTATTTAACGAATGTGTCTCGTTATGGTCACAAAATGCGAAAAAAGTAAAAGAGCGCTAGAAACAGGAATCGTAGCACACAAAACCACCTGTAACACCTACAAGCGAACTGTTAGGTCAGCAAACAATAACATCTTCTTGTAGGAAAAAAATATAATTTCTGTTGTTGTTATTTCAGAAAATATAAGTTTCATTAAAAAACGATTTCGATAGGTTGGCTTATTCTTTTCCTTCTACTATAATTTTCAGCAAAGTTATGAAAAATCTATTTGTCGGCCCTGCCTGAACTTGCAGTGGCGGATTAACGTGAGCATCAAATATGACGAGCGTATTTCATGAGTTATTATTGACTATTCCACTCATGCTCAAATACGCGTTTTTGATTGGTGGAAATTTTCATATTGATAATTGAAAACAGCATGTTTTCGATTTTGTAGTTCTGCACTTGATTGGCTATTAGATACCTTTGTAGTTCGCTTCGTCATTGGTTGTTTTATAAAACAAACTTACCCCACCAGCAAGTTGGTATAATGACACAACACCGAACTTTGACCCAAACCTGAGCACTACCTATTAATTCATATCAACTTCACAATTTTCGACAAATTTTTGACACAACACCAAACTTTGACCAAAACCATGATACGCTTCACTTTTCATTCATATCAACTTTTTGACAAATTTTGCACACACGTAAACCAAAACTCCGCCCTTTCAATTCCCGTAAAAGCATGAAAATGAACGATGAGTCATCTATCTTCCAATGAACTAAACAATTGAATAGGCTTGTTCGCGTTCAACGCGTTCACAAAATGAACTGTCCGAAACCTGAAACCGTCACAAGCATGCGTAGTCCCACAGAACTCAAAGAATGCGTACAGTTCTGTGAAACTGCGCAAGCATCCGATGGTTTCAGACTGTTCGTTTTATGAACGCGAACAAACCTAAAGACAACCAACGAAAGACGCGCCCTGTGAATGGTCACTGAAATAGCGGGAAGTTTGAAATACCAAGACAGCTGCTCTGCGCAGTTTACTCCAAATAGTTCAAAAATGGTTTTGATTTCATTCATGGAAAAGTCTTAACAAATACAACTCGTGTACCGATGGTTATCATAAATTCCATCTTTTTTTCGAAACAAAATATGTTATTATTTGATTCTCAAAGTCGAAGGAATTTTTATTTCGATAATCACCAATACACTTGTTGTTTTACCTACGAAAATCGTTCTTGTGGAGAATTGAATTATCTCCCAACCTATCCAAATCGGTTTTTGATAAATCTTATATTTTCTGAAATGACATGTGTCGAGTTTCAGAGGGCTACAATTCATTCTTCACTTTTTGCTCGAGTTTGTCTGTCGTTACTGGATTATGAGTTATATCTCATCGTATCTAGTTACCTTTGAGAATCGAAGTCTCGATCGAAGCCATCGAAGTCAACCGATTCTCCGATAATACTTCTCCGGAATTACTGAAATGTGTAATCCCAATCCAATATGGAAATGCGAAAACGCCTTTCGCATTACTTGATTCGACTGCAGTGTACCGTAGTGAAATTTTTCATCCAATTGAAGTTATTCGAGGGGCAGAAGGGCGCTTTCACATTCGTATTGACTGAAGGCAACTCCGCAACTCCGGCAACTTCAAGTCCGCATTTTCCTCGCCGCACAAAGCTAACGAGTCAGCAAAGTTCCATTCGTGATAAGACGCAGCCGAGCATTCGATAATCTCGGCTCTATCAACAGAAATAGATTCTTAGCAACGGACACGGTTTATCGTGGCAGGGTGAAGAGCAGGTTAGTTAGAATTCCGGGAACTATAATTAAACACAGCAGTTTTCTTCGGTTCCGGTATACAATTTCGTGGGTCAAATGGTTTTTGAATGGCATTCTCATCGCTGCTTCCTAAAAGAACTGGTGGGTTTTTTCCACTGAAACTATTTTTCTGGACAATGTCAGCCGATAGATATCGTTTCTGAAATGAATGTCGTCATGAAATATAGGGTACCACAAGGTTCTGTGCTGGGGCCCCTTTTGTTTATCGTATTCGTGAATGACTCATTTTCCATCTAGTTAACTGAAAAATTAAAGAAACTAATAAGGATAACGCAAAATATTGTTTTGCATTAAACAGTTTGACTGAGTTGAGTTGAGCAAGGTGCAAAGACTTGCATGCCTTAGCATAACGGGAGCTATGAAAACAACACCAACATCAGCCATTGAACAACTGTTGTACCTCCCACCAATTGACATAACGATCATGGGAGGGGCAATAAAACACAAGCAACAGATCGGATCACAATAAGACGAAGGAGATAGTAGGAGGCAACATTCTCGAAATGAAACCATCGAAAAAAAAAAAAACAGTTTGAAGCTTATTGCAAGCAGAACAAACCATGTCACCTTTTCTTAGCACACAAAAGCACCTGTAACACCTACAAGTGAACTGTTAGGCCAGCAAACAATGACATCCTCTTGTGGGAAATTTTCTTCGCTTTCTTTCTATATACATATGTATTTAACGAATGTGTCTCGTTATGGTCACAAAATGCGAAAAATGTAAAAGAGCGCTGAGAACCGGCATCCTAGCACACAAAAGCATGGTGGATCGTCTCCAATGACCATAGTATGTTTGTGTGAACATCGACTATAACTGAATAACCAAAAACTAGTTTAAATAAATTCAGAGAAAATTTCCGGCTCTGGCACTAGTGTCTATGATATCCAAAATTTACGTGATTTATTTTTGATACGCGCAATCATGCCTTCGTTTCATCGATGGTGCTTCTTGAGAATACACTGTCATTGGCATCAATTGTATAGTTGACACCATTCCATCACGAGCATCTATTGAAGCTCCCAATTGATTGATTCTCCCAGCGCGATGCGGGAAAGAAAACCTCCGCATCTCATAATACGAAGAAAACCAAACTCATGAAATAACGTTCAACTCTTTATGGAAATGCTTTTATAAGTTCCCAAGTTTTATTGAACTTTTGCTGCTGCAAGACCGAGATTTATTATCTCGGTCCTGTGGGAACACCAGACTAAAAAGATAATTCAGTAACAGCCGCTTTTTCCAAAGTACATGTCGAGTTATTGTAAGAAAAATGTCTGTCAGAAGAAAAGAAATATAAGATGGATTTTATGAGAATCAAAAGGAACGCCAACATTGGTTTCAGGCAGCTTTTATCCTCGGGTGAATGCTAAGTTGGAAATTGCTGTTTGCATTGCAAGTGGGAATCTTTTCTATTGAGTTTCATCATCAGGAAGTGGAATTTTTGTAAGGTAGGAATCCTCCTGAGATCAGCTCTATTGAAAGTTAATTTAACGGCTAAAACACAATACAAGAGAAACAATGCCAGTTCTTTTCTTTTCCAGTTTCCTTCCCTTAATAATGTGACTCCAAATAATTATGACTACGGATTTAAAATATCGTGACTTTTTACCTGGTTCTTAACAAAGAGCCACCCAAGCTTATCCATACACGATTTATTATTACAAACTAATATTTCAACTTCCACTTTGGTGGTGACTTTCTTGTTTTTGGATATATTTCATTGTAGACAAGGTCACACTTTGGGTGACAGAAATGTTGTTAAATATGTTTATAGAAAAATGGTTTTATGCAGGGTGTCCCACGACGATTAAGAGAGAGAATATCTGGAAACTTGAGAGTAGTAGAGAATTGTAATTTGAGGTTTCAAATTAAACCAATTTGTGCCCCAAAATTACAATTCCCTACTACTCTCGATTTCCGAAATATTTCCCATATTAATCGTCGTGGAACACCATATATAATTAAATAAAATAACTTCATAATTTTATTCGAAAATGATCCCAATCTAGATACTACGAAAGCGCTGGACGACAGACAGAAGTTTTTTCGTTATAATTCAGACTTCAAGGTCAAAATTTCGAGAATAAATTCAAAATTTCGAATTTAAGTCCAATATTCGATGTTGAAATCTCGAAAATAGGACATATTTTTGAAAAAAGTACATAATCATATGGCGTCCAGATACCGTGTCGTATGGGGTTCTTCCTGAAATTTAAGTTCTAGAACATCCAAAAATTTCTAGAGTACTGAAAAAATTTGAAGTTATGAAAGGAAACAAAAATTTCCGGGGGAGTTTTTTAAATATTCGACGACAGTCCCACACCTGCTTCATTACAAAAAAAATATTCTTTTATACAGTGTGACCCATTCTAGATTTTTTTTTAGGTAGGTATTCAAAAAGACCACTTGGACAGCAAATGTCCAAATAAATCGCCATTTCCAGGCCCAACTAATCTCATTTTCAAGGTCAAATATCTTGAAAAAAAATACTAGCGATTTTTGTAGAAAAGATCTGACTACACCACTGGATTCGCGATATTTTCAAATGTTTCATATGTGAGTTTCGTTCCCGACAAATAATTACATAATAAAAAAAGTTTCCCATATGGTGCAAACTTTTTGAAACTCACTGTAGAAGGGCTATATAATTTATTGAAAATAAAGTTGAATAATATATATTTGATACTTGACAGATTTTTCTACAAAAAATACTTTGCAATGCTCTTCAAATACATGAGCTGACATTTTTTTTCGTTTCAAATGGGGAACACCTAGGTATTGGTTTCATAGATATAAATTCCAGTATTCATCGTAGGAATTGTCAACAAAAGCTGAAAGTATTTTTTGATTTGATGGCTGGAAATTGGCAAGTACTAGGAAACCGTTACTCAGATGTATGTATTCAAAAGTCATTGTAAAGTAGTTCTTGAGAAAAACTTAAATTCAAATAAAAATAAAAATTGGTTGTTCCATCGCGAGTGGTGGGCAGTGTATATCATTTAGGCCAACTCAATTGAGGTGGTAGGAGCATTTCGACCATTTTCATCTGTCCTGAGAGTTTCATCATTCTACCCATATAATTACGGAAGATACGGGGGTGTTTCCACGAGAAGTGAGACACACTGTATATTCATTCACCCGTCATCACTTGTCCTTTCATCTGTCGTTTCAAATAATCAGCCTACAAGCGTCAGAAAGTTCTTCTAATTTGATCGCTTAAGCCCAATTTAACCCGTCCTCAGTTGGAATTTCGGATCCGACTAACAGAATTTATTCCAGAAAGTTCACAGTGATATTCGGCATCCTTTCTAATTGAATTCCATTGTATGTTAAACTTGTTTTAAAGCTCCGGTTCAACCGTAACTCACAAATCGTCGGAAGTTATACGTTTCGTGATAAAAGTTTGCTTATTTTCGAGAAGTTAACTAATTTTAAGAAGACTACGTGCATTCTCTGGTAGCTCGAGAATCTGCTTTTGCTATCCGAAGCTTGATTAAAATATTCTTCGTTTTTCCATAAAAAAGTTTGGAGTTCGCAGGAATTCACCTGCTGAGGGATTTTCAAAAAGTTGGAACTAGGCGCTGACAGTGCCTCTATTTTGTCCTTTTGACGGTAAATTTCAGTTGCATTATTGATGGTTCAAAATTAAATATCCTTTGCACAAGTCGTACGTAGAGAAAGACTAAATGGAATATTGTCATAACAGATTCATCAAGTTTCTCATCATTGTTTTATTTTTCATTTAAAGTAATAAGAAACTACCCAGTAGAATCCCATACTGTATAACTTTGTTTAATATAGAATGAAAGGAAGCATATGATAGCTGAAAATGAGTAGAAATTAGTAGAATATGAAAAAGAAGCAGGACAAGTTGATGAGTTTATTGTAATTAAGAAAACAGAGAGTGTAAATAATAAAAATATTGTGACTGAAAAAGCAGAGGAAGTGATAAAAAACGCTGATTAGTGAAAAGTGAAATTTAGTGGGGATGGACTTGTTGGAAGAAACAAGAGAAGAGGGGATGGGAAGAACAACTTTTGAAGAAAACACATTCATATTACAAACCAATGGAAACCCAAGAAAAACCACATGAGAAGAAATATAAGTGTATTGGAAACAAACAACCAGAAATAGTATAAATCAATGACAGGAAAACTCACCCTGAGAGCTTAGATATCATTATTCGGGAACAAGACATCTGCAGATACACGACATCAAAGTCTCAAGGGTAATTACACACAATAACAGATAAAGCAATCTCTTATTTTCCAATGAGCTTATCAAGTTAGAAACCAGAAGTCCTGCCATACCAGGATGCTTACTGCAATAATCCTATAAAATAGAAAAAATTGGGTCGAAAATCTATCAGAAAACAACTACTTTCCTGGCTAATAACACGACGAACATTGACTTACATGAGTTTCCGTTCAATTCCTATTTCCTATCTCTGCAAACAGAGATTCCATAAATTATTTGAGTGAATACAACACACTACGATTATCAGTAAATGAAAATTAATTCCTTCAACACCAATTTGTTTCCTTTAGAAACCCACAATTTTCCGACGTATTTCAAACTGATTTTCCCATTCATTAATATTCCCCATGCTTCATCAAACTTCAAATTTACTCTATTGTTCTATCTGAAACTTTCCATAGTGTATAGCGAACGAAATAATTTGTTCTCCCAAAACATGAAACCGCCTTAATTTAAAATCGTAGTAGGCAATGGACCGCTCGCATTTTAGGCCAATCATTTTAACCTCAAAAATAAAAAATTGAATGTAAAATACACAAATAAAAAAATGAAACGAAAGTAATATAGAATATAAAACAACAAACATTATTTGGCGCTCCGGAGCGACTTGATTGATTCCAGTGGCGCATTTGCTTTTTTAGCTGCAGGAAAACCAGGAAAAACCTGCAGCACCACATCATCTGAAGATTCCGATGTGCCAATTTCCTCTCTCTCATAAAATAAAATGTAAGGCGTCTCCAGAGGCTCCAATAAATTCAAGACATCGTCAGAACATTCAGTGACACAACTATCATCAAACTTAAACCAGTTCGTTTTGTCTTTGGCCAATAATGACCACATCCAACTCCAGAACCACAGTGGGCAATGACTGCATATAGATCATAATAGTGTTCCGCTAGATTAAGGTGTTCATCTATTTCGAACTTTCGTAAGAATTTGGTGCTTCCGCCGGTCGAGTGTATGCTTCTGAAGAGCCTGTTTTATTTCAATCCTATATCAATCCTCCTGAAGAGCTTGGCAAAGCGAAATAGATTTTTGTCGACCAAAATGTATTGGGGATTATATGCGAGAGAAGCGAACCTTGCTTCAATGAAATGAACGATTTCTGTGAGTGATATTTCTTTAATAACATTCTCCTTATCTAATTTATTTAATGATTTGTTCAAGGAAAACTAGAAAGAATTAAAAAAGTCAGCTATCTGAATGAAAATGCAAATTTTCACTTTCAGATTTTTTCTTTCCTTTTCAGTTAGAGTCTTTTCACAATATCTATCAGATGTAGTTCAATGTCCAGCGTGGCTTGTGCCGGGGAAGTAGTTGTTTTCTGTTAGATATTACAAATAAGTCACATTTTTCATTTTTCAATTTTTATGGAGAATGTTCCCCTTTTCAGCATCAGTGTTATTAAGTATTAGATTGACTGGTGCCTCAACTATACTTATTATCTTATAATTATCAGTCAGTTTGGCGCATATTCACCAGTTAAAAGTTCTATTTCCAGATGATGACACAGTAAGCTTTGCACGGACTGGTTATCAGTCATTTCAGGAAATGCCAGTTGAAGCTCCAGAAAGTCACATACGTTTTTGCTAACTCTTGAACATGTACTACAATGTAAACTAGTGATGATTTTTCTAGCAAAAGATGAAAGAAGAAATGGAAAAAAATACAAAAAAGGAAACTTTCTCGAAAGTTGTATTTTAGGGCTCAAAACTGTACAAATGTGCCACCTCGGACCAACCCAACATTGTTAAAAGTGAATCATAAGCAATTCTGTTATTTTGTAGAAAAAATTCAAGAGACCCGCAAAATTGTGGAAACAACGAAAATCATCATTCATCATTTCCCAACTCTGGAACCATTTCCAAGTGAGTCAATATGTTGAAAACTTTGCCGAAGAAATCTAAAAGAGTAGCAAACATGAAGAAGCGTTTTTCTTCATGTTAGAAGTCAGATGAATATTTTCTACGATAAGAACTGCGTTCAGAAGATTACCGTTTTGAAAAATAGTACAATTTTGTCAGTTACTTCTCCTATCTGAAAAAATAAGTTCAAAATAATTGAATATTACTTCTCCTTTTCAAACTAAAAGTGCTTAGTAATCGTGAGCATTTCATAAATAAAAGTGCTTAGTGCTCGAGATTTCGGAGCACTTTTCAAGAGTGCTTAAAGTTTAGTGCTCCAAGCACTTTTTGTTAGTGCTTGGTACAGCTCTGTTTTCAACAATGCCGGTCTTGTACGAGGGGGCTAATTTGTATCGTTTCATTGGGTACTAAAATACAACTTTTGTGAAAGTCGATTCCTTTTCCAAATTTTTCCCCATTTTTGCTGAAATGATTGGCCTATCTCCTGTACGCAGTAATGGACGGAATTACTCTCGACACGTGCCCTCCAACAGCGATGGTCGGTCTAGTAGAACCGCATGTTTTCTTTATGCGTCACGTAAACCAATATCTCGGGAACTGGAAAGGTGCTTGGAATCGTTCATGCTACTCAACCATACGGGCTTTTCGATTCAATCACGAAGAATGTACCAGTTAGTTCGACGTCGCTGTACTAGACATTCACAGAAATCCTACACATTTTTTCGCAGTTGGCGACGGTCGTCTCAGTTCCGATTTGGTGTCAGGTGTGGCAGTAATATCACTATACGATTTTTTGGTGGTGTAATCAGAGAGAATTCTTCGCCATAATTCTGCAGGGATGTATACACTATTCAAAAAATATTGGAGTCAATATATCTGACTATATTCAGTGAATTTTGATCAAGTGAAAATACCCTTCTTTTGAAATTATCGAAGGAGTTTATTAAGAAAAGTTGTTTAGAATCTGAAACATTATTGAGATTTGAAATCACATTTTTTGCGAAAAAAAAAACACCTAAAAACGGATTTAGAGCTGACCAACTCGAGAACGGTTAGAGATAGACAAATTCTGCGAACGCCAATCGATTCAGATTGGTCGAATTAGTAGGAATTGTATATTTCGAGTCAATCAAAAAAATAAAAAATTACTCGAAAAAAGTTGCAAGGGGTGCACCCCTAAAAATCAAGAAAAATACTGAGGTCTCTCATTGACTTGAAATTTGCACTGTATACGTAAAATTTTATGCTCATTCCGAAAAGGTATGATTTTTATGTGCTCAGATATATGGTTTAGCCGGAAAAAGGTGTTTGAGGTAGAAAATCCAATTTTCAGAGATTTTTTATTTGTCATTTTTCGAATTTTTAATTTTTGTCCTCTAACGTATTTTGACGTACTGATTCCGAATTTTTGAACGCAAATGTCGAAAACTCATCAGAAATATTTTTGGCGGGAAAAAACAACCTAAAAACTGATTTAGAGCTGACCAAATCAATAACCGTTAGAGATAGACCAATTCTGCGAACGCCAATCGATTCAGATTGGTCGAATTACTAAGATTTGTATATTTCGAGTCAATCGAAAAAATGAAAAATAACTCGAAAAAAGTTGCAAGGGGTGCACCCCTAAAAATCATGTAAAATACTGAGTCCTCTCATCGACTGGAAATTTGCATTGTATACGTGAAATTTTATGCTCATTCCGAAAATGTATGATTTTTATGTGCTCAGATATATGATTTAGCCGGAAGAAGGTGTTTGAGGTAGAAAATCCAATTTACTGAGATTTTTTATTTTTCATTTTTCGAATTTTTAATTTTGTCCTCTAACGTATTTTGACGTGCTGATTCCGAATTTTCGAACGAAAATGTCGAAAACTCATCGAAAATATTTTTGGCTGGAAAAAAACCACCTAAAAACTGATTTAGAGCTGACCAACTCGAGAACGGTTAGAGATAGACAAATTCTGCGAACGCCAATCGATTCAGATTGGTCAAATTAGTAGGAATTGTATATTCCGAGTCAATCGAAAAAATAAAAAATTAGTCGAAAAAAGTTGCAAGGGGTGCACCCCTAAAAATCATGAAAAATACTGAGTCCTCTCATCGACTTGAAATTTGCACTGTATACGTAAAATTTTATGCTCATTCCGAAAAGGTATGATTTATATGTGCTCAGATATATGATTTAGCCGGAAAAAGGTGTTTGAGGTAGAAAATCCAAATTTCAGAGATTTTTTATTTGTCATTTTTCGAAGTTTTAATTTTGTCCTCTAACGTATTTTGACGTGCTGATTCCGAATTTTTGAACGAAAATGTCGAAAACTCATCGGAAATATTTTTGGCGGGAAAAAAACCACCTAAAAACTGATTTAGAGCTGACTAACTCAAGAACGGTTGGAGATAGACAAATTCTGCGAACGCCAATCGATTCAGATTGGTCGAATTAGTAGGAATTGTATATTTCGAGTCAATCGAAAAAATAAAAAATTACTCGAAAAAAGTTGCAAGGGGTGCCTAAAAATCATGAAAAATACTGAGTCCTCTCATCGACTTGAAATTTGCACTGTATACGTAAAATTTTATGCTCATTCCGAAAAGGTATGATTTATATGTGCTCAGATATATGATTTAGCCGGAAAAAGGTGTTTGAGGTAGAAAATCCAAATTTCAGAGATTTTTTATTTGTCATTTTTCGAATTTTTAATTTTTGTCCTCTAACGTATTTTGACGTAATGATTCCGAATTTTTGAACGAAAATGTCCAAAAATTCATCAGAAATATTTTTGGCGGGAAAAAACCACCTAAAAACTGATTTAGAGCTGACTAACTCAAGAACGGTTGAAGATAGACAAATTCTGCGAACGCCAATCGATTCAGATTGGTCGAATTAGTAGGAATTGTATATTTCGAGTCAATCGAAAAAATAAAAAATTACTCGAAAAAGTTGCAAGGGGTGCACCCCTAAAAATCAAGAAAAATACTGAGTCCTCTCATCGACTTGAAATTTGCACTGTATACGTAAAATTTTATGCTCATTCCGAAAAGGTATGATTTTTATATGCTCAGATATATGATTCAGCCGGAAAAAGGTGTTTTGGTCCTCGAACGTATTTTGACGTGCTGATTCCGAATTTCCAAACGAATTTCATTCTAACCGAGTAACACACTGTGCTTTCTCCACAAAAACAAATTTTACATAGAATCAAATGGAAAGTCAACAAAAAGTTATTTCGACATTTTGACTCACGCATCTTAGCACTATGATGCCAGTCGAGGCTCTAACGGTATTATTTCCACAATAATATTATACTAGGTACTATCACTACTTTCCACTTAGTAATATATTAACTACTGACAGTGTTTTTTAAACAAAAATCTGAATGTCAAAAAAGTGTTTAAGTATAAAACAAAAGTTATATAAACATAAGTAATATTCAAGAAATGTAAGTTACCCAAAACACCAAAACTAGGTCACTTTCACTCGACGCGCGTTTCACTAACAAAGTCAGCATTCTCAAGAGCTATACGCTTAGTACATTCACTTTATTTTATGTATTAATTTTTTCTGGTCAATGCTACCATAGCATTTTGACAGAATTGCCACTAAAACTCATATCGTACACGATTATGCGGATTTCATATCCATTTATTCATATTTGTTCAGGAACTCATTCGCTTAACAATTTTGATGGACGTTTTGCAAATTCATGAACAGTTTTCCGATACCACCGACCATACCTCATAATATCCGAGCGCCTGCATATGACTACAAATGAAAATTCATAAATTTTTCACCCGATGGAAATATATACACCACCGAAAATTATAGCTCGCAACCACAGTATCCTACATTACGTGTATATTGTTCGCCAATTTGAAATGCTGCGAATGTAACATATTAGCAACGAACCGGTAATAAGTGTCAAAGAAAAAATATTGTCGCAATATTGGTGCATTCCGACGAGAATATAAATGCCGAGAACCAACCGAAGAAAAGTCTCGTGGAAATGCCGACGGAGCTGTGAATTATGTTTTGTGTTGAAAGGCTTATTCGATCAAAGACATAATAATTGAATAACAGGTCTGTGATGGATACAGGGGTGCTGTGTGGAAATATTTTTTGTTTATGCTGGGTCGATGCATTTCAAAAGGTTTTCACCAAAGGGTATTTGAATAAAAGAGTTATCTGTATTTCATGAGTTATTCAGAATTCTCACGTTTTACCAAAACCTCGCAATTTTTTCCTTCTGCATTGATACGTCCTATTGTCGACCCTTCTGCAGGCATTTCAAAAACCCATGAGAATGAGAATAATTTCCAAACTCAAGTATGGCAAATCCTGCCGAGGTTTGTTCAAATAAGAAAAAAAAAACATGACCATATATGCACTCCATATTTATAAAGACGAAAATTAAGGAAAAACTATATGTTGGAGGCATAACGTATTGTTTGTCAAGTAAAACTACCACAAGCAAAGCAATTGAAGTAATTATTTGGAGCTGATATCAATAAATCGGAAGGAAACTTACTGTCAAAGACGAATATCCCAGCATACAGCAGCAGTCCACAGCACAGCACAGAAGAAAGAATAAGGTACTTTGAGAAACATTTCTGAGTGTATTTATTCAAAAAACTTAACATACCTAATGCACTAAGAATTTTTCAAGTAAATATAAATTCAACATAACCTCACTCAATTATCGACTATCGAACTTTTGGAACAGAGCGATTCGATACATGAAAACCAGTGTCGGTACAAACTTTATCTGTTTTGCATTTGAAAAGACTGAATAATTTCACATATTTTGAGAACTATACACCAAATTTGAACATACTTGAACGATTTAGATGTAATTTTCAATAGAGTAGGGTTATTGGCGCAGAATAGAGTTTAAGGATTGATTCAGATTACTTGTTTTGAAGAATTTTCACGAAATTACTGAATATTAACCATCTGAATTAACATATTTCTTAAAATAAGAAGAAAATGAACACATTTTGAGAGCTGAGTATATTTATGCATTATTGAAAATTTACAAAACTTATAAATTCAATTTTGACATCAAGAAGGAGCCTTATCTGTGACTCCCCTGAGAGAGAGACTATTTCATGTCTCTTTGAAACTGACTGAGCTGAAAAAGGAAGGAAAGAACAGGTAAATGAGAAAAAAATTAATAGGTAAGGTTTCTATTGATAAAAGCCAGGCATATATACAATACAAATTTTCATATCCAAATCATTCGAGCTGGAATATGTCATATCATATCAATTGTCATCTCAACGGGTGATTTTGTTTGAAAACTCTAGTTCTTACAAAATCCATTTAAATTATAACAATAAATTATTATATTATTATTATTAATATTACAGAAATGAACTGAAATATCTAATGCAAGTGACCTATGAATACGCTAATTCAACTAGAAAGACGAGTTCGAAGGAACAAATATGATGCCCTGCATGAAAACATAATTTTCACTATATAAAAACGCATTTTCCATAAACCCATTAAACTCATACTTTCATATCGCACCTGTCACGATCTGCGTCATTAGTATTCCGGAGATAGAAGCAATTCCGAATAATAAAATCGAATTTTGAAACAAATTAAACTTTCTCGCCGTCTGGATATTGAGTTAAAGGTCATCGAAGGTGAGAGTCATCACCTTCGACAGGGACGACCACATTGCGAGTTACAAAAAGGCACGTTCAAGTCAAATTCCGGTACGAAATGATAATACTAATAGTGGTCATTCAGATTGACAGTAGATTCATATAAATACTGATGTAAAATAGGATCTAGAAATCCTGTGATGGTCTATAATGAGAACAAAGTTAATAATAACTCTGACCATGTTATGCTTCCACACAACACATGCTCGTACAATGAATATACAATGGATGTACAATGGACGTCGAATATGGATGGAATTTGTTTAATTTACATTCATTGATTGTCCAGTGGTCCAGTGGACGTCTAATGGATATACTTTGTGTGTATTTTGGGTGTCCATTGGACGTATAATGAAAGTCCAGAAAAAAGTCAATAGATATACATTGTACGCATTGTATGTCCATATTTGGTACAATGAATGTCCAGAATATATCCAAATAACAATCACTGTGGATATTTCCTGGACATCCAATGTACATTCATTGTATATCCGAAATGAATCCATAGCATACATATTATACAATAGTGTCCTTCAAATAATGAGCAAAATACTTTGAAAACATACTGTAGAGATGAAAATTCCTCCCTCCTCCCTCCTCCCTCCTCCCTCCGCTCCTACGAACAGCGCAGCAACGACAGCAAACAGAAAGAAGAAAGACCAGCTCCCTCCTCCCTCCTCCCTCCTCCTCCTCCCTCCTCCCCTCCTCCCTCCTCCCTCCCTCCCTCCTCCCTCCTCCCTCCTCCCTCCCTCCCTCCTCCCCCTCCTCCCTCCTCCCTCCTCCCTCCTCCCTCCTCCCTCCTCCCTCCTCCCTCCTCCCTCCTCCCTCCTCCCTCCTCCCTCCTCCCTCCTCCCTCCTCCCTCCTCCCTCCTCCCTCCTCCCTCCTCCCTCCTCCCTCCTCCCTCCTCCCTCCTCCCCTCCTCCCTCCTCCCTCCTCCCTCCTCCCTCCTCCCTCCTCCCTCCTCCCTCCTCCCTCCTCCCTCCTCCCTCCTCCCTCCTCCCTCCTCCCTCCTCCCTCCTCCCTCCTCCCTCCTCCCTCCTCCCTCCTCCCTCCTCCCTCCTCCCTCCTCCCTCCTCCCTCCTCCCTCCTCCCTCCTCCCTCCTCCCTCCTCCCTCCTCCCTCCTCCCTCCTCCCTCCTCCCTCCTCCCTCCTCCCTCCTCCCTCCTCCCTCCTCCCTCCTCCCTCCTCCCTCCTCCCTCCTCCCTCCTCCCTCCTCCCTCCTCCCTCCTCCCTCCTCCCTCCTCCCTCCTCCCTCCTCCCTCCTCCCTCCTCCCTCCTCCCTCCTCCCTCCTCCCTCCTCCCTCCTCCCTCCTCCCTCCTCCCTCCTCCCTCCTCCCTCCTCCCTCCTCCCTCCTCCCTCCTCCCTCCTCCCTCCTCCCTCCTCCCTCCTTCCTCTTCCCTCCTCCTCCAGATTTTTTTTTCAGTCAAAGTCTTTTCACAGTATCTATCTTCTAAGAGGTCAAAAATGATTCTACGAAAGATTTTATGAACATTTCATTCTTATTGTCAATTGAAAAATCATTTCTCATTATTTTTATTACCCACTCACCTTCTATTTTCCAAGAACTCCCTAATCGATCGAAGACCCTGTCTGGCAATGTTGTACATCTGGATCTGGAATGATGCAATGTTACATCCAATGCGTAGTTTTCCAATATCCTCAGTGCCAGTCCTGATTTAATGCTAGCGCGCGCCTCAGAGTAGACAGTGAAAATTGAAATCGAACGAGTAAATATTGCTTCTGCTTAACACTCCACTTCCCATGGATTTAATTCGCTCCATCAATCCGCAAGTGGAAGTTACCTCAATACCTGTCACATACAGATAACGGCAGGTTAAATGTAATTGGAAATTTTTACACTACAACCAAATTTGAATGGTGGGCATTGTGTCGAAATAATGATGTGGAAGATTGAGCATACATCGCTGGATGATGGAAAATGCAATGTTATGTTTGACGTTTGATTTTGACATGGGCGTCTGCAATTGTGATAGCGGAAGGTTGGTTGCACTTGAAATCTCATTACCGAAATCGTACAGAAACTCGCTGGAATTGAAATTCACTCTTGTATGGAACGTGAGAGATATGAGTATACTTCGTCCTCATCAATGCACCAAGATCAGGAAGAAAAATAAGGAATTGTTCACATTGCAGTAAAGGAGGACAGAAAAGAAATAATTGTTTGTTGTTGTTAAAAATTGAGCCAAGCCAAGCCAAGCCAAGCCAAGCCAAGCCAAGCCAAGCCAAGCCAAGCCAAGCCAAGCCAAGCCAAGCCAAGCCAAGCCAAGCCAAGCCAAGCCAAGCCAAGCCAAGCCAAGCCAAGCCAAGCCAAGCCAAGCCAAGCCAAGCCAAGCCAAGCCAAGCCAAGCCAAGCCAAGCCAAGCCAAGCCAAGCCAAGCCAAGCCAAGCCAAGCCAAGCCAAGCCAAGCCAAGCCAAGCCAAGCCAAGCCAAGCCAAGCCAAGCCAAGCCAAGCCAAGCCAAGCCAAGCCAAGCCAAGCCAAGCCAAGCCAAGCCAAGCCAAGCCAAGCCAAGCCAAGCCAAGCCAAGCCAAGCCAAGCCAAGCCAAGCCAAGCCAAGCCAAGCCAAGCCAAGCCAAGCCAAGCCAAGCCAAGCCAAGCCAAGCCAAGCCAAGCCAAGCCAAGCCAAGCCAAGCCAAGCCAAGCCAAGCCAAGCCAAGCCAAGCCAAGCCAAGCCAAGCCAAGCCAAGCCAAGCCAAGCCAAGCCAAGCCAAGCCAAGCCAAGCCAAGCCAAGCCAAGCCAAGCCAAGCCAAGCCAAGCCAAGCCAAGCCAAGCCAAGCCAAGCCAAGCCAAGCCAAGCCAAGCCAAGCCAAGCCAAGCCAAGCCAAAGTAGAGGAATTTCTTTTCATGGGATCGGATCATGAAAAAATTATTTCTTACTCCTCCGAGTGGATTTGATGCTAATTCGGGAGGAATCAGAGATGACGAGGAAAGTTGCTGATAATGAATATATGTTGAACATTTCAATAAAAATTCTTTTCCTCTTGAAACTTTCCTCTTCCGTTCATTATTAGCTACTAACACTTCTGCTTTGTAATACTCACCTAATTTCTGATAACAACTTCTCCAAGCAACTGCAAGAACAACCGACACATCGTTACAAACAGATTAAAAGCTGGATAATCCCCTCGCTATTTGCAGCAAGTATCAATTTTTTGTTCGTTCGATCGACTGAGAGATAAAAAACATTTGCCGATATATCGAGAAGGTCCATCGAAAGAAATCCCCAATTAGTGTGAGACTAACGTTTCCGTAAATCCCCGCAAAACTCAATTCATTTGCTCTTAATTCCATTAAACCCCCAGCCTTTTGAGAATTTGGTCAATAACACAACAGGGAGGAAGCTGGGATGAAAAACGGCTGTTTCGATGGCGTTGTGGAGGGTTTTTTAGTTCGTCGCAGATAGTTCTGTCTCTGTAATTGTGACACTAGGATTGAGGTGGAAAAATAATGACATGTTGCTGCTGGCGAAGATCTCGACCATAATATTTTTGTTGTAGTTTCCAGGAACAGAAATTCAATTCATTTGTATGTGTTCATTGTATAGCATTCGTTTTATTCACTTAGCTCTACCTAAATCATTGTAAACTTTGCGAATTTACCAAACATGGAAGTGCCCAAATATTTTGAATGATATCGATGAATAAAAAGTACAATGGAACGTATACAGTATCGAAAAGTTTCCATCTTGGGTATACTGGTTTCATACGAGCGTAAAGAATAGCTTGCTAAAATGTTGAGAGAGCATTACAATTTCTCCTCGATTCGCTCGAGAAAGGGATATCGACTGAGCACAACTATAACAAATATTTCATTTAGACTAATGATATTCGTGTCCACCCTATATATTTCATAACGTAGAAAGAATCTTCAAGTATTTTTTCTACTCACTGCTGAAAGGTGGTTCAAACTCCCAATTGAATTATTTTTGGATTCGTCTGATAATCCTAGCAACTGATTCAGCAAATTTATTCCCGTGCGTCTTTCCATCGAAGCAGAGATTATTCAATAATCAGTTATGGTATTTTCCGTTATCTCGTTCTCGAAAAAAGTTGCTGATTTGAAAAATTATTAAATATTCCTCCTGTGGACTGGAAATGATCGCTTGATGTAGCATGAACTTAGGATGCATACGATTCAATCCAGTGAACAATGTATAGATATAAATTTATTGGAGGTGTTCTGGGGTTTGCCATAGGAACAATCTCTTCCTTTTTCTACGTTAGCATGAGCATAAGCTTTGGTGGGAGAACGTCATGAGATCCAGATTTGAGGACAGGAACAAGATGAAAATTTTAACTATTGGTATAACAATCATGATAATATTGAAAAATGGAACATTCTCTATGAAAATTGAAAAATGAAAAATGGGATTTATTTGTAATATCTAACAGAAAACAACTACCTACTTCCCCTGTCAAAGCGACGCTGGACATTGAACTACATCTGATAGATATTGTGAAAATATTATAAAAAAATCATTCTCGGTTCATTGCATCTGCTCAGAGCACACAATTTTCGGACCCGATAGCTGCCTACCCCATAGTTGGGAAGTGGTTTTTGAGGAATATGTCGGAGCTTCGAAGAAATGATCCGACTTGAATTTTATATTTAAATTTCAAATAACAAAAATGATAATTTTGTAAAAGTGGTTATTCTGATAATAGGGTTCATTCGTGGTGATATATACATATATACTCTAGTTTGAGTCGGCTTTATTTGCGGAATCGGTAAAGACAGGCCCTAGAATGGTTCCTAGAATTAAATATAAATTTCAGTGGGCCAAAAAATAAAGAACTTTGTTGGAGTTTTCTATCCCCAAGACTAGAGTTCATACATTTTTCATAATTTCGAATTGAAAATTAATTCACGGGAAGAGCTCTCGACTTTATAATTACATTGAAGACATAATAACCTCATCCAAAAACACGTTTTGAGAGTTTCAGTAGCGTATACGTCTTCGAATAACATTGGTAAATTTGTTTTCAATACTGTGCCACAGGATACAAAGTCATGTTTATTATCGTATTCTCGTGAAAATTAATATTTCATGAGAAAAGTTCTGCGATTTTGAGGGTTGCTTTATTGAATTATTAATTATATTAACTGAAAAATCTTCAAGTTCATTGCCTACATAAGTGTTCCGAGAAATTAATAATCTGAAAATTTTCAAGCAAATTTTAAATTTCCTTGTTCCTTGTTTTTCGGCAATTCTGGTTTCGGGAGAATTAAAAAATTAAAATAATCGAGATTCAGTCAAGTCATGGTCCTACTGTGGACAGGTCATAGCAGCCTCTCAGTATAAATCCAAAGCCACGGGTGGATATGATACGAGAAGAGCAAAGCAGATTGCTTTAGGGCGCTAACCAGGGTGCCACTGATGTTTCAAACCTAACTGCGAAGTTGAGAAAGGGAACCGAAAGTATTCCCAAAAGATAAGTTAGTAAAAAATCTACGAAATTACTTCAGTTACTAGATATACCTAGACCAAACATGTGAGTTCACAAAAGGCCGAGACTGAGAGGCCCACGTGCAGGGGCCTCAAAAGCCACCCACCCGGGTCAGAAGAAAAAAAATACTATGACTATAATCTCTGATTGGACTATAGAGGTTTGAGTGCCAAGTTTCAGACTAATGTCCTGTCTTGGTCTCTTCCATCACCCCCATCACCCTATCACAAACCGCATCAGCCACCCCTTTACCAGATTTTTCTTGCTGAGAGCATTGATAAGGCCCTTGATGTGACTTTCCCATCTTGTTTAATGGTTATGTATGTTCCAGAGTCATTTTTTTCGAAGGCATTCCAACTGTGTCGCATTTCAGCTGTGTCGATTCTCATGCCGTGGAAGCTTCAGTTCTTGCTTCTGCTCAATATATTTCAATTCAGGAAAGTGAGGTTCAGATCACCTAGAGGCTTACTTACAATATGCTGGACATAGCACAGTGACCTCAAGTATAGTGTAAGCTATCCGGCCTGCTTGGGGTTGCCATGTTTCACCTTCGGCTGTCCCAGCAGGGCTTCAAATTTCATTGAGAGCCTCACTATTTTTGTATAGAGCCAAAGTGACATACTGGCCCTTATCAGCATATTTTCCAGATATTTGTTACAGGTGTGCTTTTTGTTCGGTATAAATCACAGGTGTCTCCCATGTTCTTATCCATTTTAGGCGTTCTACCACGAAGTTCCATTGAGGGCAGCCTCTCGTGGATTCCACCTCTATTGGAGGTCTATATTACTCTGTAACTAAGCATGGCAAATTTCAGCTGGTTCGGGACTGGAGCTACTTTTTTTTCCTGAAGGCTGATAGACGCATATGCGGGAACGGGGGAGCATGGTGTTACACGGGGTACAGTGTTAAACTGCTCGCCAGCTTTTTGAGTTTGAACTGAAAATCTTGTCGCCGTCACTGTCGACACTTCCTATCTTTGTTTGACGCCGTATCTGTTCGTAGCGCTAAAGTGGATTGAATCAGAAATATAATCGTTTTCAGGTTTTTGTAATAGCAAAGTAAAACAATTAAATGTTTGAAAAACATTTTTTTGGCCTGTAGATAAATATCACAAGTTGTTTTGATATATGAAACTATAAACATATTTAATATTCAAAAACGACGTTTGGGGCAATAGGAGAGATTTCTTGATCCTGTCGACTAGGAATGAAGAGCTGTCTGAGAGAATTTTCCAGGTTGATACAATTGTGCGTAGACAAAGAAATTGGGATACGCATGGTATGTAAAGAATGAATTCTTGAACTGAGTAATTGCATTTTCAGAGTCTATCGTTGATTATGAAGCTATTAATAACTAACTCATAATTAATTCAGTCAAAAACTGTGTGGTTAAAAAATCCATGCTTCTTTGATATCAATTATTGTATATATTAACATACTATATGTATAATTTTCCCAACATCATGAATACTTTATCATTACCATTATCACCATTCTTTATCAGTGCTGATTTGTAAAATGGTATAAATTATAAGAATGTGAAGGTCGGTAAAAATTCGAAATTAAATAACCATTATGTATGCGTAACAAACATTAAACGGAGATAAGAGTTTTGACACATCTCCATAAAAACCTTTTTTTTTTTATCGGAACCAGTCGAGTATGTCTTCATCAAAATGTGTAAATGTATTGTTATTATTGTTGGTCGTCATTTCCCGTAGTACCAGTGTAAGGGTTTGTAAGACATGGTGGGATTACCCTAACCCTTTGAGCCGAAATTGTTTTGATAATCCAGATGGTGAACCTGCCAATGTGGTGAGTTGATTTCATTCTCCTGTCCAGGAAATGTGATTCCACAATAAAAAAATCACTCAGTGTGGGTGTTTGATTTTTTATGTACAAATTAATTACTTGTTCAATAAATGAAATGGAAACTCACGTTGAACTACTGGATGACAAACTTTCGTTTGTTTTCCACTGTCTTGTATCATTCTTTGCAAGTTTCAGCTCTTACATCATCTTCAAGTAACATACACCCTTGAAATTGGTACCACTGAACACTGAAAAAGATTTCTGGAGAGATTCTGAATAATGTTACACATATTTAGCGTCATTTGTAATTTTCATATTCATTTCAGACTCAAATTCTGCAAAGATGGGGATGTGCAACAGAGGAACACCAGTTGATGACAGAGGATGGTTACTACATTCTGGTTGTTCAAGCTGCGATGGGTTCCATAACGAATCCAACACCCATATTGATGGGCCATGGTATTCAGATGAATAGTCTTGGATTTGTCACCATGTTCAATAAAACAGTAGGTGAGTGATGAGTCTCAGAAAAGCCATAGAAATTCCAAATTGACATGTTCCCCTTGTCTCATGTCACATGTCGCATGTCACATGTCGCATGTCACATGTCACATGTCATATATCACGTGTTGACATGTTTTTACCCAAAAACTATCTTCACTTCTGATGACTCTAAGAGGAGTGTGCACACCGACCATTCGAGGTGCTGTAGGTTTTCCGGGTTTTCCTGCAGCTGAAAAGTGGAAACGTCACCAAAAGTCAGTGAGTTGCTCCGAAGCGTCACAACAAGTAATAATGATGGTATTATTATTAAAATCCACACCCACAACGCGGAACCTTGTATAAGTTTCTGCATCTTATTCGTCAACTGTCGTGATCCTGTAGAGAAATTGGCTCATTATCCACGTTACTGCAGAATGGGTCATTTCGCTCTATTCTCCTCAATAACATTCAAACTGTTTACTTATACAGTATCGGAAACTTTTCATCTGGGGTATAGATAGAAATCTATGCGAGCACCAAGGAACGCAATGATATAATACCACATAAATAAGAGAGACGTACTACTGCGCGCCTCTCCTGTTACCTCGCCCGACGAATTAACAGCTCACGTTGATATCCCTTCCTCGATCGAGTAGAGGAGAAATTGTAATGCTCTCCACCATACCCAAGATGAAAACTTTCCGATACTGTATATCAATATTTACATGCACTGATTTAGTTTTTTCATTTCAGCATATCATCTACTCCAGATGGGACATCAAATATTTTTTATTAATTTTCGAGGCACCAGATATAGTACCGCTCACACAAATCTAACTCAAGATGATGAAGCTTACTGGAAGTTCAGGTATGCTTGCCAGAACCGAAGTTTGGCAATAATACAATTTTTTCCAGACGGGCAGAAGTGTTTGAAAGTTGATATTCAACACTTAAATGAAAAAAAAACTATATATTTGGTTTCTTTTATTTTCTACACTTTGTGTAATTCAACCAACTGAAGTCGCTTGCAGAAAATTTCCATTATCCCCACTTATTCGGAAAATGAGTATGTCAGACTTTGTTTTCTATTTCAGCTTCCACCATATGGGTATATATGATATACCTGCAGCACTGGATTTGGTAGCCAAAAAAACCAACGGTAGAAAAGCCATTCTTCTTGGTTTTTCCATGGCAACCTCAGCTGCTAATGTATACGCTATTTCGCATCCTGAAGAGGCAGCGAATAGATTATTGGGCATTATAGAAATGGCTCCAATAGCAAATTTGACTGGTATCAGGTCTGCTCTTCGGTACTTATCGCCTTCGTGGCCTGTCTTGAAGGTGAGTATAGTTAGCGTTCAATACGTTGATCTGTTTATGAAATCTAATCCTGACATATCAATATACAAGGATACTATTTGGTCTTACAAACGCCCTTCAACTGAGGAAGGCTTTAATAACAATCCACTCACCAAATCCAATTACAGATTTTGAACATTTCCAGAAGTTAGCTGTACAAGTCAAATCCTTGGCAAAGACAAGACGCCTTAAACGAAAATATAATGAAGAAAATAATAATAATTAAATCATAGATGAATAATATAGTTCCTGGTGATTTCAAGGGTTTAGCCTAACAGATTGATTGATGATGATCAGACCAGTCTGAGATCAAACAATCGTCAAAACGTTATGAAGATGAACTATCAAAAAGACACCTCTCTTAATTGAATGAAATAATGCAGACGTTTCAATGGGAAACGTAACTTGAAGCTTGACATTCTGAATTGGTCCTGTTTCAATATGCATTTTTGAATGTGTTGAAGGTGAAGGTACTGATCCCATTTACTTTGTATGGAATCT
The DNA here is from genome assembly GCA_958298965.1 of Chrysolina haemoptera. Taxonomy (NCBI): domain Eukaryota; kingdom Metazoa; phylum Arthropoda; class Insecta; order Coleoptera; family Chrysomelidae; genus Chrysolina; species Chrysolina haemoptera. Next base: position 33,479,853 of record OY282591.1, read on the forward strand.
AGGTATCGAAGTGGTCGAGGTGTTGAGAGCGTTTTCTCTCACCTTAGGTTCGATCCCCTTCGCCGTGACGAAGCTGAAGTGGTTCGAAATCTACTTCTACATAAACTGTAGGTCCCGGGTCTCACTTGCTCGCCGAAGCGCTGCCGGAAACCTGGGATATTCGTGAAAATAGATTTTATAAATTTTTCATGATCAGATCATCTAAGGTTCTGGAAATTGTGGTTGCATTCACCACCAGTTGCAAAATCATAAACTTATTTTGTTTCTTCAACTTCTAGCCTCTCGCCAACCTTATATGGCATGGAAGACTTTTCCCGATTAACGAACAAAGAAACAAATTTTGTTCTGGTAGCTTGTTTGGATTGTTTTCTTGTTCAACTTTGAATGCCCTGCTATTTGGACCCCACTACTCCATGTTGGATCCGGTAAAAAACTATATTTGAGATTAATTTTCATACAACAGACTTCATGGAACTATATTTATTCTCTTTTAAGCTTTACCTGCCCGTATCCTCACAACAAAATATGGATGTTATATCAGCAATGGTGGTTGATCATTACCAACAAATACTCGAATCGAATCAGTTTCAGTATTACGATTATGGAGATGAAAGGAATTTGGTTGAATATGGGAGCATTCGTCCACCTCGTTATGATTTTTCGAAAATGTCTGTACCAGTGGCTTTTCTCTCTGGACTGAATGACTACTTATCCGAAACCAAGGTTTGTATTCCAAGATGTTCTGAAAACCCTGCATAATGAGGGCCACACACATGAAGGTTTATCCGCCAGTTTGAACCGCAACAGTCTGACGGTTTTATATGCCACGATTATGCATCTGGAAGTGAAAATCAAAAACACAATAATTCGCATATTTTGGATTTTCATCTGAGTGGTGGGAAATCTGTTGGAAATGCCACTGAAAGTTGCTCTGAATGCTTGAAAGTACATAGTCGAGTAGCAGCAGTGGGGAAACTATCGAGGAAAGGAGAGTATAACCGCGCGGCGATTTGAACACACTTTCAGTGACCTTTTCAACACATTTCCCACCTCTTGCTCCAAACTTGAAAGTGTGTTCATGGCATAGTCCAGTAGCAGTAGTGGGAGAACTATCGAGGAGAGAGAGTATAAACGCGCGGCGATTTGAACACACTTTCAGTGACATTTTCAACACATTTCCCACCTCTTAGGTAGAAATCCAAAATATGCAAATTATAGATATTGATATCATCTTTCACATGCCTTCAACACATCTTGCAAGATGTACCCTTAAATATTTCATAACGCGATTGTACAAAAATTACACATTAGACAGAAAACATCTTGCGCACAGGTGAACCAAATATTATTATCTATCAGAATTTTCAGGTGCGGGTAAGGGTGAACCTGAAAGTTGATGTCGGCGTTCAATCACGTTTTTTAAGAGAACGAGCGCATTTCATAAGAAATTACTAAGAGTAATTTTTGTGGAGAATTGAATTTTCTTTCACCTTGTTGAGTTGTTTTTTCGAATCAAGTGTCTCTTACTTGATTGTAATATGTTCAACAATATTATAAAATTCGACAAATTCCATTTTAAAATAGAAAATATCTTTAGCTCAATGATAAGTGAGTCATTTTGTGAACAGGCTCAAAAACGTTTCACTAAAAAGTTTCGGGAAGATGTAAGCGTACTGTTAGAGTATTGCCTTTCAGAACCGAATAATGCATCACTAATTCACTAAATTGAAATCAGTGTTTTTTATTTTTTCAGAATGTAAGAGTACTGTATCAGAACTTACCTCCCGAATCACGGTGTGGACTGACGATAATTGCTGATCCGAAGTGGCCTCACAATGGTTTCATGATTTCAAAAGACATGCCTTTATATCTGCATGGAGAAGTGTCAAGGATAGTAGTAACCATGGAGTCCAGCGCTTGTAACTCAACACCAACCTTATAGGAACCTCCACTGAAACTTTCGAATACCAAAAAAAATTTGTATGATTTCCCAATTACTGCCAATAAAACCTCATTCTGAAGTACTGTTTCATTAACTCGTGCTGTTTTACTTGAGAATAATCTTTTTATTTTTACTTCTATAGTGAAGTATGGTTGTTTATTTTGAAGTAGGACATTCAATAAATTTTGCCAAGATGATCTGATAACAATTACCTAACTCTATCCTTTTCGAACACCATAAATGTGAGATAACTATGTTAGGGTCGTGAGTCGTAGATTCTTCTTGAGTATGAGGTAGTCCAACAAGGCGTTGGAAAGTGTTTTTGGAATACGTCAGTTAATTTTTTAGTTTCTGAATGTTGCAATAAAGACGAAGACAGGAAAATTTGCAGGCTATAACGAGCCGTTGCCCATAGTTTTCCAAGAAGAAAACTTTAAGAATTAATTACAAATTTGCATTTCCGTTAGATTTAGTCTGAAATATCCAAATGATTGAAGATGAATGTAATATCCAGTCTCCACCTCGAACAGGGGTTTTCTTATTTCACGTATGATATTTTCCAACTTTCCTCCTCAATGTCTAACGAATAAGGTCTAGAAAAAAGAATACTATAGGCGTGATAGAGGTGAATGTGATGGATATGATTGATGATTTATTTCAATGATGTATAAAAAATATAGGGATCCAGCCAAGGGACTCCATCCCTGCGAAGCCTCAGGCCAAAAAAGCATAATATTGAAAGTCAGTGAATCAAAAACATACACATCAACAGGCACGATGATGAGGATTGGTGACAGTACAACTTCCCCTTTAGAATATTTTCACACCTTGGCATCAACAGGCGTGCTTTTCCATTATCTGGAGCTTAACGTTGGCGTTTCAGTTCTGCTGATACGTAATTTTGGCCAGTATTCTTGGAAGAGCTCATGATGCAGAGAAGAGCCTGTTGAAAACACCAAAGTGAAGTTCTTGGAAGTTTGGCCACCAGAAAGATGGCGTGTCCTTTTTCCATGTACTTGGTGTGGGTTCCTTTCGATTCTATTGATTCGAAATTTTTAATGTTCATTCTTCAATACAATAGCTGACCGTGAACTCAATGACCCCAGTCTGAATTATATATGCTGTATGAGTTTTCACTTATAGATAACTGTAGATTGATTCCGAAAGCTTCAACAAATCACTCTAACCATATTTCCCCAGATCCTTCGGAAAAACAAATCAAGTTCAATCAATAAAAAAATTAACGATTCAGAGGCTTTAACAGCAAGTTTCAAGCGATTTCAGCAGTGTCAGTATTTAAACACTCTGAAAGAGCGTCGAAGGCGAATTAATTAAAAATTTCACTTCTGCCCAGTCAGTATTTCGTTGTAATTAGAAAAGTTTTTCAGCTCCTGTGGGAAATCCATTTTAATTGATTACCACAACTCACTTCTCACTTGCATTCGTCTTCAAGTGAGAAATGTTCGTTAATAACGAGTTCAATGATTTTGCATTGTCAGTATTTACAAGGCTTCGGCAATAGTCTACTAAACATTGTTTTCTCACTCATGAATATGGTCAGGAAGGATATTTTTCAAATCATCTATTCCGTCAAAAATTTCCAAAACATGAATGAATGAATAAGATGATAATCAGTTGATTCATATGAGTCGGGCTCGATACTTATATGCCAGAAACCAAAAAAAAAGTTATTTTTAATATCTTGCTTCCTCGCCATTATTTCTTGTATTCAGACTGTTCAGGCATACCTATCCAATTGAGTAATGATTTTTTGATTTTTTTTTAGTAAATATAAAATTAAGTGTTGAAAAGGGGAACAAGGGGATATTGTGAAATGATTCTAACTGAAAATTCGCATTTTCATTCAGATAGTTGATTTTTTTTAATTATCTCCACTTTTCATTGAAAATTCGTTAAATAAATTGGATAGGGAGAATGTTATGCAAAAATTCCACTCACAGAAATCGTTCATTTCAATAAAGCAAGGTTCACTTTTCTCGCATTCAATCCCTAATACATTTTTGTCGACGAAAATATTTTTCGCTCCAAAAGATAGGGAGAAAAGAGCTTCCACTATCGGCTCAGGATTGTGGCAGTTCACAGTTATACCATTTGGCCTTTGTAACGCCCCAGCCACCTTTGAGAGATTGATGGAGACTATGTTGAAAGGACTCTCATGGAGATCGTGCCTGGTATACTTCGACGACATTATCTTAGTTGACAGAAATTTAGAGAAGGTATTCCTGCGCCTGAGGAACTCTGACTAAAACTGAGGCCTGAGAAATGCCATCTGTTCCAGAAGCAGAAGCTAGAACATTCAAGACCGGTGACCCGATGTGATTCAACACTGCATACAAGTCATAGCGACAAGCTATACTGAAAATACACTACTAAGTATAAGAAATAATGGTCCGGAAACAGGATGTAGGATATTCCAAAGTTATTGTTTTTGGAATTTGGCTAATAAGTATGCATAAAATTATTCAAGTTTAAAATGTTTTGAAGTCAACGTTGAATTCTCTAGAACTTTGAATACAAGAGTGTTCCGATATGACCAGTACTTTGGATGCTACTGACATTTTATCCAGAACGGGAAAAATTGTCGTCTATTACCACTTTATGAATTGGTCCACTTCCAAAGTTATGGAAATCAGTAGACCTAAAATGTTTTGTTATTCAATTTTTTTCTTGGATGGTTTTTGCTAGAATACCTTGTTTAGGAGTTATAAGCGAAAATCTGAAGAAAGTCCAAAAATATCAACGTTTTTGTGTCACCAAATGTTACGCTCAAACCCAGAAGAGGTACAAACTCAGATTGCTCGTTTTGAAGACAATCTTAAGGTAACGTTTTTCAGTTTTCCCCACATCACTTTGAGGTACCCCCCTTTCTTATTTCACTGGAATATGATTTACTCCAACCACGTAGTAATATATTTGTGATATTATTTACAAGACTCAGTATCTTGCAGGAACGTCTTGATACCCGACGATTATGATGATTATCCACCCAGTATGCTTTATGTTGATAACTTTAGTAGTCTTGGGAGGAATTAGTGGCTATGTAGAGCAGCAAGTCGGCAAGTTTCTGGATAATCTCAGGATAAAGGGGTGCAGTTCGACTTTAAATTATCAGCAATTAAGTAAATTCAGTCTGTGAAATATCAGCGAACCGAATTTTCAGTGAACTGAGAACATTTTAAAGTGTATTAATTTCCGGGAGTGCCTAAGAACAGCAATTACCGAAACGAAGAACGTAGACAATAACTGCGCTTGCTTGTAATGATCAAAGACGAGAGCGGCTTTTCAATTATCTTGTTAGATTCGAACCGTTTCACAGAGGTAAGACCCAAAACGAAGGGTCACAAAGAACGAAACACAGAAAGTTGTTACAGTAAGTAAAAAATGCTAATGTGTTAATAAATATTCATAATCAATAGCCGTTGAGTTTATAGCAAATGGCGGAACTCAACAATGGGTTTATTTATGGTTTTCATCTTAAGGTTTAATCGAGGAAAACAAAATAGTGTCAAAAATGATTTGAAGATGATGAAATAGAATAAACAATAAAAATTGATAAAAAGAATGGCAAAAAATGGTTGCTCTTGAAACTCTTGAAATGAAATTGCCATGGTATATTTGATCTTGTAATTGGTTGAAATAAAAGGAATGCATTTTTGTTCAAACCTGACTTAACATTTTGGAAACAACAATAACAAAATTAAAAAATGATGAATCGACGTTCCGGGTCGGCTCAAATGATTTTGGTATCCAGGTTTCTAGGGAAACCTGGAAAAATCTACAACACCATATCATCTGTTGGAATTGGAATTAATTGGATGAGAACTACTGAAGAGGTCCGACTAATTGTGAAAATCTGCTCTACGGTAGAATAGGATGTATGGTGTCTCCAAAAGCTTCAAAAGTTCCAGTTCAAGAAAAGATATATTATTCTTGTTGAAAAGAGGAACATTCTCCATGAAAACAATTACTTTCCCGGCTAAAGCCACAGTGGACATTGAACTAAATCTGTTGATATTGTAAAAAGGCTCTAATTGAAAAGAAAAAATCTTAAAGTGAAAATTCGCCTGTTCATTCCGATAGTTGATTTAGTTAAATTATCTCTAGTTTTCATTAAAAATTCGGCAAATGAATTAAATCAGGAAAAAATATCACTCACAGTAATCAATCGTTCATTTCATTGAAGCAAGGTTCGCTTCTCTCGCATTTAAGCCCCAATACATTTTTGTCGACGAAAATCTATTTCGCTTCACCAAACTCCTCAGGGAGATTGGAAAAATTGGAAGAAGCAATTATACACATCTAGAATGGAAATGATGAAAATATTTCTTCCACGGTTACACTTTGAAAGTTATTCTTTAACATTAACCTGTCATGGGCATTGCATTTTGATTTTTTTTTTTTTTTCGGAAATATGAATAGAATATTCATGAAATCTTTTTTGTAATATCTGCGGCTGAAAGACAAACTTCAGTCGCTATTTTCAATCGTTCAAGATAACTTCTTCGGGGGTATTAATGTTGACAAGGGAAACAAGAAAAATCGAAGATTCTAAAATTTACTCCAGGTTATGAATAATGAACCCCACGTGTGAATAAGGCACGAATAGCCGGAACTTGCTATATATCTGTTTTTATTCACAGAATAAATTGCCTCAAATACTGCCTGGCGTTATTGCAGTATCTATTTTATATCAAATTATTGCATCTTCGAATATAGGCCAGAGATAAAATCACTGGGACGTCATTTCTCTTCACCCTACTCTACATAACACCGTCCCACAAGAAATGTACATTAATTCAGAACATTAAGTCAACAACACTCGACCATAAAGAAAACAGCATTTAAGGGCTTCGGCTTGCTACATAAGTTCCATCTTGGAGGAAATTTCCATATTGATGAGTGAATTAATGGAAAATGAAGGAGCCTTATCTTTAGGAGGGTTATTACCCAATGTCAATATTGAAGGGGTGTTATTTTTGGGACTGTTCCATTTTATTTCGACCATGTTCAAATTTTCGGTCTCTACTTTGAGCTACTCAAATCAACAGTTACTACGTGAGTGTCATGTGAAGTATTTCAATGGTTTTTGTTTTCTATGTTTCGTGGTTTCCACGAAAAGGGAAATTAGGTAGACAACGAGTTCCGAAGCTTTGCCAATCTTTGAGAAGATATGTTCGGCATGTCTCCAAAGTGATGGCATATGGATGTGATGACTGAGCTCGACGGGTCAGTCTCGATAGGACCGATAACGGTGGAATGATTGATGATATTTCGGAAGGGCATCGTCCATGAAAATATCTATGAAGAAGATAGAGATCGACAACTGGTCTTTGGCGTTCCAGAGGGGTGTGTAAGCTTGGAAACGAAGTATCACCGATAAGACAAATAAGTCAGTTGACGGTAAGTAAAATACTTCTTGTTTTGAGAGGCACATGGTTTGCCCATAAAAGGGCATTGCTGATAGTAGATAATACCAAGAAAAGGCTATGCAGTTTCTTCAACACCGACAAAGTGATTACTAAAAAACAATTTGGCTTTTTTGAGAATTCCAATACAGGAAAGGCAGTAGTGTAATTTATAAAAAAGTGTATAGCCTGGACAAGTCAGAAAAATGCCTAGCTATTTTTCTTGACTTGGCCAAGGCTTTTGATACAAAATTGAAGTGCAACACATCATTTTCAAAGGGATTGTCGTCCCTCCAAGACATTCACAAGTGAGTGAAAAGTTTTCTAGTATCCTGGTATTCTGCATTCCAAGATAAAAGATTCTTCGTCTTGAGCAAAGAAAGTGAGTGATATTAAACTTTAGAAACATTAAGTTATGCACAGCCCATGCCAAGCCAAGGTTGTTAATGTTAGGAAAATTTAGATTATATGACGCCATATTGTAATGATAGATATAAGGTTATTTCATTTACATTTCAAGTTTAATTTTGAAATAAGGGAATGTCAACGACTTCACTTTTGATGCGATTATTCTTTTCATGACTTAAATGGTCGTTTCTATTGAAAATTTATTGCATTTTTCTCATTTATTTGGTTGAAACTGCTGAATTCTTTTTACATTTACTTACTATGTCATCAACAACCAACTGGAGCTCAGAGAATCCCCCTGAGATGCAAGAAATGCTCAATTAAGGTAAGGAAGAGTATCAACTTCACGTAAGAGTCTACGAAAAACTAACAATAATAATAATAATAATAAAAGAAATTGAAATAAGTCTTTCCATAAACGATTAATCAACCAACCTATTTTTGATCCCTGTTCCACTCAAAAAGATTTCTCTCGGCATAACCCTTTCATACGCACTGATAATTTCCTGCCATAATTTTTTCCAAACTCGCTTATACAATCAAGAAGTTCAAGGCGTTCTTCTCCCTACATCACCATCTCATGAATATAGGATAAGGCTTTATACGAATATAATAAAGAATGCTCCTAAGTCGATGGAGAAAATGTAATAAAATCGAAAACATATTCCGGTTTCGCTGATGAAAACAAAATCCTGCGTTGTTGGGAGGATAGCGACGGGGTTTATGAAAATAAGGAGAATCTGTCGATTCAGAGCCTTCCGGAGTTTATATCACTGAATTTTATTTCAGTACGGGAAGGGATTATTGAAAGTAATTTATGTGAAAACGATGGTACAAGGTAATGACAATAATACAGAGGAATTAGCTGGAGTGAAAATACAAATGATCTCAACTAACAAAGTGACTGTATTCAAGTTTCAAGTAACAGGGCAATTCATTTTCATTGGCATTATTTTGACTGTTGAAAATCCAATTTATTACATTACCTTGTGAAAATGATCATTTGGACACCAAATGGTCTTCACGGTCCTCCTTAGCAGGAGGCTGAAAAACCTCGTTATAAACATATTACTCATCCAAGAAGCGTGGTTTGCTGTATCACGGCATCTATTAGGCAAAGCACAAGGAACGCATTCATGTAAGAAATGTTGACGCCACTCTGCTGCCAGAATTCTCCCACAGGGACTTGGTAGCGGTGAAGATCAGATCAAATTGGACAGAGAACACTCGACAAAAGGATATATTACTTATTGGACACTGCGAGGAGCGAGGACTGTCCCTCTTATTAGGTTAGAAAACAACCTCAATCTTCATTTTATGAGGAAAACGCGACGCGAGCCTTTTCTCGATTACCCGAGTTCCAATAACCTGCAAATCCGCAATCGAGAACCAGCGCCTACTTATTTCATGCTTCAAAATTAAACACCCATTGATCTAACATTATAAACTGACGAAGAGCGTCAGAAACAGCAACAGCAGTTTCAGGAATCTCAGAACCGATCGAACTCATATGAAGAGAAACTGAACGAAATGCTTGGGAACTCACAATAAAGCCTGTAACTTCTCAATAAGGCCAATCGTATCGAACAACAAACACATTGAGAAGACTATAAGTCTATAGAGAAAGAATACAAATGAGTTTTCGTTAAGCATAGAGGGGCCCTTGGAGAACCTACTGCCGAGGTATAAGCATCTCATCAGAGGCAGCAAGACTCAACAATGTTCCATCTAAAAACCAAGGACCAAGGATGGAGGTCCTTGCCCCGACAATACCCAAGTCACATTCAACTATACCACCCTAAGCAAAGGTTGACTATAAGTTGGCTGCTGGGCTGTGAATTACAAAAAGTGGACTGACCGTTCAACTGTTTGGAAGATCATCCAGTAGATAATTGAAAAACAGGTCTTATTTAAGAATCAGAATATTGTTTCGAAAATAAAATTGTCCTCTCTCAACTCCAATAACCAATGTTTCGAAAACAAGTCGTAGGATCTTGAAGGCCCAATGGATACTTTTGATCGAATATTGAAATATCAAGAAATTTTACCAGGACTCATAAACCCATAAGACCGGTGCGGGGTCCTCTGGACATAAAAGCAAAATAGCAAATAGCAAAATAACACCGGACTTTCTTGAATAATTACAGTGATGTTCTTCCATATGAAACGGGACATATTCCTAAAGCGGAAAAGTCGCAAATAACTCGACTTCTCAGAGGAAACACTTCAAAAGGCTATAGGAGATGAAGGAGGCATGGTTTTTGGCGAAATCCATATGGGAAAATTTATTATCGATCATTATTTTTTTTGTTCTTTAGATTTTTTTGTTTTGTTGCATTCTACGAATGTCTTCGTTCAGTTTATTTTGATGAGATATTAAAATCACCGCAGCATTATTGTGCATTATCATTAAATTAACCTAATCAACACAGATTATTCAATTTTGTTTCCGTTTTCGATTCATTTTCGATAATTCAGAAAAAAAAAATTCCAATGCGTCCCAAGTCACCTTGAAAACGCGTTTCTTGACGACAGGCATGCAAATTAATAACGTGTCCCAAGTTTTCAAAATCAACGGGTGACTTGGGACAGCATGTTTTTATTTATTTATTATTTTTTTTCAAAATGCTTTGAGATTTTTTTATACAGTTGTATCCTAACGTGTAGTCCTGAGTATTTGGCATGATAGTAGTTTTTCAAATGTCAATTTTTACAAAAGTTTTTCAATTGAGGTCAATTGAATCTTAAAATTGTCCCAAGTCTCCCAATTCTTCGGTACGAAAATATTCTACCGAATTACACTCTCGTATAAATCTCGTGTAATTACTTCCAAAAAGTTACTTGTTACATCTATATTCACTAGTTGAAACCCAATTTGAAACGAACCGTGAAATCCAAAGTGAGATGATTTTTATCTATTCATTGGCTGGCAGCCAACAATTTTTTGTTCTGACTAATCCAAGTTTCTAACTCATAAAGGGAAACGCAAACTGAATCTGATATAGTATCTCATACAGAACTGACGCTGTTGTACTCGCAAAAAAAATGATTCACCGGGATCTCCACTGAGACAATCAACAAAAAAACCCATTTCTTTCAATAAATATCTCTTTTATAGCATCCGTCCATTAACTATTCAATTGTCTTCGTTTTATTGTCGAAAAACAACTTTCATATCAGAGGCCTCATGCGATCTGCTTCGAAGGCAGTTGGGACCGTGACCATAAAAAGCGGCTGTCATCTTTTTTCGTGAATCCGCGCTTTTCACTCTTCTCCAAAATATATTCGCCATAAATAACCCACCGCTTTATTACCATCATAAAATAATTTCCACTGTTCAACGCGTTCTCAAGTGAAATATGATCACAATTTTCTATCCCAACTTTGGGATTTTTAATATATAATATAGGTTTTGGTGGGAAAGAGTGGCATGATTGAGTTTGCATATACTCTCGATCAAGCTGTGCTCCACTGAGCAAAGATAGAGTGACACACGATGATTTGGGGTGACGATGTGGCCTCTGGAATGGCAAGAGACTATACCAGGTGTCAAATAATTCTTTATAACATTTCAGGGGTATTAGATAATCCAGTACGATTGGGTTTTGAGACAAGAATTGTAGCACCACCAAACTCGGTAGCTAGTAGTTGGAACCATGATAAACACGAAAAAAAATTTGTTCACCAAAATTCCAGGGGTGAAACATTTTTTTTTTTTCGTTTAAAAATATATAAATAGATTTTTGCTGTTATCTTGGAAAGTATATGATTTATCGGAAAAACAACTCAACAGGGTGAAAAACAATTAAATATTCCACAAAAATTTTTATTACTAATTTCAAGTAAATTTCACGTTCACCCTTACCCGCTGCTGAAAGTTCTGGGGGAATATTCGATGGGTCATAACTCTGCTAAAAATGATCGGAGAAGGAAAAGGAAAAGTTCGTATCGTTTCTGGAGACTCCTACCTCCTCATCCAAACATAATATGCGAGTATTTGGTTATCTAAAATGTGTTTTGTTGCACTTCACGGAGATGTTTTCGGCCGATCCGAAAATCATGAATGATTAAGTAAATATGGAATTATTATACTGAAGCAGTTACATATGAGGAATATTTCTTGAAATTTTCCAAGGATTATCGCCCTTTGCGATCAGCATCCAATTATCAAGCACCCTGTAGATTGTGGAAAATAAGAATCTGTGTCTATCTATCAGGAGAGAATAAATCGTCGAGACACACAAACCCGACCTTATTGCCTGCGACTCCTGCTTTCGTTTCTCTAACTCACCTATACGGGCCATTTTCTTTATTCACTCAACCCCATTGAAATACATTCCGAGTAAAAGAATGTTTCTTATCGTGTTCTTCCCTTTGCCGTACGGTCTTATCGGAATGCCAGTGAATAAACAGGAATTTCCAACAATAAAGGAACAATGCGAATGTTTGATTGTCACATAAATGGAAAATAGGAAACGTTACATGGGTTTATGTGCTCTATAACTTCTTTTCAATGGAGATCCGAGGAAGCATCATTGAAGACGTACAAAGTTATCGAGTTCAACAAAGCGGCGAAGGAAAGTTGGTGCATGCACTGACAGGGACTCGCTGGAAAGTTTGAGAAATGTGTCACTTTGTATTTCATCGATGATGATTTTCGTAAGTAGTACCACGATGTTCTGTACACTCGATTCAATTTTGTCGATTTGTTCCATCAAATACAATGAAATTGTGAGCAACAAAATACTGAGTGACGAGAAAATATACATAATAGAGTAGTATTTGGATTTTTTCATGAAACATCACCAGTTATTATGACCAAGAACATTTTCCATCAACTATGAGTCATTTCTTTTTCACAAGGCACAAGAACATAAAAGTTACATCAGAAGTCGAAAAATAACAGGTTCGAAGATATCCAAACATATTCTAACATCTGATGGCGATCATATTATGATGGAATGGAATGATACCAAAGAAAAAAGAAAGTTGAAGGAAACTGCGTGCATTCTTTTATCGAACAACTGCTTTTCAACAAATTCCATCGAAATGGACCGCACCTGGTTACCTCTCCTCAGAGATGAAATAAGAACTGACAGAATGGCGATTGATTGATACCGAACACCCTATGTATCAAGATAGCAAATGTCAATCAAAAGAATGTATGACAGATTTCATTTGAATCTGTCAAAGGAAGATCTTGTTATTTCAAATACATTTTTCAGCGTCTTTCCAGCAAGTTTTGATACAGCAGATACAGCCTCCGAAACGTCAACGTTTTTCAAAATAGAGAAGTATCCTTGGTTAATTTGATCTCATTCTTTCAGGCAATAGGATACGTTACTGACAAAAATTCATTTCATTCAAGACAGCAGTCTTGTGAACGCAGTAACTTATCGGGAAAATTGATTAATTTGCCTTTCTACACTTGTACAGATTTCTTTGGATTCACATTTTTTTCATTTTTAGGTTAGGTTAGGTTAGATTTTTGTGAAAAAATAATGTTTTTAGTGTGAAATGTGGGTTGATTAGTGTGTAAAAAAATAGCCTATCAAAAGAAGGAAAAACTTTGAGTGATTTTTGACTGAAAAATACATGTTTGAAAACGGTCAATTTTCAATGTTTGGAGAGTCATATCTCGGAAAGTAGTAGAGAGCGCCGCAAAATATTTTCAGATTCGTGTTCAGGAGACAAAACTACGTAAGTGACATTGCTTTTTTTTTGATTTGCGTAGAAGCCCGATAAGCTTATCTTTTGTTATTGTGATTAACATTTTGAGGCCAATATTATTTCGAGAATATTACACCAATATCATTTTTTTAAATATTAGACCAATATCACCAAAAGTTGATATTTTTTTCTCAGCAATATTGATATAAGAATATTTTGCCAATATTTTCACAATACTGTACCAATATTTTCCCAATATGAGTGTGCTACTTGGGTAAATTTGTTCACCCAGTTATATGTAATTATCGAATACAAAAGAACAAGCATTTACCAGTTTTTATTCACTTGGCCTATTGTTTGAAATTTCTAAGAATTTCATACAGTCGTGAAAGTCAATTCCGAAGTCGAAAAAAACAGATCGCTTCCCTCGATAAACCCCAACCTTCATTATGACCTTTCACATATTTCAGTGGCCGAAGAATCCAAAATCTGACACAATCTCATCAATATTCTGCTCAGGCGATCGGTATTTCCGTCAGCCATCCAGATAGGGCCAGACTTGATATGGAAAACGCATTGTCCGAGTTCATGCCACTGAATCAAAGATAATTCACCGAAGAAAAAGGAATTTGAGCTCTTTTAGTTATAGCAGCAATTATTACTAAAAATCTAATTAATTCTATTGTGGCAAGGAACTGTATGTCAGTAGAAAACTTGGTTAGTAAATGATGGATGTGAATGTTGGTCATCTGAGTCAGATACAGTCGTCATTCTCGTATAATTATAACAAGATAAATCTCAAAATTAGATGATACGGAAAGGATGTCCAGTGAAAAAATGCAACTCTCAAAAAATCAAAACTCTCTGTAAATATCAGCATCAACTCCGACAGATCTGGTTATCAAAACTGTCGTGGGAGAAAAAATGGCTGCAACTGATATGATTGTGGTTCCAGTCTTACACTACTCCTGGCTATAATCCTGGTATTTTCAACAGAGCTAGAGTCTGGACACTGAAAAGAAAACTCATTCTGAGTAGAAAGAACTGTGACAAATGAGAAGGAGAACATGGAGAAAAATGTAAGAGGGGTTTCCTGAATTGGTCTCAGCACAACGTTTCCAAAAATATGTCTCAAACGAACATTCCAACACTGAAAACCCTAAGGAAAGTTTGAGTTCGAACAGCAAAGTGCTCGTCTGGAAGAGGTTTTCCACAATCCTAACACTTCCAATAGAATCCTAGCTGAACTAATCTCTATAAATGAAAAAATCAAATCCTTCAATTCATTCAATTCGCCAGAAGAAGAGAGAATAATTTCGGCCTTCTTCAACATGAACTGGAGATTATATAACCATTCTTAAAAAGGCTATCAAGGCCGGGTTTGTATATCGCGTCCTTGGAGAAAGGCTAAAGTCCTACCGCCCCATAAGTCTCATCATCTTTTACCCAAAGGCAATGAAGAAAATACTAGACTGTTATGCTATGTAGGAGCTCACTATTTGGCTTAAGACACAAGAAACAGTCAAAATCCAGCAGGTAAATTCTGGATGATAGCATAAAAAGGTTGTACCCAAAGGGGTGTTTGATCGCCGTTACTATGGTCACTGGTTCGACAACCTTACAGTAAGGCGCTGTTTTCACGATTTGAGGTAACGCTAAACCAGAGATTCAATGTCAATCCTAGCAAAATAAATCTGGTTCCATTAACTAGGAGATTAAAATCTGAATGGAACCCAGCAAATATTTTCCAAAATATATGGGCGTTATAATCAACTCTAGCCTAGCATCTACTGCAAGCTGGTCATGCCACAGGGTCTTCGATGGTGTGAAACCAAAAATTATCATCTGGTAATACCAAACGAACATTTAATCCATGTCCAGCAATGATTCACTGGTATGGTGGCCAATAATGCAACAAATTTTGGCACAAGTCAAGCTGCAGAAAATGTCTGAGAATCCCAGGTTCAATATTGACGTGCCCTACGACAGCATCAGAGGTATAAACCCTACGCTTTTGCACCTGTGTGCAATGAAAAGAGCAGCAATCAGTACCTGAAGACTGAGGCAGACAGTGAATTTTGGAGCAGTGGATCAGTAAATCAAGATTGTCTATCATGTTACGTCATCAGGTCTTAAGCCACCCGAAGGGTGAGTGTAAGAGATGCACCTACTACTGATTCTATAGTTTCGCTTCTCAGCTAACTTTATTTCACACATAGTTTTCCATCTGACCATGTATCGGATAATGCGACCATTTTCTGCAGTATGGCCGCTTTATTTATTGGAATATATCAGAAGTTCATCGCATCTGGACATCAGGCAACAAATGGCCTTGCCTTGCTGAACGATTTTTTCTTTTTCAAGTTCTGTTCCCAAGAAAAGGAAAATCCTGTATTGTTCGTAGAACATTATGAGAGCCGAGGGAAAGGAATTGGTTCTTGAATTTATGAAGGCCGTGTGCCTCAGGAAATGTCCCCAAAGTCCTGAGCTTGACGGGCCAGTCTCGATGGGACCGCTAACGGAAGAGCATCGTCCATGAGAATATCTATAAAACAGAGACCAGTCTTTCTGCGATGTTCCAGAGAAGTGAGCGACCTTGTGAGCGAAGTATGTACAGAAAAAATTAGTTACGCGCTGACTCAGATGAGGATGTTCTCATGCAAGATTGAGTCTTGTTTCGCTCTAGGGCTACGCCACTTGCCAGCGAAAGTTCACCTAGTTATATTTCCAATCAGTGGGAGGGATTGTATTGTTTACATTGTCTACACACTGACAGTATGTTATTAATTGCAAAATCATAAACATGGCTGTCTCATATTTTTCTATGCCTGTAACACCTTCAGCAATAAACAATAAGTAAATTGAGGGTCGCATGCACAAAAGATCATAAGTCGAAGTGCTTGTGAGGCCGCACAGCCTTTACAATCGCTATCTACACTATTCTTTCGGTATGATGAAACGAACTCATTTGTTTCGATACCTTTGTTTTGATGGACCATTGGAGGTAATCCATTCATTTTCATGACTCTGTAGCAAATGAATGACTCACTCAAGAAGATCTCAACAAAAAATTGAAGACACATAGGTTGGTAACGGAAGGTTTAGGTAATAACTATGTGACGTTCTGGTGATACTTTGACCTCAAGAAAAAAACCGAATATTGTCGCCATTATCGGTTTGTAGCCTCGTTCGTATATCGCAAATAGGGTTGCTAGCTTTCAACTCATATGTGAAATTGGGGTTGTAGCTACATATGGGAGTTTACATCTCCAGAGAAAAGCGAATATAACATAAGAATACTGATATTCCATTAAATAACAATTATGGCACTGAGACAGGTTATTCGGAAAATTGGAATGACTCAGCACTACCTAGATTCTTCAGGTACAAGTTCAGCAAGGCCCAAAAGAGCCGAGTCTTCAGTAACACCAGCAATCAACTTAAATGAAGATATAATTAATTCAAAACTACGTCACTTTCACTCGACACATTCTCGAGAGCTATACGCTTAGTACAGTAGTATTTTGGGTAGCTTCTATTTCTTGAATTGTATTCACACCAAAGGTTCCAAATATTGATTTTCGAAGATTTAATCACTTGTAACGACTGATTATTCTCAAATTCCCTAACGAGGAATATTTCTCCATGCTTAGTCATGAAACTGGTGTATTTTCAATGCCACTTTCACTTGTCGTATCTGAATTGATGAATCCCAATTATAATGACTGAATATTTTGTAGTCTAGCTATACATTGGCTATTCTTGGTATCGTTGACTCTATTTCCAAACATATCAAGAAATGCATTATTTTTCGAATTGAATTCGTATGCAATATTTTCGTGAACACACCGTATGTGTATCCCACTGACCTCTATCAGACAAGGGATCTCTGACAGAGCTGCATCAACCAAATAATCAAGCACGTCTCGTTGATGGATCGGTCGTCTTTTGTTACAAAGCAAGGGATCACCAATGCAGTGAGAGTATTGCGTCGGTCAACTTCTCCTAGGCCGATGTTTGATGCGCTGGATTCGGTCAAGGGTTGCTCTGCTCTTGGAGATTAGGTTTATTAGGGGAAATGGATGTTGTTTCTGTGATCTTTCTGTCATATGATAATGGCGGCATTGCTGTGATCCTACGCTGGAATTGAACTTGGAGAAATTGAGGCATTGCAATGTGTTCCATTTTATATGTGGTCAGGGGTTCTATTCTCGAGTTTGTACGTATGCGTATTCGATTAACTATTTCACACCAATCAATACACGTGGAATGTGTATGTTTGTCCGTTTGATTCGTATTGTTGAAATTGTTGAAATTGTTTTTTCCGTTAACCTGCTGTCGCCCCCCTACGAACGGCAGCCCTCAAAAATCGAAACTTGCGAGCTAAGGATTAACGAGGTCTTACCTTTTAACGTGCGATTCCTAGCACGATCCGAGGAGAATAGATCTCGAAAGGAGGTCGTTCGTAGGTCACCCATCCAAACCATAACTTCGCATAGCGTTGCTTGGCTCGAGAAATCGATGACCCACGCGCTCTACCATTCGAGCCATCCTCTCGGATGCGAATTGAAACCGAATAGTTCCGAGAATAACCCCCCCAGTATAGAATTTAGGTAAATATTACTGGAATCTGAGCAATTGGAAGATGATGCTCTCCATACAGGAGAAAATAATCAGGAATATAGGAATTTGTGTTTTTTGACACTTAGTTGGAGATAAAATCATTCAAGAGGTCATAAAATGTCATAATTTTTTTCGATTGACACAACACATACTAATTCGGCCATTCTGAATCGATTGACGTTCGCAGAATTTGTTTATCCCTAACCGTTCTCGAGTTGGTCAGCTCTAAATCAGTTTTTAGATGGTTTTTGTGCCGCCAAAAATATTTCTGATGAGTTTTCGACATTTTCGTTTAAAGATTGGGAATCGGCACGTCAAAATACGTTCAAAGACAAAAATTTGAAATTAGAAAAATGAAAAATAAAAAATCTCAGAATTTTAGATTTTCTACCTCAAACTCCCTTTTCTGGCTTAATTATTTATCTGAGCACATAAAAATCATACATTTTCGGAATGAGCATGAAATTTTACGTATACATTGCAAATTTCAAGTCGATGTGACGACTTAGTATTTTTCATGATTTTTAGGGGTGAACCCCTTGCGACTTTTTCGAGTAATTTTTAATTCTGTTTCATTGAATCGAAATTCACAATACATACTAATTCGACCATTCTGAATCGATTGGCGGTCGCAGAATTTCTCTATCTCTAACCGTTCTCGAGTTGGTCAGTTCTAAATCAGTTTTTAGATGGTTTTTGTGCCGCCAAAAATATTTCTGATGAGTTTTCGACATTTTCGTTTAAAGATTGGGAATCGGCACGTCAAAATACGTTCAAAGACAAAAATTTGAAATTAGAAAAATGAAAAATAAAAAATCTCAGAATTTTAGATTTTCTACCTCAAACTCCCTTTTCTGGCTTAATTATTTATCTGAGCACATAAAAATCATACATTTTCGGAATGAGCATGAAATTTTACGTATACATTGCAAATTTCAAGTCGATGTGACGACTTAGTATTTTTCATGATTTTTAGGGGTGAACCCCTTGCGACTTTTTCGAGTAATTTTTAATTCTGTTTCATTGAATCGAAATTCACAATACATACTAATTCGACCATTCTGAATCGATTGGCGGTCGCAGAATTTCTCTATCTCTAACCGTTCTCGAGTTGGTCAGTTCTAAATCAGTTTTTAGATGGTTTTTGTGCCGCCAAAAATATTTCTGATGAGTTTTCGACATTTTCGTTTAAAGATTCGGAATCGGTACGTCAAAATACGTTCGAGGAAAAAAATTTGAAATTCGAAAAATGAAAAATAAAAAATCTCAGAATTTTGGATTTTCTACCTCAAACACCCTTTTCTGGCTTAATTATTTATCTGAGCAAATAAAAATCGTACATTTTTGGAATGAGCATGAAATTTTACGTATACAGTGCAAATTTCAAGTCTATATGACGACTAAGTATTTTTCGTGATTTTTAGGGGTGAACCCCTTGCAACTTTTTCAAGTAATTTTTAATTCTGTTTGATTCAATCGAAATTCACAATACATACTAATTCGACCATTCTGAATCGATTGGCGGTCGCAGAATTTCTCTATCTCTAACCGTTCTCGAGTTGGTCAGTTCTAAATCAGTTTTTATATGGTTTTTGTGCCGCCAAAAATATTTCTGATGAGTTTTCGACATTTTCGTTTAAAGATTGGGAATCGGCACGTCAAAATACGTTCAAAGACAAAAATTTGAAATTAGAAAAATGAAAAATAAAAAATCTCAGAATTTTAGATTTTCTACCTCAAACTCCCTTTTCTGGCTTAATTATTTATCTGAGCACATAAAAATCATACATTTTCGGAATGAGCATGAAATTTTACGTATACATTGCAAATTTCAAGTCGATGTGACGACTTAGTATTTTTCATGATTTTTAGGGGTGAACCCCTTGCGACTTTTTCGAGTAATTTTTAATTCTGTTTCATTGAATCGATATTCACAATACATACTAATTCGACCATTTTGAATCGATTGGCGTTAGCAGAATTTGTCTATCTCTAACCGTTCTCGAGTTGGTCAGTTCTAAATCAGTTTTTAGATGGTTTTTGTGCCGCCAAAAATATTTCTGATGAGTTTTCGACATTTTCGTTTAAAGATTGGGAATCGGCACGTCAAAATACGTTCAAAGACAAAAATTTGAAATTCGAAAAATGAAAAATAAAAAATCTCAGAATTTTAGATTTTCTACCTCAAACACCCTTTTCTGGCTTAATTATTTATCTGAGCACATAAAAATCATACATTTTCGGAATGAGCATGAAATTTTACGTATACAGTGCAAATTTCAAGTCGATGTGACGACTTAGTATTTTTCATGATTTTTAGGGGTGAACCCCTTGCGACTTTTTCGAGTAATTTTTAATTCTGTTTCATTGAATCGAAATTCACAATACATACTAATTCGACCATTCTGAATCGATTGGCGGTCGCAGAATTTCTCTATCTCTAACCGTTCTCGAGTTGGTCAGTTCTAAATCAGTTTTTAGATGGTTTTTGTGCCGCCAAAAATATTTCTGATGAGTTTTCGACATTTTCGTTTAAAGATTCGGAATCGGTACGTCAAAATACGTTCGAGGAAAAAAATTTGAAATTCGAAAAATGAAAAATAAAAAATCTCAGAATTTTGGATTTTCTACCTCAAACACCCTTTTCTGGCTTAATCATTTATCTGAGCACATAAAAATTATACATTTTTGGAACGAGCATAAAATTTTACGTATACAGTGCAAATTTCAAGTCGATGTGACGACTTGGTATTTTTCGTGATTTTAAGGGGTGAACCCCTTGCAACTTTTTCAAGTAATTTTTAATTCTGTTTGATTCAATCGAAATTCACAATACATACTAATTCGACCATTCTGAATCGATTGGCGGTCGCAGAATTTGTCTATCTCTAACCGTTCTCGAGTTGGTCAGTTCTAAATCAGTTTTTAGATGGTTTTTGTGCCGCCAAAAATATTTCTGATCAGTTTTCGACATTTTCGTTTAAAGATTCGGAATCAGTCCGTCAAAATACGTTCGAGGAAAAAAATTTGAAATTCGAATAATGAAAAATAAAAAATCCCAGAATTTTGGATTTTCTACCTCAAACACCCTTTTCTGGCTTAATCATTTATCTGAGCACATAAAAATTATACATTTTTGGAACGAGCATGAAATTTTACGTATACAGTGCAAATTTCAAGTCGATGTGACGACTAAGTATTTTTCGTGATTTTTAGGGGTGAACCCCTTGCAACTTTTTCGAATAATTTTTAATTCTGTTTCATTGAATCGAAATTCACAATACATACTAATTCGACCATTCTGAATCGATTGGCGGTCGCAGAATTTCTCTATAATTTTTCTTGATTTTTAGGGGTGATTTTTCGAGTGATTTTTATTTTTTTCGATTGAATCGAGGACAAAAATTTGAAATTCAAAAAATGAAAAATAAAATATTCAAAACATTATGTATGATGATATTCGACTTGTTTGTCGATAGATTTTAGGAAACTCGACCGGCTCAAAGGATATAAGTGGACTTATACCATGCGGACCTGTCTGAAATTGAAAGTTGGGACTTATACCAAATAATTGGGTCAGTTAACACATTTTGAACAAATTTGGCTTATACCCTTTTTGTCCCCTCAACCTAGATATATCGTCGTAGATATAAAATCCTGATGTTTTGTGGGTGGTTGCAGAGAATCAGATTTCGGATAAATTATGTTTGTTATTCATTGAATGTCCTTCAGTTTAGTATCGTCAATACTCCACCATTTTATTCAATAGCCATGGATTCTGAACGTTTTACCGAATCTCTTCATTTCAGGAGAACAGCACTCTCATAACTGAAATATATGATGGGAATATTACTGCACCAGTCACATTATGTTCATACCCTATAAGTATCCACAAAAACTATAACAAACAACAGTTCAGTATTTACCGTTCGGTTGGGAGAATGCGAGCTGCTACGGATTTTATAGTTGTTGGAGTTTGTAGTTAGTGAGCGTGATCCCAGTAAATGGACAGATGTCTCGTCTAGGGATGAGTTTTACGATGGAGACCCAAGGAAAATGGCGCACGAATGGAAGAAGCGAATGGATGAATCGTAATATATAGTTTTACCTGGTTTCAGTTGGAAATTGCATGATGTATCACAGACATCGACACTGATTGTTGGAATTCCACTCGTAAGTATCCTCACACTCAACCGGAAGAAAATAGTGCTAGTTTTATTTCACTACAGGGTGTGTAACGCTTACGGCAACATGCATAATCAGAAAAACTCCCATGGACTTACCATAATATTTATCCAACACATGACAGTTATGACTGTCATTATTCATGTAATTTTAGAGAAGTAAACTATCAAATAACACACTAGTGAGTTAAAATCCATAAGTCACTAGTGAGTTATGGATTACTAGTCACTAGTCACTAGTGACTTATGGATTTTAACTCACTAGTGTGTTATTTGATAGTTTACTTGTCTAAAATGACATTAATAATGGGTCATAACTGTCATGTGTTGGATAAAACATTGTATGCCACTCATGTGTTATGTTTCCTAAGTCACTTTAGAATTTATACTACTCAGCCTGACGGCCTCGTGGTATAAATCTTTTTCGCGTGACTTATTTTCAACATAACACACTAGTACCATAAATAACTAATTTTGTTCAAATTCTCAGTATGTACTAATTAGGCCATTCTAAAACGATTGGCGTTCGCAGAATTTGTCTATCTCTGAGCGTTCTCGAGTTGGTCAGCTCTGAACCGGTTTTCAAATGGGTTTTTTGGCGCCAAAAATATTCTTGATGAGTTTTCGACATTTTCGTTCGAAGATTCAGAATCAGCACGTCAAAATACGTACAAGAACAAAAATTTGAAATTCGAAAAATGAAAATTAAAAAAATTCAAGAAAATCATCTATCATGATTTACTTGACTTTTTAGTCCGTTGATATTTTTTGTTCAAATTCCCAGCATGTACTAATTAGGCCATTCTAAAACGATTGGCGTTCGCAGAATTCGTCTATCTCTAACCGTTCTCGAGTTGGTCAGCTCTGAATCGGTTTTCAAATTTTTTTTTGGCGCCAAAAATATTTTCGAGGAGTTTTCGACATTTCTGTTCGAAGATTCGGAATCAACACTTCAAAATACGTACGAGGACAAACATTTTAAATTCGAAAAATTAAAAATAAAAAATGTTCAAGAAAATCCTCTTTCATGATTTACTCGACTATTTGATCCATCGATTTTTTCTGTTCAAATTCTCAGTATGAACTATATAGGCCATTCTAAAACGATTGGCGTTCGCAGAATTCGTCTATCTCTAACCGTTCTCGAGTTGGTCAGCTCTGAATCGGTTTTGGCGCCAAAAATATTTTCGAGGAGTTTTCGACATTTCTGTTCGAAGATTCGGAATCAACACTTCAAAATACGTACGAGGACAAACATTTTAAATTCGAAAAATTAAAAATAAAAAATGTTCAAGAAAATCCTCTTTCATGATTTACTCGACTATTTGATCCATCGATTTTTTCTGTTCAAATTCTCAGTATGAACTATACAGGCCATTCTAAAACGATTGGCGTTCGCAGAATTCGTCTATCTCTAACCGTTCTCGAGTTGGTCAGCTCTGAATCGGTTTTCAAATGATTTTTTTGGCGCCAAAAATATTCTTGATGAGTTTTCGACATTTTTGTTTAAAGATCCGGAATCAGCACGTCAAAATACGTATGAGGACAAACATTTTAAATTCGAAAAATGAAAAATAAAAAAATTTCAAGAAAATCATATATCATGATTTACTCGACTATTTGGTCCGTCGAGTTTTTTTTGTTCAAATTCTCAGTACATATTAATTGGTCCATTCTTAAACGATTGGCATTCACAGAATTCGTCTGTCTTCAACCGTTCTCGAGTTGGTCAGCTCTGAATCGGTTTTCAAATGGTTTTTTTGGCGCCAAAAGTATTTCCGATGAGTTTTCGACATTTCTGTTCGAAGACTCGGAATCAGAACGTCAAAATACGTACGAAGACAAAAATTTGAAATTCGAAAAATGAAAAATAAAAAAAGTTCAAGAAAATCCTCCATCATGATTTACTCGACTATTTGGTCTGTCGATTTTTTTTGTTCAAATTCTCAGTATATACTAACTAAGACATTCTGAAACGATTGGCGTTCGCAGAATTCGTCTATCTCTATCCGTTCTCGAGTTGGTCAGCTATGAATCGGTTTTCAAATGGTTTTTTTGGCGCCAAAAATATTTCCGATGAGTTTTTGACATTTCCGTTCAAAGATTCGGAATCGGCACGTCAAAATACGTTCGAGGACAAAAGTTTGGAATTATAAAAATGAAAAATAAAAAAAGTTGAAGAAAATCATCCACATGATTTACTCGACTTTTTATTCCGTTGATTGTTTCTGTTCAAATTCAGAGTATGTACTAATTAGGCCATTCTAAAACGATTGGCGTTCGTAGAATTTGTCTATCTCTAACCGTTCTCGAGTTGGTCAGCTCTGAATCGGTTTTCAAATGATTTTTTTGGCGCCAAAAATATTCTCGATGAGTTTTCGACATTTTTGTTCAAAGATCCGGAATCAGCACGTCAAAATACGTATGAGGACAAACATTTTAAATTCGAAAAATGAAAAATAAAAAAATTTCAAGAAAATCATATATCATGATTTACTCGACTATTTGGTCCGTCGAGTTTTTTTTGTTCAAATTCTCAGTACATATTAATTGGTCCATTCTAAAACGATTGGCGTTCACAGAATTTGTCTGTCTTCAACCGTTCTCGAGTTGGTCAGCTCTGAATCGGTTTTCAAATGGTTTTTTTGGCGCCAAAAGTATTTCCGATGAGTTTTCGACATTTCTGTTCGAAGATTCGGAATCAGCACGTCAAAATACGTACGAAGACAAAAATTTGAAATTCGAAAAATGAAAAATAAAAAAAGTTCAGAAAATCCTCTATCATGATTTACTCGACTATTTGGTCTCTCGATTTTTTTCGTTCAAATTCCCAGTATATACTAATTAAGACATTCTGAAACGATTGGCGTTCGCAGAATTCGTCTATCTCTATCCGTTCTCGAGATGGTCAGCTCTGAATCGGTTTTCAAATGGTTTTTTTGGCGCCAAAAATATTTCCGATGAGTTTTTGACTTTTCCGTTCAAAGATTCGGAATCGGCACGTCAAAATACGTTCGAGGACAAAAGTTTGGAATTATAAAAATGAAAAATAAAAAAAGTTCAAGAAAATCATCCATCATGATTTACTCGACTTTTTATTCCGTTGATTGTTTCTGTTCAAATTCAGAGTATGTACTAATCAGGCCATTCTTAAACGATTGGCGTTCTTCAACCGTTCTAGAGTTGGTCAGCTCTGAATCAGTTTTCAAATGGTTTTTTTGGCGCCAAAAATATTTCTGATGACTTTTCGACATTTATGTTCAAAGATTCGGAATCAGCACGTCAAAATACGTACGAGGACGAAAATTTGAAATTCGAAAAATGAAAAATAAAAAAAGTTCGAAAAAATCATCTATCATGATTTACACGACTTTTTAGTCCGTTGATTTTTTCCGTTCAAATATCCAGTATATACTGATTGAGCCATTCTAAAACGATTGGCAATCGCAGAATTCGTCTATCTCTAACCGTTCTCGAGTTGGTCAGCTCTGAATCGGTTTTCAAATGATTTTTTTGGCGCCAAAAATATTCTCGATGAGTTTTCGACATTTTTGTTCAAAGATCCGGAATCAGCACGTCAAAATACGTACGAGGACAAAAATTTGAAATTCGAAAAATGAAAAATAAAAAAAGTTTAAGAAAATCATCTATCATGATTTACTTGACTTTTTAGTCCGTTGATTTTTTTCGTTCAAATTTCCAGTATATACTGATTGGGCCATTCTAAAACGATTGGCAATCGCAGAATTCGTCTATCTCAACCGTTCTCGAGTTGTTGGTCAGCTCTGAATCGGTTTTCAAATGGTTTTTTTGGTGCCAGAAATATTCTCGATGCGTTTCCGACATTTTCGTTCAAAGATTCGGAATCAGCACGTCAAAATACGTACGAGGACAAAAATTTTAAATTCGAAAAATGAAAAATAAAAAAAGTTCAAGAAAATCATCTATCATGATTTACTCGACTATTCAGTCCGTCGATTATTTTTGTTCAAATTTCCAGTATATACTAGTTAGGCCATTCTGAAACGATTAACGCTCGCAGAATTCGTCTTTCTCTAACCTTTCTCGAGTTGGTCAGCTCTGAATCGGTTTTCAAATGGTTTTTTTGGCCAAAAATATGTCCGATGAGTTTTTGATATTTTCGTTCGAAGATTCGGAACAGCACGTCAAAATATGTTCAAGGACCAAAATTTGAATTTCGAAAAATGAAAAATAAAAAAGTTCACAAAATTATCCATGATGATAAATTCGATTTTTTTTTTCATTGATTTTTTCCGTTCAAATTCTCAACCTATCGTAATTTGACCATCCTGAATCGCTAACCGTTCGCATAATTTGTCTATCTCCAACCGTTCTCGACTTGGTCGGCTCTAAATCAGTTTTTAGATGTTTTTTTCCCGCCAAAAATATTTCTGATGAGTTTTCGACATTTTCTTTCAAAGATTCGGAATCAACACGTCAAAATACGTTCAAGGACATGAATTTGAAGTTCTAAAAATAAAAAATAAAAAAGGTCAAAAATTATTTAATGATATATTCGATTTTTTGTCCGTTGATATTTTCCGTTCAAAACCTCAGTATATCACGCTAATTTGGCCATTCTGAATCGATTGGCGTTCACAGAATTTCTTTATCTCTAACTGTTCTTGACTTGGTCAGCTCTAAATCAGTTTTTAGATGTTTTTTTTTGCCACCAAAAATATATTTTGATGAATTTTTGACATTTTCGTTCAAAGATTTGGAATCAGCTTGTCAATGTTTGTTCGAGGACAAACATTTGGAATTCGAAAATTTAAAAATAAAAAAGTGTAAAAAATTATGTACATATTCTGTCATTTAATTTTTTCCGTTCAAAGCTATGCCATATATGGAAGGTCCTTCAAGCAAAAAAAGCGATTCATCATCTTGAAACCATTCTATGGAATGCAAGCATAATTTTCCGAATCTAAACAATACAAAAATTCATCACTCTGACAAAAAATTTAGAATTATTTAAAATCCTCAAGAATTCATAAAAATACATATAAGGATATAACCTGCTCAATGATTTGATACATAACAGATAAAAGTTTAACGATGTTGATTTTCCTATGCACATGTGATTTCAGACATATCAAAATCTTTGATATGGAGATAAAAAAGCCACCCTACATAGAATCGACCGACCCACTACTGAAATCCAATGCAACGAATAATGGAAAATTCCCCATACTCGGGAAACTTGCAATCGTTATATCCCTTTCAAGAACACGACTAACACGAAAATAACCGCGAGCCACTCCAGAACTCCACTTTAATAAATATTCGACCCAGTGTGCATCCCCATCCTGGGAAAGTAATATCGAAAAGCACCCAATTGGCCGCACGTAAATAGCCGCCTGGGGTGCGGATGATCACACGGTCTCGCAGAGAAGAAGAAGACCGAGAAGAAGAAGAAGCGGTCGGGCCGTTCCGACCGCGACGCTGCTCGGGAGCAATTGTCAAATGTAATTTCACGGCCGCCTCGCCACCAAATATTTGAGTGATTATATCAGGAATGCGAGATGATATCTCTGAAAATTTTTTCTGAGGTTGCAGGGGGAAGTGAAGGGAAATGAACAGTTCTAGAAATAATATAATGCAGGTGGAGCAGGGATACAGGTAAGTGAATTTTTAATGAAGTTGTCATCTCAATGTTACAATGTTATTTGAAGGTGAGATACAGGTTTTCCCACAGGTGCTTGCAAGCTACATAACCTCATAGTTCAATATTGATTGAAAGTTTAATTTTGTGGAAATCCGATTCTTGACATGATCTTTTGGGTTTTTAACCTTCCACAAGCTGAAAATGGAAAAAATGTTAATACAAAGAAATCTGAACAAGTGTAGAAGGGCAAATTAATTGATTTGCTCAATAAGTTACTGCGTACACAAGACTACTTACTGTCTTGAATGAAATTAATTTTGTCAGTAATGTACCCTATACTGAATTTGCCTATCTGAAAAAAATGAGACCTCATTCAGAATTCAAAATAGTCAAATTGGTACATATTGTGAATTTCCATCGAATCGAAAAATCATGAAAAATACAAAGTTGTCACATCGACTTGAAATTGGCACTGTATACGTAAAATTTCATGCTCATTCCGAAAATATATGATTTTTATGTGCTCAGATATGAGATTTAGCCGGAAAAGGGTGTTCAAGAAAGAAAATATAATTTTCTGAGATTTCTTATTTTTCATTTTTCGAATTTCAAATGTTTTTTCTCCAACGTATTTTGACATGCTGATTCCGAATCTTTGAACGAAAATTCATCAGAAATATTTTTGGCGGCGAGAAAACCATCTGAATGCTGATTTAGAGCTGACGAACTCGAGAATGGTTCGAGATAGACAAATTCTGCGAACGCCAATCGATTCAGAATCGTCGAATTAGTATATATTGCAAATTCCGATTCAATCAAAAAAAATAAAAATTACTCGAAAATGTTTCAAGGGGTTCACCCCTAAAAATCATGAAAAATACAAAGTTGTCACATCGACTTGAAATTCGCACTGAATACGTAAAATTTCATGCTCATTCCGAAAATAAATGATTTATATGTGCTCAGATATGAGATTTAGCCGGAAAAGGGTGTTCAAGAAAGAAAATCCAATTTTCTGAGATTTCTTATTTTTCATTTTTCGAATTTCAAATGTTTTTTCTCCAACGTATTTTGACATGCTGATTCCGAATCTTTGAATGAAAATGTCGAAAACTCATCAGAAATATTTTTGGCGGCAAGAAAACCATCTAAATTCTGATTTAGAGCTGACGAACTCGAGAATGGTTCGAGATAGACAAATTCTGCGAACTCCAATCGATTCAGAATGGTCGAATTAGCATATATTGCAAATTTCGATTCAATCGAAAAAAATAAAAATCACTCGAAAAAGTTGCAAGGGGTTCACCCCTAAAAATCATGAAAAATACTAAGTTGTCACATCGACTTGAAATTGGCACTGTATACGTAAAATTTCATGCTCATTCCGAAAATATATAATTTTTATGTGCTCAGATATGAGATTTAGCCGGAAAAGGGTGTTCAAGAAAGAAAATATAATTTTCTGAGATTTCTTATTTTTCATTTTTCGAATTTCAAATGTTTTTTCTCCAACGTATTTTGACATGCTGATTCCGAATCTTTGAACGAAAATGTCGGAAACTCATCAGAAATATTTTTGGCGGCGAGAGAACCATCTAAATACTGATTTAGAGCTGACGAACTCGAGAATGGTTTGAGATAGACAAATTCTGCGAACGCCAATCGATTCAGAATGGTCCAATTAGCATATATTGCAAATTTCGATTCAATCGAAAAAAATAAAAATCACTCGAAAAAGTTGCAATGGGTTCACCCCTAAAAGTCATGAAAAATACTATCGACTTGAAATTGGCACTGTAGTGGAGATTAAATCATATGAAAAAATAAAGAAAACATACAACATAGGACTCCTTTCTGTACATTTTGTCACCGAAAATTATTACAAAATAAATATCAATCGTTAATCACGAACAAAAAAATCTCGATACGCCTCTATTATCAGAAGTATATGTTGTTTTCTGAAAATGCTGTTGTTTATCTCGTGATTATAAAAATAGCCCATCAGTCAGTTTTCGAATATTCCCAATAAAATATTTCTTTTTCCGATTCACCATACCGACACTGCAATGCGTTTTTATTGTACTCAGTTTAGTTTTACATTTCATTGAGCGATGTTTCGTGGAACTGCAAAAAGTGAGATAACAAACCTAGCACCTCGCATTCGGCAATAAAACAAAAACCACAAGCGGTTTTGAAAGTCAACTCCTCACGTTCCTCCAACTGAACACGTCAAGAGCATTAATTGGAGACAATAATAATTCTCATAGCGAAGTCAACCTCTGTGTCAGTTTAATTTTCCTTCTTAATCTGGTATTCTTTGTCACGACTTCCACTCTTCTCTTTAACTTTTTTTCCGCTATTGTCCTCCATCTGCTATTGTGTCTGGGGTATTGAAGCTAAATAACTGGTGAAATTAGATTCTGGGCACAATTCGGGAAGAAAAGTGTGATTAACTTTCATTTTTTGTTATGGCATCACGTAGATTGATTGCCAGGAAATATGATTTTTTTGGTGCTAGTAGATCCCTGAGATCCATCAACAGAAACGAGACCCATTCAGAATAGAAAAATCATATTTTATTCAGTAAAGTCGTTACTTATGATAATAAAAGCAAGTCTTCAGCCTCATACTCAACTCAGGTTGTACGAACGAATGAAAAACTATAATTAAATTCGAATATAATCAATAGTAGCAGAAGAAGTGATTCATTCTCGCATGAAATTTTCCTCCAAATAAATAAATAAATTCACGAGAAAATCAGACATGAAAATATAGCTAGACTATAGGTCGAGCAAGCTTTTTCCATCACATATTCTTGAAATTTTACACTACCTCCCTGTTGGCGGAATTGAAAATGTTCTGAGACATCTGTTCTGCTTCATTTCTAGATTTTCTCAAATAATTCCGAAGCTCCAAAAACATCCTTATATTCTAGAAGTTTTCAGGAAGTGTCCCCTTCCCTGGTGGCCAAACTTTCAAAAAACTTAGGTGTTTTCAGTGTTTTCAAGAATTTGCTGGAGCTTCTTTTATCATCAATTCCACCTTTTTTTCGACTTTTCCAGAAGCTTCAAGAACACTCTATAGTTCCCTATCTCATACGCTTGAAAGTTCCACGCCTAGTTCCTGGCGGCCGAACTTTCAAAAACTAGCAGAACCTCTGTTCTGGTACATTCCAAGGAGATTTCAAATTTTCAAGAACTATCTTTCTTATACTCCTACGAATTTCCAGGAAGTTCAACCACCACGCCTACTCTCTGATATTTGAACCATCGAGGCTTCCACATGACTGTCTTCTAAGTACTGGTCTGAAAACTTCTGGGCCTGGTGTGGTTCAGTCCAAGGTTTTCTAGAGTTTTTCAGAACCCATAAATACCCTGCAATGGATGTATACCTCTATAGTGAGACTGACCATCACTTATGGTGCAGTGGTCTGGGGTAGCATATTAGAACTAGCCAGTACAGGGGCAGATTCACCGAAAATTCAAAGACTAGGTTGTCTATTCATAACAGGTAAAATGAGAATGGACCCAACGGCAATATGGAGGTGATCCTAAGCCTCAGACACCAATGACCAGAGATGGAACCACCATACATAACCAAACCTGGTATATGCCTCAGGTTGTGATAACAACAAAGTTTCGCTTTGTGAAAGAATTCTACACCAAACTATGGTAGCAAGGGTAGCAAGGGTGAATGGGATGGAGACACCATTCCGAAACTCGAAAAGGGTGTTACTAAATGTTACACAGATGGATCCAGAATAACAGAAGCTGTAATAGAAGTATATGAGCCTGGCACCAATTATAAGGTTCAGGCAAATCCCCCAGGATTTCCAATCGGGAACCTGCGCTATCGGAAAATGCGTTCAGTTCAATATGCAAAGAAATTTTCGGAGGCGAGAGAATATCATCATGTCAGATAGCCAAGCAGCAATGAATGCTCTGAACTCCCATGTTATCAACTCCAAGATGTTGTGGGAGTGCCTAGAGAATTCGAATGAACTAGGTTAGAACAACACTGTTACCCTCCTATGGGTTCCAGGACACACTGGAGCGGACGGTAATGGAATAGCAGACGTACTGGTGGAAAAGGGGTTGGAACACCAGTTCTGGGACCTGAATGCTTCTGCGGAATAAGTTCCTGCTCAATACTTTACGAACTCGAAGAAAAATTACATTTAAAAAGATCCCAATACTAATAGACTATGGAATGAGGCTGACCAAGATACCACTGAGGAAGTACAACCATAAGAGATAAGATAACTGCATCAGCTGGAGTGAAAACAAGCTCAGAATACTAACGGGAATCCTAGTTGAAAGGCACCCTAAGAAACTGAAATTTGTCGAGGAAGAAGAATGCAGGTTTTCCGAGGATGATGATGAAACTTCTATCCACGTTATCTCAGAGGGCATTACCCTGGAAAACCCAAGGGGGAGAAGGTGAATTCATGCAAGAGGAAAATTTAATCAAGAGCTTTGTCATAAATTTCCTAATTTGTTTCAGGGTCAAAGTGGATGACTTTTCCTTCATATTTTCTTCTCAAAAATGCTGGTAGTTTTTCATATTTTTACAGATCAATGTCATGGTTTGGTGTTTCTCCTCTTCTTCTCATGAGGTTTCCTCACTTGGGAATAATTTGTTTGTAGGTTGTTTTAGGTGTCAGTCAAACTACGCTAACAGACTATTGAAAAACCGGCCCCCAGTAAAAACGCCATTTACCCCATTTGAGCGTTTCAAGCATGTTTGCAGATACGGTAGTTTTGATTGTGATGACAGTATTCTTTCCATGGTATTATTTAATTTGAGAAATTTTGTTTTTGGAGTACAAGAGGGCAGATAGAAGGTAAACCTTCAAATTAAAAAAATACGGTCAATAGTTGATTGATGATTTGAATTTTCCTTGGACTTTCAATACTAAAATATGGTCAGTAAGCCAAAACCCTTAATCAAATGATGGAGAATTGTTTTTTTTTTCACTTTAATGATTGATGGCAGGAAAAACTGCCTCAACCACTAATCCTGTTGAAGTCTTCCTTGGAGGAGAACAAAGCGAAATCTTAGACAGTCGCAATTCATTCCCAAACACCGTATAACCCTCTTTGCAGTCATCCCCGACACCAGATCCACCCCAACGTCATTCAAACTACTACTTCCTCCTGTTCTCCGACACTGCTCGAGTCGAGATGAATTATTGAGTTCCCTCCTCTCATCCGCGTAATTGTCTCACACTTCATGAAAACCTACTTGTACGACATTAGAGGCTCATTCATAAAACATTTTCTGGGAGTATATTCTACCAGGAAACACCCCGGGTTTATATTCGGTAATTTATTGCTTGGTGGAAAGTTGAAGAAAATTAACTCCCTAGGCTGACACCGATGGAAGTTTGGGTTGTTGGAGCATTGATGAAGTGAGATAAATTTCCAGTTCACTACTCATCATTTCACTAGATGTAATAGGAAGGAATATATATCTCAAAAAGAAGCTTGAGAAAACGACAAAACGACAGACTTTCCCAAGTAGCACACTTATATTTTTAATTATTATTATATTAAAAATGAAAAATTGAGGTGTGGAATTTTCGAAGCAATATTAGCGTCTGAACATTAAACGATATTGATGCAATATTGCTTCAGTAGGAATTGGAATAATACGAAGGAAAAACCGCCGGGGAATTTTGGTGTACATGCCTTGGGTATTAGTTGGGTATTATTGGGTATTATTGGGTATTATTGGGCATTATTGGGTATTATTGGGTATTATTGGATATTATTGGGTATTATTGGGTATTATTGGGTATTATTGGGTATTAATGGGGAATTAGAGGCACTAGTTGAAAATTATTGGGTATCAGTCGAGAATTGAAGGTATTACTCGAGTATCAGATGAGTTAAACAGGAACCATTCGGGATTTTGCAAACCTCGGTAAATCATAATTTATTCAAATTAATTTCCAATGAAAACGTGGAATATGAATATTCTATGACAGTTTACTCTCACTATCAAGTTTCAGTTCTAATTATACAATATCTGGTATCGAACACGTACTGAGGATGACTGCATATACAGTCGAAACATCGTAAATTATAATGTAGTGGTCGTCTCAGAGTGATCAAATTCCCGACACACTGTACTGACAAAAAATCAGAAAAAAAATCATAGTACATGTAATATTTTGGGAATATTTTTTAAATGAGACAGAAGAGAGTGAAAACTCCTTTGAGTCAGCGCTTGTGTTAATCCATTTCTGCTCATTCGCACGAAGTCAGTTGTTTAAAATAATCTCGGAAATAATTCATCTCAAGATATAATCAGTTATGGTATCTTCAAGAATAATGGAGCTGAGTTTCAGGAGAATTGTATTTTGATAACAACAATGTTGGAAAAGATAAACCAAAGAGTAATTTCAACAATTTTATTTATAGGTAATTTGGGATTTACATTGGGTAACAAAGTTTGTACATTTAACCACTTAATTTTTTTCATCATCTTAAACTATTGAGTTCAACTCACCAAGACATCCTGACTAGAAAAAAAACTTAGAACAGAAATAAAATATAAGAGGTTATCAATATTATCAGATGTATATAAAATGATACTGTTTAACGAAAAGTCATGGTGCATACAAGAATGAAATTACTACAAGTGAGACAAATGTCTCAACAGAACTGGTAATTTTTCATAACCACAAGTTATTTTTTCTCATTGAAAACTAGATAATCTTCAGGAACTGTTGAAACCAGAGCATCCACCAAAACTTAAAATAATGCGCATCCTCCAAAACTTCGAATATAAAAATCCAATTCGAGAATTTGGTGGGTGGGCGGTTTTCAAAAGTTGCTGGAACTGATCTAGCGACTTTTAAGGCTAGAAGTAGCTTCTGTTCACAGACTAGAGTTCATGGTATTTGAGAATCCTCAAATCTAAGGGTGGGAAATGGGCTGCATTTCTATTTGAGATAGAAAAAAATGTCACATCTTTAAAAATAACTACCTACAACGGTGTGTGTCTCCAATAAATGAGTGACTTATAGAAGTTATGTTTTCTTTAATGAAACACCTTACATATTTTCACTTTATTGGATACCTTTTAATAGTATATCTCGAAAATCTAGGGTTATATGGGTTTATACCAGGTGGTTCAAAAGCTACGATGGGGTTCTTATTTGCGATATTTTCCTATCTCAAGTAGAAAAGTAGTTTTCATCTTCTCACGTATCGTTAATACACTCTGTATAATAATAGTTGTATGCATGATCAGGTTATTGACTCATATTCCTGAACAACCTAGTATGAATACAATTTATTGAATAACACTCAGTATTCCAACCTATCTGTTCTAAGGAAGAAAAATAACGAATAAACAATATTCTTGATGAGCTGAGCTTTTATTTTTAGGATCTACCGATTTTAGTTTTTGTTGAAAGCTATTTACATTTTTGTATCTTGAAAAACATTTATGAATATCATCGAATGTAATATTTGATTGTATGCAGTCACACAAGGTTTTTTTTACGAGTTGAAATGTGTTGAAATGAATTCGTTTCAACTCCCCGTTGACAGAAAATACCAATAGAGACCAATAGAGACTGTTATTCTGGGTTACAAACATCAGTCATAATGAAACGCACATTCAGTATTTCCCTAATATGGATGGTTGATTTGTTTAAAAAGTATATGGCACTGGATGCATGTATTATTTCTGGTTCTTCTCAGATTTTTTCATTTCACAAGAAGGAACTGTCATTTTTTTTTCTGACCCCACATGGTGAGCTACGATGGGTCGAGTGTCTTAGGCCAGTTATCTTTGGTTAAAATATACTCTGAAAAATATCTTGCAGATAGCTTTTTTCTTAATTGACGTTAGACATCAAATCAATTTTGTAGCTTGCCCTGTAGGACCAGAAAAAAGATGTAATGAATAAATTTGTTTCTATTGACATCTAGAATTATATTTCCAAAAATTTTAAAATCTGATAAGCCTCAGGAATATATGTATCTATTGCAATTTCCTTTCATATATCATCTTGAAACCAGATGAGCCGGAATGAAAAATCAAATAGTGGAAGACATCAACAAAAACACCCTCTATTAAACAATCTTTGGAATCCTACGTATATATTTTACACATTTGATTGAAGCTTAGTACATATATAATGTTCGTCCAAAAACATTCCCGGAGCTTTTTCAAACTTTTGTCTTTCTCTATCACTTTTTTTTTTAAACCATGTTACGCACTATATTGATTAGATTCACTACATTTCAGTGTTATTTGCTCGTTCATATCACAATTTCCACGCACCTCACTCATTTTCAATTTGATTGTACCCTCTTATTTTTGAATTTCCATTCACCACGACAGCTGTTGTTGTTACCGTCCGAAGTTGCAACCTGATAGAAGACTTGTGCTGATGATGATAATGTAGATGTTCGCCTCGTATGATGTTCCTGGAACAATAGAAAAAATTATTCAAAAACCGTTTATAAATGATCCGTCAGCAAAACTATTTATTGGGAATCTAATATTTGAAGATAAGCTTCATTCATAATAAAGATGACAATAATAATAATAATATTCAACAATGAACGGGCGAACCCAAACTCTGTCTGTTGGAACCCGTTCAGCAAAAAGCTCACATCAAAGCAGCAGAGACTGAGGTCCTCCTGCAGCTGCACAAGGATAAGCCAATGCATGGGGTCTTCTTCGAGAACATTGGAGACCTTGGCTTATCCAAAAACCTGACCTTTGCTTTCCTAAGGTCAAGTGAGCTGAAGTCGGAGAGCAAAGGGTTCATAATGGCCTGTCACGTTGGTGTCTTCAACACCCTGATCTACCGTAGCCGCGTGAGGTCCCGACACTAGATGCAGAGCGTGTCGTGGGGCACCTGAGACCCTTGTGCATTTGCTGTCAGCATGTCCAGCATGTGCTGTCTCAGCCTATATCCACAGGCATAACGTGGCTCTACGAGTGTTGTTCTATCATCTACGATACTCGTACGGTATAGCTGAGACACCGGCCTTATGGGCGATATTGAGTCCGTTGTGGGACTGAGAAGTGCCGAATATATCGGAACTACTCATTCCCCACTCTCAGGCAAATACAAGCTAATGAGCCTGATGTAGTCCTCATCGACCATCAAAGTAAGACGATTTTCGTCCTGGAGTTTTCGTCTCCTGGCGAAACGAACATCATCCGAAAAGAGGGGGAGAAACGGACTAGATATCGAGACTTACTCTTTGAACTCCGCAGGCTCTACCTAAACAATTCTTTTAAATTGGTGGTTCTTATTATAGGGGTCCTTCGTCGGATGATGGACACAATGCTCTCGAACTCAAAAATCATACCGTAATAGGGCAGAAATCTTAGCCGGACGAATGCAGAAGGCATTTTGCATAGACATTAGAAAACAGGCTAAAAACGAACGGAAGCAACCTTGTTGCCAGTTCTCGCGCGTACTGGAAACTAAGTGGTAGTGCTCGAACAGTCCTGAACTTTTCCGAGTACAACTAAAAATTCACCCAACAAGATGTAAATACCAATGACTCCAGACTCTACCGTACAGTTCGATGTTCTTAGAGTACGAACAAAGCAAGCGACGAACATGTTACACGTAGTTCCTGTGACCTGTGCACACCACTGCCTCCGTTGACGTCATAGTGTGAACTGTCATCAGGTTGATGTTGATAAACATATGTTCACAACAACTGTTGATAATAATGAAATGTTTTGATTCGTGTTGCGTCTTGTGTGTGTCAGTGTGGCCCTGTCTTCAGCTTCTTAGTACTGCCTTTAGCTACCAATGTTCCAGGTGGGATACGAAGTAACCCATGAGGTTTATTTGTTTTCATTTTAGTGTGATAATTACGTTCCTATTCCATCAGCTTGCAACCCATAATAAAGGTGAGAGACTCGCTAGACCTTTGTAAACTTATTCCCAATTCGGTTCGACATTCAGCGTCTTTCCTTCACCGGCAATTGTCTTTTATGTTCTGGAAAAATGACGGACAGACGTTCCCAAAATGTCGACCCATATTTCACAAAATTTTACAACTCTCTAAAAATTTTTTTTCGTATTTTTCGCACCTGCCAATCATTTCAACATGACTTCATGCACCTCTCCTTCACGGGAGCCCAAGAAGTGGGATTACATCCTTAGGATCAGTAGAGTTTTTTACTATTTCCTCCATGATGGCTATGACTCGTACCGGTTTCCAACTCTTATGAAATTTTTGTGAACTATCACTATTTTTTGTCTATTTTGACTGAATTGAATGGCCATGATTGATTAGCATTCGAATGCAACTTAACCACTGTTCATATCTACGAAATGAAATGAAACTGATACATTTGCGCTGTTTCATAAAAGCAAGGGAGGAGATGGAGCAATCATCAACTCAACTTCGTAACGAACTTTAAAACTCCACTTCACAGAGTGTCGCGAACTACTTAAAACCACACACGTCCTCTCATCATGATCAAATGGGAAAATTTCTTTGTGCCGTATGATCTAGTTAGAGCGTCTGCGAAAGACAAAAAGGCGTCCCTTCACTGACCCGAATGACTAAAATTGTCCTGTTCGCGCTCTTCGCAGATAATGATTATAAAGTACCGCACTTTATGCTCCCTTTAATCCGTCTGGAGCCGTCTGGAAATGTCCAAACATTATGTTTCATATCTCATCGGAGTCGAGACTCGAAAGGACGTGTGTTATTCTATTTAATTATTGTCACTGGATATGTAGAAGGAACGACAAAAAATTATGCCGAAACTGAAGCTTCAATGTTCAATTCAATGACGATTGTGGAACAAGAACTCTTCTTACAAATTTCAGTAGGGTATTTAATGGTTGGAGTTTTCCACTGATTTCAGGTTCGATGGCATCCCTGCCAAAAATGTCTCATAGAGACTGATGAAAAAAAATTATAAGAGAATTTATGAGATCCAAATTGGATAGTGAAACCGCAAATCCGTATAGAGCCATATTCGATATTCATAAGTATTTAAAAGAAATTACAGATACATATTCCTTTAATTTCTTATGGCATTTCCTAACATGAATATATGATATTTGAATGTGTTTTTAGACATAACTGTTAACCGTTTCTATCAGCGATTTCTGGGATGAATCCTACAGGTTTCTATGGAGTCATTCAGTTTGAAAATTAATGAAAACATATGAGATTTTATAGCAGTCACATGATTATTTAAAACAAATGAATGATATTCTGCTAGATTGTTCCTGGCACGTTTCATATGAAGATAATAAATCCAATGGATTATTATATGCACAAATGCACATTCAGAAATGATAAAGTCTTTTTCAACTTCAAGTGCTGTGTAAATTTACGTATTTTATATTTTTTTATCAGCAGTGCTGATAGAAAAATATGTAATTCACAGATTCATTTCTAACAGAAACAAAAAGAAAGTAGAGTAGATCTGTGCCACCTGTTCCTCGTCCGTATTTTCACAACTCTCATCCGACTATGCCTGACTCTTTGCCCATTCTGATCCCGCGCTATAAAATGTGGTAGGCAGCTCCATCTTTCGAGTAGAGGTAAAAGCACTCCGGTAGAAGTATCTGGTTAGGGATGCATTCATTTCATACTTTCGGACATATAGTGCTTTGTGCTCATGACTGTTAAAGAATCATGTAGTTCATTCTAGAAGAAACAAAAACGGTTCATCAGCGAATACATTTTACATACGAGGAAAATAATAAATACATAAATTCATTCTTCTTGATCCGATTATGATAAAAAATATGTAACATTCGCAATTGAAGTCATTTTGAAATATATAGGTTTTCTTGGTGTGATAGTGATCTTTGTGAAATATTTTTGAAATATGCTGGCTTAGTATGATAATAATAATCTATTCGATGGCTGATGACCATAGCAGTCGATGCCAAAACACCAAAAAAAAGGTAATGTTTTCGAATATTTTGGTAATATTCTTAGGAATATTTAGTTTACAATATTCCTTTTGGTTTCGTAATGTTCTACTGTTGGATCTCAGGATTCGCATAAGATTGGATACGGAATTCCAAATACAGATTGGATCATCAAATCCTGAACCCAATTTTTTATACGATACCAAATAAGATTATGAATTGTGTGTTTTATCCTCATTCAGAACATTATTGTGAGTGCAATTGGAATACTTCATCGAATCGTGTATCGTCTCTTTACACCACTACTGCCTAAAACAAACTCTCAAACTTTGTATCCTTTTTTTCTTATCGACACTTGTATATTCTCAGTGATTTTGAATTGTATGAAAACTCATAGGAATCGCATAAATTCAGATAAGGAATTCCTGATCCAAACCATCACATCCTGATCCCACTGTTTCCACAAGATACCAAATAAAATTGAATACGGAGTTCCTTATACGATACCCAATAAGATTATAAATTGTGATTTTCCACAGATTTCTCATAAGTTATCAAGCTTGTGAATAAGCATATAATATCGTTGTGATATTACCTCATCAAATCTTATAACTACCAATGCCTGATACAAATTCGTATGACATGTATTCGGGTATGATTATAAATTACATTACTCCCACCCTCCTACCCACAACCGCTAAATAAAACATGCGGAGCTGAATGGAGAACAAACTCCGAAATTACCAACCCTCGCATATTGAAACTCACCTGACGTGGAAGCGTCACGTGTCCCCAGCACAGACGAGGGCCTAGGTCGGGGCCTGTCCTCCTCCAGTTCGAAGGCCTTCTCCTTTCTGTACAAATTGAAAACGCTGGCGACACACGATAACCTCACTTTACCGCTCTGGAACATGTTTTCGTATATTTCCACTTCGAGGCCGGAGAGAGTTATAAGTGGCGCCCTCTTGATGCCATACGTCGCCATTTTACTGAATGTGTCCGCCGGCTGGATGACTCTCAGGTATGTGGCGTTTATCTGAAACAAAATGTGTCGTCAGAAAAATCACAAAAAAGTATGAATTAACAACATTGATGAATATAACCTAACATGAAAGGACAACGACAATCCACGGAAAGCAACAAAATGAAGGGTGAATATGGACCAGGTATCTGACTACTATCCTGACTATGCTCGGTCACACATTGAATTACCTTGAACAAGTCCCAGATCTCTGCATTACTCATCATATTCAATTAATTCACTTGCAATGTACTCATCTCATTTTTATTCCAACTTTTGTATACTGTTCGCATTTCAGCAATATTTTCCTGATTTGTTTGGTATTGGGATAAAACTCCAGTATATTTTTCTTTGTAAAGTTGCCGTCGGAATTTTTGTTCAATAGAAACCCAGGATTTTTTTTTAAAACTGCTTATAGAAAGCGATTAGAAATTATCCTACGATATTCTCAAAAGAGTCACAATAAGAGATAACGGCGCAAATAATTAAATATTCAGCAAAGACTCAATTTCATTATCGGTTTGAGTGATGCTCTATATTGTGGATAGAGTTGTCTCAGAATACTATATATGACGATTCATAACATATTTGCTAAATCTGAAATCTTTTATCCACAGTCCCAATGGCATCAATGAGATAATTCTCCCACATCCACTGTGAAGTTGAACTTGCAGTTGCAACTGAATAGAATTAAAGGATCCATATATAGGTAATCATGTGTTAAATGTAAACAATGAATTTTCCTCATCTAAATAATGCTGATAATCAAATCAATACTGAACATAATTACAATGTCCTGGTAAACTTATTGAGGGACTTTGTTGTGTGTGGAATGGTGCAGTTGGGCCCGAATATGGT
Organism: Chrysolina haemoptera; assembly: GCA_958298965.1. Classification (NCBI taxonomy): domain Eukaryota; kingdom Metazoa; phylum Arthropoda; class Insecta; order Coleoptera; family Chrysomelidae; genus Chrysolina; species Chrysolina haemoptera. The sequence continues at coordinate 33,521,504 of OY282591.1, forward strand.
TTAATCATGTTAATCATTTTAATTGAATCGATAGTTTCATGGGTTATATCGGTGATTTTTAGGAATATTGTATTACTTCAGCTTTAATACGATTATCCATAGTTGCATGCAGAGGTGCGTCTGTCTGTAACCCATTGTGGTTTACTGATTATGTGGCACATTTTTTTTCCTATTCTTCTCTACTTCTGGGTGAATGATTTTCATGATGTTACCTCGGAAAGTATAGCACAATATTTTGGTGATGTTTTCAAAACAGCGTAGGTTTAAAATCAAAAAATGTCAAGTATTTTGATTATTTATCGGCAAGTATTCAAGAGGAATACTACCTCCTACGATCATTGAATTATTTTTGTTTGATACTTGGCAAAGTTCTCTGTAAGACAAACTTTACAATGCTTGTTAAAAACATAGCTAAATTTAATTTTCGATCTAAATGGGAAATCTCCTATTCCACCCACTTCTTATTCTTGTATGACTGTCCGTTACTTTCCATCGCTTCTTCGTTTACTCAATCTTTCTAGTTACACATCGTCAAATGGGCTGCCATTGCCTCCTTTTTGGTCCCAGATTTTAAGCGGAGGTAGCCTCAGAAGTATATCCAACACTGCAGTTAAAGTCGTTCTCACTGCACCCATCATTATCAACAAGCCAACTTGTGGATCTTACTACTAAGCTATTAGCCTATTGTCCTGTGCGTCTGGCCACCAAACAGCTGACCAATATTAGATCTTCCATCCCAAAATTGGCGTGATAATCAATGGGTTGGTTCTTCAAATACTGCCTGAAATTCTCTTCAGTTGCCATAGGATCGACCGACTTTTGAATGATCCTATCTGCATGTGGCGTCTTCGAATCATTTCTGGACTCCACATATTGTTCTTAAAGCAAAAAATGTGTGTTGGCAAAAAAAAGGGTACAAACTTCTAAAATATATTTTTGCACAATTCGGAAAACCTTAGATCCTCTGATTATCAAACATGGATTTCAGAAAGCTCATGCATTTTGTAAAGCTGTAATACCCATAGAGATGTATGAACCGCAAGCTCATAGACGGTGGTGCCATTTCAAAGAAAATCTAGCAGGTGGAGCCGCATCTACTAGTGAAGTAACTGATGAAATAATCACAGCTACAGCCTCAACACCGGAAATAGTCAGAGTATACGAAGAAGGACATCCACCAGCACCATCAACATCATCCGGATTGAATGTCGAAAAAAATCCAGAAACACTATCAACATCATCCGGATTAAACGGGGAAAAAATTCACCAGTACCAACATCCAGAGTTAGTGTGAGTGAGGACTCCTTCACTTTCAAGCCCAAAAAAAAAACATTCGAAGAGGTGCTTTTAGAAAAAATCTTCCACTGGAAGAAAAAGAATCTGCGGAGGTGCTGAAGTGATCACTTCAGAAGACAAAGGTGCCAAGCTTGAAGAAATCGATAACAAAAGGTTATCAATTCAATAAAACAAGTGAGTAGAAAAAAGCAATTTTCTAAAAATTGAACTGAAGAACAAGAGAAGAAAAAATTCATTGGTGACCACCATATGCACTTGCAGGAACCAGAATTAGCTGAAAGAGATATGAACATGACTTCACACAGCAGAAGTAGACGAAAAAAACATGGCCATAGCTTTTGAAATGCACAAAACTTTTTCATTGCCCAGGAATCATCACTACAAGGTAGTTTGCTCAAACTATTCGACCGTGAGCAACGGGTTCAACTGAGAAGATGGCAGTGGTGCCCAGGAAGTAGGTTTGTGATTGATGAAGTACATTCATAGCGATATTACTGAGTCTGTGGAAAATATTGGTTTCATTTTCATATATCATTGAAAAGCTGATTTTATACATGAAAACTTCTGTTTGGTAATGAATTATTTTGGTTAAAGATCAAAATTCTTTTTCTTGATCATCTCAAAACACGTGTGATGCTTGTTCTTTGTTGCATAACTGTGTCCTTCAAGGTTATTCCTGAAACAAACATGGGAGTTATGAATCCAGCAGTCCTGTGTGCAATGTCCTTGGTCGCAGACGAGTCCGATGAATCGTCTGCTGTCTCAATAATAATTAAGATACAGAGCGATGGCTCTCTGGAAATCCACCCGGTATGTATGGTACTATTGAAGGCACTAGAAGGGTAAATAATCTAGTGCTTATCCACGAACCATTCTGATCCAATTAGCCCTGGCAAAACATTGTAACGCGAGCGAAATTGCGCGCATTGTTTGTTAACAACGAGCAACTTTGAAGAGGGAAATAAACTCCAGCATATTACCCCCGAAGTGACAACAACACCTAACGATCTATCATGTCGACAAAAATAGCTACACAACTCGACGTACCATTAATAATAATCTGATTAAAGCACGAGTGCTGGAGCACTACTGTATCATTCAATGTTTATTCTGGCATTATTAAATTTTGATTTATGCTAGTAATTGCATTTGTCATTTTAATTGTTACATACTTGCTTGCGTAGCTGAATTCAAGTAGAGTGTGATTAATTAACGAATTGGAATAATGACCGAGCGATGTCGGATGCATCCGCATTGTTTGATACGTATACAATATTCTCTTGGCGCTACAGGTCCGTACTGGCCCAAATTCCAGGGCAAATAGTAATTAAACTTGTGAAGTGCAACCATACACCAAGAGAAAATAATGGCGATTTTTACCCCTGCAGAAAGTTTTGTACCCGAACAGGGAAGAAGCATTGTCTTCCTGAGATATACCTGGTGATCACGAGGTGAGGTATACCGGGTGTCCTCGGAAAGTGGCTCGCCACTACAACTCTTTTGTTTTGAAGATGTTGCGAAAAAATAACAACAAAAACCAAATAGTTGTTAATAGCAATGTCGCCAGAATCCAGTTTAATCATAATTGGGGTCTATTCGTTACAACTTCATACACCACCTCAGCAGCAGCACTGTTAATTTGAATTAGCCTAATCTAGCCACGAGATTCCAATTATTCAATGGTCAAATTAGATTAAAATAATTGTCATCTCCGACTAGGATCGAACCTGGGACTTTCATCCCAGGAATAGGACTCCCCACCACTACGCCACGCCCCGACATTATCATTATATTATTATTGAATCGTATCTCATAGTCCACAGTTGGGTCCGTTTCAGAGAATTTTCCATTTCATTTGAATCTGAAGATGAATAAGTATCTGGTCCATTTGAGAATTCACAATCCTTTCTGTTACTTGTCCGCCTCTGTCGTTCTGTAGTAACTATTTATATGGATTACTTCGAAGATTCAATAATTGGCGTAGGGTCCTCAGTCTTGGCTGATTGGATTCGCTGGTACATGTCCCAAACGAGAAACTGAGTATAACTTCTATGAACCCCATGAATTCCGGGCATAGATAATGAAGTTCTCACTTGGTAACTGATTAATTAGAGCCCACAAATTGTTCTTATTATGTTCTAGATGAATAATTGATAATTTCCAAGCGCTTCGAGCTCACTCGCTGCTGTGGTTCATAACAAAGAAGAAACTATTTGAATTCGTGATTGATTACTGCCCCAAGGAGTTTCCTCCCTTGATTGAAATGGAAATAGTGTGAGAATTCAGAGGGTGCTGTCTGAGATGAGTGCTTCTAGGAAATGCTGAATGAACCTAGTCAGTCCATGTTAACAATAGTAATAATATTCAACCATGATGAAAAACAGAGATTAGGGGTTTACAAAACAACAATTGTTCCTCCATACGATAGAAGCGGTGGTATATAGTCAGAAAGGTAAACCATTTCGAATTCCATTTGATTATAAATTCATATTGAAACCGCAGTTTCTGATAAAGTGGAGCAATTCGTAGAAGAGAAATGTTTTGAATAAAAAATAAGCAATTAGTTTGTGCTCTAGCCGTAGTCCCTTAGAATTAAATAGTTAAATCTCTAAAAAATATTAACGTATAAGCTTCACTAAAATAGTGACTCACAATATGTAAATAATGGCAAGAGCAATATTTTTTCAAAAAAACTTTTGATAAAATAAAAACTCAACAAGAAATTGAGTGGTAGGTGGATTTCGTAATGGCGTTAGATTTGGATACATACCTTTATTTCTACTAGGATTATAAATTCACAACTGGTCAAAAGCTAAAGTGGCAGACTTTTCGAGGAAAAGATTGAGTCCCAAGTCTAGTCTTTCAGAGAGCATTATCTTGCATAACCCCATGTTTGCGACATTTGGCAGCACATCAAATAGAAAAGTCCTAAAGTCCTTCAATATCCCAAAATTTCTGACAGCTCTATAGGACTGAAAGAACTGCTTTAGTCATTGAGATATTCTGAGTGGCTGGATAGCAGGAGGATACATAATGAAATTATGAGGTTGCGGTGTATTTACAGCCCCAACTAGCACTAGCAATAGCAGTATTTTTTGTTCCTGTTATGACTACTGCAACCAGTTCTGCTTTACTTGTCTCCTCAGGCATCTTTCTCTGTCCTATCTATGGAAAAAAAATTACGCAGGCCTTCATAAAAATGTTCCTCTCCATCTATTGCCAACGTTTCCTCTCATTTGCCTCTGTTCCTCATGACCTGTTGCTTTCCTATGAATCTTTTTACTTTCTCTCTCGCATTTCTCGTGCTTTTTCTTCCATTTTTTTCACTCAAAGAGAAATATAGTACATACTATATTTTTATCGCAAACGAAGAGTTTTCTCCTCGTACCCAGCTTTGAATTATCGTCTGCAAGCTGGCCTTCAGCCTCAACTCTCATGTAACTGCGACTCCCGCCGCATACCGATGCCTCATTCACGAATTCCTCGACAAACTTCTGCTCACCAGAAAGAAGTTCACGAGTTAACATCGGATAATAAAAACTTCCAGCTGCACGGCAATTTCTCCTCAAAGGGAATGGTTGCCCCGAGTGAAGAAGTTCCACAGAACGGCGGTAGAGAAGTTAAAAACTTCGTTACAGATAACTGGGAGTCATCAACCTGAAGCGCGTACGGAAAACAGATACCAATAACAATGAGAGAACACAGCAAAGGCATAGAAGAGTTGCTACAATCGTAGATAAGTTGTTTGGAAAGAGTTTCGTGTGATGTTGCATGTTCAAATGCAGAGATAAGTGTCCGTCATTAACTTCTAGCCCGTATTGTAATTGTTTTCTCGGGAGTACTGAATCGCCTAACTGTGGTTACACTTTGGCTTCAGTAGAATTTTACACCAAGGCACATGCCGACGGACTGTCAAGTAGATCCGGACAGAACTAGACGACTCCTTTGTTAGTTTTGTGTTGTCAAATACGATTTTATCTGAAAATCAACACATTCATGGTTGGAAAACGCACCATTTTGTATTCATTTTCTATTGTTTTGCCAGCATGTCAATTTTTTCAGAACTTCCGTTGCCAAGATAATGATATTTTCTCAAAAGTCTCGAAAATGTCCCAAAAATGCAATTATTCAAAAGCAATTTTTTGGGTAGATGAAAAAATAATTTCAAAAAAACATTACAGCTCGTACATAAATCAACGTTTTACCTTTCTTTTGATGCCAAATAGATTTGACTGGATAAAGATTGCTTCAAATTTCAGTGGAAGAGGAACAACACTGCAGCTACCTTGACTATCTATGAAAAGCATCTTGAGGTGCTGACGCAGACGGAGTAATATCAGAATCCCTTGGTCTGAACTGAATCAGAACGATGAATATCCTCTAAATATCACGTTGAGTATCTTTTATTGTGTAGCAATGTCAAAGAAATCAGTCTCCATATTCGGAATCGGGCTAGAACGAACAAAAATTCGCCCTACTCGTTCAAATCATTCATCGGTCCGAGACATTTTCCCACGAAAACGATTGCCTCATACTGGTCTGGCAAGAAACTTGATATTCAAAATGCACCCTTCGATTGGAAAACGATGTTGTATAGCTAATCAGGATTTATCGGCCGTTGCGATCCTCCTCATCAAGAATAATAATTCGGATCTGAGGTTATTGGGCAAACATCGAATCGGGACCCGATCCGGAAAAGGTATTTTTCATGTTTGATTTACGGAAGCTGACAAGAATAAATAACGGACTCGTGCTGAGAAAAGTTCTAGTATCGATCGTGATCTTGGTCGTTGGATCGTCGCGCCGTGTTGCGTCAGTGTTTTCCAGAATCTATAGTCCAGTCAAAGTAGGTACTTTTGTAACAATTAGGATTGTTGATGCAAATATTTAGTATGTTTGGATAGAAAGGAATCATGGAAGAAGGCCTGACGCCACTTGTGTACAAGCAAATCACACTGTAACATATTCGAACGTATATGCCGATCCTCCAACCGTAGACATTCTATTCATCTGTTTGGATACTGATGATCGAACGATACTCAACTCAATAGGTGAGCAGGAAACCAAATTCAGCAGTTTGCTCAGACAAATAACCGATAACTAGCGTGAGAGCGTTTTCTTCCCAGGCTCAGAAAGTTGAGGAAGAGACAAAAAGTTAGGTTAGGCTGGTTTTCAAGTGATTGGGTGATTGCAGCCATCTCCTGCGACCCACGAGGTTCTATTGTTGATCACAACAATTAATTTTCACCAAATTAACCCAGCTTCCTTCACGAAGCATATTAGTTTACATGGTGAATGATCTTTCAGGTCCAATGACAAGAGTGAGGCTATGCCAATTCCGCGGTGGAGTGGCACAAAGTATGTACTTTGCTAATTTTTCAACTCCAAGATTTTCCGACAGTCCTAGTGAGTAATTTCTATTAGAGTGTAGCGATAGTTTGGTGAGATTTTTTGAAGGATTCATAAATGCCCCGGAATAGACCAATCCTGGTAATTGAAGCCAGAAACTTGATACTTTTCTTGCAGTGAAGGTATTCAGTATTTGTTTGGCAATATTCGAAAGAATGTCAAGTGCAGGTTCTGATCCTATGAGACTTTCAGAGGTCCCTCTTCCAGAAAAGAGTGTACCGCTTTGTTGCCTTCCATGCCAAAGTAGCCAGGAATCCAGACCAGAGACAGATTGTTGAATTTTCGTATTGAGGATTGGATTCTCTGTCCTAGTTCAACAACTGTATGCGTCGCCCCAGCGCCTGAGGGTATATTCGAATCATCCATGAACCAACTGTTAACTGCAATCAGTAGTTCCTTGTTTCGAAGGACCTACTGGTCCCTATCTGGAACAACTATTTTCCCGGCTGAAGCCACGCTGGACATTGAACTCCATCTGATAGGTATTGAAAAAGGGACCCTGAGTGAAGAGAAAATATCTGAAAATGAAAATGTTCATTTTCATTCGGAAAGTTGATTTTTCAATTATCCAGATTACATTGAAAATTCATTTATATGCATTTTCAATGACAGGCAGAATGTTATTAAAAATTATCAATAATTTGCGTTCGCATGGATTGAACATGGACCGCTCATGTATATGGTGAACTCAATTTATCACTGATTGATTATTTGATTCTGTTACAACTAGTTATTCAATTTCATCATTCGATACGTCATTTCATCATATTATATCGACAACGAGAAATTTCATCAGCGTCAGTTATTCAATTATCGGACATCCAGTGAAACATTGGGTTTTCGAAAACAATCTGGAAACGAAAACATATACATTCATCATGATCTGTATAGCAAAATTGGAATATTTTCACCTGATAGTGTATTCACACATTTTCGAATGCAGCGTTTGTGAGGTATTTAATAATATTCGAAAATTTATTACCAAACAGTGTATTCGTTCATTTGAAGGGGACTTATTTTCATCAATGCGTATCATTTTGATTGAACTGTCGAAACAATTTCGGATTCCCATTTTCAACTGCCACTCTTTCATTTATTTAGTTTAACAAATCCAAATAAGCAGAGTATGCCTCACAACATAGATAGAAATAATTTAACTGAGTAGATGTTGAATAATGAGTAACAACCATAATATAACTGGTTGTCGAATAATATATTCATTACAAAGAATAGAATTGCAGAGCTTGATAAATTGAATGGTGTTTCAAGCAACATGGCTAAAGGGAAATTATGGCATACGAAAACTTTCTGTATCGATTAGCACCAAGTTGTCAGTATCAAATGGTTATTTAACGAACAAGTGTATTAATAAGGGCGATTAACAATCGAGATAATTTAACGCGTGAGCGGAGCGAGCGCGTTAATGTTTGAGATTGTTAATCGCCATTTTAATTCACGAGTTTGTTACAAAACTTTTTCGTCGACAGTAGTTTTCGAAAATAGAGATATCTCACTTTCAATATTTATTTATCTAACGTTACGATAAAAAACAATCACTATTTCCTATTTATATTAACTCTACTCAAAGATAGTTTAATTTTTCCTAGTGGTAGTTTTGTATAATTTTTTATTATTTATTTTCAAATTGAAATAAAAAAAAAAAAAATGTACCATCGATGGGTTTGAACTCTCGACCTTAGTGTTGCATGACACGTGAACTTTACCGTTACGCCACGGGACCATATATGAGTTTGAGTGACAACTGGTGTGATGAACATTTTCTGAAATTTTATTTGAAAATTGACAAATAAATAATGACAGATAGTACTAACCAATATAAAATGTATAAGAGCAATGTATGTTGGGTTGCATATAAACAAATCGTTGATTAATAGAAAATCATTCATTAACAGGGGTCATTAATCAACGATTTTGAGTGCGTTAAAATGCATCATAAATGAACGGTCGACGGAAAATGATATAAATGCTTGGTGTCATTGTCAAGATGATGTGAATGCTTGATGTTATGGCAACTAGCTCCATTGTTTGGGACATACATGCATTAATTAAACCATTAGAAAAAGACGAATACGGTTTTTCGTGTTTATCTCCGAATGAAAAAGTATTCTTTTGGAAATAGTAGACCCATTTACTTCATTACAATTTACGTATTAGATATCAATTTATAAATAAGTAACTCGGCAAAAGAACTGAAGGGAATATATTAAATTAAGTACAGTACACTGATAGTATTTCATTCACCAATCACCGATAGAAAGCAGAGGAATATGCCAGTGGCGCAGCCAGTATTTCAGTTTGGGGGGCGATAAACATACAATTTATCAGTTACCAGAGCTTTTTTTTTCGTCAGCCGGATGTTATGAATAACACCTACAAGCGAACTGTCAGGCACGCGGACATTTTCATAGCTTTCTCTCTATATACCTATGTATTTAACGAGTGTGTCTCGTTAGGGTCGCAAATGCGAAAAATATAAAAGGTGCGCTAGGATCCGCCATCCTACCACATAAAATCGCCAACGAAAGATACTTTCAGAAATTATAGAATTTTTTCAATATTTTTCCCGTATTCTACGCCATCAATTCATTATAATACAGTATTCAAAAAATGAAAAATGATAAATAAAAAAATCGGTCCAACTCAAAGAGCACACGTTCGTAAAAACGCCCACCAAATCTATGTTTGACTAGCAATCAATTTCAAATTCGTTCAGCTTATAGAAAAAAGATTGAATTTGACGAATATGATATAGAAAAAAATTTTGAAAAATTTCGGCGAGAAAATGGAACCTGCAACCTCTAGATAATATTTTCATCCGACGACCGAATGAAGATAGAGCAATTCTGCGAACGCCAATCGATTCAGAATGCTAAAATTAGTATATACTGTGATTTTCGAATCGATCGGCATAAAATGAATTTTCAGCTGAAAAAACATCAAAGGGTTATACCTCAAAAATGGCCAAAAATCCTAAGTCATCAGATTCACTCGAAATTTCCACCGTCATACTCAAAATTTTATGCTGATTTCGAAAATATATGATTTGGATATGTTCGGATACAAGGTGTACCATAAAATAAAGATAAATGTGCAACAAAAATTGTATCGCATGAATCCGGCATCCTAGCACACAAACCCACCTAGAACACATACAAGCGAACTGTTAGGCCAGCAAATAATAACATCTTATTGTAAAAAAATTTCTTAGCTTTCTTTTTATATGGATATGTATTTAACGGATGTGTCTCGTTATGGTCGCAAAATTCAATAAATGTAAAAGGTGCGCTAGGATCCTATCTTAGCACATAAAACCGCAAAAAAATACTTTTGAAAGTTCTAGAATTTTTTCAATATTTTTCCCGTATTTTAGCAATTTCAGTGGTTTTTGTTGGCTAAGGGGGGGCTGCAGACCCAAAGCCCCCCCGGGCTGCGCCAATGAAATAGGCACATCATTATATAGAACATTATATATTTTGGACGAAGGCAAACTTTCATTATTTTTACTAGAATCATAACATGTGCGATGGAGGATCAAGTTGCTTCTAATTCTAATGGATGCTTTTTGCCTTCTGAAAAAGCCAAGTGAAGTCTTCAGCTAGTTGTACCCATCGCTGTTCCTGTCCATATATCACTTTTACGTCCCTGATGCGAAGAACATTATATGTCTCTTGGCACAAACAAATAACCCATCCATTCCAATCTCTCTCCATTCCCCCAATCAGTTTCTTCTTCAATTCACACAAACACGGATCATTCTCCATTTCTCGAGACACCTAATACGACAAATAATATCAGCTTCTACTGTTATTGCTCCTATTATTAAGATCATTAGAGTGATTTAGATTTACTCCTCGCTGCAATACCCACAAGTTTGGACTCGAGAGGCCAGAAACTTCGACCATAAATTCCGTGTCGTGGGTGTTACACATTATTAATGACTTCTCCGAGGTTGAGAATAGCAAAAGGTCAGTTATAGGTGAAATGTAACTTCAAGCCAGGTGTTAGTGAGATAATAGCGATTAAGGGAATTACGAAAATGATTAATTGATGATGAGATAGAATTCTGGTGGAAGAGTTGTGGAAAAATAACAATGGGTGAGGGTGGACGTTGTCCAAGCAGCGTGCTCATAAATGTTTGGATCGATTGGGAAATATTTGACTACCCTACGTCAAAATAAACAATTTTCAAAATTTCGTAAGGAAATTTGAATGCTATCAATACATCCTTCCTGATGCAAGATGAAGAATTGAAAGGAAAACACAATGGCTCACAGAGGTGAAGACAAATGTAACTCACCTTTTTTCCATTAAGTAGCCACGTGATATTCGCAGCTGGGTACGACGATGGAGCAGTGCAATTCCCTTTCAATCTATAGCCGAAATCCAAGGCTTCTTTGTCCATTTGCAGGACTGGCTCTTCAACAGGAACATCTGGAAAAGTAAATGAATTCTTTGGAAAATGAAGTATGTGAAAATATGTTACTTTTTGAAGTTATTAGCCTGAATATCATCGGAAAATCCCACTAGAGAACGAAAATCTCCGAATATTTTATAAATACGAAAATTTTATATACAAATATATGTGTATACATTAGTTTTTTTTTATGTAGATGCATAAACATTTACAGAAAATTTTTTTTAAGAACACGTTATCAAACGAACGAAATAGAAATTGAGCTCATTGCCTAGAAAGAAGGTTAGGATTTTAGGTTAACAACGTGTGGCAAAAATTCAAAGTATCACTTACAATGTGTGGGGACAAAAAATTAAATTTTCAACTAGCAAGAATTAATGTTGTTTAGGAAACTTATTTTTAAATTAAATTTTTTTGTCCCCACACATTGTAAGTGATACTCTGAATTTTCACAACACGTTGTTAACCTTTGAATAATTTCAGCTTCCCACTTCTTTTGTACTGTAAACTGAAGATGAACATATATATGTTCGAAACATGTATTGTTGAGTTAGGATTCATTTCCTGATCTCTTTTATTGAACTTTGTAGGGACGAATTTGTGTTCATTTTACAAAAAAAGAATTCAAGGAAATTATATGGAACTCTGAAAAAAGAGGGAATACTCTCAAAATATTCTAGAATGATTCCAACTGTTACAGAATCATCTGAAATCTTCTGAAAAATCTCAGAAAAATAAAGAGTGATCTTCAAAATATTCCAAAGTGATGTGTAATTATTTAGAATTTTTTTTTACATGACGACGGTGATAACTATCGAAATGTACAATCAGAATTTTTTAATTATTATATCCTATTCCATATACAATGAATTTTCTGTGAGGTGCCCGACGATATTATTGGTTTATTTTCATCGATAAAAGGTTGTAGGGACTGGGCGGAGGTGAACAACGTTTTTTCATTAGATATGCAGTCATAATAAAATTCCTGTTTCCCATTTGTTACTTCAAAATGAACTTTCCAACCATAAAAAATGCTTCGAACTCCTAGTGGAGAATTGGAATTCTCTGTCATTTTCTTGTTATTCGTAAGGTATCCTCGTCGCCACTATAATATGTACCTATGATTTCTGGATCACTTTAACAATTTCATAACGTAGATATTAATTTTCTAATTGCAAAAATACATGAAAGTAACTTACACTCATGCCGTTTCTATCACCTAGAAACAATAATTTTCAAGTCATAGTAACCCAAAATGTTACAGACCCTCTTTTTTTAACGATAACAGATACGCGATTCCACGAAACTATATAATCATTATAGTCATTATGGAAGAACATCGATTAAACCATTTTCATCCCTCTTCAGCCTAACTACCACTACCCAGCTACAGATTCATAAGAACAATCCATCATAATTCAATAAAAATGATTTAATGATCTGTTTTTCTACGAGAATAAAAGAACGAAACTATTTTTCGCGTTCAGCATACAATGGCGTTCGTAGGGCCAGGCAATAAATTTATTTAAAACCCCAGAAAGGACACATAAATTAGGTTAATTTGTTGGAAACATCGACTTCGGTTTTGTTGACCCAAAACATTCCATTTAACTTTGAAAGTTCTCCCATAGTGGCGCAACTTGAGCAGAAGAATCGAAGTAAGAGTGATTTGCTCGTGTGGATGATGGTGCTTTTGAATCGGGACATTCAAGTTTCCCAAGGACTGTTTGGTTTTGTTCCCTACAAAAGAAGAACTTTAGTTGTGATCTGCGGTAGAGTATGAAAATAAAATTCACCCGACGCAAAGACACCAGAGTTGTCTAGAAAATGCTTGACTTGTTTGATTATAAAGTAGGAACATAAGAATTTTTTTTAATGTTTTAAATAGTTATTGCTTCTTTTCAGAAAGAGTATTTCTTCAACATCGTTAAATTGAGTATGGACTAGTTCTCACATTTGGTGACAATGAGCCAGTAATATACGAGAGAAATTTTGTTAGTTTCACATATAGTACAGTAACTACAGATAAATATAAGCCCAAGTAAAGGATGAATCGTAGCACACGACTTCTTGACATCATGTATTGTTAGAAAAAACAATTACCAAACACATGTATTTACGATCAGCTTTAAGACTTTGAAAAATTACACCGACATCTCAATGCCAGGCGTAGAATATTTTCTGGCCCTCCTATAAAATTTGTCTAAATACACATACTCGGTTTTTCCTCGGAGCAGCCGATTTACAGGTGACGGGCTCTCAGCGCGCTTCCCCTGTATTCCAATCACAGCATATGAAAGGCACATCGCTACTTCGAAACAGAAAGCTTATCCCGTTCCACGCCTATTCGTTCGCTTTGTAAGTTAATGCACGCTTTTAGTATTCGAAAAGCGACTTTAGCATTAACAAATCAGAGCCGAGCATTGAGCACTTCAAACAAACTTGATTCCATTAGCAACGGGTCTCTTAAGCAGCCGTACTTCCCGATACTCTGTTTTACACTCTTTTGTCTTGCATAAATTACGACAAATGGCGAGGCGCTTTTCTGGATGGATTTTATTCCAGTTGGCAGTGAAACATATGAAGTGGCTGTTTGTGATATGGAAACTTTGTATTCATTATATCAGAAAAACTTTTCAAGGTGATGTTGAATGAATTATCATTGAAAAGTTTATTTTCACACTTGCAGCTATGTTTGCCAAACATGTTTCGAAATCGAAATATCTTCTTAGTATGGAGAGCTCATGAGAAAAAATAGTTTTTGGGAAAAAATAATTGATATCTCCAACAATTTTTGCAAAAAAAAACTTCCGAAAGTTCTAGAATTTTTTCAATATTTTTTCCGTATTTTACGCCATCAATTTAACATGACACAGTATTCGAAAAATGAAAAATAATAAATTAAAAAATCGTTCCAACTCAAAGTGCACACGTTCGTAAAAACGACTACCAAACCTATTTTTGACTAGCAATCAATTTCAAATTCGGTCAGCGTAAAGAAAAAAGATTGAATTTGATGAAATAACATAGAAAAATAACAGAAAAGTTTTGGCGGGAAAATGGCACCTGTAACCTCCAGATAACATTTTCATCCGACGACCGAATCGAGATAGAGCGATTCTGCGAACGCCAATCGATTCAGCATGCCAAAATTAGTATATGCTGTGATTTTCAAGTCGATCGGCACAAAATGAATTTTCAACCAAAAAAACATCAAAGGGAAAAATAGCCAAAAATCCAAAGTCATCATATTCACTCAAAATTACCACCCATATACTCAAAATTTTCTGCTGATTCCGAAAATATATGATTTGAATATGTTCGGATACACGGTGTACCATAAAATGTGCAACAAAAATAGTAACGCACGAATCCGGCGTCCTAGCACACAAAACCACCTATAACACCTACAAGCGAACTGTTAGGCCAGCAAACAATAATATTCTCTTATAGGAAATTTTCTTAGCTTTCTAGATTAAAATTAGATCCAAATACACTGGGCAACCTGTGACCTACATAACTGGTAGAATAAGGTAATTGAGGTGTATCGAAAAAAAAAAAAAACACATAACTTGTCGATATGTTCTCTCACCTCACTTCTCCAAATCTGAATTGGGAAACTATTGTGTACACCATTGATTGAGAAACATGTTTTGTTATATCACTCGTGTTGGTCACAGGTTACTCGATGAATTTTAATATTATTTTAGTCTCAAAAAGAAAGATCTATTGTAACATTTGGAATGATGTATTATCATCGTCATCAACCGAGGTGAATCTGTTTATTTATCAAGCTGAGTCTCGCCAAGATCCAGACTATTACTCATCACCACCGAGCAAGAAAACCCATACGTCCCACTCTGTCATCATATGTCATAGCCCGTGAAAAATTCGAATTGAGTTTGATAAAACTCCCTGGGCGATGAGTTTCGCATCAGGTTGTGACTCGGGAACTTCCTAACAAAACTCCGCTGCAGAGAAAGCCGAATAAGTTGTACAGTTCTACCAACATAGCTGAACATGAGAAATTCCCATTCATTGCGTTCATGTTGAGTGCCTTATGACTGGATATATTACGGACTATAAATAGTCCATTGTAGAGTTCCACCTGTGCATGGAGAATGATGAGTCGGCTAAACACATTTTATGGACATGCCCTTCAGGGGCCATAATCAGATTTTTGATATTTGGCAATACAACAGTAAGGCCAGAAAAGCTGGTGAATTGTTTTCCCAATGTATTCATCAATTTTATGGGCCAAGTAACTCAGTGGTTGAGACTGTCGCGTTCAAAACCATCGACTGCTGGTCGGCTAGGTTCGAACCCTAGCGACTACAGATTTTTATCTGATGGCCCGAAAAAGTGCTAGGAATTGCACGTTTAAAGGTAAGACGTTGGCTCGCGCAAGTTTCGGCTTTCGAGGACTGCCGTTTGTAAGGGGACGACAGAAATTGGATATATTGGGAGAAATATATCCATAGGGTGAGCCACAATAGGCCATTGGCCAAAGAGGAGGGCCTGATATGGGCCCAACCTGAAACCTACTCCACTTCACCCTACGCCCCCCTCTGTCATATGTCATACCCCCTCGAATATAGTTTGATGAAACTCCCCGCGCGATAAGCATCGCATCAGGCCGTGACTCGGGAACTTCCAAACGAAACTCCGCTGCAGAGGAAGCCGAATAACTTAATTTCCTGAATATGTTCTATTTTATGTGACTACACGGTTTTCATTCTTGATCCGCGCCAGTGTTATACGTTACAATTTCCATCCCATAATCCCGGCTGTAACAGCCCGACAGCGTCGCATCGGCTGAGGATTTTCCGTTTAGGACAGAGACGGGAAAATACCCCCGTCGAAGTATATTGGCAGTATAGACAGTTTTTAGAGAATGTAGGTTTCTAGACTGATTTTTTCCATGGGCATAATCACTTATTTCAGTAGTTTAGTGATCAAAATGTATGTTAGTTCCAAACTCATGTTTAACCCTTTGAGGTCCAATTATATTTTCATAATCAAAGAAATGAAAAACAGTCCATTCAAATCATGCAGAGGAAAAATAGGGAAAAACCTAAAACAAACAAGTAGCGACTTCGACCAAAGCTAGTGTCGGGGCTGACCCGACATCGTACTGGAAGGTCATACTGGATTACCTAATATTGGACCGAAACGGTAAAATTTTGCTGTCGGGGCTGTCCCGACAAAAGACCGCAATTGTTAAAATACTCGATCAGCATCTAAGGTGAAAAGAACATAGTTCACATGTTACAAAAAGGTTAACTAATACATAAATCCATGAATTCTACAGCATAAGAGATATTCTGGATAGAAAAAATCTACTATAACTAACTGGCGGAGTTGATTATTAAATATTGTATTACAGCTTGGGGAGGCTTATTCAATAAAACGATCTCGAAATTTCAGTCTATGCAAAACACATTACTGAAAATAATGTATAAAAAAAGATTTTTCGTACCAGTCAGCTCTATAGGGAAATAGTGGATATATATATCTACCAGTGCTTAGTAGGGGTGTTCCATAATTAAGATAGATATGTTACCCTTAATACAAAACACACTAGATCCGTCAAAAATGAGACGATTGCTATACCAATTTATAGGAAAACTCACACACAAACATTTATCCCCTTTTTTGGACCAAAACTTAATAACTACTTGCCTTATGACGTAAAAAATCTATATCATTTATATACAACTTCAATCAAAAAGTTTATACTTTATACTTTGTTTTCAGAAAACAGAATAATAAAATCTGTCCCTCCATTTCTCCAAATCCATGCACAAAAATAACATCTAACCCCAACGTCCATCTCCCTCGTTTTTGTTCTCTCTGATCCCCTCTGTATCTTCCTCTTTCTCTCTCTCTCTCTCTCTCTCAATCCCTCTCTCTCGTTCTCTCTCTTTCTTCCTCTTTATGTTTCCTTCCCTTCCACTCTCTCTTTTTCTACTTCTCTTCTATCCTTCTCTTCTATCCTTCTCTTTCTTTCTCTTTCTACTTCTCTTCTATCCTTCTCTCTCTCTTTCTTCTTCTCTTCTATCCTTCTCTCTCTCTCTCTTCCTACTTCTCTTCTATCCTTCTCTCTCTCTTTCTACTTTTATTCTATCCTTCTCTCTCTCTCTCTTCCTACTTCTCTTCTATCCTTCTCTGTCTTTCTCTCTCTCTCTCTCTCTCTATCACTCTCCAATCTATTTCTGCATCCTTATACTGTGAGTTTCAATTATCTTCAGTGCCAATTATTTACGTATTTAGTTAATTTAGTCCACGCTGGGATCTAGTAACGCCATAACACTTACTCAGGTGGGTCTCCTATCTCCTGGGGTGGAATCACAAAAATGTTCTGTAACAATTGATGTAAATTTTTTGAATCTCAATAAATTCCAAAAATTCCAAAAGGTGAATGACTTATTTAACTACTGCTGTGTTATCTTCTTGCCAATGGTTTTTTTGACATTCAATAAATTTTCACTCTGAGCTTTGTGATAATTAATTATCTGCCAAAATTACAAGAATCAAGAAAAGTTACGAAGTCATCTGAAAAGGTACTCGAGGTGACACACCATCGAATGATTTGAAGATTTACGAAAGCATGTCATTTACTCTTGCACACAATCCTCTCCATCACTTTGGCTGATCTTATGCAGTGTCCACTTGATACAGTAACCAGAGATTTCTTCTGCTCAAAGAATTGGATGGTGATGAAATTTGGTATGAGCTGAGTTTGACAATAGAGGAAAAGGTTTCCAAAAAGTTCCGGGTCTTACTTTGTGAAACTCAAAAGAAAATCCGGTTCAAAGAATTTTTCAACGCTTTTCCGGCTGTAACTTGAAAAAACCGTGGAAATTGAAAAAAATATCAAGGAATCAAACATAAAGCTGTGGAAATTTGGTGTTCTTTGTTCTTCACCAAAAATCAGAGGTTTTCTCTGGAAATTACTTTGAAACGTAGAAACAACGTTCGTGAAGGAAACGCTCACGTTTTTAAATAAGAGAGAATGTTTTCAAAGTTAAAACTGTCATTACTCAGGCTCTGCTAAACGGATTTTTATGAATCAAGCGGGGGATTGAAGGGTAAGACTTTTTAACATTAACCGGAAACTTCTATAAATTCCCGCAACTATTAGGTTTTCAAAAATAATTTTTTGAAGGAACTATACAGAAAATCCACACAGTATCTCATTCAGTTCCCCATCAGTTTTGTAGCTCATACTATATAATTTGATTTCAGCTAAGGAAACTTTGCTCTACTGATTTCGTGTTTGAAAAATCGGTCTCGGACATTCACTGAGTAAAGACAATTTTTTGAGAAAAGAAGAAAATTGAATGCCATTGCTTACTGTAGGCATCCTTTTATCGGCACGGGGCATGAGTGCAACGATTCCCATGTTTCCCCGATTTCATCAAAGCATATATTGTACTCTTTTATGAGCGGGAGGGCACTAATTCACACATTTGAGATTATATTGAGTTTTTTATATTTTAATTATTGTTAGTAAGTTCTATTTCATATAGTTATTAAATATGACATCAAGATTCAATCTCCAAATATTTATAGACTGTACATCCTCTTCCCACATTAGTTTTCAAAATGTTTTCCGATGATCCTGCAAACACAAATGAAAAAACCAGTTCTTATATAATTTCCACGAAACGCTACTGTTTTAACCAATCTACAAGCTACGCTCCAGCTCAGGATGGTATCCCTTAAATCCTCGGGATTTTTTCCATCCCACCAAAACGACTAATCAAGTCCTGTAGGCCTGATGCATCGCCCAGTCTCCCGTACCTGCTCTCGTTATTTTTCCTGAGCATTTTCCGAGGCATTTTTCACATTCAATCGGGGTAATGTTGTGGGATTTCCCGGAAATGACTTTTCTCTTCATTAGATGCGATTGTTGTAATGTGGAAAGCTAGAAAAGCCGAAATCTTGAGTCGGAGCAGTTTTTCATGCTATGATTGAAGGTGGCCATCGCTCATAAAATATTACGGGAATTTTTCGGGTGGTGTGTTGGTATAGTGATGAGAATTTTATACAATTTTTTTTAACGATAGCCAAGTTTCATCTGTTATGAGTGTTGACTATATCTCTAGGGCGATTCTCTATGAATCATAGGAGAATATAAAACATGCATGCTTATTCGTTATATCCGGGAAATCCTGTAGTTGGATATGGAGGTTTTGTCTAAGATTTTTGTTTCAATCGAATTTCACGTTGAATCAGTGTCAGTAGAATTCGAGGATATTGTATTTTTCGTTCTTCTATAATATTTTATATTCGTTTGTGTTTTCGAGTGATAAAAGATTATTTAAATTTAATAGGAGGGATACGTTCCAAGAAATCAAATCTGAATGTAATGAATTTAAACTTTGAATATGAAGTGGACACTCTAGAATGATATGGTGAATGTCGCCGTACTCTCCACAAACACACTCAGGCGTCTCAACCTGCCCTATTCTGAATTTGTAAGCTGGACAGAGAGCATGGTTGGATCGTATTCGGTTCATTGTAATAAAATATTCTCCGTCACTTTCTTGGTCAAACCATTTCTTACCAGTGATCTTCGGGAATATCAACTCAAAATTATGGCCTGTTTCAGAAGAAGTGAACTGTCTTGCCATGTTGATTCCGAATATAGTTTGTAAATTCGGTTCAGATCAGTGTAGGGAATACTATGATGAAACAACTGTTCTCCTGTTTGAGTTGATTGTTTTGCCAATTGATCTACTATTTCATTTCCTTCCATACCAGAATGTCCTTTTATCCAAACTAGTTCTACATTTCTGTTCTGCATGGAAATTTGTTCGTGAATTTCAAGTATTTCGATTTCTAATACAGACACATTCTTGTGTTTCTGTATGTTGTGAAGTCTCACTGAGCTTTTACTATCTGTGAAAATTATAGACTGATGATTTTGTTGCGTTAGAATGTATTTCATTGCCAAAGAGAATGGAAACATCAAAAGTCAAAACCGGCAGCTAGAATTTGCACTCCGACCTCTGTTTCTATATTCGTTTCATTTCTAGTGCAAATATCAGAGCATGAGCATCGATATGGTGGGATCGAGTCTGAGTATTTAGCGTCAGACCAATATTGTTGTTTGATAAGCCAGGCGATGAGTTTCTGCGAGATGTTGGCTTTTGGGCTGTTCACTGCGGTTTGCAACCAGCAGTTTGCTGTTGGCTGTACTCACACCCGATTCACTATTTGAGTAGAACAGAATTAGGGTTTGGCATTACGAACGGTGTGAAGTGGCGGGTTCTTTGACTGGTCGCAGCGGCGTGTTGGTAACGTAGTAAAAAAAAATAGGTTGAAAAGAGAAACATTCTCCATGAAAACTGAAAAATGGAAAATATGATTTTTTTCTGTAATATCTAACAGAGAACAACTACTTCCCCGGCTAAAGCCACTCTGGACATTGAACTACATATGACAGATATTATTGTGAAAAGACTATCAAAGTGAATATTCGCATTTTAATTCACATAGTTGATTTTTCTCAATTATCTCTAGTTTTCATTGAAAATTCGTTAAATAAATTAGATAGTTAGTAAAAAATATCACTCACAAAAATCGTTCATTTCATTGAAGCGATTCGCTTCTACTGCATTTAATCCCCATTACATTTTGGCCGACGAAAATCTGTTTCGCTTTGCCAAGCTCATCAGGGAGATTGACAGAATTGGAAAGCAGGCTCTTCAGAAGCAATTGCATATTGCATAAAATCTGTTGTGGAATCATTAACGTTTGAAAGGCAAACTTTTCTCGCTATTTTCCATCGTTCAAGATAACCTCTTGGAAGGTATTCATGTTGAAAAGGGGAACATTCTCCATAAAAATTGAAAAATGAGAAATATGATTTTTTGAGGGCGCCAAAATAGGAAGTTAGGTAGCGAAAATTGACATGGCTGAATTCCTTATGAAATTACCTTTTTAATGATGTATCTCACTCACTACTCTCCATATTCAAATTGTTTGGGTGATAGTGACCAAAGGGAGGGGGGAGAGGTATGACAGTTGAGGTTATGATAGAAAGATGTCCCCCTTGAATTAAAAATTGACGTGTTTTTGCATTTTTTTCAGAACATGCGTTTTGAAGATATTCGATCCGTTTCGTTTTCGGTGTCCCACCCTGTATGACAGTATCTCCCTGTGGAATGATACTTCACTTCTGCCACTCTCTTGTTACCCGATAAACTATATTTTCCTCCCTGCGCTGTGATGGCATAAAAATATTCTTCATTGTATAGGATATAACAAATAATTCAATATTGTACATAAAATCTTCATTATTCGTTTTTTACTCTTTCCGTTAAAAATTTCCAAATACTTCAGTACATTTATTCAGGATTACATCGACTGAACTCACATATGCAATCAGATGGAATATTTTGACGAATGCCCATACACAGAAGCTAAATCGCTCCCAGTCATTTCCAGTGATTTAAAACCCTTCCAAAAACAACGAATATCGACCACATCACCACAATAGCCCACCGACCAATAAAGCTTAAGTGCTCGAAAAAGCTCTTTGCTACAGTAAACCCTCATATTGCTCCAATAATTCAACAATACAGTGCATGAAATCAATCGGTTTACGATTTATTGAACTACAAAACAAGCGGAGCGTCGATCGAACATGTCAAGCTCGATCTCAATACATTCAAAACCGGTTCAGCATCACACAGATACACGAGCAGGAGCTTTCAGAGTGTGTACACGGTGCCTTCCATCGTCGTTTATTGCGTATGTCAATATACAGTGTGTCCATAAAGTAACCCCCCTCCCCTGTTCACTTTTGAGAGGATTGGAATCTTCTAGATGAATATAATGTGTTCTCAGTGGTTGACCAATCCTTAAATCACCTGGTTACTTTCCAGATGATTGTTGACGTGAAAGAAATTAGTATATAATTTGTTCTCAGCAGCAAATCTTTCTTTGCGCTCTTTCCAGTTGCTCTTAAATGACATGACCTACGATTATATGTTGTGATTTCGATTTGGATTATACCAGACAGGAAATTTGTTCGTACCTCATAGTCTGTTAATAATATAAACTGATTGCAATATAAATAAACATGAAAATGAGTAACAATCTATAGTCAACTCAAAGTTCCCTCATTCATGTTAAAATATTCATTTTGGGTATCAGTAAATGTCCTTGAAGCCTATTTATGCTATTGACTCAAGTGCTCTGAGTAGTATGATGGAGAACCGCTCCTATTCCGTTATTTGAGGCATCGCTCGTAATAAATAGGAAAATGTTGTGATTATAGTGTATAGTATCAAGATTCTATATTTACCATAATTAAAAAAAAAATAAAAAATTAAGTGCATGAAATCAATCGGTTTGCGATTTATTGAACTACAGAACAAGCGGAGCGTCGATTAAACATTTCGAGCTCAATCTCAATACATTCAAAGCTGGTTCAGCAGTACATAAACAGACAAGCGAGAGTTTTCAGTGTGCGTACATGGTGCTTCGGGCTTACTCTCATAGTCGTTTATCGCGTATGTCAATATAGAATGAAGAATTTATCAAAGAAAAAAAAAACAAAAAGGACGAATATCGAGTTTCTCACATTCTCCCCGCACTTTCAAATCCCGCGAAAACCTGAAAATGTAAGATAAGTCACTTCCTACAATTTAAGAACTAAAGTATAATTCATTGAAATGTGTTTTTTGTGGCTCACCCAACATTGAATCACCTGGTTGATCGTTGATGTGTACAAAATATTAGAATATAATTTGTTTCCAGTAGCTTATTTTTTCTTTGATATCTTGCCATTTGTTCTCAGATGATATTTGACTCTTGAATTAATGGTATGAATTCGATTCAGATTATACCAGACATGTAGAACTGATGTTCAGAAATTTGTTCGTACCGTATGGTCTCTCATTGATATAAACTGACTTCAATAAAAATATTCATGAAAATGTGTATCTTCTTTATGTAAACGCAAGGCTCCTTTTAATTATTAAATATTCATTTTGGATACCAGGAAATGTCCTTGATGTCAATGTTTGCTAGTGGTCAAGTGAGTATAATGATAAAGAACTGCCCCCATTACATTATTTGAGGCATCGCTTGTAATATATTGTGATCGTAGTGTACCATAGTGTTATTTGAAGTTGGGATAAGTTTTATTATTCTTCTTTTAATTGCTGAGATTTGATTATTTGCGTTACTCGTTTGGGGCTTATCAAGAATTACTTGCAGTCGTTATTGAAAAATAGTCTCCATAGCATTTTCTCTCATATCTATATTTTGAACTGTTATAGTTTCTTTCTAGTATTTTCCATATGTATGTTTATTCCTTTTCTTTTGCGGATCTTACTTGTTTCAAAAGGTAGAATACTTTTGTTAATTTATGAAATGTGTTTTGAATATGACAAACTCTCATTTCGGTGAAGCACTTTAGTGATTTTTTTTATTGAGTTTTGGGAGCTTTCCTTCGCAACCATTAGGGAATTTATTGTAAATCTGAAATGCAGCATAGACTCGAATTTACGGCAGCACCTTATTCAATCACTTAGAGTTACGGAATATATTTATTTTTCTTGTGATGTATTCGCAAATATAAAATCTAATATATTTATTCAGACAGTCCCGACACAAAGCCTACTACAATATAGGGGTGGAAATTGAAAGGGGGAACATTGTCCATCAAAATTGAAAAATGTGTTTTTTTTTGTAATCCCTAACAGAAAACTACCAGTTTCCCTGCTAACGCCACGCCGGACATTGAACTATATCTGATAGATATTGTGAAAAGACCATAACTGAAGAGAAAAAATCTGGATCTGCGAAAATTTGCATTTTCATTCATATAGTGGATGTTTTAAGAATCTCTAGTTTTCATTGAGAGTTCATATAAATAAATGAGATAGGGAGAATGTTATTCAAAAGTGTCACTCACAGAAATCGTACATTTGATTGATGCAAGGTACGCACCTCCTGCATCTCTTCGATCTCCACTACACCTTTTTTTTTCAAACTCAACAGGGAGGTCGGAAGAAATGGAAAGCAGACTCTTCAAATGAATCACACAGCAAGGATGAAAATGATGGAACACCTTGGAAATTGTTTTTTGGCATAAACCTGTCATTGGTATTGCATTTTATTTTTGTTATTTATGTATATGAAATATTTTTTATCGTTCATACACGTTCAAGAAAGATGAAAAATGGCGACTAATGCTTGTCTTCCAGCCGCAGATGATTCAACAACTGATTTTATGAACATCCTGTCCATATTTTCGAACAAAAATCACGGATATATATTTCTTAACTGCATAAATTCCATCAGATATTTTTAATCTGATTTGCTGCAGAGCCTGTACGACCACATGTGTTTGAATTGGTCTGTAACTCTCACTATGGTGGCCACTGTCATAAATCATAAAAATTACGACATGCTTGAAATTTTAATTTTGGAAAATACGACACGGAGAACTTCATTTTACGAGGACGCATAAAAGAATTCATGACATCTCAACATGAATATCGTTCGGTCAATTGGTTTTCATTTCATTAAATTTCATTGCTGTACGGATATGAAGAATGGTATGTATTTGAGAGAGTGAATCTACTCAAATGGTTCTAGAGACGGGAATATATTATTGAGGAAAAACCCGAAAAATATCTTTCCGTATAAATGTCGATATCAATAGAATGATAAAATGTATCGGTATTATACATTTTCAAAGAAAATGGCACCATCTCAGCGAAAATAAAAAATGATATTGTGTTTTCTTGCCATGAAAATTGAGTTCAGTATTGAATTACGCTCAATAATGGATGATTATTTTGTAACAAAAATACGATTAGGCAACCGACTGTGCCATTGCATGTAAGACAGTGCGTAGTTTTGATCTGTTATTGGACTCGCAACTGTCATTTATCAATTTGCTCTGAATAAATGAATACAAAATAGTTATTTATCATACAAGGGAAAAAAGTGTTAGGTTTTAGCTCGAGCTTGTGTTGTGTCCCGACGCGAGGCGGAAGGAGACAAAAAACCGAAAACTGTTTAATGTAAACACACATTCTGTTTGTGCTCAAATCAGCGTCCACACTGTCCGAGCATTCGCTCGTTTGGTGCTTATGCGCAACGAATGCTCTAGTGAATGAGCACCTAAAGGGTCTGCATCCCTGAAAAAAAGGGGGACGGAAACGATTTATTTTTTCTGATTGATGAAGGAATGTATGAGTGTATACAGATAAAAATAACAAAGAAAATATTTTGAGAGCATTAACTGAATGAATGATATTTCTTCCCATTTTTGTGCATTTTTGATCAGTGCCACCATCAAAATGAACGAATATTTTTATGATGTTTCCTTGTACTATTGAAGTCTATCAATTACTTGATGGAATGACGGTCTCGTTTTCCTCTTACACAATTCGGTTTATTTGTGAATAATTTTACAAAAAAGTATTGTTTTTGCGAAATGAATTTCCTTGCATTATTCCATTCGAATTGGAAAATAGCCAATTTTATAACCGTCAAGCTATAAAGGAATGTTTCAGCCGTCGACTAGTGAAAATTAATTATTAATTACACTTCTTGATTCCAAAATAGAACTGAATTTCTTCACGCACCTCACGTTGCTCCTCCAATACGGCTGATAACGTGAAACGTGGAGAGAGGGATCATACAAGTTCTGGCACAGGGTCGGATTTCGGATCACTTAAAATATTCGCTGCGCCTAGACATTTTTGTTGTGCTATTAACTATCGGTTATGATATTAAATGAAAGTATATTCCATTAAACTTACTCGAAATTGTTTTCTCTAACTTATTTGGATATGAACTCTACCGATGATGCAACTATTTGTGGATATATTCCAAAATTCGGGAAAATATAAAATTCACTGGTCGGGTGGAAATTAAAAAAAAAATAATTTAAAAAATTACTAGTTTTTATACAACTTGTTTTCTGTGTGTGGGGGTGGGTGCGTGTGGGTGTGTTTGTGTGTGCATATATACATGTTTATTTCAAATTTGAAAGTGGTTTATATTATTCATCGGAAGTTTGATTTTGTGGAGGAAATTGAATTCTTGACATGATTTGTTTGGGTATTTAACCTTCCACAATCTGTCAATTCAGTCATCCAGTCGACTTGTTTGGCAGGAATTCATCAGTTGGAAGACAATAAATACATCATGACATTTTCAGATTGAGAAAAATTTAAGATGGCGGCTCCTGTTGGACGAGTATCGTGATTACTGATTCGATATTATTCTGAATTGATGCTTTTGGGTTCGGATATCATGTTATTTTTGCGAACATTTCAGAATTGGAAGTAGCAGCTCCAAAATAGCAGAAGAAATTTTCGATTATATATTTGGTGTGAGTAAAGTTTCTACATACATACTAAGTATTACTTCTGAAAGAAATGATTACTTGTTGACATTACAATGTTCTGGTCTTGATACTGTTCACTTTTGAGTCAAAATTAGAGCCATAAGTTCTGTTTCTCAATGCTTGCCTGGAATTGACAATATGGTTGTCTCCTCAATATTTATTTCAACCCAGAGTAGGGAGGGGAAGTTGTCAATGCCACTTTGGCAATCACTTGTCAAAAAGTTGCAGCAAACATAAATCAAAAACATGTTTCGAGCATATTAATGTTCATCTTCAGTTGACATGAACAGGAGGTGAAAATGAAATCAGTAAAAACACTAATTACAACTACGAAAAATGTGAAAAACCAATAAATTAGCGTACAAAATCGAACCGGACCATAATCACAAAACTTGTCCGCCATCTTGGAGCCGTCATCTCAAAAACAATAATTTAAAAAAAAAAGATTCACTATCTCCTACACCGAAAACCCACACATACGAATTCTGAATCGAATCCGACTATAATCGCAAATCTCGTCCGCCATCTTGAATTTATTAATTTCAACAAACGATTCCTAATCTCCACCCCCGAAAACCCTCTCATACCAATTTTGAATCGAAAAATCTGAAAAAATATTACAATGCATCAAAACCTTCAAAAAATAATATACGATAAAGACTTCATACACCAGCACTGTATATTTCTGCTGCATGCATGTCATTAGCTTTTATCCAGTATTCTAGGTGAGACCATCGGTATAACTTTTTGTTGTACACTTTTCTTCCCAAAATTCTCATTCAAAACATCATCGAAATAGTTTCCGCCCGTTAATCAATTATACCTACTATTTTCAACGCTTCATATTCTACAGATTTTCAGTTTTTTTTTATTTTACTTTCAATTTTCGATTCATTCTGTGATTGGACCGCAATATTTAATCTCAAATGCTCGTACAAATTTTCAGATTACCACGAAAGCGAATAGGAAAAACAATCACCGAAATACTTAGTTCGGTCCTGTACCGCGCGAAAGTTGACAAGCCGGAAATGGCAGTTCGAACATGAACTGCCATCTAGCGATATAAGTTTCTTATACCAAGGGCTAAAGACCGTTAACCTGCCGCATTAGATGTTTCATATCAAATTGAAATATTTTGGTGAATTTATCAGGTACATAGTTTTGTTATATTCGTAGACACAAATAAATTGACCAACAACTGTGGTCCATACTCACCGATAACGTACATATATCCTGACTGCATATGTGTATAGAAGTTCGGAGAATCAGAAGACACTTCACACTTATATCTACCGGTTACTTCAGGTTGCACGTTCTTCAGTACCACAGTGTATGGGGTACTTTTCTGCATCTGAAAAAAATTTATTGTTTATCCTTGGGTACTTTCATACAATCATCTGTTTTGAAATATGCCAAACTTTGGAACCAGTAGATCAGCAATAATATGCAAGGTACCATAATATGTTCAATGTGGAGTAATCATCAGTAAAACCACCGTGAAATCGGAACACAAAATGTACACTATCGAATTCTTGCATAGTTGTTGAAAGTGGGATTGGCCCGTTGAATCAAAGTTTATTAATAAATTCTATATGTCCTCACCAAATCGAAAATTGCAATTATCGAGAGCCTTATTTCTTCGATGGTCAGTGATGGTTAGTGTTAGATATGTTAGATCTAGAAGTCGATTCAAGTCAGAGTTAATAAGGTATTTGGGTTCACGTATAATTGAATGAATAATATAGTTGTGCGTTGTCTGCCTAGAAATGTCGATTACGATTCTCTATGTACGAACAGAAAGTGCTAGTATACCTATATGATATATATGATAGTGGACCCAGAATACTTCCTTGTATATCTCCTTGGTATACCTACTGAATTGAGAGGCCTAGCTTCACTTACTGAGACCAGTCGAATAAGCATTCAAATGCAAAACATCGTTAGAAATAAAAAATACGTCCAACAAGCAACTGTATGAAGTATTTTTAGGGTTATTTCTCCATAAATCCACTTCCATATGGGACCCACTGTTAGGATAATTCCAAACAGTTTGTTACATACGATGATTATTATTGTATCTTCAATGCAGGAGATTAAAAGAATTTTACAAAAAAGTTTCACAAGACCACGACAATTGTTTCGCTGTTTATCCTGTATATATTTTCTCCTCTTGAAGGAGCCGTTATACAGCAGAATAATTGTAGTGGTTTTGTGAACATTTAAGTGAAAATCATTCATGCTATAGTTTCATCGGTTATATCAATGGAAAAATGGTATTGATGACAATAAAATGAATGTGATTATTAACGTCAAAATGAGCTTGCTGGCTATAATATTGGAAAATGTATTAGAATTTTTTAACTTTCCGTAAATTTTTATTTCAATCAGATACTAAATGTTTAATTGACTCGACCAATACCTTTTGAAAAACTACCAATTTAATAATAACTGAGAGTTTTTTTGATGACTTGGCTGTTACAAGATAGAAATAATACATATTGGTTAGTGAGCTATATTGTAGAATTTTCAGAATGTCACGAAATTTTTATAATTAGATCTCATCATGTCATAAAGAAAAAAGCAAAGAAACAAAGACGTTTTGGTACTTACGTCAACATTGATTCCTGGCAGAGGAAACATCTGGGTGTTTGGTAGCTCCTTGGGGATATACCTATAGAATTCTTTGGCACCCTTGTACCACTTGACCGTATATAAGGGCTCCCCTTCTAAGTCATATTTGCAGTAGAGTGTTACTGTGTCCATGATCTTCACTGCTACTGGTATTGTCACAGACACGTCCTTCAATGCTGTGATCCCTGGAAAAATATCAATATTTCAGTATTCTGAATGAAAAAATAAAGTAAAAAATTCAGTGTGGATTGATATTGAGTGATTTTTTCATAAGTAATGTTATGTGCCTACTTGAATGAAGTGTCGATCAATTCTTTTTCTAAGAGCTGCGCTTGTAGAAAAAACAATGTGTGTATTTCGAGCACAAATTGTCATTCTCGTTCTCCAAAGATTAATCTTTTTGTCGAGTGACAATCAATCACTTCGCGCTCTAAATACACAAATAGCTATTAAAGAACTAAAGTAGAAGTAACATTCATGTCTGATTTTTACCAGAATACAGGATATATGAGATGTTCTAGAAATTACGGAAACAATTTGATTATAATAGATTCACAAGTTCCATCGTTCACAACTTACTTCAAATGAGAAGGAGGAAAAGTATAAGTTTCCTCCCTGGTTTGAGGAAGGAAAGTGTGTACTTTCTATATGGGTAGGAGGAAAAAACATTTTTTCTCTAGAAATATGATAATTCTGAACGCATGAACTTGTAGCTATAATATTAATGACATACAGCAAGTAGTTCAAACATTAGATAATTAACTTCGTATGAGGTCAGGTCAACGTACTACTTGCGCTGAAAACTTGTATTTTCATATATTTTTCAACTTTGGGTTTCAGAAAAGTATATCATTTTATAACAGAAACTCGTGTTACAGGAATAATATAACATTTTTTTATTTGTAGTAGAACTTGGTGTTCCTACGGAAATGTAACGTGTTCGAACTACTTGTTGATAATATACCAGATCAAGATCAATCGGTAGTAACCGCCGCACCAGTGAGGAGTGATCATCAACGTTTTCGCAAAACTGGCGTCATTCCAGTTCTAGCATTTGAGTTAGTAGTTGTATATAGACGTTAAACATCGTGCGCCAGAATTAAACTGCTGTGAGTTGTGCGAATCGTGATAGTGAACCATGGCCCATGTCTACGCACTGTTGAGGCAATGGAGATTCAAGATGGGGTGACAAATTTTTCAGAAAGTATAAAAATCGTACATGGGTGTTAGGTTAGGTTAAGAGTTTTTCGTGAAAGTGCAACCCGTGAACGAAAATAAAATTTTTCGTGAAATTTGTGAAATTAAGGGATAATTTTAATATAGAAGGAAAATTGTAAATCAACTTATAATTTCGACATTGCAGTTGGGAATTCTCGACGAACTCAACAATCATCATTAGTGTCAGTTGTTTGCAATCGAATCAATAAAGTTTTATCAATAACCTGCGATATGGATGTAAGACAACCACCAAATCAGTATATCACTCTGGGGTATTTTCATTTCTGCTAAATCCTTCGCCTCAGTAATCTAACGATACGATTGCAGAGGCAATTAAAGGGAAACCATCTGACCATTTTCATTAAACGTCCCGGAAATGGCCAGACTATAATTTGTCTTCGTTCCCTTTTCAACTCAACGTCGATCTGACATGCTATGGCGGGTTAATTGAATTAATAAATGTATCCGAATTCGAGGGATAATTAGCAGACGTTTTTGACTAGTTGCTGTATTTTGATTGGGTGGGCGATTCATCAATTTGTTTGTTTTACTACCAGATATGGAGGACTGAATGTGTTCGTTAAGATGTTCCATTTTCTATTGAAAATCCCTTGGAAAATTCAGCTGGGTGATTTGGGGACAATCAGTGTTGATTGGCAATTTTCACGTCATTCAACATGTTTTGACCGTGACGGTAATTTTTCCAAGGTCTGTTTCAAATTTTGAACTTGCACGGTTCAATGGAATTTGAATGGATTTGGATATTTTCGGACACATCCATTTTCTCATAACTTGATATACTTACTATTTTCGTAGCTAATGGATAATATTACTTCTCAATTCAACCCCTGAACCCCAAAATCAGGTCAAGTTCACTCGTCCAGCGTTTTGCCAACAAAGTGAGCCAACGGAAAAGCGTAAAAAAGTGCACTTTTTTCAACAGCTGTTGCTAGGTGACCAACAGATTCATGAAACAACAATGACAGATCCGAATAATAACAAAATCCTGTCACAAAGCCAGTTCTCTTCCCAGAAAAATGAGGGATAATTTGTTGTATGATTACAAATAGCAACTGCAACTGGGTCTTATTGGAATAACCTTGCACAAATATCTGTCAGATGTAATTCAATATCCGTCGTGGTATTAGCCAGAAAAATAGTTGTTTTCTGTCAGTTGTTTGCCTCATATTTTCCACATGGTGGTGATATTTGGAGAGAAGGGTACTTTGACATTGTTGATTTTACTGTTTCATCCATTTATAGTTGTGAACGTTTCGAAAGGACATGCCACTTGGTTGATAGCGAAGTGGACAATTATGTTTGGCCTATCGTATACTTGGTAGTAAACAAGATTATTTGTAGTTTATTCAAAGTTTTTTATATCACTTTCATTGAGGATTCTAAGAATTTTTCCGAACACTCGAGTAAGTTAAGATGTGGGATAACGATAAATTTAGGAGGCAGTTTTTTCTTTTAAATATTCGACAAGTTACGAATTTATGTTTCCCAGTCAGTTTGTCAACCAAATCCTCACAATGACCTCCATCCTCAGCCACTTCTCCAATAACCTTTTTCTTAGTTTTGACTCCCTCCTTGTTGAATGAGAACGACAAGAATCCACCAATTCGTGCAGTTTTCAGCGAACCCCTGTCCTTTCTGTTGTTCGAATCAATAATATTAGTGGAACCTTCTCCACAGTTTTTTCTTTAGATATTTTATTCAGGCAGTATTTTGAGAATTAACACAGAGCGAATAGTTTTCTGATATGAAATTATGTGATGTGTGAAATAATGGGTTTTCCATAACAAAAAACTAGTTCAATGTGCAATGAATTGAAATTTTTCATCAAACGTGTCGAAAACTCCAATTCACCAAACCCTAACAACGACTAGTCGAACTCTCCATCTGTCTAGTTCCCAAGGTTTTCCGCAGGACAATGAATATACAATCGATTGGCCCCAAACAAACTTTTTCAAATCATCAGAGCACGTTCTTTTTGCGATTCGCTGTTAGAGTTGATTCAAATAAGTTCATCTGGAAGGTCTGATTTAATGAAACATTCTGTGGAAGTCTAACGGGACTTTTTCCAATACTCGGAGAAGACATTTTTGTCAGCGAACTAAAAAAACTCAATTTGTTCAAAGGAAGAATATAATTACCCCAACCCGAGTATTTTCCAACACGTTGCTTTTCATCATTACTCTTGAAGTTTTTGTATTCGGATCTGTAAAAATCATGTCAGGGAAAATGAATTTTCACTTAAATGAAGTGTCTTATTCTGATATAGCTGCAATAGTAGCTCAGTTTCTCCAGCGTTTTGCCAAATATGTTTCAACAAAAAGACACCCGGCGATATTGTAATTAGGGAATCAGCCTGTACCTCACTGAATATAGCGGGATCCATCTGATAGTTCATTTTCCTTCAGTCATATGTTTCTCGAAACCTCCCAATTATTCAGCTGTTTTGGGTTGAATTCGCAAAATCAGCTCAAATTATCATTATTAGGCAATCCCTTCTTTTTCGATACAATGAAATGTAAGTTGGCGTGAGGTTAAAGCGTTCGTTTCTCAATACAAACATCGATAGGTGAGTGGGTTCGAATCCCAGGTTGAAAAATGAGGCTACGTTGCTCATATCTCGCACAAGTCTGGAAAGATTGCTCATAGGGTTCAACCCGTTGACGGAAATAACAATTTATCACTGCGAATACTACGCAAGTAAACTAATTTCAAGAAACAAGTAACAACAAACAGAGCACGCTGCGTTTCCTGAAACTTGTTGAAGAAACAATTGCTGGTTACCTGTTTCTGAAACACCAGTGTGCATCGTTTTATATGAGTACATGGGTTATTCGATATTGAAAGGAGTTGCATCCTTCTTGGAACGAGTTTCACGAAATTCGTTTCTCCAGTGTGTCACCCGTCTTAGGTGGATTATGTTATAATGGTTGGCCTAATCCTGATTCTCACGAGCCAACACCCATTATTCGAAACCCTTATATGATATTTTGAATTTTACTCCGACGCACATGGATTGCTGTTGAAGATATGATTGAACTAATCGCTGAACGAATGTCTGATTCATCCAGTGATTTCTGATTGAATGATCACCCTTTCGCTACTCATTTCCGCCTAATAAATGACCTGATAATCTCACATAACCCGTACACAATATCGCAACAAATCCTGCGAAAACTATCCGCAGTGATCCCCAGGCAATAGGCCATTCAATTGCACCTGCGTTCTCCATAATGGACACAATATCTCTCCGTCTGGTGAGGTCGTATTTTTTCATTAGCTACTTCGAGATAGCGTGGCATATCCACCAGTCTTCGTGTTATGTTTCACTTTATTTTCTGTTATGAAAAACGTGCCACAATCCAGCACCGAGGCATGCCATTCACTACGAGGAATTTCTGTTGTTTAATAAAATCTGGGGAAGCTGCCGAGATTGAATTGTGATGTCAGGAATTCTGGTGATGGGAGATTATGAAAAGGAAATTTAGGATCGTTATGGCGGATAATGGAAAGGGGTATGTTTTTTGACCTTTTCCTGTTTCATTTTTTGTTGTATTAATGATGAAATTAGGCCAGCTGTGACCGACAGTGGACTGATAGATTGAGAAGCTACTGATCGTGAACTCTGGGAATATTCACCTCATTTTGACTTATTTCTGAAAAATTGTTATTACTTGAAAGAAAAAATATTGACGCAACTTTCCTCCATTTTCTCAAATTTTCCTTCAAAATCGAAACAATACTCTCTAAAGCTAAAAATACCTTTTGCTTTACGCTATGTTAATGAAATTCCATATTTTCACTAACCATCATCATAGCTTTACATTTTTACAAGCTCTCATTCAACTTGCTCCTTTAGTATGTTTTTCTGTATTCATAAATTCAAGAGGAAGGCTTCAAGATGGAAGAAGAGTTTTCTGATTATGCTTCGATTCGATTCGAAATTGGTATTTGGAGTATTGCGGGGTCGTACATTATGAATTTGTATTCAAAAAGGCGGCCCCAAGATGGCGGAATAGAAGAGATACCAAAACAAAGCTCCTTCCAGGTGTGAACAATAGTAATCAAAAACAAAAACAGGTATCGAAATTGAGTAATCAAGCGGAATCTTAATGAAGTCACGTCACCAATTATAGTAATAACAATAAAAGAAGAAATCAACACAGACAACGATTCAGTTAGGCTCAAACGAACGACTCGAACGCTTCGTCCGTTACCGCATCGCCTTTGAGAATGTCTACCGCAGATGTAGATAAAAGAACTACCTCGAAACCATGACTAACAGACCCTAAAACTACCGATATCTGATATCGATAGTTTACCCTCTCAGTTACTCCAGTGAGTTTCTTACGAAAAATAATTACCATTTAATGAAAATGACAAACAAATATTAGGAACATTTGTTCGTTGAACCTAATAAACAACAGATTCCAGTTTGAAATCATTTTCCAAATCTCCTAGAATCCTTCCGATGCAGTTTCTTCAGAATCGAACCAATATCCCATTGTATTTGTCGTCTCTTCATTTATATCAATTTGCAGCCAGTTTGTTCTAGATTATAAATTCTGAAACTTATTATAACTCAAATTAATGTATTCATTCGGATGGAAAGTAGTTATAACGCCCATGATGAAATTTTGCCTGGACCCAACTTCCGCTATTGAAATTTATTGTTCTCCGAAGAGGCTGTGAACGCTCCGAAGTTTGTAGATTATATTAGATTAACACTGAGAAATACAAGAAAACAGATGAAGGATTATTGGAAGATGTCAGAAAATCCTCCAGTTGTAATCTGAGATTATTTCCATTCCCAACGAGTGGTGACAAAATTCGCTCAATCAAAGAGAAAATAAAAGATTTCTTTGTCGGCGGAAAAAAAAGAGTCTTAGAGTATTGAGAGGAAAAATGGCATGGATAATATTCCAATGAAAATAACATAAAGGATGACGAAATTAACATTTTCAAATATAAAGAAATATCAAACTTCCATGAAAAAAAAAACAAATATCCTCAATATTCTCAATGAAATTTATGGAAATTAAAAATTTATATTGTATCCAGTATTGGAAATTTTAAACCATTTTTAAGATGTCACAGCAAATTTATGCTGACACACATAATTTTGTTTGTTTCAGTAGTTGTTTTTTGACCATCTTCAAAATAGGAATATATTAGTATTCACATTTGAGAAGATATGACAAATATATTTTGAAATAACAATGACAATTCCAATCATTATGAATGGCTACGAAGATATACCCATGAAACTTTCTCATATATCCAATGAGTGTAAACGGAACTTGTGGACCTTCCTATATTTTTCAATTTAGGAGGCAGATACAGCCTCCGAAACGTCAACATTTTTCAAAAAAGAGAACTATTCTTGGTTAATTTGATCTCAGTTTTCAGATAGGTAAATTCAGTGTAGGATACGTTACTTATCGGGAAAATTAATTAATTTGCCCTCCTACACTTTTACAGATTTCTTCGGACTTACATTTTATTCATTTTCAGATCGTGCACTTTAACCATTTTTTTTTTCTTGAAGATGGCACTATCCCCTCGTCTATCAAAAACTGACTATAATTCTCGACATTGTAGAAAACCATTATTGTAACAAATAGAACTCGATCACTTATATCCGTACTGTCCATGTACTGACAAATGAGGGAATCCGAAAATTTTCCTATAACCCTCGTATATCGAAATTTGTTAAAATTTTGTACGAAGTTCACAGACGCCTTGCAATGTATAAAGGACTGAAGCGAACCCATACGTTCTCCTTTGCCTCCAGCATCTTCAGTCGAGTTCAAAATAGAACCTTTTAGGAAACTATTTAAATTCCATAATGAGATTCTGGTGCCCAAGGATAATATAATTCTGGCACATGCAGATGTTGTTAGAAACAGCTTTGAACAAATTTCTGTGTACACAGAAGCAATATCTTGGTTTTAATCAAACTCAAATGTTAAATAGTTTGCCTCGAGGTAGGAATTTCTAAGGACATCGTTTCAGCTCTAATAATTTTGAATACAATTTCTTTTGAAGATAATTGCTGGAAAATTGTTGCACTGAATATTATGAAATCGTTTTTTGATATCCAAACAGTATATACTATAATGATTACTCAATTTTTAAGTCTCTACCAATGTGGTTGTGGTATCACGTCTTGATCCTGGAAAATCAGGCTCGAATATACGCCATACTTTGTATTTCCGTTCATATTCCATAGTATATTTGCAATAATATACAGGGTATTATTGAAAAAAGTGAAGCCACAATCGATAGCAAATTCCAAAAATTTCGTGATGTACAGTCTTGGAAAATAATTAATGAAATAGAAAATAAAAAAACAAAAATAACAACCATAGATTCACCAGTAAAGTTACCAAAATGGAGATGTACTCCTCGAAACCATGAGAAATCTAACATGCTAAATAACTTTTTCA
Source organism: Chrysolina haemoptera (assembly GCA_958298965.1). NCBI lineage: Eukaryota > Metazoa > Arthropoda > Insecta > Coleoptera > Chrysomelidae > Chrysolina > Chrysolina haemoptera. The sequence goes on from OY282591.1 coordinate 33,558,348, forward strand.
ATAATATTCAATGAATCATACTAATCTATATTTACTGACATTGTTACGAAAACGTTACGCCAATGATATTAGAATAACTATATTGATAATTATACTTTTTCATACATACTCACGGAGTGTACCCAGAGGCAATGCCTGCGCGGGTATTATTATTTGCTGTTGCGCTCCAGGGCAACTTACTGATTTTTGGTGGCGCAGTCCGTTTTCATCGGTAGAAAAACCAATATACCAATATACTTCAATGATATTGCTTTCATATCGCTAAATTGTTTTAGGCCAATATCGTTTCAAGAATATAACAATAATGTAAAGGGGAGCATCCTGCATGAAAATTTAAAAATTGAAAATGTGATTTATTTGTAATATCTAACAGAAAACAACGATGAAAAATAGCGACTGAAGTTTGTCATCCAGCCGCAGATGATTCCACAACATATTTCATGAATATTCTTTTCATATTTTCCAACAAAAATAAAAAAAGACCTAATTCGTGCTATTTGAAGAACAACCCAATGGCACTCTCGATCTGCCAATAATAGAAGTTGCGTCATCAACCGCACTAGAATAATTCTGAAAGAGGAGAAAAAACTCTATTTATACCAACAAAGGAAATATTGGAATAATCAAGATCACCCAAATCAGCATAGATTCCTTCAAATCATCTGTAGGACGAGTATTACTGATATTTTTGGTACAGTCGTCTCATGAGCTGATATATTATCAATCGATAACTGGGAAGATTTGAATCTCATTCAAGAAAAAATCACAACATTTAGTTAATTGGCTTCATGATGAGGATCTCTGGGTGTTACCGATGTACGAAAGTTCGCATTCGGATGGGAAATTGAATCTGCAATTCATGGAGGATGTGGTTTGATTTTCCGGTTTGGTTTCCGTGAAAAAATCCCTCGTATTTCTGGATTTGAAGGAGCATTTGATCTTGTATTTGTTCTCAACCTTCCTGATGTTTTCAAATATTTCTCTAATGTAAAGTGGGTGGACTACCAGCCTTGGGTTTTCCCCTTGGTTATTCCGTAGTTAATGGCTGGTCCTATCACAGATTTTTTTTCCAGCTTGTTGAAGAACATCAAAGAAAACCTAAGCTGTGGTTGACCATACATTTATGATATGGAAACATGGAGACCAAGGGCTTGAACGATTTCTATCTAATATTGATCTGGTTCATTTTTATAATTCGAATTGTTTCGAATTGTTTGTAGAGGCGTAAAGATATCGATAATTTCTCTTCTGTTCAGACAGGCATTTGTGTTTTTCGCGGATTAGATTGCTCTTTTGAATTATTTGCCGAATAGGAATGGAGAAAAACCAGACTAAACATTTTTCTCATTTCTTTCCTGGAATATTCCTTAACATATTTGAGTGTAAACTTTGTATACATCAAAACGTTTCGAACTCGTTACAAAACATTCCCCATTATCGTTCAACAATACATCAAGCAATCAGCAACAGTGCTCACGATATGTGCATGTGCACCACAGACCGTTCAGAATTTCACATTTCATCTGCTCATCGCTGCTCACCAGAACGTTTCACTTTAATTACATCTACATGGGTTCACGGTGGGCAATTACTCTTGGTTAACTATACAACCAATTCCACACCGACACTGACTTGTAATTTCTGCGCGGTTATACTGTTGGTGGATCGGTGTGGAAATGTCTAGGCGATTCCACTACGATGATGGCGATTATTACGCAGCGTTTATCCATATTCGTAGGCACTTTGTCATTGAACATGACATACGAGGAATAATAATGCGTAGATGCCAGTGAATCTGTGGTACTTCGTGTCAAAATTCGAGCAATTTTTCATTTTGTTGGCCTAGACAAGGAATTAGCAAAGTTTCTTCAGAATGGCCATAAGACTCAGATGGCAATTACTGAATCTCAACTGTCAGGAGTAATACTACGTCCAGTTTTTCACAAAATATACTGTATGTCTCACTTATAGAAATACCAGCCTACCTTACTTATCACTTGACGTAAAATTCTGAATTTTTGTACTACCGATTGATATACTGATATACAAAATAACTCCAGAGAGATGATTCCAAGTGGAGACACCAGTCACCAGAGGAGAAAAAGGGGAAATGTCACAGGAAGTTAGTTTCGAGAAAAACGAATTCTATAAAGTTTGAAACCTCCAAATTCTTTGTACATTGAACAAAACCGAAATCAAACTACCTGGTTTCAATCGATGACGTATAATGAGTAACATAGCTGAACAACTACGAATAAAACTCATATTCAAGTGAAAAAATTTGATTTCCTTGTCAAAAACGAGGACTGTCCACTCGCATTTATCTGCTCTGGTACATTTATTCATCCTTGCCTACCTCAGTCTATTTTGCACAGTGTACGGTAAGTTATCATAGTGAATCTAGGCTTCTTCTGAACAGAACTTCTTCAGATCTTGCAAATTTTTGAATTTCTCGTTAGAAATAATCGACAGTCTAGAAACAAACAACCTATCGTAATAGCAAAAAAATCGGTAGATCTTCCTAAATTCTTGAGGTAACAGTATTTCAAACTTCCATATGAGATTTAATCTAGAAGAATTTCAACAAATTCTCAGAATTCCAAAATACTGAAACATGAAATATTTAAGTTTTTAAAATATTAGCCGAATCGAAATATTCTACCTCCTTGTAGTTATTGGCTTCAATAATGAAACAGTCTGTCTATAAAGACAGAAACTTACCTGTTCAATCTTCAAGTTGATTTTATCTCAATTATCTTCTGCAAAGTGACAAAATCAATTTCAGTTCCCTGGAAATGTTTGTCTTTAGCCAATCAAGAAGAGTAAATCTCCAATTGAACATCATAAAACAAAAAACCCCATTGAGTGATACAAACAAAAAACTACCCATGTTCCCAATAAATGATTCAGTCATAAAACTCCTAGCAGAGAAAGAACCAGAAAAGTTTTCATTTTAATAGAAGCTTCTTTCGTTTATCTCCCTACTTTCCGTAACGATGTTTTTCTTAGAGCAACCCTGATATGTTTTCGATATAAATTTTTATACAACTCGCAGTTTAAAATTGATTCTTGGTTTTGATTTTATCACTTAGGGAGTTTGACTGCGAAATTTTGGTGTTGATAAACATGTTTTTATGACATTATTGTTCAACTATTTATACAACTCGCATTATGAAACTGATGCCTGATTTTTGGCTTCAAATAATGTTAAACCGCCTCATAAGACCACTTTAAAACCGTTTCAAAATAGTGTTTCGAGTGCTTTATAAAAGTCATATGGTTTCTGTATAACACCTTTGATTTCTGCGATGAAAAACTGTTGTTTGACAGCTATAATAAGTGGTATAAAAAATCTTTATGAGGTGATGAATAAAAGAGTTGTTTAGAACAAAGGCAATTTCCGTATGGAATGAACAGTTCAAAGGACAAAAATAGTAATATTTAAAACATTTTTATAATAACCGTTTAATTGCCCACGTTTGCATTCTTGTAAAAGATTTCATTAACTAGTCAATTTAGCTGTATTATGACAATAAATCAACAAAATCGAAGACTAAGGAAATGTATCATAAAAATTCATTAAAAATCTGTTAGTACCTTTTACATGATCACCCCCAAAGCCGGCTCGGAGAAACAATAAATGAAAACCTCTGAAATGAATAAAACTTCGGAGGTATGCTTTCAAAAAATAATTCTATGAAAATTCTTCAATTGAAGAAAACGTTTATTTATTAATTATGAATAAAGACTGTTTTCCTGTTCAACATTAATATCTTCCAGTAGATCTTGAACAATGGAATATAACGAATACACTTGTCTCTCAACTACAGAACATTTCACCTTTGACTTTATAAACACTCTACTCATATTATCGGAGGAATATATACATACGATTGCTTGTTCCAATGATGAAAAACTATGTCCATGTAGATAGAAAATTGCCCGTCCATTTGATGTCGATTTTGTCTTGATTATCTTCTGCAAAGTGATAAAAATGTTCGTCTTCAGCCAATCAAGAAGAGTTAATCATTAATTGAACATCATAAAACAAAAAACTCCATTGGCCAATACAAACAGAAAGCTAATACCCACGTTCCCAATGAACGATTCAAAGTCATAAAACTCCTAACAGAGAGAACCAGGAAAGTTTTCATTTTAATAGAAGCTTCTTTCGTTTATCTCCCTACTTTCCGTAACGTTGTTTTTCTTAGAGGAATCTTGATATGTTTTCGATTATATGAGATTATCTGCTCTCCTTCTGGAGCGGCCTTCATTATATTTGCATGCAGCCTCATGTTTTATTCATGACTTTGTTATTATGGAGTATAGGAGCAACAGGAGACAATTATGCTTATTGAAAAAATGTTTTCGCGAGATTATGAAGTTACATTTTTCAATTCGAAAATCCCCATCCAGGAAATGAGGATATGATTGGACTATGAAGGATCCCATTTCTCATTATACGGTTTTCGAAACTTCATGTTTATTTTTAATGCCGCACAAGGAGAGGTTTTTTCAGATTCACATTTCGTTTTCGCAGCTCACTTTGCGGAGGTCGAAAATTTCAAAGTATAATCTTTCATCTTTTGTCTGGAGAAAACAACTTTCTTATGGCTATAATTCCGTGTTTTACCATCTGAGGGATGAAGATGATGGAAGCTTAAATTGTTTGATGATTGTCTGTTATAAATCGAAAAAAAAAAAAAAATTGACGAAATAAAAACTAAAGAAAATGTTCAAAATGTCTTCAACCTTGGTCTACAGGGTGTTCCAAATTAAGTCGGCACCATTGCCAACTCCGTTATTATTGATGCTACGAATTCGGTTAAATGGGCAAACTAGTAGTATTTTTAATGGCCTTCTCGACGCCGAAAACAAAAAAAAATTTACAGTCGCGTTTTCGAAATATTTCATAAAATGAAATTTTTTTAAATGGAACACTCTATATTTTATCATGCATTTCGACTCGTTTTTGTACAGAACAGGATATACTGGAGCGTCATATTAATGCGGTTGGAAATAGCAATTTGTGTATTTAGAGCGCAAAGTGATGGATTGCCGCTCGAACAAAGAGTTACCGCGCGACGCGAAGCAGAGCGCGGTAATCTTTGGAGAGCGGCAATTACACTTTGTGCTCGAAATACACACAATATTTTTTCGACAAACGCAGATCTCAGATACAGACAATACACTCGATACTTTATTGATCATTGATTACCTTATAATAATATTCATTTCTTTTATTATTTACTGGATTAAAATTGAATGTACAATTCTGACAATTTTTAATAGATATAGCCAAAGACGGTATCCAAATTACTGGCACTACAATCCATATCTCTAACACATGAAAAAAAAATGGCTCGACCATGATTTGAACACGGGTCGCCGGCGAGGTGAAGGAGCCTTAGCCTCTAGACCAAACAAAAGGCGGTGTTTTTGAACATTTACTCGATATTTCATAGCGCTTTATCAAATTCGATTTTTAAAAATGTTTCCTATTGACAAAACTGACTTATTTTCAACTTTAGGAAAAAAAGTCATAGGAGCTTTGTTATTGAGAATGTAGTTACAAGTCGAAATGCATGATAAAATATAGAGTGTTTCATTGAAAAAATATCATTTTATGAAATATTTCGAAAACGCGATTGTCAATTTTTTTTTTGTTTTCGGCGTCGAGAAGGCCATTAAAAATGCTACTAGTTTGCCCATTTAAGCGAATTCGTAGCATCAACAATAACGGAGTTGGCAATGGTGCCGACTTAATTTGAAACACCCTGTATACACGATCTGATCCTTTTTCGAAAAGACATTCCAACTTCTGCCAACGTACCAGTTGTAATAGCGGTAAATACATTTTTTATTCTCTGTTGCATATTCATAGTTGTTGGTGGATCATTGTAAATTGTTTGCTTCACATGTCCCCACAAGAAGAAGTCGCGTTTGTTAGATCAGGTGATCTAGCAGGCCACCTGGTGGGTCCATTTCTTCCAATCCATCTGTTGGGGAAAGTATGTTGGAGGTGATCCTGTACACTCTGTGAAAAATGTGTCGGAGCTCCATCTCGCTGAAGCCACATTCTGTTTCTAGTATATTGGGGAAAATCCACCAGTAACCCAGGCAGTATAGTCCTTAGGAAATCTAGGTACATAGGTTCATTGAAGTTCCCGTTGAAAAAATGTGGCCCTATTACAGTATTGCCAATTATTTCAAACAACGACAACAAAATCGGTAACTTGTATGGTATGAGTGCTATAATAGCCTGACGCACTGTTGCAGTATCCTGTATATCCTGTCACATGTTTCAAAACCTCTACAGACCGTCTTCAAGAATTTTTCCGTTTCTTTTTAGGAGGACAACCCTATATCGACTCGCCAACAATTTCCTCACGATGGTCTCCTAATTAAACGAGAACAAGGGTCCGGCCAGGACAAGCAACGACTCCTGGAACGAGTTTCGACAATTAGCCATTAATGTTGAACGAATTGAGTAATAATGAAGACGAACACATAATACAGCGTGCACGGTAGACCAAGGCGCCTGCTTTAATGGCCACCGGTTAGCTGTACTCCAGAGAGTTCCCTTGCTACTTATCTGGGAGCAGGTCGAGTGTTCCGGCGTTACGGGTCTAACGCGGACTAGCAAGGAAGTATGGAAGTTGTCGAGAATTACGAACCTTCCGAGAACCGGCCTAACTACCTAGGTGGGCTCCTTAAACGAGTCGTGTTCGAATTTTCGAATCGCCGAAGGAAACGCGAGGGGTGTGTCTGAATTTCCTGGGATTTGTCGGGAGAAATAAGCATGACGGAAGTAATATCCGGTTTTTCCCCGGGGGATGTGGATACGGCGAAATCCTGGCCACTGTATTGAAGTTTCTCCGAGAAACTTTTTTGTTGTGATATCGGAACAGGTATATGAAAGCTGTTCGTTTTCATCACGTTGTCCGGTTGACAATTGATGTTTGACGATTTATAAATGAGTTGATGGATCCAGCATTACCACGTGATGGAAGATCATCATGAAAGGATAATCCCAGGGAGCACATTCATATTGGGACAATATTGGTACAATATTGTGAAAATACTGGCAAAATATTCAAATAACAATATTGCAACTTTTTTCGAGTAATTTTTTATTTTTTTCGACTGACTCGAAATTCACAGTATGTACTAATTTGACCATGCTAAATCGATTGGCATTTGTAGAATTTGTCTATCTATAACCGTTCCCGAGTTGGTTAGCTCTAAATCTATTTTAAGATGTTTTTTTTGCCGCCAAAAATATTTCTGATGAGTTTTCGACATTTTCTTTCAAAAATTCGGAATCAGCACGTCAAAATACGTTCTATGACAACAATTTGAAATTCGAAATATACAAAATAAAAAAGTTGGAAAATTGGATTTTCTACCTTACACATCCTTTTCCGGCTAAATCTTGTATCTGAGCACATACAAATCAGATATTTTCTGAATGAGCATGAAATTTCACGTAAACAGTGCAAATTTTAAGTCGATGTGACGACTTAGTAATTTTCACGATTTGCAACATTTTTTTGGAGTAATTTTTAATTTGTCTCGATTGACTCAAAATTCACAGTATATACTAATTTGACCATGCTGAATCGATTGGCGTTCGCAGAATTTGTCTATCTATAACCGTTCCCGAGCTGGTCAGCTCTGAATCAGTTTTTAGATGTTTTTTTTGCCGCCAAAAATATTTCTGATGAGTTTTTGACATTTTCGCTAAAAAATTCGGAATCAGCACGTCAAAATACGTTCTATGACAACAATTTGAAATCGAAAAATGAAAAATAAAAAAGTTCAGAAAATTGGATTTTCTACCTTACATACCCTTTTCCGGCTAGATCTTGTATCTGAGCACATAAAAATCAGATATTTTTGGAATGAGCATGAAATTTTACGTATACAGTGCAAATTTCAAGTCGATATGACGACTTAGTAATTTTTATGATTTTTAGGGGTGAACCCCTTGCAACTTTTTTCGAGTAATTTTTAATTTTTCCCGATTGACTCGAAATTCACAGTATATACTAATTTGACCATGCTGAATCGATTGGCGTTCGCAGAATTTGTCTATCTATAACCGTTCCCGAGTTGGTCAGCTCTAAATCAGTTTTAAGATGGTTTTTTTGCCGCCAAAAATATTTCTGATGAGTTTTCGACATTTTCGTTAAAAAATTCGGAATTAGCACGTCAAAATACGTTCGAGAACAAAAATTTGAAATTCGAAAAATGAAAAATAAAAATTTTCAGAAAATTGGATTTTCTACCTTACATACCCTTTTCCGGCTAGATCTTGTATCTGAGCACATAAAAATCAGATATTTTTGGAATGAGCATGAAATTTTACGTATACAGTGCAAATTTCAAGTCGATCTGACGAGTTAGTAATTTTCATAATTTTTAGAGTGAACCCCTTGCAACTTTTTTCGAGTAATTTTTAATTTTCCTCGATTGACTCGAAATTCACAGTATATACTAATTTGACCATGCTGAATCGATTGGCGTTCGCAGAATTTGTCAATCTATAACCGTTCGTGAGTTGGCTTTCTGATGAGTTTTCGACATTTTCGTTAAAAAATTTGGAATCAGCACGTCAAAATACGTTCGAGGACAAAAATATGAAATTCGAAAAATGAAAAATAAAAATGTTCAGAAAATTGGATTTTCATCCAATGGAATAAATTGATATTTGTTCAGGGGCGGTTTTTCAATATCCTGTTAGCGTAGTTTGACTGATAGCTAAATTTCACCGATGGTTAGAATGTGGCTTCATTCCTTCATTTGCGCGTATTCCATATTCATTCTTACCACAAGTCAAAGTTAGCTTCCAATCAAACTACGCTAACAGGACATTGAAAAACCGGCTCTCAGAGTAAGTATTATAATTCCACATAATGCCAGCAGCGTGTTGTGTAACCTGAATTGATGTTTGTACGAAACTTCCAACAATACCCTCGTATGTTAATTCTACCTCGCAATGCTGTTCTTTAGTCGTCAGAAGCTATAACATCTCCACCTGAAGCAATGTTGGGTAATTATGGTTACTAATTTGTTTGAAACTGTTAGTGAAAATTAAACAAGCTTCACAATGACCTGTTTCGAAGATATAATTGAGTTGGGTATGAGAAGGAATGAAATTTATATTTTGATTAGCAATTTGAGAGGAATGATTCTACTCACATCTTTGAAAATCAAACAAACTTTTGGTAGCTGTGAGTGATCCTATTCTTGAAATGAAAGGGATGCTAGTATTTGCAGTTGAATATTTGTGAGTATTAGCGACTTGCCGATTATTTTTAGATATCAGATAACAATTTTCCATTCAATGTCAGCTTTATTCAATTTCTCCTCCTCAATAATGAAAATTAATACACCTCTAATATAGATTGATATCATTCGGAGCTGTCATGAAGTTCCAACGTTATTTCAGTCTCATGGCTCGTTATACAAGTAAGGTAATTTCGACTTAAACACTCGAAATTAGTGTTAATTTCTAGTAACAACTCAAAATTTGCTTAATTAACTCGTAATAAGTGTCAATTTCGAGTTACAAGTCGAAATTAGTGTTAATTTCGAGTAGAGGTAATTTCGACTTGAAACTCGAAATTAGTGGAAATTTTAAGTAGAGGTAATTTCGATTTATTAATCTAAGTTAGTGTTAATTTCGAGTCACAACTCGAAATTAGCTTAATCAACGTGATATTAGTGTTAGTTTCGAGTTACAACTCAAAATTGCCTAATTAACTCGTAGGAAGTGTTAATTTCGAGTTACAAGTCGAAATTGGTGTTAATTTCGAGTAGAGGTAATTTCGACTCGAAACTTGAAATTCGTGTTAATTTCGAGTAGAGGTAATTTCGACTTGAAACTCAAAATTAGTGTTAATTTCGACTTGAAACTCGAAATTAGTGTTAATTTCGAGTTAAAACTCAAAATTTGCTTAATTTACTCGAAATTTGTGTTAGTTTCAAGTTACAATCTTGAATCAACTGAGTATGTTTTCTATTCAGCAGCAACTAAATATTGCACCTGCATCAGGATTACAGTCTATACAACTCCAGGTCAAGCCGCATCAAAACAAATGCACGCTGTTACTTCGTGATCATCGATGTCGGATTGGTGAAAAAGGCAGGGCGTGTTTCCCACTCCAACCTGCCTGAGAAACATAGACCAATAGCGGCCCGCCTTTCCCCGATCACGAGCAAAGAACGCGTTGAACACGACTTTACCACTATTGTTTACTGGCTTGAGATTAACTTGAATTTACTGTAGTTTATTGTACTGATGGCCATGTTATTTCAGAAGAGTTGGAATCGTTGGATCATTGAGTTCATGAAGATTTTCGTTGAACTGTGTTTACAGAGTTGGAGACTGGAGGTTTAAATTTTCCTATTACATAAATAAGAAGACATCACTGTATATGGTAAAACAAACATCGGACGGAGAAATTCATCTCACCATTCTCTATGCTATTGCCTGGATGTTATTCTCCGAAAATCCCATTAGATTCCAGCCAAGGCGAACCTCCATCATTTCTGTCGCACTTGGGGAAGTTTCGGCGAGTGTTAACACGTCGGCATTAATCATCAGAAAGCATTGACCTCAAGTCATTTCGAAAAAACACAACGGCTTCCTTGCCAAACACGCCGATTCGAATATAAATCTTCGGCCTTCCCACTCGTTATGATATAACTTTCCGGAAAACAAATTTCTGTAGTCGGTCGTATGATGGATGCATAGCCAAACAGGCAGTGCGCTTCGTCAAATGCAGAGGCGTGGAGTCAAGAAAGAGCGAGAGGGATCGCAAATGATTCGGGCCTCTACAAAGGCTTAAAAGGGCCATACATTATTTTTCAATATTTTTTACTAATTCTCGATTTCGACGGCGAAATACAGTGTGTCTCACTTCTCATGGAAACACCCCCGTATCTTCCGTAATAATTGAGGTAGAACGGTAAAATGGCCAAACTGCACCTACCACCCAAGGGGTTGGACTAAGTGATATACACTGCCCGCCACTCGGAACAACCTATTTTTACGGTAAAACACACTAGGTGGCAAAATAGAACCAGAAACAATTTTTTCCTAGAAAAATTGTGGTCCTGAAAAATCTGAATTTTTCTCACTTCTCATGGAAACACCCTCGTAATTTCCGTAATTATTGAAGTGGGACTCTGCAAATTCCAGGAGCGTTAGACATACCAGTGATGAGTCTAAATCTTGCATGAAGTTGATCTGAGCGACATACAATGCTCGCCAGGGGCGATGAACCTAGCCAGTTTTGCGAAACGTTATAATAGGGAGCAATATGGGCAGGAAACCAATTTTACCAACAGTCCTTTTTTTCGTGTGTAATACCACTCGAGGTTTTGTTTTCATCGTATAAACTTTAATTTTGTTCCACTCAAACTTAGTAGCTTGTAACATGGCCGTGTCGTGATTTTATCATGTTATTTGTTCTCGTCAATTATCAAAGCAACCAAGTTTTCGTGCAAAATGAAAGTTTGTGCGATAAAATGAAAACCTCTTGTGGTATAACCCTCGAAAATATGCATTGTTGGTGAAACTGGTGTCCTGATTCCGAATCCGTTGGGGCTATATTGTCCCCTAATATAAATTTTCGCAAAACTGGATAAGTTCATCGCCCCTGGCGAGCAGTGTATGTCACTCAGATCAACTTCATGCAAAATTCAGACTCATCGCTGGTATATCTAACGCTTCTGGAATTTACAGAGTTCTACTTCAATAATTACAGAAGATACGAGGGTGTTTCCATGAGAAGTGAGACAAATTCGGATTTTTCAGGACTGAACTTTTTTCAGGAAAAAAGTGTATCTCTAATAAGTTGGTGGTCCTGATCACGAATCTGAAAGGATTTCAAGCCTATTATTCCCCCTAGTATGTTTTACCGTAAAAATGGGTTGTTCCATCGCGAGTGGTGGGCAGTGTATATCACTTAGGCCAACCCAATTGAGGTGGTAGGTACATTTTGACCATTTTCATCTGTCCTGAGAGTTTCATCATTCTTCCTCATTTATTACGGAAGATACGGGAGTGTTTCCATGAGAAGTGAGACAAATTCGGATTTTTCAGGACTGAAATTTTTCCAGGAAAAAAGTGGATCTCTGGTAAGTTGGTGGTCCTGATAACGAATTTAAAAAAAATTCGAGCCTATTTTGCCCCTAGTATGTTTTACCGTAAAAATGGGTTGTTCCATCGCGAGTGGTGGGCAGTGTATATCACTTAGGCCAACCCAATTGAGGTGGTAGGTATATTTTGACCATTTTCATCTGTCCTGAGAGTTTCATCATTCTTCCTCATTTATTACGGAAGATACGGGGGTGTTTCCATGAGAAGTGAGACAAATTCGGATTTTTCAGGACTGAAATTTTTCCAGGAAAAAAGTGGATCTCTGGTAAGTTGGTGGTCCTGATAACGAATTTAAAAAAATTTCGAGCCTATTTTGCCCCTAGTATGTTTTACCGTAAAAATGGGTTGTTCCATCGCGAGTGGTGGGCAGTGTATATCACTTAGGCCAACCCAATTGAGGTGGTAGGTATATTTTGACCATTTTCATCTGTCCTGAGAGTTTCATCATTCTTCCTCATTTATTACGGAAGATACGGGGGTGTTTCCATGAGAAGTGAGACAAATTCGGATTTTTCAGGACTGAAATTTTTCCAGGAAAAAAGTGGATCTCTGGTAAGTTGGTGGTCCTGATAACGAATTTAAAAAAATTTCGAGCCTATTTTGCCCCTAGTATGTTTTACCGTAAAAATGGGTTGTTCCATCGCGAGTGGTGGGCAGTGTATATCACTTAGGCCAACCCAATTGAGGTGGTAGGTACATTTTGACCATTTTCATCTGTCCTGAGAGTTTCATCATTCTTCCTCATTTATTACGGAAGATACGGGGGTGTTTCCATGAGAAGTGAGACAAATTCGGATTTTTCAGGACTGAAATTTTTCCAGGAAAAAAGTGGATATCTGGTGAGTTGGTGGTCCTGATAACGAATTTAAAAAAATTTCGAGCCTATTTTGCCCCTAGTATGTTTTACCGTAAAAATGGGTTGTTCCATCGCGAGTGGTGGGCAGTGTATATCACTTAGGCCAACCCAATTGAGGTGGTAGGTACATTTTGACCATTTTCATCTGTCCTGAGAGTTTCATCATTCTTCCTCATTTATTACGGAAGATACGGGGGTGTTTATGAGAAGTGAGACAAATTCGGATTTTTCAGGACTGAAATTTTTCCAGGAAAAAAGTGGATCTCTGGTGAGTTGGTGGTCCTGATAACGAATTTAAAAAAATTTCGAGCCTATTTTGCCCCTAGTATGTTTTACCGTAAAAATGGGTTGTTCCATCGCGAGTGGTGGGCAGTGAATATCACTTAGGCCAACCCAATTGAGGTGGTAGGTACATTTTGACAATTTTTATCTGTCCTGAGAGTTTCATCATTCTTCCTCATTTATTACGGAAGATACGGGGGTGTTTATGAGAAGTGAGACAAATTCGGATTTTTCAGGACTGAAATTTTTCCAGGAAAAAAGTGGATCTCTGGTAAGTTGGTGGTCCTGATAACGAATTTAAAAAAATTTCGAGCCTATTTTGCCCCTAGTATGTTTTACCGTAAAAATGGGTTGTTCCATCGCGAGTGGTGGGCAGTGTTTATCACTTAGGCCAACCCAATTGAGGTGGTAGGTACATTTTGACCATTTTCATCTGTCCTGAGAGTTTCATCATTCTTCCTCATTTATTACGGAAGATACGGGGGTGTTTCCATGAGAAGTGAGACAAATTCGGATTTTTCAGGACTGAAATTTTTCCAGGAAAAAAAGTGGATTTCTGGTGAGTTGGTGGTCCTGATAACGAATTTAAAAAAATTTCGAGCCTATTTTGCCCCTAGTATGTTTTACCGTAAAAATGGGTTGTTCCATCGCGAGTGGTGGGCAGTGTATATCACTTAGGCCAACCCAATTGAGGTGGTAGGTACATTTTGACCATTTTCATCTGTCCTGAGAGTTTCATCATTCTTCCTCATTTATTACGGAAGATACGGGGGTGTTTATGAGAAGTGAGACAAATTCGGATTTTTCAGGACTGAAATTTTTCCAGGAAAAAAGTGGATCTCTGGTGAGTTGGTGGTCCTGATAACGAATTTAAAAAAATTTCGAGCCTATTTTGCCCCTAGTATGTTTTACCGTAAAAATGGGTTGTTCCATCGTGACTGGTGAGCAGTGTATATCACTCAATCCAATTGAGGTGATAGGTGAATTTTGACCATTTTCATCTGTCCTGAGAGTTTCATCGTTCTATCTCATGAGAAGTGAAACACACTGTAAATTTTTTTTTGTACAAATCGTTCTGATAAATTTGTTGACATTGAGTTCAATTTCCAGTATGGATACTTTCAATAACCCTGACACAACCACAATGAGTTTCATTTAGATATGTTGAAGAATATAAATATGGAGTGCCCTGTAAGCTAGGTACTTTTATCAAAATGCAATGAAGCACATGAGTCTAGTGCTTTATGGGACATACCATCACAATAACGGCAGTGATCAGGTTGATTGAGTAAAATGGTTCAGAAAGGAGGAGGGTATTCATACCTTCGCTGTATAATTGATACTGATTTCAAAACACTGGCAAATAGGACCTGATAAGGCAACATTTCTATAGTCTATACAACTCCAAGTCAAGCCGCATCAAAACAAATGGACGCTGTTACTTCGTGATCATCAATGTCAGGGCGTGTTTTCCACTCAAACATGCCTGAGAAACATAGACCAATAGCGGCCCGCCTTTCCTGATCTATCACGAGCAAAGCACGCGTTGATCACGTCTTCACCACTATTGTTTACTGGTTTGAGATTAACTTGAATTTACTGTACATCTTGTCACTTCTTTTCACTTATACACACATATATTTTTCTTGAATAGAAACCAGAAGGAGAATTCGATCTGTCCCTTTCAGAAACAACCATATCCTCCGCCTCGGTTCGAGCCAACTCCGGATCTTCATTAATGCAAAACTATTTTATTTGGTCTTCTAGAAAAGGGACCTACAACATCCGCTAACGCGTCGCTTGCCAAGCAGTTGTGCGAATCGGTAACATCTGTCCGCTCGAAAATACCGCTGCGGAGATATTAATATGTGTGTTTTGTCACGAAAAAACTTAATTGCTCTTCATGAATTTCCTCGAGATGTACTATTTCGGGATTTGTTACTAGCGAGCTTTAAAGGCGACGAGACGGATAGTTTTGGATAGGTCATTCATTCCAAGATTATGGGTCGTATAAAGTTTGCTTTTCGCCGACGGAAAGAGCTACTGAAACTTATATACAGGGTGTTGGTTCTGCTTACGAACGTATGTTCGAGAAGAAGACAGGCAGGTTTTATTCACCACAATACATACGTTGGGAGCACGTCATGTTTTGTATACAGGGTGTTGTACGTTGACAAACTTTGGACGGTGACTCTTTGAAAGCTTTCAGGACGAAAAATTCATATAAGCATATGTCCAAACGGCTGGGTTTTCGAGATGCAGGGTGATGAATATACATTATTTTCAAGTTATTTTTGGAGTTAACTTCGATATTTTCGAAAATAATTAGTTCAAATAAGACAAGTTCAATCCATTCAATTCTAGGCATGAAACAAATAATTCACAGGATCCTCCTTTTTTCATAGTCAAGCCTTGTTCAACCCTTCAGAATTTTTTTCGCAAGGAAATCTGAAAATTTTAATTATAGCTCTATTAATCCTCATAGGAAGCAATTATCTGAAAAATATATGGCCCCTTTTTTTATTGAAATGTCTACGTTGGTTTATTTCTATACATTATATCGAAATTTTCAACCCCTTTCAAGTTATTGATTGAATACAGATATGCCTAGTTTTTCCGGGAATTTTCCCCACTTTTCATAGGTTTTCGCGTGCAGGAACTTCTTTTTTATTAAGTTCTCTTCGAAAACCACCAGTGTACCAAAAATCATTTCCAATGGATATATTGTCAGCTTTTTGTCTACAACGCTAGGACTATACGATTTTATGAATTTTCTGCGGAAATTTGCCAATAAATCAATCATTGTCATACCAAACCCTTTCACTCTTCTCGCATTCAAGCAGTCGTCCTCCATCTCAGAAACTCTCCAATAATCAGATTTTTTCAAATCCCATCCAGACTTTCCTACTCCAATCAATAATTCAGCATCAAACTCGTCACTTCCCATCAATATTCCTCCGAATGCGAGATGAATGTAACACTTAAAAAATAGCCGTGAATAGAATCTAATTTATATCGATCGTTCAATTACCGTTAGCTTGGAAAGATTGATAGTCGCAATGGAAAACAAGTAGTAGTCCAGTGAAATAGAGTCCGGGGGTTCCTATCGGGAAAAAACTATTGTTGTTTTTTACTTACACGTTCTATATGTTTTTTGGGGTGCTGAATCCGAATTTCAACTCTGCCACTTCCAAAGCACTGTGCTTAGTTCATGAAAGCACTCCAAAGCACTTCTGTGCTACCAGACACTTTCTTGGTCCAGTGTCCAGTGCCTAGAGCTTCGAAGCAATTAACGAGTGTTTAACAAACAAGTGTCTAGGAATTTATAAACGCTCTAGATACCATTCTTTTTTTACGAACTCATAACCACAAAGTTGTGTGTTTCTAAGTTGATTTATTCTTCACCATAACAGGTTATCATAAGAGTTCCAACTGACAGGTTGAGATGAACTCTGCCAGGAGGGTTTTGAACCACTGAAACCATGGCTATTTATTCAAAAAATTAAGTTGCTATGGTAATGTTTTTAAAAACTTGCTTTAGGTACAGATTGTGAGTCTGTGATTAATTGATCAGTTAGCTCGGTACGCTAAATGTCACTTTAGTTATGTGATAACAAAATGTAGAAGGCTTGACGGTTGTGATGGGCTAGAAAACATATATGTTCTCCATCCACTCAAATTGACAGTAACTTGGATAGCGAATGACGATGATAGATGTTACCTTGAACGTAGATTTTATGAAAAAGTCTATGTCGCGATATGTTTAAGGATGCCATTTGCTCGCCGAACACATAGAGGAGTGTTTCTCCTCCACTTAGATCAGCCTAAGCGTCTTTGAATATGTTGACAAGAGGTCCAAATTCTGTGTCATTCTTCAACGTTTTCACAAAATTCATATTTCCTAGGCTATAGGTATGAAACTGACTTTGTATCACAACCTCCAGTTCTTGTTCAACCTTTATGTTTGCCATTCAGCACCCCAAAAACATGAAGAACAAGTTAGAAAAAACTTCTATATATTTTTTCATTTGATTGGACTATAGATCAATTTAACAAGTCTCTTCATTGCGCATGCTTCGGTTCTCGCCGCATTTCTCCTTCGTCCGACAGAGCAAAAAAGTGTTTTGTAATTGGATCCAACACTAAGGCGGCATACACTTTCTTCGTTAATTTGCTTAAGAAAAATTAAAGTCGATTAAAAGAGTAATCTCGGGTCTTTGGCGGGAGGATTTTCTTAGGGTTTTCTTAAGGGCAGTGATTAATGGCTACATCTTGGCGTGATTGGGAAAATAAAGATTTCTAGAATAAATAGGTAAATGAAAAGAAAGCTGAGAGAGTTTCCTATAAAAGGATGTTATTGTTTGCTGGCCTAACAGTTCGCTTGTAGGTGTTATAGCTGGTTTTGTAAGAAAGGATGCGGATCCCAGCGCACCTATTATATTTTTCGCATTTTGCGACCATAACGAGACATAATCGTTAAGCATATATGTATATGGAAAGAAAGCAAAGAAAATTTCCTACAAGAGTATCTCATTGTTTGCTGGCCTAACAGTTCGCTTGTAGGTGTTATAGGTGGTTTTGTGTGCTAGGATCCGGATCCTAGCGCACCTTTTATATTTATCGCATTTTGCGACCATAACGAGACACATTCGTTAAAAACATATGTATATAGAAAGAAAGCTAAAGAAATTACCTACAAGACGATGTTATTGTTTGCTGGCCTAACAGTTCGCTTGTAGGTGTTATAGGTGGTTTTGTGTGCTCGAATGCGGATCCTACAGCACCTTTTACATTTTTTGCATTTTGCGACCATAACGAGACACATTCGTTGAATACATATGTATATAGAAAGAAAGCTAGGAAAATTTCCTACAAGACGATGTTATTGTTTGCTGGCCTAACAGTTCGCTTGTAGGTGTTATAGGTGGCTGTGTGTGCTCGGATGCGGATCCTACAGCACCTTTTACATTTTTCGCAATTTGCGACCATAACGAGACACATTCTTTAAATACATAAGTATATGGAAAGAAAGCTTAAGGAATTTCCTACAATAGGATGTTATTGTTTTCTGGCCGAACAGTTCGCTTGTAGATGTTATAAGTGGTTTTGTGTGCTAGGATGCGGATCCTACCGCACCTCTTATATTTTTCGCATTTTGCGACCATGACGAGACACATTCGTTAAATACATAGGCATATGGAAAGAAAGCTAAGAAAATGTTCTACAAGATGATGTTGTCGTTCGCGTGCCTAACTGTTCGATTGTAGGTGTTATAGGTGGTTTTGTGTGCTATGATGCGGATCCTACCGCACCTTTTACATTTTTCGCATTTTGCGACCATAACGAGACACATTCGTTGAATACATAGGTATATGGAAAGAAAGCTTAGAAAATTTCCTACAAGAGGATGTTATTGTTTGCTGGCCTAACAGTTCGCTTGTAGGTGTTATAGGTGGTTTTGTGTGCTAGGATGCGGATCCTACCGCAACTTTTATATTTTTCGCATTTTGCGACCATAACGAGACACATTCGTTAAATACATAGTTATATGGAAAGAAAGCTAAGAAAATTTCCTACAAGAGGATGTTATTGTTTGCTGGCCTAACAGTTCGCTTGTAGGTGTTATAGGTGGTTTTGTGTGCTAGGATGCGAATCCTACCGCAACTTTTATATTTTTCGCATTTTGCGACCATAACGAGACACATTCGTTAAATACATAGTTATATGGAAAGAAAGCTAAGAAAATTTCCTACAAGAGAATATTATTGTTTGTTGGCCTAACAGTTCGCTTGTAGGTGTTATAGGTGGTTTTGTGTGCTAGGATGCGGATTCTACCGCACCTTTCACATTTTTCGCATTTTGCGACCATAACGAGACACATTCGTTAAATACATAGTCATATAGAAATAAAGCTAAGAAAATTTCTTACAAGAGAATGTTATTGTTTGTTGGCCTGACAGTTCGCTTGTAGGTGTTATAGGTGGTTTTGTGTGCTCGGATGCGGATCCTACCGCACCTTTTAAATTTTTCGCATTTTGCGACCATAACGAGACACATTCGTTAAATACATAGGTATATAGAAAGAAAGCGAAGAAAATTTCCTGCAAGAGGATGTTATTGTTTGCTGGCCTAACATTTCGCTTGTAGGTGTTATAGGTGGTTTTCTGTGCTAGGATGCGGATTCTACCGCACCTTTCACATTTTTCGCATTTTGCGACCATAACGAGACACATTCGTTAAATACATAGTCATATAGAAATGAAGCTAAGAAAATTTCTTACAAGAGAATGTTATTGTTTGTTGGCCTGACAGTTCGCTTTTAGGTGTTATAGGTGGTTTTGTGTGCTCGGATGCGGATCCTACCGCACCTTTTAAATTTTTCGCATTTTGCGACCATAACGAGACACATTCGTTAAATACATATGTATATAGAAATAAAGCTAAAAAAAAAGGTGCATCCTTTTTTTTCGCTGTCGAACTGACTACGACGTCAAATTTAAATGAGTTTATTTCTACAGTAGTTGATTTATCAGTTTAAAACCGAATGATTGGCCAGAATAACACGATGCTATTGGATCAAATACCAAAAACATCACACTTTGTTGACATGTGAAAAATATAATCATCAATAATTGTAAAAGCGTATACAAATGAGCCACATATTATGAACTTGCTTTGAATTAATTGAACAACTGAAAATTCCAGAACAATAAAAGTTCAGTTTGGAAAAATATCACCCAAATCCTGTAAAACAAATTCCATATGGCAGTAGAAAAAAACTGTTCCCGAACAAGCTGAGCCCACCACTGCCTGCAAATCCTCATGAATGGCTTTCCTGGCTCTCCAGATGTATGTCTATAAATAACACGAGTGTCCAAAATAAAACCGCATGAATGAATCCTGCTGCAAGTAATCAAATGGGAGCTTGTAGGTGTCTAGCTGGGACGGAAATAGTGGTTGCAGAAATTCACAACTTCGTTCATGTCAGCGCGGCTCTTCTCGATTCACGGATGATATATTCGAGTTTATTTATCACGATGGCGACGGAGGACCGTTCGCACCTGCTACGAAAGTTGTTCATTTGTTACTGCAGGAACCGCTGCCAACTGAGACTGAAGGAGTCTTGAATGAGTGAAGGGATACAAATGACGTTCTTATAGGCATGATATAGATGGAAAGATTGGGTATTGCGATATCGTAACAGGAATACAAAAATAAGTGGATTGAAGGAAGTTGTTGAAAAATAATCCACTGGAAATACTGAAGGCTAATTGAAGGAGATTTGCTTCGTACTATTGTGATTTGAAGAAACAGGGAGAATTTATACAATCATGGGGTGCAATGGGGTAAATGTAATCACGGGGTTAGTGTAACCACCCCCATTTTTTTTATATTCTAACATGTGTTTTTATAGTATATATGACTAGATTTGAGGTTTTCCTTTACTAATTGATTATTTTTTCAACAATTGTCCTCGAAGGTATTTTGACGTACTGATTCCTGATATTTGAACAAAAATGACGAAAGTTCATCAAACATATTTTTGGCGAGAGAAAAACCTTCTGAAAACTGATTTAGAGCTGACCAACTCAAGAACGGTTGAAGATAGACAAATTCTGCGAACGCCAATCGATTGCAAGGGGTTCACCCCTAAAAATCATGAAAAATACTGAGTAGTCACATCGACTTGAAATTTGCACTGTATACGTTAAATTTCATGCTCGTTCCGAAAATGTATGATTTTTAGGTGCTCAGTTTTTAGATTTACACGGAAACGAGAGTTTAATGTAGAAAATCCAATTTTCGGAGATTTTTTATTTTTTATTTTGCGAAATTAAAATTTTCGTCCTCTAACGTATTTTTACGTGCTGATTTCGAAGTTTTGAACGAAAATGTCGAAAACTCATCAGAAATATTTTTGGCGAGAGAAAAACCTTCTGAAAACTGATTTAGAGTTGACCAACTCAAGAACGGTTAGAGATAGATAAATTCTGCGAACGCCAATCGATTCAAAATTGCGGAATTAGTATCTAGTGAATTTCTGGTCAAACAGAAAAAATTGAAAATTTTTCGAAAAAAGTTGCAAGGGGTTGTTCTCCCCTAAAAATTATGGAAAATACTAAATTGTCACATCGACTTGAAATAAGCACTGTATACGTGAAATTTCATGCTCGTTCTGAAAATGTACGATTTTTATATGCTCAGATATAAGATTTTGCCGGAAAAGAGTGTTTGAGGTAGAAAATCCAATTTTCTAAGATTTTTATTTTTTATTTTTCGAAATCAAAATTTTCTTCCTCTAAAGTATTTTTACGTGCGGATTTAGAATTTTTGAACGAAAATGTCGAAAACTCATCAGAAATATTTTTGGCGAGAGAAAAACCTTCTGAAAACTGATTTAGAGCTGACCAACTCGAGAACGGTTAAAAATAGACAAATTCTGCGACCGCCAATCGATTCAAAATTGCGGAATTAGTATCTAGTGAATTTCTGGTCAAACGGAAAAAATTGAAAATTTTTCGAAAAAAGTTGCAAGGGGTTCACCCCTAAAAATTATGGAAAATACTAAATTGTCACATCGACTTGAAATAAGCACTGTCTACGTGAAATTTCATGCTCGTACTGAAAATGTACGATTTTTATATGCTCAGATATAAGATTTTGCCGGAAAAGAGTGTTTGAGGTAGAAAATCCAATTTTCTGAGATTTTTATTTTTTATTTTTCGAAATTAAAATTTTCTTCCTCTAACGTATTTTTACGTGCTGATTTAGAATTTTTGAACGAAAATGTCGAAAACTCATCAGAAATATTTTTGGCGAGAGAAAAACCTTCTGAGAACTGATTTAGAGCTGACCAACTCGAGAACGGTTAAAGATAGACAAATTCTGCGACCGCCAATCGATTCAAAATTGCGGAATTAGTATCTAGTGGATTTCTGGTCAATCGGAAAAAATTGAAAATTTTTCGAAAAAAGTTGCAAGGGGTTCACCCCTAAAAATTATGGAAAATACTAAATTGTCACATCGACTTGAAATAAGCACTGTATACGTGAAATTTCATGCTCGTTCTGAAAATGTACGATTTTTATATGCTCAGATATAAGATTTTGCCGGAAAAGAGTGAGGTAGAAAATCCAATTTTCTGAGATTTTTATTTTTTATTTTTTGAAATCAAAATGTTCGTCCTCTAACGTATTTTTACGTGCTGATTTAGAATTTTTGAACGAAAATGTCGAAAACTCATCAGAAATATTTTTGGCGAGAGAAAAACCTTCTGAAAACTGATTTAGAGCTGACCAACTCGAGAACGGTTAAAAATAGACAAATTCTGCGAACGCCAATCGATTCAAAATTGCGGAAATAGTGTCTAGTGAATTTCTGGTCAAACGGAAAAAATTGAATATTTTTCGAAAAAACTTGCAAGGGGTTCACCCCCAAAAATTATGGAAAATACTAAATTGTCACATCGACTTGAAATAAGCACTGTATACGTGAAATTTCATGCTCGTTCTGAAAATGTACGATTCTTATGTGCTCAGTTATAAGATATAGCCGGAAAAGAGTGTTTGAGGTAGAAAATCCAATTTTCTGAAATTTTTATTTTTCATTTTTCGCAATTGAAATTTTCGTCTTCTAACGTATTTTTACGTGCTGATTTAGACTCTTTGAACGAAAATATCGTAAACTGATCAGAAATATTTTTGGCGAGAGAAAAACCTTCTGAAAACTGATTTAGAGGTGGCCAACTCAAGAACGGTTAGAGATAGATAAATTCTGCGAACGCCAATCGATTCAAAATTGCGGAATTAGTATCTAGTGAATTTCATGCTCGTTCCGAAAATGTATGATTTTTAGGTGCTCAGTTCTTAGATTTAGACGGAAACGAGAGTTTAATGTAGAAAATCCAATTTTCTGAGATTTTTTATTTTTTATTTTGCAAAATTAAAATTTTCGTCCTCTAACGTATTTTTATGTGCTGATTTCGAATTTTTGAACGAAAATGTCGAAAACTCATCAGAAATATTTTTGGCGAGAGAAAAACCTTCTGAAAACTGATTTAGAG
This sequence comes from Chrysolina haemoptera, assembly GCA_958298965.1. Classification (NCBI taxonomy): domain Eukaryota; kingdom Metazoa; phylum Arthropoda; class Insecta; order Coleoptera; family Chrysomelidae; genus Chrysolina; species Chrysolina haemoptera. Next base: position 33,581,721 of record OY282591.1, read on the forward strand.
TTGACCAACTCAAGAACGGTTAGAGATAGATAAATTCTGCGAACGCCAATCGATTCAAAATTGCGGAATTAGTATCTAGTGAATTTCTGGTCAAACAGAAAAAATTGAAAATTTTTCGAAAAAAGTTGCAAGGGGTTGTTCTCCCCTAAAAATTATGGAAAATACTAAATTGTCACATCGACTTGAAATAAGCACTGTATACGTGAAATTTTATGCTCGTTCTGAAAATGTACGATTTTTATATGCTCAGATATAAGATTTTGCCGGAAAAGAGTGTTTGAAGTAGAAAATCCAATTTTCTGAGATTTTTATTTTTTATTTTTCGAAATCAAAATTTTCTTTCTCTAACGTATTTTTACGTGCGGATTTAGAATTTTTGAACGAAAATGTCGAAAACTCATCAGAAATATTTTTGGCGAGAGAAAAACCTTCTGAAAACTGATTTAGAGCTGACCAACTCGAGAACGGTTAAAGATAGACAAATTCTGCGACCGCCAATCGAATCAAAATTGCGGAATTAGTATCTAGTGAATTTCTGGTCAAACGGAAAAAATTGAAAATTTTTCGAAAAAAGTTGCAAGGGGTTCACCCCTAAAAATTATGGAAAATACTAAATTGTCACATCGACTTGAAATAAGCACTGTATACGTGAAATTTCATGCTCGTTCTGAAAATGTACGATTTTTATACGCTCAGATATAAGATTTTGCCGGAAAAGAGTGTTTGAGGTAGAAAATCCAATTTTCTGAGATTTTTATTTTTTATTTTTTGAAATTAAAATTTTCTTCCTCCAACGTATTTTTACGTGCTGATTTAGAATTTTTGAACGAAAATGTCGAAAACTCATCAGAAATATTTTTGGCGAGAGAAAAACCTTCTGAAAACTGATTTAGAGCTGATCAACTCGAGAACGGTTAAAAATAGACAAATTCTGCGACCGCCAATCGATTCAAAATTGCGGAATTAGTATCTAGTGAATTTCTGGTCAAACGGAAAAAATTGAAAATTTTTCGAAAAAAGTTGCAAGGGGTTCACCCCTAAAAATTATGGAAAATACTAAATTGTCACATCGACTTGAAATAAGCACTGTATACGTGAAATTTCATGCTCGTTCTGAAAATGTACGATTCTTATGTGCTCAGTTATAAGATATAGCCGGAAAAGAGTGTTTGAGGTAGAAAATCCAATTTTCTGAAATTTTTATTTTTCATTTTTCGCAATTGAAATTTTCGTCTTCTAACGTATTTTTACGTGCTGATTTAGACTCTTTGAACGAAAATATCGTAAACTGATCAGAAATATTTTTGGCGAGAGAAAAACCTTCTGAAAACTGATTTAGAGGTGGCCAACTCAAGAACGGTTAGAGATAGATAAATTCTGCGAACGCCAATCGATTCAAAATTGCGGAATTAGTATCTAGTGAATTTCATGCTCGTTCCGAAAATGTATGATTTTTAGGTGCTCAGTTCTTAGATTTAGACGGAAACGAGAGTTTAATGTAGAAAATCCAATTTTCTGAGATTTTTTATTTTTTATTTTGCAAAATTAAAATTTTCGTCCTCTAACGTATTTTTATGTGCTGATTTCGAATTTTTGAACGAAAATGTCGAAAACTCATCAGAAATATTTTTGGCGAGAGAAAAACCTTCTGAAAACTGATTTAGAGTTGACCAACTCAAGAACGGTTAGAGATAGATAAATTCTGCGAACGCCAATCGATTCAAAATTGCGGAATTAGTATCTAGTGAATTTCTGGTCAAACAGAAAAAATTGAAAATTTTTCGAAAAAAGTTGCAAGGGGTTGTTCTCCCCTAAAAATTATGGAAAATACTAAATTGTCACATCGACTTGAAATAAGCACTGTATACGTGAAATTTTATGCTCGTTCTGAAAATGTACGATTTTTATATGCTCAGATATAAGATTTTGCCGGAAAAGAGTGTTTGAAGTAGAAAATCCAATTTTCTGAGATTTTTATTTTTTATTTTTCGAAATCAAAATTTTCTTTCTCTAACGTATTTTTACGTGCGGATTTAGAATTTTTGAACGAAAATGTCGAAAACTCATCAGAAATATTTTTGGCGAGAGAAAAACCTTCTGAAAACTGATTTAGAGCTGACCAACTCGAGAACGGTTAAAGATAGACAAATTCTGCGACCGCCAATCGATTCAAAATTGCGGAATTAGTATCTAGTGAATTTCTGGTCAAACGGAAAAAATTGAAAATTTTTCGAAAAAAGTTGCAAGGGGTTCACCCCTAAAAATTATGGAAAATACTAAATTGTCACATCGACTTGAAATAAGCACTGTATACGTGAAATTTCATGCTCGTTCTGAAAATGTACGATTTTTATACGCTCAGATATAAGATTTTGCCGGAAAAGAGTGTTTGAGGTAGAAAATCCAATTTTCTGAGATTTTTATTTTTTATTTTTTGAAATTAAAATTTTCTTCCTCCAACGTATTTTTACGTGCTGATTTAGAATTTTTGAACGAAAATGTCGAAAACTCATCAGAAATATTTTTGGCGAGAGAAAAACCTTCTGAAAACTGATTTAGAGCTGATCAACTCGAGAACGGTTAAAAATAGACAAATTCTGCGACCGCCAATCGATTCAAAATTGCGGAATTAGTATCTAGTGAATTTCTGGTCAAACGGAAAAAATTGAAAATTTTTCGAAAAAAGTTGCAAGGGGTTCACCCCTAAAAATTATGGAAAATACTAAATTGTCACATCGACTTGAAATAAGCACTGTATACGTGAAATTTCATGCTCGTTCTGAAAATGTACGATTTTTATATGCTCAGATATAAGATTTTGCCGGAAAAGAGTGTTTGAGGTAGAAAATCCAATTTTCTGAGATTTTTATTTTTTATTATTTGGAATCAAAATTTTCGTCCTCTAACGTATTTTTACGTGCTGATTTAGTATTTTTGAACGAAAATGTCGAAAACTCATCAGAAATATTTTTGGCGAGAGAAAAACCTTCTGAAAACTGATTTAGAGCTTACCAACTCGAGAACGGTTAAAAATAGACAAATTCTGCGAACGCCAATCGATTCAAAATTGCGGAAATAGTATCTAGTGAATTTCTGGTCAAACGGAAAAAATTGAAAATTTTTCGAAAAAAGTTGCAAGGGGTTCACCCCTAAAAATTATGGAAAATACCAAATTGTCACATCGACTTGAAATAAGCACTGTATACGTGAAATTTCATGCTCGTTCTGAAAATGTACGATTCTTATGTGCTCAGTTATAAGATATAGCCGGAAAAGAGTGTTTGAAGTAGAAAATCCAATTTTCTGAAATTTTTATTTTTCATTTTTCGAAATTGAAATTTTCGTCCTCTAACGTATTTTTACGTGCTGATTTAGACTCTTTGAACGAAAATATCGTAAACTGATCAGAAATATTTTTGGCGAGAGAAAAACCTTCTGAAAACTGATTTAGAGGTGGCCAACTCAAGAACGGTTAGAGATAGATAAATTCTGCGAACGCCAATCGATTCAAAATTGCGGAATTAGTATCTAGTGAATTTCGTGCTCGTTCCGAAAATGTATGATTTTTAGGTGCTCAGTTTTTAGAGTTAGACGGAAACGAGAGTTTAATGTAGTAAATCCAATTTTCTGAGATTTTTTTTTTTTATTTTTTGAAATTAAAATTTTCTTCCTCCAACGTATTTTTACGTGCTGATTTAGAATTTTTGAACGAAAATGTCGAAAACTCATCAGAAATATTTTTGGCGAGAGAAAAACCTTCTGAAAACTGATTTAGAGCTGATCAACTCGAGAACGGTTAAAAATAGACAAATTCTGCGACCGCCAATCGATTCAAAATTGCGGAATTAGTATCTAGTGAATTTCTGGTCAAACGGAAAAAATTGAAAATTTTTCGAAAAAAGTTGCAAGGGGTTGTTCTCCCCTAAAAATTATGGAAAATACTAAATTGTCACATCGACTTGAAATAAGCACTGTATACGTGAAATTTCATGCTCGTTCTGAAAATGTACGATTTTTATATGCTCAGATATAAGATTTTGCCGGAAAAGAGTGTTTGAGGTAGAAAATCCAATTTTCTGAGATTTTTATTTTTTATTATTTGGAATCAAAATTTTCGTCCTCTAACGTATTTTTACGTGCTGATTTAGTATTTTTGAACGAAAATGTCGAAAACTCATCAGAAATATTTTTGGCGAGAGAAAAACCTTCTGAAAACTGATTTAGAGCTGACCAACTCGAGAACGGTTAAAAATAGACAAATTCTGCGAACGCCAATCGATTCAAAATTGCGGAAATAGTATCTAGTGAATTTCTGGTCAAACGGAAAAAATTGAAAATTTTTCGAAAAAAGTTGCAAGGGGTTCACCCCTAAAAATTATGGAAAATACCAAATTGTCACATCGACTTGAAATAAGCACTGTATACGTGAAATTTCATGCTCGTTCTGAAAATGTACGATTCTTATGTGCTCAGTTATAAGATATAGCCGGAAAAGAGTGTTTGAGGTAGAAAATCCAATTTTCTGAAATTTTTATTTTTCATTTTTCGCAATTGAAATTTTCGTCTTCTAACGTATTTTTACGTGCTGATTTAGACTCTTTGAACGAAAATATCGTAAACTGATCAGAAATATTTTTGGCGAGAGAAAAACCTTCTGAAAACTGATTTAGAGGTGGCCAACTCAAGAACGGTTAGAGATAGATAAATTCTGCGAACGCCAATCGATTCAAAATTGCGGAATTAGTATCTAGTGAATTTCATGCTCGTTCCGAAAATGTATGATTTTTAGGTGCTCAGTTCTTAGATTTAGACGGAAACGAGAGTTTAATGTAGAAAATCCAATTTTCTGAGATTTTTTATTTTTTATTTTGCAAAATTAAAATTTTCGTCCTCTAACGTATTTTTATGTGCTGATTTCGAATTTTTGAACGAAAATGTCGAAAACTCATCAGAAATATTTTTGGCGAGAGAAAAACCTTCTGAAAACTGATTTAGAGTTGACCAACTCAAGAACGGTTAGAGATAGATAAATTCTGCGAACGCCAATCGATTCAAAATTGCGGAATTAGTATCTAGTGAATTTCTGGTCAAACAGAAAAAATTGAAAATTTTTCGAAAAAAGTTGCAAGGGGTTGTTCTCCCCTAAAAATTATGGAAAATACTAAATTGTCACATCGACTTGAAATAAGCACTGTATACGTGAAATTTTATGCTCGTTCTGAAAATGTACGATTTTTATATGCTCAGATATAAGATTTTGCCGGAAAAGAGTGTTTGAAGTAGAAAATCCAATTTTCTGAGATTTTTATTTTTTATTTTTCGAAATCAAAATTTTCTTTCTCTAACGTATTTTTACGTGCGGATTTAGAATTTTTGAACGAAAATGTCGAAAACTCATCAGAAATATTTTTGGCGAGAGAAAAACCTTCTGAAAACTGATTTAGAGCTGACCAACTCGAGAACGGTTAAAGATAGACAAATTCTGCGACCGCCAATCGAATCAAAATTGCGGAATTAGTATCTAGTGAATTTCTGGTCAAACGGAAAAAATTGAAAATTTTTCGAAAAAAGTTGCAAGGGGTTCACCCCTAAAAATTATGGAAAATACTAAATTGTCACATCGACTTGAAATAAGCACTGTATACGTGAAATTTCATGCTCGTTCTGAAAATGTACGATTTTTATATGCTCAGATATAAGATTTTGCCGGAAAAGAGTGTTTGAGGTAGAAAATCCAATTTTCTAAGATTTTTATTTTTTATTTTTCGAAATCAAAATTTTCTTCCTCTAAAGTATTTTTACGTGCGGATTTAGAATTTTTGAACGAAAATGTCGAAAACTCATCAGAAATATTTTTGGCGAGAGAAAAACCTTCTGAAAACTGATTTAGAGCTGACCAACTCGAGAACGGTTAAAAATAGACAAATTCTGCGACCGCCAATCGATTCAAAATTGCGGAATTAGTATCTAGTGAATTTCTGGTCAAACGGAAAAAATTGAAAATTTTTCGAAAAAAGTTGCAAGGGGTTCACCCCTAAAAATTATGGAAAATACTAAATTGTCACATCGACTTGAAATAAGCACTGTCTACGTGAAATTTCATGCTCGTACTGAAAATGTACGATTTTTATATGCTCAGATATAAGATTTTGCCGGAAAAGAGTGTTTGAGGTAGAAAATCCAATTTTCTGAGATTTTTATTTTTTATTTTTCGAAATTAAAATTTTCTTCCTCTAACGTATTTTTACGTGCTGATTTAGAATTTTTGAACGAAAATGTCGAAAACTCATCAGAAATATTTTTGGCGAGAGAAAAACCTTCTGAGAACTGATTTAGAGCTGACCAACTCGAGAACGGTTAAAGATAGACAAATTCTGCGACCGCCAATCGATTCAAAATTGCGGAATTAGTATCTAGTGGATTTCTGGTCAATCGGAAAAAATTGAAAATTTTTCGAAAAAAGTTGCAAGGGGTTCACCCCTAAAAATTATGGAAAATACTAAATTGTCACATCGACTTGAAATAAGCACTGTATACGTGAAATTTCATGCTCGTTCTGAAAATGTACGATTTTTATATGCTCAGATATAAGATTTTGCCGGAAAAGAGTGAGGTAGAAAATCCAATTTTCTGAGATTTTTATTTTTTATTTTTTGAAATCAAAATGTTCGTCCTCTAACGTATTTTTACGTGCTGATTTAGAATTTTTGAACGAAAATGTCGAAAACTCATCAGAAATATTTTTGGCGAGAGAAAAACCTTCTGAAAACTGATTTAGAGCTGACCAACTCGAGAACGGTTAAAAATAGACAAATTCTGCGAACGCCAATCGATTCAAAATTGCGGAAATAGTGTCTAGTGAATTTCTGGTCAAACGGAAAAAATTGAATATTTTTCGAAAAAACTTGCAAGGGGTTCACCCCCAAAAATTATGGAAAATACTAAATTGTCACATCGACTTGAAATAAGCACTGTATACGTGAAATTTCATGCTCGTTCTGAAAATGTACGATTCTTATGTGCTCAGTTATAAGATATAGCCGGAAAAGAGTGTTTGAGGTAGAAAATCCAATTTTCTGAAATTTTTATTTTTCATTTTTCGCAATTGAAATTTTCGTCTTCTAACGTATTTTTACGTGCTGATTTAGACTCTTTGAACGAAAATATCGTAAACTGATCAGAAATATTTTTGGCGAGAGAAAAACCTTCTGAAAACTGATTTAGAGGTGGCCAACTCAAGAACGGTTAGAGATAGATAAATTCTGCGAACGCCAATCGATTCAAAATTGCGGAATTAGTATCTAGTGAATTTCATGCTCGTTCCGAAAATGTATGATTTTTAGGTGCTCAGTTCTTAGATTTAGACGGAAACGAGAGTTTAATGTAGAAAATCCAATTTTCTGAGATTTTTTATTTTTTATTTTGCAAAATTAAAATTTTCGTCCTCTAACGTATTTTTATGTGCTGATTTCGAATTTTTGAACGAAAATGTCGAAAACTCATCAGAAATATTTTTGGCGAGAGAAAAACCTTCTGAAAACTGATTTAGAGTTGACCAACTCAAGAACGGTTAGAGATAGATAAATTCTGCGAACGCCAATCGATTCAAAATTGCGGAATTAGTATCTAGTGAATTTCTGGTCAAACAGAAAAAATTGAAAATTTTTCGAAAAAAGTTGCAAGGGGTTGTTCTCCCCTAAAAATTATGGAAAATACTAAATTGTCACATCGACTTGAAATAAGCACTGTATACGTGAAATTTTATGCTCGTTCTGAAAATGTACGATTTTTATATGCTCAGATATAAGATTTTGCCGGAAAAGAGTGTTTGAAGTAGAAAATCCAATTTTCTGAGATTTTTATTTTTTATTTTTCGAAATCAAAATTTTCTTTCTCTAACGTATTTTTACGTGCGGATTTAGAATTTTTGAACGAAAATGTCGAAAACTCATCAGAAATATTTTTGGCGAGAGAAAAACCTTCTGAAAACTGATTTAGAGCTGACCAACTCGAGAACGGTTAAAGATAGACAAATTCTGCGACCGCCAATCGAATCAAAATTGCGGAATTAGTATCTAGTGAATTTCTGGTCAAACGGAAAAAATTGAAAATTTTTCGAAAAAAGTTGCAAGGGGTTCACCCCTAAAAATTATGGAAAATACTAAATTGTCACATCGACTTGAAATAAGCACTGTATACGTGAAATTTCATGCTCGTTCTGAAAATGTACGATTTTTATACGCTCAGATATAAGATTTTGCCGGAAAAGAGTGTTTGAGGTAGAAAATCCAATTTTCTGAGATTTTTATTTTTTATTTTTTGAAATTAAAATTTTCTTCCTCCAACGTATTTTTACGTGCTGATTTAGAATTTTTGAACGAAAATGTCGAAAACTCATCAGAAATATTTTTGGCGAGAGAAAAACCTTCTGAAAACTGATTTAGAGCTGATCAACTCGAGAACGGTTAAAAATAGACAAATTCTGCGACCGCCAATCGATTCAAAATTGCGGAATTAGTATCTAGTGAATTTCTGGTCAAACGGAAAAAATTGAAAATTTTTCGAAAAAAGTTGCAAGGGGTTCACCCCTAAAAATTATGGAAAATACTAAATTGTCACATCGACTTGAAATAAGCACTGTATACGTGAAATTTCATGCTCGTTCTGAAAATGTACGATTCTTATGTGCTCAGTTATAAGATATAGCCGGAAAAGAGTGTTTGAGGTAGAAAATCCAATTTTCTGAAATTTTTATTTTTCATTTTTCGCAATTGAAATTTTCGTCTTCTAACGTATTTTTACGTGCTGATTTAGACTCTTTGAACGAAAATATCGTAAACTGATCAGAAATATTTTTGGCGAGAGAAAAACCTTCTGAAAACTGATTTAGAGGTGGCCAACTCAAGAACGGTTAGAGATAGATAAATTCTGCGAACGCCAATCGATTCAAAATTGCGGAATTAGTATCTAGTGAATTTCATGCTCGTTCCGAAAATGTATGATTTTTAGGTGCTCAGTTCTTAGATTTAGACGGAAACGAGAGTTTAATGTAGAAAATCCAATTTTCTGAGATTTTTTATTTTTTATTTTGCAAAATTAAAATTTTCGTCCTCTAACGTATTTTTATGTGCTGATTTCGAATTTTTGAACGAAAATGTCGAAAACTCATCAGAAATATTTTTGGCGAGAGAAAAACCTTCTGAAAACTGATTTAGAGTTGACCAACTCAAGAACGGTTAGAGATAGATAAATTCTGCGAACGCCAATCGATTCAAAATTGCGGAATTAGTATCTAGTGAATTTCTGGTCAAACAGAAAAAATTGAAAATTTTTCGAAAAAAGTTGCAAGGGGTTGTTCTCCCCTAAAAATTATGGAAAATACTAAATTGTCACATCGACTTGAAATAAGCACTGTATACGTGAAATTTTATGCTCGTTCTGAAAATGTACGATTTTTATATGCTCAGATATAAGATTTTGCCGGAAAAGAGTGTTTGAAGTAGAAAATCCAATTTTCTGAGATTTTTATTTTTTATTTTTCGAAATCAAAATTTTCTTTCTCTAACGTATTTTTACGTGCGGATTTAGAATTTTTGAACGAAAATGTCGAAAACTCATCAGAAATATTTTTGGCGAGAGAAAAACCTTCTGAAAACTGATTTAGAGCTGACCAACTCGAGAACGGTTAAAGATAGACAAATTCTGCGACCGCCAATCGATTCAAAATTGCGGAATTAGTATCTAGTGAATTTCTGGTCAAACGGAAAAAATTGAAAATTTTTCGAAAAAAGTTGCAAGGGGTTCACCCCTAAAAATTATGGAAAATACTAAATTGTCACATCGACTTGAAATAAGCACTGTATACGTGAAATTTCATGCTCGTTCTGAAAATGTACGATTTTTATACGCTCAGATATAAGATTTTGCCGGAAAAGAGTGTTTGAGGTAGAAAATCCAATTTTCTGAGATTTTTATTTTTTATTTTTTGAAATTAAAATTTTCTTCCTCCAACGTATTTTTACGTGCTGATTTAGAATTTTTGAACGAAAATGTCGAAAACTCATCAGAAATATTTTTGGCGAGAGAAAAACCTTCTGAAAACTGATTTAGAGCTGATCAACTCGAGAACGGTTAAAAATAGACAAATTCTGCGACCGCCAATCGATTCAAAATTGCGGAATTAGTATCTAGTGAATTTCTGGTCAAACGGAAAAAATTGAAAATTTTTCGAAAAAAGTTGCAAGGGGTTCACCCCTAAAAATTATGGAAAATACTAAATTGTCACATCGACTTGAAATAAGCACTGTATACGTGAAATTTCATGCTCGTTCTGAAAATGTACGATTTTTATATGCTCAGATATAAGATTTTGCCGGAAAAGAGTGTTTGAGGTAGAAAATCCAATTTTCTGAGATTTTTATTTTTTATTATTTGGAATCAAAATTTTCGTCCTCTAACGTATTTTTACGTGCTGATTTAGTATTTTTGAACGAAAATGTCGAAAACTCATCAGAAATATTTTTGGCGAGAGAAAAACCTTCTGAAAACTGATTTAGAGCTTACCAACTCGAGAACGGTTAAAAATAGACAAATTCTGCGAACGCCAATCGATTCAAAATTGCGGAAATAGTATCTAGTGAATTTCTGGTCAAACGGAAAAAATTGAAAATTTTTCGAAAAAAGTTGCAAGGGGTTCACCCCTAAAAATTATGGAAAATACCAAATTGTCACATCGACTTGAAATAAGCACTGTATACGTGAAATTTCATGCTCGTTCTGAAAATGTACGATTCTTATGTGCTCAGTTATAAGATATAGCCGGAAAAGAGTGTTTGAAGTAGAAAATCCAATTTTCTGAAATTTTTATTTTTCATTTTTCGAAATTGAAATTTTCGTCCTCTAACGTATTTTTACGTGCTGATTTAGACTCTTTGAACGAAAATATCGTAAACTGATCAGAAATATTTTTGGCGAGAGAAAAACCTTCTGAAAACTGATTTAGAGGTGGCCAACTCAAGAACGGTTAGAGATAGATAAATTCTGCGAACGCCAATCGATTCAAAATTGCGGAATTAGTATCTAGTGAATTTCGTGCTCGTTCCGAAAATGTATGATTTTTAGGTGCTCAGTTTTTAGAGTTAGACGGAAACGAGAGTTTAATGTAGTAAATCCAATTTTCTGAGATTTTTTTTTTTTATTTTTTGAAATTAAAATTTTCTTCCTCCAACGTATTTTTACGTGCTGATTTAGAATTTTTGAACGAAAATGTCGAAAACTCATCAGAAATATTTTTGGCGAGAGAAAAACCTTCTGAAAACTGATTTAGAGCTGATCAACTCGAGAACGGTTAAAAATAGACAAATTCTGCGACCGCCAATCGATTCAAAATTGCGGAATTAGTATCTAGTGAATTTCTGGTCAAACGGAAAAAATTGAAAATTTTTCGAAAAAAGTTGCAAGGGGTTGTTCTCCCCTAAAAATTATGGAAAATACTAAATTGTCACATCGACTTGAAATAAGCACTGTATACGTGAAATTTCATGCTCGTTCTGAAAATGTACGATTTTTATATGCTCAGATATAAGATTTTGCCGGAAAAGAGTGTTTGAGGTAGAAAATCCAATTTTCTGAGATTTTTATTTTTTATTATTTGGAATCAAAATTTTCGTCCTCTAACGTATTTTTACGTGCTGATTTAGTATTTTTGAACGAAAATGTCGAAAACTCATCAGAAATATTTTTGGCGAGAGAAAAACCTTCTGAAAACTGATTTAGAGCTGACCAACTCGAGAACGGTTAAAAATAGACAAATTCTGCGAACGCCAATCGATTCAAAATTGCGGAAATAGTATCTAGTGAATTTCTGGTCAAACGGAAAAAATTGAAAATTTTTCGAAAAAAGTTGCAAGGGGTTCACCCCTAAAAATTATGGAAAATACCAAATTGTCACATCGACTTGAAATAAGCACTGTATACGTGAAATTTCATGCTCGTTCTGAAAATGTACGATTCTTATGTGCTCAGTTATAAGATATAGCCGGAAAAGAGTGTTTGAAGTAGAAAATCCAATTTTCTGAAATTTTTATTTTTCATTTTTCGAAATTGAAATTTTCGTCCTCTAACGTATTTTTACGTGCTGATTTAGACTCTTTGAACGAAAATATCGTAAACTGATCAGAAATATTTTTGGCGAGAGAAAAACCTTCTGAAAACTGATTTAGAGGTGGCCAACTCAAGAACGGTTAGAGATAGATAAATTCTGCGAACGCCAATCGATTCAAAATTGCGGAATTAGTATTTAGTGAATTTCGTGCTCGTTCCGAAAATGTATGATTTTTAGGTGCTCAGTTTTTAGAGTTAGACGGAAACGAGAGTTTAATGTAGTAAATCCAATTTTCTGAGATTTTTTATTTTTTATTTTGCGAAATTAAAATTTTCGTCCTCTATCGTATTTTTACGTGCTGATTTCGAATTTTTGAACGAAAATGTCGAAAACTCATCAGAAATATTTTTGGCGAGAGAAAAACCTACTGAAAACTGATTTAGAGCTGACCAACTCAAGAACGGTTAAAGTTAGACAAATTCTGCGAACGCCAATCGATTCAAAATTGTGGAATTAGTATATAGTGAATTTCTGGACTAACGGAAAAAATTGAAAATTATTCGAAAAAGTTGCAAGGGGTTCACCCCTAAAAATCATGAAAAATACTGAGTAGTCACATCGACTTGAAATTTGCACTGTATACGTTAAATTTCATGTTCGTTCCGAAAATGTATGATTTTTAGGTGCTCAGTTTTTAGATTTAGACGGAAACGAGAGTTTAATGTAGAAAATCCAATTTTCTGAGATTTTTTATTTTTTATTTTGCGAAATTAAAATTTTCGTCCTCTAACGTATTTTTACGTGCTGATTTCGAATTTTTGAACGAAAATATCGAAAACTCATCAGAAATATTTTTGGCGAGAGAAAAACCTTCTGAAAACTGATTTAGAGCTGACCAACTCAAGAACGGTTAAAGTTAGACAAATTCTGCGAACGCCAATCGATTCAAAATTGTGGAATTAGTATATAGTGAATTTCTGGACTAACGGAAAAAACTGAAAATTATTCGAAAAAGTTGCAAAAATCATGAAAAATACTGAGTAGTCACATCGACTTGAAATTTGCACTGTATACGTTAAATTTCATGCTTGATTTTTATGTGCTCAGATATAAGATTTAGCCAGAAAAGGGTGTTTAAGGTAGAAAATTAAATTATCTGAGATTTTTTGTTTTTCATTTTTCGAAATTATAATTTTTGTCCTCGAACGTATTTTGTCGTGATGATTCCGAATTCTTGAACGAAAATGTCGAAAACTCATCAGAAACACTTTTGGCGGCAAAAAAACATCTAAAAACCGATTAGGAGCTGACCAACTCAAGAACGGTTAGACATAGACAAATTCTGCGAACGCTAATCGAATTAAAATTGTCAAATTAGTATATTTTGTTGATTTCGAGTCAATCGAAAAAAAATTTAAATTACTCGAATAAAGTTGCTAGGGGTTCAGCTCTAAACATCATGAAAAATACTGAGTCGTCACATCTACTTGAAATTTGGTCTGTGTACGTGAAATGTCATGCTCGTTCCGAAAATGTATGATTTTTATATGCTTAGATACAACATTTAGCCGGAAAAGGGTGTTTAAGGTAGAAAATCCGATTTTTTTAAGGTAGAAAATCCGATTTTCTGAGATTTAAAATTTTTCATTTTTCGAATTTCAAATTTTTGTCCTCAAACGTATTTTGACGTGCTGATTCTGAATCTTTGAACGAAAATGTCGAAAACTCATCAGAAATATTTTTGACTGCAAAAAAACCATTTAAAAACTGATTCAGCGCTGACCAACTCGAGAACATTTGGAGATATACAAATGATGCGAATGCCAATCGATTCAGAATAATAAAATTATTGAGATTCATTGTTAGGCTGTTGATTAACGAGTTTTTTTCAGTAGCTGATGCTAATCCCAAACTCGTAACAGTTCATTTTTCCTTCATTAGCACGGGATAAACATAACTTATTTCACAAAGGAAGTACCGACGTTTATCTCAATTATGGAACCAATTCCTTCATCAAAGGGCTTTGTTTCTCACAAAAAACTCGAAAATATCACTCTGCTAATTCCCAAGTAAATTGTATAACATCTGGTCCTGAAGCCACGACATGTATTATACAGAGCCGGAAAAACCAACATAATTCCAATTTAGCCTTCAAAGAATAATAAGAAAACGAATTTTCGTCCGAAATTGAATTTAGCGAGTCATAGGAACAACACCTCGCCTTAGCTGCGGGCAGGATCAGGAAATTTCCCTAATTTATTCGTCCAGACACAATCCTGCGAAATTCGTAATTTTCCCCAATTAATTTTCCTGCCTCGTCCACAATTCGTACGAGAAACTTCAAAATTCGTCGTAAGCCATTAATTAGTTTGCTAACAATCAGTCTTTGCATTTAAATTGCGTTTTACAAATTGAAGTAAAAGATGAAAATACATCGGAGCCGGTTGTGAACACTAGTCTGATTACTTCCAGGAAGCGCCAAGTTTTCCTAGAAATCAATTATTATTGGAGCGGACTAATATGTGCTAATTAGAGTTCAAGATGGAAAACATTGATACGGTGGCCAAATTGATTGGGATGGTTGCCAGGAATAACTTTTGGACCCTTGGCTAATTAAAAAAAAAATGCAATATCCTGGATGGTTTATTGGACAAATATGGATATATTGTAAATGTAATGATTGATCAAATCGAGGAGGAAACCACTGGAAATCTTGGTGTACAGGTCTTGGAAAATTATTGGGTATTACAGGTATCACTGGTGTATTACTTGGCTCATAGAGAAATTATTGGGTATTACACGGAAAAGAATGGTTCGAACATAGCATGGGTGTTACAGAAATTATTTGGAATTACTGCACAATTATAATCGTTGAAGGGTAACTAAAATGGTCTTCAATACATGGGAATTGTAAATTATATGAATTATCCGAAAAATTAGAGAGCACTGGCGGAAATTAGAATAGTGTAATGAAAAAAAAATAAATAAAAGATTAAAAAAACTAAATTACTCAAATGTAAAAAAGCGAAGGTGCTTTCGATCTATAATCTCTATTTTTCAGTTTAATTCAACAATTCTGAGCGTTCAAGAGTTCAAGAGCTCAAGAGAACTTTGTCAAGCAGCCCACGCATATTAGTAATTGAATGGTTAATTATTTTTTATTTTTCAGTCCATGTCGGAAGTAAAGTGTGTTCTTTAGTTTATTACACTATTATTTTTTTATGGCTGAACAATCGAAATCTCCAACCTCGAAAACCATACCAATTTTGAATCGAATCTGACCATAATCACAAAACTCGTCCACCATCTTGGTCCGCCAACTTGAATGCATACATTTTGCCGAACAAATGATAATCTCTGTCCCCGAAAACCCACACACACTAATTTGGAGTCGAATCAGATCATAATGACAAATATGGTCCGCCATCTTCAATTTATGAATTTTGACAAAAAATTCGAAATATGCGACCTAAAAAACCCCTATATACAAATTTTAAATTGAATCTGACCATAACCACGGATCTCGTCGGCCATCTTGAAGCCGCCATTTTGAATTCTTGAATTCTGATGAAAAATCCATGATCTCTGACCCGAAAACCCTAACATACGAATTTTTAATCCAATCGGACCATTATCACAAATTTCAAATCATTCGGACGTCTGGAAATGGGTGAAAATCACGTTCAAAATTTCCGTTACATAGAGACATAGAAGATATTGGAAAATGAAGAGCGAAGTTCATTTTCTGTGATAAAGCAGTCACTTCGTCATGAAAATATGGATAAATCATTTATCGGATAAGTTTGGACCATAGAAAATTTATCCAAATTGTATGTTCATTCAACAGAGAGGATTCGCTCGTATCACCTTATAAATGCAAGCAAATTCTATGGAGTCACCTATTCCCAAGAATTTCACTACGAAATGCGAATATCAAACACGAAGTTCCATTCAGTAACAGCTCCTGATTCCGTTTCATAGTATATCGATAAAGTTCCGTCTACCATATTTCATATTGCATCTTGCGATCATCCCATCTCTTTGATGAAGGATTTACCTTATTTGTAAACATAAATCTGACATGAACCTCAAGGTCACAAGCGGAGTTTCCATATTTTTTAAATGTTCGTTAGGATTGGACAAGGAACTTACTTCAGAGCTACGTGTAATTTATTCTCAAATCCTCATATTTTGGAAGTCTCCAAAGCCAAGTATGATGATTATACAACTCATCATTGAAGTGGCCAATGGCGACTGCGAATTCTACTTAGATACCAGTTATTGATAAATGAATATACTCTTGACGACGCAGTATAATCGATTTGGTGTTTTGCACTGTCAAAAAAAGAATGTTGCCATCAGCAAATTGATGTTGGCGTTTTTTAATAAACTTCCGCTTTCTCCACATATGATAGGATTATCATTTCAAAAATTATTTGACGTTCGTAAGTTGAGGTCAAAGAAAGGATTATCAAGTTTATTCCATTTATGATCGAAAAGAATACCACTCGAGCAAACGAAAATAACAGATTATACTTTCCCCGTAACTCGACGTATTCCTAAAAACACCACTCGAGTTTTCTCCCATCACCAAACCACTATATTTAACACCCCGACACGTGTTTCAATCACTTGGTGGAGATTATTTTATTGGAAAATTGGTTCAACCTGTTTATTCCAGTACGATTGGGTTTTGAAACGAGGATCGATTGGAACCATGATGAAAACGAAAAAAAATTGTTCAACGAAATTCCAGTGGTGGACCATATTTTTTCTTTGGTCCAAAACGTATATGATATATCGGAAAAACAACTCAACAAGGTGAGAGACAATTCATTTCTCCACAAAAATTATTCCAAGTAACTTTTTACGAAATGCGCTAGTTTTCCCAGAAAACGTGATTCAAAGCCGACATCAAATTTCAGGTTCACGCTTACCCGCCGCTGGAAGTTCTGGCGGACCCAAATATTTAATTGATCATAACTCTGCTAAAATTATCGGAGAAGAAAAACGAAAAGTTCATAGAATATAATATTGGTTCAATAGTTTTCACCAATTTTAAAAAAACAAAATTTCTTATATATTGCTTTCAACATGTTGAATTAATATTGCCATTTTACTATTTCCCTCACATCGATTCTGGAGATGAAAATGATGATATTGTATATCCATATTTGATAACACATTGGTTCTTTATTATTTTGTTCCTATTCAACAAATAATAATAACCCGATAAAATTGTTACGAACACTTAACGCCAGTATTAGAATGATAATTTTGGTACAATAAGTATTACGGAAAAAATATTGGCCAAATGTTCAATAAGCAATATTGAAACTAATTATATTGTTAATAATCCATGATAAGTAGTCTGAAAAGTTTTCATCAAGCAATGGTGAAATATATCAATAGAACTTTTCAGTGTCACCCACGAAAGCAGACCAAGTTGGAGAAGCTGCATATACAAAACCAAAGTGCGGACCGGAGCTGAATCAAGATTTAACACTTACAAAGTACATTATCCAGATGTCCTTTATTACATGACCAGAATTGTAGCCGAGTAGAAGTTAGTCATCAAAATTACGTGAGTTTCAAACAATAAATCTGGAGGATCTGTTCCAGAACTTGGGGCGGATTCCACCCCTTGCTTTGTCGCGAATTCGTTTCAAAAATGAAAGTTAGTATCTCCAGACAACATAGAGAATAAGTTTGTAGTTGGTGAGTTTGGAACTTCACTTTCGGATTCAAGTGAAGCATGTGGATGTTGTCCAACTAGAGTTAAGATCTTCCTCAAAGAATTTTTAAATGTCTCACTGAATAATTCCAGCGAATAAAATTGAAAATCTTCGGAAAATGGGAATTCAAATTTTAAACCAATATGAACAAATCACAACTTCTTTAAACAATGAATTCATCACAATAATAAAATACATTTGCTCAATATTTGAATCCGTCATTCGTAAATGGAAAATGAGACCAATACAAATATAAAAAAGCAAGGGTTTGTACTAAATTCAATGTTGAATTATTCCATTCATCGAAATAAACAGAGTAGTTTTGGAAAACTTTCCATCTTCCATAACATTCAACTATGTTGACTTCAATGTTAACTGTAAGTCCTTAGGTTTTTGAAAGAAACAAGATGTCATGTCATACCAGCACTGCTTATTGGTATAATTGGTCCAAAAATCCATCAGAAAACAACTACTAATATAACAACGTTCGTCTTGGTATAAGAAATTATTTGTTTTCTGATGGATTTTCTCCAAAGATAATGGCTTGACTTTGTTTAATTTTCTGACAATTTCTGAATTGTCAATAAATGTCAACTTTTACAAAAGCTAATGTTTTGAAGATTATTTTACTCGCATTATTTGGAATAATATGGAATAAGTTCCAGCTATTATTAATTTTTTTTTACTGACAGTTAGCACCAGAGCTGTCCTATAGTACAGTGACGATTTCACATTTATCGTAACAAATAAGAATATTTCTAAAAGCCATATTATCCCAAATAATGCGAGTAAAAGGATCTTCAAAACATTAGATTTTGTAGAAACTTGTCATTTATTCAGAAATTGTTATTATTCTTGTCAAAACGAAACAAAATCATCGCCATTATACAGGGTCATGATCAAATGTGATCGTTTGAGAGATCTGCACTAGTTGCAACTTTTGATCTTCTGTCCATTTTTAGGTCTCGGGCCAAGGGAAATATTTGATCAGAAGGGTTATAAACTATAACATATCCAAATTTCAGCCAATGCGACAGAAATCCATTTCCCATTATTTGATTTGTGCGGGGTACTTTTCCTATTGTATCGGATTATCACAACGAACAGCCTTGGCAGGTCGTCTTCTTCCCATCCTGATCATATAATAACTTATTAGCGTATAACTTCATCGGAAATATCGCACCTCCCACCAAAACCTTTCAGCTTGTTTCAAAATCGACCCGAAAACACCGAAGTTCCTCCCGGCTCCAAACTAGATGACCTGAATCAACAAAATGTCTATCACGATTTGATTCATCCTTGTTTACACGAGCGCTGAAAGCCTCTTCGAAAATTGAAAATGACCGAAATATCAAGGGAGGCCAGTGCTGACACACGTTGACAAGGATACGGTCGGTGTACGCTAGAAGGGCTTTGTGAAGTTTTTATGCGAAACAAGAGAGTTTTCTAAACATCGGGGAGTTAGTCGGAGGTGGGAAGACGTATTGGAAATGCGAGTTGGAGTGGAAGGGTGAATAGAATTATTCGAAGTGAAGTTTGTCGGGCACCGATAAGTAGGGATCTAGAGAGAAATATAAGTTTCTTTCCTCATCGCTGTCCCTTGGTTTCCGAAGTGTTATTTACTTATTTATTTTATCCAACAGCTCTCAGCGCAACTACAAGAGAATACAATAAAAATGTATCAAGTATTTCAAATTATGTTGAAACAAAAAAAAAATGTGGAAAAGATAAAAATTGCAACAGTGGAAAAACTATAGAGAAAGTTTTATGATAGTTTACATTGTTTTCTAAATAGGGTTGACTTTTAAACTTGAATATCTACTTTTAACATCTATTCCAAAAACTAAGTTTTATGAAGAGCAGAAAATGTTTTTTCAAATATTCCTGGAGCCGTTTCTTATTTCGTGTGGCATGAGTTCCATACTACACTACAGCATGACGTACTACACAATAGTGGACAAGAGTTAATAATTGCTCAAAGCTAACTTTCAAATCCTAGCTTCGGAATACAACACTGTATTCAGGAGGTATCGATATGAAAATTTTGTCGAAATCAATTCATAAATGAGAAAATCATAAGATAATAACATTTGAAAAGTATGTTCATGGAATTTCAGAAAAATGTCACGCGTTTCAGCTATTGTACGATCTGATGAATTCCACACCGACCCCAGTCGACTGAGAAACTAGTCAAACGATTTCCAACATCCCTAACCAAAGTCCTCTCGTTAATAATCAGGATCTCAAACATGCAATTTTGTTCCTAATTGACCTCTACGACAATACAGCCTTCCATAATGGATCGTGTTATGAAGAGCAGTGAGAGGGAATTCAAGAATAGCATAATCATAGTGATAATTTCATTGGGAGAATTAGTCTGCCGCCTATCTCTCTCTATGTCAACCATCTTCGCAACGCATAAGTTTGATAGGCAGGGCTGGATTCACCATAAACCACATTAGGAGATTTCCCAGGAAAAATATCTTGATGAAGAAAAATAAATCCTGTTATCGAAAGCATCAATTACGTCGTCGAAAATATATTCTGTTCACTTCCAGATTTCACTGTACTTCCAATAATATGTACACAGAAAAAAACCTCTTTTATTTCTGTTTCAACTAAAATAATTAGTAGTTGATCTACATTTTCAATACAACTGAACCAGAATGATTTTCTATTTACTTGGAATCTTCATTTGGGACAAAAATGTAGTAAGAATAAAATAAAGCATCTAGAAACGTAGCAGTCTCCGACTAACCCAGTTCAACCCAAGAAGGTATACCGTGTCAGTGAGGTGACGAATTCAGCCAAAATCTCAAACTGCTCCAGATATATGAGTAGATTTCTAAATGGAACTTAAAATAATTTGTGGCAGGTAGTTGTTGTCATGAAATTCAAAACGCTGGGTTTTGCAACTAAATAACCAAGGGTGAATACCTAATAAGGCGTTTGTTAGTTCTAAGAAACAATCACGATAGACTTGTCCGAGTTAGGGAAGATGTTATCATTGCAAGATTTTGGAACAAATTACCCTAGAAGCCATGTCTAAACCGACAGATTGAAGTGGTCATAAACAGCCACCAAACTTCCAAAGAGAATGGACCTCAACTGGGAAGGGATGCATCAGTGTGTTACACAGATGGATCTAAGATGAACGAAAGGGTTGGAGTTGGCGTTACAGGACCAAATTTACATGTACATGTACAAGTACATGCTATAGAATTACGTGTCCAGGAATGTCTTGGAAGTGGTACTCGAAGGGCAGAAATCTATATACTGTCAGATAGCCAAGCAGCACTAAAAGCTCTGGGGTCATACACCTGTGAGTCCAAGCTGACTTGGGAAGGTAATCCATGAGATAACTGGCAGCAAACAATCAGGTCACCCTGATGTGGGTGCCAGGTCACAAAGGAAGTGAAGGCAACGAAGAAGCAGATTGTCTTGCCAAAAAAGGGACAAATTTGCAATTTCCCGGCCCAGAAATCTTCTGCGGACTCTCTAAGGCCCACTTAGAAGAAGAGTTCCGACACTGGGAAACCAATGAAATGAATCTCATTGGAATACATCGCTAGGACAAACACAAGCAAAAAAACTAGTGTGCCTATAGCCAAAGAAAGCTAAATAGCTTCTTGAGTTGGACAAGAAAGACTTGAAGATGGTAATGGGACTCCTCACTGGACACTGCCCTCTGGGGTACAACATCAGCTTTGCGAATGCCCAGCGCTTTTCTAAGAACTTGCAGGTCGAAGTGCTTGTGAGGCTGCACGTACGATTTCCCCACAATCTACAATGTACAATCTAGGGAAGACGTTACCCTTACCCTTTAACGTGCGATGCTTCGCAAACTTTTATTGTTACATGACAAGATTTGACACTCCGATAGTGGCACCCAATAATCCAACAAATATAGTCGCGCGCATCTGCGAGATGCATCACTTAAAATTGACCAGATTCTTTGTTTTGGGTCAAGGCAATATAATTATAATTCATCAGTGAAAACGTAAAGAAATTTTGTGAAATAAAAATATTAATGTTCAAAACAAACGCAAAAAATTTGCCAAAAAAATATTACAATCAAAACAATGAATACTACTTTCAAATTTTTGTCACTTGGCATCAGGCATATGCACTTGGCATATGACGGATATCTTACTGAATCTGTTACATTCAGTTCAACTTTACCTAATTTGGAACCCAATGTCTAAGAAAGGGTTTTTATGAGGTATACTATCTCAGACATTTAGTCACAAAAGTTGTTACTTTTGTGATAAATTTTGAGCATAAATGGACTGTAAATGAGTTTGATCTTTAAATTATCTTCAATATCTTAGCGATGTTCAAATAAGTATAAATAATAACTGAGCGAAAAAGGGGAGACACATAAAAAACTGTAATTGAAACTCACTTTTATAGTCTTCACCACTCTTACAAGGGTACCCCTGGGTCTTGCAGAACGTTTGGCAGTTCACTTCACAAAATGTCATTCAAAATACAAAATCTTGTGGGCCAGAAAGGCGAACGTGTGTGCCGGTACAGCGCAAAATAGGTTCTGCTCGTCTCTGGTCGACAGTTTGGCCTGCCTTCTACGAGTCTCCTCATTTTATATTCGCGAAAATAAAGTTTTTAAAAAGAGTAAAAAATGAATGCTTTGAGACTTTGAACGAATACCGAACACCGGCGTAAAATGACGTTAATCCGGCACTGTCAATAATTAGGAAGCAGCGACCTTCTGCGGTAAGACTGAGCTCGTTAACTTGTCGATTTGTTGAACAATGGTCAACCGACGGATACAACAACCAGCTGCGGCGCTCGTTAAGATAACACTCTGATTGCGGTTCAGATTGGCCCCCGGACCGGCACCGGGACCGTTCCACCCTCTTATCGACATGAAACTCGGGGCGGCACGGCGGTGGCCAACTTGGATTCCAGTTTCTCCGCTGCCTGGATGGCCCCATCGAAACCCGATGAAATTGTTGTCGATTCGAGTTTGTTCTCGAAACTTAAATTTTCATGACACTCGTTGTTTTTTGCTCGTTGAAATCTAGATAATGCAATGATGGCCCTGGAAGTTTTTAGAACAAGCGAACATTTTGGGAAGAAAATTGAGTTAAGTTGTACATTATCCAATAATTCAACTTCAAATTCGAGTCGAGTATCCAGTTTTAGATCCACGAGGTAACTTGGTGTTATAATACGTATTTTGGGTCACTGATTCGAAATTTGGGGGTTACCCGGACCAAATCTGGTCCCATTTTGAACTATGGCCCATTTCAAGCTAAAAAAAACTAACCTAACCTAACCTAACCTAACCTAACCGGAACATTTCATTTCTCTTTTCTGGAACTGACATAATTCTTGTATAAAAATCACGGAGCAGGACGGAGGACGGAGGAGGACGAAGGAGGACGGAGGAGGACGGAGGAGGACGGAGGAGGACGGAGGAGGACGGAGGAGGACGGAGGAGGACGGAGGAGGACGGAGGAGGACGGAGGAGGACGGAGGAGGACGGAGGAGGACGGAGGAGGACGGAGGAGGACGGAGGAGGACGGAGAAGGACGGAGTACGATGGAAGAGGAGGTAGGAGGTAGGAGGTAGGAGGTAGGAGGTAGGAGGTAGGAGGTAGGAGGTAGGAGGTAGGAGGTAGGAGGTAGGAGGTAGGAGGTAGGAGGTAGGAGGTAGGAGGTAGGAGGTAGGAGGTAGGAGGTAGGAGGTAGGAGGTAGGAGGTAGGAGGTAGGAGGTAGGAGGTAGGAGGTAGGAGGTAGGAGGTAGGAGGTAGGAGGTAGGAGGTAGGAGGTAGGAGGTAGGAGGTAGGAGGTAGGAGGTAGGAGGTAGGAGGTAGGAGGTAGGAGGTAGGAGGTAGGAGGTAGGAGGTAGGAGGTAGGAGGTAGGAGGTAGGAGGTAGGAGGTAGGAGGTAGGAGGTAGGAGGTAGGAGGTAGGAGGTAGGAGGTAGGAGGTAGGAGGTAGGAGGTAGGAGGTAGGAGGTAGGAGGTAGGAGGTAGGAGGTAGGAGGTAGGAGGTAGGAGGTAGGAGGTAGGAGGTAGGAGGTAGGAGGTAGGAGGTAGGAGGTAGGAGGTAGGAGGTAGGAGGTAGGAGGTAGGAGGTAGGAGGTAGGAGGTAGGAGGTAGGAGGTAGGAGGTAGGAGGTAGGAGGTAGGAGGTAGGAGGTAGGAGGTAGGAGGTAGGAGGTAGGAGGTAGGAGGTAGGAGGTAGGAGGTAGGAGGTAGGAGGTAGGAGGTAGGAGGTAGGAGGTAGGAGGTAGGAGGTAGGAGGTAGGAGGTAGGAGGTAGGAGGTAGGAGGTAGGAGGTAGGAGGTAGGAGGTAGGAGGTAGGAGGTAGGAGGTAGGAGGTAGGAGGTAGGAGGTAGGAGGTAGGAGGTAGGAGGTAGGAGGTAGGAGGTAGGAGGTAGGAGGTAGGAGGTAGGAGGTAGGAGGTAGGAGGTAGGAGGTAGGAGGTAGGAGGTAGGAGGTAGGAGGTAGGAGGTAGGAGGTAGGAGGTAGGAGGTAGGAGGTAGGAGGTAGGAGGTAGGAGGTAGGAGGTAGGAGGTAGGAGGTAGGAGGTAGGAGGTAGGAGGTAGGAGGTAGGAGGTAGGAGGTAGGAGGTAGGAGGTAGGAGGTAGGAGGTAGGAGGTAGGAGGTAGGAGGTAGGAGGTAGGAGGTAGGAGGTAGGAGGTAGGAGGTAGGAGGTAGGAGGTAGGAGGTAGGAGGTAGGAGGTAGGAGGTAGGAGGTAGGAGGTAGGAGGTAGGAGGTAGGAGGTAGGAGGTAGGAGGTAGGAGGTAGGAGGTAGGAGGTAGGAGGTAGGAGGTAGGAGGTAGGAGGTAGGAGGTAGGAGGTAGGAGGTAGGAGGTAGGAGGTAGGAGGTAGGAGGTAGGAGGTAGGAGGTAGGAGGTAGGAGGTAGGAGGTAGGAGGTAGGAGGTAGGAGGTAGGAGGTAGGAGGTAGGAGGTAGGAGGTAGGAGGTAGGAGGTAGGAGGTAGGAGGTAGGAGGTAGGAGGTAGGAGGTAGGAGGTAGGAGGTAGGAGGTAGGAGGTAGGAGGTAGGAGGTAGGAGGTAGGAGGTAGGAGGTAGGAGGTAGGAGGTAGGAGGTAGGAGGTAGGAGGTAGGAGGTAGGAGGTAGGAGGTAGGAGGTAGGAGGTAGGAGGTAGGAGGTAGGAGGTAGGAGGTAGGAGGTAGGAGGTAGGAGGTAGGAGGTAGGAGGTAGGAGGTAGGAGGTAGGAGGTAGGAGGTAGGAGGTAGGAGGTAGGAGGTAGGAGGTAGGAGGTAGGAGGTAGGAGGTAGGAGGTAGGAGGTAGGAGGTAGGAGGTAGGAGGTAGGAGGTAGGAGGTAGGAGGTAGGAGGTAGGAGGTAGGAGGTAGGAGGTAGGAGGTAGGAGGTAGGAGGTAGGAGGTAGGAGGTAGGAGGTAGGAGGTAGGAGGTAGGAGGTAGGAGGTAGGAGGTAGGAGGTAGGAGGTAGGAGGTAGGAGGTAGGAGGTAGGAGGTAGGAGGTAGGAGGTAGGAGGTAGGAGGTAGGAGGTAGGAGGTAGGAGGTAGGAGGTAGGAGGTAGGAGGTAGGAGGTAGGAGGTAGGAGGTAGGAGGTAGGAGGTAGGAGGTAGGAGGTAGGAGGTAGGAGGTAGGAGGTAGGAGGTAGGAGGTAGGAGGTAGGAGGTAGGAGGTAGGAGGTAGGAGGTAGGAGGTAGGAGGTAGGAGGTAGGAGGTAGGAGGTAGGAGGTAGGAGGTAGGAGGTAGGAGGTAGGAGGTAGGAGGTAGGAGGTAGGAGGTAGGAGGTAGGAGGTAGGAGGTAGGAGGTAGGAGGTAGGAGGTAGGAGGTAGGAGGTAGGAGGTAGGAGGTAGGAGGTAGGAGGTAGGAGGTAGGAGGTAGGAGGTAGGAGGTAGGAGGTAGGAGGTAGGAGGTAGGAGGTAGGAGGTAGGAGGTAGGAGGTAGGAGGTAGGAGGT
Source organism: Chrysolina haemoptera (assembly GCA_958298965.1). Taxonomy (NCBI): domain Eukaryota; kingdom Metazoa; phylum Arthropoda; class Insecta; order Coleoptera; family Chrysomelidae; genus Chrysolina; species Chrysolina haemoptera. The sequence continues at coordinate 33,607,490 of OY282591.1, forward strand.
AGGAGGTAGGAGGTAGGAGGTAGGAGGTAGGAGGTAGGAGGTAGGAGGTAGGAGGTAGGAGGTAGGAGGTAGGAGGTAGGAGGTAGGAGGTAGGAGGTAGGAGGTAGGAGGTAGGAGGTAGGAGGTAGGAGGTAGGAGGTAGGAGGTAGGAGGTAGGAGGTAGGAGGTAGGAGGTAGGAGGTAGGAGGTAGGAGGTAGGAGGTAGGAGGTAGGAGGTAGGAGGTAGGAGGTAGGAGGTAGGAGGTAGGAGGTAGGAGGTAGGAGGTAGGAGGTAGGAGGTAGGAGGTAGGAGGTAGGAGGTAGGAGGTAGGAGGTAGGAGGTAGGAGGTAGGAGGTAGGAGGTAGGAGGTAGGAGGTAGGAGGTAGGAGGTAGGAGGTAGGAGGTAGGAGGTAGGAGGTAGGAGGTAGGAGGTAGGAGGTAGGAGGTAGGAGGTAGGAGGTAGGAGGTAGGAGGTAGGAGGTGCCTTCACGATCTTATATAGGTTTTATATAGGTTTGCGAAATATGGTAAATATTGAACCTTCCAGAAAATTATTGTGCTGTTCTCTATTCATATCCGTACTGTATATTGCGGAAGTAATAATTCATAATGGTTATACTACTTTCCATGTTGGCGATAGTTGATGAAAAATATGTTAATCTCAGTAAGCATGCTCGTTCTCACGTATGTTAATTTTCACATTGGAGGTGTTACATCACAGATTTACGCATTAAAAATTCTCAAACAATTTAACAACGCATTCTACCGCTCAAGTGGACAAAGTGGCGCGTAATTTGCACATAACGTGTAATCCGTGCAAGTTTTGTCACCCCTTTAGTCCGCGCGATGAAAATTATAATGAGTTATTCGGATTCGCAAATGATTACATTAATGTCAACATTAATGGCCTCCCCTTCACACATTCCGGAATTTATGCGACCTTTTGTAACAAAGACCGAATAAAAAGCTCTAATCCCCGGAGAAATTACTCCGTTCGAGAGCGAGAACGAGAATACTGCCGCTGGAATGTTCTCTTGGATTGTTTGTTTTGGGAATTTGTTTTACGATGTGCATTGTTTTGGATGCGGGTGATCTACATTTACTTACATTATAGAAATCGGAACCAAACCGAACCGAATTTGACAGCTGATTAGACAAAATATAACAAGGTAGTATCGGGTAATAAGGACCACTTATCTTTTGTGTTTTTTAAGCTTTCTAAATTTTTTAAGATAGAGGTATCTCAATTTTAAAAAAACGTCTGAACCTTACTTGTTTGATTAAGTTCCACTTACTAACAGTATCTTACAGTCTGAGTGCTTGGTGCTCGAGATTTCGGTGCACTTTTCAAAAGTGCTTATTGCTCGAAGCACTTTTTTTAAGTTTTAGTATATATATAGAATATACTGAAGTTTTATCTGTTCAATCTTCCTCTTGAAGATGATCACTTGGTGATTGAAACAAGTGTAGAGGTGTTGAGTATAGCGGTATGGTGTTGGGATAAAACTCCAGTATATTCACGGGTATATATTATTTATTCAAGAACACAATTCGAATTGTTGTCGTGAACGTGAACATAACCAATTGCCAACAACCACCCCTATTATAATAAATCATAATCATATTCTTTCCTTCGATCTCGTTCAACTAAGAGTTGGCGACTGCTGAAGGAGAAATTGGTATTTGTATTCACAGTTGCAGAGTTACTCCACTAGAAAAACAACATGATAAGACGTGGTATATTGAAAGGCTGTTTACTGTGCCTTTCGTGTTAGAGAAAATTGCATCTCAAGTGGAAACTCTCGATATCTCTCAAGACAATTTGTTTCTTGTCGCTTCATTTCAGAGCGCCTGCAGAAATTCTGAATGCAAAATTTTATTCACCATTCATATATCTCCGAAACTTTTATTTTGGATGGTTTATCCTTCACCTGGATGAAAAACAATTATTTTAACAGGATGTATGAGCAAGACGAAATACATCCACTTATACAGTGCATTTCAAAAAGTTTGCACCAAATGTGTAACGATGTTTGGTCCAACTTGAGAGATATGATAGTTTTTATTTCAATTAATGACCTCATTATTTTTTTAATCCAAATTAAATATATTTTGTATTTTGAGAGGTTTGGAAATATCTATAAGCGTTTGGAATGCCCTCGAAGCTTCAGGAAGGTTCCAGAAACTTCGAGGAAACCGTGAAATGAACCATAACAGAGATTTCGAAATAAAAATAAATTTGAGTGAAATTCTAGAATGTTCGTTAAACAAAAAATAAGAGTCAGGTTTGGAACTTCCTAGAAGTAAATGAATCCTCATTCAGAGTCCCAGAACCAGTGTTTGATATTAGCAAAACCCGATGCGAAAACCTGCTCAATGAGTGAAGGGAAACGTAATACCAAATATATAAATCGAAGAGCACTAACACAACACAACAGAGGCACTGACAGCTGACGTTCTCCACGTCAAAAAATCAACAAAGATACGCACAAAGACCAGCTGACTTACCGGACACTGCACACCATTGGAATAAAAAGAGAAACTGCGTACTGCAGACTTTGTGGTGACGAGGAGGAAACAGCATCTCACATCATCTCCGAAACAGTTATAATAGAATATTCGGAAAGATCAACCCACTAAAATGATTACTAATTCTACTGGGATCACTTACGACACTACAGTACAATAGACCCTATAGCTGGTCTCAGTGTTATTGGAAAACCCTAGCGTGAACTTGTTATCTTGTCCACCAGCTTTTAACCAACCAAGCAACCAACCCACTTGGGGCTTCGGGAAATTACTGATTTTTGGTAGAGCATTCACTCTCTAGCTCTAGCAAATCCCGAAAAACCTACAGCACCACCCAGCTGATAGCAAAGAACTTTTTTTTTCATTCCACATCTGAGCAAAACTACATTCGAGAAGAAATTGCAATCGCAGTTTGCGTTTGGGTGGATGACAACATAGCAGTAAAACCTGAAAAAAATAAATTGGTTTGGCTCCATTCGTAGGCCTTCTGTGGAAGATCTGAAAGAAGTATAAATGTTCGTCATGTTGTATCACCTAACTGGAGTATATTCTGTGTATAAATCAACGAATATAAATCGTTTGTCATAAAGCTGTCCGAGAAACAACTAGACAAGTGATTAACAGCAAGAATCCTATTAAGAAAACTCGTGAAGCTTCAAATCACGAAAAGAAACCGGTGAAATGGAAAATCACATCTCCTCAACATAACTCCAGACAATAGACAATCGAAATTGGATCACTGGAAAACAAAAGACGTTGATTAATGGTAGTGGACGGTTTTATACAATGAAGAACAGCCAGATATCTCGGAGGTGATTGATTACAAGACAATGGAATGTTACAAGGAGAAACACACTCAAATTATAACGAGGTGGTGTTTGGATTGATATAACAGTTAACATGGTCCAGTACAAGAGGATTATTCATGTCACATGGAGGAAGGGGTGTGTGTAAATATTGCTTCTCTACGACTATTGTATTCTACATTGATTACATATTGATTATTAGTTGAAGAATGAAGCTGATTCCAAGACACCGTGGATCCTAACTCATTATTTAACGGCATTCGGTCAATCACAGATTCAGATTTTTTAGAATCCACGGTAACTAAAAGGTTTAGTTCACGGCTTGGCATATTGACTGGTTTCTTTTTTAGTTTTAACTTCAGCTCCTGATGAAATCTTCTTGCAACAAAGGTTTCCGGTCATAGACATAGACATGGACATAGACATAGACATGGACATGGACACGGACACGGGCACGGACACGGACGTACACGCACACGGACACGGACACGGACACGGACACGGACACGGACACGGACACGGACACGGACACGGACACGGACACGGACACGGACACGGACACGGACACGGACACGGACACGGACACAGACACAGACACAGACACAGACACAGACACAGACATAAACTTAGACATAGACCAGACAACTTCTCCAACCAGTGCTCTCTCATCAACACAGTCTCGCTCCTAGCAAGAACCGGAAATATATTTACTGAAGTCAGTTTTTGTCATATCCTCAATGTTTTCTAATTGTATTAGTGTTGCCACAACAATCGTTAAAATTATCCTGCGAAACAGTGAAACAGTCTCACCAACTGGAAACGTTACCGCTAAAGCACGCTCTACTGAAACACGTCATGGCGATTTCGCATTACGTATTCCCCTTCGCTTTGCTTCATTGTGTAAAGTTAATGATTGGAATTAGACGAATATGTTTATGTTCAATGAGACAATTGGAGATGTCTTGTATTTGTTTTGAAATTGAACATTTACTCCATAGTTGATAATGAAAAATAATGAGTTCACAAAAGTGAAATATTGACAAGTCAAATGTAAGGAACATTGTGACATACTAGACACAAACCATGATATGTAGGTATAACGACAATAAATAGGATTTTGATTATTTACCTATAAGTACGTATTTGAGGTTATGAATTTTATGACCGTAACATTATTGACGAATATTTGCCATCCTGCATTCACTTTAATACAGAATACTCAGGAATTTTCTGTTGCAGCTGTGATATCAAATTTTAACCTATATATCAGGTTAGTATGATTTCATGAGATATCCAATTCGAAGGAATCTCTCGGTTTTTAATTGAGTTTCGTTGTTTCTGTTGTTTTTTGGGTGATTGGAAAAATATGTTAAAGCTTCAGAGTTTGAGGCGTTTTCTGAAATCCAATTAACTTTCTTGGTGCATATTTCAATCGATAAGCGGTAGCTGGAGGTGGGAATAATCAATCTAAAAGTAATTTTGAAAAGGGATATTTTTGCAGGAATATTCTTCAGTTCAGGAGAATGGAATTTTCAGCAAGTTTTAATCTTGAAACGGAATTTTTCAGATTAATGAATTCTGTTTTCTGTAAATTGCTTTTGCCGCTACTGAGTTTCTAATAGCAACAGGCTACCATTTATGGTCCAGTAATCCAGTCAAATCATCTCTATATTGCTGTTGCACGAAAAAAAAGGTAATTTTTTTCACTTGTTCTATTTGTTATTTGAGGTGCTGAATCCAAATTTCAACTTTGCATCTACCCACGGCTTCACAACCAAAATCACAAAAAACCTCAAATTTTTGTACCTTTTCTCAGTTTTTTGGCAAAAATAAAAAAAAAACTGATTTTCGAGGTAGAACATTCCATACATGAATTGAGTGCGTTACATTTTCTACAAAAATCACCCCTCAAATGTATATTTTGGTCGAACAGTAATCATAGAAAGAATTTTTCTCAAAATAATCCAAGGGTTATCGCTCTTTAGGATCAGCAGTCAATTATGAAACACCTTGTACAGTATTACCCATGGCATTCGAATTGAGTTAGTGGTAGACTGCTATGTTTCCAATTGTTTTCTAGTGTTAATTCATTACTATTACCATAATTTTTTCATAAATAAGCATCGCGAATGAAAATATTTTCTGTTGAAGATTTCCGAAGCGAAATTCAAAATCGTCTCGGCGAATCTTCCTACACCATTTTTTTCAGAAGACAAGACCTTCACTCAAGACTCTCATAAATCATTAAGCCTACCAAGTTGATAATTTCGCAACTTTTCCCCGATTCCATCTAACTTATCCATCATCAATTCATCCATGGCTCTTACAGAAATTATCTCCCGAAATTTTTGTTGGAACCGTTCAGTTCCTCATCAACTAGGGCGTTTTTAACTTCCTCATTATTGGTTTTCCCGGTTCATTAATCAAGTCGTGCAATTTTCAAGAAACCTGAAACTTACATTGTTAGGCAACGTTTTGTTTTGCGGTACTGAATAATTACGGAGGATTCTGGATGATTAATCAATCCATAGGATTAAAATTTCATTCTGAAATGCTTGAATTCAGAGCACCCTTTTCGATGTGAAGGCGATTAGTGGTTCGATGGAAATTCATCATATTGTAGAGCTTCAAGATTGTTTTGAGATGTAACAGATTACTTTCATTCAAAGTCTGCTCGGTGGATCAATCTTGGCAATTTGAAATATTTGTTTTCTTACCCGAATAATAAGAGATTACAGTTTGTAGTTATAAATTGGAACAATTAGTTGGCAATATCCAAGATCTTAATATTTATTGTTCAAGAAACGATTATAAACGTATTGGGACACGTCTTGGACATCTTCTCAGTCGGTCAACATTAGATCTCCTAATGCAGACACGGACACTGAGGTTGAGTTGTAGGCCATTCTAGAGTGGACACAACATGCTTTGGAAGGGGTGTACCTGACGAATGATGGTAGTTCTGGAAACTCGAATGAATCGGATATCTTGAATCAATTTGTCCATTTGGAGAGTCATTCAATCATAGTTGAACCCAGTATTTTTTCACCTGACGCATCTTAATCACACAGTGGTGCTGTCAGGGATAAGCCACAAACTTCGAACCAGTGGTTACTGATAATTGATTGAATGGCATTTTGCCCTCTCGACCCAACATGTCTCTTGCAAGACCATTCATATACGTGCCTTTCTCTTGCGTTTATATCACAAGGTTATTTTCTCTGGTTCTTTATTAATTTTCCCAATATTCTCTCAAATTATTCCGTCGTATATTTCAATGAATCTTTCATGACGTATATCTAGAACTTTTTCTAATTCGGTGCGTGCTCACCCAACGTTTTTCACGCACACCGACAGCAGAGCTATGCCGAGCACTGAAAAAAAGTGCTTGGAGCACTAAGCTCTAAGCACTCTTGAAAAGTGCTCCAAAATCTCGAGCACTAAACACTTTTATTTATGAAATGCATTTACCGCATGAAAAAACTACAGTAAAGCGGAACGTGCCATGATGTAATATAATTTGTTGAACTCTTTTCTCGTTTAATTAAGTTTCAGTAACTTACATTTTCAACAGCCTGAGAAGTGCTATGGATTTCCATCAAGTAACAACCGAGTCAATTGAAAACTTGAGTTAGTTTTCTACTCACATAACTAAAATGGCATTCAGCGTATCTGGCTAAATGTTTCATCAGACTTTTCCCAATATTGAGTAGATTTTGCGTTTATCATTATTCTTTCGAACCAAGACTCTGGGGAGAGAGTCTGGGACTTGGTCTTGGTCTCGAAAGTCAAGTCTTGGTCTTGAGAAGATTTATTAAGTCTTTATCTTGGTCTTGTATCAAAATCAAGACAAGACCAGTCTCTTGGTCCCGCGAAGTCCAACGAACAGTGGCTCTCCTTCCTGACCGGGTCTACACTGATGACAGGCAGAACAGTGACACTAGTACGTAGATAGTTTCTTATTTTGATTCAAATTTGCTAGTAGTTGTTACCGAGAGCATTGAATAGTATGTTCTTGTAGAAAAAAATTGGTCCAGGTGTTTGACAGAGTTCATTTTGTAGTCGTATGACACTGTTGATTTATTTTCCTTTATTATAGGGAATTTTCGAATAGCTGGATCATTATTTGTAATCTATTTTCATGTCACATATTTAATATATTTCGTTAAATTCCACTCTTAAAATATTTATTATTTCGTATAGTGTAATAATCATTTGTAGGTACCCTAGACCTACAACGTTGTAATAAAATAAATACCCTTAGCTATCTTCCAAGTTCACCTTGTCGAATAATAGAAACACCAATAATCGTAAAAAGTCAGTGAACTAATTAATGTCTGTTTCGTCGGAACATCAATTAGCCAATTCATTAGTGAATAATAAACAATTTATGCGGCCCTAAAAACGGGATGCCTGTTGAAATTGTAAAAGTTAAAGCCTTTTCGCATGAGCTGCTGCAGTTCCAGTTGTTTACTGGTTTCAGTTCCAGCGTGCACCTAAAGGAGCAGATGGGTTCAATAAAATTGTGTCAACCTCATTAGGGTTAATTAATAGTGTTGCGTCAGTGGTTGATGGAAGTGAAAGATGGAATTAGGCCAGTCAAATCAACACGGGGATGCCAGATATGGAAAACAGTTCTGAAAAAATGGTTATTTATATATCAACGTAATTAAGGATCATTAATTCCCATAGTGCAAGGATAATTTTATTCCTACTTTCGATTATAGGAGTTTTGGTCGTCGCCAGATTGTTGCTAAATTACTTGTTTATAAACAGACATTCGTTATCAATCCCTATTTTTTTTTTTTGAAAACGTTTTTTTTTATCCTGGACCAAAGATCTTTTTCCAATATATGATGGAGGATATTCTGGAAAAGGCCAACAAAGCAAGATAGTCATTACTTCTATCAAAAAGTGAAGCCCTATCCAAAAAAAAAAAACAAAAACAAGATAAACCTGTAGTGATTGACGAAAAAATTTTATGCCAAAATATACCAATGAAACTGTCTTTCTGGCATATTTTCAAGAAATGGTAAGGTATTTTCGATGTTTTCCGGTGGGTTTGGACACTTGTGTGTATTAGTTTCAGTCAGAAAAGTATGGTCCAAATTCTTCATGGACTAAATGGTTGATGTTGATCGATGCTGACAATACATGGGAAACAAGATACTAACAAGTTCAATGGATTGAGAGATTTTTTGGGACGAAAGAGCAAAGCTAATGAGCCGGAAAAGTCTTATCGGCTAAAGATGTCATCAGATTTTCAAAATAATGCACCTAATGAAATTAATTTAGTACATAAGGTAATATTTTTTATTCTGGTTGATTTGCCGTGATCTTCTTTGATTAAAATCTCTAAACGTTTCAACTGCAATTGCGGCAGTCATCTTCAGTGGCCTGGTCGGAGTTCGTACTTTTGGAGATATAACACAATGCGCTGAGACAATTTCTGAGATCCTAATGCTGGGAATGCAAACACACAGTCTCACGCATAAAATTCGCAACATATGGAAGTTTTTTTATTAATAGTTATTAGTTATTCTGTACTTGAAAAATTAGTGAAAAAACAGCCTCTTTCCTTTTGTCATGTGCTACTCTAAACCTGTCAAATTTGAATTTTTTTTCGAAAATATTCAAACTGGATAAAAATCTATTGAGAGAAGAAATACGAGTGTGATAAGAATGAAGTGAAATTCGTTTTATCGATTACTGACATATTAACGTTCATACATTGAAAATCCAAATCAGATCAACAATGAAATGAAAAAACCAAATGAATTTTGGAACAACAAAGACGAATTTCTGGAGGTGCTTTTATTTATTTTTTTCTAGTAACATGCCAATGTGGTTATTTTCTGGGCAAGACATGACATCAAAATTATAAAATATAAATCATGTTCCGCTCGAATCGATAGAGCGAAAGATTCGAAAAATTAAAAAAAAAACGGAAAAAATTCGAAGTGACAGTAGATTCCAAATTTGGAGCAAAGGTATGAAATTAGCACATTACAAAAGGAAAGAGGCTGTTTTTGACTAATTTTCCAAGCACAAACTAACTGCTAGGTCTATTAATTTTAATTACATTTATTAGTAAAAGAAACTTCCATATGTTGCCAACTTTTTGTGTGACACTGTATACACCCAACACGTCAAGGAGGGCATGCTCTGGTGATCAACATAAACTATATAAAATTCACAAAATTTTCATTTGAAAAAATTACTAATACAAATTCTAAAATTGAATTGTATGCAGTTTTAAGTCGTATACAAATCCTCTAATTTTTTTTTCTGACGCGACCAGCCACTATTTTGTCATTTGAAAATAAAACAGTGCGAATAAATCAAAAATTGAATTTTACACACCGGATGCATTTCAACCGATAACCGTAAAGTTGTATTTTTCTCAATACCTATTTCGGGACTAAAATTATTAATTACTTATAAAAATTAAATATCGAAATAAATAAAAAATATGGTCACAAAAAGTAACATGTGATACATGGTTGTATCCAGAATGTCATATGGAGACAAAAAGGTGAAAATATACCGAGTGTCTCGTTTAAAAATCAAAAGTTTTAATCACTTCCGGTGAGACTAAAAGTTGCACGAATCTGAATCACTTGTCGAAAAATGCAATTTTATGTATTATACAGATCCTCCAAATTTCATTTCCATATCTGCAAAACCAAAAAAGTTATAGGGGCGAGCCACTTTCCGTGAACACCCGGTATATATATTTAATTGATGTGTTTCACAATGAAAAATATAACATAGGATTTCATTATGAACGATCTAAAGTGTCTTCAAATGTTTGTTCTGATTTCAACTTTTTCCCTATTCATTTTATGTTTCGTGCTACCCTGAAAAAATAAAAAATAAAAATAGTATTCTGACAGCTTTCAGAACATTTCTATTTGAAATGGCAATTATAGTCGAATCAACTAATTCGTCATCATTCAAAGTCAGTTAAAAATAGAAGCCACGAAAAATATGCAAATCCCCTCCGATACATGTTCCGATTCGAATTTCTTCCGTCATTGTCATTCATTACTCCGGCTCTAGCGTAATCACCCCTGCCGGAGCAAAACCTTTCAGGAATTCAATTCATCAATAAACCGAATCCCGTGAGTGACACGTCGCCATAAAGAATATTCCAGAATGCATAATCAGGGCGTTCGAAACGCGCACTGCTACCGAATTTCGGAAACAAATTAGAATTCACTCATCCTGGCGTACGGCAATTTTCGATGTGCTCGCAGACGCCGAATCAATTCCTCACCTGTTCCTGCGGAGTCGTCGGGCATCGCGACGGTGACGCCTGCACGCTTGACTTATGCATAGAGCGTCAACTTTTACGCTCTCGTCCTCCATCACCCCAACTAGCGACAGCTACTTTTTCATCTTTCTTTTACTCCTCTTCTGGCAATACGACCCCACACGGTGTGGGCCAATCGGAAACGAAACTGAGTTTAGTCAATCTTTGCCAACCTCGAAAAGGGGTTGTCAATGATAATTTAATTCATTTAAAAAATCGTCCATAAGAAACGTCAGTTTTGACAGTTTGATATCAGATAAATAGGAAAGTAACAAGGACGTTGAAATAACGTTGTGAAATGGCTGAAAACCGGATGTTTTTTCAACGAAAAAATGTCGTCTGTAACAACGTTATATCAAACCAATTGCTTACTAATTATCGCCTTATTGCCGTTTTCAATCAGGTTTTTGAACGGATAAGGAACATATAAACATTGATGAATGAATCGCATAAAGCGAGTTTGATTGAAATAACATAACGTTTGTTACGAAATAACAAATATTCATCCAAAATTCAGGAAGAACAGGCATGGATCAGCCATTTTGACGGTTCATCCCGCTTCTAGCGTAAACAAGTCTGCATGCGGATCTGCGGTTCAAAAGTAGAATTGGTACGGCTAGACGCTCTTCCCATTACAAAGGGAAAACGGTATTTTGATAGCCTGTAATTGCTAGAACTCTCCTAGGGTGATGGAAGGGGTGGACGCTTTGAAATGCAAGTATCTTCACACAACTGACCCACACCCAAAATCGCTCAGACCCATCAGTCTGACATCCTTTCTGTTGAAAAGCATGGAGAAAATACTGGATGGGCACATAAGGTGTGGTGCACTAATAAAGCACCCCCTCAATGTTCACCAGTATGCCTACCAGGCTGGAAAATCGACAGAACTTGCCCTCAATAACCTTTTCTCAGGAATAAGCGTCGCCCTGGAACACCAGGAGGTAGCAGTCGCTGCATTCCTGGACATAGAAGGAGCATTCAATAATGCACTACCTCACTCCCTCTATGAGGCCATTGTCTCTAGAGGAATTGAACCGCTACTATGTGACTGGATAAGGACTATGCTTCATAACAGAACAATAACGACCTCTCTACAGGGGGAAAGTGTCAGCTTCAAGCCAGCCAGGGGCTGTCCCCAGCGGGGGTCCTCTCCCCTCTGCTATGGTCACTGCTGGTGAATGATCTGCTGGCCATTCTCTCACTCTGGGAGGTCGATCTGCAAGCATATGCTGACGATCTGGTCCTAGTAATAGAAGATAAATCCGAAAAGACGATCTCCTACGTCCTTCAGGATATACTGGATACCATATATAAATGGTGTGAGAGGGAGGAAATGTCCATTAACTCCCACAAAAGGAAGCTGGAACATTTAATACCTCCTTCCATCAATGGTGTAACAATTTCATTTGCGAGTGAGGCAAAATATCTGGGAATAATCCTAGATAAAAAGCTGAACTGGAACTCGCATTTGCAAAAGACTATCCGAAAGGCTAGCCTATCATTATGGACATGCCGCAGAATATGTGGCAAAACATGGGGCATGTCACCAAAACAAGTTTACTGGCTGTACGCGACCGTCATACGACCAATGATCACGTATGGCTCTGTAGTCTGGTGGAACAAAGGCCAACAAAAAAATGGCCCAGGTTAAACTTAACGGACTACAGAGACAAGCGTGCCTGGCGATTACTGGGGCCATTCGCTCCACGCCAACGGCAGCAATGGAAGCTCTTCTTGGACTACTTCCTCTCCACATAGTTCTGGAGAGAGAGGCAAGATGGGCAACATACAAACTCTACCAAGCGGCCATTAGTCTACCGCAGGCATGTGTCATGAGAGGCAGCAGCATGCTGGAAGGCATAATAGCTCACAACATTCTGGGAATGCCCTCAGACATCATGTCTAAAACCACTAACCTCAACATGTCCTACACCGTGGTCTTCCCTGAAAGAGAAGACTGGGTTCGGAATGAAACTGACCTATGTAGGGCAAATGAAAGGTGGTTCACCGATGGTTCCAAAACTTTGGAAGGTGTCGGAGCCGGAATATATGGTATGAACCCAGTAGTGAAACGCTCATTCAGTTTGGGTAAATTAGCTACGATATTCCAGACAGAGGTATATGCCATTGAAATGTGTGCAAGGGAGCTGGAAAACCGACACCTCACACGAAAAACAATAAAAATATTTTCAGATAGTCAAGCAGCATTGAAAGCGCTTGAATCCAACTGCTTTAAATCCAGACCAGTATGGAACTGCAGAGACACCTTGAACCGACTAGCACAAGGCAACAACGTTACCCTAGTTTGGATACCAGGTCACACGGGCCTAGAAAGAAACGAAATAGCGGACGCCCTAGCAAAAGGGGGGGCCGAAACAACGTTCACTGGGCGAGAACCGGTCATCGGTTTAGCATATAGCACTGCCAAGAATGCTACAACCGCCTGGGCAGACAATGAAAGACTTGAGTATTGGCTCAGTCTACCAGGACTAGCCCATTCCAAAGCATGTATTGCTTGTACAAGGAAAAACAGGACTCTGACAAACTTCTAGAACTCAGTAGAGCACATCTCAGAGTTATAGTAGGTTTGCTCACTGGCCACTGCAAACTCAAACACCACATGCATAAAATCGGACTTGCACAGGATGCAGAGTGCCGTCTATGCATGGAGGATGATGAAACGGCTAAACACATCCTGTGTACATGCCCTGCAGCGGCCAGAACCAGATTTTCAATATTTGGCAATACAAAAGTAAGGCCAGAAGATCTGGTAAACTGTTCTCCCAATATGTTACTCAATTTCGTTAAGAGATTGTATATACTGGACGAAATATAACCATAGGGTGAGCCACAATAGGCCATTGGCCGCAGTGGAGAGCCTGATATGGGCTCACTCACATTTAAACCTAACCTAACCTATCTTCACACAGTTCGCGCACAAATTCAGTATTACTGCGTGAATGTGTGTAAATTGACTGTCTGAAATGTTTTTGTTTTTTGTTTTCGATTTTTTTATTTCATAATCAGAATCACCATAATATTCTTCTGCTTCTAAGGAAAATGTTTTGGAAAAATGTCTTTTCTAGTTTGAACGTTGACATATTTTACTTTTTTCTTCACATTTGGACAAAAATAAACTCGATTCTGTAAAAAAAATGGTGATGATTTTTTTTTTTCGATTTTTCGAACTCCTACTGTCCACGAATGTGTTAAATTCAACGTGAAGAAGTAACGTTACTATAAAACCAGAATAGAACGTATTGTCTAACGACATTTTGCCGTTTTTCTAAAGATCCATGATAGTGGCGTTACCTCAAAAATACAAGGTTTTTTCCACGTATCAGTGTTCATTGGGACAGATTTTCCCGAGCCTGCGGAACGGAACTTTTGCGAGTATTTAAAAAAACTTTATCACCATGCCGACTTCAGTGTTTCGCGTTGAGAAAACATGCCCCATACGTCTCCTTTACAGATCGAAAAACAGCTCAGGGGAACCTAATTACGTCGTTGGACGCTAATGATCGCGAATTGCGACGCTAAACTGAAAGAATGTCCGCACCACGTGGAATGTAACTCTCAAATAGAATTAATTAAAACGGTTAAGGTTCGGCGGAGTGAGAAAATTTGCGCAATTAAACGTATATTGACAGTTACGCTCCGTGTGACGAGACATCGTCTGAAACCCCGCCTGCCGCTTTTCGGGCAACAGGAGAGTTACAGGGGAACCGATTTAATACCTTACGTTCAGGAGTGACAGTGAGTTGGGTTATCCGGGAAATTATTTCGGGAAATATTTCGGGAGGTGAGGAGGAGGTGGCCCGAGCCGGATGGGAATTGTGTTCGGAAATTGATTGCGATTTCTTCTGCGGAAATGATTTTACTGTGTGTATGCTTCCGTATCGTAAACAAGTCAATTCTACATTTCACTTCAGGAAAAGCTATTTGTATTACTAGGGAGGAAAGAGCCACTTTTCCTTTCGCAGGATGTAGTTTACAGCAAACATCCAAGGGAGGAAAAGGAACTATACTCCCATGTAATACATATTTCCTCCTTCCCACTTAATGAACCTTTTTTGGGAAATTTTAAACGCATCCTAACTGCTTTTGTCTAAATGGACCTATACTTGCATGATGGAAAGTATAGACAATACAGTCATGTCCATCTGAGAATATGCGGTGGTGCAATGGCTAGCGTCTTAGGCTTGTAATCCGAAGGTTCCGGGTTCAGCTCCTGGCAATTGCACCTTTTTTTTAAGAACATTAGTTCACTTTTTTTCTTGTTAGTCATTTGAATTATTGGACATTTCGATAGCTTATACATTTCAAATGAATTGCTATTGAGTGATTTTCTCACAAGTAATGTTATGTGCCTATTTGAATGAAGTATCGATAATTTTTTTTTCTAAGAGCTGCGCTTGTATAAAAAATAAAGTGTGTATTTCGATCACATAGTGTCATTGTCGTTCTCCAAAGATTAATTTTTTTGTCGAGCGACAATCACTTTGCGCTCTAAATACACAAATAGCTATTAAAGAACTAAAGTAGAAGTAACATTCATATATATAAGATCTTCTAGAAATTACGGAAATAATTTGATTATAATAGATTCACAAGTTTCATCGTTTACAACTTACTTGGAATGAGGGGGAGGAAAAGTATGAGTTTCCTCCCTGGTTTGAGGGAGGAAAGTGTGTACTTTCTATAGGGGTAGGAGAAAAAACTTTATTTTGTTATACCAGGTATCGACGTATTCTCTAGACAGGACATGGTTTCCAGAGTTCCAAGCGTGTGCGATTCAAACTTGGCAGGGGAAATGGATTCAAGAATTGGATAAATCTTTGATATTTCGTACTTTTCTCAGAATGTACTCGCAGTCTTTCAATCCAAGAATTCCAAATAGTTGCATTTGATCCGCATACGTGCGATCAACTCTCTTGAATACTCTGACTGAAAATGTAACAAATGAGAAAAATGCAACCCCTCACCATCCCCCATAAGATATTGCAAACAAGAATTCCAGTATATTTACGTAAAAAGCTGATTTTTCCTACACAAAATATAAATTCCGTAAAAAAAATATAATTTGGTGATTCCTAGATATATAACCTCAAATTATGTGAAAGCTTGTATTTGGACATAACCTTCCTTTTTCAAAAGGTCAATTCTATCCATGGATGAATTGTAGGGGATTTCGACGATAATAAATGAAGCATTTATGGTCTTAATTAAAAAAATCAAGAGAGGTACAAATTGCTTGAACTGAGGATCATGTAAGTATATTGAAATTCCAATGATTTTTCATTTGAAATTAGAAAAAATAGTCGTAGCAATTATGGAGGCTAATTTGAAGAAAGTACCATTTCCCATTTGAAATGTTCTAGAAAATTGAAGAGGAAAATAATCACTTGAAAAAATTTCTATGAAAAATCCTTATTGACGATGAATTAAAATTTTCGCATATTTTATCAAAAAACAGTCAGAGTGCTTTCTTTATTATGTTACATATTTCATTAGATTGCTTGACAAAAATTCGATCGATGTCGTCACTGTGCCGACAGATTGATTTCAGTAAAAATGTATAGGTTTCGTTCGAACTTCTTGTCTATTCCGCTTAACCGGAAGTGATAGAAAACAACTGAATGACGCTCTGGCCAGGTCACCCGCTATACAATATTTTCACCTGGTATACAAGCTCATACCATGAAGCTGTTCTTGCTTGGAGATATTATTTGCCAAGAGTTGTAACTTCATGAATGAACTAACAGAAATCTGCAGAACATTATTTGAGATATTAAATATATATTTTTTTCGATTGGTGACCCTTTTTACATATTTAAGGCACGCCTCAGTTTTTTTTCTGGAAAATAATCGTCCGGCTGTTCTCGGGAGCTCAGTCTCATAGATCAGTTCGCGCCAAGCTCAAACTGAATCTTTCCGTGTTGCGTGCATGTTGCAAAAATGGACAAATTATATACTTAAAACCATTTCACAACCAGTATGGGGAAACTTTTGAGGTGAGAATTGAAAACAAGAAATAAAAATGTTTGTTTCGAATTGTTATGTACGAATTTCAATACTATAAAAATTCAGTCCGAACATCTCACCTTCTCTTTTGTTTCATACACTGGAGAAAGAAAGAAATTGTTAGTGATCCGCAATATCGAGAAAACAATAATTATTTTCAAAAAATCGCCTTTCTCTTCGCCTCTGGTATCATGGAAGCTCTTCGTAAATTAGGTGTATTTATGTGTCACTTCGTACAACATGTGATTAATTTTCATGTCCGCAGTAGAGTAACAAAGAGGAAGAATAGAATGCGCGGAAAATGATTGATGAATGAACTTTGTGACAATACAGAAAAGAAGGGCTTTTATGAAATTGTGTATGACATTCACCCTGCTCAAGTTTATTTATGAACAGAATATGGAAGTCTGACAACTTGAATTGTGTGAGCGACCGGGTGTGAATCAGTTGAACGATTGAAAATCAGAACACCAGTTGGAAAATATGCAATCATCCAAATAGGACAAAGATGATTCTTCAAGATATCAGCTAATCTGCACTAAAATGGATGTGACACCCGAGCACGACGGTTCAGTCTCGATCACACTCACAGTTAGCTCTCCGAAAGAGAAACACACTCTTTCCCATGGTTTTTCCATCTACCAAAATCTGGGTACTAGGAAGTGTCGTAAAATTGTGATTCGAGACAGTTGTACTGAAAGCACGGAATACGCGGGAAAATTCAAAGTTGGTCATAATTCTGACAGCTTATATGACATACGACAGTGAGAATCTGACAGTAATTGGTTTGTGGTCAGTGGTAATCACATCACAGAACAGAAAAATGTCACATAATCAATAATAATCAACATCGATATTACCGTATTACCCCCCCTCATGCACGCTCCTGACTGAATAAAACAATAGATCCCAGCTGGTGGTCTCAGTGTTGAACCCTTCATCTTGCTGGTCAGCTTCAAACCAACCAACCAGCCATATGAGACGAAGCAACCTTGTGCTGCTCGATGGTGTGGAAAAGAGCAAAGAATGGTGATGAGGTTGTGGTCGGAGGCCCCACGTGGAGCACAAACTTCTTTACTGTATGGATCAGGATTGATGGAGAGAAAAAATCAAGTGTATTGGCATACTGGTTCTTGACATCAAGAATGCATGTAGGTAGCTCCGTCAGTTGTTCTAGAGCATACGTGTTGGTGAAGGCCTCAGATCGACGATCTGTCTCGTCCGTTTTGTTTGAAAATTTGAGCCAGATATAGTTGTGTTTATTGAAATCTCCCATTACGATGACTTCAGCTGTTGCATTTTTGTTTTCTAGGATGGTTCATTAGGAGATGAGTAGAGACAGCAGAGGAATTTGGTCTGTTTGGTATTAGCCAGCTTAAACCACACCACGTCAAATTCTTCCAAACTTTCTTCGTGTTAGCACTCTGGATTGGTCTTAGAATGGAGACGAACACCACTTTTGAATCCAAACCTAGAATGGGGTTCGTCATCAGGAAAAAGCATGTGGACCTTGTTGTTGAAGGAGTTCACTTGTGTTTCTATTAGAGCCAGATTGTCAGGTTTTTCCATCTGTAGGTGATGGTGGACATCACTGATGTTCTTGTTGAGTTTTTGACCAAACACTGAAAGGTGGAATAATCTTTTTTAGAGCACCTGTAATCGATATAGTTAAATTTCATCGAGCGATGGTGGAGACCATCAACTTCCTTTTGGTCACCTCTTACAACAGGCAGGATTAACCATGGGGCTATTTTTAGTGCGACTCCATTCAGAAACGGTTTGTTGTGGAAATCAAAGTGAGCAATAACGAACAAAAGAGATAACATGATGTATTTTCGTTTGATAATCATTCATAATAGCCAATTCGTTATTATTGTTACTAATATCATCCTACTACTATGAATCAATTAGGCAGTTCTCTCTCTTTTCAGTGGGTGGCAGAGGTCATTGGCGCAGCCAGGGGGTGGCTTTGAAGATGCAGCATAAGGAGACACATTCGTTAAATACATAGGTATATAGAAAAAAAGCCAAGAAAATTTTCTACAAGAAGATGTTATTGTTTGCTGGCCTAACAGTTCGCTTATAGGTGTTATAGGTGGTTTTGTGTGCTAGGATGCCGGATTCGTGCGATACAATTAATTTTTGTTGCACATTTATCTTCGTTTTATGGTACACCGTGTATCCGAACATATTCAAATCGTACATTTTCGGAATCAGCATAAAATTTTGAGTATGTCGGTGGTAATTTCGAGTGAATCTGATGACTTTTTTGCGAACATGACAAGACACATTCGTTAAATACATACAAAAATTTCCTGCAAGATGATGTTGGTTGCTGGCCTAACAGTTCGCTTTTAGGTGTTATTCATAACATCCGGCTGACGAAAAAAAGAACTCTGGTAACTGATAAATTGTATGTTCAGCCCCCCAAACTGAAATCCTGGCTGTGCCACTGGCAAAGGTGATAATAAGATTTCTCTTCAAGATCATCGTCCTTGAAAAAGGAATAGAGAGAAAATGTGATATAAGTCTCCACACAGCACACTTCATCTAACATTCCAATTCTACTTCCATCCCTATTTCACCTAAATTACAAAACATCCGAAATTCACTTATATGAAGACGAGTCGTAAACAGTGTTCGTCTTCTTGAAGTGACATCCGTTTGAAAAATTAGTCACAGTCACGATTTCGATTTCAAAGTAATAGGCATTCCATTTCTCATAAAAGTTTCATAACGACCACCCCTTTGTAATTTATTAGCAAACTCGTGGATGACTTGTCAATTTTCATCAGCGAGGCAATAAAATACTTTAATGTCGAGGGCTTATTATTGAAATTGAAAAATCACCGGTCGTTTCAGACAGAATGTAGACACGATGTAACATGGAAAACAAACAATTTTTTCACTTCGTCGTTAATTTGATACGAACGATCGGTATATACAAATTATGTTTTGAAAAGCGTGATGGAAAATATCGTCGCCTTGAATACAAAGAGTATCTGAAAAATCTGCATTTTACAGAAAGAGCATTCAAAATTCCTGGCCCAAAATAAGCTCTTGCCATGAGGAAACGGTTTGAAATTTGGGGATATAATTTTTTGTCCGTAGGAGTATCATCTATCACTGAAATAATTTACTATGATACTATTAAAATAAAGTTAGTCAGTTTTTCGAAAAAGTCAAAATATTTGAGATGCGCCTTTTTGTGTGCTATAATCCAAGTATATCAAAAGTGGATACGTCTATTGCAAAATAACAAAAACGCATGGTAATCAAACTTAAAAAAAAATGAATATTTATTAATACAATAAAGTCATGTTCATCTGAGAATATGCGGTGATGCAATGGCTAGCGTCTTGGGCTTGTAATTCGAAGGTCCCGGGTTCAGCTCCTAGCAATTGCAACTTTTTTTTTCAAAAACATTATTTTACTTTTTCCTAGAAAAAAACGTGCTTCTGAGATCCTATTACAGGGGTTTCTCCACTGCCTAAATTTGTTCACGATATTTAGGCAGTGCTATCTTAGGTCGTTCATTGTTGAGTTTTCCAAGAGAATAATCGTCCTTAATAATTGTTCTCTTTCGAGTAAGGCTTCTATAAATGTTATCACACTGATATAATTTGAAGAAAATATTATTGGGATTCTCTTTTTCGACTTTGATCTCAAACATTTCTGTCCAGTTGATCTGGTTTCCGTCATTATCTTGGCGTGTGCTGAAATAAATTCAAATCTGCCGATAAAAAAACAAAAAATAAAAGAGGGTATCTTACCAAAGGGTACTGCAACTTTGCAGACAAAAGGGCATATACCTCTGATACGTCGTTAACTGTTTCAAACAAGCTTGATAAGATTCACCCAAATCGATTCGAGGAATAACTCAGTATATTGATTTACGCATTTTTAAGAGCAGCTAGAAAATACAGAATTTGTCAGCGTAACCAGAAAAAATTTAAATTTTTATCATTATCCCCGTTTGTATGCAAGGCGACGATATGTGAGAGAAGCTGAGATAAGGTTCTCTCCTAACAAAGAATAATATCAATCCTTGTTGACATGAATACAGGGTGGAAAGCGTAAAACCTACAGAACCATCAACGTACCTCAAATAAGCGACACCATCATCCAAGACCTTGGTGAGTCCAGCAACTCAAGCGTACACGGGAGGAAAAGGCATTTTCTCTAATGTCAGCCGAAGGTATACTAGGCCAGTGGCAGTTCTGTCACGAGTTAGTCAGGCTCAGGAGAAGGCTCTAATCGCACTCCCAATTGAGATAATCAGAACATGGAAGGTGCTTCAACAACTGGCTAAACTGAAAAAGTTCGAGATGTCCTTAGAGAAGAGGCTGATATCTGGCAAATCAATACCACCACTCAATAGCTGTTCCAAATGGAGATAAGTAATCCTTTATAATCGAAAGACACGAGGGACGAGTACAGAAGATGGAAGCTGAACAAAACGCGTCTCTTATCCAATGTGTAAGTGCAGCCACTATGTCATTCACGCCAGCAGGACAGCGATAGCCACAAAATTGGGACTAGCCTAGTTCTGCGAAAACCCTTCTCTCCAAAAGCCTCGACGTGTTGAAGAAAATCCGAGAATCGCTGATCAGGTGGAATCCTTTCATTTAGAAACCTCCGCAACCACTGTAGAAACCAACAAAAATCAAAATATCCATGGTATTATTGAATAAAAAAATAATAATGATTTTCGGGACTCTGCATTTCGCTTACCTGTCTGATGGTACGTTAGCTCGAATTAATTTGTGCTCAAAAAAAGACATTGTGTTCGCGAACGCGAACACTTAATTCGACCAGATTTTTTACTGAAGTTTCATGTTGAGTTGTGCTACGTTCTACAAAAATCAGTGATTCTTGAAATTCTTTATTGGACGTACTAAAACCTCAGTGATTGATGAAGATGGAGGAACACTGATTCTGGCTGTGCAAGTTTCAAAATACAGGGGCGGCGCTCTCCTACTTATACAAAACCTAATATTTTTGGTCCAAATTTTCAAACTTCGTAGTCGTAGTCAACCCTGTGTATTAATGTATTTCCACGTGTTCTAATGCCATTATTTCTGATACAGAATAATATCAGCTTTTGATCCGGTGAGGGGTTCGTTTCTAGCGGAATATTTCATGATGAAAAACTTATACGTCCATCAACGACGTAACTACCTGAAAGCACAATGCTCACTTTTTCATTTGTAAGCTAATATTTATAAAAGGCCTTCGGCAAAAAACAACTAATTTGAATGAAAGCTTTCAGGCTAATTCATCGGGAAATACTCCGAACACGCCTAATAGTCGAAATTTGCAAGGTAATGTTCAGCGACTGCATAATGCAGAGGTAGCTTTTTCGGAAATTGAGGCGAAGTCAGTAGACACAAACGAGAAACTAAATGCCTGTCGATACTGTAACTATTGGTTGATTACTGTGAAGTTTGTTTGTACTTCATTAGTTCAGAAGTTCCATGATTATCGATTGGTTGATGGTTCGGATTCGATAAGTTTCAACCTTATTACTTTTAATGAAATAAAAGAGACTGGATGATCCAGGAAGCATATAAGCAGAACGTACCAGTCTGGCTCTCTGATTGCTTGTGACCCAACACAGGTGCATTTTGCCCAGACTGAAACGTGGTGGCAAAGTGCACCTGTGTTTGGTCACAACCAATCAGAGAGCTCTTATATCATCATTGTTTTCATCTATCTGAATACTACCGTTTCCAATAATATTTGTCCTATAACCCATCAGGTGCCATTTTCTTGGACTATAATGATAGAATCAAAATCATTTCATCTGCTGCACTAGCAAAATTCATCCCCATTCTACTTAATCTCTTAGAAGATACATGTTCATGAACTACACACTCAACTTGAATCTCAAAAACCCAGCAGCACTCAAGACATCGTCCCAGAGAGAAAGATCTCCTGCAGGCGAATGCATACTCCTTCATTTCACGAGAGGCATTTATGAATATAACACAAACATAATTTAAATTTTCAAACAGAAATTAAATTGCTTCCATCTCGTTTGTTCTTTTCCACAGGAACGTTGGTGGTAGTTGAAGGTATGTTCGGTGAACAAACAAGGGATGCACTTTGAAGAATTTCTGTTCCGTTACTCGGGCTTTGCGTGCGATTATGGAAGATTGGAAAGAAGGAAACCTGCGTTTTTAATCGAAAATGGGAAAATGAAAAATTACTTCTCCATGTTACTTCAAGTAATAGCTATTAGTATTACTAGGGAGGAAGTTCCACTTGTCCTCCCGCAGGATGCAGTAAACATCCAAGGGAGGAAAAGGAAATTTACTAATATATAATAAATATATAAAAAACTTGTCGTGCAAGTTTAATAAATACTTCATCCTTAAAACTTCTCTCACCAGGGACATTACCAGAGTCAGAGCATACGATGAGGATGACGGAGGGCTCATCTATCAGGCGCTTGATATTTTCCAATAACGAAGAGAATAATCGGTTCTTTAGGGAACCTAGTCGAATGTCCTAAATGTCCAGTACCTCAAACCAGTTTTTTGCTGCAGCCTTTTCCGGTATTAACATCGAACTTACTACCCTCACAAACTAATACGTGCAATATCTACATTGAATACTAACTAAAGACAGAACACGCATTAGCTTTGCAGGAGGCGTGTATTCTATCTGCTAGATAACCATAATATGTTGAAATGTCCAGCCCAGTGTTGACACCAGCGCGGGCGGACAAAGAGCTCTCTTTCGCGAGGAACTTTCGTTCCCTTGGCAGGGCGTTTTTCTGAGCTCCTGAACGAGGTCAGAAGGGTAGCTACTTCTGCTCCTATTATTCCGTCTTTCCCTGACCCCCTGGGTTATAAGTTCAGGATGATATTGTGATATATAATAAAAATGATAATACTGAGGCTAACGGAGGATATCTAGCTCGCAGAACAACCTACATCATCCTTATGCTGGAAAATACGCCATTCTTCAGACGTAACCAGAATTGAAGGAAGATTGAAAATTCAGAAAGATGTGATGAATAGGACTGCCAGGAAAAAACAAAGTTGCTGCAATAAATATGCTTGCTTCTCTGATCCTCCAAACTGATGAAATAGACTGAATGTGAAAACTAGCAACATTATTCATAGTTTCAACCTATTTGCCCACTTCGTCTGTTGTAAACTTCTCCGGACAAGAAGAAGGGGATATGGGTAGATATCGTTGTGGATAATGCTATGTATGGAATGTATTGGAACATGTCATTTCCAATCCTCAGTCAAATAGAATCCAATAAGCATGATGTACAACGACAAATTAAGACGATTATGGTCCTAAAGTTTTCCGATCCAGCCAGAACACATATCGACAAAAAAAAGGAGAAAAAATTGTACTGGTGACCTGGGGCTAAACTGATAAATGTTGATAATAAAAGTGTGGAAGGACTGAAACCATTGGGTCAATCTCAAGGAAACTGCCTCTGACGATAATCCAGAAGACAACCACAATGGAAACAACCGTCTTCATTGCCAGTTTTATTTAATATTGTCTTTCCATTACTTTTATGAGGAAGATCCTCAGACAGTAGCACTAACCGAACACCCAGTACATTGAGATATCTAGCCATGAAATCGTTTCATTCGAGTTACGTGCTGTCACGGTCGTCGACTGAAAGAGTTTATCTGTTTTGCTCTAGATCATTATACGTTCCATGCCTGAGACTGGTACCGAAATCAACCCTAAAACCCCGAGTTTCGAAAAAGAAGGCTATCTACACGCATCCTCGCATATATTCCATTTTCTTTAATGTCTTGTTAGTGGATATGTATTTACTGGGTGAGAGTGAATGTTGAATATGATGGTCAAAAATGCATCTTCATGAAATCTGGTTACAATGAACTGAGGTAGGAATAAACTGGAAGATTTCTCATTGATCTGCCTGTAAAAAATGATTAACCAACTGTCGTTCTTTCACGAACGATAGCCGTCAGAAATCGAAACTTGCGCGAGCCAAGGATTACCGAGGTCTTACTTTTTTACGTGCGATTTCTAGCACTTTCTCGGACCGTCAGAAAAAAATTCTGCAGTCGCCAGGCTTTGAACCACGACCGGCAGTCAGAGTGATTGAAAGATCGGTGCTTTCACTACTCGGCAACCTGGCCCCTAATGATATGGCAAAATTATCAAATTGAAAAAACGGAGTATGAAGTGACCTCCTGACCCCTGTAATAGCAGACAATGAACCTCAAAATACCATCTCGGAAAACGAAAGAATGAACCGAAATGATCCAGCAATTACCAGTGCATTCAACCAGGAAGCACTTTATAAATTCCCCAATGTTGACTCCAAATGGAAATTGTTCTGAAATGCATTCCTTGATACTCAAATTGAAGGTTGCTATGACATTTATGAAAAAAACAACAAAACTCCATTTCCAGACTCTGAAAGTCTCTCTGAGTTTTGAAAATTTTTCACTTACTCCTATGAAGAGTATCAAGTCCTGAAAACGGCAAAACGGAAATATGAATAAACCCTTGTGCGAAAAGGAACCAAGGCCTTTTATAAATACTGTAGAACTGAGCCCTCGTCTGAAATAGAGGAAAAATATCTGAAGAATGTCAAAACAGGAATCTCTCTGGGCTGGATAATACCCAGTATTTTTGCTGAAAATAATGCATCTCTGGTCGCAAAAAATCATAAGGCATATACTTGTTTCAAATCGCTCTTGAGGGGACGACAGCTAGCTGGTTAACGGAAAACGCAATTGTTTATATAATATAATAATAATTATATAATAATATATATATAAAGCACACTCATCATATGCCAATCATATTTTGGAGGAAGGCCATGACTTCGATGAAAACTTCTTCATGTGGAAAATAAGGGCATTAGGCTTAATTATTTAGAATCCTTGGAAATTAATAGATTGAAAAATTCATCTTGTTCATTAAATGATCAACTGGACCTGAACGGTTCCCCTTTGTTAAATTTATTCAATCAAGTAGTAGCTATGTTTTAAGATTTCCAGGTAGGTTTATTGTTATGTCCATTTTATAAGTTGAGTTTTATAAGAATAGTTTAATGTACTATATTCGCTTGAAAAAGATACTGTGTATCGAAATATGTCGCAAAGTCAATAAATTTTGTGGAAAATCGTTTTTTACCTTAGTGTCATAACTATGGATTTCCATCAAGTAACGGTCACGTCAATCCAAAATACTCGTTATACAATTTACTCTTTTTTCAAATGTTTGCAAAGCAGTTTGTTGGCAATGAAACTTCCGGATATAGAAAGTTGCTGAAGGTACCATTCCGATTCTCTTTCCATGACTCATTTTCCGTTGAGTCGTTTGAATATTCAATGGAAACGACTACTTCCTTTCCCTCCCCGCATCTCTCACTGTAAACTTGAGCCACCTCATTCCGCCATCGTTTATTAAAAACACTTCCCGCCGTTTTATCACTTCGAATCTTTCCTCATCTTACATTCTAACACTTATCTCCGAGGGTGAGTCTAGAAGTAATGGAAATTATGAATGCTGCCGGCCGGGAAGACAAATTGGGCATATCATTTTACGCCGTTGGGCGTATCGTCTTACGCTGTTATGCGTTACCGAAAGTTTCTTATTAAATAATAAAATTAATTGTGACACTTTCGAGGACCGTCGGAGTGCTTTTCTTGAGTTATACACCGAAAAGCTTTCCGGTCTTCATAAAAATTTGATTGCTTGATGAACTTCCTTTTTGGTTAGGCGGGAGGATGTTGCTGTTTACATCGTTTACTGAAATGAATCATATTTTGCTGCTCGGGCCTAATACTGAGAAGGAGATTGGGTTGTTGTATTTTAGAAGGTCTTTCTGGAGAATTTCATGTTCAAAATTTTATATTCATGGCGGAATTTTTATGATCATGGAAAGTCATAATTTGAGCTCTTCATTCACGAAGAATGCGCTATGATAATACTTATTTTCGAAGCGGTAGCTCTGATAACCCCAACCACGGAAAACATTCGAAAAATTTCAGGAAACCATTCCCTTCAGCATTAAATTCGGCGAAGAGTACTTCAAAATGATTGGGAAAGACGAGTTTTTTAAGTATCTCTAATGAAAATGAAATGTATTTCTGGAAAATATCACATATAAACTCTAAATTCATTCGTGTAGATATATTAGCAATGAAAACAATTTGAGAAAAATAAAATTAACTTTTCTTATTCATACAACTCATCATTGAAATGGCCCATAGCGACTGCGAATTCTACTCAGTCACCATGTATTGATAATTGAATATACCTTTGACGACGTGGTATCCCTGCCAAAATTGTCTCATAGAGACCAAGTTGGATAGTTGAACCACAAATCCGTATGGAGCCATATTCGATATTCATCAGTATTCAAAAGTATTACAAATACATATTCCTTTGATTTCTAATGGCATTTCCTAACGGGAATCTATGATATTTGAATGACTTTTCTTCAGACATAACATTTATCCGTTTATACCTGCTATTCCGAAGTGTCATACAGTTCGGAAGTAAATGAGAGTATATGAGGTTTCACAGCGGTCACTCGATTATTAAAAAAAAGATCGAATATATCATCATACATAATTTTTTGAACTTTTTTATTTTTCATTTTTTGAAATTCAAATGTTTGAACTCGAACGTGTCGAAAACTCATCAGATATATTTTTGGCGGCAAAAAACCAATCTGAGCCAATCGATTCAAAATTGTCGAATTTGTTTATATTGTGAATTACGAGTCAATCAATCGAGAAAAATTAAAAATTAATCGAAAAATGTTACCCTAAAAATCATGAAAAATACTAAGTCGTCACATCGACTTTTAATTAGCACGTGCAATTTCATGCTCGTTCTGAAAATGTACGATTTTTATATGCTCAGATATAAGATTTTGCCGGAAAAGAGTGTTTGAGGTAGAAAATCCAATTTTCTGAGATTCTTATTTCTCATTTTTCGAAATCAAAATTTTCGTCCTCTGACGTATTTTTACGTGCTAATTTAGAATTTTTGAAAACTCATCAGAAATATTTTTGGCGAGAGAAAAACCTTCTGAAAACTGATTTAGAGCTGACCACCTCAAGAACGGTTAAAGATAGACAAATTCTGCGAACGCCAATTGATTCAAAGTTGCGGAATTAATAATATATAGTGAATTTCTGGTCCAACGGAAAAAATTGAAAATTATTCGAAAAAAGTTGCAAGGGTTTCACCCCTAAAAATCATTAAAAATACTGAGTCCTCTCATCGACTTGAAATTTGCACTGTATACGTGAAATTTCATGTTCGTTCCGAAAATGTATGATTTTTATGAGCTCAGTTATAAGATATAGCCGGAAAAGAGTGTTTGAGGTAGAAAATCCAATTTTCTGAGATTTTTATTTTTTATTTTTCGAAATTAAAATTTTCGTCCTCTAACGTATTTTTACGTGCTGATTTAGAATTTTTGAACGAAAATGTCGAAAACTGATCAGAAATATTTTTGGCGAGAGAAAAACCTTCTGAAAACTGATTTGGAGGTGGCCAACTCAAGAAGGGTTAGAGATAGATAAATTCTGCGAACGCCAATCGATTCGAAATTGCGGAATTAGTATCTAGTGGATTTCTGGTCCAACGGAAAAAATTGAAAATTATTCGAAAAAAGTTGCAAGTTCACCCCTAAAAATCATTAAAAATACTGAGTCCTCTCATCGACTTGAAATTTGCACTGTATACGTGAAATTTCATGTTCGTTCCGAAAATGTATGATTTTTATGAGCTCAGTTATAAGATATAGCCGGAAAAGAGTGTTTGAGGTAGAAAATCCAATTTTCTGAGATTTTTATTTTTTATTTTTCGAAATTAAAATTTTCGTCCTCTAACGTATTTTTACGTGCTGATTTAGAATTTTTGAACGAAAATGTCGAAAACTGATCAGAAATATTTTTGGCGAGAGAAAAACCTTCTGAAAACTGATTTGGAGGTGGCCAACTCAAGAAGGGTTAGAGATAGATAAATTCTGCGAACGCCAATCGATTCGAAATTGCGGAATTAGTATCTAGTGGATTTCTGGTCCAACGGAAAAAATTGAAAATTATTCGAAAAAAGTTGCAAGGGTTTCACCCCTAAAAATCATTAAAAATACTGAGTCCTCTCATCGACTTGAAATTTGCACTGTATACGTGAAATTTCATGTTCGTTCCGAAAATGTATGATTTTTATGAGCTCAGTTATAAGATATAGCCGGAAAAGAGTGTTTGAGGTAGAAAATCCAATTTTCTGAGATTTTTATTTTTTATTTTTCGAAATTAAAATTTTCGTCCTCTAACGTATTTTTACGTGCTGATTTAGAATTTTTGAACGAAAATGTCGAAAACTGATCAGAAATATTTTTGGCGAGAGAAAAACCTTCTGAAAACTGATTTGGAGGTGGCCAACTCAAGAAGGGTTAGAGATAGATACATTCTGCGAACGCCAATCGATTCGAAATTGCGGAATTAGTATCTAGTGGATTTCTGGTCCAACGGAAAAAATTGAAAATTATTCGAAAAAAGTTGCAAGGGGTTCACCCCTAAAAATCATTAAAAATACTGAGTCCTCTCATCGACTTGAAATTTGCACTGTATACGTGAAATTTCATGCTCGTTCCGAAAATGTATGATTTTTATGAGCTCATTTATAAGATATAGCCGGAAAAGAGTGTTTGAGGTAGAAAATCCAATTTTCTGAGATTTTTATTTTTTGTTTTTCGAAATTAAAATTTTCGTCCTCAAGCATATTTTTACGTGCTGATTTAGAATTTTTGAACGAAAATGTCGAAAACTGATCAGAAATATTTTTGGCGAGAGAAAAACCTCCTGAAAACTGATTTAGAGGTGGCCAACTCAAGAACGGTTAGAGATAGATAAATTCTGCGAACGCCAATCGATTCAAAATTGCGGAATTAGTATCTAGTGAATTTCTGGTCATACGAAAAGAATTGAAAATTTTTCGAAAAAAGTTGCAAGGGGTTCACCCCTAAAAATCATGGAAAATACTAAATTGTCACATCGACTTGAAATAAGCACTGTATACGTGAAATTTCATGCTCGTTCTGAAAATGTACGATTCTTATATGCTCAGTCATAAGATATAGCCGGAAAAGAGTGTTTGTGGTAGAAAATCCAATTTTCTGAGATTTTTATTTTTCATTTTTCGAAATCAAAATTTTCGTCCTCTAACATATTTTCACGTGCTGATTTAGAATTTTTGAACGAAAATGTCGAAAACTGATCAGAAATATTTTTGGCGAGAGAAAAACCTCCTGAAAACTGATTTAGAGGTGGCCAACTCAAGAACGGTTAGAGATAGATAAATTCTGCGACCGCCAATCGATTCAAAATTGCGGAATTAGTATCTAGTGAATTTCTGGTCATACGAAAAGAATGGAAAATTTTTCGAAAAAAGTTGCAAGGGGTTCACCTCTAAAAATCATGGAAAATACTAAATTGTCACATCGACTTGAAATAAGCACTGTATACGTGAAATTTCATGCTCGTTCTGAAAATGTCTGATTCATATATGCTCAGTTATAAGATATAGCCGGAAAAGAGTGTTTGAGGTAGAAAATCCAATTTTCTGAGATTTTTATTTTTTATTTTTCGAAATTAAAATTTTCGTCCTCTAACGTATTTTTACGTGCTGATTTAGAATTTTTGAACGAAAATGTCGAAAACTGATCAGAAATATTTTTGGCGAGAGAAACACCTTCTGAAAACTGATTTAGAGGTGGCCAACTCAAGAACGGTTAGAGATAGATAAATTCTGCGACCGCCAATCGATTCAAAATTGCGGAATTAGTATCTAGTGAATTTCTGGTCATACGAAAAGAATGGAAAATTTTTCGAAAAAAGTTGCAAGGGGTTCACCCCTAAAAATCATGGAAAATACTAAATTGTCACATCGACTTGAAATGAGCACTGTATACGTGAAATTTCATGCTCGTTCTGAAAATGTACGATTTTTATATGCTCAGATATAAGATTTTGCCGGAAAAGAGTGTTTGAGCTAGAAAATCCAATTTTCTGAGATTTTTATTTTTAATTTTTCGAAAGTAAAATTTTCGTTCTCTAACGTATTTTTACGTGCTGATTTAGAATTTTTGAACAAAAATGTCGAAAACTGATCAGAAATATTTTTGGCGAGAGAAAAACCTTCTGAAAACTGATTTAGAGGTGGCCAACTCAAGAACGGTTAGAGATAGATAAATTCTGCGTACGCCAATCGATTCAAAATTGCGGAATTAGTATCTAGTGAGTTTCTGGTCCAACGGAAAAAATTGAAAATTATTCGAAAAAAGTTGCAAGGGGTTCACCCCTAAAAATCATTAAAAATACTGAGTCCTCTCATCGACTTGAAATTTGCACTGTATACGTGAAATTTCATGCTCGTTCCGAAAATGTATGATTTTTATGAGCTCAGTTATAAGATATAGCCGGAAAAGAGTGTTTGAGGTAGAAAATCCAATTTTCTGAGATTTTTATTTTTCATTTTTCGAAATTAAAATTTTCGTCCTCTAACGTATTTTTACGTGCTGATTCAGAATTTTTGAACGAAAATGTCGAAAACTGATCAGAAATATTTTTGGCGAGAGAAAAACCTTCTGAAAACTGATTTGGAGGTGGCCAACTCAAGAACGGTTAGAGATAGATAAATTCTGCGAACGCCAATCGATTCGAAATTGCGGAATTAGTATCTAGTGGATTTCTGGTCCAACGGAAAAAATTGAAAATTATTCGAAAAAAGTTGCAAGGGTTTCACCCCTAAAAATCATTAAAAATACTGAGTCCTCTCATCGACTTGAAATTTGCACTGTATACGTGAAATTTCATGTTCGTTTCGAAAATGTATGATTTTTATGAGCTCAGTTATAAGATATAGCCGGAAAAGAGTGTTTGAGGTAGAAATTCCAATTTTCTGAGATTTTTATTTTTTATTTTTCGAAATTAAAATTTTCGTCCTCTAACGTATTTTTACGTGCTGATTTCGAATTTTTGAACGAAAATGTCGAAAACTGATCAGAAATATTTTTGGCGAGAGAAAAACCTTCTGAAAACTGATTTGGAGGTGGCCAACTCAAGAAGGGTTAGAGATAGATAAATTCTGCGAACGCCAATCGATTCGAAATTGCGGAATTAGTATCTAGTGGATTTCTGGTCCAACGGAAAAAATTGAAAATTATTCGAAAAAAGTTGCAAGGGTTTCACCCCTAAAAATCATTAAAAATACTGAGTCCTCTCATCGACTTGAAATAAGCACTGTATAGGTGAAATTTCATGCTCGTTCCGAAAATGTATGATTTTCATGAGCTCAGTTATAAGATATAGCCGGAAAAGAGTGTTTGAGGTAGAAAATCCAATTTTCTGAAATTTTTATTTTTCATTTTTCGAAATTAAAATTTTCGTCCTCTAACGTATTTTTACGTGCTGATTTAGAATTTTTGAACAAAAATGTCGAAAACTGATCAGAAATATTTTTGGCGAGAGCAAAACCTTCTGAAAACTGATTTAGAGGTGGCCAACTCAAGAACGGTTAGAGATAGATAAATTCTGCGAACGCCAATCTATTCAAAATTGCGGAATTAGTATCTGGTGAATTTCTGGTCAAACGGAAAAAATTGAAAATTTTTCGAAAAAAGTTGCAAGGGGTTCTTCCCTAAAAATCATGGAAAAAACTAAATTGTCACACCGACTTGAAATAAGCACTGTATACGTGAAATTTCATGCTCGTTCTGAAAATTTACGATTATTATAGGCTCAGATATAAGATTTTGCCAGAAAAGAGTGTTTGAGGTAGAAAATCCAATTTTCTGAGATTTTTATTTTTTATTTTTCGAAATTAAAATTTTCGTCCTCTAACGTATTTTTACGTGCTGATTTAGAATTTTTGAACAAAAATGTCGAAAACTGATCAGAAATATTTTTGGCGAGAGAAAAACCTTCTGAAAACTGATTTAGAGGTGGCCAACTCAAGAACGGTTAGAGATAGATAAATTCTGCGAACGCCAATCGATTCAAAATTGCGGAATTAGTATCTAGTGAATTTCTGGTCCAACGGAAAAAATTTAAAATTATTCGAAAAAAGTTGCAAGGGGTTCACCCCTAAAAATCATTAAAAATACTGAGTCCTCTCATCGACTTGAAATTTGCACTGTATACGTGAAATTTCATGCTCGTTCCGAAAATGTATGATTTTTATGAGCTCATTTATAAGATATAGCCGAAAAAGAGTGTTTGAGGTAGAAAATCCAATTTTCTGAGATTTTTATTTTTCATTTTTCGAAATTAAAATTTTCGTCCTCAAGCATATTTTTACGTGCTGATTTAGAATTTTTGAACGAAAATGTCGAAAACTGATCAGAAATATTTTTGGCGAGAGAAAAACCTCCTGAAAACTGATTTAGAGGTGGCCAACTCAAGAACGGTTAGAGATAGATAAATTCTGCGAACGCCAATCGATTCATAATTGCGGAATTAGTATCTAGTGAATTTCTGGTCATACGAAAAGAATTGAAAATTTTTCGAAAAAAGTTGCAAGGGGTTCACCCCTAAAAATCATGGAAAATACTAAATTGTCACATCGACTTGAAATAAGCACTGTATACGTGAAATTTCATGCTCGTTCTGAAAATGTACGATTCTTATATGCTCAGTCATAAGATATAGCCGGAAAAGAGTGTTTGTGGTAGAAAATCCAATTTTCTGAGATTTTTATTTTTCATTTTTCGAAATCAAAATTTTCGTCCTCTAACATATTTTCACGTGCTGATTTAGAATTTTTGAACGAAAATGTCGAAAACTGATCAGAAATATTTTTGGCGAGAGAAAAACCTCCTGAAAACTGATTTAGAGGTGGCCAACTCAAGAACGGTTAGAGATAGATAAATTCTGCGACCGCCAATCGATTCAAAATTGCGGAATTAGTATCTAGTGAATTTCTGGTCATACGAAAAGAATGGAAAATTTTTCGAAAAAAGTTGCAAGGGGTTCAACCCTAAAAATCATGGAAAATACTAAATTGTTACATCGACTTGAAATAAGCACTGTATACGTGAAATTTCATGCTCGTTCTGAAAATGTACGATTTTTATATGCTCAGATATAAGATTTTGCCGGAAAAGAGTGTTTGAGGTAGAAAATCCAATTTTCTGAGATTCTTATTTTTTATTTTTCGAAATTAAAATTTTCGTCCTCTAACGTATTTTTACGTGCTGATTTAGAATTTTTGAACGAAAATGTCGAAAACTGATCAGAAATATTTTTGGCGAGAGAAAAACCTTCTGAAAACTGATTTAGAGGTGGCCAACTCAAGAACGGTTAGAGATAGATAAATTCTGCGTACGCCAATCGATTCAAAATTGCGGAATTAGTATCTAGTGAGTTTCTGGTCCAACGGAAAAAATTTAAAATTATTCGAAAAAAGTTGCAAGGGGTTCACCCCTAAAAATCATGGAAAATACTAAATTGTCACATCGACTTGAAATAAGCACTGTATACGTGAAATTTCATGCTCATTCTGAAAATGTACGATTCTTATATGCTCAGTTATAAGATATAGCCGGAAAAGAGTGTTTGTGGTAGAAAATCCAATTGTCTGAGATTTTTATTTTTCATTTTTCGAAATTAAAATTTTTGTCCTCTAACATATTTTTACGTGCTGATTTAGAATTTTTGAACGAAAATGTCGAAAACTGATCAGAAATATTTTTGGCGAGAGAAAAACCTCCTGAAAACTGATTTAGAGGTGGCCAACTCAAGAACGGTTAGAGATAGATAAATTCTGCGACCGCCAAACGATTCAAAATTGCGGAATTAGTATCTAGTGAATTTCTGGTCATACGAAAAGAATGGAAAATTTTTCGAAAAAAGTTGCAAGGGGTTCACCTCTAAAAATCATGGAAAATACTAAATTGTCACATCGACTTGAAATAAGCACTGTATACGTGAAATTTCATGCTCGTTCTGAAAATGTCTGATTCTTATATGCTCAGTTATAAGATATAGCCGGAAAAGAGTGTTTGTGGTAGAAAATTCAATTTTCTGAGATTTTTATTTTTCATTTTTCGAAATTAAAATTTTCGTCCTCTAACGTATTTTTACGTGCTGATTTAGAATTTTTGAACGAAAATGTCGAAAACTGATCAGAAATATTTTTGGCGAGAGAAACACCTTCTGAAAACTGATTTAGAGGTGGCCAACTCAAGAACGGTTAGAGATAGATAAATTCTGCGAACGCCAATCGATTCAAAATTGCCGAATTAGTATCTAGTGAATTTCTGGTCAAACGGAAAAAATTGAAAATTTTTCGAAAAAAGTTGCAGGGGTTCACCCCTAAAAATCATGGAAAATACTAAATTGTCACATCGACTTGAAATAAGCACTGTATACGTGAAATTTCATGCTCATTCTGAAAATGTACGATTCTTATATGCTCAGTTATAAGATATAGCCGGAAAAGAGTGTTTGTGGTAGAAAATCCAATTTTCTGAGATTTTTATTTTTCATTTTTCGAAATTAAAATTTTCGTCCTCTAACATATTTTTACGTGCTGATTTAGAATTTTTGAACGAAAATGTCGAAAACTGATCAGAAATATTTTTGGCGAGAGAAAAACCTCCTGAAAACTGATTTAGAGGTGGCCAACTCAAGAACGGTTAGAGATAGATAAATTCTGCGACCGCCAATCGATTCAAAATTGCGGAATTAGTATCTAGTGAATTTCTGGTCATACGAAAAGAATGGAAAATTTTTCGAAAAAAGTTGCAAGGGGTTCACCCCTAAAAATCATGGAAAATACTAAATTGTCACATCGACTTGAAATGAGCACTGTATACGTGAAATTTCATGCTCGTTCTGAAAATGTACGATTTTTATATGCTCAGATATAAGATTTTGCCGGAAAAGAGTGTTTGAGGTAGAAAATCCAATTTTCTGAGATTTTTATTTTTCATTTTTCGAAAGTAAAATTTTCGTTCTCTAACGTATTTTTACGTGCTGATTTAGAATTTTTGAACAAAAATGTCGAAAATTGATCAGAAATATTTTTGGCGAGAGAAAAACCTTCTGAAAACTGATTTAGAGGTGGCCAACTCAAGAACGGTTAGAGATAGATAAATTCTGCGTACGCCAATCGATTCAAAATTGCGGAATTAGTATCTAGTGAGTTTCTGGTCCAACGGAAAAAATTGAAAATTATTCGAAAAAAGTTGCAAGGGGTTCACCCCTAAAAATCTTTAAAAATACTGAGTCCTCTCATCGACTTGAAATTTGCACTGTATACGTGAAATTTCATGCTCGTTCCGAAAATGTATGATTTTTATGAGCTCAGTTATAAGATATAGCCGGAAAAGAGTGTTTGAGGTAGAAAATCCAATTTTCTGAGATTTTTATTTTTCATTTTTCGAAATTAAAATTTTCGTCCTCTAACGTATTTTTACGTGCTGATTTAGAATTTTTGAACGAAAATGTCGAAAACTGATCAGAAATATTTTTGGCGAGAGAAAAACCTTCTGAAAACTGATTTAGAGGTGGCCAACTCAAGAACGGTTAGAGATAGATAAATTCTGCGAACGTCAATCGATTCAAAATTGCGGAATTAGTATCTGGTGAATTTCTGGTCAAACGGAAAAAATTGAAAATTTTTCGAAAAAAGTTGCAAGGGGTTCACCCCTAAAAATCATGGAAAATACTAAATTGTCACACCGACTTGAAATAAGCACTGTATACGTGAAATTTCATGCTCGTTCTGAAAATTTACGATTCTTATATGCTCAGATATAAGATTTTGCCAGAAAAGAGTGTTTGAGGTAGAAAATCCAATTTTCTGAGATTTTTATTTTTTATTTTTCGAAATTAAAATTTTCGTCCTCTAACGTATTTTTACGTGCTGATTTAGAATTTTTGAACGAAAATGTCGAAAACTGATCAGAAATATTTTTGGCGAGAGAAAAACCTTCTGAAAACTGATTTAGAGGTGGCCAACTGAAGAACGGTTAGAGATAGATAAATTCTGCGAACGCCAATCGATTCAAAATTGCGGAATTAGTATTTAGTGAATTTCTGGTCAAACGGAAAAAATTGAAAATTTTTCGAAAAAAGTTGCAAGGGGTTCACCCCTAAAAATCATTAAAAATACTGAATCCTCTCATCGACTTGAAAGTTGCACTGTATACGTGAAATTTCATGCTCGTTCCGAAAATGTATGATTTTTATGAGCTCAGTTATAAGATATAGCCGGAAAAGAGTGTATGAGGTAGAAAATCCAATTTTCTGAGATTTTTATTTTTCATTTTTCGAAATTAAAATTTTCGTCTTCTAACATATTTTTACGTGCTGATTTAGAATTTTTGAACGAAAATGTCGAAAACTGATCAGAAATATTTTTGGCGAGAGAAAAACCTCCTGAAAACTGATTTAGAGGTGGCCAACTCAAGAACCGTTAGAGATAGATAAATTCTGCGAACGCCAATCGATTCAAAATTGCGGAATTAGTATCTAGTGAATTTCTGGTCATACGAAAAGAATTGAAAATTTTTCGAAAAAAGTTGCAAGGGGTTCACCCCTAAAAATCATGGAAAATACTAAATTGTCACATCGACTTGAAATAAGCACTGTATACGTGAAATTTCATGCTCATTCTGAAAATGTACGATTCTTATATGCTCAGTTATAAGATATAGCCGGAAAAGAGTGTTTGTGGTAGAAAATCCAATTTTCTGAGATTTTTATTTTTCATTTTTCGAAATTAAAATTTTCGTCCTCTAACGTATTTTTACGTGCTGAT
Source organism: Chrysolina haemoptera (assembly GCA_958298965.1). Classification (NCBI taxonomy): domain Eukaryota; kingdom Metazoa; phylum Arthropoda; class Insecta; order Coleoptera; family Chrysomelidae; genus Chrysolina; species Chrysolina haemoptera. The sequence goes on from OY282591.1 coordinate 33,644,952, forward strand.
TTAGAATTTTTGAACGAAAATGTCGAAAACTGATCAGAAATATTTTTGGCGAGAGAAAAACCTTCTGAAAACTGATTTAGAGGTGGCCAACTCAAGAACCGTTAGAGATAGATAAATTCTGCGAACGCCAATCGATTCAAAATTGCGGAATTAATAATATATAGTGGATTTCTGGTCAAACGGAACAAATTGAAAATTTTTCGAAAAAAGTTGCAAGGGGTTCACCCCTAAAAATCATGGAAAATACTAAATTGTCACATCGACTTGAAATAAGCACTGTATACGTGAAATTTCATGCTCGTTCTGAAAATTTACGATTCTTATATGCTCAGATATAAGATTTTGCCAGAAAAGAGTGTTTGAGGTAGAAAATCCAATTTTCTGAGATTTTTATTTTTTATTTTTCGAAATTAAAATTTTTGTCCCCTTACGTATTTTTACGTGCAGATTTAGAATTTTTGATCGAAAATGTCGAAAACTCATCAGAAATATTTTTGGCGAGAAAAAAACCTTCTGAAAACTGATATAGAGCTGACCAACTCGATAACGGTTAAAGATAGACAAATTCTGCGAACGCCAATCGATTCAAAATTGCGGAATTAATAATATATAGTGGATTTCTGGTCAAACGGAACAAATTGAAAATTTTTCGAAAAAAGTTGCAAGGGGTTCACCCCTAAAAATCATTAAAAATACTGAATCCTCTCATCGACTTGAAATTTGCACTGTATACGTGAAATTTCATGCTCGTTCCGAAAATGTATGATTTTTATGAGCTCAGTTATAAGATATAGCCGGAAAAGAGTGTATGAAGTAGAAAATCCAATTTTCTGAGATTTTTATTTTTCATTTTTCGAAATTAAAATTTTCGTCCTCTAACATATTTTTACGTGCTGATTTAGAATTTTTGAACGAAAATGTCGAAAACTGATCAGAAATATTTTTGGCGAGAGAAAAACCTCCTGAAAACTGATTTAGAGGTGGCCAACTCAAGAACGGTTAGAGATAGATAAATTCTGCGAACGCCAATCGATTCAAAATTGCGGAATTAGTATCTAGTGAATTTCTGGTCATACGAAAAGAATTGAAAATTTTTCGAAAAAAGTTGCAAGGGGTTCACCCCTAAAAATCATGGAAAATACTAAATTGTCACATCGACTTGAAATAAGCACTGTATACGTGAAATTTCATGCTCATTCTGAAAATGTACGATTCTTATATGCTCAGTTATAAGATATAGCCGGAAAAGAGTGTTTGTGGTAGAAAATCCAATTTTCTGAGATTTTTATTTTTCATTTTTCGAAATTAAAATTTTCGTCCTCTAACGTATTTTTACGTGCTGATTTAGAATTTTTGAACGAAAATGTCGAAAACTGATCAGAAATATTTTTGGCGAGAGAAAAACCTTCTGAAAACTGATTTAGAGGTGGCCAACTCAAGAACGGTTAGAGATAGATAAATTCTGCGAACGCCAATCGATTCAAAATTGCAGAATTAGTATCTAGTGAATTTCTGGTCAAACGGAAAAAATTGAAACGTTTTCGAAAAAAGTTGCAAGGGGTGTTCTTTCACCCCTAAAAATCATTAAAAATACTGAGTCCTCTCATCGACTTGAAATTTGCACTGTATACGTGAAATTTCATGCTCGTTCCGAAAATGTATGATTTTTATGAGCTCATTCATAAGATATAGCCGGAAAAGAGTGTTTGTGGTAGAAAATCCAATTTTCTGAAATTTTTATTTTTCATTTTTCGAAATTAAAATTTTCGTCCTCTAACGTATTTTTACGTGCTGATTTAGAATTTTTGAACGAAAATGTCGAAAACTGATCAGAAATATTTTTGGCGAGAGAAAAACCTTCTGAAAACTGATTTAGAGGTGGCCAACTCAAGAACGGTTAGAGATAGATAAATTCTGCGAACGCCAATCTATTCAAAATTGCGGAATTAGTATCTGGTGAATTTCTGGTCAAACGGAAAAAATTGAAAATTTTTCGAAAAAAGTTGCAAGGGGTTCTTCCCTAAAAATCATGGAAAATACTAAATTGTCACACCGACTTGAAATAAGCACTGTATACGTGAAATTTCATGCTCGTTCTGAAAATTTACGATTATTATAGGCTCAGATATAAGATTTTGCCAGAAAAGAGTGTTTGAGGTAGAAAATCCAATTTTCTGAGATTTTTATTTTTTATTTTTCGAAATTAAAATTTTCGTCCTCTAACGTATTTTTACGTGCTGATTTAGAATTTTTTAACAAAATTGTCGAAAACTGATCAGAAATATTTTTGGCGAGAGAAAAACCTTCTGAAAACTGATTTAGAGGTGGCCAACTCAAGAACGGTTAGAGATAGATAAATTCTGCGAACGCCAATCGATTCAAAATTGCGGAATTAGTATCTAGTGAATTTCTGGTCCAACGGAAAAAATTTAAAATTATTCGAAAAAAGTTGCAAGGGGTTCACCCCTAAAAATCATTAAAAATACTGAGTCCTCTCATCGACTTGAAATTTGCACTGTATACGTGAAATTTCATGCTCGTTCCGAAAATGTATGATTTTTATGAGCTCATTTATAAGATATAGCCGGAAAAGAGTGTTTGAGGTAGAAAATCCAATTTTCTGAGATTTTTATTTTTCATTTTTCGAAATTAAAATTTTCGTCCTCAAGCATATTTTTACGTGCTGATTTAGAATTTTTGAACGAAAATGTCGAAAACTGATCAGAAATATTTTTGGCGAGAGAAAAACCTCCTGAAAACTGATTTAGAGGTGGCCAACTCAAGAACGGTTAGAGATAGATAAATTCTGCGAACGCCAATCGATTCAAAATTGCGGAATTAGTATCTAGTGAATTTCTGGTCATACGAAAAGAATTGAAAATTTTTCGAAAAAATTTGCAAGGGGTTCACCCCTAAAAATCATGGAAAATACTAAATTGTCACATCGACTTGAAATAAGCACTGTATACGTGAAATTTCATGCTCGTTCTGAAAATGTACGATTCTTATATGCTCAGTCATAAGATATAGCCGGAAAAGAGTGTTTGTGGTAGAAAATCCAATTTTCTGAGATTTTTATTTTTCATTTTTCGAAATCAAAATTTTCGTCCTCTAACATATTTTCACGTGCTGATTTAGAATTTTTGAACGAAAATGTCGAAAACTGATCAGAAATATTTTTGGCGAGAGAAAAACCTCCTGAAAACTGATTTAGAGGTGGCCAACTCAAGAACGGTTAGAGATAGATACATTCTGCGAACGCCAATCGATTCAAAATTGCGGAATTAGTATCTAGTGAATTTCTGGTCATACGAAAAGAATTGAAAATTTTTCGAAAAAATTTGCAAGGGGTTCACCCCTAAAAATCATGGAAAATACTAAATTGTCACATCGACTTGAAATAAGCACTGTATACGTGAAATTTCATGCTCGTTCTGAAAATGTACGATTCTTATATGCTCAGTCATAAGATATAGCCGGAAAAGAGTGTTTGTGGTAGAAAATCCAATTTTCTGAGATTTTTATTTTTCATTTTTCGAAATCAAAATTTTCGTCCTCTAACATATTTTCACGTGCTGATTTGGAATTTTTGAACGAAAATGTCGAAAACTGATCAGAAATATTTTTGGCGAGAGAAAAACCTTCTGAAAACTGATTTAGAGGTGGCCAACTCAAGAACGGTTAGAGATAGATAAATTCTGCGTACGCCAATCGATTCAAAATTGCGGAATTAGTATCTAGTGAGTTTCTGGTCCAACGGAAAAAATTTAAAATTATTCGAAAAAAGTTGCAAGGGGTTCACCCCTAAAAATCATTGAAAATACTGAGTCCTCTCATCGACTTGAAATTTGCACTGTATACGTGAAATTTCATGCTCGTTCCGATAATGTATGATTTTTATGAGCTCAGTTATAAGATATAGCCGGAAAAGAGTGTATGAGGTAGAAAATCCAATTTTCTGAGATTTTTATTTTTCATTTTTCGAAATCAAAATTTTCGTCCTCTAACATATTTTTACGTGCTGATTTAGATTTTTGAACGAAAATGTCGAAAACTGATCAGAAATATTTTTGGCGAGAGAAAAACCTCCTGAAAACTGATTTAGAGGTGGCCAACTCAAGAACGGTTAGAGATAGATAAATTCTGCGAACGCCAATCGATTCAAAATTGCGGAATTAGTCTAGTGAATTTCTGGTCATACGAAAAGAATTGAAAATTTTTCGAAAAAAGTTGCAAGGGGTTCACCCCTAAAAATCATGGAAAATACTAAATTGTCACATCGACTTGAAATAAGCACTGTATACGTGAAATTTCATGCTCATTCTGAAAATGTACGATTCTTATATGCTCAGTTATAAGATATAGCCGGAAAAGAGTGTTTGTGGTAGAAAATCCAATTGTCTGAGATTTTTATTTTTCATTTTTCGAAATTAAAATTTTCGTCCTCTAACGTATTTTTACGTGCTGATTTAGAATTTTTGAACGAAAATGTCAAAAACTGATCAGAAATATTTTTGGCGAGAGAAACACCTTCTGAAAACTGATTTAGAGGTGGCCAACTCAAGAACGGTTAGAGATAGATAAATTCTGCGAACGCCAATCGATTCAAAATTGCCGAATTAGTATCTAGTGAATTTCTGGTCAAACGGAAAAAATTGAAAATTTTTCGAAAAAAGTTGCAAGGGGTTCACCCCTAAAAATCATGGAAAATACTAAATTGTCACATCGACTTGAAATAAGCACTGTATACGTGAAATTTCATGCTCATTCTGAAAATGTACGATTCTTATATGCTCAGTTATAAGATATAGCCGGAAAAGAGTGTTTGTGGTAGAAAATCCAATTTTCTGAGATTTTTATTTTTCATTTTTCGAAATTAAAATTTTCGTCCTCTAACATATTTTTACGTGCTGATTTAGAATTTTTGAACGAAAATGTCGAAAACTGATCAGAAATATTTTTGGCGAGAGAAAAACCTCCTGAAAACTGATTTAGAGGTGGCCAACTCAAGAACGGTTAGAGATAGATAAATTCTGCGACCGCCAATCGATTCAAAATTGCGGAATTAGTATCTAGTGAATTTCTGGTCATACGAAAAGAATGGAAAATTTTTCGAAAAAAGTTGCAAGGGGTTCACCCCTAAAAATCATGGAAAATACTAAATTGTCACATCGACTTGAAATGAGCACTGTATACGTGAAATTTCATGCTCGTTCTGAAAATGTACGATTTTTATATGCTCAGATATAAGATTTTGCCGGAAAAGAGTGTTTGAGGTAGAAAATCCAATTTTCTGAGATTTTTATTTTTCATTTTTCGAAATTAAAATTTTCGTCCTGTAACGTATTTTTACGTGCTGATTTAGAATTTTTGAACGAAAATGTCGAAAACTGATCAGAAATATTTTTGGCGAGAGAAAAACCTTCTGAAAACTGATTTAGAGGTGGCCAACTCAAGAACGGTTAGAGATAGATAAATTCTGCGAACGTCAATCGATTCAAAATTGCGGAATTAGTATCTAGTGGATTTCTGGTCCAACGGAAAAAATTGAAAATTATTTGAAAAAAGTTGCAAGGGATTCTTTCACCCCTAAATATCATTAAAAATACTGAGTCCTCTCATCGACTTGAAATTTGCACTGTATACGTGAAATTTCATGCTCGTTCCGAAAATGTATGATTTTTATGAGCTCAGTTATAAGATATAGCCGGAAAAGAGTGTATGAGGTAGAAAATCCAATTTTCTGAGATTTTTATTTTTCATTTTTCGAAATTAAAATTTTCGTCCTCTAACATATTTTTACGTGCTGATTTAGAATTTTTGAACGAAAATGTCGAAAACTGATCAGAAATATTTTTGGCGAGAGAAAAACCTCCTGAAAACTGATTTAGAGGTGGCCAACTCAAGAACGGTTAGAGATAGATAAATTCTGCGAACGCCAATCGATTCAAAATTGCGGAATTAGTATCTAGTGAATTTCTGGTCATACGAAAAGAATTGAAAATTTTTCGAAAAAAGTTGCAAGTGGTTCACCCCTAAAAATCATGGAAAATACTAAATTGTCACATCGACTTGAAATAAGCACTGTATACGTGAAATTTCATGCTCATTCTGAAAATGTACGATTCTTATATGCTCAGTTATAAGATATAGCCGGAAAAGAGTGTTTGTGGTAGAAAATCCAATTTTCTGAGATTTTTATTTTTCATTTTTCGAAATTAAAATTTTCGTCCTCTAACGTATTTTTACGTGCTGATTTAGAATTTTTGAATGAAAATGTCGAAAACTCATCAGAAATATTTTTGGCGAGAGAAAAACCTTCTGAAAACTGATTTAGAGGTGGCCAACTCAAGAACGGTTAGAGATAGATAAATTCTGCGAACGTCAATCGATTCAAAATTGCGGAATTAGTATTTAGTGAATTTCTGGTCATACGAAAAAAATTGAAAATTTTTCGAAAAAAGTTGCAAGGGGGTTCACCCCTAAAAATCATGGAAAATACTAAATTGTCACATCGACTTGAAATGAGCACTGTATACGTGAAATTTCATGCTCGTTCTGAAAATGTACGATTTTTATATGCTCAGATATAAGATTTTGCCGGAAAAGAGTGTTTGAGGTAGAAAATCCAATTTTCTGAGATTTTTATTTTTTATTTTTCGAAATTAAAATTTTCGTCCTCTAACGTATTTTTACGTGCTGATTTAGAATTTTTGAATGAAAATGTCGAAAACTCATCAGAAATATTTTTGGCGAGAGAAAAACCTTCTGAAAACTGATTTAGAGCTGACCAACTCGAGAACGGTTAAAGATAGACAAATTCTGCGAACGCCAATCGATTCAAAATTGCGGAATTAGTATAAAGTGAATTTCTGGACCAACGATGAGATTTTGCCGGAAAAGAGTATTTAATGTAGAAAATCCAATTTTCTGAGATTTTCTATTTTTCATTTTGCCAAATTTAAATTTTTGTTCTCCAACGTATATTTACGTGCTGATTTCGAATTTCCGAACGAAAATATCGTAACACATCAGAAATATTTTTGGCGGGAAAAAAACCTTCCAAAAACTGATTTAGAGCTGACCAACACAAGAACGGTTAGATATAGACAAATTCTGTGTACACCAATCGATTGAAAATTGTGGAATTAGTATATAGTGAATTTATGGTCCGACGGAAAAAAATTGAAAATTATTCGAAGAAAGTTGCAAGGGGTTCACTCCTAAAAATCATAAAAAATACTAGGTCGTCACATCGACTTGAAATTAGCACTGTATACGTGAAATTTCATGCTCGTTCTAAAATGTACGATTTTCATGTGCTCAGATATAAAACTTTATTTTTATTTTTAATTTTCTGAAATTAAAATTTTTGTCCTCTAACGTATTCTTACGTGCTGATTTCGAATTTTCGAACCAAAATGTCGAAAACTCATCGGTTAGAGATAGACAAATTCTGCCAACGCCAATCGATTCAAAATTGTCGAATTAGTATATATTGTTAATTTTGGGTCTATCGAAAGAAATTAAAATTATTCGAAAAAAGTTGCAAAATCATGAAAAATCGGTCTCAAAAATGTAAGATTTATTAAGGTGCTTTCATCTCAAATGGGTCACACTATCGAAGACTTTTAGACTTAAGACAAATTCTCAAGTTCTACAACTGCCATTTCCATTCTCATTGATGAGTAACGTTTCAGACATACCGCAATTCAATTGTCCCCAACACACACAAAAAAATTAGGAAACCACCTAGGTATACATTTTTTCCAGCAATATACTCAAAACCCTCACATAAAATGATTGTAATAAACGTTTGAATTTTGATTACCTGATATTTGCATGGTATCCACCGGGTCGGCAGAAGCCAATTAACACCAGGCCGGATGAGTTGACAGTCTACTTCATTTTGATATAACTCCATGTTTGCAAAATCATGTTGAATAACTACACACTTGATCCAATTTCATTCCAGCATAATCGAACATACGAATCAGTTTCACAATCCTCATGAGGACGCATGGTAGACAGAATTATCCAGAATTATACGTCTACAACCACCATGGGACCTTCCGACCAATTACCTTATGTGCAATGCAATTCCTGCTTTTTTTATGGATGTGGGACTATTTTTGAAAAGCCTTCTACGTGTGCACGTGGAACTTGTTAGAGTCGAAAAAGAACCAGAATCAGTTCCGTCGGTAATTTTAAGAAATTAATTGCATTACATATTATAATCCAGTAACGACAGACAACCTCGAGTAAAAAGTGAAGAATTAATTGTAGCACTCTGAAACTAGGCACATGACATCTCGATATCATGTTTTATTAGAAACAAAAATTGTTTTCCAAAAAATCAGGGGAGGAACCTAAAAAATTTTTCATTTAAAAAAAAATATAATTGTTTTTTGTCGTTATTTCGGACACTATGAGTTTTATCAAAACACGATTTCGATAGGTTGAGAAGAATGATATTTAGTAATACCTCATGAAATTCGCTCGTTTTCTCAGAAAACGTGGTTTAACGCCGACGTCACATTTCATGCTCGCGCTAACCTGCCACTGCAAGTTCAGACAGGGCCGAAAATTAGATTTCTCATAACTCTGCTAAAAGTAATAGAAGAAGGAAATGAAAAAGTGTATATCGTAATCGCTTGGGCGTTTCCTCATGCAAATATAACATGTGAGTATCTGAGTATCCAAAATGTGTTGTGGCCCACTTGACATAACCCTTCTACGATATTTACGGAGAATCCGAAAGTCATGGATATTTTAGTTGATATAATATAATTATACTGGAGCAAAATATCACATTGGAGTCCCTTCTTCGACAGAGCGCAAAGTTCGAAAAATAATAAAAAAAATTGGAAAAAAGCCGAAGTGACGGTATGAAGGTATAAAATTGGTAACTGAGCCACACTTTTCTTTGGCATTTTTCGAAATTTCCAAACAAAACTTGATTTTTTGAGGATTTTCAAAAAAAATGTCAAATCTGACAGGTTAAGAGTAGCGCGTGACAAAACAAAAGAGGCTGTTTTCACTCACTTTTCAAGCACAAACTAACTGCGGAGTAAAATTTTCATTATATTTCTTAATTAAAAAAGAAAACATTTATATGTTGCGAACTTTATGTGTGACACTGTATATCCAAGTATAATCAAAATTATTCGAGGTAACTTAACTCAATTTGACGTTCCGATTGGTTGAAAATCATACGAAAAAAATAATCATTGTTATAAAAATCATTCCAAATACGAGTTATATCTTGAGTAAACACACATACACAAAAACATTATTTTAGAGGCAGCTTCGTTTGTCCGCAAAAAACATTAGAATGTGCTGAAGGATTCTTACGCATTTATAACTCACTAAAATACCATTAGAACAAAAGAACTCGATTAACAGCAATGACTTTTCACAGAGCAAAAACTGATGAACACAAAAACCCGACTGAAACTATTTATTCGCAATATCCGCTTCAGTTTGAAACAAAAGAAGAGAGGAAACCACCAATTATTACGACATGGTTTTGGGTCTGTTCAGTGAATAGGAATAAAATATTGAAATTCGGAATATTTTCAGCACGTGTTTCTGTAAACAATACATGCTATCAAAATACTCCATGATCAGATGGAATAGAGTTTATTTGTTTGTTGTTTCAGAGAGAAAAACTTTTAGTGAAATACAGAATTTTGAAAGAGTTATCACAAATAACAAAAAAACAGGAAATATATGACAAACATAATCTATGAGTTTTGAATGTTGATACAATAAAACAGTCAATATTGGTTCCATATTATGAAAATATTGGCAAAAAAATAATGTAAATATTTCACGATATTGGCCAATATTAATTTGAAATTTTGAAATAAATACCAAGGAAATATTATACGGTCATGAATGGATTTTTGTATATAATATGCTGTGAAAAATATTGAGTTACTTTGAATGAATCAATTACGGTAAATATAGTTACAGGATGAGGCAGAAAACGCATTTATTCTAACAGTTATTTTCTGTCTTGGATAGCATTTTATTCGCGCAAGAATATTTAAACACGAGAAAAAAGCTTGGGCGTTTGATTTCCTTAAGCAAATGAAATGTATCTCAAACTCATATGCAATACAACTTTTTATTCACGATCATATTTATTCAGAATCAGAATCGAGGAAATTTTTCACAGGAAATCATTATTTATTTGGTTTGACAGCGGCTGTCACCTCATCAAAAATTATTCAAATTCGTACAAAAATACCGAGAAGTGTTGGATCGTTGCCATTTATTTTCCATTTGATATAAAAAATGTGCCTCTCCTGTTATCACAATACGACAGAGAGCACACGGTATGCGTCGATATCCCTTCTTCGAGTGAATCGAGGAGAAACTGTGATGCTCTCTCAACATATAGCAAGCTATTCTTTACGCTCTCATGAAACTACCATACCCAAGATGAAAACTTTCCGATACTGTATATTCTAACTGAATGTACAATTTATATAATCGTCCGAATACTTGATTCGCGCATCTCATTCGTTTATCGATATGCCTTGCTAGATTTGCCAAACTGTAGTGTCGTCCACAGTTTTGTTAGGAATATAACAGTAAATGCTAGTGTCTTTTCTAGATACATCGTAGTTTAGCTTTCCACATTGACTCCTTATCGCCAAGACGCCAAGAAATGGAAGTAGTTCCTCATTTCCTAACTCATATATAATTCATAAAAATCTTTTATACAAGAAGGAAATAAAGTCCCCAACATTCCATTTGTTATTGCAGAAATATTATCCACATACCTCATCTATATTCTATAGGGAAATACTTTGACGTTTCTTTGGTTCTCTCACGAAAATAGCTGATAGCTCCAAAAATACCGCTTAGTAGCGTGCAGATTTTGTACTTCCACGTTGACCAATCAGATCTGCCTTCTAAAAGTTCAATTTGTATTTCGAAACTACAATTTTTCCTTCTTACGGATTGATGGTGGTAAGCTTCGAAATTCTTTGGAGAGCCATTTTTTTTATTTGGTATAGGTAGGATACCCAATAGCTGACACACACTGATATTCCCAGTTTGCCGAATTTTTTGGAGGCAATATAGCTTCGACACTTCTGGGTTGTTTAAGAAAATATCCAATGGATAAACTCTCAATCAAGCAAACAGTGCTTTTTGAAAATGAATGACACTACGTGTAATTTGTAAACGTGCAAAGTTGTTTACCATATACCTATATGGTCCCAATATTGAATCAAGATCGCCCAATATCAGATGCTATCTGGTAAGTTCATATTTCCTAACCAAGTGACGAGCAAGGAAATCCACTGACCATAATTCTCCATCTCTCTCCATCATGGAAACCTCCAACTGTTACCTGCATACATCACACAAAAGTTTTCTGGTGTACATAAATTCTCTCTCTCCTATAGAACGCTGTTTGTCTACGGTGCTATTATTCCTGAGATAAATTCTCCTCATAATATTCCGAGGAAGATATTTAAAAGGAAGTAGCATCTATCCGATTCCCTCCGAAGGTCCATAGATCGTGAATTTATATGCCAATAAAAGCGGTGAATGAAAACGAACTGCACTCGGGTCTTACACCGCGATTTGTCTGGCATTTTCCGATATCTCTATCGAGTTCATTTGGAGGTTTGAATATGATTTCCGTTTGGTGTAAGGGTTTGGCGAAAGAGAAGATGTGAAGAAACAGTTGTATCAACTGAAATACATTTTTGATCAGTCTTGGTCGTCCAACGAAGGCGATCCATGACTTACAGTGGAGGTGAGATGAAACTGGGTAATGAAAAAACTTACAGTCGAACTCCACCAAGTCTGATCTTTATTGTAAATGTGGAAGAAGTCGGAGGACTCACATCAGCACATTATAGGATGTAGTCGGAGGACTTATATCAGTGGGAACATGTTTCGAAGAATTAATCCTTCATCATCAGCGAAATTAGGGTTACATTAAGAGCTACCGAAAAACAAATAATACATAAGTGATTTTAGTTCGAAAATATGAATAGGAAATTCATAAAATCTTTTGTGGAATCATCTGCGACTGAAAGACAAACTTTAGTCGCTATTTTCCATCGTTCAAGATAACCTCTTGGGAGGTATTCATGTTGAAAAGGGGGAACACTCTCCATGAAAATTGAAAAATGAAAAATGTGACTTATTTGTGATATCTAACAGAAAACAACTACTTCCCCGGCACAAGCCACGCTGGACGTTGAACTACATCTGATAGATATTGTGAAAAGACTCTAACTGAAAAGGAAAGAAAAAATCTGAATGTAAAAATTTGCATTTTCATTCAGATAGCTGACTTTTTTAATTCTTTCTAGTTTTCTTTGAACGAATCATTAAATAAATTAGAAAAGGAGAATGTTATTAAAAAAATATCACTCACAGAAATCGTTCATTTCATTGAAGCAAGGTTCACTTCTCTCGCATTTAATCCCCAATACATTTTGGTCGACAAAAATCTATTTCGCTTTGCCAAGCTCTTCAGGAGGATTGATATAGGATTGAAATACAACAGGCTCTTCAGAAGCATACACATCAGGGATGGATATGAGAGAAACATTTCTTCTGCGGTGACACTTTGAAAATTATTTTTTGACATAGTCCTGTCATGAGCATTTTGATTTTAGTTCGAAAATATGAATAGGAAATTCATAAAATCTTTTGTGGAATCATCTGCGACTGAAAGACAAACTTTAGTCGCTATTTTCCTGAAGAGCTTGGCAAAGCGAAATAGATTTTTGTCGACCAAAATGTATTGGGGATTAAATGCGAGAGAAGCGAACCTTGCTTCAATGAAATGAACGATTTCTGTGAGTGATATTTTTTTAATAACATTCTCCTTTTCTAATTTATTTAATGATTCGTTCAAAGAAAACTAGAAAGAATTAAAAAAGTCAGCTATCTGAATGAAAATGCAAATTTTCACATTCAGATTTTTTCTTTCCTTTTCAGTTAGAGTCTTTTCACAATATTTATCAGATGTAGTTCAACGTCCAGCGTGGCTTGTGCCGGGGAAGTAGTTGTTTTCTGTTAGATATCACAAATAAGTCACATTTTTCATTTTTCAATTTTCATGGAGAATGTTCCCCCTTTTCAACATAAGTGATATTGAAGAACAGTAATAAAGGTTAAACCTACCGATATGTGGTAGAAAAATCTGTGTAATATATATATATATAATCAAAGGTTAGTAGATGGGGACGAGGATACGAACGATGTCGACGTTGTCATTTCTTAGTTCATGAGTCAATGAATTGAAATAGTTATTTACCTAACAAGTGCGGAAAGTAGTACTTTTCCGCACGCGACGGCAGTTGCACGAACGACGCGGAGCGGAGTTCGGGCAAGCCGTTAAGGACGGAAAAGACATTTTCCGTAAGAGTTAGGTACAATATTTTTCCTACGAGTGTTTTTGTCCACCTTATTTATGAAAAAACAAGGTTTTCAATAAACAAGTTTCGAGCAATCGGTTGCCTGTTTGCTGAAACCTCGGTGAATCCCCTAATTTTACGCTTCGGTGTGCATTTCACGGTTCTTTTGATTTTACTTGATATCAAGCCAAGTAGTTCACACCGTAAATCTAGTCAAGTCAAATATCAAATATTCAAAAGTCAAGTCAAGTATTTGAGAGAAAATTCAAGCTACTGGTAAAATCCATTTGATGGCGAAACAACTGTGGTTTTACGAACCCATATCCTTTGAAAACTCACTTTTGTTAAAGTTTTGTAATCAACTAACATTTGGGGTACCTTCCTTTGAGGTCTCTGATTCTTGACTGAGTGCAGTTTCTAGCAGTTGAATCTGCTTCTACATCTACACCAATGTTCATTCAATTCCATAGATGAATAAATATCCATCTCGTCAAAGTTCTAATTGATTCCATCCACCATCTGCAACGGATTCCTGCAAAACAATGCTAGAACGACAACGATCGAATCGAACCCTTTCAATTATCTCAATTTATTGAGTCAACCACGTCATTGGCGATGAACTTCATCTAGCTGAATACGCAATAATTCACATTATTCAACCGTAATTAATGACAGAGCTGTCATTCAATTACTATATAATATTAATCTGCCATTATACGAAATTTCCTGTCCATTTCCCGGTTTTCAATTATAGCTAGGAAAACAGCCACCGTGGATTGCAATAGTGTAAGTTAAACAATGGGTACTCATCAACGATGCAAAGTGATGGAATCCCATATTTCAAAAATGTTCGGCCGGCAGCTTTTTATTTATGGTCCTTTGTTACATGTTGATGGATTTTGAATTCCAAAATGTGAAACATGCTTTCGGTATCTATATTTTCTGCAAACGACTGACTGAAAATAAAATAGAAGCATCATGCTCTCTGAAACTTTTTTCAACATAATTCCATCAGACAAGCTGTATTGATCTTTTCAGAGAGCTCATATCGTATTTTAGTATATGAAATGATCGGAGAAGAGATTTTAGATAATAAAGGATAAAGGAAACATTCTGATAAAATCAAAAGCCCTATCCAGTGTGAATCATTTGCCTTATCAACTGACGCTGATTAAATCTTCAATGAATTAAAGACGATGTAGAGAAAGCTCTTTGTAGACATTCCATGTGATCCTTGAAACAGATACCTCAAAGATTGCTTCAGCTCTCACACCCAACCAAGGAGAGTGATCGGTATCATTCCAATCGACAACTTGTTCATGATCAGAGAAGATACATTCTCCTAGAAAGAAAGAAGCTCATGGAATCATGAAATTCATAATAAATTTAAACAATTTTTGATCGGGAGACATCTCAAACTCATTAGAGATCAGGATGTTGTCTCGTCCATGTGTCCCAAACTATTGAAATTTAAAACAAAAAATTCGAAGATGAAAGTTAGACTTGTCTTCTTTCAGCTACGATATCTTGGCCACATCGTTCCTCAGATTTGAAACCCATGAACTTACCTTCTATGAGATTTTGTCAAAGACAAAGTTTGTATGCACTACTTTTCGTATCCGTTCAAACTGACACTCAGCAAGCAGTTGCGAGCAGAAACTGTTTAATTATTGGCAGCACTTATTTTCGGCTAAGCCTTCTGTGATAACTATTATTATTTCGTCCAGTGTTTCCATGTAACTCAATCAAATTCGGTTAACTGAAATATTTTTTTTTGTTGGTTCAACTAATATTATTATTTTTTATTATGATAAGTCCATTGTAAATGGTTCCGCTGTTCTAGAACTTTTAGGAGTACATTTTTTCCTATCTAGAGCAGATGATACAAGTGTCAAAATACTCAAATATTCTTGTGTTGCATGTTCAAGCCAATATATGTGAAACCTTTCGGCAAATGGTCGCATCATCCTCCTTCACTAATCTATATTCTGAAAAATATCGGTCCCAGTTATAATTTCATTAATGATATCAACGGTGTTTTGATAACATAAACGATGCGTTAGCTTGTTCAGCACATAAACATTCCTGGGACTCCACTGACTGGCTAAAATAATTTGCTCTTGATATAATAAAATTTTGATCTGGGATAAAAGCGTTAAAAACAACCTCCATTCAAAAAAGGTTCGGAAAGCTAAATTATGAGATCTCCCAATTTTATAACTCCTTCAACTATCCAGAACATAAACTACCGAAGCATGTAACATTTATATTATTTATAGCGAATATAAAATTTTTATGACAACTTAAACTGCTTGAATTCAGTAATATAGCCTGCTGGAAAATTGAATGAACCGTTACATGCATTCTAAATATTCAATTCTATCAAATTTGAGCATAAATTCCGTAATGGTGAAGACATGTAGTCATAAAATTTTTAACGGTGCAGTAGAAAACTAGATATATTTATATGGATTCATATCACATCAATCGTGCTTTGAAAATCAATGACATCAAATCAGTTACATGACTCACTCCTCCAGTAACTTTCACTCTCTGTGACATTTGCAAAACTATTCTAATTCTTTTGCCAAAAAATTTCTCAGACTTGGTCCGAATTCAAACTTGGACAACTCAACTCAGCCTGGAGAGATTATCCACAAGTATCAAATCACGTTAAACATATCTGCATGAACTAGGTATCAGGCAGATTGACGGACACTTGGCTGCCCACAAGGATCCAGCCCGGGGCCTGTACTATGGAGATTGACTATGGAGGATAAGCCTTCGCAGAGGACTAGGTGACGGAAAGTAAGCTGGACAAATGAACCCGGAAAATAAAGAGAACTAATTATTTCCAAAAAGTATCAAGAAAAGAGAAAATGAAACAGTCACTGTGATTATAAGGAGGAAGATTTGGACACGCCTTGAAAAACCAAGATTCATTGAATCATAATATGGGGTTCAAGCAGACAGACACATTTTTTGGATTGAATTGAACATATGAATCACAGGGATGCAGATTTCCTTCGTCGTGATAGAGAGAACAGAGACAAAGACATTCCAGATATTTGTTTGAGTCATTCATTCATTTATAACATGAGAGAGGTGGAAAGAAAGTTTTGTCAAAGTTAATGATAAGAACTTCATGAACAAACAATTTTCATCATCTTCATGTCTCTCTGAAAGATTTGTTTCAGTTTGTTCCAGCTATAAGACTCGAATATAATAGTATTTTTTGACTAACTCCGTTTCTACATTACTGGAATAATCTGTAAATGCAGTTGCTATATAAAAGTCTTCAAATAAAGTTGTTCCATTTTCTAGTTCTGTTTTTTCAATACATTCAGATTTCTTCTAAGTTTATTATCTTCCACTGTTGACAGAATTTACTTATTCTTATTATTCTTTTTACTAAGCCAGTCTCCAGGATATGTTCATTACAATTGAATAAACTAAGTTCTGATGGTTAAAAAATTTCTAGTCACGAGTATTTACTATACGGAACTCAGTAAGATTTATGTATGTAATTTCCTTCCCGCTTCGTATTTATGGACAGCAATTTTTCACCGAAGCCATCTCGAAAGATTGATCTTCCAGCACTTACAAGGAAATTAAATCTTGTTTCACCTTTTTATCTTCCCTTTGGGTGTCGTTCATACCACTACAAATGTTCAGAATTCAAGTTGCTCATTTGATTTTATTATAATCAAGTACCCCAGTCAACTACATCACTTTGTGTACTTTAAAAAAAAAATTGAGCAATATTCCCCAACTTTCCAAGGCCTTCTTGTTGGTCCGTATTCAGGAATTATTTTCAGTTGTTCAGAAACTCTGTGGCGAATAATCCATTCATAAGCAATCACAGTAAAATTACTGAAATTATAGTAAATATTACCTGGAAATGAATAAAGGGTGTTGTATTCGATGAATAATTGTATGTGATACGAATACTAATTAGTGATTATTTTGTTAGTGGCTATGTAAGTTTTAAATATCGGGAAATTTTTGTGAACAAAATCCCTCGTAAATGCCAACAATTTTCAAAGGATTTGAATTTATACTCATTGCAAGGTATGAAATATGTTGGTTATAATGTTATAAATAGTTACCGTCACATTCCATTCAAAAATAATAAAGATTTTGATACGCACGCACTTATTCAACTTCAAATATCTCGAAAACCGTGCATATTTGGGGAACGAAACGTATTCCTTTTTTGTAAAGGAAATATTGGGGATTAAGAAAAAGAAGACGGAATCGATATTAATCCAGTGGCATGAAAGTTGGGGAGGGGCGAATAGAGGTACCCACCTGCCGTTCGCCCCTGTTTAGAGTTACAAAAACATGATTTGCCTTGCAATATGAAACTGAATGCAGTTAAGTGACACACTAAATTTCATTAAGAAAAGTTGAGCCGTTTTTTTGTGTCACTTTCAACACCCTCTAACTCGGATAATGCGCTGTTCTCTATAATTCTTTCAATTCTCTCAGCCAGGCTTTACACGAAATAAATGTAGTGTATGAAGGTTCTCTTTCTCTATCTCTCTCTTTCACGCAAAGTACACCGCATCACAATTCAGTATGATGAAATAAATCAAATAAAAATCATTGTCCACATTAGCCTTCCAAGTAGCATATTTTCACATTCCAATTTTTCAGTTGATAAATTAAGTCACTTGAAATTGAAAACTACCAATATCTGCGAGTTGATTATTGCTACATCATTGTGAGGACATTTTTCTGTGTCAAGAAAAAGAATGAATTACATTTTGATTGTATAGAGACATGTATTGTGAAATATTTCTTCAATTTCAAGAAAGATATTTCGAGGATTCTGTTGTCAAATTTTAGTTTAAAATTCTACGATGATCGTGGAGATTTTTTTTTTTATTAAAGTTCATCGGATGGCCGTTGGCGAGTTATTCATATCATCCGAAAACTCCAGTAAGTTTCCTAACTATTTTGAACGTCTTCCGACCTAGAGCAGATTGGAAATTAATTTCGATTTAGAACATATGATATGGCGCTGCCTGTGATGATATAGAGAGATAATGGAAAGAGTTCTCCGTACATGATAGATCATTACGCTAAAAGCTCGCTCCACTTCGTCGTTTTTGTATTTTTATTACAGCAACGAATAATTTGATTAGTCTCAAGTAAGAACTGAAACAGCAGAAATACGGGAGAGATAATATCCCCGTTATCCGCAGAAACTTTTTCTGCTTCCACTTTAATAGATACAAAAAATTCGGTTAAGGTTCATTAACTTTCTTATTCTATTTTCGCCAGATAAAGTTTGGGATCAATTTTGAATGACCTACCAATAGGAATGTCCCAGAAGACTGACGAAAGCAAAGATTTTTCATTCTAAATAAATCATCCTGTGTATTGATGCATACCTATTTGAATTTTAGGTTGAATATTTTATTAATATTCTATACTTATTTGAAAAATTCTAATTTCCAGACGCATTTCAATTCAAGAGCAAGACTATCAAGACCGAGACCAAGACTATCAAGACCAAGACCAAGACTATCAAGACCAAAACCAAGACTGATGAGTCAGCGGGGTCATTCACACACATACACCGGCAAATCAAAACACAACTACTCGACACGATGGCAAGAACACACCCCCGATAGACCACGATCGAACCGAGAGCAACAATCCATCACGTTCAATTTTCCCGAGTTTTGGATATCGAACCGTCAAACGCGATATTGTTTATCACCAAAACGAAGTATAACGTCCTGTTGTTGGGAACATCGCGAGGAAACCATGTTTAGACAGAGCTATGTTCATAGCCACTTAATGGTGAGCAGAATTATTTTTCAAAATAATGGATAGCAGCCTATAATGGAACAATCTCTGCACCTGACTCAGATCCTGTTTAATTTCAGTTTCAGGTTGAACCAGTATTCATCCTTGCAAAACAAGATTGTGAATAGTGAAGGCATTATTGAAAAAAAGGAATTATTGATATATAAATTAAATAATACTGGTCCTCATACTGTTCCCTGAGGTACACCACACGATGGAGTTTTTGCCTCACTCACTCCATTACCTATTTCAATTATGTGTTTTCTATTCAACAAACTGTTTGTGAAAATAATTACGGTGTCCTTAGATCCTTACTAATACCCAAGGCTCGTACAAAATTTCCCAGCGGTTTCCCTCTCGTTTGAAGGTTTTCGCTTTGGGATTATCAATACCGTGAGCCTTCTTTTTCTTCAATTTGGAAATAATTTCTTTTATTTCTACTACTATAATTGGCAAAGAAGATACGGTGCTGAAGCTGAAATGGATCCCTGCGGAACACCAACATTTATAGATACTCTCTCTGATTCTGTAGTTGAAGTATTTAGGATAAATTTAATTTATGAATGCTTTTTGGTAACATACCACTCGAACTACCTGGTTATTTACTTGAAAACTAATGAATGAAACGATGAAATATTTTTGTCAAAGATTGTCTTAAATAGAAGAAAAATTCACCAATTCGAGCATATTTTCATTCAATTCCGTTAGCTTCTTTCCAGTGTTGTGTACGCTATTAACACATGGATGGCAATAAAAAATTTTATCCACAACTTATTCGCATCAGTTGATTGATGTGTTATAAATACAAATACATTTCCTAATTTGAGGGCTTTATTGATTTTTATGATCACTGACTGGAGGGTTATGATAATATATAAAGGTGGTAATTTGTATGAAACGCTAAAAGTCAATTCATTGATGATGATATGTCAAATCTATATTACTCATAAGTCACCAGTGTTCTACTTAATTTTTATTAACAAAAAAATAGCGACAATACTATAATATTGATTACCCAACAGGCAGAAAAAATTTCAAAAATTGTCCAATAACGTAACTTTTCAACTGGTAATTATTTTCTATGGATATTCTGCAAATGATAACAGTTTTTTTATAATTTTATCCAATATTTATTGTCATACAATCTATCAACAATAATAGATACTCACTGGTGAAAAGTGCCAGTATAACCACAGCAAACAGCTTTCCTCCTGAATCCGTCGGAGTCAGCGGGGTCATTTCCATCTTCCCACCAAAATCAGTCACCCACACACACCGGCAAATCAGCACACAATTACTTAAAACGACGGCAAGAACACTCCCCCGATAGACGACGATCGAACCGAAAGCCACAATCCATCACGTTCAATTGTCCCGAATTTCGAAAATGGAACCGTTAGGCGCGATTTTGTTTATCACCAAAACAAAGTATGACGTCCTGTTGTCGGGAACATCGCGAGGAAACTGGTAGAGAGGGAGGCGATAACATGCGCCGCATTTGTTCCCCTGCTACTACTCGTATTCCTGCTGGTCGCGGTGCCGTCGCTACTCCCACTTCAGCCGCGAATTTGAAATCCCGCTGAAGTGTGCGACTCGCTGGGTTTGGGTTTCCTACGAGAGGTTTTCACAGGTGGGCTGAGATGAAGATGGATGGTTTTATGGTGGTATGAGCCTCTCGGATACGGTATGTCCGAATCGTTTTTATTCTACTTTGGCACAGTGTGCGAGGCAGAAGCCACATAGAACAAGGTATCATTACACTTCTCGTAATGTTGGCCTCTGCTTTACTGATGAAGTAATCACATTGAAAAATTAAAAAAAAAAATCAATTATAAAATGTCACAATGCTTTTTCATTTCTCTTCTCACCACGCCCTCTACCTAACGGCCGAACTTTCGAAAACTGCACTTAAGGGTCTTTTTGCTAACTCACACTGGAAAAAACCCATTTAAATGTGATTGCTGCGAAAAAAGCTCCAATCATGAATGAAAGTTGCAAAGACTCACGCTGGAGAAAAGAGAGTCACTCGCGCTGGAGAAAAGACAATCACTCGCACTGAAGAAAAGACAATAATTCGCGCTGGAGAGAAGGCAATCACTCGTGCTGGAGAAAAGACAATCACTCGCGCTGGAGAACGTACACTCACTCGCGCTGGAGAAAATAAAATCACACGCACTGGAGAAAAGACAATCCCTCGCGCTGGAGAAAGTACAATTACTCGCGCTGGAGAAAAGACAATCACTCACGCTGGAGAAGAGACAATCACTCGCGCTGGAGAAAGTACAATTATTCGCGCTGAAGAAAAGACAATCACTCGTACTAGAGAAAAGACAATCACTCGCGCTGGAGAAAAGACAATCACTCGCGCTGGAGAAAGTACAATTACTCGCGATGGAGAAAATCCAATCACTCGCGCTGGAGAAAGTACAATCACTCGCGCTGGTGAAAATTCAATAACTCGCGATGGAGAAAAGACAATCACTCGCGCTGGAGAGAAGACAATCACTCGCGCTGGAGAAAAAACAATCACTTGAGCTGGAGAAAGTACAATTACTCGCGGTGAAAAAAAGTCAATTATTTGCGCTAGAGAAGAGAGTAGTTGAAGGGTACTTACTCTCATATCTCCCGTTATATTTATTTGCGAGTGATTATTTTTCCGCTATCATTTTCTATGGTGTAATTGTAATGTGCGTACACATTTCCACGTTTTTAAATTGGTAGGAAATTGCTGAAAATGCGACACATACTTCAAGGGTAGTTACCCTCGCATCTCCCTGTATATCAATTTGCGACTGTTCATTGTTTCGCCATTATTTTCCACGGTTTCATGATGATATGTGTACAAATTTTTTCGTTTTTAAATTGGTAGGAAATTGCTCAAAATACGAGTGATACTTCAATGGTAGTTACCCTCGCATCTGCCTGTATATTAATTTGCGACTGTTCATTGTTTCGCCATTACTTTCCACGGTTTCATGAGGATATGTGTAAAAATGTTTTCGTTTTTAAATAGGTAGAAAATTGCTCAAAATACGAGTCATACTTCGAGGGTGGTTACCCTCACATCTTCCTGTATATCAATTTGCGACTGTTCATTTTTTCGCCATTATTTTCCACCATTTCATGATGATATGTGTACAATATTTTTCGTATTTAAATTGGTGGAAAATTGTTCAAAATACGAGTCTCACTTATGGTAGTTATCCTCGCATCACCCTGTATATTAATTTACGACTGTTTATTGTTTTGCCATTTATTTCTACGGTGTCATGATGATATGTTTACAAATTTTTTCGTTTTCAAGTTGGTAGGAAATTGCTCAAAATACGAGTCATACTTCAAGGGGTAGTTACCCTCACATCTTCCCGTATATCAATTTGCGACTGTTCATTTTTTCACCATTATTTTCCACGGTTTCATGATGATATGTGTACAAATTTTTTCGTTTTTAAATTGGTAGAAAATTGCTCAAAATACGAGTCTTACTTCAATGGTAGCTACCCTCGCATCTCCCTGTATATCAATTTGCGACTGTTTATTTTTTCGCCATTATTTTCCACGGTATCCCAATGATATGTGTACAAATTTTTTCGTTTTTAAATTGGTAGGAAATTGCTCAAAATACGAGTCATACTTCAATGGTAGTTACCCCCGCATCTCCCTGTATATTAATTTGCGACTGTTCATTTCTCCGCCATTATTTTCCACGGTTTCATGATGATATGTGTACAAATTTTTTCGTTTTTAAATTGGTAGGAAATTGCTCAAAATACGAGTCATACTTCAATGGTAGTTATTCTCGCATCTCCCTGTATATTAATTTGTTAATTTGCGACTGTTCATTGTTTCGCCATTATTTTTCACGGTTTCTCAATGGTATGTGGACAAATTTTTTCGTTTTTAAATTGCTAGGAATATGCTCAAAATACGAGTCATACTTCAAAGGTGCTACCCTCGCATCTCCCTGTATATCAATTTACGACTTTTTTTTTTCGCCATTATTTTCCACGGTTTCTCAATGATATGTGTACAATTTTTTTCGTTTTTAAATTGGTAGGAAATTGCTCAAAATACGAGTCATACTTCGAGGGTGGTTACCCTCACATCTCCCTGTATATCAATTTGCGACGGTTCATTGACTGTACATTCAAAAACGAAAAAATTTTTACACATATCATCGAGAAACCGTGGAAAATAATGGCGAAAAAATGAACAGTCGGGAATTGATATACAGGGAGATACGAGGGTAGTTACCCTTAAAGTATGACTCGTATTTTGAGCAATTTCCTACCAATTTTAAAACGAAAAAATTTGTACACATATCATTGTGAAACCGTGGAAAATAATGGAGAAAAAATTAATAGTCGCAAATTGATATACAGGGAGATGTGAGGGTAACCACCCTCGAAGTATGACTCGTATTTTGAGCAATTTCCTACCAATTTAAAAACGAAAAAATTTGTACACATATCATTGAGAAACCGTGGAAAATAATGGCGAAAAAATAAACAGTCGCAAATTGATATACAGGGAGATGCGAGGGTAGCTACCCTTGAAGTATGACTCGTATTGTGAGCAATTTCCTACCAATTTAAAAACGAAAAAAATTGTACACATATCATCATGAAACCGTGGAAAATAATGGCAAAAAAATTAACAGTCGCAAATTGATATACAGGGAGATGCGAGGGTAACTACCCTTGAAGTATGACTCGTATTTTGAGCAATTTCCGACCAATTTAAAAACGTAAAAATTTGTACACATATCATTGAGAAACCGTGGAAAATAATGGCGAAAAAATGAACAGTCGTAAAATGATATACAGGGAGATGCGAGGATAACTACCCTTGAAGTATGACTCGTATTTTGAGCAATTTCCTACCAATTTAAAAACGAAAAAATTTGTACACATATCATTGAGAAACCGTGGAAAATAATGGCAAAAAAATAAACAGTCGCAAATTGATATACAGGGAGATGTGAAGGTAACCGCCCTTGACGTATGACTCGTATTTTGAGCAATTTCCTACCAATTTAAAAACGAAAAAATTTGTACACATCATTGGGAAACCGTGGAAAATAATGGCAAAAAATGAACAGTCGCAAATTGATATACAGGGAGATGTGAGGGTAACCACCCTCGAAGTATGACTCGTATTTTGAGCAATTTCCTACCAATTTAAAAACGAAAAAATTTGTACACATATCATTGAGAAACCGTGGAAAATAATGACGAAAAAATAAATATTCGCAAATTGATATACAGGGAGATGCGAGGGTAACTACCCTTGAAGTATGACTCGTATTTTGAGCAATTTCCTACCAATAAAAACGAAAAAATTTGTACACATATCATTGAGAAACCGTGGAAAATAATGGCGAAAAAATGAACAGTCGCAAATTGATATACAGGGAGATGTGAGGGTAACCACCCTCGAAGTATGACTCGTATTTTGAGCAATTTCCTACCAATTTAAAAACGTAAAAATTTGTACACCTATCATTGAGAAACCGTGGAAAATAATGGCATAAAAATCAACAGCCGCAAAATGATATACAGGGAGATGCGAGGGTAACTATCCTTGAAGTATGACTCGTATTTTGAGCATTTTCCTACCAATTTAAAAACGAAAAAATTTGTACACATATCATTGAGAAACCGTGCAAAATAATAGCGAAAAAATAAACAGTCGCAAATTGATATACAGGGAGATGCGAGGGTAACTACCCTTGAAGTATGACTCGTATTTTGAGCAATTTCCTACCAATTTAAAAACGAAAAAATTTGTAAACATATTGAGAAACCGTGGAAAATAATGGCGAAAAAATAAACAGTCGCAAATTGATATACAGGGAGATGTGAGGGTAACCACCCTCGAAGTATGACTCGTATTTTGAGCAATTTCCTACCAATTTAAAAACGAAAAAATTTGTACACATATCATTGAGAAACCGTGGAAAATAATGGCGAAAAAATAAACAGTCGCAAATTGATATACAGGGAGATGCGAGGGTAGCTACCCTTGAAGTATGACTCGTATTGTGAGCAATTTCCTACCAATTTAAAAACGAAAAAAATTGTACACATATCATCATGAAACCGTGGAAAATAATGGCAAAAAAATTAACAGTCGCAAATTGATATACAGGGAGATGCGAGGGTAACTACCCTTGAAGTATGACTCGTATTTTGAGCAATTTCCGACCAATTTAAAAACGTAAAAATTTGTACACATATCATTGAGAAACCGTGGAAAATAATGGCGAAAAAATGAACAGTCGTAAAATGATATACAGGGAGATGCGAGGATAACTACCCTTGAAGTATGACTCGTATTTTGAGCAATTTCCTACCAATTTAAAAACGAAAAAATTTGTACACATATCATTGAGAAACCGTGGAAAATAATGGCAAAAAAATAAACAGTCGCAAATTGATATACAGGGAGATGTGAAGGTAACCACCCTTGACGTATGACTCGTATTTTGAGCAATTTCCTACCAATTTAAAAACGAAAAAATTTGTACACATCATTGGGAAACCGTGGAAAATAATGGCAAAAAATGAACAGTCGCAAATTGATATACAGGGAGATGTGAGGGTAACCACCCTCGAAGTATGACTCGTATTTTGAGCAATTTCCTACCAATTTAAAAACGAAAAAATTTGTACACATATCATTGAGAAACCGTGGAAAATAATGACGAAAAAATAAATATTCGCAAATTGATATACAGGGAGATGCGAAGGTAACTACCCTTGAAGTATGACTCGTATTTTGAGCAATTTCCTACCAATAAAAACGAAAAAATTTGTACACATATCATTGAGAAACCGTGGAAAATAATGGCGAAAAAATGAACAGTCGCAAATTGATATACAGGGAGATGTGAGGGTAACCACCCTCGAAGTATGACTCGTATTTTGAGCAATTTCCTACCAATTTAAAAACGTAAAAATTTGTACACCTATCATTGAGAAACCGTGGAAAATAATGGCATAAAAATCAACAGCCGCAAAATGATATACAGGGAGATGCGAGGGTAACCATCCTTGAAGTATGACTCGTATTTTGAGCATTTTCCTACCAATTTAAAAACGAAAAAATTTGTACACATATCATTGAGAAACCGTGCAAAATAATAGCGAAAAAATAAACAGTCGCAAATTGATATACAGGGAGATGCGAGGGTAACTACCCTTGAAGTATGACTCGTATTTTGAGCAATTTCCTACCAATTTAAAAACGAAAAAATTTGTAAACATATTGAGAAACCGTGGAAAATAATGGCGAAAAAATAAACAGTCGCAAATTGATATACAGGGAGATGTGAGGGTAACCACCCTCGAAGTATGACTCGTATTTTGAGCAATTTCCTACCCTGCGGGATTTGAAGATTTTGACACCCAGGTTTGCAAAGCCAAACATCTATTATTGATACTCGTTGAGTGCAAATGAATAACTGAGGAATATTTTTATTATCTATACTGTTCTCTGTTTCATATCGAAATTGAATTTGATATAGATAATTTTCTGTGAGTATCCACCTGAATTCCTCTTTTTTTTTCACGTCATACCATAAAATTTTCTATTTGTGTGCTTCAGTTTCTCATCTACACCAACCTCCGGATGATCCAACAATCTTTTTGTTCTGAAACCTACAGTTTCTGGTGACAGACCGACTAAAGAACAATCGCTCAAACGCATAAGTGGGTGAGTTCTTCTGAGACATACACATTCATCTCCATGCGAGCTGTTTGCATGGGACTGTTTCCTACCGCTGAAAAATCACGAAAAGGGTCGGTAGCAACAGATGCCATTACAAAATTACCATACTCGGAAATCTTTGCGCGATATTAATATGCGATCATGTGAGGTTGACAAGGGTTTTCGAACCGCTGGGTCGTGTTATTTTAAGTCTCGCATTATCTGCATACCCAGGCTCTAAAATCTAATGGCATTTATCTGCGATATCATCTTGGAAATGTACACATAACGGGTAATGTTCGAAACGATATTTATCGACGAGTGCAGGTGGCTGGAAGTGTTCGCAGGTCAGTGTTCGAATCATGAACTCATTGCAGAGAATAGTAGTATATTCACGAAACGATATCACAACTATTTTATCTGGCAATGACATTATTATTTCATAATGCTGACATGCTGACATGCTGACATGCTACGGAGGGCCACATCAATTTCATTTTTCGAATTCCGACTTACTAACTGTGCTTCAGACTCCATGGGCATCATCATCAGTTAGTTGCAGCAGCAATCAACTACACAAAAAAAATTGGTACCTGAATACAATGAAAAAGTTCAGTGACTCAATGAATATTTTTATCAATATTGGTCCAATGAACGCAATCGTTATGTCAATGTACCACTGGTTATCCATACTATGAATACGGATCTTAATAATATCAATGAATGCTTTCATTGATATCATGATCAGGTACATTACATAGGTTCGTTATGGTAATGAATTCCATTCATCAAACGAATTAAGAGTGTTCACCCAAGCAATAAATTGTATTCGTTCAACTGATGAAACTGTATTCATCAAATTAGTTATTATTGTCCATTCTTCGAATGAATGTTGTATGATTGATATAATGATTCAGATTAGTTCGACGATGGATATTTTTCATCAATCCAATGAAAGGTGATTATTAAGTATCGGTTATTCCTTGATTCAATAATTGATATACATTAAATCTATGTTTCAGTTTATACTCGTGATACTTTCACACATTGAACTAATTATTCTGTTTATCATTTGAATAAGTGGTATTTATTCAATCATTGCATATCATTCGTAAATGCAATGAAGGCCTCCCACTGATATTGAGCATACAGTGAGTTTCCGAAAGATATGCAAAATAATTAATATGCATTCATCAGAACATCGCAATCCTGATTGGAAGGCGTATCTACAAGTTATCTTTTATTTCGACTGGCTCCTTTCGGAGCTCTCCGGATGTCTCTGCAGTCTGTGCTACTTGAGAAGATGCTTCAACGATCGCTTCTGTCTGCTTAAGTTAACCGGCTCTGTGCAAACATCGAAGTCGTGCGGAGTGGTCCCTCTAGTGGAGGCGCTGTGTACTATTAGCTAAAGCTAACTTGCCAGCAACGGAGATTTCTATGCGAGGATTCGGCTGAACAGATGCCGGCAAAATTTATGAGTATATTCAAACACGAGATGGCTTGGTTCGATATAAGGCTTATTATTATATTCATGAATATATTAGTTACGGAGTTATAGAATGGGAGGAAAATGTTGCTTCTATCTTCCTAACAAAACTGGGACTTCTATGATCTTTCCATAGCCCCAATAAAACCTGTGTGTAGATCTGAAAATAGATTATCATTGATTTCGATAAACTTGGATTCATTGCAATAATAAAATCATCTCTCACCACATTTTTTTTAGTGTAATCATTGAGAAATAGTCGAAACAATATCTGTAAGAAATGCATATACGATTGTATCGATTTGGGATATATCTAGTAGAAAAAAACTGATACCTCGACGGATATTTGAAAACATCTGCCACACATATATGCAGAGATCCTAAATTTGAACAAACAACATTGCTTGAGCTTTTCGAGACAAATGCGGACTTGATTTAAACGGAAAACCAACTTCAGGCCAATGTCGCAATTTATGCTCCATATCAGTGCAGCAAGTTATCATGGTTTTTACAAGCAGAGTCTTTTCACTTTCCATTGCCTGCGTGGTTGGATTTGATATACAGGGTGTTTCCGAAATTGGGGCAATAAATGAAATGGGAAGTAGAAGATGATGTAACAAATCGAAATGAGAGAATAATTTTTTTGTGGAAAAAATATATTGGGAGATACTATTTTTTGGTAATATCAAGAGGTCTACAGCCTACGCAAACCGCGCTGTAGGCTGGAGAATCAAACCAGTGCCTCCAAAACAAAGGCTAAAGCGGTGTCATAAAATTTCATAAAATTTTGGAAAAGTGACTGTTCAAAAACGAAAATTATTGCCATTTATTGATACATTATGTTCCATAAAACAACCTATTTTCTTAATTGCTCCGATTTCAAAAACACACTGTATGTAATACCTATTTCAAGGCAGAACAGAGAGCTCTTGCAGAGTCGTTGATTCAAAGTGAGGTTTTTTACACATACAGTGTGACACATTTAAGATGTTACCACCTTTACGAAACTTACATTTTTCAACCGATTGGAATGATTTTTTTTTAGTTTGGTAGACATTCAAACAGTCCACTAGAACACCAATGGCTAAATCTCCATTTCCAGGGCCAACTAATCTTGATGTTCAAGGTCAAAAATCTAAAAAAATGGGTACTAGCGATTTTTATTTTGAAAAAACTCGACTACACCGCTGGATTCGCGACATTTTCAAATGGTTCAAATGTAAATTGCGTCGAAATTTGTCAACCAACGAAAAAGTTATAGGGGAATGAAATATGAGAAATATGCCGTTTAATCAACATACCACTTCAATTCCAAAACTTTTATCAGAACTTTGACTACACCACTGGATTCAGAGAGTTTCAAAATATCACTGACTATAGCTTCATCGAAATTGATCAATGAAAAAATTAAAATTATGAGATAAAATGACATTTTCCTGAAATTTCTTCAACGCATATTATTCAAATTTTATTATCTTATGATTTTCTTATTTATAAACGGATTTCAATAAAATTTTGACTAGTGATATATCGAGGCCTCCTGAATACAGTGGTGTATTCCGGATTTCAATGAAAGTTCTGAGATTGACCTAGTAGATACTAAGTTGAATTTATCAAATTCCCAGTAATAAGTCAAAGTTACGTCATACGTAGTAGGAATTATGAATTTCGGAGATTCGAAGTTGGTATTCCGAGATACTGATAACAAATCATTAAATTCCAACATACAAAGTCGGAATTCCGGAGTCGTTAGACGGAATTCCGGGAAACTAAGTCGGAAATCCGCGATGCTATGTCAGAATTATAAACTTCCGGAATGTGAAGTCGGAGTTCCGAGAAAATAATTCGGAATCATTGCTTTCCCATATGAAAATTCGGAGTTGCGCAATATAAAGTCAGAATTATAAGGTTTCGAGATAAGACAGAATTCTGAGTGTCTTCACAAACGTTAACAGCTGTGTGTTGGATAGTTGAACTCTTTGCAGCAGAGATTCAAATGAATCGGTTCAGAAATGCAGTTGTTTTTGTGGTTTGTCACTTCTGAGCCTCCCTCACACATAAGTAACAGCAATATACCTAAGTCTTTGTGGAAATGGGTGGAATTGACAATAAAAACCCTTATGTGTGTAAATTCCTTTTCTGAATGTTCTTGATGTACTTGAAAATCTAAAACTGGTATGATCTTTGCAACCAAAGCAACCTTCTTCGTGTGCTTTTTCTCAATATCAACTTCCTTAGGGAAATTCTTTCATATTGTAAACCAAATCAGAGTGTATGGACATAAAAAAAACCCATATTGAAGCATTCACTCAGTAGTAAACTACGAGAACTTTCTTACTTTTAGAATCTCATTTTTTATTTTTTATTTTATTTTTTTTTCGCTTGGTCGGGTCAAATTACAACAGTTCGATTTCTTGAAACCATTACTGTCTCAACTCGCCAACTGACGCACACCCAACTCATATACAACCGGCGAACAAAAACAAGGCCCATCCAATCGAGAATCCCCGTAACAATGGCCGTTTTAGCCGTGAATCAAAGAACGGCCGTCCGTCGTTAGCCAGCACTCGATCTCGAGCACCGTTCTCGCAACACATTTCCCCCATGAACTCGCTCAAGAGGGGTCCTTAATTGATTACCTCTCATCTTATCTATTAGAGTTTCCCTTCGAAATCGAGTTGTTTGTTTTAATCAAGGGGTATTTTTCAGAGGGTGGTCTCGAAAGACGGTGCTTTTATGTAAATTTACAGTTCAGAATTAACCTGTTTAACTTGGATTGGCGTCTTCCAATGTCGTGAAATATATTTAGCAATATATCTATCTGTGTAGGTAATGGGAGGCATATTCAAATAGATTCACTTTTTTGTTGAACACATTTTCAAGAACTGTTCGTTTCACCACAAAAGGGAATGAAGAATGCATTGGTGCCCTACAAACATGAAAGGTCCTATCTACAATTTCATTGTTTTGAGATTATTGGCATATAAACTTATATTTCTAGAAAATATATATCTGCTATGTGGTTTTTGAAATAATCTTATACAAAAACTGCAGTGTAGAGCAAAATACAATGAAATATAATGATAATAATGATTTTAATGGGTGAACGAACCTCTTGTAACTTTTTTCGAGTAATTTTTAATTTTTTTCGATCAACTCAAAATTCATAACACATACTAATTCGACCATTCTGAATCGATTGGCGTTCGCAGAATTTGTCTATCTCTAACTGTTCTCGAGTTGGTCAGCTCTAAATCACTATTTAGATGGTTTTTTGCCGCCAAAAATATTTCTGGTGAGTTTTCGACATTTTCGTTCAAAGATTTGGAATCAGCACGTCAAAATACGTTCAAAGACCAAGATTTGAAATTCGAAAAATGGAAAATAAAAAATCTCAGAAAAATTGGATTTTTTACCTTAAACACTTTTTTCTGGCTAAATTTTAAATCTGAGCACATAAAAATCATACATTTTTGGAATGAGCATGAAATTTTACGTATACAGTGCGAATTTCATGTCGATGTGACTACTTGATATTTTCTATGATTTTTATGGGTGACCCTTGTAACTTTTTTCGAGTAATTTTTAATTTTTTTTGATCGACTCAAAATTCACAACACAAACTAATTCGATCATTCTGAATCGATTGGCGTTCGCAGAATTCGTCTATCTCTGATCGTTCTCGAGTTGGTCAGTTCTAAATCAGTATTTAAATGGTTTTTTGCCGCCAAAAATATTTCTGATGAGTTTTCGACATTTTTGTTCAAAGATTCGGAATCAGCACGTCAAAATACGTTCAAAGACTAAGATTTGAAATTCGAAAAATGGAAAATAAAAAATATCAGAAAAATTGGATTTTTTACCTTAAACACTCTTTTCTGGCTAAATATTAAATCTGAGCACATAAAAATCATACATTTTTGGAATAAGCATGAAATTTTACGTAAACAGTGCGAATTTCATGTCGATGTGACTACTTAATATTTTCTATGATTTTTATGGGTGAACCCCTTGTAACTTTTTTCGAGTAATTTTTAATTTTTTTTGATCGACTCAAAATTCACAACACAAACTAATTCGATCATTCTGAATCGATTGGCGTTCGCAGAATTCGTCTATCTCTGATCGTTCTCGAGTTGGTCAGTTCTAAATCTGTATTTAAATGGTTTTTTGCCGCCAAAAATATTTCTGATGAGTTTTCGACATTTTTGTTCAAAGATTCGGAATCAGCACGTGGAAATACGTTCAAAGATTAAAATTTGAAATTCGAAAAATGGAAAATAAAAAATATCAGAAAAATTGGATTTTTTACCTTAAACACTCTTTTCTGGCTAAATATTAAATCTGAGCACATAAAAATCATACATTTTTGGAATAAGCATGAAATTTTACGTAAACAGTGCGAATTTCATGTCGATGTGACTACTTAATATTTTCTATGATTTTTATGGGTGAACCCCTTGTAACTTTTTTCGAGTAATTTTTAATTTTTTTTGATCGACTCAAAATTCACAACACATACTAATTCGACCATTCTGAATCGATTGGCGTTCGCAGAATTCGTCTATCTCTGATCGTTCTCGAGTTGGTCAGTTCTAAATCTGTATTTAAATGGTTTTTTGCCGCCAAAAATATTTCTGATGAGTTTTCGACATTTTTGTTCAAAGATTCGGAATCAGCACGTGGAAATACGTTCAAAGATTAAAATTTGAAATTCGAAAAATGGAAAGTAAAAAATCTCAGAAAAATTGTATTTTTTACCTTAAACACTCTTTTCTGGCTAAATCTTAAATCTGAGCACATAAAAATCATACATTTTTGGAATAAGCATGAAATTTTACGTATACAGTGCGAATTTCATGTCGATGTGACTACTTAATATTTTCTATGATTTTTATGGGTGAGTTTTCGACATTTTCGTTCAAAGATTTGGAATCAGTACGTTAAAATACGTTCAGGACATAAATTTGAAATTCGAAAAATGGAAAATAAAAAAGTTCAAAAAATTATGTATGATGATACATTCGACTTTTTTGTCCGTTATTTTTTTTTTGTTCAACTCATCAGTAGGTATATACTAATTTGGCAATTCTGAATCGATCAGGTGTGCTGTAATGATTTTTGAAATTATTTGTTAATCTACCCAAAAAATGGCTTCAAAGTAACTGCATTTTTGGGACATTTTTGAGATTTTTTCTGTGGAAAAGTGGATTGAAAATTCAGTTTCCATTACAGCACTTAGGTAGAATCAAACTTCCTTCAGAAGCCTGTCTTTGTTCGAAATCGATAAGATGAACCGGTTTTGAGTTAGCAATTGATTCTTTTACCCTTAAAAGTGTCCCAAACGTGATCCAGCTCATGGCCTCTCAATTGATGGATTTAAAAAAAATTTTCAATGATTTATTAGTTTTGATCTACATATCAACTTTATTGTGTTGAATATAGTATTATTAACATTCAACAACAATATTGCTACTGTATAGGATTATGGCACTGACATAATGATATGGCAGTACATCTAGTTTCTTGATATCATCAAACTTTTCCATCAGGGAACATGAAACAGTTCAATTATTTCTCATTTTCAGGTTCGTATTTTGACTGAAGAATCGATGTAATTCGCATTTTCCTTTCTCCTTCAAGGATTTGCAATCATTATCCAAACTTCTCCTCCAAGTGTTTGAAATGGCCTCGAAAACAATAAAACAACGAGGGTTGCCATTACCATGGGGAAACGACTCAGTAATGATCTAATCTACGACCCTTCCGAACAAATCGCTAATAACAAACCCCTATGGTTAGTAGTCCTGCACGGACACCCCTTGCCTGTTTCCCACATCATTTTTTCTTGCGCATCTTGAAACTTACCCAGCCCCCCTTGGCTCTGTCAAGTTCTACGCGGGAGAATTGATTTATTCTTCCGAAGGGAGAGAAAAAGTGAAAATATCGGTTAACGCAAGTATTTAATTCACCCGATCATAAAAATCATGCGGATCACTTGGTAGTAATTGGTATTGAGTTACCCCGTCAGCCTAACGAAGAGTGGAACTAGAAGAAAACTCAAGAGAGGGTGAGAAGAGTACAGGGTGTCCCTGATACAGGATGTTGATTCTGGAAATACTGCTGCCGGAGCTATTGGAAACTACCATGCAACTTTTTGGCAACGAATTCACATATTCCTAACTGGTATCCATTTCAGTGGAAGGGATTAGATTATTAGATTATATATTACGGACTTTCGTGCTACAAGCCTCTACACCGCGACCTTTTCAGATCTATTGTGTTTGTCCTCGAGATCATTTAGAGTTCTTTGTCTAGCCCTGTCTTCTTTACGAGAAGGCTAGTTTTTAGAACTCCCATGTATCTGGGAGCTCTTGGTTTTTCTTCTCCCAGCGTTGGAAACCTTTGCCTTGACAAGCCCTCGCAGTGGCATAGTATGCGTACTGATGTTTCCTCTTTTTCCTGACAGAACCTGCATAGCATTTTTTCTGCCAGGCCTATTGTACTCATATGTTTGTTGAGCCTACAGTGCCCTGTGAGAAGTCCTACTACGATTCTAGTAGTATTCCTCTTCTGGCTTAGTAGATAGTCTGTGAATGTTGGCTGCGGTTGTTTGATAAACTCTTTGGCCTGTCTCATCCCTGGTGCATTGTGCATTGGTGCAGTGGAAGGGATAAAAGTTAAAAAACCCTACAATTAACTTCCTGCTAGAATGGAACTAATTATTTGTTGTTAAAAAAAATCATATCCAATATCCGCGGTGGTATAATGGAACCAAAAACAAATTATTTTGGAACGATATTTCATTGTCAGGCAATGCAATTTGAAATTGCTCCTTATCTGTAAACAAATTCACCATAGAATTGCCTTCGAATATATTTCTGAATATTTATTTTAACATTTTACTCTCCAAATGTATTTTCTTCCATAATCAATGTGCCTGGCAAACCTGAATCCATTTACTTTTCCTGGATCCAAATCAATGAGTGGTATAATTAATATTGCCATTCTCCAATCATCTTCGTGGGTGTTTTGAAGCTGAATATATTCCAGTACTCCCCTTTTCGATTCAATGGAAACTACCCCGTACCGCCTGAAATATCGCATTGTGCAAATTCAATTAGCAATCAGAGTCAAATCTGAGATGTTGGAAATGTTATTTCAAGACATCGACACCAACGCTAACGAAGAGATCGACTAACTCATCATGTCAGTTATGGAACATGCCACCCAGATTGGAAGTTTGGTCGGGTCGGGGTGCGTTCAACAATCTGCTTAGAAATAGAGTCTGGGTTGTTTTCTGTGTATAGCCTTATATGTCTGTGAAATT
Source organism: Chrysolina haemoptera (assembly GCA_958298965.1). Lineage (NCBI taxonomy): Eukaryota > Metazoa > Arthropoda > Insecta > Coleoptera > Chrysomelidae > Chrysolina > Chrysolina haemoptera. Next base: position 33,680,695 of record OY282591.1, read on the forward strand.
CTCCAAATGAGGAGCTGAGGGAATTGAGGAAGTGGCAGGATGCTAGGAGCAACTGAAACAAAAGGAAAAGGGGACAGAGGACCCTGAAAAAATGGACTGTACAGTGTGTCTCACTTCTCATGGAAACACCCCCGGAACTTCTGTAATAATTGAGGTAGAATGAATTGCTACTAACTTAATCATGAGGTATATGTCATCGGGTGCTTCAGTCATAAATTTTGAAACGTCTTCTTGAGTGAAGATTTTGGCCTTTTTTGGTCGAAAACCGACATTCTGTCTTTTAATGAATGCAATTATTTTGTAAAATTTGCTAATATCCAAATTTTGCTTTACTGTGAATACACTCTTCAACATTGAATATCTTGCCCATAAAGTGTTCGGCTTCCATGTTTTAGACATTTCTAGAAAATAAGCCAAGAATACTTCTTCTTTATTTGGTGTTTTCACTTTTTTATTGTTGCACCATTCAATAAAACTCGTGTATTGCTTCTCATACCTTTGTTTAGATTTCGTTGGCAATAACTCTAAGTTCACATCTGTAGCTGCTTGCACGATTTCTTGTGGAAGTTCTTCATCAGATGAATAATCCATTGTGGCAATTTCACTGAATCGAAAATTTTATATAAGTAACGCTTTGTCTGTCACTCTGACAATTACAAACAAATTTGTGTATTGATCGGCATGACAACATCAATTGTTACCTACTCGTTATCAGATCAATCAAAGCCTATATATAGGGTGATTTCCATAACAATACATTTTTATTTATCAATATTTGTTCATTTTTTCAATAAATAGTGCAAAATGATGGATGATTTTGAACAAACTCACTTAGTATTGCAACAAAAAAGCTTGAACTTTCATATTTTGTCACCCACCACTTATATTTTACGAGGATATCATATAAATGTTTTTCCCGCACTAGTGTGGGAAAACTTTTCCCGCACAACTGTGGGAAAATGACACTTTCCAAACTAAATTGCGTGCGGGTAGAGAGTGAATCACGCACGCTTGTAGGAAAAGAAATTATATGATATGATTTTGAATTGTTATTCTGTGTAGGCTAGGTTAGTGAGCTCATGTTATATTCGCTTAGGATGATGAATGATGCAAAAAAATAAAATTTTGAACTGAAATGCCTTTATTCGTAAACTCTTGTAATGAAAAGGATTTGAAGCAATTAGCGGTATAATTAATACTATAATTCAACAATGAGCTTCGTGGTAGTATTAGAGCAATACTCCTCTATTCAATTGATGTGGAAACTACCCAATACCATCTGAAATATCGCATTGTGCAAATTCAGTAAGCAATCAGAGTCAAATCTGAGATGTTGGAAATGTTATTCCAAGACATCGACACCCACGCTAACGAAGAGATCGACTAATTCATCACGCCAGTTATGGAACATGCCACCGAGATTGGAAATTTCGTCGGGTAAGGAGTGCGCTCAACAATCGGCTGAGAAATAAGGCCTGGGGTGTTTACCGTATATGGCGACAGAGGCATGAATGCGGATTGAGAGATTAGGTAAATTTGATCGAAATTAATGAGTTATCCCGCCACATTTCGATACAGTCACTTCGGGGTATGGGGAAGTGATCAATGTTGACTCGAAGATGTTGTTCACGGAAGTGCTTGTCTCAAGTAGTAGGGGCAGTTATTATTATATTAATTATTATCATAGTCAGCGGATAAACATTTCAAAAGTTTCAAGTCACAATTATTCTGCCATAAAGGTAAGTTTTGGAGGGACAGAGAGTGGAAAATTATGTTTTTTCATGGATTTCTGGAGGTTGTGCATCTGGTGAGAAAAAATTCAAGTGGAGAAGGTTATTGGTACAACATTTCTTCAAAAATTGTCTATTCACAGACGATGCAACATTTCACAAAAATAGATTCGTGAACAGGCAGAACTTTCACTGTTTTCTGGAAAAATCCAAGGATGATACGAGAAGTGGTTAACCAGCACAGATGGTCCCTGAATGTGGAGATTTATTACTTTTCTGACATTACTGGTATTACTTGGGGTATTACTCGGAAATGAATTACTTGGGTATTACTTGGGTATCAGAAGTATAACTCAGTATTTTTGGGAATTTTTGGTTTCTCCCTCGGACCTTACCATTCCCAAACCTCATCAGCGTTTTTACCAATCTTTAAAAATCATTGCAAACGTGAGAGACTGTCTGTCAAAGCTGAGCTTAATCAAAGGGGTCAGAGAAGGAAGATTAAAATTTGTAAAACTTTGTGGCTTTTAGTGTTTTGTAGATAATGAGTTTTTCAAGTTCTGATGTTCCATAGACAATGCGTTTTTAAGTTTTGATGTTCTATTGCCCATGCGTTTTTTTAAGTTTTAATTATTATTGACAATGCGTTTTTTCAAGTTCTGAATAAATACACGGTGTATCCGAAATTTGAGCAATAAATGAAAGGGGAGTAGAAAATGACAAAATAAAACGAAATGAAGGACATTTTGGTCGAAAAAAATAATTATTATTTTGGGAGATTTTAAATTTTAGTTTTCAATTTTTTTTTATAATCTCTGTTCAGAGTTCTACAGCCTGCGCAAATCGCACTGAAACACCAGTGCCTCCTAAACAAAGGTAACTGAAAGCGGTTTCATAATATTTTGATAAAAATGTCAAACATTTTTGATTTCTTCAAAAACGGAAATTCTTGCCATTTATTGTTACATTTTCTTAATTTCTCCAATTTCGGCAACACCCTGTAGGTTTTCTAAGTATTGATTTTGCTGAATTGCTATTCCTCTTGGAAAATGGTGACCTATCTTGCGAATAAGATTATGCACTCATATAGAAGGAAAAGAGATTCCATCCGCATTTTTTTGTACCTGAAGACTGGCATAAAGTCTTAAAACATGCTAGAAAGGAAAATCCTTTCACAGTGATGGAAATGAAAAGAAAAAGAAAGAAAGAAATTTTGTCAATAACAGAGACATTCATTTTGAAACAGTTAACGTTAGTAAGAGAAAAAAATAAAAAACTACTCTCAACCCAAACGGTAATAAAATAAATGAATCCAAGTAAATGGATTTCTTCCATACACAATGAATTTTACAAAAATCTCATATCATCAGCACAGGCAAGCGGAGGAGACCTGATTAGCCCTTTTGAAGATGAAGATCAAATTCTATTAGAATTTGCATTTTCTTTCAATTTTATGTATTAATGAAGGTTGTGATGAAAATGTATTATAGAGTAATTATAGCACACCAAAGAACCAAATAGACTGATTGCAAAGTGGACCAAACCACATTTAAAAATCGAAAATGAGCCTCTAATAAAAAAAATAATAAAAAATTTATGAAATGTGAGTGATACTTATAACACTCTAGTTCATTCAAGTCGAAATGTTTCAAAATGAGGATATTATGAATGACAACATTTTCATCCTTTTTTCAAACCTATTTACTGACATTTAATAATATTAGGGTTAGTCCCTCATTGTGCTCTTAGCCTCAAGTTCACCTTCACAATCGTAAACTAACAAAATGAATATACGAACTTATTCAAAAGATTGTGGAATTTTAATGTCGCACGTTTTAAACTGAACAACTAGGTTTTGCTAGTATGTGTGTAAGTCGATTGACAATCGTAGGTGAACAATTTTATTTGTCTGATTACAATCATTGACAATTGAGATCAACGAAACTGTTCATTTTGATGATGATCATAATCCGTATCAAATTGAATAATTAAGCAGAAGATATGCTATCACACTGAATACCAAAAACGTTATCCTATCTCTCATCCTCCACGTTACAAAACACAAACAAAACATTCCCGTCTCCTTCACACCATAAATTCAGAATTCGGTCCACGCAAAGTAACTCAACGGAATTGAATACCAAATATGATGTGACATATGCCCTATTTGCTAGGTTGGAAGCGGGAAACCTTTTAGTTTTACTCCGTTTGTTTTGCTTTCTTGATACCGCACCGCACTAGCAAGCTGTTGATTCAATTCAACGAGCAAGGGAATCTCACTACGTTAATTAAAAAGTTCGTTTATATCGTTATAATGAAGTAACTACATAAACGGTTCAAAAATTAAAAAACGAAACATTCAGTTGCAACAATTTTAATTGTGTTTTATCGCCGAGCTTCAGCTAGCTCTTGTTTTTGTCGGAGAATTTGCGGCTGCGAGCTTTTCTATTTCCATTCCTTTGTTCGCTAAGGTTTCAGATTTCAGGTTCAAACTCTACTATAATAATATAAAACGAGCAGTTCCTTCATATATTTTAACAGCCCAACTAAACAATACCCTCTTGTTCCCAATGAACGAACGTATCTATTATTCAACAATGGGCTGCTTATCAAGTTAGAACAAGTTGCAAACTGAGACTCAGTTCTTTCTCGATGTACCATCCACCAAACAAAGGCCAACAAAAAATGGCCCAGGTTAAACTTAACGGACTACAGAGACAAGCGTGCCTGGCGATTACTGGGGCCATTCGCTCCACGCCAACGGCAGCAATGGAAGCTCTTCTTGGACTACTTCCTCTCCACATAGTTCTGGAGAGAGAGGCAAGATGGGCAACATACAGACTCTACCAAGCGGCCATTAGTCTACCGCAGGCATGTGTCATGAGAGGCAGCAGCATGCTGGAAGGCATAATAGCTCACAACATTCTGGGAATGCCCTCAGACATCATGCCTAAAACCACTAACCTCAACATGTCCTACACCGTGGTCTTCCCTGAAAGAGAAGACTGGGTTCGTAATGAAACTGACCTATGAAGGGCAAATGAAAGGTGGTTCACCGATGGTTCCAAAACTTTGGAAGGTGTGGGAGCCGGAATATATGGTATGAACCCAGTGGTGAAACGCTCATTCAGTTTGAGTAACTTAGCTACGATATTCCAGGCAGAGGTATATGCCATTGAAATGTGTGCAAGGGAGCTGGAAAACCGACACCTCACACGAAAAACAATAAAAATATTTTCAGATAGTCAAGCAGCATTGAAAGCGCTTGAATCCAACTGGTTCATATCCAGAGCAGTATGGAACTGCAGAGACACCTTGAACCGACTAGCACAAGGCAACAACGTTACCCTAGTTTGGATACCAGGTCACACGGGCCTAGAAGGAAACGAAATAGCGGAGGCCCTAGCAAAAGGGGGGGCCGAAACAACGTTCACTGGGCCATAACCGGTCATCGGTTTAGCATATAGCACTGCCAAGAATGCTACAACCGCCTGGGCAGACAATAAAAGACTTGAGTATTGGCTCAGTCTACCAGGACTAGCCCATTCCAAAGCATTTATTGCTTGTACAAGGAAAAAACAGGACTCTGACAAACTTCTAGAACTCAGTAGAACACATCTCAGAGTTATAGTAGGTTTGCTCACTGGCCACTGCAAACTCAAACACCACATGCATGAAATCGGACTTGCACAGGATGCAGAGTGCCGTCTATGCATGGAGGATGATGAAACGGCTAAACACATCCTGTGTACATGCCCTGCAGCAGCCAGAACCAGATTTTCAATATTTGGCAATACAAAAGTAAGGCCAGAAGATCTGGTAAACTGTTCTCCCAATATGTTACTCAATTTCTTTAAGAGGTTGGATATACTGGGAGAAATATAACCATAGGTTGAGCCACAATAGGCCATTGGCCGCAGTGGAGAGCCTGATATGGGCTCACTCACATTTAAACCTAACCTAACCTAACCATCCACCAGAACAAAGTTTGGAAACTTTTGTAATTATTATGAATTCAATGTCTATTTCTACTGGCCTATCCAAGGAAATACTCGAAACCCGGTCAAAATTCAAATCCGAACGGGAACGCAAACCAGCACCATAAATCGTCCGGCATTTAATAAATGTCCTGTACCGCTAGGCAAAAATACTGTAAGCAATGAAAGAAAGCCATTGTTGTGCATGCATAAATTCCAACAAAAATGCGAAGACAAAAGCTCGGGAAAATTATGGACCTAATACTCGGAGAGAGGAAAGAAAATCTTAATTATGGAACTGTGATGCGTTTCGGAATGGCGAATACACTGTTCAACAAAACGTGGCGGATTGTTACGCAAGTGGACTGATTGGTTTGTGATGAAAAGCTCTGCTGGGTAGAAATGAAAATTTTCCAGCGAACAATACAGAGAATATATTCCAGACAGAAGGAATAAACCAGTGCAGAAACGCTGAATTGATGAATTCTAAACCTAATATTCCATCTCTTATGTTAAAGCATAACGAAAATTTCTATTCACGGAAGAAAATGGTCTTTGTAATAAGTTTTCCTGATTTTCTTTTGATTGTGATCAGAAAATCATTCTGTTTCTAGAAATATGATAATTCTGAACCAGTAGCTTTTAGCTAGAGTATTGTTTACTCACATTAAGTAGTTCGAACATTAGATGATTCACTTTGTATAATATCAAGTCAAAATTTTTCCAGCGCTGGAAAAATGTATTTTCATATTCATCAACTTTGGCTTTCTGAAAAGTATATTGTTACAACAGAAACTCGTGTGACAGGCATAATACAACAACTTTTCTGCAGTAGAATTTGGTGTTCTTACGGAAACTTAACGTGTTGACCTACTTGTTGATTTTCGAGAGTAACCGCGACACCTGTTAGAGGGTGCTCATCAACGTTTTCGCAAAACTGGCGTCATTCCTATTTCAGCGTTTGATTCAATAGTTGTATGTGGACGTGTTACATCGTGTTATACTGTTGTGAGTTGTGTGAATAGTGACAGTGAACCATGGTTAATTTTCAGTTTTTGAGTACACTAGTATTAATTGCAGAACTCGCTACGCTTGTGTTGCAAACATTCTGACTGCTTTGAAAAACTTTTCACACTTTTCACACGTATTATTAACAGCTATTTTAGAAATGAGAATTACGATGTTATTGTGTCTTGAGGCTCTCTTTCAGACTTTCATTTGAAAGGGTCCATAGAGCTAGGACATGGGAACTGGCAACGAATTCAAAGGTTCTTGGTTCGATTCTCCAAATAAGGTATATTTTTTTCTTTAATTTGGTGAAATATCAAAATGTTGTAGTGTAAAGAAAATAATTATGAATTGAAAATATAATGATAAAACGAGAATACTATCACTTCCATGTTTTCAAAATCAAAATCACAATGGGATTCTTGTATATTTTCCACCCATTTACTGCAGTGGGATTCATAACTACAGTTATCTTACTGTTGAGTCACTTATTTCTCCACTACCCGTCTTCCTTTGGGGTTTTATAATATTTGCTTGATTCGATTTAGTAGCAGTTTTCAAATTATGAAAGACCCACTTCTGACACCAAAAACTTCAGGTGAGCTGTTCAACAATTTTGATGGCTTCGAATGAACAGAAAACGAATTCTCATGTTTCATATATATCAGCTGATCCATTTCCAATGTCGCCGAGTATATACACCGACGCAACGAAATTGGCAGAGCTGTTGGCAGGGTGATTGGCTCCCCCGAGAACAGTAGCATTTGCGTCATGTCATGAACCGTGCCTCTGTTGGAATTGATTGCGCCCCTCTAAATCATACAGGCAGTTAACCGCAGACAGGCTCAACTGACTCTGCTCACAAATAGCGCGGCTCAGACTTTTTACCGTTCTGGAGAAACATGGCCTAACTTATCTTTAAGCGCCACTTGGATCCTCCTTCGAATATTGTCTCTGTCACGCTACATATTCAATTTGAAATATTGGCCTGTGTCGAATGGAGCGCAACAATATTCGAGTCAAGGCGATTCAGTTCTGTTAGGAGTGGGACAAGGTTAATGATATGGATGTTCGTCACTATAATTCAGTAAATTTATTCGACAGGGCCCCTGGCGGAAAAGTTTCGGGGTAGTTTTGATTTATTTCATTTCACACGGTTTTTGGAGTGCTGAATTCGAATCTGGAGTTTCCTAGCAAAATTTCAAACACTTTATAGTGGAATACAATAACCGAAACATACCAACAACATCAGACACTCAACCACTGAATCCTCGCTCAATTGTTTCCTACAAACAAGCCAATGCCTCATCGATTGTGTCCCGATCGTTAAACACCATGCCGAGTTCGAACGCACTTTTGATTCCTGCTGTAAATCAGTCCACCCAAATGCCGTCCAAATTGAATACACAGACACAATCCCACCAACTCACTAAATGAAACGTACATAACTCTACATCCCTGTTGCCTATCTACTTCTCCTAGGACGGTTATCCTGCAGGATTGGTGCAGCACGAAGGATCGGCATTAGTGACATGAACAACCGCATGCACCGTATTTTGTAGTCCTTGTTGTCTACCTGCGAGGTACCGATAACAGCAGGAATTTGAAGACGAATGAATGAAGGACATGAATTATAATGACTATATTTTTGAAACTTCTTGATAACGTGGTAACATCGTGTTCAATGTGAAAATAGGTTGAGAATTCATAGTATACTGGAGGGCCCAGCAGGAGTTGTCCTGTCGAACGTTGAACAGAATTCGAGAATTTTTGCCGGAGAGTATCAAATAAATGAAATAGTCAAATTGACAAAGTCTCTCCAAATATTTCCACGATGTAGAAAATATGAGGAGAACATCTTCTTCCTTGGCTAATACCACGACGGACATTGAACAACATCTGACAGATATTTGTGCAACGTTCTTCCAAGAAGACTCAGTTGAAATTGCTCATTGTAATTATACAGCAAATTATCCTTCATTTGGCTGGCAAAGACCACCTGCAGAAAAAAAACTGAACCATGGAATTTGTAGGAAATGTATGTAGGATTGCCATTTTGAATAAAGAAGCTATTCACGGAAAAATGATAATTTTCGTGTTATAAGCGAAAAACTACAAAAAATGGATTTTTCACCATTTTTTGCAATTTTTTTAATGTTCCGAAAACGAATGAAATGGAAGAAACCAAACCCCAAAACTTTCTCGCCAGGGTCCTGTCGAATACAAATTTACCGAATTATTAAAATACTTGGAATATTGTACCCACGGAAAAACCGAATCGCGTGGCATGTATACTTACTGTTCTATCTACCCCCAAAAGCATATTGTACTCCCAAAAACAGCACACACTCTATGCCACATTAGGTGTGAGCTGGTGGCAGGAATTTAAAACCTCATCATGCAAGTTTATACTAACGGCGTCGAGGCTAGTCACTTGGAATTTGTAACAAATTTGTTTGTTGCTCACTGCGAGACTCTCATTTGTAACGCGATTTGACGGAATGAATTCTGAGCCGACGGTGATGGAAATGCAGCAAACGAAGTGGAAAATGTTGCATAAAGAGATTTAAGCAAGGTCGATGCTATGTATTTCAAGTCGAAGCTCCCACTTCAGTCGATTATTCGACTAGAGTGCTGATATGGGCCTTCAAAACGAACTTGACTTGGAATGGAGTCGTTGTCGGAATGGAAATTCCCAATGCCCCGGAGAAGTTTTGTAGGGTGTTTTCAGCTTCGTTATTCAAACAAGTTGTGTTTTGTTTAATTTTCCCTATATACACTTTCCACTTCTGAACAACTTGATGTGAAACGAAATGAGAGTTTGTGTATATGTCGCGAATGGCAGACTTAGTCCAGTCACTTTTGGCTTTATCACGTATTTGATATGGTGTTTTTGAGCGATTTTTGTTAAGAAATGGAAACTTCGCGTAAAAGAGAGATAAAATATAATTTTTTATCGTCAGCATACATTATTTTGGATCCATTCCTTATGTGCTCTGACAAATCGTTGACGATGATCATGGCCGAGGGGATCTGCCTGCTCCAGCCCTGGAAGTCTTAGCCAGTATGTTGCTCTTATTGTTCCCTCAGCTTCAATGAGTAAGATTTTCCGAGTCCGCAGGATGGTTCTGGCCCAGTGGCGTTGCTGCGCCTTTCCGTGCCAGGGTGACTGCCTGTTCATTTCCCTCCACTCCTACGTGCCCCGGCACCCAGAGGAGGGTCACCTTGTTGTTCCTGCCTAGATCATTATGTTTGTCTAGGCATTCCCAAACCATCTTCGAGTTGATGTTGGAAGAGCTCAACGCTTTGATGACTGCTTGGCTTTTGGAGAGTATCACAATTCCTCTGGTATTTTTTGTTGAGGTTGAACTGAATGCACCTTTCTAAAGGGTGAATTTCCGCTTGAAAAATTATGGGGAACTGGCCGATGGGTTCGGAGTATTTGGTGCGAGGCTCAAAGACTTCTACTCCAGTTCCCTCGGGAGTTTGGACCCGTCAGTGCTCGAATGGATTCTATGTTCCATTCTCGCTTGGTGTTTAGTTCCGAAAAAATTTATCGAAACTAAATTTCCTGGTAATTTCGTCAGTTGGGAGATCGGCAAGGTGTGCACAGTCGGTGGGGGTTGAGCCCTTTACACCGTGTGCTGTCCCTTTGAGTCCGACTTCAGCCAACCCTAGGTTTGCTTCTCAAGCAGTTCTCCTCAACATGATATGGAGAGGAGTGAGGTCCAGAATGACCTCTATTGCTGCTGTTTATTTACAATATGTGGCAAGGGGTTTTTAATACCCTGTATATCACATGTCGATTTCAGACATATCGTTTGAGAGAATGACCAATGTAGAATATTCAACCAGAAATAAGTTTCAGTTGGACTTGGCACAACTTTATAATTTCAAATAATCTGAGAGATGCTAAAAATCTCGAAAACCGTCAATATTTTCGAAGTAGGGATATGTATAAAATAGTTATTTTCCATGTATAAACCGAAAAAGTGATAAAAAATATAGGTTGCTATTCAAAAAAACATAGTTGGTACCCGCCCAGAAAAAACTGAACATCCTATGTAACTGCTATTTTTTTTTTGTCGAGCTCGAGAAATGAGGTAATATTACAGAAAATTAGATTTCTGTTTCCTAAATGGAGATATAAAGCACCGTGCCACTATTGCAGGACCCTGTATAGAATGTTCCTGGAATTTTGATTTTTTTGTTTTCTAGTTTTGCAATTGGTTTTGCACATAGGTTAATTGACATAAGTCAAAACTATTGCAGGTGAGTCTGAGAAACCCATATATCGACGATTCAGTAGAAAATCCAAAATGACTGTTGTTAAAATTGTTTTTTCCGCTAACCAGCTGTCGTCCCCTTACGAACGGCAGCCCTCAAAAGTCGAAACTTGTGCGAGCCAAGGATTAACGGGGTCTTACCTTTCAACGTGCGATTACTAGCACTTTCTCGGGCCATCAGATAAAAATCTGTAGTCGCTAAGGATTTGAACCTAGCCGACCAGCAGTCAATGGTTTCGAACGCGAAGGTCTCAACCACTGAGCTACATGGCCCTATTGAAACAAATATTGGTTGCTTTTTCGAAAAACAGAACTTGCGTAATGGATATGAATGAAAATATTTTCAGGAAGTATCTATGAGACCTATTGTTTGAAATTATTAATTTGGTAGCTTGGATAGAAGAAAGTTAGGAAAAGTAACTTGTTATATTAATATTGTTATTTCGATTAGTCCAAATGTTTTCAACACAACGAAATATGGTGGTATACCAGAATACTTTTTCACCCCAAAATTTCCTGTTTTAAATTTTTTTCCACTCTGCACATAATTCAATAACCAATTCTGTATACAATGATGAAACTCCAAATCCAATTATAAACGTGTTCCGAAGATTTCCGGAGCCGGTAATTTCTCTTGCGAATTACAAAACAAAACGACTCGAATTGTATGAGAACAATATAACGTATTAGACTCCCCACGCCCGCTCCATTCAAATCCCAACCTTAATTTTATACAGCGACAAACTTCCTCATCATCCTGGACGGGAGCAAATGCAGATTTCATCGAGTTTGGTGATGGAGGAAAAGTTTGCCACTATTTTAATTTTCACCAGACCATGAAACAATGCTAACACAATTTATATCATTTGTTTACCCTCGAACAAACTTTTGTTTTCCGGGAATAACGGAGCTTTCAGAAGAGCCTGTTCGAATTTGAGATAAGTCCGGTAAATCATCTGGAACTTCGTTAAATATTGCCGGAGGATGGCGGAAAATGTTTTCAAAGTTCATTGTCCGAGCACTTGAGATAATTCCATATTGGAGGGTCACTCTAACATATCTCATCTAGAAAGCTTTCAATCTTACGAGGAAACTTTCTCTTTGGGAGTAATTATAGATAATAAACGTTATAACATTAATGCCTGCAGTTTTTTGTGGGATTGGGAATTGAAGAAAACCATTTCTCTTGAAACCCAATGTTTCGTCAAATTCATTTCAGAGCTATTCAAAGTTCTAACGAGTGTTATTACCGACAATTGGACGCTGTCAATTGGGCGCACGAGAATTGGACGCGGAGAATTGGTCGCGGCGACAATTGGACGTCGCGACAGTTGGACGCGGCAACAGTTGGACGCGGCGACAATTGGACACTGATACAACTGGTCGCAAAGTATTATTAATAAAAACAGAAGTTTGTCAAAATAAAAAAAATTACACGATGTAGACTATTTACACTTGCAATGGCGGTGGCGGTCTTCGGCGTCTATCAGTACGACCTATCCAAGTGTCCTCAAAGTAATTTATGATAGATACCAGCAAATCTTCATTCTGCACATTGAAGTCGCTGTCGAGAATTTCTTGAAAAGCAGTTATTACATCGTTTGGTGGAACAAAGGCTAGAGCTGGCAGCAAGCGCAGGTGTAAAGCAAACTCTGGATCTTTGCTGTATTCTTCTTCAAGTGCTTCTTTGGCTTGAACTTTGGTGGCATCAGCGACATGTAGATGAGCTGTAATATGGACAACTTCTTGTTGCACCGAATGCACTCTTCCTGGGCAGCGATTCCTATTGTAATCAGTACATTTTCAGATTGTTTTTTCTCCGACAATACGCTTCTCTTTGTGTAAACCACCATCGTATAATAGCATTGGGTTACCCCTTCCACTTTTCACAAAGTCAAGAACCATGTTAACACTGGATTATGGGGCTTAGAGAAGGAGAGCAGGAACCTTGTCTGGACAAACTTCCTATGCTCACTTTTTTTTTCTAGAAAAAGCATTCGAATTCAATCTCGCCACATAATTTTCTATACTTTATGATTTTGATTAAAAGTTGTCGTCTTTATATCTCTCAAAAGAATTACCCATATCCTTATGTCGTCACTACCCAAATAAGATCTTAGTTAATTTTTTTATCAATAACGTCGAATCAGGAACAGCATGAAATAATCTCTGCTATTTTACTTTTCATCATCATAATATTTGAGGTGATACCGCGAAAGTTTCAGAAAATAATCTAACGAAAATGTTTTCATTAATTTGAGTGTGAGGTTGATTTCCTTCGATCTTCTTGCACATATTCAACCAATTTTTGCTTTTCGAATGATGAGCTAATTTCAATATATTAAATAAATTGATTTTCATCAGAATTATTATTGATTTCTCAAGCCTGCAGCCTAGACGTGTCCTGTCCTTTGTCCGATTGCAGATAATGATTCTCTACTATCTAGAACTAGACATTCGAATTCAACTACTCCATCTTACAATCGATGTTCTCCCTGTACCCCCGTATCTATGAATCTTGAAACAGCATTCGCCATTAATGGCAAACTGTTTCCACGCATGAAAGGCTCTCAAACGAATTTGCACCATTCAGCGCGGTGAGCATTGGAGAAATCGGATTCAGTATGGGTTATTCAAATTTGTAATCAGATGAAAAGCCATATTCTTCGTCGAATGCCCCGAGGACCTTACCACATGAGCGAGGGTCACTTTAAAGGAAAATCTTTTGAATCGAGACGATCGTTCAGAAATTGGATATTGACCGGAATCAAAATAGCCTAAAGAGATGTGATGTATCCTATTGGGGGTTTAGCGGAAGTTGGGGAGATTCAATTGGAAGGGTTGTTTGGGGACTCTTCAGGGGTTGCCTACCATTGTGAATTGATTATCTTTGATGGTGATACCAGATGTAAGGAAGTAATATAAATCATTTGGAGATTGCAAAAATATGTTAAGTCTGTTAGGAACAACACAACATTTGAATGAGTTGTTTAAGCTGCAAGATCAAGATGATAATAAATGTTATTATAGTGATGTTAATAATAGTTTTCTTCGTGGAAACCAAATTTCAGGAAGACTCAGAGTCTCTCCATTTTCTGCATCTCACTGTTACTATTGTCCGTTGCACCCGTGGATACAACGGTGGCATGCTGAGCAATCGGAGGCAAAGGGCCACCAATCTATTTTAGATGGATGACCTCAAACTATACGCCTCAGGAAAGAACAATCTCCAATAGTCCTTGAGGGTAGTGCAAGAATATACGCATGCAATCTGAACATAATTTGGTATCGACAAATGTGCCACTGTTCATCTCAGAAGGAGGTAAGAAATACGGAAACGATGTCCAGGTCGTGTGTGGAAGCAACCTCAATGATTGATACCGAAGATACGTATGTGGTGGAACAACGTCCATTTTCGCGGCGAGTATCAGCATAAACTCTGAAAAATCTGGTCATCAGAAGTGTCGAAAGACAAGTAAGCTGCTGCAACTAACATGCTTGCTGTTCCGATCCTACTCGACTAATTTGGAGTAATGAAATGCACTCAATATGAGCTGCCACAACACCACACCAAAACTTGCAGATTCATGCATATTTCTACGTCCGTTCAGCCTTGAACTTTACTGTACAGAATTGTACTGAATAGACCATGATGTTGGCAGTAATCAGGAGTTCAGATCTCCTTCTCTGATTGGTCTGCGACCGTGAGATAGCAGGAATAGAAGCATTTATTATTGAGGCAGCATCCTGTGCAGTCGATGAACATGTTTTTTTGTTCTCTGTCATCGAGAGGGAGAGGGAACTCGCTGCTTCGGAGAGTGTTCTCTGAGGCATGCAGCCTTCAGAAATTCAAAAAGAACACCAATTCCTACCTACTTTCCATCGGCTCTCACGATGTTCTTTGAACAATACAGGATTTTCCTTTTCGTGGGGACCAGAACTTCAAAAAAAATTGTACTAGAATATTGACAAATTCTTGAATTTTTTTGAAAATTTGCTAGTTTCTTGGTGCAAATTTCATATTTTACTATGTATGTATGTCCATAGTAACTATCAACAGTAATAACAAGTGGTGGTAATCTTTATTGGTTTGAGAAATCTCACAATCGAGCACTCAAAAGTGCTCGTGAGCTCTTTTTTCGAGCACTAAGCACTAAGACCTTTCAAAGAGTTTCATAGAGAACTAAGCACTAAGCACAGATTTGAAAAAGTGCTCCGAAGCACAGAGCTCACGCGCACAAAACGGCTTAGAGTGCTTAGACAAGCACTAAGCACAGTGCTTGGCAGCGCTCTGAGCAAGTATTTTCCAGATTTTTCAAACCAACAACAATGAGTAAATGGACAAATTCAGTTTTAAGATTAGGTTTAAATGTGAGTGAGCCCATATCAGGCTCTCCACTGCGGCCAATGGCCTATTGTGGCTAAAAAACTCAGTTTACTATTGGAGTGTTATGTATTTTCTCCACTCGATTTGACTGAATCAGTTCTAGGTGACTGAAACTAAAGTAAAGTAAAATGAAAATATTCTCTCTGTATATCCAATATCATTTCAGGGGTTCCAAAGTTTGCCGTTTTTTTTAACCAATTTATTCAATAATCAATTTCTTCATCATTATCTTCATCATTATCTTCATCATTATCTTCATCATTATCTTCATCATTATCTTCATCATTATCTTCATCATTATCTTCATCATCCTTCCGTTCCTCCATATGATTCAAAATTCTTTATAGCTAGAATCGCATTACTTTTATCGAAATATAAAAATGGAAACTGTTTCTCAGTATATTTATTCCCTGCATAATTCAGATGTCCTCCTGAATTATTCAATCAGGACCTTTCATATAAAGCTGCTAAGGAAATGGTCAGATAATCAATTAAGACGGACCAAAACATCTGCACTCGATATTATACACCGGCAGCACCTGGTGCCTATATTGAGCCACTTAGAGGCCGCTTTTAAGACCGGCATTCTAACTTTATTTACTTTATGAGTTCCATTATATTCCATATAAAATGTAAGGACTATATATACGGAGAGTGCTTTCGTGTGTTACCCCAAGTGTATGTATGGGGATGCCTATTTATCATGAAAAGATATTTCGCTGTGATGCATCTAAGGTGCGCTTCACTGGTGGTAATTTCGGGGATTCATTTCGAATTATTAGGGAGGGTCTCCATCAATTCCTGTCAGGTTCTTGTTTATGGCGGTTTTTGGCATTGTACGCCTTGAGTTTATAGCAATAAAATGGAGGAGATTCCATAAAAAAAAACTTTTAGATTTTGGCTCTATGTGATGCTCTGACGAGGGGGAAATTGCTGGAGAATTTTGGTGTACATGTCATGGGTACTAGTGGCATTATTCGTGTATTAGTCGGGAAATAGAGGCATTACTTGAAAATTATTGGGTATTACAGGTATTATAGGTGTATTACTCGGGCATTAGAGGAATTAGTTAGGAATTATTGGGTATTACATGGAAAAGGGAGGAATTATTCGGAAGTGAGAGAACAATTACTGCAATTATAATGGTTGAAAGGCAAAACAAAGGTCTTCAAAATTCGGGAATTGGAAATTACATAAATTTCCGAAAAATTAGAGAGCAGTGGAAAAAAATTTGAAATTGGAAAAATGAAAAATGAATATCTGAGAACAAAAAATTCATACATTTTCGGAACGAGCATGAAATTTTACGCATACAGTGCAAATTTCGAGTCGGTGAAATTTTTCAGTATTTTTCAAGATTTTTAGGGGTGAACCCCTTGAAACTTTTTTCGAGGAATTTTAAATTTCTTTCGATTGACTCAGAATTCACAAAATTTACTAACTTGACCATTCTGAATCGACTGGCATTCGCAAAATTTGTCTGTCTCTAACCGTTCTCGAGTTGGTCAGCTCTAAATCAGTTTTTACAGGGTTTTTTTGCCGCCAAAAATATTTCTGGTGAGTTTTCGACATTTTCGTCCAAAAATTCAGAATCAGCACGTCAAAATACGTTTGAGGACAAAAATTTAATATTTGAAAAATTAAAAATAAAAAATTTCAGAAAATTGGATTTTCTACCTCAAACACCCTTTTCCGGCTAAATCTTATATCTGAGCACATAAAAATCATACATTTTTGGAACGAGCATGGAATTTTACGTATACAGTGCAAATTTCAAGTTCGTGAGAGGACTCAGTATTTTTCAAGATTTTTAAGGGTGAACCCCTTGAAACTTTTTTCAAGGAATTTTCAATTTCTTTCGATTGACTTGGAATTCACGAAATATACTAATTC
This sequence comes from Chrysolina haemoptera, assembly GCA_958298965.1. NCBI lineage: Eukaryota > Metazoa > Arthropoda > Insecta > Coleoptera > Chrysomelidae > Chrysolina > Chrysolina haemoptera. The sequence continues at coordinate 33,697,976 of OY282591.1, forward strand.
GACCATTCTGAATCGATTGGCGTTCGCAGAATTTGTCTGTCTCTGACCGTTCTCGAGTTGGTCAGCTCTAAATCAGTTTTTACAGGGTTTTTCTGCTGCCAAAAATATTTCTGGTGAGTTTTCGACATTTTCGTTCAAAAATTCGAAATCAGCACGTCAAAATACGTTTGAGGAAAAAAATTTAAAATTTGAAAAACTAAAAATAAAATATTTCAGAAAATTGGATTTTCTACCTCAAACACCCTTTTCCGGCTAAATCTTATATCTGCGCACATACAAATCATACATTTTCGGAACGAGCATGAAATTTTACGTATACAGTGCAAATTTCAAGTCGGTGAGAGGACTCTGTATTTTTCAAGATTTCTTTCGATTGACTCGGAATTCACGAAATATACTAATTCAACCATTCTGAATCGATTGGCGTTCGCAGAATTTGTCTGTCTCTGACCGTTCTCGAGTTGGTCAGCTCTAAATCAGTTTTTACAGGGTTTTTCTGCTGCCAAAAATATTTCTGGTGAGTTTTCGACATTTTCGTTCAAAAATTCGAAATCAGCACGTCAAAATACGTTTGAGGACAAAAATTAAAAATTTGAAAAACTAAAAATAAAATATTTCAGAAAATTGGATTTTCTACCTCAAACACCCTTTTCCGGCAAAATCTTATATCTGAGCACATAGAAATCATACATTTTCGGAACGAGCATGAAATTTTTTGTAAACAGTGCAAATTTCAAGTCCGTGAGAGGACTCAGTATTTTTCAAGATTTTTAGGGGTCCCTTGAAACTTTTTTCGAGGAATTTTCAATTTCTTTCTATTGACTCGGAATTCACAAAATTTACTAATTCGACCATTCTAAACCGACTGGCATTCGCAGAATTTGTCTGTCTCCAACCGTTCTCGAGTTGGTCAGCTCTAAATGAGTTTTTACAGGGTTTTTCTGCCGCCAATAATATTTGTGGTAAGTTTTCGACATTTTCGTTCAAAGATTCGGAATCAGCACATCAAAATACGTTCGAGGACAAAAATTAGAAATTCGAAAAATGAAAAATAAAAAATTTCAGAAAATTGGATTTTCTACCTCAAACACCCTTTTCCGGCTAAATCTTATATCTGAGCACATACAAATCATACATTTTCGAAACGAGCATGAAATTTTACGTAGACAGTGCAAATTTCAAGTCCGTGAGAGGACTCAGTATTTTTCAAGATTTTTAGGGGTGAACCCCTTGAAACTTTTTTCGAGGAATTTTCAATTTCTTTTGATTGACTCGAAATTCACAAAATATACTAATTCGACCATTCTGAATGGATTGGCGTTCGCAGAATTTGGCTGTCTCTAACCGTTCTCGAGTTGGTCAGCTCTAAATCAGTTTTTACAGGGTTTTTCTGCCGCCAAAAATATTTCTGGTGAGTTTTCGACATTTTCGTTCGAAAATTCAGAATCAGCACGTCAACATACGTTTGAGGTCAAAAATTTAAAATTTGAAAAACTAAAAATAAAAAATTTTAGAAAATTGGATTATCTACCTCAAACACCCTTTTCCGGCTAAATCTTATATCTGAGCTCATACAAATCATACATTTTCGGAACGAGCATGAAATTTTACATATACAGTGCAAATTTCAAGTCCGTGAGAAGACTCAGTATTTGACAACGTCGTAGCTTGACTGATGTCATGCTCAACGTTAAAACAACGTTGACCGGTGGTTTAGAGAGCGTCGTTTCAAAAATGACTAATTTCTACACGAACTACAACGTTAATTTTCGCCAAAATGCTACTTGGGTTAACAAACGTAATTCGATCTTAAATTATTTATGATCACAAAAATGGCAGTCTAGTAGTTCATGAAAGTCGTGTGAAATGAAATATCCAGTACTGAAATGATAATGACAATACAGCTTGCGATGTAGAAATGGAAAAGTATTTTACAATCGGCCTACTTCCTTGATCGATAAACCGCATAAAAAGGGCACATTTCGATGTGGTCGTAGAAAAAAACTTTTACAATTTTCGTGTTCGAATAGTCGAATAGTGTTTCATCCACCAAAATTCCCGATGCCAGACCAGCAGCCAGCACCGCTGAAAAATCGTTATCAATAACGCAGCGAGTGCGTGTGCCTTTGTCCCCGTTTTAATATTCACCAGATCCGAGCGTTCTAATCGCTGTCGTCAGTCAAAGCCGGCTTGATTACTGCACCTGAAAGGCCCATCCACTCTCCGCGAGCAATAAGTTTCGGGCCAACGTCCCCTTATTGGTCTCATAGATCTTCATTTCGGAAGACGTTGGTTGACTTTTTCAGATTAGGGCCTTATATCGAGCGGACGGAAGGCGAAATAGAGGTGGCGAACTCGGGGACGTCGGTGGATCGATTTGCTTGTACCCAATAGGCACAAGGACGTTGAAGTAACATTGTGAAATGGCTGAAAACCGAACGTTTTTTACGACGAAAAAATGTCGCGTGTAACAACGGTATATCAACCAATTGCTTACTAATTATCGCCTTATTGCCGTTTTCAATCAAGTTTTCAGTAAACGTCGAAGATACTCAATAAAACAACATTGTTTTGAACAAATAAAAGGATGAGAAACGTATCATAAACATTGATAAATGAATGGCACAAAGCGAGTATGATTAAAAATTCTTTTTGAATTAACATAACGTTTGTTAAACGTATATTTAACGAGTTGTTGAGGAAGTAACGTTGAAAACACATATTTATAACGTATTCTTTCAACGTTGAAGATTACACTGAGTTATTGTCGTTAACATTTTCAACCAGAAACGTTTATTCAACCAATGCCATGTTTATAACACGTTTGAAATGTGCCCATTGGGTATGGTAGCCAGAGGAGTGAGTCGAGGCACTTTTCATATTGGTTGTGTTGATATTTTATCCGGTATTCTGCTATTATTGATTTTGGACTGTACTTCGGTTGAAAAAGGAACTTTACGCAGACTGGTGGCAAGGATCGCAGAAAACCTAATTGAATTCCGATATTAAATTTCAGGCTCACGTTAACACGCCACTGCTATTTCCGGCGGGGCCTAGAATTAGATTTGTCATAACTTTGCTAAAAATTATAATACAAGCATAAGAAAAAGTGTATATCATTCCTGAAGACTTCTACTTCCTCATGTAAATATAACATGTGAGTATCCGAGTATCCAAAATGTGTTTTATCTCACTTCACATAACCCCTCTACGATATTTACGGAGGATCCGAAAGTCATGAATATTCTAGTTGATATGAAATAATTATACTGAAGCAGGAATCAGTACCCTCTGTGGACCATATGTAACGATTTTAGACTAGTGAGACAAGTCTCATTTATACGTGCCCAAGAAAAAACTGGGTTTTACTCCTGTCTCGGATATCTATATATTCATCTTCAGTTGAAAGTCCTGATTGTGAAAGATAAACACTAGGTGGGGGAGATTTGGGTATTGGCGGTCACGGGGTAATAACGCTCAAACTAGTTCCATGGAATCTACACTATATATTCTCAATTGACATAAACTAACATCTAGTATGAATTGATGAAACTCTTGCATTCATATAAACCATCATAATTTTGTGATTGTTTGTTCTGTACAAATCCGAACCCATTTGTTGTCTGTTCTCACAAAATATGTTTTAATCAAATTATCAATTGACGCTGAGTGTGAGTGAAACAAAAGCAGAATTGAAGCAGTATGAAACTCTTAAAAAAAATTGCTGAACATGAAGGAACCAATACTTAGTTGAGTATTTATAACGGTTGAGGTTCCAGTTACTGATATATGTTCAGTATAAAACAAGTTTGGGAAAGACAATGAATTTTTAGCCACTTATATAATATTGTAACACAAAATCTGTTGCTTTTGATATTATCGTTATTATTATTCTATTGCTATCATTATTAGTATATTTGTACAGTGATCCAGTGATCGCCAAAAAGTATGTACCATATGGGAAAAAAGTAAATTATTAGGGTATTAGAATAAAAATTCTGGGGAAAAGTTGGTGCATGTCCTATAACCTAAAAATCGAATTTGACACATGTCACGTGATCGATGGTATGGCGGTAAATTTAAAAAAATTACTATGAAAAGGCAGAAAGTGGAGTGAAATGGCAAGATATCGAAAAAAGTTCATTGGAAAATATGCTTGGAATTAAATTTTAAACACACAGAGTTTGAAAATATAATGAGAGAAAATTGAAAATTCCTTTTTTTTAATATATTTCTAGCTGTATGAGTATATCAAATTATTTTCTTATGAATAGCTTGATTATACTGAAACAATTGTTTTTCGATGACAATGACAAAACTTTCTCTTTTTCTCCACACCAGAGAGCACTTAATTGAAAAAATCGGATTTTGTCAGAACCTTGGCTGTTACATTGGTTCGTATCTAACAGTTATATCAGAATTCCATGATCATTGTGATGACAGGACACTCCAGAAACATGGTGTTTTCCATTTTATAATCAAGTTTCGATGATAATCGTGCCAAAGCGTTTCACTTCGCATGCAATGTTGCAAACTCTAAGCCTCTTTAATTTGACGCACTATTTTTTTAAAGAATGTGCGAAGTGAAATTTCGTGGACGATCATCATCGAAATTGATTAAAATCGAAAAAACAGAATATTTTTGGATTTGCCTATCATCGCAATAATCGTGAAATTCTGATATATCTGTTAGATACGAACCAATGTAACAGCTAGGGTTCTTACAAAATATTTTTTTTTTAATTTATTGCTCTCACTAACAAAATGAAATGACACTCATAACACTTGTATCATAAATAACTATTTTGCCACGAATCAGGAACCAAGTAACAGATATGAAAATATGTCATTACCATTCATTTCACTGACAATGGATCTATATTTCAAGAATATCAGTTATTCTTAATGCTCTCCTAACACTCTATATATCCTTTCCACTATCATACCACGATCCAGTCTTCCAAAACGCTAATAATCAGCGAAGTTATAATCATTTTTCACGGTTCGCGGGCTCCTTTATTTTCCCGCCTGTACGGTAGCCGCATTTATCAGTAGGTAAAAGTTAACAGCAAATAAGCTATTGTGTTCCTTCGAGTTGGCTTATTCATCTACTCGACAGAGGTCTCTGGAGAGACAGTCACACTGGCGGGCTAACTACGCTGAAAACTGTTCAGAAATGTACATTTGTCTCCCGACGTTTCGCCTCCACATCAAAAGGTTGATGGAATTACCCAAAGGAAATGAATTATTACATCTCTTGCCGATTATGAGTTCCATTGTTCCGTATTGGTTTCGAAGAGAATATTGTGCCGTTTTGGATGGATGTGGGGTTAACATTTGGAAGGGATCAGTTCATGTGGAGAAGGAATTGTTGAATTATTGAGCGAGAGATTGAATGAATAATTTAGATTATGGGGCTGAATTAGAATACTCATACTGAATGATTAAAGTCTGACTAGATTGATATACCAGCTGAGGACATGTCAGATTATGCCACTTTCAGTGAAGATTTTTCCGGTAAGTCGAAGTAGATATATTAGGTCAGTAGAAATAGACATCAAAAATTGATAATTTAACATTGATTCCAAAAGTTTTTGAACTTTGGTAAAGTGAATGGTATATCGAGAAAGCAATAAATCTCTTTGTAAATGTTGATTGAAAGTTTGATTTTGTTGAGGAAATCCAATTCTTGACATGATTTTTTGGAGGTATGTTGATGATGTGTTTGCTGTTTGGAATCAGAGTAGAGATGACTTGAAAGTGTTCTTAGATTACATTAATAAACAAGAACCAACGATAACATTCACATTAGAAACAGAAAAAGATGATGAACTTCCTTTCTTATATGTTTTGATAAAAAAATCAACATCTCGAGTCAACACAACTATTTATAGAAAGAAAACACATACCAATAGATATCTCCATTATAACTCAAATCACCACACCAGCGTGAAACAGGGAATTGTCAAATGTCTTTGAAACAGGGCACAAGTGGTTTGCAATTCAACACAAAATCTGAAAAAAGAATTGAATTTTATAAAGTCCATTCTCAGGGAAAATGCTTATTCAAATGAATTCGTGAAAAAAATCATTAATGAAATTGAAAATAGTACTACACTTTACAATCGAACAACACAACACACAGACATTATACCTTATATCCCTGGACTGTCTGAAAAGATAAAACGGATTGGCCATAGGTATGATGTAAGAACAACATTTAAAACAACCAATACATTGAGATCAATACTCACACATACAAAACCCAAAAACGCTGGTGAATGTTCAAAAAATTGTGTTTACAATATACCTTGTTCATGTGGTAAGAGTTATATAGGTGAAACATCAAGGCCATTGATTGTGCGCCAGGAAGAACATAAAAGTTACATCAGAAATCAAAAATAACGGGTTCGAAAATATCCGAAAATATTCTAACATCTGATGGCGATCATATGATGGAGTGGAATAATACCAAAATTTCATTGAGAGAATCAAATCAAGAAAAAAGAAGTTAAAGGAAACTGCGTGCATTCTTTTATCGAACAATTGCTTTTCAATCAATTCCATCGAAATGGACCATACCTGGTTACCTCTCCTCAGAGATGAAATAAGAACTAATAGAATGGTGATTGATTGATACCGAACACCCTATGTATCAAAACACCAAATGTCAATCAAAAGAATGTATGACAGATTTCATTTGACTCTGTCAAAGAAAGATCTTATTTCCAAAACCGCAATTCAAATTCAGTTTCTTCAGCGTCTTTCCAAGAATTTTTGATAACGGAGGCAGATACAGCCTCCGAAACGTCAACAATTTTCAAAAAAAGAGAAGTATTCTTTGTTAATTCGATCTCATTTTTTCAGATAGGCAAATTCAGTGTAGGGTACGTTACTGACAAAAATTAATTTCTTTCAAGACAGCAGTCTTGTGCACGCAGTAACTTCTACCCCTTCTACACTTGTACAGATTTCTTTGGATTAAAAATTTTTTCAATTTCAGATTGTGGAAGGTCATAAACCCAAAAAATCATGTCAACAATAAATCTCTGTTTGCAACACGTTCTAAAGTCCGCAGCACTGTAAATGGCAATTAACTTGAATTTTGCTGTATACTCTTTAAGAAAGTTCCAAAAGATCTGCAAACTTCGAGTAGTATTCAATATATTATTTCATATCACGAATCAAGTTTGCAACCAATTCAAGTGTACGGAATAATTTTTTTATCAAAAACTAATATTTTTCTTTGATATACAGTAAGAAAAAAGTCCAAATGTCCTACAAATTCGACAAATACATCGCAAAAATATTCACATATTGCAACCTTCTACGTTCGTGGTAATTTTTTTGATCAAGGTAGTCTTGAACTGATTACAAAAGTTGTATAACTTTGTTGCAAATTTTGAATCATGTATTCTGATTCATTCACAAATTTGCCAAATTATTTCAAAATTAGATTTTCGACTCCAACTTTAGTGGTGCTACAATCGATTCTTGTCTCAAAACCCAATCGTACTGGATTAAGCTTTCTCGGAAGGCTGAGATACCTGATTATATGTGTACATGTGAGTACACTTAGGGTAGAAACTACTGACTCTATATATATATATATATATATATATATATATATATATATATATATATATAGCAAATACTATGGAAATCCGCGCGGACAATTTCAAAAGTTTTTATTCGGAACGTTAGGGAAGTACTACCTTGAAGATATAAGAATATTATTCATAACTGAATCCATGCACATCGATTGGCAAGAAAACCCTGGAAACTATCAACCCAGTCATTCTAATAACCCACTATCGCCACGATAGCAGAACTCAACCATCGAACGATCGAGAAGCAACGTTGAGAATTGCCGTAACAACTCCGCGTACACTGCTGATTCGAATAAAGATTAACCATTCAGAATAGAAGTGACGATTTTATGGTGATATCGTCTCGCCTGGGGCGACGCTATCGAGGACCTGTTTGCTTCTTCACTCAACTACGCCACTTATATCTCGCGAGATAAGTTTTCGACGCATTCCGCCGAGAAACGATGGAAAACAGTGATTTATTCAGCGAGATACGAGGCTTTCCGCCGCGGCGACACATATGCTGGGTTATAAAAAAGTGGCATTTTTTGTGGAAATGTGGAAATGCTCACTTTCAATGTCGAAATGGGTTCCGTTATCCGGTTATGGTGATAATAATAATAATTCATGTATTTTGTACTAATATACCAATTGATTATTCACGGTCTAGGGTTCATGAAAAGGAATACCTTATTGGCACAATGAAACATATGAATTTTTCATTTTACTGGATTATAAGTTCAGTGGAATTTTGAAGCAACTTGATTCATTGAGATTTGAATAAAACAATTCTATAATACCAGATGCTACTAGGAGCTACTTGGAAATCACCTTTTGCCATGTACTCTTCATTTTCATTATTGCACCTGCAGCAGTACACTATTCAAGTAACAAAATAAATACAAAAATAGTTTGGAAATATTAAAAAAGAATCCTGAATTCTGAAAATGTAATTATATACAGGGTTTTCTATTCTTCTTGTTAGTTTCTGAATATTCGTACTCCATCTACGTGACTTTATTTTCCATTTTTTGACCAACTTCTGGAATTTTTAAAAACTATAATTCTTGTGTTCCTTCAGCTCAGTTAGTTTCCTTTCTTCGCAAAATTTTCTGCAACCGGTCCTGTTCTTCTAGTCTTAAATCGTGTCATTCGTTATTCTGTTTTCGTAGAGTTCGCAAATGCTGGTCTCTTTCCTCCCGATTTCATTCATCCCTCTTGTTCTTCTGTTACTCTTGTGTTCCTTCAGCTCAGTTACTTTCCTCTCTTCGCAAAATTTTCTGCAAGCGATCTTGTGCTTCTAGTCTTCATCCATGTCATTCGTTATTCTGTTCTCTCAGAGTTTGCAGATGCTGGTCCTTTTGCTTCTGATTCTATCCACCCCCCTTGTGCTCCTCTTACTAGGAACATATTTCGTCATTGTGTCCATGAACAATTTCCTGAACTCAGTCCCTGTATTCTTGCAATTACTTCTACTGTTCTTTTGAAAATGAGAGGAGCCTGTTCAATTTTTTCTTGTTTCCTCTGTCCTCCTTCCAATCGCTGTCCCTGTTCCTTCTGTATCACACATCGATACCCTCCGTTCTTCTGTTTTTGTGGAGTTTCCAGAAGCCGTTTCTTTTCCTTCTGATTTTTCCCACCATCCTCGTTCTTCTGCACCTGCCAAATTATCTGCAATCGGTCCTATATTTTCCCGACATCGTTCGTCCTTGTTTCCTTGTGGAATTACCTGAAGCCAGTCCCAAGATTATTGCAACTGTTCCTTCTTCTGCTATCTACGAAGTTATTAGAAACTTGTCATAGCTCTTTTGTTTCTTCTGCAATTTGTTCTCTTCCCTTATCTCCTTGAATACTCGTTCTCCAATTTCTTGTTTCTTTTTGAATCTTCCCATCGTGTCCCGCTAGTCCCACTTTTCTTGCCCTTCTTGCATCTCTTGATCCCTTTGATCCACTTGTTCGTCTTGTCCCTCTTACCCCTATTGTCCCGCTTGATTCTCTTGCTCTTTAGTGCCTCAGACATGAACGAGGAGTTAGGGTGAGGAAGAAAGCATGACTGACAGAGAAAGGATATGTGAAAGAATACGCGAACGGTTGAAACCTCTGTTACAAAACAATGTCACGAAACAAACACTATCAAAACTCACTCGTGTATATACTACAGCATTCCACTCCATGCCAGAATATCCACATAATCGCACACCCACCTTGTTATGCTTTCCTCAATTCCATATCATCCAGCGATTCCAGGTCAGCAAATACATTTTTCGAAATCCGAATTATTCCAATCGGGCTAAAACCGAAGTGGATATCAGGAATATTCATTTTACCGACCCTTTTTGATTCCATTTCCTTTCGACCCTCTTTATATCTCACACAGACTTTATGTGATGTGATGTACCTTATTAATAATGGATGAAGCTCTCTTCAGTGACGTGTAAGCAACGCATAAATTGTTCAGAATCACCTCGATAAATCTTGGGAAGAAATGAAATAACGATTGATATATTTCATCGTTATTGTCTTCATTGGAAATTGGACAGAGTTTAGGCGTATTTGATATATGAACTGTGCAAAACAGGCCCAGAATATTCTGGTTGACTTGCATATGCTTTATTCTCAGGGGACACAATTCTAGAATATTTATTTCTTTGAATCCTGAGATGAGCTGACTGATGCTCTATTTATTCCAGTTTAGTGTACAGGGTACGATACAACTATTCACGGAAAAAATTGAAGAATATCAGAAAAAATCACCCTATGAATTCATATTAATATGAACATAGTGATGGAAAACGGTGCATATTCAATTTCCATCTCCATCAATTAGTCTTGTGACTGGCAGCTGAGCTGATGGGATTGGAAGTTAAAATTTGGTTTGACGCCATTGAAAAAGTTTAGTTATGATAGGCAGACCAGTTTGCAACTCCATGGAAATGCGAATAATTGGTAGGTGGAAGAGCAGACTGATTGAGGTTAAGTAGACCTTAGAATCCCACATAGCCAGGACATGGAAGAACTAGTGCTTGAGGTAGTGGACATTAGGGACGGGGCACTGGTAAAAAGAACAATGTTCCAATATTCCTATGAAATTTGCTCTTTGATAGAAACAGCACTTCTTCAACTTGTGAAAAGGGTGGAAAACACCCTGAAAACTGAAGAGTTTCTATCAGCGACCTTCTCAGATATAGAAGGAGCTTGCGACAACAACTCTACAAATTCAATAATAATGTCCCTTAGACACGAAGGAATGCAGGAAGAATGAACTGGATAGACTCAATGCACAGGGATAGGATGATTCAAGCAACAGTAATGGAGAAGACCGTACTGACTCATAGGATCCACTCAAGGAAGGAGACCTCTCTCCATACTTTTGGAACCTGGTCGTAGATGGGAGTTCTTTAGGATAAAAAACACAGAGTTTTTGGACATGCTGATGACGTTACTGTCTTGTTACAAGGAAAAAACTGTGAGTTTCAAAGAGTTTTCACCATATGGGAAACTTTTTTATTATGCATTTGTCAGAAAATTTTATTCTTCATTAAAGTTGATGCTTTGCAAAAAAGTCGTATTTGGGTTATTCAAATTCTGAATTTTCAAACATTGTACATTGATCAAGAGTAACCTACCATAACTTTTGATATTATTGAAGAAGTTCATTTGGAGAACTACATTACAACATGAATATTGTACACAACACTTAAACTATGAAGATTTAGGCGAATCAACAGACAGAGTGGTAGCTTCACTCCAATCCAATTGTCTGAGATTTTTCAATTATCGAATTTCAAAGTTTTCGAAATTAAAATTTTCGTCCTCGAACGTATTTTGACGGACGTGATGAAAACTCATCTGAAATATTTTTAGCGGTAAAAAAACATCCAAAAACTGTTTTAGAGCAGACCAACTCAAGGGTTGGAGACAGACGAATTCTGCAAACGTCAATCGATTCAGAATGGCCAAATTAGTATATATTGTAAATTTCGAGTCAATCGAAAAAAATTAAAAATTAATCGAAAAAAAATCATGAAAAATAATAAGTCGACACATCGACTTGAAATTTGCACTGTATATGTAAAATTTCATGCACGTTCCGAAAATGTACGATTTTTTCGTGCACAAATATGAGATTTAGCCGGAAAAGGGTGTTTAAGGTAGAGAATCCAATTTTCTGACATTTTTAATTTTTCATTTTTCGAAATTAAAATTTTCGTCCTCGAACGTATTTTGACGTGTTGATTTCGAATTTTTTTACGAAAATGTCGAAAACTCATCAGAAATATTTTTGGCGAAAAAATAACATCTAAAAACTGATTTATAGCTGACCAACTGAAGAACGGTTAGAGATAGACAAATTCTGCGAGAACCAATCGATTCAAAATGGCCAAATTAATATATATTGTGAATTTCGAGCTAATCGAAAAAAATTAAAAATTACTCGAAAAAAGTCATGAAAAAAATCATGAAAATCATGAAAATCATGAAAATCATGAAATATACTAAGTTGTCTCATCAACTTGAAATTTGCACTGTATACGTGAAATTTCATGCTCGTTCCGAAAATGTATGATTTTCATGTGCTCAGATAGAAGATTTAGCCGGAAAAGAGGGTTCAAGGTAGAAAATCCAATTTTATGAGATTTTTATTTTTCATTTATCGAATTTGAAATTCTTGTCCTTCAACGTATTTTGACGTGCTGATTCCGAATCTTTGAACGAAAATGTAGAAAACTCATCAGAAATATTTTTGGCGGGAAAAAAAACATCTAAAATCTGATTTAGAGCTGACTAACTCAAGAACGGTTAGAGATAGACAAATTCTGCGAACGTCAATCGATTCAGAATGGCCGAATCAATATATTTTGGGATTTTGAACGGAAAAAATCAACGGACAAAAAAGTAGAATATATCATATATGATATATAATTTTTTAAACTTTTTTATTTTTGATTTTTTGAGTTTCTAATTTTTGTCCTCGAACGTATTTTGACGTGCTGATTCCGAATTTTCGACCGAAAATGTCGAAAACTCATCAGAAATATTTTTGGCGGGAAAAAAACCACCTAAAATCTGATTTAGAGCTGACTTACTCAAGAACGGTTGGAGATAGACAAATTCTGCGAATGCCAATCGATTTAGAATGGTCTACTTAGTACATATTTCGAATTTTCAATCAATCGCAAATTTTAAAATTACTCGAAAAAAGTTGCAAGGTGGTAGGTACCCCCTAAAAATCATGAAAAATACTAAATCGTCACATCGATTTGAAATTTGCACTGTATACGTAAAATTTCATGCTCGTTCCGAAAATGTATGATTTTCATGTGCTCAGATAGAAGATTTAGCCAGAAAAGGGTGTTTAAGGTAGAAAATCCAATTTTCTGAGATTTTTATTTTTCATTTATCATCGAATTTGAAATTCTTGTCCTTCAACGAACTTTGACGTGCTAATTTCGAATTTTTGACCGAAAATGTCGAAAACTCATCAGAAATATTTTTGGCGGGAAAAAAACCACCTAAAATCTGATTTAGAGCTGACTTACTCAAGATCGGTTGGAGATAGACAAATTCTGCGACTGCCAATCGATTTAGAATGGTCGAATTGGTACATATTTCGAATTTTCAATCAATCGAAAATTTTAAAATTACTCGAAAAAAGTTGCAAGGGGGTACCCCCTAAAAATCATGAAAAATACTAAATCGTCACATCGACTTGAAATTTGCACTGTATACGTAAAATTGCATGCTAGTTCCGAAATTGTATGATTTTCATGTGCTCAGATAGAAGATTTAGCCGGAAAAGGGTGTTTAAGGTAGAAAATCCAATTTTCTGAGATTTTTATTTTTCATTTATCGAATTTGAAATTCTTGTACTTCAACGTATTTTGACGTGCTGATTCCGAATGTTTGAACGAAAATGTCGAAAACTCATCATAAATATTTTTGGCGGGAAAAAAAACATCTAAAAACTGATTTAGAGCTGTCTAACTCAAGAACGGTTAGAGATAGACAAATTCTGCGAAGGTCAATCGATTCAGAATGGCCAAATCAACATATCTTGGGATTTTGAACTGAAAAAATCAACGGACAAAAAAGTCGAATATATCATATATGATACATAATTTTTTAAACTTTTTTAGTTTTCATTTTTTGAGTTTCTAATTTTTGTCCTCGAACGTATTTTGACGTGCTGATTCCGAATTTTTTACCGAAAATGTCGAAAACTCATCAGAAATATTTTTGGCGGGAAAAAAAACATCTAAAAACTGATTTAGAGCTGTCTAACTCAAGAACGGTTAGAGATAGACAAATTCTGCGAACGTCAATCGATTCAGAATGGCCGAATCAATATATCTTGGGATTTTGAACGGAAAAAATCAACGGACAAAAAAGTCGAATATATCATATATGATACATAATTTTTTAAACTTTTTTATTTTTGATTTTTTGAGTTTCTAATTTTTGTCCTCGAACGTATTTTGACGTGCTGATTCCGAATTTTTGACAGAAAATGTCGAAAACTCATCAGAAATATTTTTGGCGGGAAAAAAACCACCTAAAATCTGATTTAGAGCTGACTTACTCAAGAACGGTTGGAGATAGACAACTTCTGCGAATGCCAATCGATTTAGAATGGTCGAATTGGTACATATTTCGAATTTTCAATCAATCGAAAATTTTAAAATTATTCGAAAAAAGTTGCAAGGGGGTACCCCCTAAAAATCATGAAAAATACTAAATCGTCACATCGACTTGAAATTTGCACTGTATACGTAAAATTTCATGCTCGTTCCGAAAATGTATGATTTTCATGTGCTCAGATAGAAGATTTAGCCGGAAAAGGGTGTTTAAGGTAGAAAATCCAATTTTCTGAGATTTTTATTTTTCATTTATCGAATTTGAAATTCTTGTCCTTCAACGTATTTTGACGTGCTGATTCCGAATTTTTGACCGTACTATATACGTAAAATTTTATGCTCGTTCCGAAAATGTATGATTTTCATGTGATGAGATAGAAGATTTAGCCGGAAAAGGGTGTTTAAGGTAGAAAATCCAATTTTCTGAGATTTTTATTTTTCATTTATCTAATTTGAAATTCTTGTCACTCAACGTATTTTGAGGTGCTGATTCCGAATTTTTGACCGAAAATGTCGAAAACTCATCAGAAATATTTTTGGCGGGAAAAAAACCACCTAAAATCTGATTTAGAGCTGACTTACTCAAGAACGGTTGGAGATAGACAAATTCTGCGAATGCCAATCGATTTAGAATGGTCGAATTGGTACATATTTCGAATTTTCAAACAATCGAAAATTTTAAAATTATTCGAAAAAAGTTGCAAGGGGGTACCCCCTAAAAATCATGAAAAATACTAAATCGTCACATCGACTTGAAATTTGCACTGTATACTTAAAATTTCATGCTCGTTCCGAAAATGTATGATTTTCATGTGCTCAGTTAAAAGATTTAGCCGGAAAAGGGTGTTTAAGGTAGAAAATCCAATTTTCTGAGATTTTTATTTTTCATTTATCGAATTTGAAATTCTTGTCCTTCAACGTATTTTGACGTGCTGATTCCGAATCTTTGAACGAAAATGTCGAAAACTCATCAGAAATATTTTTGGCGGCAAGAAAACCATCTAAATTCTGATTTAGAGCTGACGAACTCGAGAATGGTTCGAGATAGACAAATTCTGCGAACGTCAATCGATTCAGAATGGCCGAATCAATATATCTTGGGATTTTGAACGGAAAAAATCAACGGACAAAAAAGTCGAATATATCATATATGATACATAATTTTTTAAACTTTTTTATTTTTCATTTTTTGAGTTTCTACTTTTTGTCCTCGAACGTATTTTGACGTGCTGATTCCGAATTTTTGACCGAAAATGTCGAAAACTCATCAGAAATATTTTTTGCGGGAAAAAAACCACCTAAAATCTGAAATAGAGCTGACTTACTCAAGAACGGTTGGAGATAGACAAATTCTGCGAATGCCAATCGATTTAGAATGGTCGAATTAGTACATATTTCGAATTTTCAATCAATCGAAAATTTTAAAATTACTCGAAAAAAGTTGCAAGGGGGTACCCCCTAAAAATCATGAAAAATACTAAATCGTCACATCGACTTGAAATTTGCACTGTATACGTAAAATTTCATGCTCGTTCCGAAAATGTATGATTTTCATGTGCTCAGATAAAAGATTTAGCCGGAAAACGGTGTTTAAGGTAGAAAATCCAATTTTCTGAGATTTTTATTTTTCCTTTATCGAATTTGAAATTCTTGTTCTTCAACGTATTTTGACGTGCTGATTCCGAATCTTTGAACGAAAATGTCGAAAACTCATCAGAAATATTTTTGGCGGGAAAAAAAAATCTAAAAACTGATTTAGAGCTGACTAACTCAAGAACGGTTAGAGATAGACAAATTCTGCGAACGTCAATCGATTCAGAATGGCCGAATCAATATATCTTGGGATTTTGAACGGAAAAAATCAACGGACAAAAAAGTCGAATATATCATATATGATACATAATTTTTTAAACTTTTTTATTTTTCATTTTTTGAGTTTCTACTTTTTGTCCTCGAACGTATTTTGACGTGCTGATTCCGAATTTTTGACCGAAAATGTCGAAAACTCATCAGAAATATTTTTTGCGGGAAAAAAACCACCTAAAATCTGATTTAGAGCTGACTTACTCAAGAACGGTTGGAGATAGACAAATTCTGCGAATGCCAATCGATTTAGAATGGTCGAATTAGTACATATTTCGAATTTTCAATCAATCGAAAATTTTAAAATTACTCGAAAAAAGTTGCAAGGGGGTACGCCCTAAAAATCATGAAAACTACTAAATCGTCACATCGACTTGAAATTTGCACTGTATACGTAAAATTTCATGCTCGTTCCGAAAATGTATGATTTTCATGTGCTCAGATAAAAGATTTAGCCGGAAAACGGTGTTTAAGGTAGAAAATCCAATTTTCTGAGATTTTTATTTTTCCTTTATCGAATTTGAAATTCTTGTCCTTCAACGTATTTTGACGTGCTGATTCCGAATCTTTGAACGAAAATGTCGAAAACTCATCAGAAATATTTTTGGCGGGAAAAAAAAATCTAAAAACTGATTTAGAGCTGACTAACTCAAGAACGGTTAGAGATAGACAAATTCTGCGAACGTCAATCGATTCAGAATGGCCGAATCAATATATCTTGGGATTTTGAACGGAAAAAATCAACGGACAAAAAAGTCGAATATATCATATATGATACATAATTTTTTAAACTTTTTTATTTTTCATTTTTTGAGTTTCTACTTTTTGTCCTCGAACGTATTTTGACGTGCTGATTCCGAATTTTTGACCGAAAATGTCGAAAACTCATCAGAAATATTTTTTGCGGGAAAAAAACCACCTAAAATCTGATTTAGAGCTGACTTACTCAAGAACGGTTGGAGATAGACAAATTCTGCGAATGCCAATCGATTTAGAATGGTCGAATTAGTACATATTTCGAATTTTCAATCAATCGAAAATTTTAAAATTATTCGAAAAAAGTTGCAAGGGGGTACCCCCTAAAAATCATGAAAAATACTAAATCGTCACATCGACTTGAAATTTGCACTGTATACGTAAAATTTCATGCTCGTTCCGAAAATGTATGATTTTCATGTGCTCAGATAGAAGATTTAGCCGGAAAAGGGTGTTTAAGGTAGAAAATCCAATTTTCTGAGATTTTTATTTTTCATTTATCGAATTTGAAATTCTTGTCCTTCAACGTATTTTGACGTGCTGATTCCGAATTTTTGACCGTACTATATACGTAAAATTTTATGCTCGTTCCGAAAATGTATGATTTTCATGTGATGAGATAGAAGATTTAGCCGGAAAAGGGTGTTTAAGGTAGAAAATCCAATTTTCTGAGATTTTTATTTTTCATTTATCTAATTTGAAATTCTTGTCACTCAACGTATTTTGAGGTGCTGATTCCGAATTTTTGACCGAAAATGTCGAAAACTCATCAGAAATATTTTTGGCGGGAAAAAAACCACCTAAAATCTGATTTAGAGCTGACTTACTCAAGAACGGTTGGAGATAGACAAATTCTGCGAATGCCAATCGATTTAGAATGGTCGAATTGGTACATATTTCGAATTTTCAAACAATCGAAAATTTTAAAATTATTCGAAAAAAGTTGCAAGGGGGTACCCCCTAAAAATCATGAAAAATACTAAATCGTCACATCGACTTGAAATTTGCACTGTATACTTAAAATTTCATGCTCGTTCCGAAAATGTATGATTTTCATGTGCTCAGTTAAAAGATTTAGCCGGAAAAGGGTGTTTAAGGTAGAAAATCCAATTTTCTGAGATTTTTATTTTTCATTTATCGAATTTGAAATTCTTGTCCTTCAACGTATTTTGACGTGCTGATTCCGAATCTTTGAACGAAAATGTCGAAAACTCATCAGAAATATTTTTGGCGGCAAGAAAACCATCTAAATTCTGATTTAGAGCTGACGAACTCGAGAATGGTTCGAGATAGACAAATTCTGCGAACGTCAATCGATTCAGAATGGCCGAATCAATATATCTTGGGATTTTGAACGGAAAAAATCAACGGACAAAAAAGTCGAATATATCATATATGATACATAATTTTTTAAACTTTTTTATTTTTCATTTTTTGAGTTTCTACTTTTTGTCCTCGAACGTATTTTGACGTGCTGATTCCGAATTTTTGACCGAAAATGTCGAAAACTCATCAGAAATATTTTTTGCGGGAAAAAAACCACCTAAAATCTGAAATAGAGCTGACTTACTCAAGAACGGTTGGAGATAGACAAATTCTGCGAATGCCAATCGATTTAGAATGGTCGAATTAGTACATATTTCGAATTTTCAATCAATCGAAAATTTTAAAATTACTCGAAAAAAGTTGCAAGGGGGTACCCCCTAAAAATCATGAAAAATACTAAATCGTCACATCGACTTGAAATTTGCACTGTATACGTAAAATTTCATGCTCGTTCCGAAAATGTATGATTTTCATGTGCTCAGATAAAAGATTTAGCCGGAAAACGGTGTTTAAGGTAGAAAATCCAATTTTCTGAGATTTTTATTTTTCCTTTATCGAATTTGAAATTCTTGTCCTTCAACGTATTTTGACGTGCTGATTCCGAATCTTTGAACGAAAATGTCGAAAACTCATCAGAAATATTTTTGGCGGGAAAAAAAAATCTAAAAACTGATTTAGAGCTGACTAACTCAAGAACGGTTAGAGATAGACAAATTCTGCGAACGTCAATCGATTCAGAATGGCCGAATCAATATATCTTGGGATTTTGAACGGAAAAAATCAACGGACAAAAAAGTCGAATATATCATATATGATACATAATTTTTTAAACTTTTTTATTTTTCATTTTTTGAGTTTCTACTTTTTGTCCTCGAACGTATTTTGACGTGCTGATTCCGAATTTTTGACCGAAAATGTCGAAAACTCATCAGAAATATTTTTTGCGGGAAAAAAACCACCTAAAATCTGATTTAGAGCTGACTTACTCAAGAACGGTTGGAGATAGACAAATTCTGCGAATGCCAATCGATTTAGAATGGTCGAATTAGTACATATTTCGAATTTTCAATCAATCGAAAATTTTAAAATTACTCGAAAAAAGTTGCAAGGGGGTACCCCCTAAAAATCATGAAAAATACTAAATCGTCACATCGACTTGAAATTTGCACTGTATACGTAAAATTTCATGCTCGTTCCGAAAATGTATGATTTTCATGTGCTCAGATAAAAGATTTAGCCGGAAAACGGTGTTTAAGGTAGAAAATCCAATTTTCTGAGATTTTTATTTTTCCTTTATCGAATTTGAAATTCTTGTCCTTCAACGTATTTTGACGTGCTGATTCCGAATCTTTGAACGAAAATGTCGAAAACTCATCAGAAATATTTTTGGCGGGAAAAAAAAATCTAAAAACTGATTTAGAGCTGACTAACTCAAGAACGGTTAGAGATAGACAAATTCTGCGAACGTCAATCGATTCAGAATGGCCGAATCAATATATCTTGGGATTTTGAACGGAAAAAATCAACGGACAAAAAAGTCGAATATATCATATATGATACATAATTTTTTAAACTTTTTTATTTTTCATTTTTTGAGTTTCTACTTTTTGTCCTCGAACGTATTTTGACGTGCTGATTCCGAATTTTTGACCGAAAATGTCGAAAACTCATCAGAAATATTTTTTGCGGGAAAAAAACCACCTAAAATCTGATTTAGAGCTGACTTACTCAAGAACGGTTGGAGATAGACAAATTCTGCGAATGCCAATCGATTTAGAATGGTCGAATTAGTACATATTTCGAATTTTCAATCAATCGAAAATTTTAAAATTACTCGAAAAAAGTTGCAAGGGGGTACGCCCTAAAAATCATGAAAACTACTAAATCGTCACATCGACTTGAAATTTGCACTGTATACGTAAAATTTCATGCTCGTTCCGAAAATGTATGATTTTCATGTGCTCAGATAAAAGATTTAGCCGGAAAACGGTGTTTAAGGTAGAAAATCCAATTTTCTGAGATTTTTATTTTTCCTTTATCGAATTTGAAATTCTTGTCCTTCAACGTATTTTGACGTGCTGATTCCGAATCTTTGAACGAAAATGTCGAAAACTCATCAGAAATATTTTTGGCGGGAAAAAAACCATCTGAAAACTAATTTAGAGCTGACCAACTCAAGAACGGTTAGAGATAGACAAATTCTGCGATTGCCAATCTATTCAGAATGACCAAATCAAAATATACTGAAAATTTTAACGGAAAAAATCAACGGACCAAAAAGTCGAATATATTATCATAGATAATTTTTTGAACTTTTTTATTTTTCATGTTTCGAAATTGAAATGTTCGAGTATGCCTGATAAGGTGACAGGGGACTCTCATAGTAGACCTTGAGATTTGAGGCTCACATCCTCCCCATAATGGGGTTTCTTCACCTCCGCAAAAAAACACTACCTACCTTTAGAAACTCCCGTCTGAATAACTCCCTTCCTAGTAATACAAATAGCTATTTTACTAGATATCTCCAAGGCGATAATTGCGATTTGCACCAGGTACTTGCCAAACTTTATTCCTATGGCTTACCACCCCAATTGTATTCCTTGTTATATTCTGGTTTTGTCTCATCCATATGCCACTTTGGAAACACGTCAAAAATATTTTCCCACTGCTTGTGCAAACGAACATCAAAGCATTGAAAATTTCTGCCGCGAGAGGTGTTCTTTGAGTCATCAGTTTGCAGAAATTCAAGAAGAACGCCAATTGGTACCTATTTTCCTTCGACTCTCATATTCAACGATTTTCTTACTCATGGGAACCGTGCTATAAAAATAAATGTTCTCTGTTTACTTATAATACTCACAATTTTTTTTAATGAAAGCTCCGTTTTTCATCTTTAGCAAATTTTCAGAAATATTATAAACTATAACACTGGTAAACTCCCAATATGAATTTTGAGATTCTCTCTCTCACAATACCGATCATGAATATGTCAAACAGCTGCAGCGCCAGTCGGGGCGGGAAACTCAAAACTTCGCTCGCATGCAGCCGAACATAGAAGAAAACTCTTTCAACGGAGCGAAGTCGTGCGAAAGTTAGTTTCATTATCTGACGAGCGCATCATGCCAAATGGAAATTAAGCAACTTTGAGGCTCCTGTTGAATGTGGCAGTCGCTGACACGGTTTGGTGACAGCATCCTAATGAACTAATTATCAGAAATGCGACAACGATGTGTGCCGGCGACGGAAAATTGTTCAGGAGAGGGCCGCCGGTTTGCAGAGGTACAGGTGGCAAAAAAAAAGGGGTGATTTGGAGTTTTCAGAGAAAATAATTTGAGTGGTGGAACAAAAAGTTTGGCGTATGTAATATGGTTTTTTGCTCAGAATGAAATGATGGAATGAAACTTTGTTTTTTTTACACTGTGTCCTACTTTGAGCAGCCGCAGTCGTATTTTCTTGAGAATAAAATGGGTGAGAACTTTTTTTTTTGTTTTCACTACATACAGTAATCCAGTACGATTGAGTTTTGATACGAGGGTTGATTGTAGCACCACCAAACTTGGTATGCTAGTTGTTGGAACCATGATAAACACGACCAAAAATTGTTTACCGAAATTTTTTTTTGTTTGAAAATAAATAAAAAGGTGTTTGCTGTAATCTTGGAAAGTATATGATTTATCGGAAAAAAAACTTTATTTCACTAAAGCAGCAACCCATACCCTCTTTGGACTATACGAAACAATTTTAGAGTAGTGTGAGAGATCCTACTTATACATGCCAAAAAAAACCTTGTTTTACTCCTGGCTCATTCTCAACTTACCAATAAAACCGGCATTCTCTTAAGTAAATGTTGAAAATAATCGCTAATTCAGATCCTGCATACAGTGTGTCTCACTTCTCATGGAAACACCCCCGTATCTTCCATAATAATTGAGGTAGAATGATGAAACTCTCAGGACAGATGGAAATGTCAAAATGCACCAACCACCTCAATTGAGTTAACCTAAGTGATATACATTGCCCACCACTCGCGATGGAACAATCCATTTTTGCGGTAAAACATACTAGGGGGCAAAATAGGCTCGAAATTCTTTCAGATTCATGATCAGGACCACCAACTTACACTTACACTTACTACAGATACACTTTTTTTCTGAAAAGTTTTCAGTCCTAAAAAATCCGAATTGGTCTCACTTCTCATGGAAACACCCTCGTATTTTCCGTAATTATTGAAGAAGAACTCTGTAAATTCCAGGAGCGTTAGATATACCAGTAATGAGTCTAAATCTTGCATGAAGTTGATCTGAGTAACATACACTGCTCGCCAGGGGCGATGAACCTAGCCAGTTTTGCGAAAAATTATAATAGGGGAGAATATAGGGTCAACGGATTCGGACAAAAAAAATCGTTCACCACTTCTCCCCTTTTCAATTGGTCATAGTTATTGGCCGGGAAAAATAGGTATGTGAGGATTTCGTCATACTGAGAGCTATTTTTTAATATTAAAAATACAGAATACTTATCATTTTATTCGCAAAACTAACATAACATTTTTGTTCCTAACATATCTCGATTTGAATAATTAAATTTTACATGGTGTCGTCTAAAGTTGGTTTCAAAAGATAATGAATAAAAAGTGAGATGAGTTACCATTCACAGGTTTGAATCCCATAAAATTCCACGAATCGTGAATAAAAAATCTGGGGACTTTGCGGTATTCTGAACCAGAATCTGTTGCCTCGGTGAGCTGGTCATAGATGGAAGTGTGATATTCCGTTATTTTCCAAAGTAATAACTGAATTTTGATTGGGGAATACTCTTCGTATATTTATTAACAAGGAACCACCGGTCATAGTTAGCCATGGAAGACTAATATTTGGTTATTGTCTATAGCATTAATTGAATATTCAGGTTCTTCGTGACTAGAGACAACATTTTTGAAATCAACCAAACATTACCTACGGATTGATAAAAATAAATTGCCAGTATGTAAGACATCTTGTGTATCCAAACACTTATGAAAAGTACAAATCCTTAAAAGAATCCTCAAATGTATTTTTTTTTTCATAGATCCAACTGCTCATGAACTCTAAGTTTGCGGAAAATCAACGACAAATATATTTCTCACATGGAGATATTATTATTGTATTATTTGAATCGTTGAATGTTCAGAATCTGCCTTGTAGTAGACAATTTGACCTGACGACAATATCATGTTTTGAATATAGTTTCAAACTCCTTGAAATATATTTCCTAATATTCTAAATTATTTTACACTCTTCTGCTTTTGCATTCATGTCATATCTATACACAGAAAGACACGTTTTTATTTGTAGTACTCGATAAAAAGTTGAGATGCCAACACAGCAACACACCAAAAAAAAGTGAGAGAAAGTAAATCGTGCAAAGTGTTACCCTTATTTACGTGGATCCCAGATTCAGTCACCAACCAAATCCATTTCCACTCCTTGTCGATATTTGGCCATCTATTGCTGATCGCGCCAATGTCTATGAGACTTGTCGATCAATAATTACAGTGCCATCTCTCCGTGAAAGTCGGAACTCCACAGCACTTGTTCCGGCAGCGGAGTCTTGAACCAAATCGGTACTATGCGAGAGCGCCGCTCAACATTTCTCCTGGATGTTCACCGGTTGTTATTTTGAAGTTCTGTAATAGAGAGGGCGCTGGCATAAAAATTGCGATATTGATTTAATTCCCTGAACGATTGGAGGAAGTATGGACAATATTTTCTATATGGTGGAACAAATAAATAGTAACTTTGTATTATTATTGCACTCCCGAATTTAACACCGTCTAAGAGAGTGACGTTTAATAGAAGCAAACAACATATTTCGTTATTTATGGTCACATGGATAATATATTGTGCTAGATACAGTTAGAGTTGATGGACATGAGTATTTTTGACAGTTGAAATTAATATACAGTGTGTCCCACGTCAGGAAGCTACACTCGCCCATTATCCCTATGAAAACAAGTTTTGCCCACTATGTCCACGAACATTTCTAGATGCGATATTTCGAATTAATTACTATTCTCGAAAGAACAATATCTCGTTCATTATTGGTGCTGTTTCTGAACTTCATCATTCTTGAAGTTCTTTTGGAAAAAATGTCTTGAACTAATCAGTAGGTAGATTGAAAATGCCTGCTTTCATCCAGATGTCATAACTGATTGACATATTATTTCAGAGACACCCATATACAGGGTTGCCATTTATGTCATGAGACAGTGGCGCAGCAAGGATTTCAGTTTGGGTAGGGGCTGAATATACAATTTATCAGTTACCAGAGCTTTTTTTTTTTCGACAGCCGGATGTTATGAATAACGCCTACAAGCGAACAGTTAGGCACGCGAACAATACTATCAACTTGTAGAAGATTTTCTTAGCTTTCTTTCTATAAAGATATGTATTTAACGAATGTGTATCGTTATGGTCGCAAAATGCGAAAAATGTAAAAGGTGCACTAGGATCTGTTACCCTAGCACATAAAATCGACAATGAAAAACACTTAAATTCTAAATTTTTTTCAATATTTCAAAATGAGAACAATTTTTGGCGGGAAAACGGCACCTGCAACCTCTAGATAACATTTTCAACCGACGACCGAGTTGAGATAGAGCTATTCTGCGAATGCCAATCGATTCAGCATGCCGATTAACTCGAAATTACCACTGATATACTCAAAATTTTATGCTGATTCCGAAAATGTATGATTTGAATATGGTTGGATACACGGTGTACCATAAAACAAAGATAAATGTGCAGCTAAAATTGTGTTGCACGAATCCGGCATCCTAGCACACAAAACCACCTATAACACCTACAAGCGAACTGTTAGGCCAGCAAACAATAACATGCTCTTGTAGGAAATTTCCTTAGCTTTCTTTCTATATACCTATAAATTTAACGAATGTGTCTCTTTATGGTCGCAAAATGCGATAAATGTAAAAGGTGCGCTAGTATCCTATCCTAGCACATAAAACCGCCAAAAAGAAAACTTGGCTGCACCAATATCACAAGTTACTTTTCATTATGACTGTCTTTGCCGTAAGGTATTATTTCTGAGTTCATTCGTTTTGATTTCGAGAGCTCCATAAAGCTGTCCTGACGAGTTGTAAACAACGAAACAGGTGTCGATAGATGATGGAACTCTCAAAATTAAATCGAAAACATTATAGTTGAATTATTGGAAGAGAAAGAGACAAAACTGTCGACAATAGAATTCTATGGTACACAGAATCCCACCCCTGAAAAAAATTTCACTACTATAAAATTGCCACTGAATGAAAGACGCAATCATAATCGGTCATCATAATTTTTGATATGATTCGAGACAGAATTTTCCAGCGAATGCCACTGTGTGGCAATTGGAAACACTTCCCCAGATACCGCGCTTTTCCATTACAGACTGAATATTCCTGCAGGATAAACTCGTAGATCTATTCCTATGCACGTGATATCGCCAAAAAGGGTGCCAACTGTATATTAAGTTGCCTAATGGGATCTATTCGTCCCGTTAATGGGGTAGCAAACAACAGTGGAACGAAAACCATGCGACAGTGGTGTTTTGAATTAATTGATGGTAATATGGGGTCACGGCAAATGTTGCGGTTTCCTGTCTATGAAGCTGTTGGGAGGAGGATTTATTAGTGGTGATTGAAAGGGACTGATTGGCGACTATTTGGTCTCTATGCGAGGCTATTCAGAATCTAATGGTCCCAGACATATTTAGTTGATGTTCTATAACTCGAGTTTGTTTCGAAATGCAAAATTTCCCTACGTCATTCGATTTTTTTATGTTCTGGTGCCCGCGAAGAGGAAAATCCTACAACATTCAGGCAGCATAGTGAGGGCCGAGGAAAAAAAGGTGAGAAACTTGTTTTATTGAATTTCTGCAAGCCGCACGTCTCAGGAAACAACCCCCAAGGCAGCGAGTTCCAAAGGTTTGGCGTCCGTTGGAGGAACTAGCCCTGGAGAAGAATGTTCGGCATGTCTTCAAAGTGACGATAACGTGTTGATATGTGGACTGAGCTCGACGGGTCAGTCTCGATGGGACCGCTTACGTTGGAGGCAATGATGATATTTTGGAAAAGTATCGCCCATAAAAATATCTATAAAACAGAGACTGATCGCTAACCTTTCTGCAGTGTTGCAGAGAAGTTAGCGAGCTTGTGAGAGGAGTATCACCGACGAGACGAGTGGCTCTTTTTTGGACAGAAAGTGAAGGTTCGATGTGTGTGTGTGTTCAGGTGCTGCACTCCACATATGGAAGCAGTATTTCAGGACAAGTCGTATTTGTAAAAGAATCGGAAAACATCAATTTCTACTTACAATTTCTCGGTACTCACGATAACAAGGAAATTGAAGATAAGAATCTCGTTACTTTCTCTATTGGGTTTTCCGTACGATGAAAATATTGTGGGAGTTTTGAAAAATTAAACTTATTAATTACTTACTTGAATGTTATGTATTCATATCCGTTGAATCTATATCACCGAGTTCTAAAATAAACAATTACATTCCTCCAACTAATTACAAAACAATGGCAGATTATATACATACGCAAAATACATATTGTGCACCAAATAGCAATATCCTATTTTCGGTTAACAGAAATACATTGAACATTCAGATGTTTGACTATGATGATCTTTGAATAAACATGAAACATATTCCATTCAGTTGTAGAAATTCAATACATCCAAAGCATCTTTATTTCATACTCTGCAAATCAGCGAACACAAAGCATTGGGTTGGATGAAAGCACAAAGACCTAGATCCTTTGTACATATAATCCAGGAAAAGCCATTGTTGGTAATTGATGAAGTTGTCCTGCTTCTCTAACCCGAAGAGGTCTTTCATTGATCGAATATCAGTATTTTGTTTTTCGACAAATCCTTGCGATCTGCGCTAACTAAAATTCAGTGTGTTCCACAATGGAATTGTTTACTGCATTAATAGTGATTATGCTATTCCCCACGAGCAAAATGAAATAATTTCAAACAAATAATGCTCCAAAAAATATTTTTCCTACGAGCGTGCGGAAAAGTAACTTTTCCGCACGATTTTTTGTTTTGAAAGTTGTACTTTTCCGTACAATTTAAAATCGTGCTGAAAAGTTACTTTCCCGCACGATTTTTACTTTTCCGTACGATTTTTACTTTTCCGCACGATTTTTGTATTGTTGAAAATGAGGATATTTACGACTAACTAAATGATCTAGGTAACTATTCTGTCTTATTAGTCATTTTGTAGCATTATTATAAAAACTTGTTTATTGAAAACTTTATTTTTTCATAAATAAGATGGACAAAAACACTCGTAGGAAAAATATTGTACCTAACTCTTACGGAAAACGTCTTTTCCGCCCTTAACGGCTTGCCCGAACTCCGCTCCGCGTCGTTCGTGCAACTGCCGCCGCGTGCGGAAAAGTACTACTTTCCGCACTTGTTAGGTAAATAACTATTTTGACACGTGACGTTTTTCACATTGAAATGAAAACTGTAAAATGGCATATTTAGCTGTCAGTGTCAAACAATATATTTCAGTAATTTTTGAAAAATAAATTTCCCTTGCATTCTGGATAATGCTATCGTGAATAACAATTATCGTTTCAACCTGTTTCTCTCCCACGCTGGAACACTTTCTCTGAGCCGTATAGGCCAATAATCTCCCAGTATAACATTCCATTCATTAACTTCAGTTCTCTCTGCCAGAGGTTCACAATCGCTTCCATGAATATGGTGATCAACGAACTTGTTGAAAAGCTCCTGATGAACCGAGAATAAAAGCCTCTGGTTTCGGTTTCCAACGCAATTTTATTCCGACCGTTTGCAGAGAATCTGATACCCCGGAATCGTTTAGGAAACTTTCTAACCATTTTGTTTGTGTTCTGTGGGAAATCTCCTCTCTGCGGAGGATTTCAGACGAATTCTGAATTAGGATACGCGTTTGTTGTATACTCTTGTGTTCGACTCTTACTCCCACATAACACTGGATATTTTTGTCACATTCTCACAAATCGTCTTCAAGATAGTCCAGAATTTTTTCAAAACATTTATCACCTACAAGTATTAATGATGTGAATTTACTGTCAGAAAATCATAAGTTCTGGTTCCCACAAAAAAAAAAGAGAGTTCCAAAGCTTGGAGGAGGAGGAGGAGGAGGAGGAGGAGGAGGAGGAGGAGGAGGAGGAGGAGGAGGAGGAGGAGGAGGAGGAGGAGGAGGAGGAGGAGGAGGAGGAGGAGGAGGAGGAGGAGGAGGAGGAGGAGGAGGAGGAGGAGGAGGAGGAGGAGGAGGAGGAGGAGGAGAACGATTTTAATTGAAGTGGCAAAGTTTTTTTTTCATATTCCATTATTCAGAGAAATTCAATTCAATGAACATCTTTGGAATTTTCTGATGAATCTTTCAATAATCTCCGCAGTTGTTGTTCCATAATGATCCTATTATTTTATATTTTTGTTCATTATTCAATTCAGCATAACAAAATTATCTGGAAAATCAGAAATTAAACAAGTTAAACAAAATTCATCGTTCAGTTTTTCTTTTGTGTCTGAAAAAGTGGTCTGAAAACTTTGCTAATTAAATTTATTCTATTGTAACTTCATTATTCTTCTGGATTTTTTCCTCATCTGCAAATATACGGCCAAAGAATAATATTAAGTGAGGGTTTGTATGTGACATCAAAGAAAAACTTTGCGAATGAAAAACAGGATTTTACCTCATTAAAGGAATATAAATAGCCTACTCTAACTTCTCCGCTTTTATCTTTTTACCTTCGGCTTGAATTTAATTAGGTGGATTCCAGGTGCATTTAACCAAGGTAACTATTGCGCCTGGAGAGTTATCGGGGAAACTTGGAATTTTCCTGTATGAATCAAGAGGTTTGGTCTTTCTTGGAATATGCAATGAAATAATGAGAGAAGCTCTTTGATTTTTGTTCGAAATTATGAATAGAATATTCATGAAATCTGTTGTAGAATCATCTGCGGCTGAAAGACAAACTTGTGTCGCTATTTTCCATCGTTCAAGATAACCTCTTGGGAGGTTTTCATTTTGAAGAGGGGAACATTCTCCATGAAAATTGAAAAATGAAAAATTTGATTTATTTGTAATATTTACAGAAAACAACTAGTTCCCCGGAAAAAGCCACGCTGGACAGTAAACTACATCTGACTCTTCTAACTGATCATATTACTAATAAAATTTGTAAAATTTTATCCGATATTGGTGGCCCCAGAACAACTTTCGAAACACCATGCAAAAAATTAAGGTCTCACACCATACAATTTGAATAAAGAACATGAGTATATCATCTGAACTGAGCATAGCAACTGTGTCAGAGGAACATGTGGTGATTTAAAATTAAGTTTGTGAGAATCGCATCTTTTCCTGTGTGGTTGAAACAAATACTATAGATTCTCATTAAGTAACGGATGAGTCAAAAATAATTTCAAACATTATACTTCACAGAAATATCTCCTTACTCATATGAAAATCTGAATATACGTTGAAAAGCTTACTTACCAGAAAGCCAAGGAAAAATATTGGGAATAAAAAAGGTGTAAAGCAACAACCTCAATGTAGAGCGTACTACAGAAAACATTCGAAGGCCCTCTGAAACTTCTAAATGCAAAATAAATAAACCGTATTATATCATTCAATGTCCAAACAGGAACAAATCACAATAATAAGTCGTATACCTCATAACGGTTGGGAGAGAATATTCGTCCAGCCCTGAAACTTGTGCATCCAGCATCCAATTTGGAGTTGTATACTCCAGGAAAGTAGCATTAGCCAGGAAAGTAGTTGTTTTCCGATGGATTTTCGACCCAATCATTCTCCTTGTATACGATTATGATAATGACCGTCGTCCCAGTAAGGCAGGACATCTTGTTTCTCTTTTTTTTCCAATTTTATATTACTGAAAGAAAATGGCAGTGTTATCCTAGTTAAATACGTGGAAACCTTCGGAGAACTCATCCAATACATAGTATTTTCACAATATTTCCATTGATTTAAATGCTCTTTCCACGGAAACCAAGAGACATCTAATGAACTTCCTGAAAGGATGTCTCTGCAATTGCTAATTGCATGGAAATGTTCATTGAAACATTTGGACCACCTATGGATCGATTTCTGGGTTCTTTCAGCTCATCAGTATAGGGTAAGTCTCTGTAGACAATAACTAATGTCTGCAACAAATAATTCAGCAAACTCTCCATGTAAAGGCAGAAGCTGAGACACCGCCCGCAGCCTAGCGTTCACTAAACCACTAGCGCCATCTCAACTCCGGCCGCTCAACCAAAGCAATACCCAAAACTTGCGTCTCTTGACAAGCTCATTCTAAATAATGTAGATTTCTTCGTATATGAAATTGGTGTGATGGACGCATTTCTCACAATGAGCGCAAGCCTTGTACTGTATTTTTTGTTCTCAGTAATATATATTCATATACTCCTTCATTTATGATTCAATTTATGGAATTCATTCTCATAATCTACCAACTTCCAATCGCGAGATATGCATTATATTCTGTTCGAGCACAACTTCTGTGAGATTCAAATGAAAACTGTAGAGAACAGCACGAATTATTGTTGTACATTCCAATCAACTCATGCCAAGTCTGAATCCAAGCAGCCTCAATACATAATTGGAAATGTTGGAAAATCATTTCCAACGCGAACACCAACCTAAAGCCATAAAAACGGATACCTGAAGCGATTTGGAGTGTTCAAAGCTCCCGTACACAAAAGCCTTTTTTGCAGAGGAAAGTTTCTTATTGGAATAAGGTGACTCGGATTATTGGATGCCGAGTTTCTCTGGATTCATTTGAGGTGCCAACGGAAAATTACTTTGTACTCCGGGAATGAGGAGGACTTGGAGCGTGTACAACATATATTTCAGTGGGGTGGAACGGAGTCTAATTAGGCAAAGTGCTTTCCGTTGTGAAATAAATTGCTACGAGTCTATTTCTAATTTCCATCTAATACGAATTATCTTCGTATACGCGGATTCGAGGTGTGGAAATGATTTATGGAAACTTAGGTGGACTGTTTTACTGGCGAAATAATTTCAATTTGTCCTAATTTCAAAATGTTTCCTACATATTCGTACGCGCAGTTAACAAGTTAAATCACAGAAATGATGCACCTAACATGATTTTTTACGATTGTTTTTCAATCATTCAGCTTTCTGCAAATTATTACCTTCAGTTATATATTCCGAAAATCGTTGTTCTCGCGAGATCAGCAGCTTCTCACAAAGAACAAATAAAATCTTGGTGAAAGTGCAGAGACTAGCATGTCTTTGTACAACAGGAGCAATGAAGTCGACTCCAACAGCAACAAAAGAGGTCATTCTGGACCTCACTCCTCTACATATCATGGTGAGGAGAACTGCTTGGGAAGCAAATCTCGGGTTGGCTAAAGTCGGACTCAACGGGACAGCACAAGGTGTGAGGGGCTCAACCTCCACCAACTGTGCACACCTTGCCGATCTCCCAACTGACGAAATTACCAGGAAATTTAGTTTCAAGAATTTTTTTCGAACGGAACTAAACACCAAACGAGAATGGAGCATAGAATCCATTCGAACACTGGGAAAGAATACTATAACATGGTACACGGACGGGTTCAAAACTCCCGAGGGAACTGGAGCAGTAGTGTTTGGGCCTCGCACCAAATACTTGGAACCCATGGGCCAGTTCCCCAGCATTTTTCAAGCGGAAATTCAGTGCATTCAGTTCAACCTCAGCAGGAAATACCGGAACAAGGAAATCGTGATCCTATCCGATAGTGAAGCAGCCATCAATGCGTTGAGCTCTTCTAATATCAACTCGAAGATGGTTTGGAAATGCCTAGACGAACTGAATGATCTAGGCAGGAACAACAAGGTGGCCCTCCTCTAGGTGCCGGGGCACGTCGGAGTGGAGAGAAATGAATAAGCAGACACCCTGGCACGAAAAGGCGCATTGATCGGGCCAGAACCATTCTGCGGACTTGGAAAATCTTACTTCCGAGAAGAACTCAATAAAGCTGAAGAAGCAATGAGAGCAACATACTGGCTAAGACTTCCAGGGCTGGCAGGCCAAAGATCTCCTCGGCAATTTCAACCGAGCGAAATCGAAGACACTGATTAAACCTCAGCAAAACTAGTCTGAATACAATCATGGGATTTCTGACAGGGCATTGTAGCGGTGGCCATTTCCAGCAGTTGTTCTGATTATCAATTAGTTGTCCCACCTATAGTGTCCAATTGAAACCGACGAGAACCTTGGAAAGAAAATGTACGCTTTGTATCCCAAAAACCAAGCCGTTTGTGTGAACTTTCCTTGTTGAAATTTCTCAGTCAGTCCTCGAAGTTGGTCCACTTATTTGATTTATATCCTGTATTTTCGGAAGAGTTCATATTTTAGAATGTCTTCGTACACCCTGGATATTCGTCATGAAATTTCCTACTCACTTTGCCGTGATGTAATATGAAAAGGATGGGAAAATGAAACAGATCAACTGAGAGAACTTTGTCTTGGAGAAGATCGATGCATTCTCCGAATTAAAAATAAACCACCGCTGTACCAGCTTACTTCAACAAACTTGATCAACTTAAAAATAAGTAACAACTGTTCCTACGCTCCGACTGACATCAGAAATGAAATTAGGAGATCCCAAACTTTGCAAATGGGATTATCGTTATTTATATTTTCCTTTCCTTCGTGAATTCCACGGCAACTCGATTTATTCTGGCGGCATGATCAAAACTCAATTTCGGTTTCATTATGAATATCGAATTTACGATAATTTGACCTTTGAGGCAATTTCTGTTAGTATACGACTTATTGCATTATTGACTCGAAAATTTAAGGGGCATATGTAAATTAACCAATTACGGACCATTCGAATGGAATTCAATTCCACATTCTCTTTAGATTTTCATCCGCGTATGTTTACATTATACAGGGGAGCAGGAGTAGGATTTTCGAATAAAAAGAGCTATTCAAATATGTAGATATTTCTTTCTACCTCTTCAAGGCATATCAGCAAGTGGAAGCAGATATGAACGGGAAAGAATCGTGTTTGAAATCTTCTTTGGAACACCTAAGAAAGGATGGAATCTGTCTCAATTTTATAGATATTTTCTTAGATGATGCTCTTCCAAAATATCATCAAACGGTCCATCATTAACGGTCTCATCGAGACTGACCTGAAGAGTTCAGACCTTACATCCATATGCCGTCACTTTGAAGACATGCCAAACATATAATGAAAATAATAATAATAATACTAAGGTATGTCAAGAAGTCTTAGTTCTCGATTATGAAGGGAGGACTTCAGATAGCTAGGCACAGAAGTGGTCATAATTTTGTGGATTTGACAAGCCAAGTGATGTTTCCTTCTCATTTCCATTTTCAACCTCTCAAAGATTTGATCTTCTCAGAAACGTGATCTCTTCTTGACAGCCTGAAAATGAACCTAATGCAGCAATTCCGCACCTTCTGAATAATTTTACTATAGGTCAGGTTTCCCAGGTATCGTTTCGCCAATGAAATGCAAAGTTATGCGGAACTCGCTGCCTCGGAAGGTGTTCCCTGAGGCATACAGCCTTCAGAAATTCAAGATCACCAATTACCACCTTCTTTGTCTCGGCTCTCACGATGTTATCCAAAAAATACAGGATCAGGATCAGGAGGTCATTCAAACTTAAATAAAAAAAACTGCTATTTTCTAATCCATAACAATTTTTTTATAAGGTAGTACATAACGTTTTGGTATCTTTTTAAAGATAGAAATGTATTTGGTAGTAATTAAAATTAGTTTAGCAATTGATCATAAGGTACAAAGGTATACGTATATAAAGGTTTTGGTATTTCTTAGGTAGAAATGTAGTATTTGTCAAAATTAGTTTGGTAAACAGGTCCAAGAAGAAGAATGATAAATCTAATCTTGTTACCTTTTGGCGGATAGCTTTTTTTCTATTTGTCTGTTATGAACTGTCAAATCTGTCAATAAATCAATTTATTATTATTATCATTATTATATTGAATGATTTTTGAATGAATATTTCGAATCATAATTATTAATAATCACGCCTATTCCTCATCTCGACTGTTGCTTAGAGTTTTCCTTTCAATTCCACATCAGTGCGTGGATGAAGTAAAGCCGCATTAAGGATTTCGGCAAGCAGTGGATGTGTCGACGATTAATCACGATTATTGTTGTTGTGCAAAGGCGCTAACTTTCCTAATTTGGAAACTTAGTTAATTTATTGTATTTCCGGTGAGGTTGCTGCTAAATCGATTATGACCTTCTCCAATTACTGTTTCGAGATATTATGTTTGGCAGGAGTTCCTGCCAATCCAGTAAATACGAATTGGAGTTTCCCATTGAATGAATACTGATTATGATTTTTTTACGACAGTGTGTAAACTGTTTACGCACTGTTACGCAATCTAACATCTTGCACTCCCGTGAAGGACAGGTGTACATATAATGCCATTTCATAACCAATGGCAGGTGTGAATAATTCGAAAAAAAATTAATGAAATTTCACATCAGTATTTACAAAATTCGTTTAAAAAAATTAGTTATAGAAAATGAGTAGTAATAGTGAGGATGATTTGACATTGATAATGCGAGAGGCCAGACCGCAAATTGAGAAATTGTGCGTTTGAAAGTATTGGATGATTAAACCTGACATGTTCTAAATTTGACTTGTCAGTATTGGATGGCTAAAAGCTGTTGCTGTTTTAAATGTTTTAGTTTCGAGACGAAAACAAGGATATTCTCAGAATGACTATAACAAATCAGTATTCAACATAAATATACATTGGACATTGTCCAAATTAAGAGAAAACAAAAGGGAGAAAGGTGCGAAAGCGCAGGAGGGCCACAAGAGGTTTTTTTTCACCACTTCGACTTTTTTCTCGAAATTTCGACTTTTTTCTCGAAATTTCGTCTTGAATATCGAAATTTAATCACTTCGACTTTAAAGTCGAAATTTCGAGAAAAAAGTCGAAATTTCGGCTTTTATGTTGAAATTTCGATTTGAATGTCGAAATTTCGACTTTTTCCTCCAAATCCGACTTTTTTCTTGAAATTTCGAGTTTACTGTCGAAATTTCGACTTTTATGTCGAAATTTAATCACTTCGACTTTAAAGTCGAAATTTCGACTTTAATGTTGAAATTTCGACATTAATGTCGAAATTTTGAGAAAAAAGTCGAAGTGATGAGAAAAAACTGATTTAGAGCTGACTAACTCAAGAACGGTTAGAAATAGACAAATTCTGCGAACGCCAATCGATTCAAAATGGCCAAATTAGTATAAACTGACAAAAAAGTCGAAGATATCGCCATACACTATTATTTGAACTTTTTTATTTTTTATTTTTCGAATTTCAAATTTTTGTCCTCCAACGTAATTTGACGTGCTGATTCCAAATTTTCGAACGAAAATGTCGAAAACTCATCAGAAATATTTTTGGCGGGAAAAAAACATCTAAAAACTGATTTCGAACTGACTAACTCAAGAACGGTTAGAGATAGACAAATTTTGCGAACGACAATCGATTCAAAATGGCCGAGTTAGCATATACTGAGGTTTTGAACGGAAACTATCAACGGACAAAAAAGTCGAAGATATCAATCACCATACATAATTTTTTGAAATTTTTTATTTTTCAATTTACGAATTTCAAATTTTTGTATTCCAACGTATTTTGACGTGCTGATTCCAAATTTTATAACGAAAATGTCGAATACTCATCAGGCATATTTTTAGCGGGAAAAAAACACCTAAAAACTGATTTAGAGCTGACCATCTAAGAACGCTTTTAGATAGACAAATTCTGCGAACGCCAATCGATTCAGAATAGTCGAATAAGTATATATTGTGAATTTTAATTCAATCGAAAAAAAGTTAAAGTTACTCGAAAAAAGTTGCAAGGGGTTCAACCCTAAAAATCATGAAAAATACTTAGTCGTCACATCGACTTGAAACTTGCACTGTATATGTAAAATTTCATTCTCTTTCCGAAAATGTATGATTTTTATATGCTCAGATATAAGATTCAGCCGGAAAAGGGGGTTTAAGATAGAAAATCCAATTTTCTAAGATTTTTTATTTTTCAATTTTCGAATTTTTAAATTTTCGAATTTTTAATTTTTGCCCTCTAACGTATTTTGACGTGCTGATTCCAAATTTTCGAATGAAAATGTCGAAAACTCATCAGATATATTTTTGGCGGGAAAAAAAACATCTGAAAACTGATTTAGAGCTGACAAACTCAAGAACGGTTAGAGATAGACAAATTCTGCGAACGCCAATCGATTCAGATTAGTCGAATTAGTAGGAATTGTATATTTCGAGTCAATCGAAAAAATAAAAATTACTCGAAAAAAGTTGCAAGGGGTGTACCTCTAAAAATGATGAAAAATACTGAGTCCTCTCATCGACTTGAAATTTGCACTGTAAACGTAAAATTTTATGCTCATTCCGAAAATGTATGATTTTTGTGTGCTCAGATATATGATTTAGCCGGAAAAAGATGTTTGAGGTAGAAAATCCAATTTTCTGAGATTTTTTATTTTTCATTTTTCGAATTTTTAATTTTTGTCCTCTAACATATTTTGACGTGCTGATTCCGAATTTTTGAACGAAAATGTCGAACACTCATTAGAAATATTTTTGGCGGGAGAAAAAACATTAAAAAACTGATTTAGAGCTGACTAACTCAAGAACGGTTAGAGATAGACAAATTCTGCGAACACCAATCGATTCAGAATGGTCGAATTAGTAAAAATTGCATATTTCGAGTCAATCAAAAAAATAAAAAATTACTCGAAAAAAGTTGCAAGGGGTGTACCTCTAAAAATGATGAAAATTACTGAGTTCTCTCATCGACTTGAAATTTGCACTGTAAACGTAAAATTTTATGCTCATTCCGAAAATGTATGATTTTTATGTGCTCAGATATATGATTTAGCCGGAAAAAGGTGTTTGCGGTAGAAAATCCAATTTTCTGAGATTTTTTATTTTTCATTTTTCGAATTTTTAATTTTTGTCCTCTAACATATTTTGACGTGCTGATTCCGAATTTTTGAACGAAAATGTCGAACACTCATTAGAAATATTTTTGGCGGGAGAAAAAACATTAAAAAACTGATTTAGAGCTGACTAACTCAAGAACGGTTAGATATAGGCAAATTCTGCGAACACCAATCGATTCAGAATGGTCGAATTAGTAAAAATTGCATATTTCGAGTCAATCAAAAAAATAAAAAATTACTCGAAAAAAGTTGCAAGGGGTGCACCTCTAAAAATGATGAAAAATATTGAGTCCTCTCATCGACTTGAAATTTGCACTGTATACGTAAAATTTTATGCTCATTCCGAAAATGTATGATTTTTATGTGCTCAGATATATGATTTAGCCGGAAAAAGGTGTTTGCGGTAGAAAATCCAATTTTCATTGATAATGCTAATTTTTGTTTCAATAAAAAGATTAATGACAATCGAATTCTATATTTTCGAATAGTTGGCAGCAAGTTCTATAGCAGTTAATTTCTTCACCTTATTATGTGGGCTCGTAGCAGCGAGTGAAGAGTGAGGGAACAATCGGTATTTGGATAGTGGGGGTGAGGGTTCAAATCTCGAATAAACCACTTTTTTTTTCTTACATGAAATCGACTAGTGTTCGATTTTTATTATAATTTCCAAAATTTGTATCTTCAATTCCTTTTTTAGTTTGTATGTAATATGGAAACTTTATGATAAAAAGTGTTATCATAAATATTACAGATTCGTTTATGATTCAGTTGCTCGTATCAATATTTTGACGTCTGCATTTTGAGTTATTATTTGACACTGAGTATCTGTGAACTTCCTCATGTGTTATTGGGTGTTCTATCAACACGATATTTTTTTGTTGACTTCTATATTGTGTGAGTATGTGAAGTATTACGATACCTACATTTTGATCGCATTTTTTCAGACTTACCTTTGCTTGTTCAGTGCGTCTCTAATATTGACGCTTTGAATTATTTATGTAACTTCTTCGCATTCAAACCAAATGAAGGGTTTCGTTTTCATTATTATATACAATTCATCATTATGGTGCTTTCAAATATTTTCAAATATGGAAAGTCAACTGATGAATCATATAAGTCAAAGCATTCAACTGAAGCGCCTCGAAAAACCCCAATGAAATAATTTTCAGCAAACAATATGTTATTTAAGTGGCCTTGTTGTATCAGAACTATGAAAAACAAATAAAAACCGAAAGGAAATGAAAGTGTCACCTGATAACACAGCTTAAAATTTATAGCAAGACTGATAGCGACCTTTTTGCTGTGTTACAAAAAGCCTTGAAATGTGTTTGGCAAACAATTTGGGACTGGCTATCGCAAAAAGGAACTTTTCATTGACGTGGACATATTGAAATCCAAGGTGATGTGGAGTGTAGACCGGATCGTGTTTTGGTCTAGACATCCAGATATTTTGAAATGGTGGTTGTTATTGGAAAGGTAAAATTGTTGAAGCTTGATTTGATATCAGCTAGTAGAACATATATGAAACAACATGGAAATTGATTTTAAGCTCGCGTTAACTCGCCACTGTCATTTTTGGCAGGGCCAAAAATTAGATTTGTCAGAACTTTGCCAAAAATTACAGTAGAAGGAAAAGAAAAAGTGTATATCGTTCCTGAAGACTTCTACTTCCCCATGCAGATATAATATGTGAGTATCTGAGTACCCAAAATGTGTTTTATCCCACTTCACATAACCCTACGATATTTACGGAGGATACGAAAATCATTAATATTTTGGTTGATATGAAATAATCATACTGAAGCAGAAATCAGTACCCCATTTGGACCAGAGAGAAACAAGATGTCCTGCACTACCAGGACGACGCTTATTGCCATAATCCTATACAATAGGAATAATTGGGTCGAAAATCCATCAAAAAACAACTACTTTCCTGGCTGATACCACGACGAACGTTGAATTACATCTAATGGATTTCCGTGCAGAGTCCTACAAGGATGTCTCCGCAATTGCTAGTTGCATGGAAATGTTCATTGAAACATTTGGACCACCTATAGATCGATTTCAACAAACAAAATCTCCATTACATGGAGATTAGATGTAATGGATTTTCGACCCAATTATTCCTATTGTATAGGATTATGGCAATAAGCGTCGTCCTGGTAGTGCAGGACATCTTGTTTCTCTCTTGACAGGCTTATTGTGAACAATGCATGCAGATTTCTTTAATCTATTTGGACCATATGCAACGATTTTAGACTAGTGAGACAATTCTCACTTATACATGCCAAAGAACAAACTGGGTTTTACTCCTGCCTGGGTTTAAACATGGGACCTGTCACACTACTCTAAAATTGTTGCATATAGTCGAAAGAGGGTATGGGTTGCTGCCTCATCATAATTACTGAATTATTCATGATTTTTGGCCGCAAACATCTCGGTGAAGTGCGACAAAACACATTTCAGGTACTCAAATACTCGCATGTTATATTTGCATAAGAAGGAAGAAGTCTTCAGGAACGATATGAACTTTTCCTTTTCCTTCTCCGATCATTTTTAGCAGAGTTATCACCAATCAAATATTCGGCTCTGCCAGAACTTCCTGCGGCAGGTGAGCGTAAACCTGAAATTTGTTGTCGGCGTTCAATCACGTTTTCTGGGAAAACGAGCGCATTTCGTAAAAAATTACTACGACTTATTTTTGTGGAGAATTGAATTGCCTATCACTTACTAGAGTTGTTTTTCCGATAAATCATATACTTTCCAAGATTACAGCAAAAATGTATTTATGTTCCACACCTGGAATTTCGGTAAACAATTTTTTTTTCGTGTTTATCATGGTTCCAGCATCTAGCATACCAGGTTTGGTGGTGCTTCAATCGATCCTCGTCTCAAAACCCAATCGTACTGGATTATTATGAATAAACCGATTGAAATCTCTTCTGAAGAGCGGTTTTAATACTCGTAGCGAGGAAAGTAAACAACCGAAATCCCAATCCAGCTCTGCCAAGTGCTCCTTTTCGTTATATTCTGAATTCACGCCCTTTGAATTTGGGGTCGACATTTTTCATATTCATGAGCTTATTTACAATTTACATTAGCGTATGTATGACATGCTTTTCCAGTCATGAATTCTGAAATATAAACCGTGGCATCATTCTGTGGAATATTCTGAAAAGCGACACACAGCGTTTTGCTTAATTGGGGCGTGGTAAACTATGTTGATAGAGTTGAGTGAGTTGATACGACGTTTCGCGTGCGAAAAATGTATTTATGACTTTAACGGGCGAACATGACAGGTGGGAGTTTGATCCAAGATTAATGAGTCGGAGAA
The DNA here is from genome assembly GCA_958298965.1 of Chrysolina haemoptera. Lineage (NCBI taxonomy): Eukaryota > Metazoa > Arthropoda > Insecta > Coleoptera > Chrysomelidae > Chrysolina > Chrysolina haemoptera. The sequence goes on from OY282591.1 coordinate 33,738,543, forward strand.
CTGGATCAAATGATATTCTTAGTCACGCAAGATTAAAAAAAAAAGGGATCAGTGACATGTTATTTTGCAGGAAACTCAACTAACAGATCTAAGTATGAACAAGGAAACAAATTATTGCTATAAGGAGGACCTGTCAATATTTATATAAAGGGGATTTTCATTCAATGAAGCAAAATAATAATGCATTTGTCTGTATTTACCGTAAAGATTAAACAACCACAAAAATAAAGGTGTAGTTGAAATAGTGGAGCTGTTTAGAACTCAAAATGATATTCTTGAATGTAAAGAAATAAAAATTGAAAATATGATAACACCAGAATAGGAATTATAAACAAATATATAACGATATACAAGTACAATTATTGAAAACATAAAATACTCTGAAACATGCTAAGAAAATATTAGTTTGTGCAAAAAAGTAAGTATATAATATTTATACAGTGCCAGTCTGAAGTCCGTTCCCCCCCTACTAATTTTGAAACCCCTGGTATATCGAAACGAAATCAGAAAGGCTTGAATAGGAGATAAAAACCTAATTTCTTATGATAAATGAGAGATAAAAGTTTTGAAACGACAGCTGAGCGCCATCTTTGATAATAAACCTTCAACACAGTTAATCATAGGGGTAGGAAATTAATAAAATCAGTACATAGAATAATATGTTTTTTTGGTGAATATGGAGCTAAAAAAAACATATTTTGTGAATTTGATAAAATACGGTGAGTTAAGTTAGGTTGTTCTCAAATTTCGTTGTGATTGTTGATAAAAATGTTATTTTCATCAACCAGCTGATGATGAAATCATGTGAAATGAAATATGTGTGTTGTAATATAGGTCAAACAAGAATGAATTTTACATGTTTCCAGTGTTCGGAATAGATTCCTGAAATTAACCATTTTTTGAACTTCAATCATATATCTCCTGAAATAATTGAGATCGCCTTAAAAAAATGATATCCGCGAATTCTCCCTAAACTGCAATATGGCATTTAATCATAGAGAACGGTTAGTGGAAAGGAATAAGAACTAAATGAATGAAAATATTTGTAAAAATATGTATATTTCCTCAAATTTTATCCATGAAACAACTAGAATAAATACAAATTTGTGCTTGAATCAACAAAAAAATAATAAATATCTTTCTCGAAACTGAATTTCCTGGTAATTTCGTCAGTTGGCAGATCGGCAAGGTGTGCACAGTCGGTGGAGGTTGAGCCCCTTACACCTTGTGCTGCTCCTTTGAGTCCGACTTCAGCCAACCTGAGGTTTGCTTCCCAAGCAGTTCTCCTCACCATGATCTGGAGAGAAGTGAGGTCCAGAATGACCCCTTGTCTGCTATTGGAGGCGACCTCATTGCTCCTGTTATACAAAGACATGCTAGTCTTTGCACTTTCTTCAAGATTTTTTTTGTTGTGGTGAGCTCGGCTCTGCCGTGCTACACTACTGCTTCGTAGGTGATCATAGGTCTCACTATCATGGTGTACATCCATCGCAGTACTGATGGGTTATAGCCCCATGTTTTTCCTGCAATGTTCCTGCACACCATCAGTGATGATTTTGCCTTATTAGCGATCTTTTCTACGTGTCTGTTCCAGAGTAGTTTTGAGTCTAGGGTAAGCCCTAGATACTTCACCTCTTGCTGCCATTTCCTTGTTGTGGGAACCAGGCATAGAAAAGAAGAAAATGAAAAAGAAAACATAGGTTTGCATTAGATTATGGATCATGTACTTTGACAACATGCCATAGTCCTGCTCTCTCCTTCATCGCTCACCCAACTTTCGAAAGCAAATTGTTCGAGAAGATAATTTGAACCGCTCCAATAGCCCATATTTCTCGCACTCCAACAGCACTTCCTCGAGTCATTGCAATTCCGAACAAACATATCGCCGCTTCATTATTCCAAAGAGAATGAAAGCCTACACAGAGCTGTATACTCGCGGTGAACCGATAGAGAAACTAAACTTCATAACAGAATTTAGTCTCTCAAGCTCCGCCAGAATGCGGTGAATTAGTTCGATACCCACTTTGCCGGTGTAGTATTGAATGGACTTCAAAGGAACTACCACTACTTCGTCAATTTCTCAACGAAATGAAGCCCTAGGAACTCCGCTTTTCATACGAATGTGATCATGTCAAGCGAGTTAGAGATTGATAGAAATGGCGAATATAATTGCCTAACTGAGAAAATTACGTTTCGGTAATCAGTTACAGCAGTATGTTAGTTAGTATCGATCGAGGATGTGAATTTCCAGACAACTTTCACTGAAATATCTCAAAGCAAGAGCGCATCTGTCCATGTCGAAATGTGAAACCTTTCGGTTCGCGAGATCTTTCACATTTTCTCTTATGAACAACCATTTCCTCTACATTACAAACACGGTTCATAGCCGCATCGATAGGATTGCGGCTTACTACGTCATAGGTACGTGGTTCAAATTGAGTAAGAATTAAAGAGATTAGGTTTCAGTAAAATCTACCAAAAGTCATTGAACATAAAAAATGTGCAGGTCCTTTCAGAAAAATTTTGATTACCCAGTAAAATTGTTGAGCAGCTTATTTGTGATTCCAACTTTTCAATCACCAAATCGATTTACTGGTTGGCGAAGTTTTCTGGAGGTTGTAAAAAAAGTTGTATCCTGCTAAAGAGCAGGCGGTGAAATGAAACAATCAAGATAAAGAATCGTAAATTCGGAGTTTTAAGGACGGAGCCTGAAATTAAGGCAATGGTCGTGTGTTTCCTCTGAAATTCATTTCGTTATTGTCGACTTCTGCGAATATTCCTGTACGTCATTAAACTGGAAAACGTCGATTGATTCCTCCTTCACATGAAAGTTGCGAGATTTTTATTCCAAAGGTAAACTAGGTAGAGTTTTTGCTTAAATAATTGTGAAACTAGAAAGTTCCCTTTTTTGTACTGTTATATGTCCATCTCAATTCTCATGCTATTTTCGATTATTTCAGCTCATAATTTCCTTGACTTGGTATTATCTCCGTTATTAAGAAAGGTAGAAAGATACATTGAAAATTTTTTCTTGAGTTTATAGAATCATTGTAATATGGCTACAATAATTTTTTTTATTAAATACGTGTTAAAATTCTGCAGCCTTCACACAAACCTCAAAACGTGTAAATATTTTCCACCGGTATTACCCGACTTCACTAAAAACTGGAAAAAGAATTTCCATTTATAACAAAAATATCGTCAAAGCCAGGAAAACTAAAGACCAGTGACAGTATCAATTTATCGGTATTTGGGGAGGAGAAAATGAGAAAGTTCTGTCATTATCACCGAAAATGTTTCACTGCAGACAAACTAATCAGAAGAAAAATAATCAGATATTTATTCTTCTAATGTCGATAGGAATTCGGTTCAGCCTTCAAATGAATGGGATTTTTTATTGCCATATCGATGCTAAAAAAAATTATTTCTTGGAATGATATTTTCTTTAGTAGATCACTTCATATTTGAAACATCGTTATATTAACTTTCATTCAGTCAAATATTCTCATGTGTCATAGTTTCATGTCCCTGTTTATTGTTTCACACATTTTCGAAACAGATACATTGCTATAATAGTCCTGTTGACTGAACCCATCGTTCACCAGATATAACAGCTCTTGATTTCTATTCTTTAGTGGTTCTTCCAATAGATGTTGATGAAATTAAACATATTGTCCTGAATTCATTGAGAAATGTGAAAACAAACCTTGTAAGTCATATAATATCAATGTTCAATTACACTGCCTTCGTGACGAGCAGATATTTGGGTACTTCTGAGTTGCTATTACCAGAGTTCGTCGACTTCACATAACGTGGTTCTAGTGAGTTTTTTCAATTCATGCACGTTGTTATCTCTGATTTGGTAAATAACGTTTGCGAGAACTTCTTAAATATTCAAATAGAGTGCTGTCATATCTGGTGAACGAGAGGTTCACTCAACAGAAATATTGGTAACAGATGATGTCGTTTAGGTAGACAAAACAGTGTTATCTGGTAGGTTCCGCTAGAACTGCGTATTTGAACCGCATCCACGTAGCTAGAGAATTGATTAACCCCAACATCATTCGATTGCATTCATAGTGTTCCCATGGTATCTTCCTATGCTTTCGCTCAACTACCATATGCAAGTAGCTTTAACTCGAGTCCCGGGTATTGAATATATTTCTTTTCCCTAATGAGTCGATAGTTTCGTGAATTTTGGGGATAGGAAAGGAGTCACATTTTGTCAAGGCGTTGAGAGTGCGAAAATCGATATGAAATCCATATTTCGTTCCTTCTCCATCCTTTGTTTCCTTCTCCATTGGGATCACGGGAGAGCTGAAAGTAGATGCTGATGGCCATATGATTTATCTTGCAACGTCTCTTCGATTGCTGTTGGAAAGGTACGCGGTTGGCCTGTAGATCGGTGCACTATTCCCAATCGTTTCGGGGGTCTTTTGTACCCATGTTGATCCTTTATGGATTACCAACCAATTGTTTTTATGACTTTTTCATTATCATTTTCAACAAGAAAGGTCATGAAAGCTTTTTGTTGAAAATGTGATTATTAATACATGCTGAAATATAGGATGTTCTACTTATATAAAATATCATTTCATATGGAAATTTGAAGACGCCACTGAGAATAATTGTTTTGTTCTCAACATCGGGTAGATCAGTGTGTTCCAAGACTCTGGTAACATTGAAATCAATTCGTTTTTTCATCATTACTTCTTGACTCGAGCCGCATTTACCAAAATCCATGGCTTTTTCTCTAATATCAACCAATACATCACAGTCTTTCCATTATCTCTGTCTGTCCATGCACACCTGGTGGAAATCATGCATCCACAATAGTATATCTCCGTCCTTTGAACAGCATTCGTTTTTCATAATTGGGCCATAAATTCGGGGAATCCCATAATCGCCCAACGGCACGAAGTTCTTCATGGAGCAGATAGTGTGTCAGGTAATCTATTCCGCAGACAAAACGCTTGGGAAAGGGATATACATCATAATCCGCTACAGAATTTCAATTGACCGATTTACTACTGTCTCGCTAGAATCGGACTCGGTCCTAACTTGATTTACTAGATTAATTTCGGAGTAACTTTGAATTATGTCTTCTAGTTTGTAGCTGATACACGGTGGGTTGGTGGGTGATGCGGTTGGTCACTGCAGATGGAGCATTAATGTGTCAAATTTGCTGGTTCGGTGTCATCAGAAATTTCTGTGACATCTGGGGTTCCCCAAGGATCCCATATGGGTCCACTACTTTTCAGCATGCATATATTGGCTTCACCTGTTTCTATCTATCAATCCATCTAACTATCTGCAGTGTCACACATAAAGTTCGCAACATATGAAAGTTTTTGTATCAATAGATATTATGAAAATTTGACTTTCCAGTTCGTTTGTTCTTGAGGAATGGATGAAACACGGGTTCTTTCCTTTTGTCATGTAAAATTTGATATTTTTAAATCTTAATAAAAATCTTTATTTTGGAAATTTCGAAAAATGTCAAAAGAAAAGGTTGCTCATTTTCCAATTTCATACTTTTATCCAAATTTGGACTTTCTCTTGGAATTTTTCGAATCTTTCGTTCCACCGAATCGAACAAAACATTATTCAAATTTACTAATTTTGATTAATACAAGACTTCAATGTCAAATTTTGCCCAGAAAATATCCTCATTGGCCTGTTACCAGGAAAAAAACAAATGTACCCCCACAAATTCGTCTTTGTTGTTGCAAAGTTCATCTAGTTTTTTCATTTCATTGTTAAAGACGCCGTGGGTATTTTTTGGGCCAGATATGACATTGAAGTTCCGTATTCATCAAAGTTATAAAACTTGAATCATATTTCGTTCGGATCGGTAGAGAGAAGGACAGTAAAAGTTCAAAAAATTATTTATATATATATTCGACTTTTTTGTCCGTAGACTTTTTTCGTTCAAAATCTCAGTATATACTAATTCGGCCATTCTCAATCGATTGGCTCTCGCAGAATTCGTCTATCTTTAACCTTCCTCGAGTTGGCCAGCTCGTTCGAAATTTGAAAAATGAAAAATAAAAAAGTTCAAAAGTTATGTATGATTATATATTTTACTTTTTTGTCCGTTGAGTTTTTTGGTTCAAAATCCCAGTATATACTAATTTGACCATTCTGAATCGATTGAAGTTCGCAAAATTTGTCTATCTCGAACCATCTTCAAGTTGATCCGCTCTAAATCAGTTCTTAGGTTGTTTTTTCCTGCCAAAAATATTTCTGATAAGTTTTCGACACTTTCGTTCAGAAATTTGGAATCAGCACGTCAAAATATGTTCGGGGACAAAAATTTTAAATTCGAAAAATGAAAAATTAAAGAGTTCAAAAAATTATGTATGATGATATATTCGACTTTTTTGTTCGTTGATTTTATCCGTTCAAAATCCCAATTTATACTAATTTGGCCATCCTAAATCGATTGGAGTTCGCAAAATTTGTCAATCTCTAACTGTTTTCGAGTTGATCCGCTCTAAATCAGTTTTTAGATTGTTTTTTTCCGCCAAAAATATTTGACATTTTCCTTTAAAACCTCGGAATCAGCACGTCCAAATACGTTTGAGGACAAAAATCTTAAATTCGAAATATGAAAAATAAAAAACTTCAAAAAATTATCTATTTTTTGTCAAAATTCATAAATTCAAAATGGCGACTTCAAGATGGTTTGCGAATCTGCGAAGATTCGATTATGAATGGGAATGTAGAGGTTTTTCAGGTCGGAGATTTTGAATTTTTTGTCTGAATTTAAAAATTAAAGAAGGCGGTTCCAAGGTGACGGACGATATTCTGTCATTATGGACTGAATCGATTCAAAATTGACGTGTGAGGGTTTTTGGGGTCACAGTTCATAAATTCCTCATCATAATTCAATAATTTAAAATGGCGGCCCAAGATAATAAACCAGTTTAGTGATTATGGTCAGATTCGATTCAAAATTTGTATGTGGGGCTTTTCATGGTAGAAGATTCATACTTTCAGTCTAAATATAAAATTATATAGGAGTTTAGACTTCTACGGCTGGCGACAATGTTTTGGTTAATTTCCGGATATTGCCGTGGTGTTCTTTTGTTAAAATCTCCAAATGTTTCAACTGCAACTGCGGTAGTCATCTTCAGTGGCGTTATCGAGGTACTCTTTTCTACGTATCAACTGAAACTCGTTTTGGTATAACATAGAATAAAAACAGTAATGAAAATAAGTGCAAGGTATGGGAAACTTGCTCAAGATATGTGTATCTATTAAGACTTTCAACATTTGCAAGGGTGCGAAGAATTATGCTAGAGAAAAAATAAATGCAGAGAATAAGGCTTCGCCAACTGATGAAATGAATCTTAAGGAGCGATAGCTGAAAATGCGTCAAATAAAATATATTTCTCTAATAAGTAAATTCATCCCAACAGAGATTTCACTTCCACGAACTCGTTTCACCAGTTCATTCAACACAAATATTCTTCCCCTATATCCCGTTCAAACCCTGTCAAAAACACGACTTCCTCACCCACCCGACTCACAATATTAAAACGATCCCGACGGTCAAAGGTGACCAATTACTCCGACTCTATTTACGAAGGTAAATTCGGCGAAGTTTCGACTTCCCTTGGCGCAGGTGAGTTGGCTATCTGGCGGCATTACAAAATTTCAAAAAGGATTATTGTGCAAACAGTTCCGTTAGGGAGGATTACGAGCTATATACCAAATACCTGGCGATCTATTAAAAGGGACCGAGAACTTTCGCGGGAAACGCCAATGAAGTTTTCTTTCACCTAATCCCGAATTAATTGGATAACTTTGACCTGGAACCTGGCCCTGGAGAACGGGAAATTTGTGTGTTCGTTGCGAGAGGAAAGTTGCGCGGACAGGACGAATGCAGATTTTGTAATTAAGACTAAGCCTAGAGTATTTCTATACAATTTGTGGGCGAGGGGGTGACGGGTGATGAAATGTTATGGACAGTTTGTTTACATTTGGAGTATGAAGGACCATAATACAATCGAATAATGACAACTTCATCCGAATGAAATGAACGGGCGTACACGAAATTATCCGATTAAATACGGACTCAACATGTATAAGGCCCTCACTTGTAAACAAAGTTATGTTGCCTTCAAGACAACGATAGAAAAGGCATATCTATGGTCTTTCATTACTCTGATGGTAGGAGTTTATACGATGTATTCAAAAGGAACTAGCATTTAGAGACAGTATATCTCTTACAGTCCGCTTTGAGCATAAAATGTTATTGATTTTGCCCTATGCACAATGTTAGTAGAGACTGTAAGATGCAAAGCGCATAAAATCGAGAGTCCTCTTTGCAGAACCTTTTTGACGTTTGTGAGTGCCGCCAACTTTAACTCCGCTCAATATCGTTTACTTGAACTATGTAGAATAATCCAGGCATTGAATACATAAAACAGGACTTTCCCTACGAAAGGTCAAGGAGAGTTTCATTTTGATGAATAAGTACAGTTTGGTGTATTTATTAATAATCTGAGTTTGCGACCTTAAACGACCGCCACTCTCGCCACTATATTGGAAAAATGGTACCAAAACCAGTTTTTTGAAAATATTTTCTCGCAAGTGCCAATTTGGTCACGAATAGCATTCTTAAAAATTATAGAACATGAAATTCTCTACAACTTAAGTGAAAAATATTTTTCAATATCATGGATAGTTTGCAAAATAGACAGTCTGCAGAAATAGTGGCGGACAACATATTGGCCTTTCATGCATTCAGCGGTTGTGATACTACTTCTGCTGTTTTCAACATGGGAAAAATTGAGTTTAAATAAACACTTGAAGTGAACGAATATTTACGTAGACCCGAAGTCACTGCTGCTGCACTCTATAAATGTCTTGAAGGAAGATATTTTGGATGAACGAAGAAAGTTGATAATATTGCCAATGTTATGCTCCATCTCTCCAATATAAGTTCATTATCATAAAATGTTGCAGCAAGTTTATCTCATTTATTGGCGTGCATTGCGCTGATGGATAAATTGGATTGAATCCGCTTTAAAATCGTATGTATTGACATATTCTAGCACACAATAGCTGAACATTTTGAAGAAACTTTCAGTCGAAAACTTTCAACCATTCGAAAACCAACAGCATCCCAAATGCGGTGACAATTTTCTCGTGAACTTGTTTTGGGCTGGGAATTGAAATGTGGTGGACCCGCAGATTTCAGCAAATTCCACCGTAGCAAAAGTTTACTTCAATACTTTTCATTTATGATGGCCTGGGGCGAGGCGAGCCGCATGTTCCACACAATGATGTCCAACCTAACTTCTAAATGCTTTTCGGTGGCCTGTAGGCGACCGGCACACCCTCACAAAACGAGTGAAAATTAGTTTGTCACTAATGGAAGTGGTGGAAATCAGAGTAAGTCCATTGCGCCCACTGTAGTTTCGAACCGATACAGTTGAATTGTTAATAATGAAAATAAATTTTCTTATGGCTAGATGGGGATTGTTGGTTGGTTGGTTGAATCTGACGAGTGGGGAGGCGGGTTTACGCTAGGGGTTTCTCTTAACACTGAGACCAGCAAGGGTCTATCCTATTGTTCTGTCGTCAGTGGTTCCTAGTAGTCAAACAGGCCTGTGTTTCCACCAAGATGAAAAAAAAAAGGGGTATTAGGTCTGAACTCCACCCCTGCTACTTAAGTGAACAAGCTGCTTGGAGTTTGAATAGAAGACTTGAGTATATTTAAGATCAGTAATGATTTCGGAAATCGATATATAGCGCTGCTTTACAATGTTTTTGTTCATTTATTGCAGTCCTGGTATTAGCAGGCCTTTTATCTAACTCATACCATTGAAAAAAATTCAATCCCATTCCTATGGGTCTTGGTGGCGCACAGTTCGTGTTCTCGCTTGCTATTACAAGGTACGCGGATTCGAATCTCTGCGCCCACTGACTTCATCTTCCCCAGCTTTCAAAGCCTTATGAGGGTTGCTCGTGAAGGGTTGATGGAATAACTAACTACAGCGTATCGAAACTGTTGTTTAATGAACAATTATCTAGAGGAGTTTATGAACGCTTTGCGATATCTTTTTTATCATAAGAGGTTATCATGACAGTTTCAATTGGCAGGTCAGGATCTACTCTGTTTTTTACACCACTGAAACCAAACAGTAACCCTAGCGATATATTCAAAGGATGGAGTTGCTACAGTAATGTTTTCAAAAATTTGCTTGGGATACATATTGTGAATCTGTGATAGTAGCGCGATAAGCTGAATGCTGTTTTAGTTATGTGAGTAAAAGAAGTAGAAGTAGACGTTTTTGACTGGGTTAGTACTTGATGGAAGTCCATAGCACTTCTCAGACTGTTAGAAACGTAAGTTACTTAAACTTGATTGAACATGATTAGATTTCAACAAATAATGTTACATCGTGACATGTTTCACTTCATTGTAGCTTTCTCAATCGGTATTGCAATAGCCGTTTCAAAAATCTACAGTGCAGCTTTAAATTATGCGATGTAATATTACTTGTTTCATTAAGTTCCACTCACCTAATTTTTTCAACATTCTGAGTGTTTAATGCTTAGTGCTCTCTGATTAGAATTACTTTTTGAAAGTGCTTAGTAATCGCCAGCATTTTATGAATAAAAGTGCTCTTTAAAAGTTAGTTTATCGTCAAATATTACTCCCAAATTTTCGCTCCTTTTTTCTTTGTTATTGGGGTATCACTGATTTGGTAGTCATATGAGATTTGCTCTTTCTTTCTGGTGGATGTGATATAAAAACATTAAGATATGTTGAAGGATAACTTGTTGTCGACTGACCGTGAGTGAAGTTTGTCTAACGGTCGTGGAAGAAGAAGGTAATCATCAATTATTTTTATTTCCCTGTAAATTTTGAAGTCGCTTGCGAATAATTGGGAAGATGAGTTTGAAATTATAGCTGGAAGGTCATTTATCATACATTAAAAGGAAAGAGGGCCCAGTTTGGAGCTTTCAGGTGCTCCTGAGAATGTATGGAAGGTATTAGAAGATACACCTCTGCATATAACACATTGTGTTCTGCTTTTCAGGTAAGAAGTGATAATTTTCATGATATTGTTTGAATACCTAAATTACATAATTTATAAAGATCCCGATCTGCCAATGTCCTCTCTCTAATAAAATAAAATGTAGGGCGTCTCCAGAGGCTCCAGAGGCTCCAATAAATCCAATTCAGTGACACAACTATCACCAAACTTAAACCAGTCCGTTTTGTCTTTGGCCAATGCATGATAATGACCTCATTCAACGCCAGAATTACAATGCAATATACGCAATCACTTTGCACGGACTGGTTATCAATCATATCAGAAAATGCCAGTTGAAGCTCCAGAAAGTCACATACATTTTTGCTAACTCTTGAACATGTACTACAACGTGAACTAGTGAGGATTGCAACTCATATTAGGAGGGCAGGAATGATCTATGTCCATTGGCCGCACGGAAGAAGAAGGCGGATTAATAACTTGCGAATCAACCTTGATAGGAGACTGATGACTATACTCATATCTCGGCTTGTCCCTTAGTTTCGTATTGAAATGAGGGCAATGCATTTTCTCATCCAAATAGTTCCTAAAACCGAAGCAGCATTACCACATTGAATAGGAGTACTGATTCTTTCTATCAAAAGAGTGGTAGAACGGTAATCGTTCAGTGCTTGGATCAATCTCCTTCCGAGTTCGTGAACGAATAACAGAGATTCCGGGCCATAAACACCAAGTTCCAACAGCTACTGGATGGACCAAATAGTTGTTACCAAGATTTCGGTATTTTTTTCGTTTCAATGCTTCGCCGGACAATGCTGCGGTACCAGCTGACTTCGAACTTTCTGCTAGATGGGAAGCTGCGACCGTGTCAACGCAAGTGAAGTCCCAAAAAGTAAATGCGCCACTGGAATCAATCAAGTTGCCCCGGAGCGCCAATTAATTTTTGTTGTTGTTTCATATTTTTTGTTAGTTTCGTTTCATTTTTTTATTTGTGTATTTTACATTATTGAAATTGACTACTTTATGAAGAAAGGAGTAATTGAAATCGCTTGAATAAGCACAACTGGTGAACGATGAAGCAGTCTTCGGCCGACGAGAGAATAGAGTTCCGCCGCTCGCCTATCGCTAGAGCAGCTGCTTCTCCCTGGGGAACAGCAAAGAGCGACATTAGTCCACGTCCAAGTTCATGTCACGTGCTTAATCAAACCGCTCCTATTAATCAATGAGCCTAGAAGCGACCCTTGACATAATATTACATTATAAGTTAATAATAAGTCACAGCCAGCATACCAAATCCCATGATATCATTTATTTGCGGAATGGCAGAACTTCACGCCACGCTGAACATTCCCTTTCCGACTTGGAAAGTTTTTTCATTTCTTTTCCCAGGATGGATAATGAATTTGAGGCATGCCGAAAATTTCTAAGTTAGACGACATGTGAGACGATGTTTTTCCAACTTGAACCAATGTTCGCATCGATTGACTTCTTCTGTGTGGAAATTCCAATATTCAGAAATAATCCAGTAACGACAGACAAACTCGAGCAAAAAGTGAAGAATGAATTGTAGCACTCTGAAACTCGGAACATGATATCTCGACATTATGTATTATTGGAATAAAAATTGTGTGCCAAAAAATCAGGGGTGGAACTTAAAAAAATTTTCATGCTCGCGCTAACCCGCCACTGCAAGTTCAGGCAGGGCCGAAAATTGAATTTGTCATAACTTTGATACAAATTATATTAGAAGAAAAAGAAAAAGTGCCTATCGTTCCTGAAGACTTCTACTTACTCATAATAATAATAAATATAACAAGTGAGTATCTGAGTACCTAAAATGTGTTTCGTCCCACTTCACATAACCCTTGTACGATATTTACGGAGGATCCGAAAGTCATGGATATTTTTATTTGATATGAAATAATTACACTGAAGCAGGAATCAGTACCCTCTTTGGACCATATGCAACTATTTAAGACTAGTGAGACAAGTCTTACTTATACATGCCAAAGAAAAAACTGGGTTTTACTTCTGCCTCAGCTTTCAACTCGCCCATAGTCCCGGCAATTTCTTCAGTAAATGTTGAAAATAATGGCTCATACACATTCTACATAAAAAATGGAGTATGTGACTTCAAGCTTGATGTTTGCACTTCACAATAGTGTTATTATGAAGAGAATGTGAAGAGAATGCCGATTTTCTGTGTAAGTTGAAAATGAGGCAGAAATTAAACAAAGTTTTTTTTGATATGTATAAGTGGGACCTGTCACACTACTTCAGAATTGGGTATGGGTTGCTGCTTCAGTATAATAATTCCATATTTACTAAATTATTCATAATTTTTCGATCATCCGCAAACATCTCCGTGAAGTGCGACAAAACACATTTTAGGTACTCAAATACTCGCATATTATATTTGCATGAGACAGTAGAAGTCTTCAGAAACGATATGAACTTTTCCTTTTCCTTCTCCGATCATTTTTAGCAGAGTTATGACCAATCAACTATTCAGCTCTGCCAGAAATTTCAGCGGCGGGTAAGGGTGAACGTGAAATTTGATGTCGGCGTTCAATCACGTTTTCTGGGAAAACGAGCGCATTTCATAAGAAATTACTAGGAATAATTTTTGTGGAAAATTGGATTGTTTTTTACTTTGTTGAGTTGTTTTTTCGATAAATCATATACTTTCGAAAATTACAGCAAATATCTATTTATATATTTTCAAACGAAAAAAAAATATGTTTCACCCCTGGAAACTACTAGCATACCAAATTTGGTGGTACTACAATCGGTTGTTGTCTCAAAAACCCAATTTTACTGGATTAAAAGTGATTGACAACTCAGCTCTCTATTCTTTTTCATATGTAATTGAATTTGTATTCTCTAATACATTGATAAATATGTCGTTTCGTAGTGAAATTTTTCTACCTTTTCCAAAGATGACAACAGCAATTCAATTGCACAAATGCGAAACTCTGGATGATCCCTCAAACTCCAGACCAATATTTCTCACACCGACTCTTGCAAAAATCATTGAAAAACTCGTCAAAAAAAGACCCAATGACTTCCTTAGCACCCACAACGTCATTCACGCAAAACACTTTGGATTTCAAAATGGAAAAAACATGCATGATACAATTTTTTCCTCTCCGCATGATATTTTCTCACACACAAAGTTGAGAATAGTTATTTTTGTATCTAGTGCGCGAAATGCTACTTTGGTGTTCGAGAACTGATTTTTTTTAACGAGGCGCAGCCGAGTTAAAAAAAATAGTCGAGATTACCAAAGTATTTCGCGCATGAGATGCAAACAAAATTTTTTCTACAAACGTCAAAAATATTGTTCTAAAATAAATAATAACTATGAAAAATAGTATTGAACTGGCTTAAATAATTTTTCCAAATCAAGTAATTACTGTAGGGTTTCTATGCATCTTGACTGTAACTATGGAAATAAAATGGCATTTGTTGACAATTATTTCAAAGTGACAGTTCTCGATAATTATTTTTTGACTTTTTATTCGCGTCAATTTCGTGCGTGATATTTATTATTGTAAAAGAATGGAAATTTCGAGCGACGATGAACTAAGCAGTACCCCACCTAACTTGATCGATGCGGCCAATTCCGTTATTTCCAACCTTTTACCGGAGAAATCGAGGCGCCAGTATGAAAATGCATATCAGCAATTTAAAGAGTGGTGTGAAGCAAATAAAGCCAGAAAAATATCCGAAAATGTGCTGTTGGCATATTTTGCACAGAAGTCTAAGAAGCTGAAGTCTTCCACGTTATGGGCAATGTATTCTATGTTGAAGGCAACACTCAATGTTAAAGAAAACGTGGATTTTAAGAAATTTACCAAGTTGGTTCCATATTTGAAAAAATTGTCAGTTGCAAATCATCCTAAGAAATCTAAGGTATTGACTAGAGAGGAAGTTGATCAATTCATAAGAGAGGCAGATGATGAAACCTATTTGTTGGTTAAGGTAGATTTTTGATGATTGTTTTATATGTTTTTTGAATTACTGATTTCCTTTTAGGTCGTTTTAATACTGGGTATTTCGGGTGCTTGCCGCCGTGACGAACTCACTAAAATGACGGTCGATGACATAGAAGATAAAAATTCCATTTTGATTGTTAAAGTACCCGATACAAAAACGAATATACAACGAATTTTTACAGTTTCAAATTTATATTATACTGACTTTTACCGAAAATATGCGGCTCTTCGTCCAAGTTATGCTACCAGTCGCCGATTGTTTTTGAAGTATCAAAATAAGAGATGTTTTAACCAAGTTGTTGGAATAAATAGTATTGGAAAGATGCCTAGCTTAATAGCAAAACACCTAAAATTACCAAATCCTGATGCCTACACTGGTCATTGTTTTCGGAGAACATCAGCCACACTCCTTGCTAATACGGGGGCCGATATATGTGTTTTGAAGCGACATGGAGGATGGAAATCTTCGACTGTGGCCGAAGGATACGTGGAGGATTCTATCAATAACAAAATTCAAATATCAAATAAAATTTTAGACTGTGAAATTTCAAGATCAAGTGCTGTCACCTCTACGGCAGTTGCTTGCAAGTCAAAAATGGATAGTCTTCCAACCCCCGAAACTACGATATCACGAGCTGAATCTGAGTTATCTGGTTTAGGAATAAATATTGGTTCGTGCACTGGCTGCACCATTAATGTTAACATTGTAAATAACAAATAAAATTAGGTAGTGTAAAATTTTCTCACAATTTGAAAACCTTAATTATTGTTCTACATTAATAAATAAACGATTTTTTGTTTTTTGCTTGATTGAGGACCATATATATAGGTTAGAATTTGAAAATCCCATATAGTTTACATGCAGTGTGCGAAATATATTTCGCACATTACTTCGCGCACGGTGTCATGGTAACGAAGGAAAATGAAAAAAAGTGCCACTTCGCATACTGTTGTCAATGTGCGAACCTTGTCATTTTTTGACGTTTGTAGAAAAAAGCTCATTATGACTTTGAGAGTATATTACTTACAAAATGTGGTACAATATCAAATCCCGAAAATGGAGCAACCGCACAAACTTCGAAAATCAAAGACATAACTTCCGATCACATCATTATTAATATTTCAAGATCCGATTCCTGCCCCCTCGACCACCGCTGACGATAACATCAGCGGGATAAACTTCATATTTCCTTCCGGCATTATTCGACTTCTCATTGTATACACAATAGCCATGTTTATTTATGTTGGATTAGCGAGAAAAGTTTCGATGACTTCAGCAGAAGAATACAAATGCCTGAAGTGGCGTCGCGCCGCCTGCGACGCTATTGATGGCGCCACGGCCCAACTAAATGACGTCATCTAACTAGACGACTTCCGAAAAGAAGGCTACCCTTCCCAGGACAATATTTTTCTTTCACTTCGGATCGGGATATACATCGCGAACCTGCCTCGCCAGGTCCGGATTGGGAGAGACCAATGTTTGCAGGTTCACAGTGAATTATCAATTATCAATATACCTATCATCAATAGGAAAATTATTGTGAAGCTCAATGGAGTCCGATCTGAAATTAACGTTTTTGACCTAGGCATCGTTCAAAAGCTGCATACATTATCAGTAAAAAAAATTAACAGTGGATTTTATGCCATTCTACATATCTCCTGAGTAGTATCCAGTGAAGTGATTGTCTTTTGTTTTTGGCGTAGTGACAGGATACTAGCGTTAAGGCTGCTGAGTATTGAATTGGAAGGAAATAGTGGAGTTTTGGAGAAGATGATGAATCTACCTGCTGTAATGTTTTTCAAGAACCATCCTTTGCATCCTTGTAATTTTGGAAAGCTCCAGAGTACGAGAATGTATCATTGACTAGTATCCTTTGTGGGCGAATGAAAATTTGATCTAGGCTCTGAGAAGCAGGAATGGCACCCAATATAGAAGCAGCATTTCTTCTAAGACCTAAGATCATTGGTTTTCTTGATACGTTTCTGTCCAATGGTTTTCATAAAATCGAAGGCATAGCTTCCAAAAACACCAAAAGTTTCGATGGCCACTGGGTAGAAGACGAATATAGGATTAATCTGATAATAGGGTTAAATAATATAACAAAACATCAGAGAAATTCACAGAAAGCCATGTAGAAAATGTGCGGGATCCTTAACCTACGAATTCTGTAGTCAAAACTGATAACTGTTAACCAGCTATCGTCCCCATACGAGGTCTTTCAACCTGCTATTTCTAGAACTTCTTCAGGTAATCAGAACAAAATCTGCAGTCGGTAGGATTTGAACCTACACGGCCGTTTCGTAGTACATCTGAAGATCTTCTTGTTGAACTGCTTCTTGAAAATGCATTGTTCCCAATCAAGTCCTCACAGTATGATTGCCAGATGCTGCCCCTTTGAGTTCAGGTGCGTGCCTGAGAGGGGTAGGGGTATTCACCTCACTTTCTTCTGCAGAATTCCAAAATCAGCCCATGGAAGGGAGAAAAGCATATATATATATATATATATATATATAGCCAGGCCAAAATTCTAGAGAAGAGATCCACTTACATGGTGAAATTCACAGCAAACAAAATGCAATCACACGTGATGCCACAAACTCGCTTACTTCTATAGAACAGAGCAGAAGTTTTAATGATTTCTTTCTATTTCATACATAATTCAATAAATTGATGGATGAACCATTACTGGTAGCAGATTATCTTGATATATGAGAAATAAAATATTCAGTGTTTTCATGCCATCTACTATTTCATTTGAAACACGAATTTTCATTTCTCATTAAATTTTTCATAGATTATCTCTTCTTCTTCTTCTTCGAATCATCCCTCGAGCCAACCCTGCAAACGTGTATTTGCGATGTTATTCCCATTCCCAAATCTACATTTGCCACAAATATTCCTGTTCCTTCTTCCTACGATGTGCCTGCTTTCTGAACTTTCGGCTTCATTTTATGGACTAAGTTGACAGTTTGAGTCAAAGTAGGTACTTATGGATGAGCTGTATTCGTTTTGTTGAGAAATATTGGAATTCGCCTGGATACAATCGACAAGGGGGTTGGAATATCTGTTAGAGGTTAGAAAATTAATTTTGCTGTACATTTAATTTTCCTGTCTATTGGAGATCCATAGCATATACAAAATATAATGAATTGTATACATAACTTTTTCAACGATCATCTGAATCATAAACAAATCTCTAAAATTTTTAATAACACTATTTATCATAAACTTTTCTGCCGTCATGATTCCCATAAAATATACAACTTAAAAAAGGAACTGAAGAAACAAATATTGAAAATTGAAATAGATATCGATCACTAATCGATTTAAAAAAAGAAAAAAATGATTTATGTCATTTCAAAAAAGAAAAAATAAAGTGGTTTATGTGGGATTTGAACCCTCACCCCCACTATCCAAAACCTGAATGTCCCCTCACTCTTCAGTTGCTGCTACGAGCTAACATAATAATATGAAGAACTCAACTGCTATAGAAACTTCGTATTGAAATTACTGAAATAAGCGGTGTCAATGTCAAATCTTCCTCACTGTTACTACTCATTTTCGATTACTTATTTTTTTATTTTTTAACGAATTTTGTGAATACTGATGTAAAATGTCAAATTATTAGAACGTTAACAGTTTATGAAAGTCGTGGAAAAGGTAAATCTAATATATCATACAGAACCAATCGGAAAAACTGTTCTGGTAAATAGCCTCCCCAAACCCTCTGTAAGACTTCATTGGACCTAGTCTGACACCGTTTTCCTCTGTGACTCTTTTTTATTCCAGAGGCGTTTTTCAAAAAGAAAATCCAAAATACGTCATTTTTACGATTACAAAAAAATGTTGGATACTCTTTGAACCCGAAAATAACATCGGTCATTGTATTTTCAACCAGCTGATTTTTTCAAGATCTATTCATCGAGAGTTTGGAAATCAACTTTTTTTTATTGTTTAACAAAAACCATTTTTCGATTTTCCAGTCTGACTCGTCAAAGTGATCGATTTCTTGACCACAAAATATTCATTATTAACAAATTTCCTTTAATTTTTGTTTTTTTAATTAGATGTAAATCATAAAAAATTGTCTGACAATGAAATAATGCCTATCACATGAAAATTGATTTTTTTATGTGTTTCCTAACTACGGTACAAAACTGCAGAGGGTTGGGATTGGGTCATTTAATCCTAGAAGGCCTTCGTTTGACCCACCCATAGGGTCACTGAATTTAGAAGGCCGTGCCGTTCAATTTAGTGCCTAATTGTAAAGTAGAAAACTACACAATAACAAAACTACCTATGCTACTGCTATCTGTTAGCCACTGTACTGATGACTGCCTAGTTGCCATGTTGTCACATGCTCGAGCTTGGACAAATAGCGCCGGTTGCGCCATCTCTTGACGACATAAAATAGATCAAATTTATTAATATATAGGACTTAACGTTTTTATACATTTGTAATGCTTGGAAAATGAAAATATTTGCTACAACTATAAATATATTGACAAAAAAATAAATGTATTTGAAACAACACTTTTTACCTGAACGGCGCCTCATAGTGCATTGCCATTACTATTGATACGTTTGTCAAATTGAATGAAAATTTCACTGTTGTCTCTTCTATCGAAAACCAATTTATCAGATCTGGCCAGTAAACAATGAAACAAAAGCGATCCAATACGGTAATCAATAGGCTCATTTTGTTTGAATAACTTGTTCTTTGTTGTCCATCGACGATTGTTTTTGCCGCTCATCACATATGTGTTGATTCGATTAGCAGAGCAGAATAACTCATTTATTCGTAAAACACAAACAACTCTGAATTGATGCTGCTGTGTCATTGTTGTTTCATCTGATGATCGTTGGCATTCATACAGGGTGACCTAAGTATGACCAATTACCAAAAACAAAATAGGGTTCTAGCCTTTTATATGGAAACGAATCTGTAAAAGTCCAGAGCACTCCGTGATCATTTATATAATTTTTTGTTCGCCAATCGTTGAAGACAAAAGATACTGAATGAAACAACTACGCGTTTGCATGTATCTACGATTTCTACTTCATCAATTTCTACGGTGTATCGTGATTTCAGCGATTCTACGCTAATTAGAACTATACACGAGGACTGTCTTGTTTAGTTCATTTACTAAGACATTATTTCATTGAATGTAAAATGTATAACTTGGCTTCCAGGGGAATATTTTTAGATTGGTTGTGTGATCATCTCCGTTAGAGACAAATACTCGTCAAAGTGAAGAATAATGTTTCCCAAAGCATTCCTTCAACGTCGGTGTTCCGCAGGGTTCAGTATTAGGGCCACTAACACTTTTACTATTCGTCAACGATATGCCCCAACATATCAACTCAACTCTTTGCTTTTTTACACGCTTTATATTAGCTTCACTTGTATGTTTGTATGTCTGTTTGTATGTTTGTTTGTATGTTTGTTTGTATGTTTGTTTGTATGTTTGTTTGTATGTTTGTTTGTATGTTTGTTTGTATGTTTGTTTGTATGTCTGTTTGCATGTTGGTTTGTATATTTGTTTGTATGTTTGTTTGTATGTTTGTGTGACTCCTTAGGGCGTGATTTTCACCCATTTCTAGACGTCCAAATGATTTGAAATTTGGAATGTGTTAATAGTTCCGGTGACAGTGCAATATAAGAAAAAACAAAATGGTAGCTCTAAAATGGTGGCTCCAAGATGGCGGACGAGATTTATGATAATGGTCCGATTCCATTCAAAATTGGTATTTAAGGGTTTTCGGAGTCAGAGATTATTATTTTCTTATCAAAATTCATGAATTCAAAATGGCGGCTCCAAGATGGCGGACGAGATTCATGATTATAGTCAGATTCGATTCAAAATTGGTATCTAAAGTTTTTTTTAGGTCGTATAATTCGAATTTTTTGTCAAAATTCATAAATTGAAGATGGCGGCTCCAAGATGTCATTATGGTCTGATTCGATTCAAAATTAGTGTGTGAGGGTTTTTAGGGTCAGAAATTATGAATTTTTCGTAAAAATTTATAATTTCAAGATGGAGGCCCAATATGATGGACGAGTATTGTGATTATGGTCAGATTCGATTCAAAATTCGTATGGTTTTCAGGGTAGGATATTTCGATTTTTTATTGAAAAAAAATAATAGTTTAAAAAAACTAAAGAACATGCTTAACTTCCCATGGACTGAAAAGTAAAAAATAATTGACAATTCAATTTCTCAAATGTAAAAAAAGCGTGGGATGTCCATGGGATGTAAAGAGTGTTTTTCAGTTTTTTCAAACTATTATTTTTGATACTTCACTGGTGGTCACAGGTCGTAATCGTGAAGACTTAGTTGTATCAACAGGCAAGAAAAAGAATGTTTTCATGACCTGCAGGGTCGTGTCAGTTATATCTTGTATCAAATTGTATAAATCATTACGACACCATCGTTGAAAAATATCGACCTAATGCATTTAAAGTAACATTGTTGTTACACTCAAGTTCATCATCTAGAAAAAGTTCGTGTTTTGTTTAATATTCAAGATCAGCTGGCCCACTCTGTATATACCCATTTTCAGGTTCATTAACAAGGATAAACGGATGACGAAAGAATAATGACCTAAAAAATCCCACTTCAAGAAACGAAATCAATCCTGCGCCAACGTGCCGGAATCCGGGGATTCAGATACAATTTAATGAAAAAACTGGATGACTTATGATGTCAGGCGATAATACCGTTTTAATAACAGGTAGGCAATTCATTCGCCTGCGGAAACAGGTGTCCTTGACGCGATGCGAACTTTCCGAGTTTCCGCATCCCGGACCATTTTCGCGCTCGCGACAAACGGGAAACTACCATCGAATCCACGTAGTTTTGTCGTACGTAAAAATCATCCGCAGTTCGAGATTGTCTTTGGGGTGAGAGGTATCTTGTGGAGGGTTGTTGCAGGGGTGTCGTCTTCCAGAGGGAATGGAATTTGTTCTTGCGTTACCTTTCCGGCTTGAATTCTTCGTGTATTAGTGTATTTGAAACACTTTGATGCGGTTGAAACTACAAGAGAATATGCTACATTATCCTAAATCGAGCTATCACGTAACACTGAGTGAGAAAATTGAAGAGTGACTCTTTACTGTTCTGATAATAAGCATGGTGGAGTGTCGATATTCACACGAAATGTTGTGATGTTTCGACCACTTGATTTGAAGACAATTTTAAGAAAAATCTATATATATATATATTCATCTAAACCAAGCAAATTTCAGAACACAAACAGTTAATCAAGAACCTACTCCACTGACAAATATTTTAAATTCGAAAAATGAAAAATGAAAAATCTACGTACACAGTGCAAATTTTAAGTCGGTGAGAGGACTCAAAATTTTTCATGATTTTTAGGGGTGAACCCCTTGCAATTTTTTTCGAAAAATTTATACTGATTCGACCATTCTGAATCGATTGGCATTCGCAGAATTTGTCTATCTCTAACTGTTCTCGAGTTGGTCAGCTCTAAAACAGTTTTCAAGTGGTTTTTCTCCCGCCAAAAATATTTCTGATGAGTTTCCGACATTTTCGTTCATAGATTCGGAATCAGCACGTCAAAATACGTTTGAGGACAGGAATTTGAAATTCGAAAAATTTAAATTAAAAAATTTCAGAAAATTGGACTTTCTACCTCAAACACCATTTACCGGCTGAATCTTTACTCTGTGCACATGAAAATCATACATTTTCGGAACGAGCATGAAATTTTACGTATACAGTGCCAATTTCGAGTCGGTGAGGGGACTCAGTATTTTTCATGATTTTTAGGGGTGAACCCCTTGCAACTTTTTTCGATGATTTTTGAATTTTTTTTGATCGACTCGAAATGCACAATATATACTATTTCCACCATTTTGAATCGATTGGCGTTCGCAGAATTTGTCTATCTCTAACCGTTCTCGAGTTGGTCAGCTCTAAATCAGTTTTCAAGTGGTTTTTCTCCCGCCAAAAATATTTCTGATGAGTTTCCGACATTTTCGTTCATAGATTCGGAATCAGCACGTCAAAATACGTTTGAGGACAGGAATTTAAAATTCGAAAAATTTAAATTAAAAAATTTCAGAAAATTGGACTTTCTACCTCAAACACCATTTTCCGGCTGAATCTTTACTCTGCGCACATAAAAATCATACATTTTCGGAACGAGCATGAAATTTTACGTATACAGTGCCAATTTCGAGTCGGTGAGGGGACTCAGTATTTTTCATGATTTTTAGGGCAACTTTTTTCGATGATTTTTGAATTTTTTTTGATCGACTCAAAATGCACAATATATACTATTTCGACCATTTTGAATCGATTGGCGTTCGCAGAATTTGCCTATCTCTAACCGTTCTCGAGTTGGTCAGCTCTAAAACAGTTTTCAAGTGGTTTTTCTCCCGCCAAAAATATTTCTGATGAGTTTCCGACATTTTCGTTCATAGATTCGGAATCAGCACGTCAAAATACGTTTGAGGACAGGAATTTAAAATTCGAAAAATTTAAATTAAAAAATTTCAGAAAATTGGACTTTCTACCTCAAACACCATTTCCCGGCTGAATCTTTACTCTGCGCACATGAAAATCATTCATTTTCGGAACGAGCATGAAATTTTACGTATACAGTGCCAATTTCGAGTCGGTGAGGGGACTCAGTATTTTTCATGATTTTTAGGGCAACTTTTTTCGATGATTTTTGAATTTTTTTTGATCGACTCGAAATGCACAATATATACTATTTCGACCATTTTGAATCGATTGGCGTTCGCAGAATTTGCCTATCTCTAACCGTTCTCGAGTTGGTCAGCTCTAAAACAGTTTTCAAGTGGTTTTTCTCCCGCCAAAAATATTTCTGATGAGTTTCCGACATTTTCGTTCATAGATTCGGAATCAGCACGTCAAAATACGTTTGAGGACAGGAATTTAAAATTCGAAAAATTTAAATTAAAAAATTTCAGAAAATTGGACTTTCTACCTCAAACACCATTTTCCGGCTGAATCTTTACTCTGCGCACATGAAAATCATTCATTTTCGGAACGAGCATGAAATTTTACGTATACAAGGCCAATTTCGAGTCGGTGAGGGGACTCAGTATTTTTCATGATTTTTAGGGGTGAACCCCTTGCAACTTTTTTCGATGATTTTTGAATTTTTTTTGATCGACTCGAAATGCACAATATATACTATTTCGACCATTTTGAATCGATTGGCGTTCGCAGAATTTGCCTATCTCTAACCGTTCTCGAGTTGGTCAGCTCTAAAACAGTTTTCAAGTGGTTTTTCTCCCGCCAAAAATATTTCTGATGAGTTTCCGATATTTTCGTTCATAGATTCGGAATCAGCACGTCAAAATACGTTTGAGGACAGAAATTTAAAATTCGAAAAATTTAAATTAAAAAATTTCAGAAAATTGGATTTTCTACCTCAAACACCATTTTCCGGCTAAATCTTAAATCTGCGCACATGGAAATCATACATTTTCGGAACGAGCATGAAATTTTACGTATACAGTGCCAATTTCGAGTCGGTGAGGGGACTCAGTATTTTTCATGATTTTTAGGGCAACTTTTTTCGATGATTTTTGAATTTTTTTTGATCGACTCGAAATGCACAATATATACTATTTCGACCATTTTGAATCGATTGGCTTTCGCAGAATTTGCCTATCTCTAACCGTTCTCGAGTTGGTCAGCTCTAAAACAGTTTTCAAGTGGTTTTTCTCCCGCCAAAAATATTTCTGATGAGTTTCCGACATTTTCGTTCATAGATTCGGAATCAGCACGTCAAAATACGTTTGAGGACAGGAATTTAAAATTCGAAAAATTTAAATTAAAAAATTTCAGAAAATTGGACTTTCTACCTCAAACACCATTTTCCGGCTGAATCTTTACTCTGCGCACATGAAAAACATTCATTTTCGGAACGAGCATGAAATTTTACGTATACAGTGCCAATTTCGAGTCGGTGAGGGGACTCAGTATTTTTCATGATTTTTAGGGGTGAACCCCTTGCAACTTTTTTCGATGAATTTTGAATTTTTTTTGATCGACTCGAAATGCACAATATATACTATTTCGACCATTTTGAATCGATTGGCGTTCGCAGAATTTGCCTATCTCTAACCGTTCTCGAGTTGGTCAGCTCTAAAACAGTTTTCAAGTGGTTTTTCTCCCGCCAAAAATATTTCTGATGAGTTTCCGACATTTTCGTTCATAGATTCAGAATCAGCACGTCGAAATACGTTTGAGGACAGGAATTTAAATCAAAATACGTTTGAGGACAGGAATTTAAAATTCGAAAAATTTAAATTAAAAAATTTCAGAAAATTGGACTTTCTACCTCAAACACCATTTTCCGGCTAAATCTTTACTCTGCGCACATGAAAATCATACATTTTCGGAACGAGCATGAAATTTTACTTATACAGTGCCAATTTCTAGTCGGTGAGGGGACTCAGTATTTTTCATGATTTTTAGGGGTGAACCCCTTGCAACTTTTTTCGATGATTTTTGAATTTTTTTTGATCGACTCGAAATGCACAATATATACTATTTCGACCATTTTGAATCGATTGGCGTTCGCAGAATTTGCCTATCTCTAACCGTTCTCGAGTTGGTCAGCTCTAAATCAGTTTTCAAGTGGTTTTTCTCCCGCCAAAAATATTTCTGATGAGTTTCCGACATTTTCGTTCATAGATTCGGAATCAGCACGTCAAAATACGTTTGAGGACAGGAATTTAAAATTCGAAAAATTTAAATTAAAAAATTTCAGAAAATTGGACTTTCTACCTCAAACACCATTTTCCGGCTGAATCTTTACTCTGCGCACATGAAAATCATTCATTTTCGGAACGAGCATGAAATTTTACGTATACAGTGCCAATTTCGAGTCGGTGAGGGGACTCAGTATTTTTCATGATTTTTAGGGGTGAACCCCTTGCAACTTTTTTCGATGATTTTTGAATTTTTTTTGATCGAGACGAAATGCACAATATATACTATTTCGACCATTTTGAATCGATTGGCGTTCGCAGAATTTGCCTATCTCTAACCGTTCTCGAGTTGGTCAGCTCTAAAACAGTTTTCAAGTGGTTTTTCTCCCGCCAAAAATATTTCTGATGAGTTTCCGATATTTTCGTTCATAGATTCGGAATCAGCACGTCAAAATACGTTTGAGGACAGGAATTTAAAATTCGAAAAATTTAAATTAAAAAATTTCAGAAAATTGGATTTTCTACCTCAAACACCATTTTCCGGCTAAATCTTTAATCTGCGCACATGGAAATCATACATTTTCGGAACGAGCATGAAATTTTACGTATACAGTGCCAATTTCGAGTCGGTGAGGGGACTCAGTATTTTTCATGATTTTTAGGGCAACTTTTTTCGATGATTTTTGAATTTTTTTTGATCGACTCGAAATGCACAATATATACTATTTCGACCATTTTGAATCGATTGGCGTTCGCAGAATTTGCCTATCTCTAACCGTTCTCGAGTTGGTCAGCTCTAAAACAGTTTTCAAGTGTTTTTTCTCCCGCCAAAAATATTTCTGATGAGTTTCCGACATTTTCGTTCATAGATTCAGAATCAGCACGTCGAAATACGTTTGAGGACAGGAATTTAAATCAAAATACGTTTGAGGACAGGAATTTAAAATTCGAAAAATTTAAATTAAAAAATTTCAGAAAATTGGACTTTCTACCTCAAACACCATTTTCCGGCTAAATCTTTACTCTGCGCACATGAAAATCATACATTTTCGGAACGAGCATGAAATTTTACTTATACAGTGCCAATTTCGAGTCGGTGAGGGGAATCAGTATTTTTCATGATTTTTAGGGGTGAACCCCTTGCAACTTTTTTCGATGATTTTTGAATTTTTTTTGATCGACTCGAAATGCACAATATATACTATTTCGACCATTTTGAATCGATTGGCGTTCGCAGAATTTGCCTATCTCTAACCGTTCTCGAGTTGGTCAGCTCTAAATCAGTTTTCAAGTGGTTTTTCTCCCGCCAAAAATATTTCTGATGAGTTTCCGACATTTTCGTTCATAGATTCGGAATCAGCACGTCAAAATACGTTTGAGGACAGGAATTTAAAATTCGAAAAATTTAAATTAAAAAATTTCAGAAAATTGGATTTTCTACCTCAAACACCATTTTCCGGCTAAATATTCAATCTGCGCACATGAAAATCATACATTTTCGGAACGAGCATGAAATTTTACGTATACAGTGCCAATTTCGAGTCGGTGAGGGTACTCAGTATTTTTCATGATTTTTAGGGGTGAACCCCTTGCAACTTTTTTCGATGATTTTTGAATTTTTTTTGATCGACTCGAAATGCACAATATATACTATTTCGACCATTTTGCATCGATTGGCGTTCGCAGAATTTGTCTATCTCTAACCGTTCTCGAGTTGGTCAGCTCTAAAACAGTTTTCAAGTGGTTTTTCTCCCGCCAAAAATATTTCTGATGAGTTTCCGACATTTTCGTTCATAGATTCGGAATCAGCACGTCAAAATACGTTTGAGGACAGGAATTTAAAATTCGAAAAATTTAAATTAAAAAATTTCAGAAAATTTGATTTTCTACCTCAAACACCATTTTCCGGCTAAATATTCAATCTGCGCACAAGAAAATCATACATTTTCGGAACGAGCATGAAATTTTACGTATACAGTGCCAATTTCGAGTCGGTGAGGGGACTCAGTATTTTTCATGATTTTTAGGGCAACTTTTTTCGATGATTTTTGAATTTTTTTTGATCGACTCGAAATGCACAATATATACTATTTCGACCATTTTGAATCGATTGGCGTTCGCAGAATTTGCCTATCTCTAACCGTTCTCGAGTTGGTCAGCTCTAAAACAGTTTTCAAGTGGTTTTTCTCCCGCCAAAAATATTTCTGATGAGTTTCCGACATTTTCGTTCATAGATTCGGAATCAGCTAGTCAAAATACGTTTGAGGACAGGAATTTAAAATTCGAAAAATTTAAATTAAAAAATTTCAGAAAATTGGACTTTCTACCTCAAACACCATTTTCCGGCTGAATCTTTACTCTGCGCACATGAAAATCATACATTTTCGGAACGAGCATGAAATTTTACGTATACAGTGCCAATTTCGAGTCGGTGAGGGGACTCAGTATTTTTCATGATTTTTCCCTTGCAACTTTTTTCGATGATTTTTGAATTTTTTTCGATCGACTCGAAATCCACAATGTATACTATTTCCACCATTTTGAATCGATTGGCGTTCGCAGAATTTGCCTATCTCTAACCGTTCTCGAGTTGGTCAGCTCTAAAACAGTTTTCAAGTGGTTTTTCTCCCGCCAAAAATATTTCTGATGAGTTTCCGACATTTTCGTTCATAGATTCGGAATCAGCACGTCAAAATACGTTTGAGGACAGGAATTTAAAATTCGAAAAATTTAAATTAAAAAATTTCAGAAAATTTGATTTTCTACCTCAAACACCATTTTCCGGCTAAATTTTCAATCTGCGCACATGAAAATCATACATTTTCGGAACGAGCATGAAATTTTACGTATACAGTGCCAATTTCGAGTCGGTGAGGGGACTCAGTATTTTTCATGATATTTAGGGCAACTTTTTTCGATGATTTTTGAATTTTTTTTGATCGACTCGAAATGCACAATATATACTATTTCGACCATTTTGAATCGATTGGCGTTCGCAGAATTTGCCTATCTCTAACCGTTCTCGAGTTGGTCAGCTCTAAAACAGTTTTCAAGTGGTTTTTCTCCCGCCAAAAATATTTCTGATGAGTTTCCGACATTTTCGTTCATAGATTCGGAATCAGCACGTCAAAATACGTTTGAGGACAGGAATTTAAAATTCGAAAAATTTAAATTAAAAAATTTCAGAAAATTTGATTTTCTACCTCAAACACCATTTTCCGGCTAAATATTCAATCTGCGCACATGAAAATCATACATTTTCGGAACGAGCATGAAATTTTACGTATACAGTGCCAATTTCGAGTCGGTGAGGGGACTCAGTATTTTTCATGATTTTTAGGGCAACTTTTTTCGATGATTTTTGAATTTTTTTTGATCGACTCGAAATGCACAATATATACTATTTCGACCATTTTGAATCGATTGGCGTTCGCAGAATTTGCCTATCTCTAACCGTTCTCGAGTTGGTCAGCTCTAAAACAGTTTTCAAGTGGTTTTTCTCCCGCCAAAAATATTTCTGATGAGTTTCCGACATTTTCGTTCATAGATTCGGAATCAGCTAGTCAAAATACGTTTGAGGACAGGAATTTAAAATTCGAAAAATTTAAATTAAAAAATTTCAGAAAATTGGACTTTCTACCTCAAACACCATTTTCCGGCTGAATCTTTACTCTGCGCACATGAAAATCATACATTTTCGGAACGAGCATGAAATTTTACGTATACAGTGCCAATTTCGAGTCGGTGAGGGGACTCAGTATTTTTCATGATTTTTCCCTTGCAACTTTTTTCGATGATTTTTGAATTTTTTTCGATCGACTCGAAATCCACAATATATACTATTTCGACCATTTTGAATCGATTGGCGTTCGCAGAATTTGTCTATCTCTAACCGTTCTCGAGTTGGTCAGTTCTAAATCAGTTTTCAAGTGGTTTTTCTCCCGCCAAAAATATTTCTGATGAGTTTCCGACATTTTCGTTCATAGATTCGGAATCAGCACGTCAAAATACGTTTGAGGACAGGAATTTAAAATTCGAAAAATTTAAATTAAAAAATTTCAGAAAATTTGATTTTCTACCTCAAACACCATTTTCCGGCTAAATATTCAATCTGCGCACATGAAAATCATACATTTTCGGAACGAGCATGAAATTTTACGTATACAGTGTCGAGTCGGTGAGGGGACTCAGTATTTTTCATGATTTTTAGGGCAACTTTTTTCGATGATTTTTGAATTTTTTTTGATCGACTCGAAATGCACAATATATACTATTTCGACCATTTTAAATCGATTGGCGTTCGCAGAATTTGCCTATCTCTAACCGTTCAAGAGTTGGTCACCTCTAAAACAGTTTTCAAGTGGTTTTTCTCCCGCCAAAAATATTTCTGATGAGTTTCCGACATTTTCGTTCATAGATTCGGAATCAGCACGTCAAAATACGTTTGAGGACAGGAATTTAAAATTCGAAAAATTTAAATTAAAAAATTTCAGAAAATTGGACTTTCTACCTCAAACACCATTTTCCTGCTGAATCTTTACTCTGCGCACATGAAAATCATACATTTTCGGAACGAGCATGAAATTTTACGTATACAGTGCCAATTTCTAGTCGGTGAGGGGACTCAGTATTTTTCATGATTTTTAGGGCAACTTTTTTCGATGATTTTTGAATTTTTTTCGATCGACTCGAAATCCACAATGTATACTATTTCCACCATTTTGAATCGATTGGCGTTCGCAGAATTTGCCTATCTCTAACCGTTCTCGAGTTGGTCAGCTCTAAAACAGTTTTCAAGTGGTTTTCCTCCCGCCAAAAATATTTCTGATGAGTTTCCGACATTTTCGTTCATAGATTCGGAATCAGCACGTCAAAATACGTTTGAGGACAGGAATTTAAAATTCGAAAAATTTAAATTAAAAAATTTCAGAAAATTGGATTTTCTATCTCAAACACCATTTTCCGGCTAAATATTCAATCTGCGCACATGAAAATCATACATTTTCGGAACGAGCATGAAATTTTACGTATACAGTGCCAATTTCGAGTCGGTGAGGGGACTCAGTATTTTTCATGATTTTTAGGGGTGAACCCCTTGCAACTTTTTTCGATGATTTTTGAATTTTTTTCGATCGACTCGAAATCCACAATGTATACTATTTCCACCATTTTGAATCCATTGGCGTTCGCAGAATTTGTCTATCTCTAACCGTTCTCGAGTTGGTCAGCTCTAAATCAGTTTTCAAGTGGTTTTTCTCCCGCCAAAAATATTTCTGATGAGTTTCCGACATTTTCGTTCATAGATTCGGAATCAGCACGTCAAAATACGTTTGAGGACAGGAATTTAAAATTCGAAAAATTTAAATTAAAAAATTTCGGAAAATTCGATTTTCTACCTCAAACACCATTTTCCGGCTAAATCTTTTATCTACGCACATGAAAATCATACATTTTCGGAACGAGCATGAAATTTTACGTATACAGTGCGAATTTCAAGTCGGTGAGGGGACTCAGTATTTTTCATGATTTTTAGGGGTAAACCCCTTGAAACTTTTTTGAGGATTTTTGAATTTCTTTCGATTGACTCGAAATTCACAATATATACTATTTCTACCATTTTGAATCGATTGGCGTTCGCAGAATTTGTCTATCTCTAACCGTTCTCGAGTTGGTCAGCTCTAAATCAGTTTTCAAGTGGTTTTTCTTCCGCCAAAAATATTTCTGATGAGTTTCCGATATTTTCGTTCATAGATTCGGAATCAGCACATCAAAATACGTTTGAGGACAGAAATTTAAAATTCGAAAAATTTCAGAGAATATCGTAAGAGCCAAGGGTAAGTTGGTAGAAATTGGGCTTGTATGCCTCAATGAACACCTCCTGTGGTAGTGAGTTTCGAAGCTTCGCCGTTTGTTGGGAAAGAAAGGTGTCTCCACAGTGACGTCATATGGATGTGAGGACTGAGCTCGACTAGTCAGCCTCGATGGACCGCTGACGGTGGAACGATTGATGATATTTTGGAATAGAAAATATCTGCATGTTTCTACAATCTTTCAGAGACGTCGCTGTTTTGTGTGGGGTATGTGGAATGTGCCTGAAATAATTTCACGAATTTACGCCCTCTTCGAAATCCTGTCTCTGCGTGTTATTAATAGTGATTATTTCCACGTATTTGTTTCATAAAATCTCCAACAAAAGATTTTTCCATCAGTTGAGCAGGAATAATCGAACGAAAACACAAATGTTGTCACCTGTAATGTATTCCATGTTTGGGAATTGGTCCGAAAGCCTGTTTTCCATACAGAACAATACGACAATATGCGAACGAATATAAAACACGCTTCTCGATCAAATATTTAATTGTTTTCGATATTTCATGTTACTGATAGATGGAATGAGGCTGGAGAGGCAACGAAATGGATATCGATGGCTCTAATAATTATTCACGTGGACCAATAACCGTTTGTTATTATGATGGCGCACCGGTCGGCTGAAATTAGCGAATGTTATCAATTTCATAAACAAAACAATCAATTTCGCTGCAGACAATTATTAACCAATTCCAGCGCTCGGAATCGGGACTTATTCAACCGAAAAGAAATTCTAACAGTCATACGGTCGAACAATCAACAGATGAAAGAGAAAACAAATTCCAATTAATAATTAAAGAGTAGCTAGGATTTCGAACTTGGTACGTATTTTCACAAAGGAATGATGAAGAAAGATTTTTTCGATCCACAAACATCATTAAAAACAAAATTTGCTACAATAGCGATGATATTGTTCATTTCATAAAAGAAAGAAAAAGAAGAAGCTCTTAGTTATGATCTTGTCCACATCAGGAGCTAATTTAAAATTTTTGGAATGAAAATGTACATTTCTTTGTTGTTACTCAGATAGTTCGGAACAATTGGAAGATGACAATTTGAAAGTGAATTGAAAGTATTTTCTGTTATTTATTTGAAAAATTCATGAATGCAGATGTAGTTTTGTAATTTAATGTTGAACATTCTGATCATTTTTTGGTATGATGGTATGATATGGATTATAGTACCAATGTCTCACCTCTCATGGAAACATCATCTTATCTCCCATGATTATTGCTAGGAATCGCACGTTAAAAGGTAAGACCTCGTTAATCCTTGGCTCGAACAAGTTTCGAGATTTGAGGGCTGCCGTTCGTGAGGGAACAACAGCTGGTTAAGGGAATTTTTTTTTTTTATTGGAGTAGAAGTGAAAGTATCAGAAGTATGTCTGAATTTTTGTCAGGGTTGATCTGCCCATCAGAGCCGATGGGAATATTGAATTTTGCAAAAAATAATATAAGGGACACAAATACATGATCAATTCTGAGTTTTGTTCGAAAATATGAATAGGAAATTCATAAAATCTATTGTGGAATCATCTGCGACTGAAAGACAAACTTTAGTCGCTATTTTTCATCGTTCAAGATAACCTCTTGGGAGGTATTCATGTTGAAAAGGAAAACATGAAAATTTAAAAAATGAAGAATGTGATTTTTTTGTAATATCTCACAGAAAACAACTACTTCCCAGGCTAAATCCACGCTGGATATTGAACTGCATCTGATAGATATTGTGAAAAGACTCTAACTGAAAAGAAAAAATCTGAAAGTGAAAATTCGCATTTGCATTGAGATACTTCAAATTCTTACACGGAAAAAAATCTGCGTTTTTTTTTCCATAATTGTTTGGAATTTAAAAAAAATATGAAATGGTTACAGAAACAATGTTGTGTATAAATTTCGCACAGTATTGTTCATCCTAATTTGTTGTTATAATATATCCACCTTGTGTATATTTCTTTGAATCCTGTTTTCCCACAACCTTGTTTAAATTGGTTAACGACACCGTTGTTAAGGAAAGTTCATGTTATCTAATATTTTCTCCAATAAAAATATTCTCGTCAAGGGAGTTCATTTTAGGTTCATGGTATAAACAACATTCTAGAACCACCCTTCACCCCAAGCATTCTCCAATTCACAGAAAGCCATGCGATCGTCTCTCATATATAAATTACCTACAAGAGCCATAAAAATAAAAGAGATTTTTACGAACCTAACCTAATGATTTCCGCAGTTTTTGATGACCGGAAACGGGCCCATGGGGACGAATAAACCCTAACACGATTCCAACCCTCCAACCCTCCGTACATATCGATACATCGCGAGTACCTAATAAATTTTTTATCGTGATCGGGGGCCGTTTTACCGAAATGATGGATGCAACATTTGTATGGAAATTTACGATAGGAGGGCTTTTTGAAAGAGGTATTTGCGCGTGAAGGAAAACATCAAAGTGCACTCGCCGTATTTGCCATTTTGCTAAAATGTTTCTTTGTCGCGGTTTTCTGGTTTCATTTTGAAACTCTGACGGTTTTCGTGAATGCTTAATAAGGCTGCGGGCGGCATCAAACGGTTTGATGCGCCCTTATAGAAGATGGACAGGAATTTTCTGCATTATTGTAATTGGTGGGAGCTATGAGATAGATGGATCCAGTAACGACGGACAAACTCGAGCAAAAAGTGGAGAATGAATTGTAGCACTCTGAAACTCGTCACATGACATCTCGACATCTTGTTTTATTAGAAAAAAAAAATTGTTCACCAGAAAATCAGGGGTGGAACCTAAAAAAATTTTCATTTAAAAAAAAATATATATTTTGTTTTTATTTCAGAAAATATGAGATTTTTCAAAAAACGATTTTGATAGGTTGAAAAAGTGCATACTATCGTTCCTGAAGACTTCTACTTCCTGATGCAAATATAACAAGTGAGTATTTGAGTACCTAAAATGTGTTTTGTCCCACTTCACATAACCCTCCTACGATATTTACGGAGGATCCGAAAGTCATTGGTATTTTAGTTGATATGAAATAATTATACTGAAGCAGGAATCAGCACCCTCTTTGGACCATGTGCAACGATTTAAGACTAGTGTGACAGGTCCCACTTATACATGCCAAAAAAAAACTTTGTTTCACTCCTGCCTCATTTTCAACTTACCCATAAAGTGGAGAGGTAGTCTTGACTGACTAGTTAAAGAAAAACTTGGGACAATCTTGAGGATGCAGTGAAATCACTGGGCTTTGTCAAAGAAAACTCTTTGTTATACTTATTGTCAAGCTTTCGGAACTATATTTATTCCTTCATCGGGACAGATAACTTGAGGTTAAAAGTAAAAGTCAACGTGCACAACATGAAACGTTCCATATTTTCAATAGTCACTTAGACATGGATACATCAGTATAAATTAATTATTTGTTAATTGACACATTACAATATTTTAAAAAATCGTATTTTATATGGAGCACATGGTTTGTCTACCCTGTGCACGTTGACTTTTACTTTTAACCTTAAGGTATCTGTCCCGATGAAGGAATAAATATAGTTCCGAAAGCTTGACAATAAGTATAACAAAGAGTTTTCTTTGACAAAGCCCAGTGATTTGACTGCATCCTCAAGATTGTCTATATATATATATATATATATATATATATATATATACTTGTTGGGTAAGCAGCATGCAGGAAGTATACTCTTATAACACTTTATTCCAATATTTCGACAAGTATTATTGTCATCATCAGGGAAAGCTACAATAATGTTAAAACTATAGTGAAAACAATTGACAACTGTGGATTCTAAACGAAAGAACACTCTTTTGTCTTATTTCCACTAGATTTTTATTGTTACGACCGGTTTCGGGTTTTATCCCATTATCAAGTATAAAAACTAACTAATACAATTGAACTCTAAGCCTAGTTATATAGGGAGTTTGCAGGTAGGCTGGATGGAGAGGTAATTAAGGGAACAAGGGTGAAACAATATAAACTTAAACCCTGGAGGTGATGGAAATTACCTGGGTTGTCAAATTTATAAATTCAAAAGTGGAGACCTACACAAATCGAGTTGCTCGTTGAGGGTTCTAAATTTCGGGTTTTTAATTGACTTATTAATTTCCATGGCTTCCAACAGATTCATTGTCTTCGCTTTATTACATGTGTGTAGAATTTTGAGGTTATCTTTACTTATCTTGCGTTTGGATTCTTGTAGATGTTCGTACATTGTTGATTTTTTGTCTAAACCGACGTGTTCACGGAACCTTACGTCAAAATTTCTACCGGTTTGGCCTGTATATACTGCGGAGCATTCCCCGCATTCTAATCCATATATCCCTGATTTTTTCATTCTGTCTCGTTTAGGTTTTGCATTGAATAGAATTCTGCCTGAATTATTTGTGTAGGTCTCCACTTTTGAATTTATAAATTTGACAACCCAGGTAATTTCCATCACCTCCAGGGTTTATATTGTTTCACCCTTGTTCCCTTAATTACCTCTCCATCCAGCCTACCTGCAAACTCCCTATATAACTACGCTTAGAATTGTATTAGTTAGTTTTTATACTTGATAATGGGATAAAACCCGAAACCGGTTGTAACAATAAAAATCTAGTGGAAATAAGACAAAGTAACTAATTGGTAATATATTGTTTTCTCTCGAGTAAACTGTATATCATGGATTATCATTGCACAATCTCGCAAAAAGACTCCAAAAAATGAAACAATCGGCAAGATGCGACTAGAAGTATTCCGTTTTCCAACTTCAGAGAAAATTCCCTTCGTATGGGCACTCTCGAGCATGCTCACGATTTTCCTGCAACGGTATCCAGGATTCATACGAAGTGGATGTAATATCAGCATCAAGACAAACTACGTCCGATCCCAGCAAGGTTATTTTTATGAGGTAATATTTTGGAAAAGGCTAACGAAACTTCCAATATAAATAGAGATTGTTATATCTCACCGAATTCTGCAGAATAAGGGATGAATGGATAAGAATCTACCTTCTGGCGGTAAGATACTGGGGAGATATAAGCCCCGCGATCCATTTTATACCGGGCGTTGATGATGAACGATTCGGGGGTTGATTTTGAATCTTTTACAGCGAGCACGTACACCACAAAATGAATCAGCCGCAGTCTTGAAACAGTGTCTATTGAGGAATATCGCCATTGCAAGATACTTTTTTTTTTAATAACAATTTTGTGTTTCAAATATGACACAATGAAAAGGAAAGTAAGAAGCCAAATATTTTCAAACTAAATAATACCTCAGGTTGAATTTTTAAGGAAAACTCAATGGCGGAAGGTATCAATCTGTATCTGTGTCACTTCACAGTTATAGTGTGTTTTATCGGAAATGAATATTTTCTGTAAAAAAAAAAAATTCCATACCAACATGTCGATAGTATTTGAGAAAAAAATTTCTCATAGTTAATGTATCGCTGAAGTCATTTTTCAAATCAATTTCGAGTTGATTGTGAATTATCTCATATTCCCAAAAATATTACCGAAGTAGGTTAGGTACCTGCAACCGTTTCAGCAACGGGTCATTGGATAATGAGTTCATTTTGCAGTTGCAAAAATTCGTATCAAATGTGTGTTTAGACCAGCTCTTACTTCATCTATGTTCTTTTTAGACTCCAGTCTTTCACTTTTCTGAGACCTTTCGGTACAATTGTTAATCATTTCTCTCAAACTCTAATAGGTATGCTAGTTCTTGCAGGAACCCAAGAACAAGCCACCCTCCTTGGAAATAAAAAAGTTTCTTCAGCCGGTCTTGTTATAGTTTTTCTTCTTATCCTACAACTTCAGTTCTGGTGGAGTTCTCAGAGAAAGGTAATTTTCCTCTTGATTTTATTCAATCCATTCGGTTTTCTGTTTCTGCGGAACTATCTGCAACTAGTCCTGCTCTCCTTGTCTTTTCTGGATATTTCTTCTTCTGCCTTGGAAAATTCATCGACGCAAGCTGCATAAAATTGTTCATCTATTTGCTATCGTTCCTTCAACTTTTGACAACGTTATAAATAAACTAACGTATTAAAAAAATATTCAGAATTATCGGTAATTTTCAATCACTTATGGTACTATCCACGAACATTTTTTGCTCAGGCGAAAATCCAATCAAATTAGTTGAACTGAGGTCATGTGATTGAATACAACCAATCAGAACAACATTTTACTGAAAACAGACCATTCAATACAAAAACAAAATTGTATGGAAAGCATTTATAGACTTCTGCAATGTTAAAAAGTATCGGTAAGCATACATTATCTATCCGAATAACTCTCGAACATTGATAAATATAAGGTATTCCTCAGGCTTGTTGCTAAAGGGCGTCGGTCTGTTTCCAAGCAACAGACTTTCGAAATCTCCTATAATTATCAATGTCCTTGGGTTATAAATGCGACTGCTTGGAAGATATGCACAAGTTGCAACTTTTGACCTTCGATACCTGAAAAACTGTCCATTTGGAAACTTTCTATCACAAGGGTATAAACTGCAACATATCCAAATTTCAGCCAATTCGACAGGAATCCATTTCCCATTTGATTTGTGCGTTTGTATGAAAATCATTCAGGACTCGGAAAATATCGGTCATCAAA
Organism: Chrysolina haemoptera; assembly: GCA_958298965.1. NCBI lineage: Eukaryota > Metazoa > Arthropoda > Insecta > Coleoptera > Chrysomelidae > Chrysolina > Chrysolina haemoptera. Next base: position 33,776,742 of record OY282591.1, read on the forward strand.
AAATTTTCTATCCGAATTACCCTCGAACAACTACTACAACTGTCATAAGCTTGTTGCTTACGACCTACGGTGTCGGTGTGTTTCCAAATGGCAAGCTTTCGAAATCTGTTAGAATTATCAATGTCCTTGGATCATTACTACTGATAACAACTATTGATATCTTTGGGTACTCTCAAAACTTCCTTGCCGTATGAACTTGACTTCTGCTTCTAATACCAATTGTCACAACAACAATTATTGTCAAGTTGAAATATGAGCAGAACTGGAGAGATTCTATCCAGAACATGTTCAGGCATACAGAGTAGCACAATAGGCAAAAAGCTCAGTAAGGTTCTGAGGTTGGCCTGTTTGATAATAACGGGTGCAATAAGATCGACCGCAACTGCAGTATTGGAGGTAATATTGAGGCCCTTCCAGTTTGGATCAGGATTCGAGAATGCAAGACTCCAAGGTCTCGGTAAACGGAGGAGATGATAGGGCATACCGAAATCGCAAAGTGGGAGGAGCAGGAGATTCCTATTTCTGAACTCAGAGTGGAAAGCTTACAAGATAGACTGCGAAGGAATGGGAAGTTTGCTCTTACTTTGGCCAGCTCTAGCAAGTCATGTACGTATGGTTTTCAGGAGGAGATCGTCAAACACTACAACACCCTATAGGAATACTAACAGGTCATAACAAATCAGGTAGAAGGTATGAAGAATGCGAATACATTCCGTCTCACTGCTTTGGCGAGTGTGAGGTGTATGGGAGCTTAAGTTTCGAAATCTTTGGAATTGAAAAACTTCAACAACCCTATGGAAGAAGAGTGGGCGGACATACTGACCTTCACTAGAAAGTCACAGAGCTTCGGAAAGGAAGACTAGGAGATACAATGAAGTTATGTGGAGAGCAGCTAATGGCAAAAAGGGCCCATGGAGGCCTACTTTTCTGGCTGCGACGGCACCCTTTTCACGATTACCAATACTATCAGTGCTGATACTAGTTCGGAGTATAGCTCTGAATTTTCTGAGCAGCAAGACTGTATCCTGCTGGATTTCTTTCAGTATGATTTGTTCTCAACCTGAAGAATCAAATGGCTTGAATGGGTCGACTACCCATTCGAGTCTTGTGTAGTAACCTTGTTTCTAGCGAACTCAAAACTCTACCCAGAATGCTATTTTTTCAGAAATCTCGAGCCCTTCGTTCAGTCGATTTTCAATCATCTGCCCACTTACATAATTTCCGATCGATTGGAAACAACTCGTCCTCCTTTACTGTCCTCGTGAATGTCTATCTGACATACGTCATACAAGAGAGAGCAATACATTCTGAAAATCACTTGTGTACCAAACAAACAGTCCAACCCAGTGGCTTCATCAATTTCCGATAGACCCAACAGTTCGATGGTACATTAGCGCAGAATTAATAAATCTGTAGCTAACTCATTACTGAAATATCTTGCAGTACACACGAGTATTACAATCCACTTTGATGGGGCACCAACTTCGCCGAGATTATTACGCGCAAACGGGTACGGAGCAATTAGAGTATGGAGGTGTGATAGTTTCCGATCATCCATGAATCCCAGAGTTACTTTGATGAAATTGTTGTAGCGAGGTGGATTTCTCGATATAAACAGAGAGGAGGCGATATGGCAAGTGATGTGACTGCAATGAAGGAGTGTTTATACAGACACCATGAAAAAGCCGTTGTTGGTTCCATGAATTAATTTAAAAAAAAAAATTGTATCAGAATACAGAATTATCTGTGCAGGTGATTCCAATATTAATTGAATTTCCAAGGGTCTAGTCCAAGAGTCAGATACAATATCGTGAATATGACTTTAATTGGAGAAAATCTCCTCTAAATATATAATCACGCGTGTTTTAAAAAATGGTCCACTTTCTTATTTATTCAACTTCAATATAAGTTGTATAGCGAAACATTTCGAAAAATTATCAGTGTTTTTCAGTGAATTCAGAGAAATACTAGATAAACAGAATAGGTACTATTACATATATTACTGAGAAATTATACAATCTGTTTGATGAAACAAAATTATTTCAAATATATCAATAACTTTCACTGGCAGAAAACACGCGTATCCTAAATAATACTTCATCAATATAAGCATATTTAATTCTGATTTAGCTATGTGAATGATATCCTGGTAGGTTTTGACTGCCTAACGAGACAGATAAATCAATTCTTGAATCTCCACAACAACCTCCATGATGAAATAAAATTCATAGTAGAAGTTATTATTATTATTATTATTATTATATTATCTGCATTTAGATCAATGACACATGGGGCATTTGTGATTCCTTCATCGGCTTACCAAATTTGAAATCTGTGTCTTCAAAACTATAGAAAAATGTGGGGAGTGCCTCACCTCGTGGTCACCCGGTATATATGGTGACTAACAATGGTATAATTTTGACTTTTGACATTTCATCACTCTCGTCCGGTTTCATGATGGCCATAGAGAAGATCATTTGAATATTTTAACGATCCCATAAAACTTATGCCAACTTTATGATTCATTCATTACCTTTCAGCGGGAGCTATTGACATTTAAGTAGAAATAGTTTTATGTTTTGATCTTCTAGAGGTTCTCAAAACCTCAATAAAACCTCATCGTTGGTTTTATTATAGAACTATCGCATGGACTTGAGGAGTGCTATAAAACCATTATAAAACTTAGTTTCTATTGGATTATTTAAAGACCAAAAGGATTTATCGTGTTTGTGTATACAGCTATTGTGAAACCTTCATAAAATCAAATATACTTAAATGCTGAATGGATTCATCGTATAGCGTTGAGGCGTGTTTTGAAACCAATTCATAAATCAGTTTGAGCTGGGAGCGTATTAGGAAGAATATATGACCAGAATTAATCATATTAGCTATAACCTAACCTTCATACAACTTTCATAAAACTAGGATGAATCCAAATGTCTTTGAATTGTTACTTAGGTTACGTTTGTGTCTCTTATTTTTTCCACACTATGTAACCTTTTTCCAAGAATTATTATCTTCCACCTTTTCATTTTTATTCACCTGGTTTCTATCTCCATTAGATCAGCTGAAAAATGTTCTTTAGTTATCTAGGTTGACAGTACTGGCTGTCCAAACAGAGATGATGAATTAGTTCAATTGCCCTCTCAGCTGACAGACAAAAGTGATGATTGATGAATGCTATGAATTTCCAACTACAAGGAAAGCACATTTGGTAAGTTTTAAGGAATGTTATATTTTCCATACCTAATTCTATTTTATTTCAGAACTCTAAAAGGTTGGATTATGGAAGAGACAGACTGATCGTTTTTGTCATGTTTCATAACTTTCCCATCATTTCACGACTCATCCCTGTATTTTATTTTACTAGAGTAATATAATCTTTCGAAATCCCCGAATTCGATTTCATTTCACTATGATCCCTTCTTCATAACTTTACTCATACTTGCATATACTCCTCGAACTCCTCAGACTATATCTGAATGACAATCGATTGCTCATCGTATTCCCGCAGGAGCCGATCGCAGCAGAGCTCCGGTATTCAAGCAGCATCGTATTCGGGTGATTCGAGCTTTCAATCGCACTCGACGAGCCAAGCGATTTATTACATTCAGGTATCCATGTCATGAGTCGCCCCCAGCCTCCCCACCCCCTCCACCGGCTGGCAACTGGATCCACCGAAAAACAAGTGACGGCACCAATTCAATAAGCGCTCACGGATGGTTATGATGAAAGCACGTATTGCAGGAGAAGCTTTTTTTGGACCCGTCGAGCTGATAGTTCCTGCATTTTATGTTCCACTTTCAGTTCGCGTCCTGTGGCAAGGAATAATTTTTTTGAAGGTTGTTGACGATGTGGTAACTTGATTACTTGTACTTCGGACCTCCGCATCGACCTAATAGTTGAGAGATTTCTACTTCTTTCAATTTTCCACTACGTTTCAATTGCTTAAATCTGCAATCGTCTTCAGGTGAATACTAACAAATTTAGAATATACACTATGTTTTATAGGTCTGCCGATAATTACGTTAATTACGTTGTAATCACGTGCAGTTTTGTGGCGCGCGTGTTTTCACACCAATTCTCCCTCCAAAACTGTCCATCAGCTGTCTCCATACATTTTTAATTTCCACGCTCGGTTGACTGAAGACACCATTGACTTCGATATAGGCGGTTTCAATAAATTTGCGCTTGAACCAGTGTTTTTCTCTATGGAGAACATTAGCCTCGTCCCAAAGAATTCGATGATGCCCTGTCTATGCGTGGTCGGCAATTCCCGATTTAGATGTTTCTCCCTGTTAAGTCCACTTTTTGTGTTCAGTTATTCTTACAGATAATGGCCGCTTGGTCTGTCCGATATAGGAATCTCCACATTCACATGGGACCTCGTGAATACATTTCGTGCTGGAATCTGTTTTTTCTCTGCTTTCGTCTTGGTGAGGAAGCTTCGTGAAGTACTGCCGGATTGAAAGCAACTCTTGATGTTGTTTTTTACCGTTCTGATCTTCTCGGAGATACCCCTGATGTAGGAAAGGAGAGAGCAATGTGTATTTGCAACAACCAGGAGTCTCTGGATGCGAAAATGAACCACAGCAAAAAAGACCTACGCCAAAACGGATACTCCGAGAAACTCGTAGGAGAAGTTCAGAAACAACTCAAAAGGACCAAGACGATCGAAGAACGACCACAAAACCGCGTTTTTGTCCTTCCCTACATCAGGGGTATCTCCAAGAAGATCAAAAGGATTGGCAACAAATACAACATCAAGAGTTGCTTCCAATCCGGCAGTACTTTAAGAAAGCTTCCTCACCAAGACGAAACCAGAGAATCCAGCAAAAACTGTATTTATGAAGTCCCATGTGAATATGGAGATTCCTATATCGGAGAGACTAAACTGTCATTATATGTAAGAATAGCTGAACACAAAGGGTGGACTCAACAGGGGGAAACATCTGAATCGGAAATTGCCGACCACGCATGGACAGATCACCATCGAATTCTTCTGGACAAGGCTAATGTTCTTCATAGAGAACAACACTGGTAGAAGCGCAAATTTATAGAAACCGCCTATATCGAAGTCAATGGTGCCTTCAGTCAACCAAGCGTGGAAATTAAAAACGTATGGAGACCGCTAAAATTGCCAGTATTCACCTGAAGACGATTGCAGATTCAAGCAATTGTAACGTAGTGAAAAATTATATGGTATCTCCAGATGATGATGATCACACGTTGTTATAGCGAACAAACTCTATGACTTTCTACCCGAGTATTGCAGAAACTGTGAAACCTTATCCGAATTTAAGAAAAAGATCAAGTCTATCTTATTGACCACTTCTCCCTACACGCTACAAGAGTTCATAGATGTTATGTGAACTATCAAGCGTATTGAAGTGCTCATATATTATCCATTACATTGAGGTATCCATGCCATGAGTCATCCCCACCTTTTCCACCCTCCCCACCCTCTTCCCCCCTCCGCCGGCTGGCAACTGGATCCATCAGAAAACAAGTGACGGCACCAAATCAATAAGCGCTCACGAATGGTTATGATGAAAGCACGTATTGCAGGAGAAGCCTTTTTGGACCTGTCGAGCTGATAGTTCCTGCATTTTATGTTCCACTTTCAGCTCGCGTCCTGTTGCAAGGAATAATTTGTCTTTTAGTGGTCATAACGACGGATTTTGTTACTCTCCGCTGCAGTGCCGTATGCTCGGACTTTCATTGGAATGGCTTAGGGAGGACGTGGAATCGCTACGAGATTCCCAAATTGCTGTTGTCTACGGCAGTCGAAATTGAATGAGCTAAGCGAACGGAGTTTTTCTCATGTTCATATTGGAAGTGGCGTAAAGAAAAACAATATTGGAAGGTCGAGTAGAACCGGACACTTGAGTCAGGTATTATATGAATGACAATAAAATGTATAAATTTTTACTTTCAAACAATTTTGAGTTGGGAACAGGGTCTTCTTCGAAAATATATACGCTCGTGCCAGTGAGCAAAAGCTGGTACAATCAGATACACAAATATAGAAGCCATTGGGAGAAGTTACAAAATAAAATAATTTTGATACAAAATGGTTTACTGTTTTTCACCTCTTTCTGAAAAAATTAATAACATCAGCTATTACTTCCCGTGTCTGACCACTTAAAACTTTGCTGTTAAGATTAGATCTAAATTTATTGTGTATTAATTTTTCACAGACTGTACCAAGTTATTTCCTACATAAACATTTGCCTTATCACCAGGTAGTACGTCGTACGACTACTAAGCATCGTGGGCGTGAATACTTTCAAATATGCAGCTAGGTGAATACTCCTGTATTGTGAGTACGAAGATTATTCCAAAAATTTAAATTTAGGACACTACCTGCTCTTTACATGTTTAATCAACTACTAGAAATTCATACTAAAAATAATGAACTGACTAAAAATTCAAACCTCCATGATTATAACACTCATGGTGCTGGGCATCTCGGACCACAGAGATATAGACTAATTAAATCAGCAAAAGATTCCCTCAATATTGCTCTCTATAAAAAATTACCCTTCAGAGACCCAATTTTTAAAATTGTAGGAAAAGATTCTCTAGAGAAAATGACGTCAGTATGACGTCGTTTCCTGACAATACGTGATTTTTAATCACGTTTTGAGAGAAATTGGCGTCATTGATTTTTTTTGAGAATTTCATTCCAGTGTCTTTTTATTACGCTCTAAAACTTTCCTTTTTGTCGTTCGTTCAACAGTTATATCATTATTTGACTAAATATGGGAGGCACTTCTGATTTATGATGTATAGAAATGTCATTTTGCAGAAAAAACAACGTTCTCTATGGAAATGAACTCATTAGTTAAAATGAGTATTTGACCTGACAACTCTGCACTCCTCGCTTGATGACACTGAATAGGAAGGCGAAAAACGAGAGTCCATCACGTCAGTCAAATTCTAACATGATTAATTGACATACTCCTGAATTATTATCCTCGTAATGTAAACGTCGGCATAAAAATATCCATTATCTTTCCATTCTTGTTATCCTCGCCAATAATATATCAACTTTTGGACGTTTATGAAGTTCGACAATGTTTCAGAAATCTCGTTTGACTCGTCGTGCTGAATGTTCGAAGAACAGAGTGGAGAACAGAGTGGGGAGTAAAAGTTCTTAACCATATTTATACAATGGTATGCCTCAGGGAACACTTTTCGAAGTGACACGAAGATCGATCGTTTATCAAAAACAGTTTCAACAGAGCAAAAAATGATCAATTTTCTACAACAAAGATTCCTAGTGGTCCGTTATGAAATAATAGAAAATGTGGTTGAATGTCAAAATCAAATTTTAGGCTCGCATTTCCCATTCGTTGCAGATAGATTATAACTTCGCTAAAAATTAACAGAGAAAATAAATAGTCCTTTTCATTCCTGGAAACTTTTATCCTCTCTTGCGAATATAATATGTGGGTTTTTGATTACCTTGGGGACAGTTTAATAGGTTTCAGTTAACTCCAGATGGACAAACTAGAGGTTTCGAATGTGAATGATGATTATTAAATAGTGTTATAGGGTTTCCATTCTAACCATTAGTAAGTCCATCTTGTGTGTCTTTGAATTATATCTGGATGCATTTTACCGGCAATCCAACACAACATGAAAATAATTTTTTCTCAAAGATGGTTGACCTTCAGTATTCAGTTATTTTTCGTCTCTCTTCAACTACTATAAGGAACGGTCCCTGCTCGGGCGCCCTTCGTAACGTTATTTTTTCCTTACTGTCCAAAATCAGACGTTACCATAAGGTTCATTATAATCAGAATAATTTTTACTGAAGTGACTTAACCAATTCAGCAAAAACACGGATCTGTGATATGAATAATAATAATAATAATAATAATAATAATAATAATAATACCTTTATTTTCCATTGGACAATTGAAAATTGTATGGGATTCGTCAATACAAGTGGGTAAAATAGAACAAAAGTGAACACACAAATAACTTAAGACTAAACGGATGTGCTCTGATGCCCTGAAATACTATTTTAAACAATTCATGGTAACTCCCAGTTAATTGTGTTTTCTGCCACCTTACACGGCTTCATTCACGGCACGCGGAGATTTAGACACTTTGGAAAGTTCCGGATACATTGCGAAATACAGGTTTTTGAGTACTAGAGTTGACGGAATCAAGTTTCTAATAAAGAAACGATGGGATTTTCAAATGAAGCGATACCACGAGTGTTCAGCACAATTGAAAAAAATCAGAGAAGAAATGAGTAACCACAGATGAAAACCCACTATGTTACACCCCTGTCGATATTAACTGCGGATTTGGAATAACAAACTTGGTATCAATAAGGAGTTGAACACTTCTTGAAGTTTCCCCTACGTAAATCAATTAGGATTGGAGAATATTGGAAAATTGCTTTTCTTGATATAGCAACTTTCATGGAGTGAGTGATGGGTTGTTTGAGGGACTGAAATTAATGAGGCTTCAAATGGAGTTTGTTAGCGAGAAGTTGACTCGTAATGTGGCGGGACAGACTTCGACGAAGTGAGAACGTGAAATACTTCGCAAAGAAATAATATTTCATCTTGGGATTTTAGTTTGAGACTATCTGATGATTCGTGTCAATACTTTGGCGAGTTTTGCGCAAACTTTATTATAGGGAATAAATTCGCCATGATACGGGTGAGTGATCGGAATTCTGATGAAGAAATGTGTGATCTTATTTTCGACGAACTTTTGAATGGAACTGATTTCCTTATATCATGATTCTACTTTCGACTCTATTGACTATGGTTCAACTCAGTTGCAAAAAAAGTTTCCCGACGAAGTAGATAAATAGGGAGTGAAATAAAAATACACTTTACCCTGTCTTTGTGATACATTTGAACGTTGGAATTAAAATATCTCAGCGAAGTGATATCTATATAGACCAATGTTTCACTTTCCAATTTTGAAATTGACATCATTAGTATTTTCGTTATTACATTCATCATCAGAAAATTCAAGTATTGTTACCGGTTCTTGATATGTATGCTGAATTTACTATTATTTGGACAACTGGAAGTCGAGGAAAATTAATATTTGCATTACTTTTATTATTTTAATTCCCAAAAGGATGTTTCAGTCATGTTCTGTCTCCGAAGCCCCGATACATCCGGAGGGTGCGCTGGATCGTTTACCCAGATAACCACACCCCACATCCATGGGGTAAGTGATTACTGGGCTCGAGAATCATGTGACCTGAGCAGACGCAGTGAACCAAGGATGACGACCTTCTGCATTCGTCCGGCTGAGATTTCTGCCATATTACAGCAAGCCGGTATGATTTTCAATTTCGAAAGCAGTATGTCCATCATACCACCATTATTATTATTATTATTATTATTACTATTACATGTGTGACAAATTTCAGACTGGAAGTGGGTCAAAATTTTATTACAATTTATTACATGGTTCGTTCAACGTGAAGCTAACAAAAAATGTTAATTGAAAAACAAAAATAACAAGGAACTGAATAATCTACAATAATGAGATCCGAATGGAACTGGGAATTAACTAGAGTCCGAGTTTGCTGGATACCAGAGTTTGATTGGCTGTAATGGGGCTGTCTAGACTTTAGCAATTTGTTGATGGATCGAAAATAACACAGTATTCCCAAGTGCTTTACTTCGATCGAGAGGTTTCCGTTTCGTTTGAGTGTCGATTCCATAAAAATTCCCAAATCACTCTTCGATAAACTTTGGCCATTCCATTACCTCCCACACTCTTTCAAGTATCTTTTGTCTTATGTGAAGAATATAGAAAAATTGTAAATCGATTCGTCAACAATGCTTTAAATAAATCAGGCCTGTAACAAATACTTCCTAAAAAGTGGAAAAATTCATTGCATACCAATTATTGAAATTTTCAATTCGGTTTGAATTTAGATGATATAATACGAAAAAAGGGAATTTGCATTTTATTTGAGGCAATTTCACCCTCAAAAAATGTACGTATTTAGAATGTGTAGAAAGCAAAGTTACCACTTTGACTTTAATTTCTCGAGCAGAAATATCGAAGAAGACGGGCTGCTATTCATTAATATGATAGAATTCTTATAATGTCGTCAGTTCTTGATATGTTTAAGACACACTCTTTTATAGTAACTGATAGGTATCAAGCACCTCACGCTTTTTAAATCAAAGTTCTTCCTCAAAGATCATTTCCACTTTTTAGTCTGTATCACCATAAAATCGTATATCTTTCTACGAATTGTTGGCACTAGATAATAATCCAGAGATTAGTTTGCGGCCAGTTAGTTCGCATCAAGAATTCAACTTCACCACTGTACATTAAATAGTCAAAAAGAGTAAAATTAATTTCGTTCAGGAGTTGTTCAACGACGATTCAGACAGAAGGATGAATTTTTCCAAGTGATATATCACGCTGATTCTTCTATGGAATGCAGTTTTCTGAGTAATCTCGCTGTCTCTCTCTGTCTTGAGTTCAGTGGCCAGCAATATCTACAGACCCAACATCACTAGACTTTTTCTTGACACATGAATGAAAAATTATTCATCCGAATATGGTTCACAAGAATAAAAAGAAACTAGTTGAATAGAAATTGAAAAAATAACTCCGCTTGGGATTTTACTGGTGGAGAAATACTGAGGGTAGCAAGTTTTCGAATGGATACCTTGTATATACTTAGTTTGTAAAAGTAATTGAATGACATTTTTGTGTTGGTGTTTGTTTTTCACCAATATATGAAAGCACTTGTTCTTGCCACAAATGTGTGGCACTATATAACTATATAATTCATCTCTCTTTCAATTATAGATACTCCAGTGGTCTGTCCGTTATGGAAATAGGGTTCAACGAATTATACTTGTCTCAGTAATTCTGAAGTGAGGACCAGAATCATTATTTACATTGTTAATGAATGAATTCTGTGTTTTCACGGACAGTGAGGTAAATACATAATATTGAAATTGATGTTAGGCCGAGGGATTCAGAATAGTTGAAAGAAATGTTTATTGAACGCTTATTTCACTGTTTCTATCATATACTCCAAAAAAGGTTGTGTCAGAACAGCAATAATTTTGAAAAAAATACTGGGAATTCCGAAACATTACGCATATAGAATTCATACGCAAAAACACAAATTATTTCTTAAAAACTAACATGTTCCCCTTATTCCATTGTAAAATCGGAATAGCTCCAATATGCTCATTGTTTGATTCAACTCTCATTCATTCAAACACACCCCTTTCCATGATGGATGAAATTTTCAGCAGGTTGGAATTTCCATAAGCCCTGTGTTGTGCTCTGACCTTCTACCCCCCTACCTAAGGGAAAACCATATAACGTTACAATTTACCTTTGCGGATAAACCGGTTATAACTTAACCTTTGTTCTGGAATAAATGTGGGGATACAAGGCTTCTCTTAACCCCGAAATGAAGTAACATAATCCCTGGAAAAGATTTTAAAGGGTATTTTCCTTTATCTTATGGGACTTCAGATTCATAAACTGCTGATACAGGGGGATACCATCGATCGCTAAGAGGACAGATATTGTATGTCCATTGTCAAAATGTGATTATGACTATTTAGTCAAGCGAGGGAAAGTACCTCCACTGAGAAGATTATGAATAAACATTTCCATAACGGTTGATGGTAAAAAAAATTCTACTCCCACTGTACTACACTATATTTATTAAAAATTTCGCGACATGAACTGTTCGAATGGAATATTGAACCAATAATAGAACATCATCCATCTTGTTAGATTTATGACCAAAGGTAGAAACAAATGAATTATTTTTCTGAATGGCAGTTTTACAACCCCACCGAACTCCAAATCATAGTCGGCTAGGCAATGGAAGAATTCCTTCCGATACACATCCGTCACTTGGATGAAATATCAATAAAACCATTCACCAAAGACAATATTATACTGAGGCAAAGGCAATTTCTGAAATAATATTTGCTTTTGTCTCTACATGTGCGCAGCATTCTTTGATGTGTATAAATGTAAGAGCAACTCACTTTGTGGCTATTAGGCCTCTAGTCTTTGTTAAGGATGATGACATTGAATAAAGTATAAGAAAATGCTATTGGCAGCTTTGGCTGCATTTTCTATGATATTCTTGGGTAAATTTGTATTAATTTCCACTATTTCCATAAGACTACACAATGAAAGCAGCAATAACATTCATTATAATGATGACATAATTCAAAAAACGTCAAAATATCAACAAATGCCATGCCTACTATGAGAAGAAAAAAGGAAAGGAACTTTTCAGATTCTGTTTGCGTTCCTTTTCACGCATGAGAAACTTATTTGAACTTTGGATTGGTCAGAACATCAAAATTGTTGACTGCCTGCCAATGAGTAGAAAAATTCCGTGGTTCGTTTCAAATTGAGTTTCAATTAGTGACTGCTGATGTCACAAGTTACTTTTCATCTACATTGTCTTTGCCGTAAGGTATTAATTCAGAGTGATTTCGTCTTGATTTTGGGAGCTCCATAAAGCTGTCCTGACGAGTTGTTAACAACGAAACGACGTCGTTGGCAGATGGTGGTAATTTATTCCCTCTGCAATAATGGTCAGAAAACTCTTTTAAGGAATAGAAGCTATTGTCCTCGGGCCGAATGTTACCCTCTGTGCGTTAGGATCTAGATAACGCACTTGGTACATGTATAACTATTAATTTTATCACTCTCTATATATGATACTCGTATGTTATAAAATCAATTCCACAATTTTGAACATCACACCTTCCATTCAAGTATGGCTTATTCCACAACGAAAACACTATCAGTAAATATTCGGTAGAATCCGCGATACATATGTAAAAATGCATAAAAAACATCGGGAAAATTTATAGCCGCAGAGGCGCCTGTATATTTATGCCCTCATATGTAGTATATCTAAAAAGTTGGGTCCTGTGGACCAATCAGCTATCCACCGCTGCCACTTTATTTATAGCCAGGGCCTTTTTAATCCCTCTATTGATTCACCTTCTGCTTGTTTTTGGCGATTCCATTTCCTTACTGTAATGATATTTTTCCAGAACACGCATATGGAAGCACCGATGATTTCTATCGGTAGTTTTTCTTTTTTGAGAATTGAGCTGTTCGTTTCGTTGGACAGGCAGGTAGTTTGTTTGGAAGTTTTATATTGATGCATCAGTTGGGGTACGAGTTCGCGAGATGACTTCGATAAATATACTTCCGCAAAGTGGAGTTTTCAGTTCAATATTCACGAAATAAATGAGTGGACTGCTTCGTAAACAAAGTCTGCAGATATGCAGTTGATAATATGGAAACGAAAACACAAGTAGAGAACTTTCGCCGGATCGATGAACAAGCGGAAAACTCTCATCGATTGTACGCTTATTCAGTAAAACGGTGGCTACAGAGAGGTCGCTTTTGGCCAGATAGAAATTGTGACATATTAGGCATATTTTCGGAAAAGGCGATACAGTATCGGAAAGTTTTCATCTGAGAGCGTAAAGAATAGCTTGCTATATGTTGAGGCCCTCTTTCAGACCCCGTAGGTTTTCCAAAGCTCTTCTGCACATTATGAACATAATACGCTTTTTTTATTACATGTGCAACATGTTTGTTTTATGTTGATTCAGAGAAGGTTGTTTGTTTTGGGTCAGTTTCGAAGATGAACTATTACATTTGAAGTGCCACACAGAAACACAGAGGTCACATTTTTTGCAGAATTTGATGAAGGATTATAAAATGTACTGAACAGATTCGATAAGAACTGCAGCTATCGTCAGTTGCTAAATAAAGGGTATATTCAGCAGAAGTGTTTGAGCTGGTGGATGATATCTGTCTTGGAGAACCCAAAGAAAAAATCGGATATCGGATATCTATAGGAAAACTTGACAGGCTCACATTTCTTCATGAAGAAGATCAACGAATCAGTTTACTGTGTACCCCAATTACCCCCAGATTCCCCACATTGTTTCAAGAAAGACAACTAATTCAGCAACGACAGACAAACTCGAGCAAAAAGTGAAGAATGAATTGTAGCACTGTGAAACTCGGCACATGACATCTCGACATCATGTGTTATTAGAAAAAAATAGTTTACCAAAATATCAGGAGTGGGACCTAAAAAATTTTTCATTTAAAAAAATATATAACTTTTTTTGTTGTTATTTCGGAAAATATAAGATTTATGAAAAAGCGATTTCGATAGGTTGAGACATAATTCAATTCTACACAAGAATGAATTTTAGTAATACCTCATGAAATATGCTCGTTTTCTCAGAAAACGTGATTTAACGCCGACGTCACATTTCATGCTCGCGTCACTGCAAGTTCAGGCAGGGCCAAAAATTTGATTTGTCGTAACTTTGCAAAAAATTATAGTAGAAGAAAAAGAAAAAGTGCATATCGTTCCTGGAGACTTCTACTTCCTCGTGCAAATATAACATGTGAATATCTGAGAATGAAATGTGTTTTGTCCCACTTCATCTAACCCTTCTACGATATTTAATTATACTGGAGCAGGAACCAGTACCTTCTTTGGACCATGTGCAATGATTTAAGGCTACTGAGACAAGTCTCACTTATACATGCCAAAGAAAAATTATTAGAAAAAGTTTGTGCATGTCTGATAACCTAAAAATCGATTTTGACACATGTCACTGATCTCTGGTATAGCGGCAAATTGAAAAAAATTACTATCAGAACGCAAAAAGTGGGGTAAAATGGCAAGATATCAAAAAAAATGATTCGAAAAAGTTGCTTAGAATCAAATTTTATACACATATACGAAGTTTGAAAAGATAATGAGAGAAAATTAAAAATAGAATTTTTTTTAAATATTTTCCTAGCTGTATAAAAATATCAAATTATTATCATATGAATAGCTTGACCATACTGAAACATTTGTATTTCAATGATAATGACAAAACTTTCTCATTTTCTCTACACCAGTAAGCACTAAATTAAAAATATTGGATTTTGTTAAAACCCCGGCTGTTACATTGGTTCGTATCTAACAGTTATATCAGAATTCCACGACCATTATGATGACTTGACACTCCAGAAACATGATGTTTTCCAGATTATAATCAAGTTCCGATGATAATCGTGCCAGAGCGTTTCACTTCAATGTTGAAAACTCAAGCCTCTTTAATTTGACGCACTATTTTTAAGATTATGTGCGAAGTGAAACGTTCGTGCACGATTATCATCAAGAATTGATTATAATCTGAAAAACACGATATTTTTGGATCTCCCTATCGTCGCAATAATAGTGGAATTGTGATATATCTATTAGATACGAACCAATGTAACAGCAAGGGTTCTGACAAATTCAATTTTTTCAATTTAGTGCTCTCTGGTGTGGAGAAAATGAGAAAGTTTTGTTATTATCATCGGAATACAAATATTTCAGTACGGTCAAGCAATTCATAAAAAAATAATTTGATATTTTTCTACAGCTAGAAAACTATTTAAAAAAAATTGCTGTTCAATATTCCCACATAATTTTCTCAAACTTTGTATATGTGTATAAAATTGAATTCTAAGCAACTTTTTCAAATAACTTTCTTCGATATCTTGCCATTTTATCCGACTTTTTGACTATTCATGGTAAATTTTTTCAATTTGCCGCCATACCAGCGATCACGTGACATGTGTCAAAATCGATTTTTAGGTTATCGGACATGCACAAACTTTTCCCAAGAATCTTTTTTTCAATACTCTAATAATAAACTTTTTTCCCATATGGTACATACTTTTTGGCGGTCACTTATATAGTATACAGGGTATGGGTTGCTGCTCCAGAATAATAATTCCATATATATAAAAAATCGAAACAAGACAAATTGAATTTCCACATCATCACCTTGAAACAAACTACGAAGGACGTTCCCGAAGATTTCTCCAAGGAGACACATAACTTATTCCATAATAGTTATTTTATTCTCGGGATCCTTCTGGCGAAAAACCAAGTACGAGATTAACCAAACAATTAGCTCCGTCGCAAGATGCTGTAATCCGCCCAGAGAATGAATGTAGCAGAAGTAGTGGAGTTAATAGCCTCGGATGAAAAACCGGCGGACTACTCCGAATTATTCATTACACCCAAGTACGTTTTTGGCACGGAAAAGGACCCGGCTGTGGATATTGGAAAAGTTCCGAGAGAAAACTCATAGAACAATCTATAACTCTCATGAAGTAATGCGTCACTGATTCAAAGGATAAGGCTTCTAGAAGGTCTGCAACAAATTGACTCAAATTTGCGGTGAATTGATCAATGGAATCTCCGGTATTAATTTATCGAGTGTGGTCGCCCCTTTGTCATCGCTGCCTGGAGGAATAACGTTGATTCTTGATTTCGATGCGGGATAGTGGATTTCCAGATTGGATTTCCATTATTTCTGTGCCAGCTGGAACAATTGGGCTCCCTACACAGGTTATTTTGAGACCTATTGATATACAATAGACTCCAAACGACCATGAAATTGGGGGATCATTTGATTCATCATGAAACATATTCAGAACGAATTTCCTCGAATAAATGGGTTTTTGAAGTTATATTCCCTTTTTAATTGGCCTTTCACCTGAACCTTATATAAACAATGCGGAGGGCTAACTCTCATTCTGTTCCTCACGAAATACTGGTCGAAAAGACCAGTATTTGGAATCAGGGGTTTGCCGCTGGACTTCTTCAGATCATATTTGAATAATCGAAAATTCATCATCTGATTATAGACCTGTCACACATGGTGTACCGCAAGGCTCTGTGTTGGGGCCTCTTTTATTCATTATTTATGTTCCACAATATGTATCCCAAGACTTGCGTTGCTTTTGCCGATGACACGACTTTGGTTGATGCTAGCGCGATTTTAGAAGAATTGAAGATAAACAGTCTCATAACTACTACTCGAGCTAAAAACTGGTTTACTTCCAATAATCTGAAAACAACACTAAGTCTTATCATCTCAACAAACAGTTAAATGGCTCAAGGTCACAGTGTGAAGCTGCTTGGATCAGTTATCGATGATAAATAAATTGGTCCTGTCATGTCCAACAACTACGTCGAAAGCTCTCAAGTTCTGTATTTGAGTAAACTATTATCCATAGAAACTATGGGATCTTGTTATTTTGTCCTGTTTCATTATCATCTCAAATACGGTGCGTTGCTGTGGGGTAACTCTTGTCAGGTTATCAACATTTTCCGATTATAGACACGAACTGGTAAAGAAATTTTCAAAAGTTTAAACATAATGCCCCTTCCATCATTATATATTTTTGTGTCATTGATAGAAATGACCATTTGACAAGAAATGCTGACCACTTGAGATCACCTCATCATAGGCTCACGAAATCGACAATGAATTCTCTAGATCTGAACTAATTCAATTTCTTAAGGAATCTACTATGTTACCTGAGATCATGAGTGGAAAATAATTTCAAAGCTTCTTGTCTTTTTCTCTTTTTGTAACTTGGTTAAAAAAATCTCCTCCTCCTCCTCCTCCTCCTCCTCCTCCTCCTCCTCCTCCTCCTCCTCCTCCTCCTCCTCCTCCTCCTCCTCCTCCTCCTCCTCCTCCTCCTCCTCCTCCTCCTCCTCCTCCTCCTCCTCCTCCTCCTCCTCCTCCTCCTCCTCCTCCTCCTCCTCCTCCTCCTCCTCCTCCTCCTCCTCCTCCTCCTCCTCCTCCTCCTCCTCCTCCTCCTCCTCCTCCTCCTCCTCCTCCTCCTCCTCCTCCTCCTCCTCCTCCTCCTCCTCCTCCTCCTCCTCCTCCTCCTCCTCCTCCTCCTCCTCCTCCTCCTCCTCCTCCTCCTCCTCCTCCTCCTCCTCCTCCTCCTCCTCCTCCTCCTCCTCCTCCTCCTCCTCCTCCTCCTCCTCCTCCTCCTCCTCCTCCTCCTCCTCCTCCTCCTCCTCCTCCTCCTCCTCCTCCTCCTCCTCCTCCTCCTCCTCCTCCTCCTCCTCCTCCTCCTCCTCCTCCTCCTCCTCCTCCTCCTCCTCCTCCTCCTCCTCCTCCTCCTCCTCCTCCTCCTCCTCCTCCTCCTCCTCCTCCTCCTCCTCCTCCTCCTCCTCCTCCTCCTCCTCCTCCTCCTCCTCCTCCTCCTCCTCCTCCTCCTCCTCCTCCTCCTCCTCCTCCTCCTCCTCCTCCTCCTCCTCCTCCTCCTCATCCTCATGGCAGAGAGAATGAAATAACTTAATTATAGTTGTCATATTGCCATGCTTCACTGTTAAAATGAAAAAATGAACGTTTGTAGAAATACAACCGTTATAAGTTAAGATAAATCGCTTTTTATTCCATGGTATCCATTTAAACGTACTCTCCTTCATTTGAATTGACCTAAAAAATCCGTGAAACGTCCCCTCTATAAAATGCATATAACTTTGTTTTACAACAGAAAAGAAATGATATTTCCCTGATTTCCAACGCGACATAAAATTTCTCTGGAAAACTCCAAAAGTGTTCTCAATACAATATTCTCTTTGTTGTTATAGAAAAGTTGAAGAAAAGTTTCAACATCACTGAATGAAATATGCCTGCTGTTACAGAATATGGAATTCAGGATGTTTCCTTGCAAATTATGGAAATGTATTTTAAATATAGAAGAAGCGCAAACAAAATGGGATCACTATGACAAATTTGTATACAAAAATTGTCTGTTAGAATAATTTTCATATTTCACAGCTCAAAATATTAGTGTTGTTTGAGATTGGCGGACAATGCTCCGTTTGACTAAAGGTTGTGCTTAAAATACGCGAGTAGAAGACTATACTTTCTCTGCGACTACACGAATACTTATAAATTTATGACGAAAGCTCAGTTTGTGGTACTTATAGGTATCTATCGAAATTATTGCCTTAGTATAGATAACAAAGTAATATCAGAAAGAATAACAATCATACATGAATAACTGAATGCTTGAGGGGAAAAATAAAAAAAAATTCCATCAGTAGGATTCGAACTCACACTCTTATAACAACCTTCAAGTTTTCCACGGGTTCGTTTCACTGGACCACACAGGTACTTGAAAAATATGTGCATGACATATGACTAAACAATCTCTGTTATGAAAATAATGAATAATGGGAAAAATGAAATAGGCAACACCATTTCAACCTTCTCGAGTATGTTTTAATGAAACTTACAACGATGATGGTTTGTGAATAGCGTCTTGTTCTTGATGTGACATGTGCCAAAACAAGATGCTCACACCAAATTAGAATCCAACTTCTGCAACTCCAGGATGAATTAAACGTTAATTATAAGGCCCAACGTGAACGTGGCCCGTTTTCTCATCAGTGAAAAGTTCCTCGCCTTGAGTTGTCATTTGAACAATGAATAATGAATTCGAAAATCATAAATGTTTCATTGTAGCTGCTCCGAAACTTAGATATACACAACTCCCACCGAGTTTAATTAATGTAACAGCAGTTCTACTCTGTACTTTACTAATTTACTCAACAAAACCGTCCTCTAACGGTGCTTGGGTCTACTTCGTACAGCATACTGTAATGAGTGAATTATAAATGGCGCGTCAAAGTTAATATCCCACCAGATGGCAGCACTTGTTCCTTACTTTGGAACACATTGTTGGCGACGTGAGAGAAATGGCTAGAGAACAATAATAAGCTAAATGTTCCTCGGTCTTGAAAAAGATATTTTTTTTTTCGTAGGACTAATCCCAAATTTTTATTTTGGAAATTGATCTATTTTCATCTTGTATTGTAGTGATATCTTCGACAATATGTTTGCTGATTTGATGCACACATGGTATATATTCGACACAAATAATCTGACAAAAAAAACTGTTAGAAATGTTTACCCTTTAAGCTGTTGGGATTATTAGGTTTACATAAACAGCGATTTCAAAAACACACACAATGCTCACATATGGTTCTCAGATTTCAGAAGTTCCGCAAAATATATTTGTATTAGTGCAATTGGAATCTTGAATTTAATAGTCTCGTTTTGATTTCGAAGGCATTAGTTGCGATATATTACCTTGATTTCATTGAAATTCTTTCAGTATATATAAGTCAATTCTGTTATATTTGGAAAAAGGACCATTTAAGAATTGACATTGGCAAAAGTGTAGTTTTCAAAACATAACCTTTTTCATCGCATATTTCAAGTGAATATCTCAATAAGCTCTGGCGTTTACATTGTTTCCAGAGTTAATGTTAGTATTTTTATGGAAAATACGAAGATATCTACAAGTGTAACTGATATTGTTTGAAAAACATTGCACATCTTGTGAAGTAGGTATGTCAGCACACTCAACTGAAACAATAAGCGATTTTTCTAGAAAAGCAAGATAATTCAGATTAGTGCCAAAAGCTAATATAAGCAAAAGAACCAGACTTCGAGAAGGTTCAGGAAACAAACAAAATGCTTCCTAGAAATAAAGCTGCTGGGATGGATAAACTTTTTTCAGTTCTGTTGACGAATATCCCAAAAAAAATTTTTGTCCAACTGATCAACATCATCGAGTAGCAGCACTACCCCCAGTGTCTCTAACAAGCAGAGACAGTCCCGATCCTGAAACCAGATGAATCTGTTGCAAGAGTTGAAAGCTACTATCCAATTTCCTTGTCAAGTTAGTGGCAGATTCTTCTCAAACAAATTTGTTGACTGTGACGAGCGGTTCAACATCATCCCGTCGAAACTTTTCAACTTTTGGAGAGGGCGTATTACATCTTCTCAGGTTGCTTGAATGGTTAACGAGGCTTCAAGATGGTTATGGTCCTGCTAGACAACCAAAAAGCCTTCGTCCAGATACGAGGTATCGTCATGAAAATGATGAGGGTAGGCATGCTGGATATATGGTGAGGATGCCAGATCCGTACCTAGTCAACAGGGCTGTTAGAGACAGAGTGAGTCAGGTTCATTATGAGGTGGGCTGAGGTGCCAACTGACATAACAATAAACGCTCAGTCGTTTCCCAGCAAAGCAGCCGCTGCAAGGCTAGGAGCTCGCCAATATAAATCTAGATGAGAGAAAACTCGTAACCCCAAAAAAAAGTTCAATAATGTGAAGATCTCTGGAGGATTCAGGGTTCTGGTTTATCAGATTGATGAGTTCAACTCCGTGTGGTACCTCGAGGTACAGCTGAACAGGCGTTTGAACCTTGGCTATCCAACGAGCTGTGGTCGCTATGTAGAGAACTTACCAATTTATAGCTACCAGATCCAATCTGACATTGGAAAATGAGATCTTGATGTGAAAGAAAGTAACTAGGCTTGCAATGACCTCCAGCTTCCCAGTATTTCACAGCCTCCTCAAATCACAGTTGTTGAGATTGAAGAGGATGAATAACAGGGAACTCCATGTCGTCAACAGTGACTGTTACATTTGGCTGGGCGCATTACATGAGCTGACTGACAGTGCAAACTTGAAGAACACATAAACTGAATTTTACAGGTATATCATCCACAAGAGTACTTTGACCAGGAGGTCTCACAGTCAGCCAAGAAGTCACGATGGGCTTATCCACTACGAATTAGATATAACATAATATATGTGAAGTCCTTTACTATTTTCTTCACAGGCTTTCCAGAAACCTATTGAAAATTCGACATGGATTTTGATGATCCTTTGTTTCACACGAAGAATGAGAGATGAAACTTTTCATGTTTTATTTCTGTGTTCCACACAGAAGACAATAACGCTTGTATAACTACGAGACCTGCTTCCTTACCCTCGTCTGACAACTGATCTCATCTATTTATATATTTCTTATGAATGCTTTTCGATTTCATGCCAATTTAATCAATGAAAACTTCTGACTGATGATGGCTGACAAAATGAGCAGTCGAAATTTTGCGGAAACCTCACATCAAGTGATGATCGTAAGACAGGAAAATATTAATTTTGACAAGTTCTAAATATTTATTCTCTGAATAACATCAGATTACCATTGGAGCTCATCGCACTGATCTAATTTCCCTAATATGTTGCCCAGATTGGTTTAAGCTGCGCTCATATTAATTACAGAGTATTAATCACATCATTTCCTATCCATACACGTCCAGATGCAGTTGATATCAAATTGATTTCACTGGCTTTTCAGGGATTCGTTATAAAAACTGCCACAGTTATGGGATATGGCTATAATGTTGATTCAACTAATTGGTTGAGATTTGGAGCATCTTTTCTGTATTTGTTTTGATAATGCACGAAAATGTGGAGCAAAGTAATACATATTTTTGAAGTAATTCAAGAAGTAAAATCTAAATTTACTGGACAGAAATTGAGTATTGTGCTTTAGAACTGTGCAATTGAACGGATTGAATTGTTAATTATTTTTTACTTTTTAGTCCATGGGAAGTAAAACGTGTTCTTTAGTTTTTTAAACTATTATTTTTTGTCTTTCTTTTCACGATGGTAACAATTTCTTCAAAAGATTTCATTAATGCTTACCGGGATATGGCCTTTCCCACCCCCATAAATAAAGTTAGTTGTTATTTCGGACCCCTTTTCAAATATAGACCCATTTAGCACGATAATGAAGACGAGAAGAAAAGACGGAAAATAAAGCGACAAGACTGGATGCGGTAAATAAAGTTTTCCCGACCAAACGGCTCCACAGCCCGGAAGTCGTCTATTCAGATGAACGGTGGAAGGAGCTCATCTCTTTGGCTCGCAAGAAATGATAGGTATCTATATATTTCGGGATTTCGCAAATAGTGTTTTTCGATTTCCTACTTTTCGGTAGCGCTGGAACACTCGACTCGCTGCCAAATGGGAATTCGGCTGGGACTGCATGTGGGTGATTTACATCGGTGGGTTTTTGTACGTCGATCGAATTCTGGTTGATTATTTCATGCAGCGTTCGGATGGAATGAGGATGATGCATACGAAATGGACATATTCTAGGAATGCCGATCGATTCAGAATGGCCGAATTAGTATATACTGAGAATTTGAACGAAACAAATTAACGGACAAAAAAGTCGAGTATATCATGAAACATAATTTTTTGAACATTTTTAAATTTCATTTTTTGAATTTCTAATTTACGTCCTCGAACGTATTTTGACGTGCTGATTCCGAATTTTTGAGCGAAAAGGTCGAAAACTCATCAGAAATATTTTTGGCGGGAGAAAAATCACCTAAAAACTGATTCAGAGCTGACTAACTCAAGAACGGTAGGAGATAGACAAATTCTGCGAATGCCAAACGATTCAGAATGATCAAATTAGTACATATTTCTAACTTTCAATATATCGAAAATTTTAAAATTACTCGAAAAAAGTTGCAAGCTAAAAATCATGAAATATACTAAATCGTCACATCGACTTGAAATTCGCACTGTATACGTAAAATTTTATGCTCGTTCCGAAAATGTATGATTTTTATGTACTCAGATATGAGATATTGCCAGAAAAGGGTGTTTAGGGTAGAAAATCCAGTTTTCTGAGATTTTTTATTTTTCAATTTTCGAATTTCTAATTTTTGTCCTCAAACGTATTTTGACGTGCTGATTCCGAATTTTTGAACGAAAAGGTCGAAAACTCATCAGAAATATTTTTGGCGGGAAAAAAATCACCTAAAAACTGATTTAGAGCTGACTAACTCAAGAACGGTTGGAGATAGACAAATTCTGCGAATGGCAATCGATTCAGAATGGCCGAATTAATGTATACTGAAAATTTGAACGAAAAAAATTAACGGACAAAAAAGTCGAGTATATCATGATACATAATTTTTTGAACATTTTTATTTTTCATTTTTTGAATTTCTAATTTATGTCCTCGAACGTATTTTGACGTGCTGATTCCGAATTTTTGAGCGAAAAGGTCGAAAACTCATCAGAAATATTTTTGGCGGGAAAAAATCACCTAAAAACTGATTTAGAGCTGACTAAATCAAGAACGGTTGGAGATAGACAAATTCTGCGAATGCCAATCGATTCAGAATGATCGAATTAGTACATATTTCAAATTTTCAATCAATCGAAAATTTTAAAATTACTCGAAAAAAATTGCAAGGGGGTACCCCCTAAAAAATAATGAAAAATACTAAATCGTCACATCGACTTGAAATTCGCACTGTATACGTAAAATTTCATGCTCGTTCCGAAAATGTATGATTTTTATGTGCTCAGATATGAGATTCAGCCAGAAAAGGGTGTTTAAGGTAGAAAATCCAATTTTCGGAGATTTTTTATTTTTCATTTTTCGAATTTCTAATTTTTGTCTTCAAACGTATTTTGACGTGCTGATTCCGAATTTTTGAACGAAAATGTCAAAAACTTATCAGAAATATTTTTGGCGGGGAAAAAACCACCTAAAAACTGATTTAGAGCTGACTAACTCAAGAACGGTTGGAGATAGACAAATTCTGCGAATGCCAAACGATTCAGAATGATCGAATTAGTACATATTTCAAATTTTCAATCAATCGAAAATTTTAAAATTACTCGAAAAAAATTGCAAGGGGGTACCCCCTAAAAAATAATGAAAAATACTAAATCGTCACATCGACTTGAAATTCGCACTGTATACGTGAAATTTTATGCTCGTTCCGAAACTGTATGATTTTTATGTGCTCAGATATGAGATTTAGCCAGAAAAGGGTGTTTAAGGTAGAAAATCGAATTTTCTGAGATTTTTTATTTTTCATTTTTCGAATTTCAAATTTTTGTCCTCAAATGTATTTTAACGTGCTGATTCCGAATTTTTGAACGAAAAGGTCGAAAACTCATCAGAAATATTTTTGGCGGGAAAAAAATCACCTAAAAACTGATTTAGAGCTGACTAACTCAAGAACGGTTGGAGATAGACAAATTCTGCGAATGCCAATCGATTCAGAATGATCGAATTAGTACATATTTCGAATTTTCAATCAATCGAAAATTTTAAAATTTTTCGAAAAAAGTTGCAAGGGGGTACCCCCTAAAAATCATGAAAAATACTAAATCGTCACATCGACTTGAAATTCGCCCTGTATACGTAAAATTTCATGCTCGTTCCGAAAATAGATGATTTTCATGTGCTCAGATATGAGATTCAGCCAGAAAAAGGTGTTTAAGGTAGAAAATCCAATTTTCTGAGATTTTTTATTTTTCATTTTTCGAATTTCTAATTTTTGTACTCAAACGTATTTTGACGTGCTGATTCCGAATTTTTGAACGAAAATGTCAAAAACTTATCAGAAATATTTTTGTCGGGGAAAAAACCACCTAAAAACTGATTTAGAGCTGACCAACTCAAGAACGGTTGGAGATAGACAAATTCTGCGAATGCCAAACGATTCAGAATGATCGAATTAATACATATTTCAAATTTTCAATCAATCGAAAATTTTAAAATTACTCGAAAAAAATTGCAAGGGGGTACCCCCTAAAAAATAATGAAAAATACTAAATCGTCACATCGACTTGAAATTCGCACTGTATACGTGAAATTTTATGCTCGTTCCGAAACTGTATGATTTTTATGTGCTCAGATATGAGACTTAGCCAGAAAAGGGTGTTTAAGGTAGAAAATCCAAATTTCTGAGATTTTTTATTTTTCATTTTTCGAATTTCAAATTTTTGTCCTCAAACGTATTTTGACGTGCTGATTCCGAATTTTCGAACGAATAGGTCGAAAACTCATCAGAAATATTTTTGGCGGGAAAAAATCACCTAAAAACTGATATAGAGCTGACTTACTCAAGAACGGTTGGAGATAGACAAATTCTGCGAATGCCAATCGATTCAGAATGATCGAATTAGTACAAATTTCGAATTTTCAATCAATCGAAAATTTTAAAATTTTTCGAAAAAAGTTGCAAGGGGGTACCCCCTAAGAATCATGAAAAATACTAAATCGTCACATCGACTTGAAATTCGCCCTGTATACGTAAAATTTCATGCTCGTTCCGAAAATAGATGATTTTCATGTGCTCAGATATGAGATTCAGCCAGAAAAAGGTGTTTAAGGTAGAAAATCCAATTTTCTGAGATTTTTAATTTTTCATTTTTCGAATTTCAAATTTTTGTCCTCAAACGTATTTTGACGTGCTGATTCCGAATTTTTGAACGAAAATGTCGAAAACTCATCAGAAATATTTTTGTCGGGAAAAAAACCACCTAAAAACTGATTTAGAGCTGACTAACTCAAGAAAGGTTGGCGATAGACAAATTCTGCGAATGCCAATCGATTGAGAATGGCCGTATCAGTATATATTGAGACTTTGAACGGAAAAAATTAACGGACAAAAAAGTCGAGTATATCATGGTAGATAATTTTTTCAACTTTTTATTTTTCATTTTTCGAATTTAAAATTTTGGTTCACGAACGTATTTTGACGTGCTGATTCCGAATCTTTGAACTTAGATGTCAAAAACTTATCAGAAACATTTTTGGCGGCGAAAAAAACATCGAAAAACTGATTCAGAGCTGACCAACTCAAGAACGGTTGAAAATAGACAAATTCTGCGAACGCCAATCGATTCAAAATGTTCAAATTAGTATATACTGAGATTTTGAACGAAAGAAATGAACGGACAAAAAAGTCGAATATATCATCATACATGATATTTTGGAAGTTGCACGGGCTGGTTCCGAATCTTTGAAGAAAACTCATCAGAAATATTTTTGCCGGCAAAAAAAAATCCAAAAACTGATTTAGAACCGAAAAGTTTTTGAGTAATGAAAAAAATTCTGACTTTTTCTGAAACACCCTGTATCTCAAAAACGAACCTTGCTTGTATGGAAAAAAAGTCTTATTTTCAACTAAAAAAAAAACGTGACTGAACATTTGGAGGTTTAACCCTGGGTCACCCTGTATATTTTTTGTGGATCCAGTGAATTGCCACATTTCTGTGGCCTTACACGATTCAGGAAATTATATTTTCCCACGTATTCAGAAAGACATGGCAAGAACTAAACCCACTCATAAAATAAAGAGGTATCTGAGCACCAGTGACATTTTGAATGATAATTTCCATCACTTGTATATTCACCCCTAACAGTAAATGCCTCCGAAACGGATTTTCCGAAATTCCAAATTTCATCGTTCACGTCAACACGTGTTCAATTATTGACACAGTTAAATGCATTTTCACTTTGTCCCAGAGGGAGACGCGGTGATTGAAAATTTATTCAAACATGACGCCGTGACGAGCAACGTCCCTATCGGCAGATGTTGGCGTCAATTTGCGATTCCGTTAGTCGATACTGTCGATGGTCGTTACACTTTTGTTCGCAGCCAGACCGATTCCAAACATGACATCTTTCCGCGATATGAGCTTTGGTCAGTGACGGACTGAATTATATACGAGGCCGTCCACCATTGGTTGAATTATTCACGTCATATCGACCTCTTAATAATATCAATTTTTAGCAGGTGGAAATTACATCAAATCACCACCAGAATGTTTAAATTTACTTATTTTATGTTTTTTTATCAGCAGTGCTGATTCAATATGTGAATTACAGATTCATTTCTAACAGAAATGAAAAGAAGGTAGAGTAGATCTGTACAGACAGTTTTAAAGCCATCTGTTCCTCGTCCGTATGTATTTTCACAATTCTCATCCGACTATTCCTAGCTATTTGCCCATTCTGATCCCGCACTATAAAATGTGGTCTAGGCAGCTCCATCTTTCGAGTAGAGGTAGAAGCACTCCGGTAGAAGTCTCTGGTTAGAGATACATTCAGTTCATACATTCGGACCTTTAGAGCTTTGTACTCACGACTGTAAAATGATCATGCAGTTCATTCTAAAAAAATCGGTTTTTCAGCGAATACATTTTTAGTAATTTTTAATATTTTTGGGAATATTTAGTTTAGAATCTTTTATTTGGTTTCGTAATGTTCTTACTGTGGGATCTCATGAAATCCCATAGTATTCGCATAAGATTGGATACGGAATTCCAAATACAGATTGGATCATCAAATCCTGAACCCAATTTTTTAAAAGATACCGAAAAAGATCATAAATTGTGTGTTTTATCCTCATTCAAAACATTAGTGTGATTGAAATTGAAACACCTCATCGAATTGTGTATAGTCTCTTTGCACCTCCACTGCCTAAAACAAAGTCTTATACTTTGTATCCTTTTTTTTATCGACACTTGTGAATTCTCAGTGATTTTGAATTGTATGAAAACTCATAGGTATCGCATAAATTTATATAAGGAATTCTTGATCCAAACTATCACATCCTGATACTCAACAAAATTGAATCCGGAATTCCTGATACAGACCGGAGGCTGTATCTGCCTCAGTTATCAAAATTTGCTAAAAAGACATTGAAAACTGTATTTGAATTGCGGTTTGAAAATAACAGGACCTTTAATTCAAAGAAAGATCCAAAACATACGTCTTCATTCTACCTCTGGCCGTGAAAACCTTGATTGTAGGAGTTTAGTGAGATAGTCAAATACGTAGCGGAGAATGGAGATAAAATTGATATCTTCATAACAGAAGATACTGATGATGTTATGGTAAAGATTTACGATTTAAGATTTTTGCTGGAAATGGACAACAAAAAAACAGAAAAACAAAGAGTGGATGTCAACTCATGGAATTGTAAAAATTATTCGAAATGAGAAATATGTTAGTTATGGGCTTCTCAATGTGGAAACTGGAAAGCACCTCATTGGTAACATATACCGATCAGGTACGCACCTGTATGGTTTGTGAAGAAACAGGTCATGAAAAATGAGATTGCCCAAAGTACCTCTGAACGAATAGAATAGAATATATAAGAATGTAATATGATCGATGTTATCCCACAAAATCTGGTTCAGCATGGGTATATATACAAATAGAAGTCGAGTGAAAACTAGTTGGGAAATTTGGTTTGACAGCTATGTACGCTGAACCAGAAGACTCATTCAATATCAATATAAATAATAGTGAGAATAGTTTGGGCTGTATGTGGAATTGGACATTATAACTCAGAAATTCAAAAACATTTGGAAGAATTTATTGATGTGCTCAGAGCAGATAGGTTCAAAAAACTAAATCAGGGAAAACAAGATATATTTTTCAATGAAATATTGTAGTTTTAGTGTGATAAAAAAAATGCTGTGATCATAAATGCCTTAATTATTAATATATATGCATATGGATAGTTTTATACGATAAATTATATATATTAACGCATGCATTGAGAGTAGGGCAACTTATGTGAAATTTTTATATGAACAAATATTTTATGAATGGAGGCATCGATAAAGAATAAGGAAACTTTGCTCGAAATATTATTTCGAATAAAAGTCAATCAGACAACTTTCCTGGCCATCAATTCGACATATGATATATTGAACTGGCTGAAATTTGGGATCATTCGACACTGAAGCGGTCATCTCATCATTTCCCGGTAGAATTGGACACGATATATGCTACGTGTGCAGAATATCCCACAAGAGGATGAAAGTTATATCAGAAGCAAAGACCGACACAATCAGCTTCGATATTAGGCATGTCAGTTCGATCTAAAATTCGATAGATTGACTCATAAACAGAATTACAACGTGGATCGCTTCCCACTCCAAATGGAACTCTGTTCCGTGGAAAGAATAAACGGGAGGAATAGTTCTGGAAAATATGTTCGATGATATCGTGAATGTTTTGAATTCTGAATAGGGTACATGCCCTGTGGGCAGATAAAAACGAAGCAACCTATTTCATAATGTTTCGAGGTTCTTGCCTCGTCATCAGTACAGGGTAGGTCACTACAGACAGCTTTGAAGCCACCTGTTCCTCGTCCGAATCATCCCACAGTTCCGTCTATTTGGTCAATCTGGTCTCGTGCTGATGAAACGGGTGTAAGCCGCTCCACCTGGTGGCGAGTAGATGAAGAAGCACTTCGATTCTCCGGGTCGAGAGACTCAGTCAGATATCTGAACAGCAAGCTTGAAGTTCTTTTGGAAGATCGGTTGATAACGATAGTCGTCGCCGACCGATGATTTTACCCTTTTTAACTCCCATATTCACCTACAACGTAGGATAATTGTGGCAAACACCTGTCAGAAAACAACTACTCCCCTGGCTAACGGACGGGAAAAAGATGGCTCCAAAGCTGTCTGTAGTGACCTACCCTGTACTGATAACGAGGAAAGAACTTTGAAACTAGTCTGCAGGTGGTACCCCTGTCCGCATCAAAACATAATTCTGCTATTTGGTTACAGGGAGCACTTGAAATTGTTTTCTCTGCAATGAGCTACATTGCACAAGTATCTGTTGGATATTACTCAATAACCGTCGTGGTATTAGCCAGGGCAGTAGTTGTTTTCTTACAGGTGTTTGCCACAATAAGTCTACGTTGTAGGTGAATATGGGAAGGAAAGACAATTATTGTCTCCTCATCTCCTGAATGACGAAAAATCATGCAGAATTCATCCATATAACTTTGTCTATCAAAAAAAAATTGTAATTTTCAGATTTGCTTCAGAAATTCACTGTTATAACTCATCCAATCATTTCAGCTACTGCTTAAGCAAATTACCAGTATTTTTCAAACTGAGGTACATTAACAAAAACTTGTGTTCTTGACATGTTGGCTTCTATCAACAGCAATAATTGGACTTCCCAAATATGCTTTCGTTTTGGTATTAACAGTTCACAACTCTTTTATCTACGTGTATCCCTGTATATTTATGGCATAGAAGACTTCAGAACGTTATCAACTTTAACAAACAATAAGTTAAACATTCTATAAAACACTCAATCGATAAGGTGTCATTTTGAAAGTTCACACAATTCATCAGGCGATGATTTCTTTCTTCCACACAGTGCACATCCCATTCAAAGAACGCTCTCGCGCGTTTCCAGATGAGTTCCTTCGTTCACCATTCCAAAATAGTCGGGGAGCCCAATGGAGAATACAAAGCATCGAAACAAATGCTACGAAGAAATTTCAAATTCAACGATCCGTCAATCTCAACTTTCGATAGCCTCCGGATTTGAGTTCCACCATACGTTTCGTCTACATCTGCGGTAGAAATTTTCAAAGGCTGTGGGGTATCGGACGAAGCGTTCGAGTTGTTTGCCGGAGCCTGACTGATTCGGTGTCTGGGATGGTACTTTCTTGTATTATATCCGATAGTTCAGCGGTCTAGGGCGCAGGCCGTCCGAAACTTCAGCATATCTATAGTCGATTTGAGCCCGACGTAGGTATGAGAGATTTTTTCTCAAATACCCAATATCGGATAGATAGGCGACCACATGTTGAAAAGCAAATGCCATTCTCGTCTGGTGCTAGCTTGGATTGCACACTGACCACCCGAGGGTGTGCTGTAGGTTTTTCGGGTTGTAAAGCTGAAAAGTGGATACGCCACCAGAAATCAGTGAGTCGCCCAGAGCGCCACGGTGAATAATAATAATTGCAGTACTCTACCAGCACAAGCTATGCCATTGGGTACACTCTACGACTGTTTATGAGGGAGTCTTATCGTATTATATTATCATTATGCCTAACCTAATAGGGGGCGTTAGATTAGATTGGATTAGATTACTTTGGGGCTTCCGTGTCATAAGCATCAACACCGCGACCTTTTCAGATCTATTGTGTTCGCCCTCGAAATCGTTCAGAGTCCTTTATCTAGCCCTGTCTTCGTCACGAGACTCCATAGGCCAGTTTTCAGAACTCCCATGTATCCGGGAGCTTTTGGTTTTAGTGTTAGAAACCTAAGCCTTGTGGCATAGTGGCATAGTATGTGTGCCGATGTTTCCTCTTCTTCCGGACAGAACCTGCGTAGAATTTCTTCTCCCAGACCAATAGTACTCATATGTTTGTTGAGCCTACAATGCCCTGTGAGGAGTACAACTGTTATTCTAGTATTGCTCCTTCTCTGGTTTAGTAGATATTCTGTGAATGTTGGCAACGGTTTTTTGATAAACTCTTTGACCTGTCTCATTCCTGGTGAATCGTTCCACCATTCTTGAGATTTTTGTTGGATCCATGATTTGGTGTTGGTTTTTAGTACAGCTTTCGCTATACCGCGGTTCTGGGCCATTCAGGGCCTTACTTGCTCCTTCTCGAGCTAGTGAATCAGCCTCTTCATTGCCTCTGGTATCCAAGCTAGTGTCAGTCTGTTCTGACTGCCTAGCTCTTTTAAGGCTTCCATGCAGTCCCAAGCAAGTTTTGAGGTGATTTGCATAGAGTTGACTGCTTTTATCGCCGCTTGGCTATCCCAGTAAGTGACAATGGTTTTTTCCGAGAACTCCTGCCTTATTAACTCTTGCGCGCAATGGTGTATTGCTACGATTTCCGCCTGGAATATCGTCGTGTGTTTACCTAAGCTTAGTGAGATTCTCATCTTCGGCTTGGCTCCATATATGCCGGCTCCTGAACCTTCAATGGTTTTGGAACCATCTGTGTAGACAGCAATTTCCGCGTTGGTGGGAGGTCCCTCCTTCCACGCATCCCTTTCCATTATGCTTGTCTTAAGTGTTTTGTCAAAGCTATATCTGGGAAGTATGCCATCTGATGTCATACGTATGACAGGGCCGTTTTCCAACTCTTCATATAGCTTGTTGTAGTTACTCCCGTGCATGTTGCTTATGGGTGCTTGACCACTAAGTAATCTGCTCGTGACCGACCTGGCTTCGCCTTGAATGTATATGGGTAGTGGAGGCAGGTTGAGCAAGACTTCTCGTGCGGCTGTTGGAGTGGTTCTCATGGCACTGATAGCACTCAGACATGCTTGGTTTTGCATTACTCCCAGCCGTCGTACCACTCCTATCTGCTTGGTCTCTGGCCACCATACCACTGACCCATATCAATATAGGGGGCGTTACTTTGTTTCGTCTTGATTCTTCCTGGTAACTGAATTCCAATACCTGACTTTTTTTATCATTATTGCTTATACCTGGAATAGGTTTTTGTTTGGTCTTTCCATTAGCTGGCCTCACGATTTACTTGGATTGTAGCCTTATTTCCTGATATTAATAATATTGACGACATTCTTGCTGAGTAAGGTTGAAAGTGTCACTTGGCACTCGGACTATCCATGATTTGAGACCGCAGGTGTGAGGCACGGGAAATTTTTCTCGATATGTTCCGTCAAACTTGAAATACGGTGGTAAATTGAGTGTTAACCTCTAGAGAAAATATCAAGCAGAAGGTTTTGTCTTTATTTGTTAGTCTTCAAATGATTCCCTGATGCTCCATTCCATTAACTGGATGTGTCGCAGTTTGGATGTTCTGGCCTTCTAGTCCACTGTTAAATAAAAATGAAATTTTGAATGTTTTGGACAATAATTGATGAGAACTTATTACATAAGATTACTCATTCTACAGTGTAATCCACTTCGGAGCGGAGCACCTTTATAAAATCTTCATTTTCCAATTCCAATTTCCATTCAACTATCCATTCTTAATTTCAATATTCCACAGATCTCGACTATTGTTCCACACATTTTATAATTTTCAGTGTCCCATCTCTACAATGTGTCGAAGTTATGTATATATCTTCTCTTCCAGCCTAAAACATTTCAAACACTCAATACGTCATAATATCATCCAACTAATGGTATAGATACAATTTTATGTTTTAATCGTTGCTATCAAAATTTTCTTTCCATTATTCTGCAAATCCTACCTAGTTATGAAATCGTGTTCGCAATAGACATTATGTACACCTGTAATTGGGTTTTCGAACATTCTGGATGTCAATAAATCAATAAATGAATAAATATGTACGTGATCAGGTGCTTATAGCTTGATACCGAAGAGCAAAAGAGCCAATAACAGCAAATCCCATCGGACGTAAAATAATACGCAAATATTCGACCAACGCAACACCGACTCAATTTCCGAAAGAGAATCCCTCGACACCAGGCATAATTTCCGTGGTTTTCCTGCAGTTGAAAAACTAATACACGAACACGTTAAACACAGGTAAGGTTCATGTTACTATATACCACACCCTCACATGACCAATGCCCGAACCCATTTAACATTATAATTCCTGTTATTACGCTCCCTTGATTAGGGAGTGTCCTTTTTCGCATTAAGGGGGTGGAATAGGCTGTTTGTGTAATTTAATTACACCGAATGAAATAAAAATATATACCGCAAAGAGCCGACGGTATTTCGAGGTGAAAATGCTGTGTCTTCGTTTTTTTCTGTTTTTTCAGCTGCGAATTCGTTGATCCTGTTTGATGAGTGCTTCAGGTTAATGCGATGTTATCACGCCGTGGGCTTATTCATGAAAACACTAGATGGATAAAGCTAAGGAAATCATGAAGTATTTTAAGTTTGGAGTTCAAAATATACGCAAAATAAACAATATAGGTGAACCTTTCGAAGAAAATTTTCAAGAGGTACATGCTCTACCGATACTTTCGAAAATAGGCACTGTTATATCACGTATGGCTTCGTAGTCTGGTGAAGCAAAAGCAAACCAAAAATGGCCCAGGCTTAAAGGACTACAGAGACAAGCGTGTCTGGGATTACTGGGCCATTCTCTTCACGCCAACTGCAGCAGTGGAAGCCCCTCTCGGATTACTTCCTCTCCACATAGTTCTGGAGAGAAAGACCACATGGGCAACATACAGACTGCCAAGCGGCCATTATTCTACCGCAAGCATGAGGAGCAGCAGTATGCTGAATGGCATATTCTAGGAATGCCCTCAGACAACATGTCTAAAACTACCAACCTTCACACGTCCTACACTGTGGTCTTCCCTATATTCCGGTATTCTAGGCAGAAGTATATGCCATTGAAATGTGTGCAAAGAAGCTGGAAAATCGACACCACACAGAAAAAACGATAAAAATATTTTCAGATAGTCAAGCAGTACTGAAAGCGCTTGAATCCATTTGCTTTAGTTCTAGAGCAGCATAGAACTGCAGACACTTCAAATCGACTAGCATAATGCAACAACGTTATCCCTAGCAAAAGGGAGACTTGAGTATTGGCGTAGTCTATTAGGTCTAGCCCATTTTGAAGCATTTGTCGCTTGTACTAGGACAAAACTGGACTCTGACTGCTAGAACTCAGCGCATTTCTGAGTTATAGTAGGTTTGCTTACTGGCCACTGCAAACTCAAACATCAGATGCACGAAATCGGACGATGGACGATGGACGATGGACGATGGACGATGGACGATGGACGATGGACGATGGACGATGGACGATGGACGATGGACAATGGACGATGGACGATGGACGATGGACGATGGACGATGGACGATGGACGATGGACGATGGACGATGGACGATGGACGATGGACGATGGACGATGGACGATGGACGATGGACGATGGACGATGGACGATGGACGATGGACGATGGACGATGGACGATGGACGATGGACGATGGACGATGGACGATGGACGATGGACGATGGACGATGGACGATGGACGATGGACGATGGACGATGGACGATGGACGATGGACGATGGACGATGGACGATGGACGATGGACGATGGACGATGGACGATGGACGATGGACGATGGACGATGGACGATGGACGATGGACGATGGACGATGGACGATGGACGATGGACGATGGACGATGGACGATGGACGATGGACGATGGACGATGGACGATGGACGATGGACGATGGACGATGGACGATGGACGATGGACGATGGACGATGGACGATGGACGATGGACGATGGACGATGGACGATGGACGATGGACGATGGACGATGGACGATGGACGATGGACGATGGACGATGGACGATGGACGATGGGGAATGATGTAGCGGTCAAACCCATTTTTGCTTCATTTTTTTTCCCAGTTTTGGTTTCCACGAAAAGGAAAAACCTGTAATATTCAAAGAACATCGTGAGAGCTGGAGGAAAGAAGGTAGGAATTGGTGTTTTTTTTAATTTCTGAAGGCTGTATGCCTCAGGGAACACCTCCCGAGGCAGCGAGTTCTACGGCTTTGCCGGTCTGTGGAAAACAATCCATGGGAAGCAGATAATAAAAAGTTTCCTAAATTGTGCAAAATTTTGTGGTAGACTCTCATTTTGTTTACTTGTTACATCGAAACAACAAACTGCCAAAAAACTAGCTTTGTAGAAATATGCGAAAATGTTCTGTACATAGCTGCCTCCATGGCTATAAGGTACAAATCCGATTTGTACTGATAAACTGTTTCTTTACATTGAGTGTAGCACCCAAAAGCACATTGAAACTCTTAAATCAGGTCCAAAAAAAATCCATCACTTATCTAAAACACCGCAGAATGATTGGCGATCTGTTTCTTTCTTATGGATATTTCAATGTACGATGCTCTCACGAAATGATATCAATCGCTCCACCGTTGACGGTCCCGTCAAGACTGACCCGTCGAGCTCAAACCTCACATCCATATGCCATCACGTTGGAGACATGCCTTTCAGAACCTTGGGAAATATTTAACCGAACCAAAATCTAAAACTAAGTTATATATGATGAGTTGTTCGTGCCACCATAGAAAAAATTCAAATCAACTACAAGTGTAGTTTACACTTGTGATTGTTCGAAAAACTTGGCTGACCGATGGTTTCCAGTGAAGATATTCCATTGAAACTGCAAATAATGATTACCCAAAACGTATTTTTTCTGCCACCATACGGAAAATTGGGATCAGCCCCCGTATAAGGGTAGTTTATACTTGTGATTTTTCGGAAAACTTTGCTGAACGATGGTTTCCAGTGAAGATATTTCATTGAAACTATAAATGATGATTAGCCATAACATACTTTTTATGCCACCATACAAAAAATTGGGATCAGCCTCAACATAAGGGTAGTTTATACTTGTGATTTTTCGAAAAATTTTGATGACCAGGGTTTCCAGTAAATATATTTCATTGAAACACTAAAATATGATTTTTCAAAACGTAATTCTTGCGCCACCATAGGAAAAAATTGGATCAGCCCCCGTATAAGGGTAGTTTATACTTGTAATTTTTCAGAAAACTTTGCTGACCGATGGTTTCCAGTGAAGATATTTCTTTGAAACTTCAGATAATGATTGCTCAAAACGTACTTTTTATGCCACCATACAAAAAATTGGGATCAGCCCCTGTATAAGGGCAGTTTATATTTGTGATTTTTCGGAAAACTTTGCTAACCGATGGTTTCCAATGAACATATTTCATTGAAACTTCAGATAATGATTGCTCAAAACGTACTTTTTATGCCACCATACAAAAAATTGGAATCAGCCCCCTTATAAGAGTAGTTTATATTTCAAGGGCTTATTTTTCCACCGTACGCTAAAGTTTTGGAACTCTCTGCCTCAGAAGGTGTTCCTTGAGGCATACAGCCTTCAGAAGTTCAATAAGAACACCAATTCCTACCTACTTTTCCTCAGCAGTCACGATGTTCTTTGAAAAATACAGGATTTTTCTTTACGTGATAACCAGAACTTGGAAAAAAAATTCAAAAGTCGATCGTTTAAAATTATTCTCACAGATCTTTGATAATCCTCCATCAACAAAGTTAATGAGATATCGATCAACCAACAATCTTATCATTTTACACAAAGTGTCTTCCATATCACTGCGGCAGCGATAAAAAAGCAACAGTAAATGCTCCACTACTCTTAGCATACCACCACGCTGCTACTCAATTACTCAATTCGAGGACAAAATGAGGCACGATTCTCCAAAGAGCAGCAACCCCTGTGCTCTCAGGAGTTATTGTTATTATTTTCGTGTTTTATGTCTATCGTTTCGTTTATGGAGTATCGTAAAAGCACTCGTTTTGTATGTGCGATCACCATTTTCACTTTCAGTACTCCTCGTTACCTTTCGAGAGTGTTTACTTTGTGTGTTTGTTTGGGTCGAAACAGCTTTTCGCCAAAGTGTTCTGGAAGTCTCATCATGAATTTTCTTTTTGTTTAGGTGTGTGGTCGTTAGTGCAAAAAATAGTTTGACGTCAATTAAGACAGTTTTTTGTCTCAATATCAACCCCTGCTCATTTGCTTTTCGCTAAAGTAATATGAAAATCTTATGATGAATTTTCGCTCTGTTGACGTGTGTGGTCGTTTGTGCAAAAAATAGTTCGACGTCCATTTGAACAGTTTTTTTGTCTCAATATCAACCCCTACTCATTTGCTTTTCGCTAAAGTGATATTGAAATCTCATGATCAATTTTCTCTCGTTTGAGGTGTGTGGTCGTTAGTGCAAAAAATATTTTGACGTCAATTAAGACAGTTTTTGGTCTCAATATCAACCCCTACTCAATTGCTTTTCGCTGAAGTGATATTGAAATCTCATGATGAATTTTCGCTCTGTTGAGGTGTGTGGTCGTTGGTGCAAAAAATAGTTTGACGTCAATTAAGACAGTTTTTTGTCTCAATATCAACCCCTACTCATTTGCTTTTCGCTAAAGTGATATTTAAATCTCATGATGAATTTTCGCTGTGTTTAGGTGTGTGGTCGTTGGTGCAAAAAATAGATTGGCGTCAATTAAGACAGTTTTTGGTCTCAATATCAACCCCTACTCATTTGCTTCTCGCTAAAGTGATATGGAAATCTCATGATGAATTTTCGCTGTGTTTAGGTGTGTGGTCGTTGGTGCAAAAAATAGTTTGACGTCAATTAAGACAGTTTTTTGTCTCAATATCAACCCCTACTCATTTGCTTTTCGCTAAAGTAATATGAAAATCTTATGATGAATTTTTGCTCTGTTGACGTGTGTGGTCGTTGGTGCAAAAAATAGTTTGACGTCAATTAAGACAGTTTTTGGTCTCAATATCAACCCCTACTCACTTGCTTTTCGCTGAAGTGATATTGAAATCTCATGATGAATTTTCGTTCTGTTGAGGTGTGTGGTCGTTGGTACAAAAAATAGTTTGACGTCAATTAAGACAGTTTTTGGTCTCAATATCAACCCCTACTCATTTGCTTTTCGCTAAAATGATATTGAAATCTCATGATGAATTTTCGCTGTGTTGAGGTGTAGAGTCGTTAGTGCAAAAAATAGTTTGACGTCAATTAAGACAGTTTTTTGTCTCAATATCAACCCCTACTCATTTGCTTTTCGCTAAAGTGATATTTAAATCTCATGATGAATTTTCGCTGTGTTTAGGTGTGTGGTCGTTGGTGCAAAAAATAGATTGACGTCAATTAAGACAGTTTTTGGTCTCAATATCAACCCCTACTCATTTGCTTCTCGCTAAAGTGATATGGAAATCTCATGATGAATTTTCGCTGTGTTTAGGTGTGTGGTCGTTGGTGCAAAAAATAGTTTGACGTCAATTAAGACAGTTTTTGGTCTCAATATCAACCCCTACTCACTTGCTTTTCGCTGAAGTGATATTGAAATCTCATGATGAATTTTCGTTCTGTTGAGGTGTGTGGTCGTTGGTACAAAAAATAGTTTGACGTCAATTAAGACAGTTTTTGGTCTCAATATCAACCCCTACTCATTTGCTTTTCGCTAAAATGATATTGAAATCTCATGATGAATTTTCGCTGTGTTGAGGTGTAGAGTCGTTAGTGCAAAAAATAGTTTGACGTCAATTTAGACAGTTTTTTGTCTCAATATCAACCCCTACTCATTTGCACTTCGCTAAAGTGATATTTAAATCTCATGATGAATTTTCGCTGTGTTTAGGTGTGTGGTCGTTGGTGCAAAAAATAGATTGACGTCAATTAAGACAGTTTTTGGTCTCAATATCAACCCCTACTCATTTGCTTCTCGCTAAAGTGATATGGAAATCTCATGATGAATTTTCGCTGTGTTTAGGTGTGTGGTCGTTGGTGCAAAAAATAGTTTGACGTCAATTAAGACAGTTTTTTGTCTCAATATCAACCCCTACTCATTTGCTTTTCGCTGAAGTGATATGGAAGTCTCATGATGAATTTTCTCTTTGTTGAGGTGTGTGGTCATTTGTGCAAAAAATAGTTCGACGTCCATTTAGACAGTTTTTTTTTGTCTCAATATCAAATTCTACTCATTTGCTTTTTGCTTAAGTGGTATGGAAATCTCATACTGAATTTTCTCTCTGTTGAGGTGTGTGGTCGTTGGTGCAAAAAATAGTTCGACGTATATTCAGACAGTTTTTTTTCGTCTCAATATCAACCTCTACTCATTTGCTTTCTGCTAAAGTGATATGGAAATCTCATAATGAATTTTCTCTCCGTTGAGGTGTGTGGTCGTTGGTGCAAAAAATAGTTCGACGTCAATTCAGACAGTTTTTTTTTCGTCTCAATATCAACCTCTATTCATTTGCTTTTCGCTAAAATGATATGGAAATCTCATGATGAATTTTCTCTCCGTTGAGGTATGTGGTCGTTAGTGCAAAAAATAGTTTGACGTCAATTCAGACAGTTTTTTGTCTCAATATGAACCCCTGGTCATATGCTTTTCGCTGAAGTGATATGGAAACTTCATAATGAATTTTCGCTCTGTTGATGTGTGTGGTCGTTAGTGCAAAAAATAGTTTGACGTCAATCCAGACAGTTTTTTTTTCGTCTCAATATCAACCTCTACTCATTTGCTTTTCGCTAAAATGATATGGAAATCTCATGATGAATTTTTTCTCCGTTGAGGTATGTGGTCGTTAGTGCAAAAAATAGTTTGACGTCAATTCAGACAGTTTTTTGTCTCAATATGAACCCCTGGTCATATGCTTTTCGCTGAAGTGATATGGAAACTTCATAATGAATTTTCGCTCTGTTGATGTGTGTGGTCGTTAGTGCAAAAAATAGTTTGACGTCAATTAAGACAGTTTTTTGTCTCAATATCAACCCCTACTCATTTGCTTTTCGCTAAAGTGATATGGAAATCTCATGATGAATTTTCTCTCCGTTGAGGTATGTGGTCGTTAGTGCAAAAAATAGTTTGACGTCAATTAAGACTGTTTTTGTCTCAATATCAACCCCTACTCATTTGCTTTTCGCTAAAGTGATATGGAAATATCATGATGAATTTTCGCTCTGTTGAGGTGTGGTCGTTAGTGCAAAAGATAGTTTGACGTCAATTTAGACGCTGAAGTGATATGGAAATCTCATGATGAATTTTCTTTTTGTTGAGGTGTGTGGTCGTTAGTGCAAAAAGTAGTTCGACGTCAATTTAGACAGTTTTTTTTTTTTCAATATCAACCCCAACTCATTTCAATGATCAGATACCATGGTAAAATCAAATCTGATATATGGGTGGTAGGGTGGTCATCAGAATAACAACTCAGGATGGCTGATTGGATTTTTTTAGAGTTCAAATAAAAAATAAAACTACTCAAGTTTTCGTCAGATTCTGTTTGTTTTTCTGCTTTGTTCAACTGATATTCATTCTCCCAGATGATATCTGAGAGTGATTTGAAATTTTCTTGAAACTTCTAATACTGGAGCACAATAAATGAATCAATTCATATTTTAATCTGTAAAAATTTATTATAGAAACAAATTATAATATTTCAACTCTGTATAACAAATTTATATAAATCAAGAGAAAAGAAGAGAAACTGATTTTCTTTCACAATTTCCAAAATATTTTACAACCATTCTTAACTTGACATTAATAAAATATTGACTATAATAACTAGGGCCAGTGATGTTCTTGACGAAAGTGTGGTGGCATCAGAAAATGCACTAACTGAAAAAAAAATAGAAAGATTAATTGAATAACAAATATGACAGCGAGATTGGTAGGCAATGCTTCGTTTGACTAAACGATGCGATAGACTTTCCATTGCCTAAAAAATCTAATAATAATAAAAATGATAAAACTAATTCTCTACGATTAACGAATCAGGACGTTTCCTGCTAAAATCTACAGTCATTTTCAAGTGATGTTGAGGGCCACTCAGGAGACAAGCTGCAACAAATAGATGTCAGTTGTGAAACAATGCTCTCAATGAAATGTAGACTGAGATTTTAGCAGTCGAAACATCGTGATTTGGTAATCGTGGAGAATTAGTTTTCTCATTTTTCGTTATTTAATTTTTTAGGCAATGAATAGTATGAGGCGCCGTTCGGGTAAAAATATAAATAATTTCTGTCAATATACTCATAAATTGTAGCAATATATATTATTTTGCGTGCCATATAATTATTTTCGATCAAACACAATATATTTACATTTCAAGTGTTACAAATTAAAAAAAAAAGTCTAATATATTTATAAATTTGATCTATTTTATATCGTCAAGAGATGGAGCAATCGACGCGATTTGTGACACGTTCGAGCATATGGCAACATGGGAACGAAGCAAAGTCATTAGTACAGAAATTGCCGAATAGATGGCGGTAGTATAATATTTCAGATTGGGTCATTCAATTGTAGAGAGCCTTCGTTTGAGCCACACATAGGGTCACTGACTTTAGAAGGCCGTGCCGTTCAATTGAGTGCCCAATTGTAAAGTAGGAAACTACACAATAACAAAACTACCTATGCCACTGCTATCTGTTAGCCACTTCATGTACTAATGACTGCCTAGTTGCCATGTTGCCACATGTTCGAGCTTGGACAAATCACGTCGGTTGCGCCATCTCTTGTCGACATAAAATAGATCGAATTTATAAATATATGGGAATTAACGTCTTTATATATTTACATTGCTTGGAAAGTAAATATATTGTGTTTTATCGAAAATAAATATATCGAAAAGCAAAATGAAAATACAGATGATATGAACAGGTTCATACTGACCCCTTTCTGGGACGGGATCTCGAACACTGCCTAGCTTGAGCACAGCCTCTTCTCGGTAGATATCTTCTATTTCAGCAATACATTGCAATATCAGACG
Source organism: Chrysolina haemoptera (assembly GCA_958298965.1). Lineage (NCBI taxonomy): Eukaryota > Metazoa > Arthropoda > Insecta > Coleoptera > Chrysomelidae > Chrysolina > Chrysolina haemoptera. The sequence goes on from OY282591.1 coordinate 33,819,378, forward strand.
ACCGCTGTTGAAATGGAATTCGGACAGTTCCAACTCCAGAGCAAGGTCACTCCAAGCGATTTCTTGGTTTTGACGGGGTGACAAGGGTTCACTTCTGGCAACCTGAAATTAAATTAATTCAGAACGTTGAATAATACTGTTAGAAACACTTATCATACTTATTTCTACTGAGATTAACATTGATTATATCTAGCAATAATAGTGCACACACACAAAGTCGATTCTCTGCTATAAATACTTTGAATTCGATATGTTATTTCAAATATAGCAGTTATTGAAAAGTTTCAGTAGTTCAGCTCAGTAAATATTCCCCCTATATATTCCCCCTAAGAGGAATGCAATAATAAAAAAACTACAGCGGTAATTGCACCCTCCCCTCCCTCCCTTCCTCCTCTTTCAGATTCGGGCTCTTTCGCCAAAATTTTTGATAAGAAGCTTCGTACAAGATTATCACTGTTTTGTTTTTTCCATCAACCGGCTGCCCCCTTACGAGCAACCCTCAGAAGTCTTCGAGGCTCTTGTGCGAGTTGGGGAAGACGCAGCCCTTACCTTTTAACGTGTGATGCCATGCACGGGATCGGTAACGGCGCGGTGATTCGAACCCTCGTAACTTGGCTTTGGAAGCGAGAACATTACCTAAGCGCCACCAAGACCCCTATGAAATATAACCGAAAATAAGCCACCCGATGAATGGCAAGAATCCTAATGACAAATAAATTGAAGGTTTATTTGATACATCAACTATGCTGGGATTATTTACCGTATAGTTATTCAGAAGAAACGTCAAGGTGGCCCTGGGCCTCGAAGGGGGACAAGAACAGTTGGCTCGTAAGATATCACCGTAGTCCAAGGGCTCCCCTTCAACTCTGATTGTTGGAAGATCCTCAGGTAATTCTGAAACAAAGGAAGGCAATTACTACTGCTAATTCTCACTAGGACTTCGGAGCTGAGATGATAAATGTATAAAGTAAGACAAGTTTTTACAAGTGAACAGTTCGGTCTTCAAAGCTTTGCAGCTTTTTGACGTAGTTTGATTAACAAGAGGCTATTGAAGAAAAAAAATCAAATACAATTAATGAACTGGTAAACTGAAAAGTAAAATATACAGTGCCCGTCTAAAGTCCGTTCCACCCTAATAATTTTTAAACCATCTGGTATATCGCAACGAAATTTGGAAGTCTTGAATAGGAGATGTAAGTAGAAAAAAGGTATTTAAAAATTTCAATCTACGCGAATTTATGCCATTTATTTTGAGAAGGCGATGAGCAATCTTTTTGACCATCACGTTTTTTCACTGTTTTCACGTTTCCTCTAAATAGCCTCCTGGAGGCAGGGAGTAAAATTGAGAGACAGAACGGCACGCAGGCAAACAGACAATAAGAAAGCAGTTATTATAGGACCAGTTGACAGAAATGAGTGGAAATTGATTGCAGGATGACGGATACGATCATAAGCTATTGGTCCTGACCGGGTCTGCACTGAAAATCTGCAGAACCGTGAAGCCAGTATGCAGATAGTGATCTATTTTGATCAACATCTGCAAGTTGTTACAGAAAAGCATTGCCAAGTGTGTTATTGTGTAAAAACTGTCAGGTGTTGGGCAAAGGTGATTCGGCAGTCTTATATCGCTGTTGGATTATTTTCGTTCAATACTTGTCGACAAAAGTATGGCCTTTTACCAAATATACTCGATTTTACATGTGGAATATTCAATTATTTCACAAAATAATTGATACATTCAAAAATAGAAGTTGTCTATCTCTAACCGTTCTCGAGTTGGTCAGCTCTAAATCAGTTTTCAGGTGGTTTTTCTCCCGTCAAAAATATGTCTGACGAGTTTTTGACATTCTCGTTCATCGGTTCGGAATCAGCACGTCACAATACGTTCGAGGACCAAATTTTGAAATTCGAAAAATGAAAAATAAAAAATCTCAGAAAATTGGATTTTTTACCTCAAACATCCTTTTCCGGCTAAATCTTATATCTGGGCACATAAAAATCATACATTTTGAAAACGAGCATGAAATTTTACGCATACAGTGCAAATTTCAAGTCGGTGAGAGGACTTAGTATTTTTAATGATTTTTAGGGGTGAACCCCTTGCAACTTTTTTGAAAAATTTTTAATTTCTTTCGATTTACTTGAAATTTACAATATTTACTAATTCGACCATTCTGAATCGATTTGCGTTCGCAGAATTTGTCTATCTCTAACCGTTCTCGAGTTGGTCAGCTCTAAATCAGTTTTCAGGTGGTTTTTCTCCCGTCAAAAATATTTCTGACGAGTTTTTGACATTCTCGTTCATTGGTTCGGAATCAGCACGTCACAATACGTTCGAGGACCAAATTTTGAAATTCAAAAAATGAAAAATAAAAAATCTCAGAAAATTGGATTTTTGACTTCAAACATCCTTTTCCGGCTAAATCTTATATCTGGGCACATAAAAATCATACATTTTCGAAACGAGCATGAAATTTTACGCATACAGTGCAAATTTCAAGTCGGTGAGAGGACTTAGTATTTTTAATGATTTTTAGGGGTGAACCCCTTGCAACTTTTTTGAGAAATTTTTAATTTCTTTCGATTGACTTGAAATTTACAATATTTACTAATTCGACCATTCTGAATCGATTTGCGTTCGCAGAATTTGTCTATCTCTAACCGTTCTCGAGTTGGTCAGCTCTAAATCAGTTTTCAGGTGGTTTTTCTCCCGTCAAAAATATTTCTGACGAGTTTTTGACATTCTCGTTCATTGGTTCGGAATCAGCACGTCACAATACGTTCGAGGACCAAATTTTGAAATTCGAAAAATAAAAAATCTCAGAAAATTGGATTTTTTACCTCAAACATCCTTTTCCGGCTAAATCTTATATCTGAGCACATAAAAATCATACATTTTCGAAACGAGCATGACATTTTACGCATACAGTGCAAATTTCAAGTCGGTGAGAGGACTCAGTATTTTTAATGATTTTTAGGGGTGAACCCCTTGCAACTTTTTCGAGTAATTTTTAATTTCTTTCGATTGACTCAAAATTCACAATATATACTAATTCGACCATTTTGAATCGATTGGCGTTCGCAGAATTTGTCTATCTCTAACCGTTCTCGAGTTGGTCAGCTCTAAATCAGTTTTCAAGTGGTTTTTCTCGCGCCAAAAATGTTTCTGATAAGTTTCCAACATTTTCGTTCATAGATTCCGAATCAGCACATCAAATTATGATTGAGGATCAAATTTTAAAATTCGAAAAATAAAAAATAAAAAATCTCAGAAAATTGGATTTTCTACCTCAAACATCCTTTTCCGGCTGAATCTTATATCTGGGCACATAAAAATCATACATTTTCGGAACGAGCATGAAATTTTACGTATACAGTGCAAATTTCAAGTCGGTGAGAGGACTCAGTATTTTTAATGATTTTTAGGGGTGAACCCCTTGCAACTTTTTCGAGTAATTTTTAATTTCTTTCGATTGACTCAAAATTCACAATATATACTAATTCGACCATTTTGAATCGATTGGCGTTCGCAGAATTTGTCTATCTCTAACCGTTCTCGAGTTGGTCAGCTCTTAATCAGTTTTCAAGTGGTTTTTCTCCCGCCAAAAATATTTCTGATAAGTTTTCAACATTTTCGTTCATGGATTCTGAATCAGCACATCGAAATATGTTTGAGGACCAAATTTCAAAATTCAAAAAATAAAAAATAAAAAATCTCAGAAAATTGGAATTTCTACCTCAAACATTCTTTTCCGGCTAAATCTTATATCTGGGCACATAAAAATCATACATTTTCGGAACGAACATGAAATTTTACGTATACAGTGCAAATTTCAAGTCGGTGAGAGGACTCTGTATTTTCAATGATTTTTAGGGGTGAACCCCTTGCAACTTTTTCGAGTAATTTTTAATGTCTTTTGATTGACTCGAAATTCACAATTTATACTAATTTGACCATTCTGAATCGATTGGCGTTCACAGAATTTGTCTATCTCTAACCGTTCTCGAGTTGGTCAGCTCAGCTCAGTTTTCAAGTGGTTTTTCTCCCGTCAAAAATGTTTCTGATAAGTTTTCAACATTTTCGTTCATAGATTCTGAATCAGCACATCAAATTATGTTTGAGGACCGAATTTTAAAATTCGAAAAATTAAAAATAAAAAATAATAATATATATATATATATATATATTGCTATAATTAATAAATATATTGACAGAAATGATTTATTTTCGCAAAAACACTTTTTACCCGAACGGCGCCTCATAAAGCATCATGTAACCGGCATATTTGAATATCAGTTGGACTTGGGGAGATTGCAGCAGCCTTTCTGGCTGCACCCTATATGCTCGAAAGAAGAGCACTCATCTCGGAAGCAATATCGGTGCTTTGACCACGCCAACAGAGTTAATTCGACAGAGATTGGTCCCGACCCTCGAAGGTGTCTCTCTGTAGCGTCGAGGCGCCCCCGAGGACCGGTTTTGTTGATATTGAATAAAATTTTCATGAACCCCATCAAATATTTACACGTCAACGGTGTTATTTGGTTTGACTATGGCGCGAGCATCTGGGATCCAATTAAGGCGGGAATATTGACTTTCGAGAAGTATGCACTCTGACTGAGACGTCGCACCTGAAAATCATATTATTTTGTAGCTTCTGGGAAATCGTGGAAATATATTCATGAGAGTGTTTGATCGCGGCGATGAGATTCCTGTCTCTTGTGTACGGGTTTATTGAATTTCGATATAAGAATCCGGTTTAGAAGTTGGCGATCGAAGAGCAAATGGAAATATCTGTTTCTCGGAGAATTTCAATTTCAGTTATTTTACATTTCGATTCATTAATTATTATTGTTCAGTCATAATGCCTGCAATATTAGGTTTTATAATTTATACATTCATTTGGTTTATATTTCGTCAGCCGAGAATTATAGTGTTTTTATCCATTTTTCGTAAATAATGAGTTATATACACCAAAAATCTAAAAAAAAATTCAATTGTTCTATATCCATCAAAGGTACAGTTTCATTGCGTTTCAAATCTGTTATATGAATAAATAATTATACATTATTGTTTGTATTTCAGTAAAATTGTACTATTATGGTAGTCTATATCCATTTATTTGTTCCATATCCCACTCATCTCACGCATTCTATAGTTCAAAATTTGATGTAAATTTTTGTTCTATACCCTGGAACATTCTCAATGAAAATTGAAAAATGTGATTTTTATATATATATATATAACAGAAAACAACTACTTTCCCAGCTAAAGCCACGCTGCACATTGAACTACATCTGATAGATATTGTGAAAAGACTCTTACTGAAAAGAAAAAATCTAAAAGTGAAAATTTACATTTTCATTCAGATAGTTTTTTTTTTAATTGTCTCTAGTTTTCTTTGAAAATTCATTAAATAAATTAGATAGATAGAAATCTCAGACACCAAAAACCTCACCAGTTTTGAATCGAATCTGACTATAATTACAAAACTCGTCCACCATCTTGGGCCGTCATCTTCATTTCATGAATTTTGACAAAAAATTCATGGTCTCTGACCCCAAAAACCCTCACACACCAATTTTGACTCGAATCAGACCATATTGATAAATATTGTCCGCCATCTTGAAGCCGCCATCTCTAATTTATGAATTTTGACAAAAAATTCGAAACATATGACATATGATATGATATGATATGATATAAAAAACCCTCACATATCAATTTTGAATCGAATCTGACCTTCATCACCAATCTCGTCCGCCATCTGGAAGCCGCCATTTTCAATTCATGAATTTTGATAAAATATTCATAATATCTGACACCAAAAACCCTCAAATACCAATAATGAATGGAATCGGACCATTATCACAAATCTCGTCCGCCATCTGTGAGCCGCCATTTTGAATTCATGAATTTTGATAAAAAATTTATAATATCTGACACCAAAAACCATCAAATACCAAAAATGAATTGAATCGGACCATTATCACAAATCTTGTCCGGCATCTTGGAGCCGCCATTTTTTTTCCATAACATATATGTCATATTGCATTGTCACCGGATTTATGAACACATGCCAGATTTCAAATTATTCGACCTTCTGGAAAATCACGTTCAAAATTTCCTTTCAAGTGAAGCTAATATAAGCGTGTTAAAAATATGCTTCATTATTCCTTCCGCACTTTACAGAGTATATAGGTCAAACTCAACTCAATTCACTTACAAGTTTTCAAAACATATGTGAAACAGAAAACCTACTAGAGTACAATTGAAACATATCAACCAAAATACTCCTCCCGCACTTTACAGAGTATATAGGTCAAACTCAACTCAATTCACTCACATGTTTTCAAAACATATGCGAAACAGAACAACCTACTAGAGTACAACTGAAACATATCAACCAAAATACTCACGTACAACCGACATAACCTTCGTGTCCATCCCTGTGAGGAAGTGGGGACCGTCAGTGGTAACCTCGCAACTGAAATTTCCTGAGAGGTTGAAGTCGATGTCCCTCAGCACGACTTGTGTTGAATTGGAGTTTCCAACCTGGAACACAAAAATAATATTTGGAAATATACAGTAACCAGTTCATAGGCTACTTTTTACCACAAAAAAGAATGATCTGTCTTTCAAAATGGCGTCTGGCCGCCATTTTAAAAGATTTTTTTTAAATGGCATGGTGGGTCGAGTGATACCTCATTCGAAACGTCTTTCAATTGTTTTTATGACTGCAGAATTTCGAACAGAAATATTCAGCCAAAACAAAGTGACGATACTTAATATTGAAACTATTATTGAGTAGCCTCACCACTGTTAGATAACTTTTCAACGGATGGGAATTTTGCTCTAAAATTTCATCTGGTTGAATGACAGTTCACAATCTACTTTTTGCCACCAAAATATTTTTTTTTTTTTTTTAAGGCGTCGGACCGCCATTGAGAAATATTTTTTGAAATCGCGTCGAATGATACCTCAGTTGAATCGTCTTTCAATTTTATATACAATAACAAAATTACTGACAAAAATTTTCATCCAAAACAAAATGGCGGTACATAATGTCGGAACAAAAAAAAAAGAACAATAACAAATAATTGAAGCTCAAATATGAAACACTCAAGTACCTTCCATTTATGCTGATATAAGCTTGAAGTTTATTCATTATTTTGTAGCGTTACTTTTGAGGTTAGAGTACAAAAGAATATTTTGAATTTTCACGGATAGGTCTCAAGTTCGTATGTGATAAAATAGTACTTCATTTTATTTTTCATCGGTGATGTTTTTCTACCCAGTTAAGGGCTAATTTATGAACCATCGTCATTATCTTAGTCCTAATAATAGTCACTGTCTCAATGATAAAATCAAATTGAATCTACATTTCAGTAAAAGCATTATTATGGTTGAGAGTAAAATAAAGAAATTGCATGAAGGCTTCTACTGAAATTTATTAGTTTTAATTTAATATTATGACTGTGACTGAGATAAGGACTATAATAATGACGATGGTGCATAAATTGGCCCTATAACAAATATACTCTAAGTGGTGTTATTAATTAAACCCCGGTATAATATCCATAAGAGTCTTAGGGTTGAGACTGTACGTAATATACTTTCCTAATCTTACAGATATTGAACATACGAGTTTGATAATATAATGAAGAAAGGATGAGACTTCACCCAACTGCTTACTTAACTGGGAGTTTAGGAAACTTCCTTGCATTTAATAGAATAACTTCATGCGAAAACCTGAATATGTAAATTTCTGAACTTTCTTTGGCGGTATTCTTCGAAACGAGGCTGCACTTTGCACCAAATTGAACATAATCTAGAGAATTCTCATTTATACTGTGAGATTGCAGAAGTCGAAACAAGTCTTCTCGATTTTTGATCACACCAACTTTTTATACAGTGGCATTTGAAAAGTTCGCACAATATGTTTTTTTATTATTTATTTGAAGACGTTGATAACATTTAACTTTGCCATTAGTTTTTGCTCACAGAGATCAATTGTGCCCCATCTTCTTCTGCTATCACATGGTGTTCTTGTTTACAGCAGCCTTTCAAGCCTCAATTCTTTCACTTTGATAGCCGAGGAGGACTACATCAGGCTTATTGGCTTTTATTTGCCTGAGGGTGGGGAATGAGTAGTTCCAATATATTCGGCACTTCTCATTCTCCACAACGGACTCAATATCCCCCGGAGCATAAGGCAACACCGGTGTCTCGTCTACATCTAGTGTCGGTGATCTCTATACCCATCACGCGGCTACGGTAGTCCAGGGTGTTGAAGACACCATGCTGGCAAGCCATCATGAATCCCTCGGTTTCCGACTTCAGCTCACTTGATCTGAGAAAAGCGAAGGTCAGATTTTTTGATTATCCTCATGCAGCTGCAGAAGCACTTCTGTCTCAGCTGCTTTAATGTGAGCCTTCTGCTGAACAGGCTCCAACTCGGTGACAGAGTTTGGATTAACCCGTTCAAAGTCGCAAACGAGACCAAGTTCATCGTCTGCACGGGCTGCTGCCTTGAAAAGAATTGCTCCGATCCCTGCTTTTTCATGGTCACAGACCAAGCAGAGAAGGGGATCTGAACTCCTGATAACTTTACAGGCTCCATCCAGTACCAGTACACTCCAAACTCAAAAGTCCACGGCCTCTCTGCTGTCTGGGAAAGTACAACCGTGGAACGGACGATTTAGGATGCAAGCTCCTATTGAGATGCATCATCTTATGAGTTTTCACATCGAGTTGTCACAGCTCCTCCTGAGTCTATTTCACCACTCCAAAGGAGTAGAGTAAGATCGGAACGGCAAGCATATTAGTTGCAGCAATTTTGTTCTTCCCCGACTGTTCTGACGACCAGATCTGTCGGAGTTTGTGCTGATACTTGCCGAGGAGAGAGTTTTTAGCAGTGGTTACTTACCTCTTAAGAGCGGCGCTGTTCCACCCCTAGGTAAGTGTACGTCTCTCCGGCATCAAGATGATGTAGGATCCTCTTTTGAGATGAACCGTGGCACATTTGTCGATCCCAAACTCCATTCCGATAGCATACGTGTACTCTTGCACCGCCCTCATGGACTGATGTAGATCCTTTTCTCCGGAGGCATATATTTTCAGGTCATCCATGTAAAATAAATGGGTGACCTTGTGCCTCCGGTTGCTAGGGGTGCCGCAGTTCCACGGGTGTAATGGCAGTAGTGAGATGCAGAAGAGAAGAGGGCTGAGGGAATCTCTTTGAAATACGCCCCTTCTGAAGATTATCTGCTCTGTCTGGACTCGACCAGATCTTATGGTCCTCCAGAGCGGCATCAGTTGTCTAATGCATCTCACTATCATATCGGGCACCGCAAGGCATCTGAGCAAACGCAAGCTAAGCTCATGCGAGGTTGTATCAAATGCCTGGCGGTAATCGATCCAGGCAATCGAAAGGTTACGCTCATACTGCACGGAGTCCTGCGTTATACATCTGTCGATGAGCAGGTTCTCCTTGCAGCCAGCGAACCCCTTCTTTGACCCCCTTTGCTCATATATCCGTTCAACTGAGGAGAGTATGAGATGCGGGTAAACAACTTATAGCAAGCGTTTAAGCATGTTATTATTATTATTAGTATTATTAATACTCACGTCGACATTGATGCCCTTGACCATGAACACCTTCGTCTTGGGGGAATCACTGGGAGTGTAGCGATAGAACTCGAACCGGCCCCTGTACCATTTGACGGAGTAGAGCGTATTGTTTTTCAAATCGTAGGCGCAGCGTAGCGTCGAGTGGCTGGAGCGTTGCACCACTTTCGGCTCTATTGTCAGGAGGACGTCTCTCAAAGAGAGCACATCTGAAAAGGAAAATGCGCTCGTTAACGTGATTGTTATGTACCGTGCGGAAAAATGGCGACATTTTTCCGCGTAAATATTGTTGAACAGATGTTGTATGCATCGCGATGGAACGGGGAGTTATTGTGATGAGCGAGGCATGATATTATCGAGGAAGATTTTGAATATAGGGATATGGGGTGATTATTGTGTGATTATTTCGAGGAAAAAACTTATGATGATGATAGTTATTTATTCTTTGAGTGTTTCTTATGCTAGTGGAAAATAAAATGATATACAGACACTAACATTTCTTCTAATTTGTAGGCTTCCTTGACAGTTATGACAGTTGCCGAAAAGGTTGTAATATAAGAAATGGAGTGATTTGGATCGAACAAACACAGCGGGTGAAATTTTTGAAATTGAATTATTCAACGGTCTGATATTCTTCACTATTTTCACAGACTTTCAAGAAGGGGGAGAGTATGAGCACCCACGAAAACAATTTTTTTCATAATTTCTCACGTCTGAAATCGTTGAAGATTTTTCAAAATTCATACGGGTTCACTATCTAACCTTCAGAGACGCACTGAAATGATTTTTTTTTTTTCATTTAAATTATCCCACAGTCTTACCATATTTCAACAGTTTTTTACGGACTGAGTTCTGAGCCTCGCGACAGACATTTTATTCAACGTAATTTTCTACAGCCGAAACTGTCAATTTTTTTTCTGAACCTTTAAGCGTTCTCCATCTGATTTTCAGATAGACAGGGTAGTGATTTTTTTATTATTTGATTTCTTGTTTTTTAATGTTTTCACAGAATTTCAAGAGTTTTCGCAGTTTTTTTTTTTGAGAAGATCGAAGTCCGTAGAAATTTTCAGGCGTTCTCAATCTGGACGTGAAGAGAGCAGTAGGGTAATTTTTTTTTATCACATTTCTCCATGGTCCTCCACAATGTTTACAAAGTATTGTAATTTGATGTCTTTGGGAAAGTGGTTGGCTAAAACCCCCCACTGACATTGATTTTTCTTCTATAATTTGATACTGTCGAATTACTTAACGAATTTTTGCTGTTTCCGTAACGAGACTTTGGAGGCGCAGGGGAGTAGCATTTTTACATACAGAGTGACCCATTTGAAAGCGGGCCACCTGTCTAAAACTGTTATTTATTATCCGATTCGGAAGTTTTTTTTTTTCAATAGATAGAGCATTAATAGTCCCAATTGAATGCAATGAATACGAAATAAAAATAAAAATTTTTACTTCGAATTTTTTTCAAGGTCAAAAATTCAAAAAACATACTAGCGATTTTTTTAAATATTTGGTAACGCCACTGGACATGTTCAAGTGGTTTATGTGAAAATTTCGTAAGAATGCGTCCATCAATAAAAAAGTTATGTGGGTATAAAATTTGAAAATTTTGTCAATAAATCAACCCACTACTTCAATTTCAGAACTTTTATTAAAATTTTGACAACACCACTGGATTTAAAATATTTCGAAATATATTTGGTCAGAATTCCATCGAAATCTGTTCATAAATAAAAAATCAAGATTCCTGAAACAGAAAAATGCAGTCCTGAAATGTAATATCATCTTACTAAAAGAAGAATAGCTATTTGTATTACTAGGGACGAAAGTGTCACTTTTCCCGACGCGAAGCGAAGGGCAGTAAACATCCAAGGGAGGAAAAGACACTTTACTACCATGAAATATATATGATTTTTCCTCCTAACCACTTAATGAACCTTTTTTTGTAAATTTAAAACGCATCTCAACTGCTTTTCTCTTAAACGGACCAATACTTGCATGATGGAAAGTATAGACAATACAGTCATGTCCATCTGAGAATCAGCGGTGGTGCAATGCCTAGCGTCTTGGGCTTGTAATCAGAAGATCCCAGGTTCAGCTCCTGGCAATTGCAACTTTTTTTTTTAAGAACGTTATTTTACTCTTTTTCTTGTGTAATTTGAATTATTGGACATTTAGATAGCTTATACATTTCGGATTGCTATTGAGTGATTTTCTCATAAATAATGTTATGTGCCTATTTGAATGAAGTGTCGATAAATTTTTTTCTAAGAACTGCGCTTGTAGAAAAAATAACGTGTGTATTTCGAGCACAAAGTGTCATTGTCGTTCTCCAAAGATTAATCTTTTTGTCGAGAGACAATCAATCACTTTGCGCTCTAAATACACAAATAGCTATTAAAGAACTAAAGTAGAAGTAATATTCATGTTTGATTTTTACCCGGATACAGGATATATAAAATGTTCTAGAAATTACGGAAATAATTTGATTATAATAGATTCACAAGTTTCATCGTTTACAACTTGAAATGAGGGCGAGGAAAAGTACTTTCCTCCCTAGGAGAAAAAGTATGAGTCTCCTCCCTGGTTTGAGGGAGGAAAGTGTGTACATTCTATAGGGGTAGGATGAACACTCTTTCAGCTCCTCTGAAGTGATTTTTTCCTACATACCTTTTCCACCTACTATTCTCGACTGCACCACTCCAAAAAGCAATTCGAATTGCTGAAAAGCAACTTGTTTCTCTAATCGACAGTTGCGTGCAATTTGCACGAGAGGCCGCCCCCCTCGCCTCATTCGCAATTTTGTTCCAATTAAAAGCTGCCGGAACGCAGGCGGATGTTATTTCCGTGATTGTCAGGTGTTAATGGCGAATAAGCTGTTATGAATATCCGAACTAGAGAAAGGATTAAATTTCAATTAGAACGACGTGCTTGCCTCTGATTAATTTCACTGAGAAGGAACTTTAATTACACGTCGGTAATCTTTCACAGCTTTATTGGATGCAGATATTGAGGACAGGTCCGGTGTCTAAAATATTTAGCTTTCGCAAGTAAGAGGTAGGTAATGAAAAAAGGGGAAACTAATTGATCCATTGCCTTAAAGCAGTACTTCCCTCGGACAGTTTTCTTACGACAAGGCTGAAATCGATGTATAATATAAACGAAATATTGTTCTTCAGTCCCCTGAAATTTGAGATCTTTCGTGTAGTTCGTTTTTGAGATATGTAAATAGAAAATCGATCAATTTTACATGTACGTTATAGGAAAGCAGTACAGAAATGCGTCTAAAACATATACATATTTCATGAACCGCTCTTACGACCGATCAGAAAAGCGAAACACTTATTTTTTATTCAAAAAGGAAACTATCATCAGAATTTTGACCACTTGTTGTGTTTTATTCTCGACAAAAAGAGCAAGAACGATGTGAATGCTCCGATCTCCGCTTGTATATGTTCACAGACTATTATTATTATAATAATTGATATTGTTATTATAGAATATCTAAAAAATGAATGAGTCCTGCTCGCGGATGAATATCTGACAGCAGTTTGGACACAGACCATTGAGTTCAAAATATAAGAGGAATTTGGTACAGTTGGTGATGAAGGGGGTTTTATAGGCTCTTTGAAATTCCATCCTATCATTAATTCCTTCAATGGAATTTTATCCAGTGAAAAAGTCCTCCATTCTGCCACTTTTACATAGCAAATTGTCAATAATATTGAGAACCTTTTACCATTTTATCATGAATTCCTGCCCAGAATATTGTACTGAAAAAAAGTATTCACCCTCCGAAATGTATTCCAGAGCACGTTCCTTTTCAGACCTGAAATATAATCAACTTTTACTTTTACCAGTAGCATAATTTAGTTTTTTATTCCATTCCTTATCAATCCCTTTCTCTCCGCATCTACGTTTCTACTAAATTGAATTACGTTGAAATGCTATACAGGGCTATTCATGATGAGCTTGTAATATACCTCTAAAAATTGCTGATATTTTTGAACTTCCATGAATTAAAATTTATATTCAGTATGGTATACGCCCGTGAATTATTGAGGATTTACTCCTTATAGCAAAACTTTATACAGGGTGTCCCAGAATAAAGGGGACAAACTCCGAGGGTGGAATCCTCACTTCATTTCAAGGCTGAAAGTTCCAATAAACACATACCCTAAAATGAGTGTTAACCGAGGTACAGGGTGTTGAAAGTGACACAAAAAAATATATTTTCCAGAACGGCTTAATTTTTCTCAATGAAATTTGGTATGTCACTTAACAGCATCCAGTTTTATATTTCATGGCAAATCATGTGTTTGTAACTCTAAACAGGGGCGTACGGCAGGTGGGTACCCCTAATCGCGCCGCCCCAAATTTCACGCCACTGGATTAATATCGATTTCGTCTTTTTTTTCTTAATCCCAAATATTTCCTATACAAAAAAGTAATACGTTTCATTTCACAAATATCAACGGTTTTCGAAATATTCGAAGAAAAGTATCCAAAATATTGTTTGTCCAGTTTCAGATTTATAAAAATTGTGAATTTTTGAAAAATGGTCTCTTTTTTGAAGTTTTCCCGGATTTTCTTAGACAAAAATGCGGATCGGTACATTTCGTATGAAAAAATTCTCTACAAAAGTTCTATCAACAGTAAAACGATTCCTTCAAAAGTTTTGGGAATATTTGCAAAACACCAAAAAAGTTTTGCTGGGGAGAAAACCGGGGTTTTCATCAACGAACTATCTTATAAAATTGGCATTAGCCATTTGCGTCTTTTACTTTGTGGCTGAAAAATCTTCTACAGCTTGGTATATCAGGTCATATTCTACAACACACCCAAAAATCAGAAAAATTTATCAGTGCCAATGTTTCCATGGAGGTGCTGCTCGGTCCTTTGAGTCCGACACCCCTTGTAGATATAATAAAACGCATACGGAGCCAATACGAAATACTACCCCAATCACCGCGGTTTGTAAGTTCATATGGGGCGGAAATATCCGCGGAACTGAAACAAATTTCCTGTTTACACGGTCCTTACGCTTCGATATGATGGGCAATCTTGTCTCTTATCATGGACCATTGGGGGTGACATAATGTCGGGCTAACCGTGCTCTAACAATGACATACGAACGGGGTCAAAATGTCAGAAGAAGATAAGTAGGCCTGGAGTGGTGTTTCCAGAAACAGGCGGTTTGTTTTTCGTTCGAGGGTAGCCTCGGATTTTGTACAATAGATTTCGCTGACCCGGCGGTTTCGTTGTTTCGTTATCAACGTAGGCGGGGGGCTAGACTTAAATGTGATTTTTGCGAGACAAACCCTGCATGTAATAACAATAAGTTTCATCAAATTTCAATAATTTAGTGAAGAAATTGATCATTACGTATGAAAAATCCGTTTCATGGAAGTGTTGGGAATTATCCCACTTGTATGTAATACTCCATATATGTAAATTGGTCATTTGAGCAACATTTCACACATTTCAATTTCAAATATTATTTCTAAGCTCCTGTATTTATTTTAAATTTAATCCAGATGAGGGGTCGTATCTTACAAACAAACCAACTCTTAAAGTTTATCATTAAATAAATTGCTGTCCTATAATCCGATTCAACAAGTACCTAGCTTACTTAGCGGTTTTCCCAATTTGTAAATGATTGGAAATCCCAAGGATAATCTTCCGGCTGCTTCCATGTACGGGATTCAGGACGATACAAAACCTTTGTTTTTTCTGAAAAGATTTGGTCTGAGATTTTCCGGAGAGAAACGACAAGTCACCGTCAGTCAGCCTAGAGACAGTTTATTCTTCGACTTCAAAGCGTTCGGTTGTCCTTCAACCAAAACCTCACATCTACATAGTGCCTCGTCTAGGATTCATTATAAAACTCATAAAAATATATCAGAACTTATAAGAGCTTATTACGAAAACTCAGATTTCTCACTGTTATCATTCACTCCGCGTTGTTTACAAATTTATTCACATTCCACACAAACTCACATACAATATTTATATACAAACAGAACTACTATTACATCAAACAGTAAGATATAAGTCTATTCTTGAATATCATTTAAATTCTCGAATTCTAGCAAGAGTCTTCTTGATTCCGAAGTGTCCACCTGCACGACTACTATGAAGTTGCTCGAGCACATCTTTAGTTAGTGCCTTCGGCAGCACCAGTTGGTACACCACAGTTGCTCCATCTGGGCTCTCCCATTTGCGATGCAATAGGCCATCACGAATACATAGAGAATCCTATTGAGCCCAGTATCCCTTGGCAACTGCACCAAACTTGGATACTTCCTGCCGGGGAAGTAGTTGTTTTCTGTTAGATATTACAAATAAATCACATTTTTCATTTTTCAATTTCCATGGAGAATGTTCCCCTTTTCAACATGGAAGTTTTTATTTCCTCCTTATATCTTCAAGATGTGTTCAGAAATTGATTCCTTTCGAAATATCCACGAACTACCTCCAACGGAATTATTGGGAAATCTCATTCCACTTCCGTTCAATAAAATCCACCAAACGAATTTTCAGTAGTTTTGCTGCTGAAGTGACTAGATTGCCGTGAAGAAAGCTGCCGAATCGGATTGCTTAGCCATATATATTTGATGTAATTTGCAATTTAAATGGGTGAAATGCACTTGCAGTTCCTTGATATGCAAATGCAGGTTGGTGCAATCGAATTACAAATTTCGGTCGTGAAATAACAAGTGCTTTTCAAATAACCTGGAAAATTGGCTCTAGCGTCTGAATGAGCATGCTTGTTTGAGAAAATTGATGTTTTGGAGGACGATATGCCGGTTATAATATGCTGACGGGTCTATTATATGAGGAAAACCTTATTTGATGGAGAAATTCATTCGGAACATTGTTATTTGATGTCTTCATTTCTTGGCATGTTTTTTGGAAGTTTTAACCTTCGACATTTAACTCCAAGAAAATTTATCGAAGGTCTGTTTTTCCCTTAAGCCAGGGAGGAAACTCATACTTTTCCTCCCTAGGGAAGAAAGTACTTAATAATAGCTATTTGTGTATTTAGAGCGCAAAGTGATTGATTGTCGCTCGACAAAAAGATTAACCTTCGGAGAACGACAATCACACTTTATGCTCGAAATACACACATTATTTTTTCTACAAGCGGAGCTCTTAGAAAAAAAAATTATCGGCACTTCATTACCCATGAGAAAATCACTCAATATCAATCCGAAATGTATAAGCTATCTAAATGTCCAATAATTCAAATCACTAACAAGAAAAGAAAAATAACTTTCCTAAAAAAAAAGTTGAAATTGCAATTGCCAGTAGCTGAACCCGGGAACTTCAGATTACAAGCCCAAGACGCTAGCCATTGCACCACCGCAGATTCTCAGGTGGACATGACTGTAATGTCTATACTTTCCATCATGCATGTATAGGTCCGTTTTAGACAAAAAGCAGTTGAGATGCGTTTTGAATTTACAAAAAAAGGTTCTTTAAGTGGGTGGGAGAAAAAATCGTATGTATTACATGGGAGTAAAGTGCTTTTTCTGCCTTGGATGTTACTGCTCCCTGCTTCGCGTTGGGCAGTAAACTATATTCTGCGAAAGGAAAAGTGGCACTTTCCTCACTAGTAATACAAATAGCTATTTTTATCGACATAAAAAATTTGGAAATATGTAAAATCAGAAAATGTTATGGTACTAAATAAATAAAAACATTGGTTTCTGAAAGTAAAATGTATATGTAAATGAAAGTGGTAGGGAGGATATGATGATGATGATGGCCACCAAAAAGTATGTACAGTATGGAAAAAAGTATTACCAGTAAATTTTCCATATTCTCATTAACCGATTCTGAAAAAATGAGATGTGAGGTAATACATTTTATGACTTCATGAACATGGTAGATAAATGTACTCGTCGTTTCAACACTTGTATAGATCTCCTCAAATTTGATTTAATTTTCAGAATGTAGAAGTTTCAAACTCACAGGAATCTATGTCAATTGATTCAATGAGTTCGGCATTTGCGTTTTGACTAGCACTTGACCAATTTATTTTGTTTAATCTGGGCCTTCCGTAAAGTTTAACAAACACTCTCTAAAGCAAACAATTTTTCGACCGCGTATTTTGATTCCCACTTCTTGACATTGGAAGCTACCAATACGGTTTATTTTCGCAGTTGGAGTATGCTCTTTTATCTCTGGAGTATTCTCTCAAAGATCAACATATCATATGCAGACGCATACCAAGCTATTTATAGCCTCTCGAAAATTAATCATTTGTTCTAAAGCATAATTATAGAAATTCGTTGTCTCTGGAACATCTGGAGTAAAATAAATTAAACGAAAAGACATAAATTACTTTGTATTCACACCTGTGCAATATGCATTCAGTCGGTAACACAAAAATAGAAAATTAATTAGAAAATAGGAATAGACAGTTTTCATTTTTCCTGTTGTAGTGATCATCTGTTGAATCCTAAATAAAAACATATTTGACAGGTGCTTTATAGTTGCTGAAACGAAGCACCACTAGGCGGGTTTCGGAAATTAAGTGATGAATGTTTCCATAAACATTGTTAGAATAGTTTCTTGTGGTTGTCCACACTGATGCACTCAATAAATTTGAAATGACGACTATTTCTATACATTTTTTATCAACTCTGGCACCTAGATAGTTTCCATCATCAGAGAAAATGCGCGCCAAGACTACATTATAAATGACGTGACAGGAACGAGAGCTTCAGTTTCAGTTGATATGTCGAAAAGAGTACCACGCCACTGAAGAGAGCTGCAGCAGCTGCAGTTGAAACGTTCAGAGATTTCAATCGAAAAAGACCACGACAACACACGGAGTCCATTTTTCTTCAATGAACTACCAGAAAATTCAAATAACTCAAATAACTTTTCATTTAAAAAATACATACAATTTTCCGTTTGGAAAATGTTTTTTTTTTCAAATTTGGGCGATCATTTGATTTTTAATCCAACTGAGAGAAATTATGCAACGGTACAATCTAGCAGTTTTCAAATATTAGTATTCAAGTCAATATACTACAACAGCAGCAATAGAGGTCATACTGGACCTCACTCCTCCCCATATCATAGTGAGGAGAACTGCTCGGGAAGCAAACCTCAGGTTGACTAAAGTCCAACTCCTAACACAAGAATGGAACATAGAATCCATTTGAACAAAACTCCCGAGGGAACTGGTCTTTGGGCCTCGCACTAAATACTCGGAACCCATGGGCCAGTTCCCCAGCATTTTTCAAGCGGAAATTCACGCCATAGAAAGGTGCATTCAGTTCAACCTCAACACAGGAAATACCGGAACAAGGAAATCGTGATCCTATCCGATAGTCAAGCAGCCATCAAAGCGTTGAGCTCTCTTAACATCAACTCAAAGATGGTTTGGGAATGCCTAGACAAACTTATTGATTTAGGCAAGAACAACAATGTCACCCTCCTCTGGGTGCCGGGGCACGTCAGAGTGGAGGGCAATGAACACTCAGACACTCTGGCACGAAAAGGCGCATCAACGCCATTGATCGGGCCAGAACCATTCTGCGGACTTGGAAAATCTTACTTCCGAGAAGAACTCAAAAAAGCTGAAGAAGCAATGAGAGCAACATACTAGCTAAGACTCCCAGGGCTGAGGCAGGCCAAAGATCTCCTCGGCAATTTCAACCGAGAAAGATCGAAGACACTGATTAACCTCAGCAAAACTCATAAAAGATTGACTATACTGGGATCATACTAGCTGACTCCTAAAATTCCTGAAGGAATTGAGGCTTGAAGGGCTGCTGTAAACAAGAACACCTTGTGATAACAGAAGAAGATGGGGCACGGCACAATAGATCTAATCAGGTCGCAGCGCATCAGTCACCATCCATACCTACCAATACCAATACCAATAGTCTGTAGGACCTTGTTGCTATTCTAGGAATCATCTTCTGCAGTAATTCAACATTCAACATATTCTTCTTTAAGGCATTGTGATAGTCTTTTCGACAGAGCATTTTCATTCTAATAACTACTTTCCATTCGACGTTCGATTCTTGAATGTTAGGATATTGAACCAATTCTAGCTTCCCAATTTTTTTCCTTCAAGAATCACTTCCCTTATCATTTTCCTGATGACAACTTGAATATCAGCAGGCATCTGTGGATCTTTCTCAATCATTCGGACTATGTTTTCTGCTGGATGGTTTCTTTGCCTTAAATTCCGAAGCATGTACCAGGTCATTTACGAGAATTGATAGACGAGCTAGTGTCAATACTTACCTGGTTTTTGATTGCGACTAGCAACTATATTCTAAGTTCCAAGTGGGTTTGGCCATATCATATTCCCCAGCTGATTCTAGTCCTCCTATTCTTCGGTATTGCTGGTTTGAAAAATATTCGTTGTATACCTACGCAAAGCCAGTGTTGATGCTACATCGTTTTTTCTACATCCATTTATTTGCTCTGGCAGCAACTTCAAATTTTTTTCAGTGATTTGTCCATCAATTTTTTTCATCAAGCTAATGAGGCTTCATGGAGGTTTGTCCAACTTACTGATGTTTCGTTTTCTCCATTTCTTCAATAGGTTCGCCACACCACAGACTTTATCTTTCGGGTTCTCACAAGCTATTTTCCAGACTCTTAACACGTTTTTTAAAATGTATTCAAGCTCTTTGAGTTTTCTAGGAATCGATCTTTCAGACTACTCAATTTTGATTACTCTTGAAAATTTTCTTGCAACCTTCAAATTTTCTAGAACCTTATCTTCCAGACACTTTTCCAGAGTTTTTTTTTTTTTAACTCTTCGGTATTAGTATCGAGTTTGTTCATTATCGAACTCGTTTCCAGAAACTTCAAATACTTAATTAAGTTTTGGGGTCTTCTCATCCAGCAGTGATTGATAACGGGAATAATTAGATTTTCTGGAGTCTGAAAATAAGTTTTTCAAATCTGCATTTCAATTTCTGATAATTCATGTACTTGATTTTGTAACGCAATTCCCCAAAAATCACTAGCCAAAATGGTGCAGGAGCTATCAAATAATTCGCCACCCAAATCCTCTCAATTCATAATGGAAGGTGGAGAACTACGTTTTTGAAAACGTAAATCTATAGAGAACATCATCATCACCCGATAAAGTTGTCATCCTCTGTATCAAAATCGACTGATCTCGCAGAATTTCAACATAATATGTTGAACCAAATATATTTGTAGTGGAGAGTTTTTTTATAAATATTTGTATATAAATATTTAGATAATTTGATTTGCGGTTACTTGACACAGTTTCAGTATTATATATGCGTTGAAATAACTAGGACAATTTCATCATTGGATCATCGATAGTTCCTAGAAAAACTACGACCTCCTCTTTTATATAAACAACTACGATATGCATTTTCTCGAGAAAAATCATCTGTATCAATATTCCTGGAGCGCCAGACATTCACCATTCCCTAGTATAGCGTAAATCATTCCAGTATAAAATAAAAAACCAAAGCATGAAAATTCAATTGGAAATTTGCCGGACAAAATCTTCCTGTTCATTAATTAATATTTCATAGGATAGGTATGTTTTTTGTTTACGAATGAAATCCAATGCTGTTTCCATCCATTTGGACGTGTATTATGTTTGATATAATGTTTTCGATTTATGTGCAGATTTCTTGAAAAGCATGCAACGGGTATAAATATTTTCCAATAACATGCAGAGTAGTGCTGAAATTAATTGAAATAATCAAAAAGCAATATCTGTATATAAGTCCGCCAATGAAAATAGTCCATCAAGGTTCAGAACTTTATACGATAATATTATCTAAAACGTTCATAACGATAATGTTATTATATGACCAGCTATGGTTATTGGTAACCTTTAGACCGAACAATAACCTTGATGTTTCAATGATTCAATTCGTTTGTCACAATTCGAGAAGTTAACGAATTTTTGGTTTTAATGAAGAAACAAAATGATTTGACAAATGAAAAAAAAATTATTACAGGAATTATAAATCCAGAAGGAAAAAATCCTTCATAAAATCTTTAGTTTTTTCACACCTACGATTAAGAGCTATACCGGGTGTCCAAGGAAGGTGGCTCTCCCCTATAACTTTTTTGTTTTTGAATATATTTAAAGAAAATTTAGAGGATCTGTATAATAAATGGAACTGCTTTTTTTGCTTCATGCAACTTCTGGTCTTACCGGAAGTGATATAAACTTTCGATTTTTAAATGAGACGCCCGGTATATTTTCACTTTTTTTGTCTCCATATGACATTCTGAATACAACCATGTATCATTTTTTTCTTCTTGTAACCAAACATTCTTAAAATTTTTAAACCAATTTTGGAATCTCGAAAGCTATTGGAAAAAATACAACTTTACGGTTCAGTGGCTCGTCGGGTCAGAAAAAAAGAGCATTTCATTACGATTAATTTTGTACCGCATACTATTAGGTCTCGAAGAAACTTTCGTCAAAAAACCTAACCTAAATAGCGTACACAATAGTTTCCTACTTTAGATTTGGAGAAGTGGGGTAAGGTAACAATATCGACAGGTAACGTTTTTTTTTTTTTTTTCGAAGCACCTTAATTACCTTGTTCTCTCAGTTATTCAGGTCACAGGTTACCCAATGTATTTGAATCTCATTTTAGTCTGAAATGTTTAAGGTTTCACTGAGAAGAGAGCCGTATTGCTTTGGTACCAATACTCGAACAGTCTGCATCCGAAGATTGTATGGGCTTCTTAATAATGATAATTTGATACCTACTAATACAATAACTGAGTTATGATAGGATATAATGATCATTAAAAAAAAAGAAATTATAATAATATTTTTCAACATATAGATATATTTTGTTCCTCCCTGTATGATGTTAGGATATCTGCTCTGAAAATCTTGTCTTAGTTTGTTAAATCAATCAATTCAAAATCGTCTTTGCCCTCTCACTAATGCAGTACCGCCTATGCTGATGTGTCACCCTATTACTAGTATTATTCGATAGGTTATAATAATAATAATAATAGCGGTTATTGCCCAACAGTTTCCCATTTACAGAGCAATTTTACAAATAGTAATATTAAATTAATTAGCAGCACTAATTTCTACATATGAATGAATGACAATCACAAGTCCTATTTGAAGAGAAAAATAAAAATAAAAAAAAATAAAATGAAAAATACAAAAATTCAAAGATGCGCACGAGATTTATTCTTGAGTTCACAAACACTGCAAGACAAGAAGTCACAAACACTGGAAAGTTTGTTCGCATTACTGCACATAAAATTTATTGGTGACTTTAACATTAAATTTGTTTTAGTTCTTTTGCATAAGAAAGTAGTGTTGTGTCTAGATGTTATTCTTGGAACAAATATATCAATTTGCGACAGTAATGCGGGACAGTCAATTTTACCATTGAATAATTTATACAAGCATAAAACAGAAGCCTGATTTCTACGTTTTTCTAGTGATACAATCGGTTATGACGATGAGTGTGAATGAGATTCATTGTAAAACCACAGCTTGCAGAAGTGAGACTTGTTAAGTGCACAATATAGTGATTTATTGTTGAAAGGGGTTTTGATTGTGTTTTCCCAACCATCCTACTACACTAATTTTTCACAATTTTTTCACTTTTTTTCTTTCTTATTTTTAGTTAAGTACTCATAATTGTAATCTATTACTTTTATATCTATTCCATGTTCTTCCCTGTTGTTGGTGATGTGTTATACATCCTGTTGAGAAGCCTTATGAACAATACATAAAAATAAATAAATGACATAATTTCATCTATGGCAGGTCGAGAAAATAACAATTCAAATCAGACGCTATCAAGAATTCTACCCACCTGTGAAAAAAACACCAATAATCAGAAATAATTCGAATATCCATATAAATGTCATTTTCTCCAATAATCGCACTTAATCACATCACTGAGAACAGCAAATTTGTCCAAAGTACAGCCGAAGTTATATCAACAGGTCATGTCTTTATATGTAAATATCACCCGAAGCGAAAACAAACTCGCACCATGTCAATTCAGTTTCGCGTAGTGTTCGCGTGGAAAGAGACGTCTGGCGTCCGTCAGCGTCGGGACGATCGGAGTACGGGAATGAAGACACCCCAGAAGAATGAATTCCAAGAGCGATGCAAGCGCATGCGCGTTTTTTATGGGAATTTTTCGAATAACAATGTCGAGATTATCCAATTATTTTATTATGCCAATCTTGGTACGTGTTGTAGTCGGTGACGTGTACGCGTCGTTTGCGCTTTTGTTGGAGAGAGCGTAAATTCCCCAATTTTATACATAAATACCTATGTCGATATAATTCGATGAGAAAATCGATCCTTGGGGATATTGAGTGATTTCGTTACCTAACACTTATCCGATTCAAAGAAAATTAGCCAAACTTATTAATCCAGTAACGACAGAAAAACTCGAGCAAAAAGTGAAGAATGAATTGTAGCACTCTGAAATTCGGCACATAACATCTCGACATCATGTACTAATTATTAGAAAAAAAAATTGTTTACAAAAAAAGCAGGGGTGTGGTTGTTATTTCAGAAAATATAAGATTTATGAAAAAACTATTTCGATAGGTTGAGTGGTATAACGCCGACGTCACATTTCATGCTCGCGCTAACCGCCACTGTAAGTTCAGGCAGGGCCGAAATTTAGATTTGTCATAACTTTGTCAAAAATTATAGTAGAAGGAGAAGAAAAAGTGCATATCGTTCCTGAAGACTTCCACTTCCTCATGCAAATATAACATGTGTACAGTATAACTGAGTACCTAAAATGTGTTTTGTCCCAATTGACATGACCCTTCTACGATATTTACGGAGGATCCGATAGTCATGGATATTTTAGTTGATATGAAATAATTATACTGAAGCAGGAATCAGTACCGTCTTTGGACCATATGCAACGATTTAAGACTAGTGAGACAAGTCTCACTTATACATGCCAAAGAAAAAACTGGCTTTTACTCCTGCCTCAGCTTTCAACTCACCCATAGTCCCGGCAATTTCTTCAGTAAATGTTGAAGATAATCGCTCATACACATCCTACATAAGAAATGAAGTATGTGATTTCAAGCTTGAGGTTTTCACTTCACAATAGTGTTATTAAATATATATGAAGGATATGTATAAGCCATTATTTTCAACATTTAGTGAAGAAAATGCCGATTTTATGGGTAAGTTGAAAATGAGGCAGGGGTAAAGAACAAAGTTTTTCTTTTGGCATGTATAAGTGGGACCTGTCACACTACTTTAAAATTATTGCATATAGTCCAAAGAGGGTATAGGTTGCTGCTTCAGTATAATAATTCCATATTTACTAAATTATTCATGGTTTTTGGATCACCCTCAAACATCTCCGTGAAGTGCGACAAAATACATTTTAGGTACTCAAATACTCGCATATTATATTTGGATGAGAAAGTAGGAGTCTTCTGAAACGATATGAACTTTTCCTTATCCTTCTCCGATCATTTTTAGCAGAGTTTTGACCAATCAAATATTCGTGCTGAATTAAACGAAGAATTTCTAGATAAGTGTATAAATTTATTATTTATTGCAAAGCGCTTTCGACTTGCGTCATCTTCAGTGCTTACTAACGAAAATGTCGAAAACCCATAAGAAATATTCTTGGTGGGAAAAAAACCATCTGAAAACTGATTTAGAGCTGACTAACTCAAGAACGGTTAGAGATAGACAAATTCTGCGACCGCCAATCGATTCAGAATGGTCGAATCAGTAGATATTGTGAATTCGAGTCAATCGAAAAAATAAAAAGTTACTCGAAAAAAGTTGCAAGGGGTCTACCACTAAAAATCATGAAAAATACCGAGTCCTCTCATCGACTTGAAATTTGCACTGTATTCGTAAAATTTCAAGCTCATTCCGAAAATGTATGATTTTTGTGTGCTCAGATATATGATTTAGTCGGAAAAAGGTGTTTGAGGTAGAAAATCCAATTTTCCGAGATTTTTTATTTTTCATTTTTCGAATTTTAAATTTGTGTCCTCTACCGTATTTTGACGTGCTGATTCCGAATTTTTGAACGAAAATGTCGAAAACTCATCAGACATATTTTTGGCGGGAGAAAAATATATAAAAAGTGATTTAGAGCTGACTGACTCAAGAACGGTTAGAGATAGACAAATTCTGCGAACGCCAATCGATTCAGAATGGTCGAATCAGTAGATATTGTGAATTCGAGTCAATCGAAAGAATAAAAATTACTCGAAAAAAGTTGCAAGGGGTCCACCCCTAAAAATCATGAAAAATACCGAGTCCTTTCATCGACTTGAAATTTGCACTGTATACGTAAAATTTCAAGCTCATTTCGAAAATGTATGATTTTTGTGTGCTCAGATATATGATTTAGTCGGAAAAAGGTGTTTGAGGTAGAAAATCCAATTTTCCGAGATTTTTTATTTTTCATTTTTCGAATTTTTAATTTGTGTCCTCTAACGTATTTTGACGTGCTGATTCCGAATTTTTGAACGAAAATGTCGAAAACTCATCAGACATATTTTTGGCGGGAGAAAAAATATATAAAAAGTGATTTAGAGCTGACTGACTCAAGAACGGTTAGAGATAGACAAATTCTGCGAACGCCAATCGATTCAGAATGGTCGAATTAGTAAATATTGTATATTTCGAGTCAATCGAAAAAATAAAAATTACTCGAAAAAAGTTGCAAGGGGTCCACCCCTAAAAATCATGAAAAATACCGAGTCCTCTCATCGACTTGAAATTTGCACTGTATACGTAAAATTTCAAGCTCATTCCGAAAATGTATGATTTTTGTGTGCTCAGATATATGATTTAGCGGGAAAAAGGTGTTTGAGGTAGAAAATCCAATTTTCTGAGATTTTTTATTTTTAATTTTTCGAATTTTTAATTTGTGTCCTCTAACGTATTTTGACGTGCTGATTCCGAATTTTTGAACGAAAATGTCGAAAACTCATCAGACATATTTTTGGCGGGAGAAAAAATATATAAAAAGTGATTTAGAGCTGACTGACTCAAGAACGGTTAGAGATAGACAAATTCTGCGAACGCCAATCGATTCAGAATGGTCGAATTAGTAAATATTGTATATTTCGAGTTAATCGAAAAAATAAAAATTACTCGAAAAAAGTTGCAAGGGGTCCACCCCTAAAAATCATGAAAAATACCGAGTCCTTTCATCGACTTGAAATTTTCACTGTATACGTAAAATTTCAAGCTCATTCCGAAAATGTATGATTTTTGTGTGCTCAGATATATGATTTACCCGGAAAAAGGTGTTTGAGGTAGAAAATCCAATTTTCTGAGATATTTTATTTTTCATTTTTCGAATTTCAAATTTGTGTCCTCTAACGTATTTTGACGTGCTAATTTCGAATTTTTGAACGAAAATGTCGAAAACTCATCAGACGTATTTTTGGCGGGAGAAAAAATATATAAAAAGTGATTTAGAGCTGACTGACTCAAGAACGGTTAGAGATAGACAAATTCTGCGAACGCCAATCGATTCAGAATGGTCGAATTAGTAAATATTGTATATTTCGAGTCAATCGAAAAAAGTTGCAAGGGGTCCACCCCGAAAAATCATGAAAAATACCGAGTCCTCTCATCGACTTGAAATTTGCACTGTATACGTAAAATTTCAAGCTCATTCCGAAAATGTATGATTTTTGTGTGCTCAGATATATGATTTACCCGGAAAAATGTGTTTGAGGTAGAAAATCCAATTTTCTGAGATATTTTATTTTTCATTTTTCGAATTTCAAATTTGTGTCCTCTAACGTATTTTGACGTGCTGATTCCGAATTTTTTAACGAAAATGTCGAAAACTCATCAGACATATTTTTGGCGGGAGAAAAAATATATAAAAAGTGATTTAGAGCTGACTGACTCAAGAACGGTTAGAGATAGACAAATTCTGCGAACGCCAATCGATTCAGAATGGTCGAATTGGTGAATATTGTATATTTCGAGTCAACCGAAAAAATAAAAATTACTCGAAAAAAGTTGCAAGGGGTCCACCCCTAAAAATCATGAAAAATACCGAGTCCTCTCATCGACTTGAAATTTGCACTGTATACGTAAAATTTCAAGCTCATTCCGAAAATGTATGATTTTTGTGTGCTCAGATGCCGGAAAAAGGTGTTTGAGGTAGAAAATCCAATTTTCTGAGATTTTTTATTTTTAATTTTTCGAATTTTTAATTTGTGTCCTCTAACGTATTTTGACGTGCTGATTCCGAATTTTTGAACGAAAATGTCGAAAACTCATCAGACATATTTTTGGCGGGAGAAAAAATATATAAAAAGTGATTTAGAGCTGACTGACTCAAGAACGGTTAGAGATAGACAAATTCTGCGAACGCCAATCGATTCAGAATGGTCGAATTAGTAAATATTGTATATTTCGAGTCAATCGAAAAAATAAAAATTACTCGAAAAAAGTTGCAAGGGGTCCACCCCTAAAAATCATGAAAAATACCGAGTCCTTTCATCGACTTGAAATTTGCACTGTATACGTAAAATTTCAAGCTCATTCCGAAAATGTATGATTTTTGTGTGCTCAGATATATGATTTACCCGGAAAAAGGTGTTTGAGGTAGAAAATCCAATTTTCTGAGATATTTTATTTTTCATTTTTCGAATTTCAAATTTGTGTCCTCTAACGTATTTTGACGTGCTAATTTCGAATTTTTGAACGAAAATGTCGAAAACTCATCAGACGTATTTTTGGCGGGAGAAAAAATATATAAAAAGTGATTTAGAGCTGACTGACTCAAGAACGGTTAGAGATAGACAAATTCTGCGAACGCCAATCGATTCAGAATGGTCGAATTAGTAAATATTGTATATTTCGAGTCAATCGAAAAAAGTTGCAAGGGGTCCACCCCGAAAAATCATGAAAAATACCGAGTCCTCTCATCGACTTGAAATTTGCACTGTATACGTAAAATTTCAAGCTCATTCCGAAAATGTATGATTTTTGTGTGCTCAGATATATGATTTACCCGGAAAAGGTGTTTGAGGTAGAAAATCCAATTTTCTGAGATATTTTATTTTTCATTTTTCGTATTCCAAATTTGTGTCCTCTAACGTATTTTGACGTGCTGATTCCGAATTTTTGAACGAAAATGTCGCAACCTCATCAGACATATTTTTGGCGGGAGAAAAAATATATAAAAAGTGATTTAGAGCTGACTGACTCAAGAACGGTTAGAGATAGACAAATTCTGCGAACGCCAATCGATTCAGAATGGTCGAATTGGTAAATATTGTATATTTCGAGTCAACCGAAAAAATAAAAATTACTCGAAAAAAGTTGCAAGGGGTCCACCCCTAAAAATCATGAAAAATACCGAGTCCTCTCATCGACTTGAAATTTGCACTGTATACGTAAAATTTCAAGCTCATTCCGAAAATGTATGATTTTTGTGTGCTCAGATATATGATTTACCCGGAAAAATGTGTTTGAGGTAGAAAATCCAATTTTCTGAGATTTTTTATTTTTGATTTTTCGAATTTTTAATTTGTGTCCTCTAACGTATTTTGACGTGCTGATTCTGAATTTTTGAACGAAATTGTCGAAAACTCATCAGACATATTTTTGGCGGGAGAAAAAATATATAAAAAGTGATTTAGAGCTGACTGACTCAAGAACGGTTAGAGATAGACAAATTCTGCGAACGCCAATCGATTCAGAATGGTCAAATTAGTAAATGTTGTATATTTCGAGTCAATCGAAATAATAAAAATTACTCGAAAAAAGTTGCAAGGGGACCCCTAGAAATCATGAAAAATACCGAGTCCTCTCATCGACTTGAAATTTACACTGTATACGTAAAATTTCAAGCTCATTTCGAAAATGTATGATTTTTGTGTGCTCAGATATATGATTTAGTCGGAAAAAGGTGTTTGAGGTAGAAAATCCAATTTTCCGAGATTTTTTATTTTTCATTTTTCGAATTTTTAATTTGTGTCTTCTAACGTATTTTGACGTGCTGATTCCGAATTTTTGAACGAAAATGTCGCAACCTCATCAGACATATTTTTGGCGGGAGAAAAAATATATAAAAAGTGATTTAGAGCTGACTGACTCAAGAACGGTTAGAGATAGACAAATTCTGCGAACGCCAATCGATTCAGAATGGTCGAATTAGTAAATATTGTATATTTCGAGTCAATCGAAAAAATAAAAATTACTCGAAAAAAGTTGCAACGGGTCCACCCCTAAAAATCATGAAAAATACCGAGTCCTCTCATCGACTTGAAATTTGCACTGTATACGTAAAATTTCAAGCTCATTCCGAAAATGTATGAGATTTTTGTGTGCTCAGATATATGATTTAGCCGGAAAAAGGTGTTTGAGGTAGAAAATCCAATTTTCTGAGATTTTTTATTTTTGATTTTTCGAATTTTTAATTTGTGTCCTCTAACGTATTTTGACGTGCTGATTCCGAATTTTTGAACGAAAATGTCGAAAACTCATCAGACATACTTTTGGCGGGAGAAAAAATATATAAAAAGTGATTTAGAGCTGACTGACTCAAGAACGGTTAGAGATAGACAAATTCTGCGAACGCCAATCGATTCAGAATGGTCGAATTAGTAAACATTGTATATTTCGAGTCAATCGAAAAAATAAAAATTACTCGAAAAAAGTTGCGTCCACCCCTAAAAATCATGAAAAATACCGAGTCCTTTCATCGACTTGAAATTTGCACTGTATACGTAAAATTTCAAGCTCTTTCCGAAAATGTATGATTTTTGTGTGCTCAGATATATGATTTGCCCGGAAAAAGGTGTTTGAGGTAGAAAATCCAATTTTCTGAGATATTTTATTTTTCATTTTTCGAATTTCAAATTTGTGTCCTCTAACGTATTTTGACGTGCTAATTTCGAATTTTTGAACGAAAATGTCGAAAACTCATCAGACGTATTTTTGGCGGGAGAAAAAATATATAAAAAGTGATTTAGAGCTGACTGACTCAAGAACGGTTAGAGATAGACAAATTCTGCGAACGCCAATCGATTCAGAATGGTCGAATTAGTAAATATTGTATATTTCGAGTCAATCGAAAAAAGTTGCAAGGGGTCCACCCCGAAAAATCATGAAAAATACCGAGTCCTCTCATCGACTTGAAATTTGCACTGTATACGTAAAATTTCAAGCTCATTCCGAAAATGTATGATTTTTGTGTGCTCAGATATATGATTTACCCGGAAAAGGTGTTTGAGGTAGAAAATCCAATTTTCTGAGATATTTTATTTTTCATTTTTCGAATTTCAAATTTGTGTCCTCTAACGTATTTTGACGTGCTGATTCCGAATTTTTGAACGAAAATGTCGAAAACTCATCAGACATATTTTTGGCGGGAGAAAAAATATATAAAAAGTGATTTAGAGCTGACTGACTCAAGAACGGTTAGAGATAGACAAATTCTGCGAACGCCAATCGATTCAGAATGGTCGAATTAGTAAATATTGTATATTTCGAGTCAATCGAAAAAATAAAAATTACTCGAAAAAAGTTGCGTCCACCCCTAAAAATCATGAAAAATACCGAGTCCTTTCATCGACTTGAAATTTGCACTGTATACGTAAAATTTCAAGCTCATTCCGAAAATGTATGATTTTTGTGTGCTCAGATATATGATTTAACCGGAAAAAGGTGTTTGAGGTAGAAAATCCAATTTTCTGAGATATTTTATTTTTCATTTTTCGAATTTCAAATTCGTGTCCTCTAACGTATTTTGACGTGCTAATTTCGAATTTTTGAACGAAAATGTCGAAAACTCATCAGACATATTTTTGGCGGGAGAAAAAATATATAAAAAGTGATTTAGAGCTGACTGACTCAAGAACGGTTAGAGATAGACAAATTCTGCGAACGCCAATCGATTCAGAATGGTCGAATTAGTAAATATTGTATATTTCGAGTCAATCGAAAAAATAAAAATTACTCGAAAAAAGTTGCAAGATGTGCCCTTAAAAATACTGAGTCCTCTCATCTCATATGTGGTATCACTGTCGTCAAATCTTAACCTTCTGAGTGTTGTTAGAGACAGTATAATACTCTTAGCGCCGCGTTATGTCTGTAGATTTAGGCTGATTCGGCAAAAGCTTGACAAGCAGGCAGCAAATGCATTATGCTCTCAGGCACCCAACGTTGCGCTCTATATCTTGCGTCTGGACCTCTATACCCATCACGCGAATTCGTTGGACCAGGGTATCGAAAGCAATATCCTGGCAGGCCATTATTAATTCCTCGATCTCCAACCCTAGTCCACTTGGCCTGGCGAAGGCAAAGTCGAACTTTTGGCAAACCGAAGTCTCGGGTTGTTCGTGAAGAAAATCCCACACATTGGATCATCCTTCTGAAGCTGCAGGAGGACCTCTGTCTTCGCAGCTTTGCTGGGCGGGTCCCAACTTAGTGACAAAGATTGTTTTACCTGTTCTGAGCAATGGTTGAAGTTTCAAGTGTCTTTTGCTGATTGAGAAGTCACTTTTGAAATCAATGGCAAAATTTGAATCAAACAGACTAGAAAGCGAGTTGATAACATAGGTTGTAAAATTAATGAAGAAACAAAGAATGTACACGTTGTTTTTGATTATATTGAATGACACAGATTTTTTTTTCTTGAGAACTATTATTTTTGTATCCTCATACATACAAAGAACTGGAAATCAAACAAAGTGTTCAGGGATCTGAAACGAACTGGAAAATGGAAAATTGTAACGAAAGTTAAGGCAAAATAAACATTCAGTAAATTATTCACGCGGCTCTGAACTGAAAATTGTATTTATGTACGTTTTTCGAAAGAATTTCCAGGCGGACGAAATCTTGCCTAGTCACCATCAATATAAAATGTTGCGAATGAAAAGAAAAGAGTCAACAGACTGAGTATGTATTGCTTTTATAAAATACGGGTCGCTGTACCCTTTTAATAAAGTAATAATGTTTTACGAGAAAACCGCAGTCCGATATTCAGATTACAGTTATATAGTTTCACTAGATCCTGAAACAATATGTTCTCATAAAACTGGTGCAATATTAGTCTTCGGTCTGCTGTTTATATATCAAATTAAGTGCTAACACTATGTTATGTGATTTTCTAGAATATTGAAATACTGAAAATGTCCCGACTTGAAAAATTAACAATGTGTCAGCCCGGACATAATTTTCGCGTTTCATTAGTTTTCTCCAGGATGATATTACATCCAGCAAATTAAACTTTTCAACAGAAGTTATTTTTGTTTCGTGGGCGTAAAATAGGCGTTTATGTCCTGCGGCTTGGATGATGGCCCGATATGCAATAATTACGTTCAAGAGATGATCCCATCTTCAACATCAGTAACTGAATCAACTGAATGTTCAATAGAGACACTGCACTACCAGGACGACGCTTATTGCCATAATCCTAAACAATAGGAATAATTGGTTGAAAATCCATCAGAAAACAACTACTTTCCTGGCTAATACCACGACGAACGTTGAATTACATCCAATGAATTTCCGTGCAGAGTCCTACAAGGATGTCTCCGCAATTGCTAGTTGCATGGAAATGTTCATTGAAACATTTGGACCACCTATAGATCGATTTCTGTGTTCTTGCCACTCATCAGTATAGGGTAGGTCTCTGCAGACAATAACTAATGTCTGCAACAAACGATTCAACAAAATCTCCATGTAAAGGCAGAAGCTGAGACACCACCCGCAGCCCAGCGTTCACTAAACTACGGGCGCCATCTGAACTCCAGCCCCTCAACAAAGCAATACCCAGAACTTGCGTGATTAATTCAACCACAAATACAAATTAAAGAAATCTGCATGCATTGTTCACAATAAGCTTGTCAAGAGAGAAACAAGATGTCCTGCACTACCAGGACGACGCTTATTGCCATAATCCTATATAGGAATAATTGGGTCGAAAATCCATCAGAAAACAACTACTTTCCTGGCTAATACCACGACAAACGTTGAATTACATCTAATGAATTTCCGTGCAGAGTCCTACAAGGATGTCTCCGCAATTGCTAGTTGCATTTTTAATATTCAGACTTATGACTTAATTACTTGTTGTAAAAATGTCGATTATGAAGAAATGATAGGAAGAGTATTTCTCTATCGAACTGAAATAATTTTGATGTGTAAATATACACAATTTGAGAATTTTGTCTACTTTACGGCCCGCGGGCCCTAATGTGCCCCTGGGCGGTAAACTTCCACTTTACGCCCGCTAAACCGCCCGCTAATGCATAAAATACTTTATACAGATAGTTTCAAGTGAATATTTAAAATTTTATTATGTTTTATCTTTGAAATACTCCGAATTAGCGGAATGACTCAAAAGTTGTTTGGAAAGTCAGACGAGTCACAATTCTCCATTCGTAACTAGCGATGCCAGCAAATCCCACAAAATCCTCAGACAAGACGAAACAGAACAAACAAAATGGGAACATCAACCCTTTCCCTGCCATCCGATACTTCCGACCTTTCAAGTTTCTTTTTTACTGAAACTTAGAAGTCGCTATAAATATCCCGGAGAAGTTTTCTACTTTGGCGTCCGTGCAACTAAGCTTCTTTTGCACTTCGTGAGCTTAAAATTCGCTGGAAAAAAAAATGTTTCCTGTGAAAGGTTTTATTTAAGAAGTTAAAAATATTTTTGCGGAAGATATTTTAATGGTTGGTGTCTCGATCATTTTTTAGTATGAAATGACAGAATTGATGAAGAGAGCGTGTGAAAAGTATAGGTGGAAAACTGGAAGTGACGTTCCATCGGTGCCTTTATTATGAAAAACATAAGCACCATGGTCTGCCTCTACCCGAGATATCATTGGAAATATCCGAGTCAACTTTTTTCACCGGGATGGGAATATTCAGTATCTTATGCTTATCAATCTTGAAAAGCTGATTTTGGCATTTTGTGTCCAAAATGTTAACTCATTTCTCATTTCAAACCTGCTTTCAGAAAAAACTAATTTAACTGATGATTCGAAACCAAGATTGGACAAAAAAGAGAGCACAGTTCTTGCACATTTTCGTTTTTCCAACGTGTTTGATACCATCAATCATGAATTCCTATTTGCCAAAATACAATCGTTCAACTCTTCTAATGATGCTCTTCTAATAATTAAATGATACTTGACCAATCGGTAGCAAAAGATTTTGTCCGACATGATGCAGTTTGGCTACGTTAATATTACCGCTGGCGAACCTCAAGGACGTATTTTTGGTCCGTTTTTCTTCATAATATATACTTACCGCCGATATACCCAAATCCGTTGGAGATTTGTATTCTTACGCCATCTGATTATTTTCTCGACTACAGTTCATATGCAAATCAACTATTTGATCTCAAAATAATAGAATACCCACATTTGACGTGAGAACGTCTTATAAATCTATGAACGCTGGCTGCACGTACGAAAAAGTATGACTCATTGTCACGTTCCGCCTGAGCCGAGCGTGCAAGCGAGAGCGTGGAACAAGCGATTGAGAGGCATGATCTGCCTAAACGTTAGGCTTGTGACGCATCTATCTCCCTTCCACTCCATCGGCCGATGCGTCCGAGTAGGAGAGAGACAGCGGCAGCACACAACCTACACGTGAGCTGTTTTGTCAACTGTTTATAAAGTGAAGTGAAAAGTTAATGTGGCTTTCATTATTTATTACAACAACAATTGCGACGAAAAAGGTAATTATTTCTTGCATTTTAAAAATTTGATTAGCGATATAACCTTCTTTGTATTATACAAAATAATGATAATTTAGTGATAATAATTCAAAATTAATTCATATAAGTATGCAAATTTTCATCAATGTTATCGTCCGTAAACCGACTTTACAGACAAGACCTTTTTTTCATTACTATAATTTGTGGTTCCATTCTGAATTGATCCCTATGCTATATGACGCAATTTATTTTCAACATGACGTCACAATTTAAAAAATTAAAATCTGATGTAGTTCGAAGACGCTAAATCAAGAACGGCCAAGTAGGAATTGGAATGGAAGATGTGCCCAGTTCATCATGAGGATTGTGTAGAATTGATAATTTTCTACCTTCTGGGAATATTGCATTTTGGGGGTCGTGCTTTGCGTTTGGTTTTTTCATTGTTTCACTTTTGATTTCCATCCACACTGAGCATAGAAACTATATTAAGCTTATGTGAACGAACAAACCAAAAAACAACCAATTGCATTGAAAGCCAATATTTGGATATGACAAAATAATAGTATATTACGTAACAAGAGTTGTAAGTAACCCATTACGCACGAAATGAAAAAGTTTATGCACGAAGCCGCGCAGCGGCGAGTGCATAAATTTCATGAGTGCGTAATGGGCTTACAACTCGTGTAACGTACTATACTTTTTCTACGCCCATTCATTTTCTTCCATTAAATAAAAATCATCGCAATCATTTAAACTTTATTATAATAGTTGTTGATAACAATTGAACAATTATTGTAAATCGATTGTGCCTTATTATTTAATGGTGATGACCGGTTATTTATAATTGTAGTACTGCTCGGTACATCAGAAGACGAAGATTGATAATTGGTAATTGCCTCCGATATTCGTAATGCGTTGTCATTTTTATTTTTAAGAGATTGGTTCACATAGCCTTCCGCTACTGTAGAAGATTGCCAGCCAAAATTGTTTCCGTAATATCTGGAACATCTTTTATATCCTGTATTCTGGTAAAAATCAAAGCACAGCTCTTAGAAAAAAAATGATCGAAACTTCATTCAAATAGGCACATATAACATTACTTATGAGAAAATCCCTCAATAGCAATCCGAAATGTATAAGCTATTTAAATGTCCAATAATTCAAATCACTAACAAGAAAAAAGTAAAATAACGTTCTTGAAAAAAAAAAAAAAAGTTACCCTTGTCAGAAGCTGAACCCGGGACCTTCGGATTACAAGCCCAATGCGCTAGCAGTTGGACCACAACAGATTATTAGATTTATGTGACTGTATTATCTATAAATTTTTGATAGGTAATTTCGTACCTTTCTTTGGATTTTAGCGGTAGCAAATTATGTGTGGCAGCTTGAGCTTTTTCTAAAATCTCCGGTGGAGTGCTCATAATTTCATCACTTTCACTACTATCAGACATATTCGTAGATAAAGTTGGGAAAATGTTCGGATACAATTATATTTTGTTCAAGAAATTGACAATATAAATGACATGACATTTATTTTCATAGCATGCTACTTAAGAAAACGTGTCCTATTTGAAATTGCATGACGTGCTGCCTATATTTAGGGGCATCACTCTTTCAATCCTAAATATATCTTGCTAATGCTAAAAGTTTTTATGTTTCTTAATTGACTAAATTTGTGTAAATAGACCAAATAAAGTCTTACGTAAATAAAACTTTGATTGTAATTTAATTAAACCAAGAAGTTTAAGTTTTCTTCTCAAAACGCACGTGTATGTTATGAGATCTCATTACGTGCATGTTATTGTTAAATGTCATTTACAAGGAATGTTGACAGTGCGATTTTTGACGTTTACAGACATGGGCGTAGAAAAACATTTTAATCGTAATGGGCACTCGGTAAGCTAGTCAAATCGTGTTCGGGAAAAAAACGGATGAATGAAAACGTGTTTCATTTTCCCAATACCACTCTATCGAACAGTATATATCGTTTACCCTCATTTTAATGAAAAATAGTCGTTCTATAGTGGAAAAGTACCAATGTCGCAAACAGAGCTGGAGTGAAGTGACCGTGACAATTTAGTATATTGCGAGCTAATTCAGTGTGAATTTGAAACACCAGTTATTTGGTGTGAAATACAAATTTGGTGACTACCTTTCGTGAATTGAGGTGAAAGAATGTTTGATACTGAATCAAAAAATTAATGAACAGACACATATGTCATACTTGGACACTTATGTACTTTTTCAAATATCTGAATGCTGCCTATTTGGTTAGGTTAGGTTAGGTTTCAAGTGCGAACCCTGAGCATCTTTTAAGTGACGTCATAATATTTTGCATAGAATTCTCTACAAAAAAGGTATCTACAAGTTTTTCTCCAAAAAGCACCGTTTTCGAGTAAAACGTGCTCGAAATTCGAAAATAGCGATTTCATCAATTTTTAGTGCTCTCTAAAAAACTTATTGAAAGTCAGAAACAGCAAGTTATGGAAAAATTTATGGAGTATATGAAAAGAGATATACCTGATGAAATTAGGATCTTCGAACAGTCGGGTGTAACTTGAACTGGAGCTGTTGAAGACAAAAGCCTATTTTGTTTCTGGAAGAAATTGAGAGACCAAATCGGAAAGAGAGATATATCAATCGTAATTAATAACACGAGTCCTCAAACTTATACACTTATAGAAGAAGTATTGGAAGAAAATCAGGGTATCCATAATTTGGAATATTAAGAAATGAATGATATCTATATTCCTATTGAAGAAGAATATGACACACTAACCGACGCAAAACCTGCTGGTATTGATGATTCTGAGACTCATATTCTAATTGATGTACCTGCTGCATCTTGCTCAAAAACTTAAAATGAATTTGTTCCCACTGTACCTAGTCCTGAGAGTGATAATAATGACTTACCTGCTATTACCTGAGATTAATAATAATGACGTACCTGTTGCATTTATTGCCGAAATTCATAATAATACGGCTGAACTAAACCCAATGAACCAGTCTCCAGAAACTGTTAATAGGACTGCAGATATTCGAAAAAAAAAGTCGCCATGCAAAAAACTCCACCTAAAAAGACTGAATCATCAGAAAGAAATGATTTAATCTAAATACCAACACCATTCAAAGAGGCATTCAACTTCTGGCCAGAAAAAGACAGTAAAAATAAAGTAGCCAAAAGAAAACCTGCAGAATAAGTTTCCGCTGTGGCTTCTTCGAAGCAGTGGAAACTGTATTTTAAAAACAAAGAGGAAAAGAAGGAGATAATATACTCGAATCAAAGAAAGACGAAAATGAAGAACTAGAAGTGAGAGAGAAAGTAATGTCCAGAAGTGGGCTGAACTGGAAGTGGTCAGAACATGAAGATATATTGTTATATGCAGTCGAAGATGTAATAGAAAATATAGATGAACCTTTGAGAGTTTTTCCATGTTTAGTATTAACTATTGAGAAATCAATATTCGATAACTGGTACAAATATAGGTCAAAGAATGGAACATTAAAGTATTTACTAGGTCAACAACTGGAGCAATCTCACACAATTTAACAAAAAAATAAAAAAAAATAGATTTTTTTCTTCACAAAATTTTTATAAGATCCATGATCCATCACTGTAGCGTAAGGTATAGTTATCTGTAAAAGTACGTGACAGATGTCTCGTAGTTAAGGATTATTTTTTTATTTAATTATCTTTCAAATATAGGCAGCAAAAGTTACCTTTCAATAATGTTTTTCTTGGTACCAGTGACTCTTGCATCTCTGCGTTTGAGCTCAATATTTAGTTCAAATACTATTTTTTGTCCGTAATACATATTTATATTTTAAAACAGTTCGAATACGATGAATTTTCGGTTACAAGTTTCATTGTAACAAAATCAGTACAATTTGAGAGTTGTTTGGACCTGACTCCTACGTTGAGACATCTGGTGTCAAAAAAAATATAGACAACCCTCATTCGTGGAGAAAAAACAACTTCTACCTAAATTAGTCAAAAACGTTTTTAATTTCTTGGTGTGTCGCCAGCCTAATGGGTTATTTGGAGACGTAAATAGGAAAGAAAGTATGTATTTTTGGCATGAAGGATATGCGAGGTAGACAATTAGCTTTTTTAGCTATTTTCAAAATATTCTACTACTACCCCCGAGCATAATCCGCCCCTGCGCCTGATCGCTGAAAGGACCGAAAGCACCCATCAGAACAGTATGCGTACAACTGTCGCGAAAACAAAACAAACGAATGATGTTTTGAGTGTGTGGCGTCTAATGTAACATAAATATTTACATAAATGCCACCTCGAGTAACGAGAAGGGTTGTCTATTTGATGAGATAGACGGGCGATTAATTGTAATCTAAGTGAATGTTTGATTTTTTTACGCAGGCTGTGCTCATGCCGTTCTTTTGTTAACGATATCCAGTGGAAAAACTCGTCTGGTCGGAATGTATCGGAATTGTTTTGTTTCTTTTGTGAACAGAGGATGATACTGCTCGTTTTTATTCGGATCGAAGTCTGAAAAAAATTGTCGGAGAGTAAAAAATGTGAGGTTTTTTATCTGAAGTAAAGACGAGCAGAGTTGAAAAAAAAATCTTAGCACTATGTGGATGGTTGAAAATTTTTGGGTTTTTATCAACGAATTGAGAAAAATTAAGAAGACTCGGTAAATGTTTCGGAAGAGCGTAGGGTAGCTAAATATCAGGTTGGAGGGTTGATATAATTTTTTACGATTTGTGGTTAAAATATGCATGCAACTTATTATTATTATTTTTTTATCATTCATAATTGATCCTAAATTATTCGGCCACCCACATAGATACTGCCGAGCCTTTATTTCAGTTCCTCGTGAAGAAAAAATTATTGATTTATGGCAACTCTGGTAGACAAAAGACAAAAGAAGTCTGACACAACATTTTTTTATGCAGGGTGTTTCCAAATGACACAACGTCTGCCTGTTGATACCTTTTGGAAAATTGGACGAAATGTTATAAGGAATGGAGTGTCCCACCTGATTATTTTTCGAAATACGGGGGGTTGAAGTTAAAAAAATAAAGGTTTAAAGGTTTTCATTTCATAACTTCAAAACGGATTAATATATCAATTCGATATTCAGCAGGTCGTTTTTAAATGGAAAAACACATATTTTTGTGAAAAATCATGTTTCAT
The DNA here is from genome assembly GCA_958298965.1 of Chrysolina haemoptera. NCBI lineage: Eukaryota > Metazoa > Arthropoda > Insecta > Coleoptera > Chrysomelidae > Chrysolina > Chrysolina haemoptera. The sequence goes on from OY282591.1 coordinate 33,859,846, forward strand.
ATCTTGATACAGTGGCGTGCTGTTCGAAGAGTATGCTCCCTTTTTCCCACCATTTTCTACGCTCATGGTATTTGAGCCTTTTTTTATTTTTTTTTGTATTGCTCAATAGTATTCACGTAAAAAACAAAATACCTTTACATACCAAAAATCTTGTGGTTTATAAAATATGTAATGTTTTTATGAAGTCTGATCGCTAAAATTAAACACTTGTAATATCTTATAACCCCAAGATTTTCGGTAGGTAAAGGTTATTCGTTTTTTACGTGAAAAAATTAAAAAAAGCTTCATCCACCATAGAAGTAGAAAATGGTGGGTTGGGGGGGGCATACTCTTTCAACCGCACGCTACTGGATCTAGATAATATCATATTATGAAACATGATTATTTTTCACCAAAATATGTCTTTTTTCATTCAAAAACGACCTGCTCAATTTCGAATTGGCATATTAATCCATTTTGAATAAAAACTTTTATTTTTTTTAACTTCAAACCCCTGTATTTCGAAAAGTAATTCGGTTGGACCCCCCCATTCGTCGTATTATTTTGTTCAATTTTACGAGAGTTATCTACAGGCAGACGTTGTAAGTGTCATTTGGAATCACCCTGTATGACAACTTATTCAGTGATAATGCTGAGCATCTTTTAACATTAATTAAACTCCATTGATTATACAGAGTTACAGCTCGACAAACCAAGCTGAACATATTAAATTGCGCGTTTACGTTCATACTGAACTAAATATATTACAGACTAAAGTCCGTTGTGCGACGAGTGCTCATCGTGTTTTACATCGTCAAATAGGTGAGTAGAACTGTAAACTGAGAACGTTTCCCTCTCCAACAAAATATCTACTGCAATTTCGCGTCTAATAGTTCACCCTTTGCAGAGACTTCTCCAACTGGGACAGAGTGTACGTTTTATGGTATATCCGCAAGTATTCGGGCAAAAAGCAACACATTGTGAATTATTCCACGGCTTCCTGAATATCGCATCAAACACGGCTCTAGTTTGTATCGTCGAAATCTGGTGTTGTCACTAAGTGCGGCAGTTTATCGTGATTTATCTGGAGAATGTGGTCGAAAAGCCCGGAGAAAACGTGCGGAAAACTCGACGCTGCCACGAGTGTATTGTAATAGAAATACTCCTTGTCATATATTCGGTGAAACACCGATCTCGTTGTAGAATGAGGTTTCGAAATATCACGAACAGATACTTTAACGATGCACGGGATATTTATGGCGACGCTCTGAATTGGTTTGTCAGACTTTAGTTATGATTCGAGACACGTTCGTTGTCTACACAAACTATTTATCCTCGGTACAAAATAAAATACTCGGTCTCCTATTTGTTCACAATGGAGACAATAATTATTGTTGATGCGTTCGCGATAATGGCGTCTTTTTGTTCAATGAAAACTATCGAAATATCGTACAGGGGTAATAGGGGTAATAGGGGTAATAGGGGTAATAGGGGTAATAGGGGTAATAGGGGTAATAGGGGTAATAGGGGTAATAGGGGTAATAGGGGTAATAGGGGTAATAGGGGTAAAGGGGTAATAGGGGTAATAGGGGTAATAGGGGTAATAGGGGTAATAAAAATGTATTGGGGATTAAATGCGAACCTTGACAGAAGACAGAAGCGAACCTTGCTTCAATGAAATGAACGATTTCTGCGATTGATATTTTTATTTATTATTAAATTAGATAATCCAAAAAAAAATAACTATCTGAATAAAACTGCGAATTTTTACTTTCAGATTTTTTTGTTTTCAGACTCTTTCCAAAATATCTGATGTAGTTCAATGTCCAGCATGAAATTAGCCGGAAAGGTAGTTTTTTTTTGTTAAATATTTATTTTATAATTTATTAGAGAATATTCTACTTTTTCAAGTTCCATTATTATTTTTTTGGCATGGAACAATAATTTAATTGACAGAAATTGTTAACAAGTAACTGCTACCTACAGTTGAAGCTGAATCGTTTCCGCTGCAACGTTGAATTGCTACTTCAGAGTGGTAATAGGAGTAATAGGGACAATGGGGTAATAGGGGTAGTAGGGGTAATAGGGGTAATAGGGGTAATAGGGGTAATAGGGGTAATAGGGGTAATAGGGGTAATAGGGGTAATAGGGGTAATAGGGGTAATAGGGGTAATAGGGGTAATAGGGGTAATAGGGGTAATAGGGGTAATAGGGGTAATAGGGGTAATAGGGGTAATAGGGGTAATAGGGGTAATAGGGGTAATAGGGGTAATAGGGGTAATAGGGGTAATAGGGGTAATAGGGGTAATAGGGGTAATAGGGGTAATAGGGGTAATAGGGGTAATAGGGGTAATATGGGTAATAATGCTAAGAGTGGTTATAGGTTATCAGGAGTATTATTGGTGATAGGGGTAATACGGTTAATAGGGATAATGGGGGTTAAAGGGGTATATTACATTGTTTTGGAAAATTTGGAATCATTTCAATGAAATGTTTTGGTTGGATTAAATTTGAATATACTGAGAAGAGAGCTGGTTGTGAATGAGTCAGTTGATCAGAAAGCCAAGCAACCGTGAGAGCAGTTATTGTTAGGATGGGTGACAGGTACGCTTGGACAGACACATTTTCAGTAGGAATCTTCTATCGTGCTTGGGATCGCATGTTGGAAGGTAGAGCCCTCGTCATCCCCAGCTCGCACTTTAAACTTTTATAACGTATTGAGAAGACACTCGAGTGGAATTCTTGGAAGCTAGGTCATCTGGGGGACGTTGGAAATTTCTAGAGTATGAGAAAGACAACTCTAATGGCTCTCGAAGCTTAACAAGATATCTAATATGGCTAAGTTATAAATTTATAAATCAATAAAATTCGTGTTTTAAGTGACGATTGCCCAAGAAATAAAAATATTATTATTATTATGATTGAGTTGTTGACGACTTATTCGATGATTTTACATCCAAACGAATATGCTCACGACGATAATAGTTACTAGAAGGAGTCAATAATTATTTTCAACAAACAAGTCACTGCTGAGGCATCAGAGCCAAGAGTCTGTCAAAAAAAAACATCATAAAAAACAAATGACTGTCGTATCAAAAAGAGTAAATAATCCTCCTACCAACATTGCGGAAAATATCTCGTGAAAAATGATGCATCATCTTCTCTTCTATTTCTGCGTTTCGAATATTTCGTATTATAATGAGAAACTCTACCATTCGATTCTATTTTATGTCTCGCATCAATAAGAAAAATGACTCGATAGAAATTCACTTAACGGTTCTCAGGCCTTATGAATAAAACGTCTGAAAAAGCCTTGGCCGAGCGCTTTATATACTGGTACAATGGCAACGCTCCAAGTATCCCATCAACCAGGGTAGGTACATTCGAATATTCTTACAGGGTTTGCCGGGAAATGTACAGATCCACTGTTTCAACTACTGTGTTATATTCACATTAAACTCGGTTCGGTGTCTTATTTTCATTTGGAATTAGCAGCTTCTTACTGGATTTTTTTGAAAAAATACTTGTATATCTAGGTTTTTCTGGGTGCATCAGAAAAATCAGTAAAAATAGTAGAAATATTAAAAATATGATATATTTATATTATGGGATCTTCGAATAATATTATTCGAACAAATGGACCCACAACATGGAAAAGCAACTTTCACAAAAAATACCATTCGATTGCAAGTACAAGAATCCTCTCTACTTTACCGAATCTTTAGAATCCCACATTTTTTTTTTCACGACTCAAAGCCAACTGCGAGCAGGCCCAGAAAGTCGATTTCCCAATCTTCGGCTGTATACCTTATACTGGACAAATAGAATGGAACGTGGAACAGTTGCTATTTCCGACATAGAGAAAGTTTATGTTAGTTTGCTGACTTGGCTGCTCTTTTGATGGCCGATGCTGTATACTGGGCGCGATTTGAGAAACACGAAACTTGGGACTGGGACTGGGACTGGGACACGGTGAAATGGCGATATCAATTTCAATACTCAGACGTGCGTTTTTCTATATGTCTCACGAAAATTATTGGAGTATATAGTCTTGGTGTAACTTTGTGGTGGAATTGAATGTGTGTCTGTTACATTTTTTGACTCCTCTCGTGGTAAATTTGGAATGCTCCTTCAATTGTTTTCAATAATAATGATGGGTCTTCATTTTCCAATTATACAAGTGCAAATGAGGAAAGCAGCTCTTGTACCACTCTTGTTTGCTTTTTCAGAGTACCTACATCATGCAGTACTTTTTTCCACAAGTTACTTCAACAACACAGGTTGAAAACTCATTCTGCTCAAGAAATCGAAAACTGGTTACGTAAAAACCAACTGAGTACGGTGTCACCGTATGTTGTTGCTGCATTGTTTGGTAGAGCTTACAGTCGAGCTGCTACAATGGAAGTATCATCAAAAGCTTTCAAAAAAACGGGATTGATACCCTTCCATCGCTATATCTTTAGAGATCAAGATTGCGGAATTCATGCATCCACAGCATCAACAAACCCATCAACAGAAAATCTAAATCCAGCACAAGATGCAATGTTAGCGCAAAACCTAGAAGAACAAAAAATATTGAAAATCTTCCTTCATGGTCCTCTTTCTTGTGAACAGAGTATCGACGTAAAAATGAAAGAACCCCATCATCTCCGAGTTTAGTGCAGTGCGAAGGGGATATTTTCTTGCCATCTACAAGTCAAGACGTTCGAAAAAATTCCTAAGGACATTTGTCCCATTTCAGTACATACAAAAAACAAATCTGGAAAAGCTACTGTTATAACAACAACTCCCTATAAAGAAGAGCTGTTGGAAAATTTGAAGGAAAAGCAAGCGAAACAGAATAAAGCTTAGGGAGCAAAAAATATATTAGTAAAATTGGTAAGAATATGAAAAAACCGATTAACCCAGGAAGAGGTGGTGATCCGAAACAAAGAAACGACGCAGGTCCAAAATAAAAGAATAAAGCCATACGTATATTGTCATCATTCAGTTCTGATTCTTGCAGCGGAGAGCCTGTTTTGAATGACTCCTCATCGGATGAAAGTAGCGTCAGTGACGATGAATGTATATTTTGTAGAGAGCTATTTTCAGAAGACAAACTTGGTGAAAAATGGGCTAAATGTGTCTAATGTTCTTCAAATAGGCCCATGAGGATTGTGGAGAATTGGCAAAGCTCTATATTAACCTGTGTTTCTCGCGAGGAGAAATAATTCTTTGAGTAACGTACCAAATTAGGGCCCTATCCCAAATTTGGGAACGCAACTGTCCCATATTAGGCACCTTTATTTTAAAAGACTCTTTGTGTTTTTTATAGGAGCTTTAATTTGTTTTTACCTGTAAACTTTATTCCTAAGTTCAAATTTAGTTATCATTACTATTAAACGGTTTAGATGATGTACTGAGTTCATAATAGTTGTTGTTTTGAAAAAAATTATATATTATCTTCATTTTCCAAAAAAAGTATACAAAATTTGGTTCCTTTCCTCTACCTCCAAAGTATTCAAAGTTAAGTATAAATATTGATAGAAGGAGTGTGAATACTATCCATGTTTTGATCTTATGGAATACTAATAATGAATTGAGGGGTAAGTATGATGATGACATATTTCTATGGATTGAAGTAATGATCGAGACTTTTTTTCCAGTGTGCACATAATACAATTTCCTATAAGCAGAGTTTTCTGACCGGCCTATCGTCTCTGGTGAAAAAGGAAGCCATACAACAACCAAAACGATAAATTAGAACATCGTCTACACTTTGAACACATGATGTTATTGCTGCACAATTCTACATGACTCAACTGTTCTACAAAATCACCCCTGAGCAATTTATACTCCATCAAAAGCCTCAGTCTCCTTAATAAGCGCACGATCATTTGTTATTATCGAATTAAAATTGAAACAATGCTGACAGCAAAGTAAAAGAAATCCCTCAAAACCGCGGACCCACCGCACAATGAGCATTACTTTGAGGTACAATGGAGAACAGCATCGCATCAGTTGTTTTATTATTTCTTTATGTTGGTAATAACGTTGCAGGCCGGGATGGAAAACCGGGCGAATTATGAAAATCCAATACTGGGGTTGGCAGTTATTGTTTGGCGGGAATTATTTATGAGGCTGGAGAGGGTCTCGATGATATTCGAACCAACCACTTGATACATGAGAAATGACCTGCTTCGATTCTGCAAGGAGGGTATTGTTGCCGTGCTTAATTGTCTCCCAACACAATGCGTGATCAGTACAATCGAGATCGGGATTATTCAAAGGGGTCATATAATGTGTACTAAGTTCGAAAATGAAAATATATAGAATCTAAATTTTCTCTGGAGTCGTGAATCTTCATCAAACTCCAGGATGAGCAAATTCACTGGCTTCGATAAAAATTTGATAAAGTCAATCAACCAATTAATCAAACACTATTTCAATGTCTGAATGAAGTTATTCTCCATTTTTATTTGAAAATATGAACAGGATGTTCCTAAAATCTGATGTAATATATCATCTGAGGCTGAAAGACAAACTTCACTCCCTATTTTCCACCGTTCAAGATAACCTATTCATGTTGAAAAGGGAAACATGCTTCATAAAAATAACTGAAAAATGTAATTGTAATGTCCCACAGAAAACAACTATACTTCTCCGGCTGAAGCTACTCTCAACATTGAACTAAATTTGATAGATAGTAAACTGAAAAGATCAACGGAAGAGAATCTTCAACTATCTCTGAAAAAAATCTAAAACTTTTGTATATTACCTCGAATTAACCGTCAAAATGGCAAAAAATCGCTTATTCAGTATTTAATTTTTTTCTCGCGTATCAAAAATGTTATTTACATGAAAATTTAAAAAAATAGTGTTTGAGTTATGTACATTTTCCGAAAAAAATACTTTTACCTTCCACGAACAATTTTATTGATATTTTTTTGTATTTCGAAGGCTTAAGTGATCATTTTCATTGTTAGAATGTCCAGTTCAAGATCTATAAAACTTGGTAGTTTATCGAGTTTATGATTATTGATTTTCTTCATCATCTTTATAAAAAAAGGTAGTATTAAATTAGTTATAATAAAATATTAGAAATACATGATTATACTAAAAAACTAATTTATTCATATAATTTTTATTCCTTTTTACAACTAGTGATTTGTTTTGCTACCAAAAACATATACTCGCACTTTACAAAAATTTATGAATAATGGAATTCTAATTAATTTTAATTCATTTGGTTTGCGGTTGGTCCTCTTCTTCGTCTATCACATTTAGAATTTCCGAAGAATCTTCAAAATCAACGTCATCAGGCTTGTCAATTTCGATTTTTGAGATGTATAAATACTTCATACGTTGTACTCCAGCATTAATATGTGCAAGCAAAAATCTTATGTTATTTATTTAAACTTTTCAAGATGGTTTGCGCTACTTACTGTAATGAAATTCTTTCAGTTGTAATGAAAGCCACTTATAATATGTGAATTTAGTCCACTATTAACAGAAATAATGAAGACAATCAAAAATCATTAAAAATATTGAGAAAATCATGATTCAGAGAGACTTTTCTCGATTTTTCTCAATTTTGAGAGATGACAAACCACCAAGTTACATAGACCATTTCAAAGTAGACATTTTAAAAATAAAAACATCTTTTAAAAATCTTCGAAATTGAAAAAACATCAAGACAATTGTTCGTAGAAAGTAAAGGTATTTTCTTCGAAAAATGTGCATAATTCGAAAACTAGTCGTCTTCTTATTTGCGAAAAAATCATGCCTATTCAACACCAAAAAAGGCATATTTTTTACAAATTTTCATGTAAACTAAATCATTTATAAGCAGGAAAAAACACTGAAAAATAGTTTTTCCTCCATTTTGACGGTTAATTTGAGGATATATCAGAAAGTGTTAAATAGAAAAGTTTTATATATTTTTATTTTCTACAACTTGTCCATATTTTCCGCTAGAACATCACGTTTCGCCGCAAATCGCAAAAAACCGTTTTCAACCCCTAAACTGCATCCCCAATTTACCATCTTGAGTGTGTTCGTGTTTCATTTTGTTTCCCTCAAAGTTGGAACCTCTACAACATTTTCCACCTGTAACTATTTTTTTTCTCAAAATGTATAGGCACTAGCTCAACTCTATGGAACAAAATAAAATGAAATTAACGTTTCGGGGTTTATTTCCTTCAGTTTCATGAATATACAAATTGACGAGAGTACGTTTTTATATAAGGGATGTTGCAATAATCTAAATGAGTGATACGAACTACTTTTTTGTAACTAATTAATAGCGTCTAACGTTCAGTCGAGAACACATGCCAGACAGCTCCATAATAGGGGCTCATCACGTATAGGCGTGTCTGAATTTGCATATCAGTGCATTTGCATTATAATGCAGTTGAAGTAAAAATCGATATAGATGATACTAAACTGATGTTGGTTCATGCTGAAAAATATTGGAGTTCAAGAAATTCTCTTTGGATTTTTTTATATTCATAGATGGTAGTAAAGATGGTTTAAATAGCAATTATATTTTAATTAAAAAATTTGTTGAAGTATTATTCAAACACGAGCCATCTTCACCTTACTTTAGTAATTAATTTGTTGCTATCAATATCACATTCGTTGAATGAAACGAAAAAATGTAGTAAATAAATTTTATTGAAAAAGTATGGAGTTGTACAGAAAGTGCTGTGCATCATCAATTGAAAATCCTCAGTAGGTAATTTATATTAGTCGCATAGAAAGGTTCGAAATAAATGTGCAAGGACACAAAAAAATATTATTGCTCCAAATATCCTTCAAATACACAACGTATATATGAACGAACCCAGAAAATATATTTGGAGTAAAATTTCAATTACAGCCGTTCCCATTATTTTCTGGAAATCAGCAAATTTCAAGGATACTACTACTACTCTTTGTGACGTTTAAACTCTCCCTAACCCAATCAGCCAAAGCCCGTTTGTTTATCGGCTTGACTGTGACGTGAAATGCTATTGGTTGCTCTCGCCAGAACAATTTGTAATTGCACGAGAAAGAAGCCATTTATATTTGGTCGGATTCAAATATTTTATTATGATTCAAAAATTCCAATGAAATTTTTTTCAAAATCCTATGTTCTAGCCTTTTATCACGGTAACTGTCGTTTAAAATTAACATATTTATTATACATTTGCACTGCACTGTTTAGAACCTCTGGTGTAGTAATGACCCAGATAACTCTGTGACGTCCTCAGTACATCCACAGGACATAAATCTAAGTCGTCCCGAAGACGTCCATTATTGGTCTTGAGACGTCCTTAGGATGTCTTGGAGACATCCGATGTTACAAATTGGAACATCCCGGTTACGTCCATGATATATTCCTGTAAGGTCTTCGATGGACTTCCCTTGGATATCCTCAGGATGTTTATAGGATTTCAATTTCAAAGGTTTCCTGTACCCCGTGATCCTAGTCATTAGAAAGTGACATACCAACTGGAAAAAGCGAAAATGATGGAAAGTGATTTTCGAAAAAAACATTTATGTATTATTTAAGTTTAGTTGCAGAATTGAATTTTGGTTTTGTTATGCATTAATAAAAATTTCTTAATTTATGATAAGGTTGATTGCGATTTCAGAAAAAATAGTATGTGTACCTCGTAGTAAAAGCACATTCCCAGATTTCAATGCTTGTTGGCCTCGGCCAACAATTTACATTGTCGTCCTCGGCCAACAATTCACGGGAATTTAATGCTTTAACTACTACCTACACAATATACTACCTATTCTATGTATGATTTGCGTGTTCACTTGAAAATATTTCTGATCCTTTCAGGTACACGCTTATTCATCATCCGACCAATAACAATATGTAGTCAACATTTTTGATAGATATTGTCGACCTTTCCTGTAGTGTGAGATATAATGTCGAAGAGATTTATTTCCATTATGAACGGACATTTTCAAAATATACTTGAAATTCTGCAAAGTACTCGTCGCGGCATCTACTCGTAGGAAACAGCAACTAGCCTACGGCAGTTGTAGGGTTCTACGTGTCTCTGTGAAATAATCTTCAAATCAATCATCTCGCACAATTCTTCATATTACAGATTCCTATCCGTCCGAGTTCGTTTACAAAATAAAATCCTGTACGGTCTCGGTCGATTTTCCACGCAGAAAAAGGTAGTGCGTTGGAGGTTTTATAGATGGCGTTTGCCACCTGCTATTGATCGAAGTTACCGCATCAGCGTACAAAAGGTAACTCATTTCAAAAAAATATTCATTCCATTATACAATAGCATGTTTCATACGCTGCAACATCTTTCAAAACCGAATGCATAAGCCTGAGATTTGTTGTGTTCTTAAAATGAATAATATGAGAGACTTACGTTGGAGTTCAATCGTAAAAAAAGAAATAAAGTTTATCAATTTATACATTTTGACATATCTAATACGATTGCATGCGATTCAATTGGGTGAGATAGCCTTCGTTGATTATGAATAATATGAAATCAGTGAGTATGCGTATGTGTTTCCCTGAATTAAATCATTACAGGGGCTTTAAGATTTGAAGATCACTAAATAGTTTTTTTTATAGAAAACCTAGGCGATACCTAATCTGAAATCTGCGAAAGTCTGTCGTTATAATATAGAACATATGTATTTAACGAATGTGTCTCGTTATGGTCACAAAATGCAAAAAATGTAAAAAGTGCGCAAGGATCCATCATCCTAGCACATAAAACCGCCAACGCAAAATACTTCCAAGAATTCTAGAATTTTTTCAATATTTTTTCCGTATTCTACACCATCAATTCAACATGACACAGTATTCAAAAAATAAAAATTAATGAATTTAAAAATTGGTCTAACTCAAGGTGCGCACGTTCGTAAAAACGCCTACCAAATCTACGTTTGACTAGCAATCCATTTCAAATTTGATCAGCGTATGGAAGAGAGATTGAATTTAACGAAAATATCATAGAAAAAAATCAGAAAAATTTGTGGCGGGAAAATGGCACCTGCAACCTCTAGATATAATTTTTAACCGAAGAACGAATCGCGATAGAGCAATTCTGCAAATCCCAATCGATCTAGCATGCCAAAATTAGTATATGCTGTGATTTTCTAGTCGATCGGCACAAAATGAATTTCCAGTCGAAAAAACATCAAAGGGTTATACCTTAAAAATGGCCAAAAATCCAAAGTCATCAGATTCACTCGAAATAACCACTGATATACTCAAAATTTTATGCTGATTCTGAAAATGTATGATTTGAATATATTCGCATACACGGTGTACCATAAAACAAAGATAAATGTGCAAAACAAATTGTATCGCACGAATCTGGCATCCTAACACACAAAACCACCTACAACCGACGACCGAATCAAACGGGACCTGAATCCTTCCTCGGTAATAATATTTTTAATTGAAAAATTATTTAAACTGTGAATCTTCGCCTATAAAAAATATATATATGGGGGCTTCTTTCATACTAGGCTGCGTGCCTACTTCATGCAGAAAGCTGACAGTAGCAGAGAAGCCGATAGACATATGACGATCAACATGGCAGTATTTTAGACGAACAGATGGGGTAGGGGTACGAACGGTAACAATGTTATAAATATTATTAAATAACAATAATACTGATAACATTCACCACCTTTATCCCATTATATTTGCCCTTTGAATGAATGTGTTATTCCTGACTACAAACAATGGGTCATATGAAAAAACCTTGAGCAAACGCTTCTACTCGAATTTCTTCAAATAGACCTATTAATTTTGTTCAGTTATGAGAGAGACAAACTTATATTATTAGTATTTGCTAGCTTTTATTCATACCACCCAATGTTTCGTATGTGCTGAGCACACAAATAATCACAATTCGAAGCATATCCGAACATCTCCCAGACTCAGTAACCCTACAACATAAATACGAATACCTTGTGTGGCTCTCGATGAATTTAGCTAATATCGCACCTAGGAATTATCGTGAATTGCCACGATAGCGGATGCGCCACCGCACCGCAACTATTTCCAACAGTATATCAGCAGATTCTATCTCAAAGCCCATTTCTCGACTGTATTCAGGATGTGGCTACGGTCCCGATGTCATTAGCAGGCGTGCCACCTGCGAAATGGGCGAAATGGCCCTTCGGTCGGAAGCTCTTTCCTTGAACCAATAACCTCGCAGACGACCTGCAAATACTCCGATTTATCGCTACGTCGGCCGGTTCAATTCCGGTTTATATGCATATAAGTTGGGCTGGATGGTTCCATTATCGAGTTTTGCGAGGTCCGGAGCCTGATGCAATTTGATTTTTAATGATGCGTTACGGTGGTTTACGGTTCCTCACTTATTTTTTCACTCTTTACGGGGTGGGCCCGAGATTTCTTACGTCACGCCATCTGGTTACTTTCAAAGACAGGAATTTCAGTTTTGGATGTGTGGTTTGCGAGATATTTTGCACAAGTGACATCAACTTTTCGATTTCAAATAAAATTTCCCCAAATGTTTTCATCAGCAAAACTTATTTCATTCTTAAGTCAACTATATGCCATTTAGGCCAAGCAATAGAGATATTGTCCTTGACAAAAAGACTACCTGGAAGCCACCTGTGCCATCCCGTGCAGGACAATCCGTAGTTTATTCCCACCATGTCCTCTACTCGAAAATGCCATTTTTTTAATTTGTTATAAACAATAATAGTTATTTATGCAACAAGTGTAAAAAGTAGGTGTTTATTGCACTCGACGTGAAATTGTCCAACGAGATCATCAGGCCGAGTTGGACAACAATGGCCTCGTTGGACAACACGTCGAGTGCAATAAACTCTTTTTGCACGAGTTTCATACAATATTTTTTCTACGTTCATGCAAAAACCACAAAATGTTTCATTTAGGTGGCACTAAACTGTAAGGAAGACATTGTTTGTTTAAATCTATCTGCTAAAAGTAATTCAAAAACATTTTGTGTAATTCAGATGATATTCGAAGGAAATAATTTTATTTTTAACAAATTGCATTTTCTAGTAATTTCAGAGTCCATTATTTAATGAATATGATGAAACATGCAACTATTTAAAACGTCATATAATCTCACAGAAAATGGGATAAATTTGACGTCGATTTGAAAGTTTATGTCTGTCATGATGACAGAACGCTATAGTAGAATGACAGATGAGTGCAATAAAGACTCAGTGCACTCAGTGCAATAAAGAGACAGTTTTTCCACCAAATATAGTTCAATAAAGTTTTGTCTTTTGCATGAACGTAGAAAACAAATAAAAATCGCGTATATATTAGAATCTTCATTATAAAATGAAAACAAAGCGGTGTGAACGCTGCAAAGAGATGAACTGTAGAGAATTGAATTCCGAAGAGAATGACCGGTTTAACGATCCGATCGCATGATTAGAACCGGAGAAAAGCGGAAAAACCGGAAAATTGTTTTTTTTTTTTATTCGTAACTCTACAATTTTTCAAAACTTTGCGCGATAGTAGCTATTGACGTGCACTCAATGTGCGCAAAACCTGGATTCAGTCGGATTAACAGTTTTCGCACAATCCTCATTTGAATTTTTTTTGAAAATATTTTCACGGAAAGCTGGATGCGTTTGAGGTCGTCCGATTGAAATGTAAAAAATAGATTTGGAAAGTAGACGTGAACAGTAACAAAACGTCTATTGTGATTTTTCGATAAAACGCGTTCAAGTGTGTTGAAAACTAGTGAGAACATAAGGGAAAACGGCCGACCGCACGTGTGCGGTCGAGTGGTGGGGGACCTTGCGAATCCTGGGAAAACGTACAGGCGCGCGCTGCGGACGCCAACGGTCCTCACTAACTGCCGAGACCTCGTCAAGCGTTATAGCTGTGCGCTGTACGGTTTCATGTAAAATTTACCATTTTTAGTGCTCAAAAATGTATGTCTGTGTGAGATTTTGAAACCACACTTGCGTCACTCGTGATTCCCAAGCAACATAACTTGTTTCTCAGAATCGAAGAAATTTCTCTTTCAATAATCACCAATTCTTTTATAATTTTATAATATTTCTCCTTACGAGAATTCACGGTTGCATTCTGCAAAGAGCCCTAATAGCACATAACGATATTTCTTTTTCTGAACTTATATCATCTGCTCATTTTGTTTACTACATTCTCCATACTCCCTGGGATGCTGTTCCATATCGCAGATGGGATTTGATGAAAGCATAATAGCCGATTTTGCAGCAATAAACGGACGCCTTGTGATATAGCCCTGATGGCACAGCCAGCGTAGGACAGTTTCTTACACAGTTTTATGGCATGCTTGTTGAATATTAATATTCTGTCAATACGAGAGATAACAGAATGCATTTGGTAGGTGTTTGAAGTGCTAGCAGTATTCGAGAATATTTGCCGGAGAGATATCACATAAATGAAATAGTAAAATCGACAAAAGTTCGGTGTTGTGTAATTTTCGAAACAGAAAGCTGGCGAAACAAATAAAAAACTTGAAAAAACAGAAAAACTTCAATAACAACACACTCGCTTTACTGCTGTTTATGAAATACTGGACGTTAGCTTATTATATGATGTATCATCCATGCCAATAACATTCATCATTGCAGTGTCCCGGGCTACTTGATTTCCCGCGTTACCCGACTTCCCGCGTTACTCGACTTCCCGCGTTACCCGACTTCCCGCGTTACTCGACTTCCCGCGTTACCCGACTTTCCCCTTTACAATCAATGATTTCCCGTAAACGCGACCTCGTTCCAGACCCATAAAACTCGTCTCATCCTCTCAACAGCCGCCACTCTCGAAGAATAATCAACGGAAAATTCCGCTCACCACTGTTTACCATCGCGGAGAATCTCCACTTCGTTGATGAAATGTCAATAACAAAGCAATATCGGGAGAAGCGATGCCAAAACTTTGCATATTTTGACGAATGAAAGGTGCGATCTCTCATTATTCGTTGTGGCGAGGGGAGGACAAAAAGTGGTTTGTAGAAAAAGTGGATTCGGATTTCATATCCGGCGGCTATATTATACCTGCACAGCACCAGCTTGTACCATCGTCAAAGACAAATTTTCAATATCGCCTTCTTGCGACTTGCAGATCGCGATAAAGTGAAAAACTGGCGAAAGTTGACCTTTTCTGCGAAATTTCGCGTATTGTTTTTGCGGGAAAGTGTAATATCGACGAAGGAACGGGAATTTGTGCGCTTTCGTGTGAATAATGAGTCGGGGGAGGACGAAATTGATGTTTATGAGGATAAGAAGAAATACCGACTCTCCAGCGATCTGAACCGAAGATGGATATTGGATATATGACTTCACTGGCATGAAAATAATGAATATGAATAGGTTCCATAAAAAAAGTCAGATATATTGAATAGTGAGTTTTCACTTAAAGAAATTAAAATGGAAGTTAAAAAGCCAAGCCAAGTCTCGTTATGGTTGCAAAATGCGAAAAATGTAAAAGGTGTGCTAGGATCCGGCACATAAAACCACCTATAACACCTACAAGCGAACTATTAGGCCATCAAACAATAACATCCTCTTGTAGGAAATTTTCTTAGCTTCCTTTCTATATACATACGTATTTAACGAATGTGTCTCGTTATGGTTGCAAAATGCGAAAAATGTAAAGGTGCGCTAGGATCCGGCAACCTAGCACATAAAACCACCTATAACACCTACAAACGAACTATCAGACCAGCATACAATAACATTCACTTATAGGAAATTTTCTTAGCTTTCTGTCTATACACATATATATTTAACGAATGTGTCTCGTTATGGTTGCAAAATGCGAAAAATGTAAAAGGTGCGCTAGGATCCGGCATCCTAGCACATAAAACCACCTATAACACCTACAAGCGAAGTATCAGGCCAGCAAACAATAACATCTTCTTGTAGGAAATTTTCTTAGCTTTCTGTCTATATACATATGTATTTAACGAATGTGTAGAGCCATTGATAAGCATAAAAACATCAGCAGAAACGATCCCTACGGGAAAAAAGTTTGACATTTTATCTCTGTTGACAGTTACTAAAATATGACTTTTCATGAAATTACTAATGTATATATCCGGGAAAAAAGTACATAGGTAAAGTTTGATAAAACGAAAGAAACACTCTTTTGTCTTATTTCCACTAGATTTCTATTGTTACGACCGATTTCGAGTTTTATCCCATTATCAAGTATAAAAACTAGTTTTTATACTTTTTTATACTTGAAATCTAGTGGAAATAAGACAAAAGAGTGTTCTTTCGTTTCATCAAAGTGATCATGAATTTCCACAAAATAAACAAGTCATCAATCACACAAAAAACATAAGTAAAGGTAGATATCTGCTATTGCAAAAGCTGATCTCGCACACTCCGACACTCCTACCTTCATCCCTCAACCTGCACACTGCTACCCTAACCGGCCTTTATTCCTAAGTTCGAAAAAAGCTGATGAAATGAAAAAAAAATGCCTAACTGTCGCTTTGAACCACGTACCTATGGCATAGTAAGCCGCAATCCTATCGATGCGGCTATGAACCGTGCTTATATATGTATGTGAAATGGTTGCTTATAATGAAAAATGTGAAAGATCTCGCTTAAGCCGTAGACATTTGATCTTTTTTACTATCAAGTCGTTGTTCCTCCCGTCACAGAAAAAAATAGTGTATTATAAGACGGGAAAAATAAAAGATTTTAGCTTAGATTCAACCTCTGCTTCATTGAAAACTGATCTGAACTCTGATTTTATAAATAACTATTATTGTACTGTGGCATATAACTTATCCAAAGAAATAAAATCTAATGTTAATCCATCAAGTTTTCTCAAGGACGAGTCCATATCAGAGACATTTCTTTCATGCCTACAGATGCTACTAAGATAAGGCAAATCTTTGAAGAAATTGAAAACACAAACTCTTCCGGTTGGTATGACATGACCATGAAGTTATTCACCTCACAGAAATGTGACAAGACACCACCAATACTGCTAACTTCAGGCCTATTTCTATGCTTCCTACCCTCGCTAAAATCAAAGAAAAACCTTGCGTGGATCATGAAATCCTGCTGCAAAAGCTGGAAGTATTTGTCCGTTGATATGGTTCAGATCATACCTATCAGAACGTACTCAAAAAGTCACACTCCATGGCAACATATCACATCTCCAGACAGTAACTCGTGGAGTTCCACAAGGGTCGGTTCTCGGTCCAATTATCTTCTTGCTATATTGCAATGATCTAGCTTGCATTGATATATCTGCAAAGATTGCTCAATTTGCAGATGACACTACATTATTTTGGCATAATAAAAATGAAATGCAACTGCAGCAAAAAATTAGCCAAGATTTAAAAAAATAAAAGAATGGTGTGATGCTAACCTTTTATCATTCAACTTCGTTAAGACTAGCATTATCATACTCCAGTGCTCCAGGCTAGAAATTTACCTGGGTACTCAATTAATCGAAAACAAGGAGTCTGCAAAATTTTCAGGATTGCGAATAGATAAAAATCAATACAAAGGCTCTCAATCCATTGAATTGAATCGAAAACATATTATCTGAGTACGTTTCAATCCCGGTATCTTCGTCCTCAGAGTGGGACACACTTTCACAGCGCCACGACCTGGTTATGGGCATTTCACGTGGAAAATAAAGTTCACCAAACTATACAATCAATCGGATAATCACTTTTCTCCCAGTATATTTCTCCCTTCAAGGAAATTTCGTTGCCCTTTCGTGTACATTGCAGAAGGCAGGTAATTAAAGTTGGCGGGAATGGAGCGCGGATTTAAATCCAAGCCTCGTCAGTCATAATGAATTATGGAGTTATGTTTCATTTTGTGTGTCAGCCCAACAGCTTTATTGATATCCCACAGAATTTAGGCGAAATCCTTCCAAGAATAATTAAGACGTTGGCATTTAGGACGTGTTAAATTGTTTAGAGCAAGCAGCGATTTGAGCTGGAAGATTTGTGCCTCTTGTAGGAAGTGATGTAATGGGAGGGGTATTCGAGGCCTGTATGGTATGAGTGATGCAAAAAAAAACGAAAATCACGTCAATGGACGTGTGTTTTATTATATTTCAAGTTGAAAAATCATCGTTCAATTACTGAATCTTCGGAAACTGGCAAGTTTCATGACAGGTTACTGAACAAATAATCAATTTGCATTTACATTCTATATGCCCGCGCCCCCTTGAAAGATTTCGCTTCCAAAACAGAAACACACAGAATAAATTGAGTCACTATCACAAGAGTTTATAACAGTAAATTGATTTGGTTCTTTTTTGAAGCCTGCAGATGTACTCGAGTGACCATCGCTGTTGAATCTGTTTAAGATGAGACAATGGATTGGACGGGATGTTTGAGGCAGTGAGGTAAGAGCCTCGCCAATAAGTGTGAGGGTGTCAAAGGAGAGAGATGATAAGGGGTCATTTGACAAGGGTAACAGAGGTCTGGAATTGAGGACAGCCTCAACTTGAGTGATAACAATGTATAAGCCCTCATACGTTAGGTGGGAATTACCAAGAATTCTCTTGATATGATATTTGGCGGATTTTGCACAGGCTCCCCAGAGGCCTTCAAAATGGGGTGCATATGGAGGTGAAATTCTAATTAATTCTGTTCATTGACATAAAATCGTTGCAGTTTAAAACTTCCTTCAAGCTCAAAATTTCAAACTTCATTTTATTTTCAGCAGTCACAAAATTTGTGCCATTGTCTGAATATATTTCAGTACAAATACCCCTTCTAGATATAAATCTGGTAACAAAAGTCGCTGTGGTTTGAGGCGTGCCTGAGGAATAATACCCATCTGGAATTGGATTTCAGTTGGTTTGGATCTGAAACAAACTCTCTATGGCGCAACACTCTACTGATGACGATTTTTTTTGCTCGGATGCTGGTCCTATCGCTACCTACACCCAGGCCTTTTGGGCTTTTTGGAAGACGTTACGACCATTGATTGGCCAAAAGTTAGATCTTACTGCTGCCAAAGTGGCTTGCATTCTTGCATGTAACTATTTACTGATCACAAAACCTAAATAGCTAATCCTATTTTGAGAAAATCTACATTTGACTTTAACTTTCAATCTGTCTCAAAAGCTTTTTGATCGTCCGATTAATATGATTTTTTGGAAGTTTGTAGGAGCCGAAGCTATCCCGTAGGGTAATCTTTGGTACTAAAAAATACCTTAATGGGTAGTATTCCAAACTGTACTGTTCGCTTGAGAAAGCAACTGTTTAGCGAAACATTTCGCAAATATGTTAAAATTTGTAGAAGTTTACACGTGTTCACCTCAGTATCATATTCAATGGATTTCCATTAAGTTACGCTCACGACCAATTCAAAAAACATTTGGTTTCATTCAACCGATCTTGTATCTCTCCCCGTGAATAATATACTTGAGTCATGGTGAGAATGATAAGTGGGACACACTGTATATTGATGAATAATTCTTGAAATGATAATACATCACTCGCCTCATGATGTAATTCAAAGAATCGGGGTTTGTGGCTACAGCACAAAGGGTAGAAAATGAAGAACACCTGTCTAGGCATTTTTTTCATATCAATCATAATCAACCAAAAAGCGGACTGTGTTTTTTTTTTTCTTTTTCAGTGGCCTAATGTGTATATCAATAAATTATGTAATTTATCAAGCATGTTATTCTGCGCCTCATTGCAGATGTTTGTTTATTACTCCATTGAGATATTTACCTTTGTAAACGAGCATAACAAGTCGTTCTTTCATTGAAATGAAAGCGATACTGTGAGAAAATGGAATGGTAAATTTGTTTGAGTCTGAATTATGAGTGATTTTAACGATTCGTTAATTAACTGTTAGTAAACAACTTAGCCAATTGGAGAGGCTCTATCTCTCTTTTCTTGAGATAGCCTTCAGTTACCTCCATGCAATATTTTTGAAATAGAAAACTGAATTCATCTGGAATTTCCTAATGGAAAAATGACCAATACAGGGCCTTGGGTGACACCAGAAAATTTGTCATTCATACACACCGACCGGGTTTTGTTAGTCAAATGAAGTTTTGATAATTCCAGGGGTAAACCTTTCGTACCATCTTCTAGCTTCTCCAGCGAGGTAATCTAGAAATATGTATAATTATGACGATTCGTTTGAAACTTACTGAATAAGAATAATTCCCAAGACTTGTGTACAGTACTGCTACTAAAATGTTTCTTAACCCGTTCAAATACACCTATCATTATTTCAACCCCTTTCAAGCTTCCTCTTTATCTCCCCAATCATTTCCAGTACACCTATAAATGTCCACTCACCGAAATTCAATGAATTTCCTCGGGATCATTCTAAAATCTGCCTCGCATCAAAGCAATGAACATAAAGCCGACGCGCCCCAAATGCTGGTCATTATTTTTTATTTGTAGTAAACTTAATCCACAGATCAGAATGTTCCCGTCAAACAACCCCAAATTCGGTCGGAGATACCGAATAGAATGAACGTAAAGCCAAGGGAGCTGAAACTACTGGATACATTGTATTGCGGAAATTAACTTTGTGTTCTTGAGTAAGTATATTCTCGATCTGGAAACTGAAAAGAGCTGCAAAGATATTTGTGAACGTTTCGGATGGGAATTGTTATGAGTGTACAGTTTACTTACTCGATTATACCCGTAATACCAATAATAATAATTATAATATAATAAGCAGGGGGGCCAACCGTCATCCAAGGCCATGGTGAATTGCGACACCACTTTCCTGAGCAACAGGTGCAAAACCGGACCGGCAGCTCAGGCCCACCGGGGAGGGAAAGAGCATCTGATATCGGCCGTGGGTTATACTAGGCTAACCCCCTGGTATACCCTAAAACTCGGGTTCCAAATGCACGAGGAAGAGGCCCCCACAACCGACCCCATCGGAATAGGGAGGGCAAGGTGGTGGGGCCCAAAACGATGGATTGCCAAACGATGACAACCGCAACGACAACGGACGTCTTGAATGGACGGATGAGCTGAGGGACGGCCTTCTGCATTGCTACGAGAGCAGTGAGCCCGCCCGGAGAGGATACATGGCAAGAATGCATGTTCTATGGAGTGAGAGATACCCAGAGCATGCTGCCCTTTCCGCCCAAAATCTTAGGGATTATCTCATCTTCGGGCCCGAGGCTATGTCAGAGTTCCTCCTCAGCTGGTTACCGTAGTGGCAGATATGCCCCCCGTGAACCTGGCTGCAGAGGACACTCACATCATACCACCGATGGAGGGCATCAGAACCCGCAGGGTGCTTTACAGAACCAAGCCTCTGAAGCCACAACAACTGGCTCAGGTGAATGCGAGTATTCGTGGAGTTCTTTCAGAGGAAGCTGACATCTGGCAGATCTACTCTGCCGTGTATGACGCCGCTCATGTTCTTTCGCAAGCGGAGAGGAGGAATACCGCCCCTCTGGTTGGAAGGCATGAGAGGCGCATACACAAGATGGAAGCTAAGATCAAGTCGGCAAGACAACACGCGTCTCCTATCCAGTTTGTAGTGGACTACGTGGCGGCCAATAGGCCTTTTACGGTCACAGTGCGGCGAATTGCCGCAAAACTGAGACGAGCTCACCACATACTGAATCAAGCCGTGCTGTTTACCATCAAGTAGCACTCTCTTGATAGGAAAACATGAAGTTTCGCGATAAACCTTCTCGCTTATTCCAAGAGCCTCCACGTACAGTCGGTAATCCGCCGGCCGCTCATCGGGTGAAAACCTTCTGGAGGAACATCTGTGAGTATCCGCAACCACTTAACGTAGACACTCCAGCCCTAGCGCAGTTTGAAGCTTTCTGCAGGAGGCTTCAACAGCCTGAGCTCAATGATCTGCGCAATACGATAACCTCGGAAGAAGTTCGACGGGCCCTCAAAGGCTCAAAGAACTTCGCTGCTCCAGGCCCTGATAGGTTGAACAACTATTGGTGGAAAAAGCAGGGATTGGAGCATTTCTTTTCAAGGCAGCAATTCGTGTAGCTGATGAACTTGGTCTCGTATTCGACACTAAACGGGCAAACCCAAACTCTGTCACCGAGTTGGAACCCGTTGAGCAAAAAGCTCACATCAAAGCTGCGGAGAGTGAGGTCCTCCTGCAGCTGCACAAGGATAAGCCAATGCATAGGGTCTTCTTCAAGAACATTGAAGACCTTGGCTTATCCAAAAACCTGACCTTTGCTTTCCTCAGGGCAAGTGAGCTGAAGTCGGATACCGAGGGATTCATAATGGCTTGCCAGGATGGTGTCTCCAACACCCTGGTCTACCATAGCCGCGTGATGGGTATAGAGATCCCCGACACTAGATGCATTTGCTGTCAGCGTGTCAAGCATATGCGGTCTCAGCCTATATCCACAGGCATAACGCGGCTCTACGAGTGTTGTACTACCATCTACGACACTCGTACGGTATAGACGAGACACCGGTGTTGCCTTCTTCTCCGGAGGATATTGAATCCGTCATGGAAAATGAGAAGTGCCGAATATATTGGAACTACTCATTCGCCACCCTCAAGCAAATAGAAGCCAATACGCCTGATGTAGTCCTCCTCGACCATCAGAGTAAGACGATTTTCGTCATGGAGTTTTCGGCTCCTGCCGAAACGAACATCATCCGAAAAGAGGAGGAGAAACGGACTAAACATCGAGACTTACTCTTTGAACAGAGTAGGTCACCACAGACAGCCTCGAAGCCCTTTTGTCCCTCGTCCGAATCATCACACCACTTCGTCTATTTGGACGCGTTGAAAGATCTGACATCTGAACACCAACCTTTTTTTTCAAAGGAATCTACTACAATAAGCCTAGGTTCTAGGTGAATATGGGAGTGAAAGGGGTAAAACCATCGGTCGGCAACGACTATCGTTATTAAACTAACGAATTTTTTGACGATCAAAGATCCTAATAATTTTTGTTCACCTGATGAATTCTGGAGTAAAGAGTTCACTAGATTTGATGATGTTATAGATAACTCAAAATTTAGTGAATAGTGGTTATTGACTTCTAGCAACAAACCCTCGATAAAGTTACTCTTCCTGGAGTTCTTGCCTCGCTTCTCTTCCAACCCCATTACACGAAAAAAATCTCCATTACTCTTCCTAATGGCCAATTCGCCCTTTTCTCATTATCCGATTCGATTTCAATACACTTCATAGCTTTTAAGGGACTCGTGAATATTGTTAAGGAAGTTCGAATGAACTTGGGAAATCTCTCACTATATTATAATGAACTTTATGAAGTGCGTACAAAAAATTACTCGAAAACGGTTTTCAAAAATAATAATATTTTCTATTCAAATGTACTGAAAAGAGAAAAATAATTGTTTCATGATTATCCAAGAATGAAATATATGAGTAAAAGCGTGGAGTGCCAGGAAAATACATTTCGCAATGGTGATTGAGCGCCCCACGCTTTTACTCATACCCTTCATTTTTGAATGATCGTGAAAAAAATTATGTTTCTCTTCTTAGTGCAATCAAATATAAGCATGTTTTCCTTTATTTCTTTATTATTATTTTTTATTCTCTACGTTTAGTCTTGTCGTCTTATCATATCTTGTATCGATTTCAAATGACATTTCATCACATCAAGCTATGTTGAAACATTGTAACGTACCAACACTTCAATTGAACGTAAAAATTGTCTTTGCAGTGTATCTTTGGACCTTACCTTTTAGAGAGCGAGACGAGAGCACTATGTCAAGTTTTTTTTAAGTCGACTCTTTTCAATGTCACGTTTTTCAATGTCTGAATATATTTGAAATTTCTAATTTCATCAAAAGAATCATAATCTCTGACCCCGAAAACCCCGAGATACCAATTTTGAATCGAATTTGCCATAACCAAAAATTCGTTCGACATATTGAAGCCGCCATCTTGAATTTTTCTGAATGTACCTATACTTTACTGCTAATATTTTTTTGTTTCAGAAAGTTTGGTCCTGCTCGTAACGTGGATGAACAGGTATAGTTTATAGAAACTCAGTTGAGACATCAGAAAAACAAATTCCATTTGGGGTCGGCTCATCTTTTGTGAAACAGAGGCGGCGGATAATTTTTTTTTTTTTTTTTTTTCGAGGTAGAAAAAATATTTATTATGACTAATCCTAACATCCACTTGGAGCGGTTGTGAATTAGCATCAAAATCTTCTGTTTCATCAACATCGAAAGGTCCCAGAGATTGCCATACCGCACAGATAATCAATCGAATTAAGACAACTAAATACGATATTTAAATATGCGTCTGAGTCTTGCTGCACTGCACCGTCCAGTGAATATATCTTCTAGCAAGTAAAAACTAATTGGGATTCCACAGCGGCAAGTCAAAGATGTCCGGTCTCTGACCAACTAGAATTCGACAGCAGCCAATCAAAGGCGTTGTCATTTCGCCCTCCTCTTTTATGTTATGCAATATATTATCTCCGCGTGGACTGCCAATCCAATTGAGACGAGGAGCGGTTAGAGAATAACGTAACGAATAAATCATCAGCGGAAATTTGTATATTGATAATAACCTCGTTTGATCTTTTGGTTCTGTGCTCTCTCAATTGAGTTCCTATACAAACATTTGTCAATCACCGAAAATTTTCCTGAAGCACTACCTCTGCACGTGGGTGTACATTCACTCGATGGAGCAGTGTAGACCCGAACCAATAACACTGATTTTCAGTTAGGCACGAATTCCATTTGTGACAGCATCAGTATCCATTCATCACATCGCGCTCTCCGTCATAATATTCGACATCGACGAGTGAATACCAACCGATTATGAAGTGGAATTATTGAAAATCAATAAAAAATTCATTCATTTCCTTTGAGGGGCTGTCAGAATATTGCGGCAATATTTCTACTTTGACACCTATTACTCGCTGGATGCTGGATAATATGTTTCAGTCAACGGAGGTTCGGGTACATATAGATGTACAGTCGTGATCTGAATTTGTGCATGAGTATACACTGATAAAAACGAATACTAGCAACAAAAATAATAGTTTATATGAATTTCATTCACTTATGTCAAGTACAATTAATTATAAATGGCATAACATCTATCTTTCCAACATAAGCACATTATTAACTGATGCCGCTCTGGAGGACCCGCTTCACCATGGGATCTGGTAAAGTCAGACTCTACACAGAGCCGTAATCCTCAAAAGGGGCGTATTTCAGAGGGACTCCCTCAGAACTCCTCTTTTCTGCATCTTACTATTGCTTTAATTGCTTGCACTCTGCCCATAAGTGCAACTGCTGTACCCCCAGAACCTCAAAGTTTAGGCCTTAAGACCGCAAGAGAACACGCATCGGAATGGAATTTGGTATCGACAAATTGGCAACGGTTCATCTCAAACGAGGACGATGCGAGGAATACCGAAACGATGTTCAGCTCAACTCGTAGAAGGAAGCAGTCTACATCATCTTGATGCCAGAGAGACATATAGTCTCCCAAGCCACTCTGTTAAAGAGTCGGTTCCGATGATGGAGGGTACTTAGTGATATGACGGACTTACTGCTCTCGGATTTCAAAATGATACCGGCTTGCCGTGGTGCGGCAGAAATCTATGCCGGACAAATGCAGAAGGCCTTCATTACGTCCACACGGGGCACGTGATCATCGGACCCAGTTATCACTCACCCCACGGAAGAGGGGAGTGACATGGCGAAACCTCTGGAAGTAACGGGGCTCCGGAGGCAGGGCTCGGCTGGAATATTCCTAACGGATAAAATTATAATAATAATAATAATCCTTCAATAACAATCGTAGAGTATACCCGAAGGAATGGCCTATCCAGGTAGAGGACGGGTCTTACTATTATTTGTCGTATCGCTCCATGACAACTGGAGGATTTTAGTTCTAGAGGTCGATGTGCACTCCAAGCTAGCACTAGACGGAATTGGCATGTAGATATTATCATTATTGGAAGGCGGGGCTTGCCCTTAGCCGAAGTGCAGGTGGTCCGATGTAGAACCTTTCTGCTTCCCGTTGTCCGGTCTA
The DNA here is from genome assembly GCA_958298965.1 of Chrysolina haemoptera. Lineage (NCBI taxonomy): Eukaryota > Metazoa > Arthropoda > Insecta > Coleoptera > Chrysomelidae > Chrysolina > Chrysolina haemoptera. The sequence continues at coordinate 33,885,790 of OY282591.1, forward strand.
TCTCCGGATCTCCTGATGAACTCATGGATATTCTTAACGAAGTTTTCCTGTGCGATCCTCTGCACTACAATGTCCGAAGATATCCACCTTCCTTCGAGTCAGGGCTTTGCATTCAAACAAAATCTGAGAGGCTGTTGCTTCCTTCCGAACAAAAAACTTGTATAGTATAGAGTTTTGGTGTATCCCCAGCACATGCATGGGTTTTCTCAGTTGGCAGGACCCTTTGAGAGTCCTACAACTTTCCTAAGAGAGATCCTTAGGATATTTTTTGATTACCCGATTTGTCTTATTTCCTTTATTCCTGCAGACTTCAAATCACTCTTTTCCCTCGTAGGATTCCGTTGAAAATCATGTCTGTAATCTCGTAATATCTCATTTCTTGTCTCCTTATCCTTGTATTTTATCTCGTAATTTCTCGTCACAATAGCAAATACTACTAATATCAATACTCAATATTTCAACCAAAATATCCATGAGGGCTGTTCAAATTGATTTACTGAATCCCTTGTTAGCAAACAGTCGCAACTCGTGTTGAAATCAAACAATAATTCAAAGGGAGCGAATCAAATTCCAACAAAAATCAAATTTCCACCACAGAACAACAAACGCTAGATGAAATGAATACATCGCTGAGATAAATTTGTATTCCACAAAGTGTACCCGGCACAAATATTTAACTGAAATAAATGAAACAGTAGATTTGCAGGGACCATCTTTTGAATACGAACTAGAAGAAAATCGCTGCAGGAAACTTTGAGCGGAATAAACATTTATAGGCATGAGGGTTTCAACGGTAAACAGTTGTATTAAAACGGTTGTTTTCAGGCTATTTCACCCCCTTTTGCCGGTTTGCTTTGAGAATGAAATGGAGAATTTGCACTCGCACAGCTGTGATCAGAAATCATGGGCGTGAGGTTATGGCGAACATTTTCCTGAGGTTTCGTTTCTTACGATCACATTCCAATTATTATACAAATACGAGGCTGTGTTTGGGCAACAGTGACTTACTGGAGATCTTTTTCAAGGGGTATAAGGATTTCAAAAATAATGTTTGTTTTATGATTAATGTTCTACAATTCCAGCAGTAAATGAAAACTAGGGAGTTGAAAATAAACTGTGGAAAATTACTAAGGTACAGGGTAGATCAATGATGACTGGGTCCCAAATAAAAGCTAGAAATCTCTGTAGTATTACCAATATAAGGGTGTGCAATAAATGTATGTATGACTCATCATAAGATGAATTTTTCAGATGAAACAACCCATATATTTTCACTCGATTGAAAGACTAGAGAATGATGTAAATTGATTACTTTCATTGCGGATATCCATTGTCTGGATTGTCGCTTCAGGCACGGAGTTTCAGTGGGTTCAGTATCTCCGATTTTTATTAGGTGTTCTTTAACCGCCTGAATAGATTATTTGTATTCTCCTAGAATTGACCTGTTATAAAATAACGTTTTTGATAAAATCCCAATTTCTATGCTCTGTTAACTGAAATCGTCGTTCGCTTGGACGTATGGGTTAATACTCTTTGAATTGTCGTTTGAACCAGTGTTCTGCAGGGTATAAATACTGTATACAAATGTTTCCATCAACAATCGCGTGTAACCAATGGTACAAATTCAATTATCATGCGATGATTGAATTGCTGTAAATCTGCCTACGCAAGTCCAACTATGGGCATCTATCATCATCGATAGTCGCCAATGCATACATTGAAAATATGAACACGATGCTCATAATATCAGTTTTGGAATCATCTGCGGCTGAAAAACCAACTTTAGTCGCTATTTTTCATCGTTCAAAGTAACTTCCTGTGAAGTATTCATGTTGAAAAGGGGAACATTCCCCAATAAAATATTTTTTACTAATTTCCGGACGAAAAATCGACTATTTTTGAAGGCAAATACTTTTCGTCCGCAAACACTTTTCGTCCGCTGTGGTCACTATGCCGTATCATAGTGACCGCTGTGGTCACTATACGGCATAGTGAGAGTACAACGGAAAATGGTGAAGAAGAAGAAGAGGGCTGAGGGCCGAGAAAGCCTCCCTTTCTTAAGATAACTTGCTCTGTGTGGACTCTAACTTGATCATATCCCATAATAAAGTGAGTCTGCTATAGCATCATCAGGTGTCCAATCTCCCTATCTTATATTATCGTTATTACAATTATCTTATCAAATGGAATTATTGTTTGCTTGTACCTTTTCTGTACAAATGAAAAAGTACCTGACAAACATGTCCACATTTTTCGAACAAATGGTCCCAATTAATATCGAGATATTTTCCAATTTCCGTACTGATTCCTTTTCACATAAGTTTTAATCGAAGAAAAATCGTAAAAGTCAACATTTCTTCTATTAAATTCAAACAGGAAAAGCAAACGTAGATTGGTCTCCGCCTTAATCATAATCAAATGCCTTTTTCTGTGTAATTTCCTAGAAGCAAAATAAAAAACTTGGATTGATTTCTTTAAAGCTCTTTGATTATTTTGTTATGAAATGACAAAGTAACTGGCTGAATTTCCTGCTTGCAATTTAAGTCACAGCGACTATATCAAAGGAGCTCTTTTAATCGGTATCAAACTTTTACAATTAAAGTCTGAGGAAATATGTTTTCCTCTATGCACGTTACTCGCCTCATTTCTGGTTATTGAACTCAGGCTGGTATTCAGAGAGAATGTTTCCTCAAACTAATATCGAAGAGAACTCGATATAGTCAATCAGTTGGTCAAATTAAATTCCAACTTTGGCATTCGGGGTTGACAGACTAACATGAATCGATGGCAATACTGTTGAAAATTCGGAATTTGACACATGCAAGAATGCAGGAGAAAGAGAACGCCTAGGAATACGGGAAAATTATCGACGGTTTTTGACGTTGAAAATCACTTGAAAAAATAAGTTGGCTGTGAGGCTCAGACCTACTTCTCAGAGAAAATTACGGAAATTTGCGTACAAAAAAAACACAAAATAAATAAAATTGCATATACATAAGGTATTGATGAACACTCAACAACGGTGTATAAAAAAAGGATTGGTGGATTCCTAATAGGAATTTCCAAATTATTGAATATTTTGTGTCTGAGGTACACATACTTTTATGGTAATTTCCACCTCTATCTTTAGTAGGGTAGGTTGTTAATTCGATGTGAATTTACCTATAGATTTAGAAACATAAAAATACACTTTTATTCATATATAAATACATGGTGCCAATGTATTCTTCAGGAAAGCCGTAGGTGCAACGGTTAGAGATATGATCATACATAATTTTTTGAACTTTTTCATTTTTTATTTTTGAAATTTCAATTTCATGTCTTCGAACGTATTTTGACGTGCTGATTCCGAATCTATGAACGAAAATGACGAAAACTCATCAGAAATATTTTTGGCGGGAAAAAAACATCTAAAACCTGATTTAGAGGTAAAAAACTCGAGAACGGTTTGAGATAGATAAATTCTGTGAACGCCAATCGATTTAGAATGGTCGAATTAGTACATATTTCGAATTTTCAATCAATCGAAAAAATTAAAATTTGCCCGAAAAAGTTGCAAGGGGGTCACCCCTAAAAATCATGGAAAATACTAGGTCGTCACATCGACTTGAAATTTGCACTATATACGTAAAATTTCATGCTCATTCCGAAAATGTATGATTTTGATGTGCTAAGATATAAGATTTAGCCGGAAAAGGGTGTTTAAGGTAGAAAATCCAATTTGCTGATATTTTTCATTTTTCATTTTTCGAATTTTAAATTTTTGTCCTCCAACGTATTTTGGCGTGCTGATTCCGAATCTATGAACGAAAATGTCGAAAACTCATCAGAAATATTTTTGGCGGGAAAAAAAACATCTAAAAACTGATTTAGAGGTAAAAAACTCGAGAACGGTTTGAGATAGATAAATTCTGTGAACGCCAATCGATTTAGAATGGTCGAATTAGTACATATTTCGAATTTTCAATCAATCGAAAAAATTAAAATTTGCCCGAAAAAGTTGCAAGGGGGTCACCCCTAAAAATCATGGAAAATACTAGGTCGTCACATCGACTTGAAATTTGCACTATATACGTAAAATTTCATGCTCATTCCGAAAATGTATGATTTTGATGTGCTAAGATATAAGATTTAGCCGGAAAAGGGTGTTTAAGGTAGAAAATCCAATTTGCTGATATTTTTCATTTTTCATTTTTCGAATTTTAAATTTTTGTCCTCTAACGTATTTTGGCGTGCTGATTCCGAATCTATGAACGAAAATGTCGAAAACTCATCAGAAATATTTTTGGCGGGAAAAAAAACATCTAAAAACTGATTTAGAGGTAAAAAACTCGAGAACGGTTTGAGATAGATAAATTCTGTGAACGCCAATCGATTTAGAATGGTCGAATTAGTACATATTTCGAATTTTCAATCAATCGAAAAAATTAAAATTTGCCCGAAAAAGTTGCAAGGGGTAAAAATCATGGAAAATACTAGGTCGTCACATCGACTTGAAATTTGCAATGTATACGTAAAATTTCATGCTCATTCCGAAAATGTATGATTTTGATGTGCTAAGATATAAGATTTAGCCGGAAAAGGGTGTTTAAGGTAGAAAATCCAATTTGCTGATATTTTTCATTTTTCATTTTTCGAATTTTAAATTTTTGTCCTCTAACGTATTTTGGCGTGCTGATTCCGAATCTATGAACGAAAATGTCGAAAACTCATCAGAAATATTTTTGGCGGGAAAAAAAACATCTAAAAACTGATTTAGAGGTAAAAAACTCGAGAACGGTTTGAGATAGATAAATTCTGTGAACGCCAATCGATTTAGAATGGTCGAATTAGTACATATTTCGAATTTTCAATCAATCGAAAAAATTAAAATTTGCCCGAAAAAGTTGCAAGGGGGTCACCCCTAAAAATCATGGAAAATACTAGGTCGTCACATCGACTTGAAATTTGCACTATATACGTAAAATTTCATGCTCATTCCGAAAATGTATGATTTTGATGTGCTAAGATATAAGATTTAGCCGGAAAAGGGTGTTTAAGGTAGAAAATCCAATTTGCTGATATTTTTCATTTTTCATTTTTCGAATTTTAAATTTTTGTCCTCTGACGTATTTTGGCGTGCTGATTCCGAATCTATGAACGAAAATGTCGAAAACTCATCAGAAATATTTTTGGCGGGAAAAAAAACATCTAAAAACTGATTTAGAGGTAAAAAACTCGAGAACGGTTTGAGATAGATAAATTCTGTGAACGCCAATCGATTTAGAATGGTCGAATTAGTACATATTTCGAATTTTCAATCAATCGAAAAAATTAAAATTTGCCCGAAAAAGTTGCAAGGGGGTCACCCCTAAAAATCATGGAAAATACTAGGTCGTCACATCGACTTGAAATTTGCACTATATACGTAAAATTTCATGCTCATTCCGAAAATGTATGATTTTGATGTGCTAAGATATAAGATTTAGCCGGAAAAGGGTGTTTAAGGTAGAAAATCCAATTTGCTGATATTTTTCATTTTTCATTTTTCGAATTTTAAATTTTTGTCCTCCAACGTATTTTGGCGTGCTGATTCCGAATCTATGAACGAAAATGTCGAAAACTCATCAGAAATATTTTTGGCGGGAAAAAAAACATCTAAAAACTGATTTAGAGGTAAAAAACTCGAGAACGGTTTGAGATAGATAAATTCTGTGAACGCCAATCGATTTAGAATGGTCGAATTAGTACATATTTCGAATTTTCAATCAATCGAAAAAATTAAAATTTGCCCGAAAAAGTTGCAAGGGGGTCACCCCTAAAAATCATGGAAAATACTAGGTCGTCACATCGACTTGAAATTTGCACTATATACGTAAAATTTCATGCTCATTCCGAAAATGTATGATTTTGATGTGCTAAGATATAAGATTTAGCCGGAAAAGGGTGTTTAAAGTAGAAAATCCAATTTGCTGATATTTTTCATTTTTCATTTTTCGAATTTTAAATTTTTGTCCTCCAACGTATTTTGGCGTGCTGATTCCGAATCTATGAACGAAAATGTCGAAAACTCATCAGAAATATTTTTGGCGGGAAAAAAAACATCTAAAAACTGATTTAGAGGTAAAAAACTCGAGAACGGTTTGAGATAGACAAATTCTGTGAACGCCAATCGATTTAGAATGGTCGAATTAGTACATATTTCGAATTTTCAATCAATCGAAAAAATTAAAATTTGCCCGAAAAAGTTGCAAGGGGGTCACCCCTAAAAATCATGGAAAATACTAGGTCGTCACATCGACTTGAAATTTGCAATGTATACGTAAAATTTCATGCTCATTCCGAAAATGTATGATTTTGATGTGCTAAGATATAAGATTTAGCCGGAAAAGGGTGTTTAAGGTAGAAAATCCAATTTGCTGATATTTTTCATTTTTCATTTTTCGAATTTTAAATTTTTGTCCTCTAACGTATTTTGGCGTGCTGATTCCGAATCTATGAACGAAAATGTCGAAAACTCATCAGAAATATTTTTGGCGGGAAAAAAAACATCTAAAAACTGATTTAGAGGTAAAAAACTCGAGAACGGTTTGAGATAGATAAATTCTGTGAACGCCAATCGATTTAGAATGGTCGAATTAGTACATATTTCGAATTTTCAATCAATCGAAAAAATTAAAATTTGCCCGAAAAAGTTGCAAGGGGGTCACCCCTAAAAATCATGGAAAATACTAGGTCGTCACATCGACTTGAAATTTGCAATGTATACGTAAAATTTCATGCTCATTCCGAAAATGTATGATTTTGATGTGCTAAGTAAGATATAAGATTTAGCCGGAAAAGGGTGTTTAAGGTAGAAAATCCAATTTGCTGATATTTTTCATTTTTCATTTTTCGAATTTTAAATTTTTGTCCTCTAACGTATTTTGGCGTGCTGATTCCGAATCTATGAACGAAAATGTCGAAAACTCATCAGAAATATTTTTGGCGGGAAAAAAAAACATCTAAAAACTGATTTAGAGGTAAAAAACTCGAGAACGGTTTGAGATAGATAAATTCTGTGAACGCCAATCGATTTAGAATGGTCGAATTAGTACATATTTCGAATTTTCAATCAATCGAAAAAATTAAAATTTGCCCGAAAACATTGCAAGGGGGTCACCCCTAAAAATCATGGAAAATACTAGGTCGTCACATCGACTTGAAATTTGCACTATATACGTAAAATTTCATGCTCATTCCGAAAATGTATGATTTCAATGTGCTGAGATATAAGATTTAGCCGGAAAAGGGTGTTTAAGGTAGAAAATCCAATTTGCTGATATTTTTCATTTTTCATTTTTCGAATTTTAAATTTTTGTCCTCTAACGTATTTTGACGTGCTGATTCCGAATCTATGAACGGAAATGTCGAAAACTCATCAGAAATATTTTTGGCGGGAAAAAAAACATCTAAAAACTGATTTAGAGGTAAAAAACTCGAGAACGGTTTGAGATAGACAAATTCTGTGAACGCCAATCGATTTAGAATGGTCGAATTAGTACATATTTCGAATTTTCAATCAATCGAAAAAATTAAAATTTGCCCGAAAAAGTTGCAAGGGGGTCACCCCTAAAAATCATGGAAAATACTAGGTCGTCACATCGACTTAAAATTTGCACTATATACGTAAAATTTCATGCTCATTCCGAAAATGTATGATTTCAATGTGCTGAGATATAAGATTTAGCCGGAAAAGGGTGTTTAAGGTAGAAAATCCAATTTGCTGATATTTTTCAATTTTCATTTTTCGAATTTTAAATTTTTGTCCTCTAACGTATTTTGGCGTGCTGATTCCGAATCTATGAACGAAAATGTCGAAAACTCATCAGAAATATTTTTGGCGGGAAAAAAAACATCTAAAAACTGATTTAGAGGTAAAAAACTCGAGAACGGTTTGAGATAGACAAATTCTGTGAACGCCAATCAATTTAGAATGGTGAAATTAGTACATATTTCGAATTTTCAATCAATCGAAAAAGTTAAAATTTGCCCGAAAAAGTTGCAAGGGGGTCACCCCTAAAAATCATGGAAAATACTAGGTCGTCACATCGACTTGAAATTTGCACTATATACGTAAAATTTCATGCTCATTCCGAAAATGTATGATTTTGATGTGCTTAGATATAAGATTTAGCCGGAAAAAGGTGTTTAAGGTAGAAAATCCAATTTGCTGATATTTTTCATTTTTCATTTTTCGAATTTTAAATTTTTGTCCTCTAACGTATTTTGACGTGCTGATTCCGAGTCTATGAACGAAAATGTCGAAAACTCATCAGAAATATTTTTGGCGGGAAAAAAAACATCTAAAAACTGATTTAGAGGTAAAAAACTCGAGAACGGTTTGAGATAGACAAATTCTGTGAACGCCAATCGATTTAGAATGGTCGAATTAGTACATATTTAGAATTTTCAATCAATCGAAAAAATTAAAATTTGCCCGAAAAAGTTGCAAGGGGGTCACCCCTAAAAATCATGGAAAATACTAGGTCGTCACATCGACTTGAAATTTGCACTATATACGTAAAATTTCATGCTCATTCCAAAAAAGTATTATTTTAATGTGCTAAGATATAAGATTTAGCCGGAAAAGGGTGTTTAAGGTAGAAAATCCAATTTGCTGATATTTTTCATTTTTCATTTTTCGAATTTTAAATTTTTGTCCTCTAACGTATTTTGACATGCTGATTCCGAATCTATGAACGAAAATGTCGAAAACTCATCAGAAATATTTTTGACGGGAAAAAAACATCTACAAACTGATTTAGAGGTAAAAAACTCGAGAACGGTTTGAGATAGACAAATTCTGTGAACGCCAATCGATTTAGAATGGTCGAATTAGTACATATTTTGAATTTTCAATCAATCAAAAAAATTAAAATTTGCCCTAAAAATCATGGAAAATACTAGGTCGTCACATCGACTTGAAATTTTGAGATTTAGCCGGAAACGATTGTTTGAGGTAGAAAATCCAATTTTCCGATATTTTTCATTTTTAATTTTTCGAATTTAAAATTTTTGTCCTCTAACGTATTTTGACGTGCTGATTCCGAATTTTTGAACAAAAATATCGAAAACTCATCAGAAATATTTTTGGCGGGAAGAAAACCATCTAAAAACTGATTTAGAGGTAAAAAACTCAAGAATGGTTTGAGATAGACAAAATCTGTGAACGCCAATCGATTTAAAATGACCAAGTTAGTATATACTGACAATTTGTAAGGAAAAATTCAACGGACCAAAAAGTCGAATATATCATCATACATAATTTTTTGAACTTTTTCATTTTTCATTTTTGGAATTTCAATTTTATGTATTCGAACGTATTTTGACGTGCTGATTCCGAATTTTTGAACGATGATGTCGAAAACTCATCAGAAATATTTTTGGTGGGAAGAAAACCATCTAAAAACTGATTTAGAGATAAAAAACTCGAGAACGGTTTGAGATAGACAGTTTCTGTGAACGCCAATCGATTTAGAATGGTCGAATTAGTACATATTTCGAATTTTCAATCAATCGAAAAAATTAAAATTTGCTCAAAAAAGTTGCAAGGGGGGTCACCCCTAAAAATCATGGAAAATACTAGGTCGTCACATCGACTTAAAATTTGCACTGTATACGTAAAATTTCATTCTCATTCTGAAAATGTATGATTTTTATGTGCTCAGATTTAAGATTTAGCCGGAAACGACTGTTTGAGGTAGAAAATCCAATTTTCCGATATTTTTCATTTTTCATTTTTCGAATTTTAAATTTTTGTCCTCTAACGTATTTTGACGTGGTGATTCCGAATCTTTGAACAAAAATATCGAAAACTCATCAGAAATATTTTTGGCGGGAAGAAAACCATCTAAAAACTGATTTAGAGGTAAAAAACTCGAGAACGGTTTGAGATAGACAAATTCTGTGAACGCCAATCGATTCAGAATGGTTCAATTGATATATATTGTGAATTTCGAGTCAATCGAAATAAATTAAAAATTACTCGAAAAAAGTTGCAGGGCTAAATATCATGAAAAATAAGAAGTCGTCCCATCGACTTGCAATTTGCACTATAAACGTAAAATTTCATGCTCATTTTAAAAATGTATGTTTTATATGTGCTCAGATATAAGATTTAGCCGGAAAAGGGTGTTTAAGGTAGAAAATCCAACTTTCTGAGATTTTTTATTTTTCATTTCTTAATTCTCAAATTTTTGTCCTCGAACGTATTTTGACGTGCTGATTCTGAATCTTTGAACAAAAATTTAGAAAAATAATCAGAAATGGATTCTATGGTTCGTTTAAAATCAAGTTTCAACTAATGACTAGATGACATATGTTACTTTTTGTTATGAAAGCTAACCTGATGAGTGAGAAACCTCGAAAGAGCTGTCGGCGGATGATGAAACTCTCGTATATATATTTTTATTTCGTTCATTTATGAAAAGTCACATGACTTTTCACCAGTGGTCCTAATGAGGTGATAAATCATATTGTATCTGACTTGTTATACTTGAAATAAGCAATGAAACAATAACTGTTGGGGTTCTCATTTACAATTTGTGTTTTGGGAAAAACTATGAATGGACATTGCGTATCATATGCTATGGTCCATTCTATCGTTGCAATACAGTGGAAAAAAGTCTGTTATTATTCTCTGCTGCATTTCAGTACAAGAACATTGTACGTTATTTATTTTCTTGGAAGATCTTTCGCAAACTATAATGAGAATATAATGCAAGTTGATAGCCTGCCACTTTGATTTTCTCTCTGCGGTAACTACCCACATAACGTCTAATTCCTTATGCAGCTTCACATTCAGTTTACAGACCATTAGAGGGCAACCGTGTATAAAATCATCGATTTACTGTCGCAAATTCTGTCGCAAATTGTCCCAGTTCGGTTCGAGCTCTGCAAAATAGCCCAACTATGAGATTTTTATTTTGGCAATGTCATTCCGGTTTCAATCTCTACTCACTCAACTCGTTATTTATGACGAAATTATTAGTAGGTTGAACGCTGTTGTGAGGCTAGGAATTAGGCAGTGTTTGTGCAGACATTCAAAACCAGCAATGAGTTTCATTGTTGTGCTGAGTTGGTTCTTTTTCCCTTTTTTATGGACTGGTTGTATCCTCGCAATTTTCTAGTTGGACGGAAATATCCTCGAATCATAAGAGATGTTGAATAACTTGCAGAAACCATGCTTCTTATGTAGTAGTAGTAGTAGTAATCATGGGGAGGCCGCTGCCGCAGCCAGGCAAGTAGGCCCCGATGGGCCCTTTTTGCCATCCCCTGCTCTCCACATAACCACATTGCCTCTTCTAGTCTTCCTTTGTGACCTTCTAGTGAAGGTCAGTATGTCCGTCCACTCTAGTTCGATGAGTTCCTCTTGTTGGGGTTTTTCGACTCCGAAGATTTCGAATCTTAGCCTCCCGTACGCCTCACACTCGCCAAGGAAGTGAGACGAAGTTTCTTCGTCTTCTTCGCACATATGGCAAGTGGGATTGTCTTTTATACCCATTAGTGACAGGTGTCTACCTAGTTTGTTATGGCCTGTTAGTATTCCTACAAGGAGGCGTAGTGTTTGGCGATCTCTGCCTAAAAGCCACGTCATTCTTGACTTGCTAGAGCCGGCCACAAAGTCTTTTGACTGTCTGCAGCCGGCGGTATTCCTCCAAGATTCGTTTAGTTCTTTTTCCACCCATTCATCTAGGGCAGAAGAGATTTGACCTCTTGCAATGCCTAGTACTGGCTCCGGTCCACAGAACGGCGCAGCGGAACCGATTCTGGCAAGCTTCTTATTACTCTTCAATGCAGCCCGTCAAGCCCAAAAAACATTTGGGGGTTGCCAGGTCCATAAGATTGGTTCATCACTTCCAGACATTTTCATATTATGACAGTTGATATCTTGATTTTTCCTTGGTTACCAGGTGGAAGATGTTTCTCTTGCACTTTTTTACCAGTAAAACTGCTTCAACTTCTGGATTCTGTTGCCGTAGAGTTAATCAAAATGAGTTTCGGAATAATTTTTTCGTAAAAAACTGCATGAAGTAAGTTTAAAAAAACATTTTGATCCCATCGACATAATGGGAAATTGACAAACATAACTGAATGTTGGGTGACTTAATGGAGTTGAATGCACTTTTTCTACTAGAATTGATACTATAAGTGAATAATTTTTTTCTCTCTAGTAGGCCCAGTTATCATTTTGTTTGAAAGTCACCATGGGCTATTAAGAGATGCTTAAGAGCCAGAAGATGAGGATTTCACTCGGTAAAATTATGACACTCCTAGCGTTGCAATATATCTTCTCGGAAAAAAAGATAGTTACAAGCCCACGAATACAAGGAAACATGGGAACACAGTTTCCAAAAATTTGAGAATATCATCGAATCTTTCTATTGAATGAATTATTCCAAACTGGTGAATTCAATGGAGCAACAAACCCAGTGAACTTTCCGAAACACAAGATTGTGAGAAAATTCAATCAAGTAACGATTCTCCGCGTCAGATTTGAAAACTTCACGATTCTTCCACTCCCAAATTCCAGCATAGAAACATCACATCCAGCAGAAAGTTCGGAATAATATTCGAGTTTGAACTCAGCTGCGAGCCTGTCGGAATTAAAATACTCCGTTCGGAAAATAAAAAAATTGCGGAGTTTCATTACAAAAGAAGTATTGTCTATTGTTGTGGGCACGTACAGCGAACAGCTCTCGAGTTATGAAAGTGGTTCGATAAAGTGTAAAACTCGAAGAATGACATTTTCCTCAATAAAAATGTCGGAGGTTTTCACTGAAAGCGTTCTCAATTCATCAAGCGTGGTGATTTATATCGACATGGAGAAGGAAGTTGAATGATCATGGATTTGGACGGAAGCGTGGCCTGAATAAAACGAAATTCCTCTGCCAGCTTCACTCAGTTCAGATGTTTCCATACAAACAATTTGTCTTTAAATTTGTCATTCCTGGAGGATTTCGGAAATGCAGACAATACAGACAAATTGAATATCACATTCTGAGGGATGGAGCCAAAAAAATGTTCAAATGAACCAAAAATCACGTTCGTGGTCATCAGGCTGTTTGCAGCGTTCCGCGTGCTTGCAGTCACCCAAAACATTTGTTTGCGAGCAGCACGAACGAACACAGCAAGCGCAACGAACGCAGCGAGCAGCACGAATGCACCAAAAACCATATTCGTCGTGTTAGGCTGTTTGTAACGTTCCGCGTGCTTGCAAACACCCAAAACACATGTTTTGGGTGCTTGCAATCACCCAAAACGCATGTTTTGGTGGGTCCACATTGCTCGCCAACAGCACGAACGAACACAGCAAGCGCAACGAACGCAGCGAGCAGCACGAATGAACCAAAAATCATGTTCGTGGTCATCAGGCTGTTTGCAGTGTTCCGCGTGTTTGCAGTCACCTAAAACATTTGTTTTGATTGGTCCACATTGCTCGCGAGCAGCACGAACGAACACAGCAAGCGCAACGAACGCAGCGAGCAGCACGAATGCACCAAAAACCATGTTCGTCGTGTTAGGCTGTTTGTAACGTTCCGCGTGCTTGCAATCACCCAAAACACATGTTTTGGGTGCTTGCAATCACCCAAAACGCATGTTTTGGTGGGTCCACATTGCTCGCCAACAGCACGAACGAACACAGCAAGCGCAACGAACGCAGCGAGCAGCACGAATGAACGAAAAATCATGTTCGTGGTCATCAGGCTGTTTGCAGTGTTCCGCGTGTTTGCAGTCACCCAAAACATTTGTTTTGATTGGTCCACATTGCTCGCGAGCAGCACAAACGAACACAGCAAGCGCAACGAACGCAGCGAGCAACACGAATGCACCAAAAACCATATTCGTCGTGTTAGGCTGTTTGTAACGTTCCGCGTGCTTGCAAACACCCAAAACATATGTTTTGGGTGCTTGCAATCACCCAAAACGCATGTTTTGGTGGGTCCACATTGCTCGCCAACAGCACGAACGAACACAGCAAGCGCAACGAACGCAGCGAGCAGCACGAATGAACGAAAAATGATGTTCGTGGTCATCAGGCTGTTTGCAGTGTTCCGCAAGCTTGCAGTCACCCAAAACACATCTTTTGGTGTGTACACATTGCTCGCCAGCAGCACGAACGTACACAGCAAGCGCAACGAACGCAGCGAGCAGCACAAATGAACCAAAAATCATGTTCGTGGTCATCAGGCTGTTTGCAGTGATCCGCGAGCTTGCAGTCACCCAAAACATATTTTTTGATTGGTCCACATTGCTCGCGAGCAGCACGAACGAATACAGCAAGCGCAACAAACGCAGCGAGCAGCACGAATGCACCAAAAACCATATTCGTCGTGTTAGGCTGTTTGCAACGTTCCGCGTGCTTGCAATCACCCAAAACACATGTTTTGGTGGGTCCACATTGCTCGCGCGCAGTACGAACGAACACAGCAAGCGCAACGAACGCAGCGATCAGCCCGAATGAACCAAAAATCAAGTTCGTGGTCATCAGGCTGTTTGCAGCGTTCCGCGTGCTTGCAGTCACCCAAAACATTTGTTTCGATTGGTCCACATTGCTCGCACCTGGTTTCAATTATGAAAATACAATTGGGCTTTCTTTATTCGCCAAATATTTGACGGTGATATGCAAATTTCCGTGTACATATGTGACATTGTAGGGAACATTTGATGATTATTGGTTTTTTGGCGGACCCGGTTCCAGTTTGACTTTTTTGGAGAATTCCTCATCAAATGCTACGACCGACACTTGATTACATTGAGTCTCGTTCACCCTGATGATAATGTCACACTCTGTATGTACCGGAACTCCTAATCGGGGCCTCGGAGCATTTTCAATCAGTGTTACAGTGTCTTATTGATCTTAAGTCGCCGAGACCGTTCCAAAGAAGGGCGATTCAATTCAAACTAGCACCCTCATAGAATTCCTGACACTCTCCCTAACCCTTGCAGGCCCTTTCGCTAACTCCACGCCGAACCCTGAAGGTTATTGAGTGGTCAGTCGAACTTCCCACAAAAGTGAACGAGAAGTCAAACCAGAATCCGAAACAGGATAGTATAATGCACTAGGAGTATTGTATGGAATCTCATGAATCTATAATAGAAATATCTGGTTTAGAAGCCACTGTAACTTACCGAACTCGGGTTCAACTCAATGGCCAGCCGTTTAGAATCCCAGACACAAAATGAAATGAGGAGATGAATAGGAGAACAGGGTGGGTCGGTAGATTGGGAGAGTTGCATCTTGGGAATTTCTAGAAGGGACAAAATCAATGACAATAATTTACGAAATAAAGAGTTGTTGAAATCATCCATTTGCTGAATCCTAAAAGATTGTAAATTGATCAACTAAGGTCTTCGGTATTGAAGTAGCTGAAAATTCCTACTGTTCTAGAGTCAAAATGCGTAGGAGAACCATTTGACAATGACATCTACGTAAAGTGATGGCTTCAACCAAATAGGAGGAGGAGGAGGAGGAGGAGGAGGAGGAGGAGGAGGAGGAGGAGGAGGAGGAGGAGGAGGAGGAGGAGGAGGAGGAGGAGGAGGAGGAGGAGGAGGAGGAGGAGGAGGAGGAGGAGGAGGAGGAGGAGGAGGAGGAGGAGGAGGAGGAGGAGGAGGAGGAGGAGGAGGAAGAGGAGGAGGAGGAGGAATTCTAACATTGAGAAGTCAACACCCATTTTTACAATAAGACCCAAAAACATATGGGTCGGTGACACAGTCGCCAAAAATCAAGTAGGTGTGTAGGAATGAGACGATGGCTCAAGAAATTGCTAAGACAAGCTTGTTTGTGTGCTATTGATGACATGAAATCCACTACGTCAGCTTTTGCTCAATCTACCGGCACTTCACATACGAGCAGACGTTGTCTAGCTCGAACGTTCAACATGATGAAAATGTCGAAACATCGTCAATTGTGTTCATTCTTGATTAGCCAAATAACCAATTCGATCTATTGTTGTTGATATTATTATCGGGCCCAATTTTATAGCAAAGTTGCGGTAGAATCTAGTTGATAGACAAAACTCAAATTTGCAACAAAAAATATTGAGTATTTAAATTATGTCTTCCATTTGCTGTCGTTGAAAACTACTTGAGTACCCTTCTTATTACTTGAGGTAATTATATACCACGTATAATTATATCTAATTCCTCGACTCATACAAGTCTAATATGATAATATGAGTGGAATTTCTATCAAGTAACAGCCAAGCCAATCTAAAAAATTACTATAATTCTAAACACAAGCTTGAATCTCCCTGTTTTCTCCCACATCGAGCCATTCCTCTCAGACCAGTCCCATGAATTCCGACAGCTGACGATGGAACACTGCTCCAAACCTCGAAGCTCATAAGGTCTCCGCCGCCATTTCACGGGGATTTCCAAACAAATAGGTTCATATGAGCCAATATCCAGCAGTTCATACCCTTGGGTGGCACTCTTTCCACCAAACAAACTACTCGTGTATTCAGCTTAGACTTGGAGCTCACGACCGATAGATTTATGGTCCTGAAGGATTTAAAAGCTACGTGGCCTGCAATTCTAGCACGTTTCGATACTCCACGATATTAGTGTACTCTGATCGCTGAATAATGGTGATGGCGAGTTTAATTTTATTTCGCAGATCGATCCGAGTTTCCAGACAGACGGAAGCGATGAGATATTGGGACTTGGAGAAAACGGATTCTAATGAAATGGGACTGGTGTGTTTGAGAACTGATTTTTGTCCGTCTTAGATTTCATTCTGGTGGGGAGATACTCCCTCATCAGTTCCTTCATTTTAAAAAATAAGGTTTGATTTCATAGCCGTGATAAATGATAATTTTGGTGATTCGAAGAAACTGTATTGGAACGCGCCGGAAAATTATACTTATGATTGTTGGAGATTGTAGCTTTCACAATGCGGAACTCTAAATCTGACTGAAACCTATTTCTTCGTAGGCACTATGGAAACCTCACTTGATTCACTAGCGACTAGATGATTTATTAGTTCTCTTGTTAAGAAATGAGGTTATAAACAATTGCAGGATAACGGATATGAACATCTTCGACCACATGCCCCTAAGTAAATGAATCGAAACACTGTCTAGTTGAAATAGAGATATTTGAGCAGAAAAAGCAATAAACAGAAATGAAAATGGCCTTAATCAAATATTGATGAATTCGAGAAAAACTGATATCCGATCGGAGAATTGGCTACAGCTGGGAAAGGACTGGACACAAACTATTACGAATCGTCGTCAAGAATACTCACTCCTAATCTCCAACGAAAGCATTCAAAGTTTACCAGACCATCGGTTTCGTCTTTCCTCGTTCTCCCCGGCTCTCTGCGGTCATGTAGTAATCGACCTTTAGTCGGTATCATCCTCGGAGAGCCATATCGGCTTGATCTCGTTCCAAGTGGAAATGGAAAGGCGTATCTCGTGAAACACTAATTCGACCTTTAGTGGTGGCGACACCAGCTAACACCGAGCAATTGTCAAATGTAATTTAACGCTTCAATTGCTTACAAACATTTGCGTTACTTCCATGAGCGCCGGTTTTCTCGTGTCGCGAGGAGTGCGAAGGTTTTTGTAGTATTTGTTGGAAAATATTGTCTCTAGTTGATCATTTACTTTTTTTACTCAAATTATGCGGAAGGGCTAACTCTTATTGCGGAGGTAAGGGTCGTGGTATGCTGTTGGTGGGGTCCAAAGATGATATTGATGAAATTGCTTCATCAGTTGAACTTCGCCTTTTCAATTCTGTCACAAAATGTTTGTTAAAAGTAAATCATTATGAATAAAGATTATTATTATTATTATATTCCCAGAAATCCAATTTATGGCAGAGAGAATGAAATAAGTAAATAGTTATACATTTTATTTTTTAATTAATGTAAAATACACGAATAAAAGAATGAAACGAAAGTAATACAAAATATAAAACAACAACAAAAATCAATTGGGTCTCCGGGGCGACTTGATTGATTCCAGTGGCGCATTTGCTTTTTCAGCTGCAGGAAAACCTGGAAAAACCTGCAGCACCACATCATCTGAAGATCCAGATCTGCCAATGTCCTCTCTCTCATAAAATAAAATGTAGGGCGTCTCCAGAGGCTCCACTATATTCAAGACATCGTCAGAACATTCAGTGACATAATGACCACATTCAACGCCAGAACCACAGTGGAAAATGATTACATAAAGATTATTATAGTTGTCATTTGGACATCATCCACAAAAATACACTGAAAAAGAAAGTTCTCCAGACATACAAATAAAACAAATACCAAAGAAATATGATTCAATAAATGAATCAAATTTACGTTTATCAAGCGAAATTCAGGATTTGACGAGATATTGAAAAGTTTTTGATAGTTGTGATAAACAGGTTGTATGAAAGAACTTCAAATAGTATAACTGGATTAAATGCATTTTGACCTCACATGCTTCTCCTGACCGATAGGTTATGACACAACTAGCCAATTCTTCTGTGGATAGATATTTTAATCCTTCCTTGGATTCCTTTGATTTCACTTGCAGGAACCGCAGCTCTGGAACACTTCTGATTCCAACACTTGATTCTAGACACCTGATGGTGTGCCAGTTACCTCTTATTGTTCCTTGGCCAATTATATTTGATGAAATATTTATAATTATTCTGATATATACCATTTTGGCATTCAGCCATAAACGGTCATCGCTCATCATAGGTGAGTGGTTTATCATCCTGTCACACTCGTATGAAATATCCAGTTTCCGCACGAGTTGTACACTATAATTTTCCGACAACCTCTTCGAAAAACAAAATAAGTTGGATTTTAAAAATCTGTTTGGACAACTGATATAACGAATTTTTATGATGATGATCCTAGTTATCGAACCCATAGACATAGGTGTCCAAGAATTCTGTCATGAAAAAATTATTCATATTTAATTATTATGTTCGTCATGTTTTCCTAATGATCGTTATGTTGTTGAACTCGCGATCAAACAACAATTTAAATTGAAAGATAATGAATTTTACGCAGATAAACTTATTACGATGCTCAGTTGACAGTTCGCCAATCGCATGTTAAAATTGAATATAAGCAAGTATCATCCTCATCGAAGAACATTACACAAACATAATTCAATATGTGTATGGGTAAGTAGTTGTTTCGAAGCCCTCCATGAAGATTTCTTTACGAGGCGTCCCAACTGTGATGTGCGCTGACCAATCAGACCCCACCATCTTTTTTCTAACAACGATGAGATTTTTTAAAAACGCTCTGTATATATTTTTTCCCTGAATGACAAATTTTGTGAGACCCTGTACAACGAATTATGATATGCGTTGACCAATCAGACACTGCTATCCTTTTTTTTCCAACGATGACTTCTTCAAAATGCCCTGTGTATATTTTTTCCAAAATAATAAATTTATGAGACGTCCCAGTACTACGAAGTATGATGTGCGCCATATTTTTTTAATACACCCTGTATACTGTTTTTCAGGAATTTTGTGAGTCGTCCCAACTATGATATCTGTTGACCAGTCGAATGCCGCCATATTTTTTTCACTTTCTAAACCACCATGTTTCTCTTACTAAACGATCTATTCTTCATACATCATTATTAGTATCACACTTGCATACTCTGATTTTTTCATCTATAATTACTATTCTCATGAGCTCGCTGTACTGGCAAACTCTTATCTGCACGGCGGATCTACGTCGATTACGTCACAGCTGAACGCAGACCAGCGACGCGTGACCTTGAAAGGAACCAAAAACTCCCAAATCGATCTGAGCCGTTTTCCCATGTTAAATCTCATAAGCTTACTTTTTGAATCGGTGCAGCATATACAGTATAGGAAACTTTTCATCTGGGGTATAGACAGAAATCTACGCGAGTAACACGGAAAGCAGTGATATGATAATACCACATAAATAAGAGATACGCACTACTGTGTGCCTCTCCTGTTACCCGAGGAATTAACAGTTCATGTTGATATCCCTTCCTCGAGCGAGTATAGGAAAAACGTAATGCTCTCTCAACATCATAGCAAGCTATTCTTCACGCTCTCATAAAACCACCATACCCAAGATGAAAACTTTCTCAATCATTCACCAACAATCCACCGCTTATAAACCGACCGTTTCCCGTCGTTCCTTTGCTATATCTCCCACAAAACTGTATATCGGTGTTATCTCATGAAGCGAATTTATCCAGACCTCGCTAATGCAATTTTCACAGATCGAATTGAATTTTGCCGAGTATGGCCCAACCTCAGCCACAACCACAGTGAAAATCTCGGGATATTGGAATTTATTTCATTTACTTGCGATACCACATTTCCTAAATGGGTTAAGCAGGTAATGGAAAGAGGCTCCTGTTCGATATCGTTTGGAATTTCCGCAGGAATGGGGTGACACTCTATTCCTGCATGGATATTGCGGGAATATGAGAAGCTTTCGGGACGACTGAAAAAAGTTATTCACATGCCAATATATTTCCTTGCTTAACAACCAATCAGTGGATTTCAAATTTTGAAATTCAGCCAATAGAATCGGAACTACAGTGAAAATATAGCTTGTCGCTATATTTTCACGGTGATAAACCTGCTTAGTTTTTGTTTTACTATCTGTCAAGTGAAAATGATGATTTAAATTATAAACGTCAAATTTTTTATGGGTTTTGACTAGTTATCTTTATTTATCAATATGAGCGATCGTTGGGGACAAATGTCCATTGATATCATACATGAGGCCGTGGAAAAAAGTATTCCATTGAATACGGCTAGAAGTAAAGCATCAATTACCAGGTGACACGATTTTTCTTTATTTCAAATAGATATATTGTCGTCCTAAATATAATTCGTGGTATGATTAAAAACCTATAATTTTTTGGAACATCAATTCATTGGCAATCCCAATGCAAGAATGCGGACTCGCTGTATTTTCAACTTTGGGATTGCAATTCATTAATATTCCAAAAAATTATCGGTAATAATCATACCACTTATTACATCACCCCTGACAATTAGTCTGTTTCTGGATATACCAGGTGTCAACGTATTCTTTGGACAAGCCATAGTTTCCAAAGTTTCAAGAGTATGATATTTAAACTTGGCAGTGGTATTGGATTCAAGAATTTTTCGATATTTTGGTTGGTTTTCGGTTTTTGCCATAGTTATATTCAATGGCGTGGTCAAAGTACAGTTGAATGTCCTAGGAATGTTGACCCAGAGGGTCTTCGAAAAATGGCTCATCTTTCAATATTTCATTGAACGTTCAAGAGGATTGAGGGAATTCATAGATTGACAGCAAGACTTGTTGAAATATTTTCTGCCCTGCTCCAACGCTGGCAGTAAGGAATCTCACCACACATAGTGAGAAACAGCCATAACAGTCTATGAATTCATGAATTACATGAATGTCAAGAAATTCATGTATTTTGAAGATTTTCAAGAGTTTTAAAAATAACAAGAATTTTAAGAAATTAAGGAATTGATGAATTAAAAGAATGTCAAGAATTTCAAGAATTTCAAGAATTTCAAGAATTCCCAAGAATTTAAAGAATTTCAAGAATTTTAAGAATTTCAAGAATTTCAAGAATTTTAAGAATTTCAAGAATTTCAAGAATTTCAAGAATTTCAAGAATTTCAAGAATTTCAAGAATTTCAAGAATTTCAAGAATTTCAAGAATTTCAAGAATTCCAAGAATTTCAAGAATTTCAAGAATCCCAAGAATTTAAAGAATTTCAAGATTTTCAAGAATTTCAAGAATTTCAAGAATCCCAAGAATTTAAAGAATTTCAAGAATTTTAAGAATTTCAAGAATTTCAAGAATTTCAAGAATTTCAAGAATTTCAAGAATTTCAAGAATTTCAAGAATTTCAAGAATTTCAAGAATTTCAAGAATTTCAAGAATTTCAAGAATTTCAAGAATTTCAAGAATTTCAAGAATTTCAAGAATTTCAAGAATTTCAAGAATTTCAAGAATTTCAAGAATTTCAAGAATTTCAAGAATTTCAAGAATTTCAAGAATTTTAAGAATTTCAAGAATTTCAAGAATTTCAAGAATTTCAAGAATTTCAAGAATTTCAAGAATTTCAAGAATTTCAAGAATTTCAAGAATTTCAAGAATTTCAAGAATTTCAAGAATTTCAAGAATTTCAAGAATTTCAAGAATTTCAAGAATTTCAAGAATTTCAAGAATTTCAAGAATTTCAAGAATTTCAAGAATTTCAAGAATTTCAAGAATTTCAAGAATTTCAAGAATTTCAAGAATTTCAAGAATTTCAAGAATTTCAAGAATTTCAAGAATTTCAAGAATTTCAAGAATTTCAAGAATTTCAAGAATTTCAAGAATTTCAAGAATTTCAAGAATTTCAAGAATTTCAAGAATTTCAAGAATTTCAAGAATTTCAAGAATTCCAAGAATTCCAAGAATTCCAAGAATTTCAAGAATTTCAAGAATTTCAAGAATTTCAAGAATCCCAAGAATTTAAAGAATTTCAAGATTTTCAAGAATTTCAAGAATTTCAAGAATTTCAAGAATTTCAAGAATTTCAAGAATTTCAAGAATTTCAAGAATTTCAAGAATTTCAAGAATTTCAAGAATTTCAAGAATTTCAAGAATTTTAAGAATTTCAAGAATTTCAAGAATTCCAAGAATTCCAAGAATTTCAAGAATTTCAAGAATTTCAAGAATTTCAAGAATCCCAAGAATTTAAAGAATTTCAAGATTTTCAATAATTTCAAGAATTTCAAGAATATCAAGAATTTCAAGAATTTCAAGAATTTCAAGAATTTCAAGAATTTCAAGAATTTCAAGAATTTCAAGAATTTCAAGAATTTCAAGAATTTCAAGAATTTCAAGAATTCCAAGAATTCCAAGAATTCCAAGAATTTCAAGAATTTCAAGAATTTCAAGAATTTCAAGAATTCCAAGAATTTCAAGAATTCCAAGAATTTCAAGAATTTCAAGAATTTCAAGAATTTCAAGAATTTCAAGAATTCCAAGAATTTCAAGAATTTCAAGAATTTCAAGAATTTCAAGAATTTCAAGAATTTCAAGAATTTCAAGAATTTCAAGAATTTCAAGATTTTCAATAATTTCAAGAATTTCAAGAATTTCAAGAATTTCAAGAATTTCAAGAATTTCAAGAATTTCAAGAATTTCAAGAATTTCAAGAATTTCAAGAATTTCAAGAATTTCAAGAATTTCAAGAATTTCAAGAATTTCAAGAATTTCAAGAATTTCAAGAATTTCAAGAATTTCAAGAATTTCAAGAATTTCAAGAATTTCAAGAATTTCAAGAATTTCAAGAATTTTATGAATTACAAGATTGTCAAGAAATTCATGAATTTTATGAATTTCAAGAATTTTGAAGAATTTCAAGAAATTCATGAACTGGGGGAAAAAGGGATACAACCCATCCTAAATAAACCCCTAACGACCAATTAGTCTTATATCTTTCGATCTGAAGACGGTGGAGAACGCAATTGATAACTATATCAGATCGGAAATCCTAGAACGGACGACTCTGCATCCTTTCCAAATCCACGACCACGAAGAAATTTATTCGGCTTTAGACTGAAGGTCTATCCATTTTCCTTGACTTAGCAAAATCATTCGATACGGTAAGCCAAAGGGTTACTTATCGAATCTCGCGAAATTTCTGGTATCCGATGTCAAGCTCAAAACGTGACGATTATGTAACAGACACGTGACGTTTTCCATAATTATTCGTTCAAACATCAAATCAACGTAGGAGACCAGCACGACACCCTCTCAATCGCAAATCGGCAGCATTTTCTATCCATTAGTTGATTTAATGGGCTGCATTTCATTCCAAACGGAAATAATTTCAATAAAAAGTGTATTTACGAGATTATAAAATCAACATGATCAGCACTGTCAACAAATTTGAAATATCTGTAGTGCCTTTCGACGCTAAATAATTACACAACTGGAATTAATGTCCTATTTGGCAGAAAGCTTTTCCTATAACCCCATTTTATATCGAATCGATAGGGGTGTGACGTTGATTTGTTTATTGATAACTGTTTGCGTCGTCGTTTGTCTTCATTTCTTAATGAAATAATGAAACCTTGAGATCAAGGATCGACCGGAAGCGCATACAATGTATTTATTTCAAGCAGAAAGTGCCATTTTCCATAAAATAATTTTTTCAACGATATATCACAATCCTACTTCCAATTCACAGACTACTGATATATTTGAGATTTTATATAATATTACTTTTGGTGTTCCCCTCGTAACAGGACATTTTCGTAAAAGTGTGCTATGGTATGAAACAATAGCATGTAACATTAATTTGATATAAAAGTTTTTACATTTTGATTTGTATGCAGACGCAACAGTCTTTGTTTTCTTTATTTTTCAAAATTTATAAACTTTTTTTTTTTTCAATTCTAACATAGGATTTTTTTTGTATAGATTGGAAACTTCTATCTTTATTGAAATACAAAACATGAAATAAACTACCTACTTTTTTTTCTAAACTTTTCTTGATCTAGTTGAGTTATAAGTGATTTCCAAACATTCCGAATCTCTAGGCTCGGTTGACTGAACACGTCAATAATCAGAATATATGCCGACTCTATAAACTTTCTCTTACACCAATGTTCTTTCTTGTGGATAACTTCGGCTTCAACCTCTCAATCGCAAATCGGCAGCATTTCTTATCCATCAGTTGATTTAATAGGGCGTATTTCATCCCAACCGGGACGAAAATAATTTCAATAAAAAGTGTATTTACGAGTACATAAAAACAACATGATCAGCTCTGTCAACAAATTTGAAATATCTGTAATGTCTCTCGACGCTGAATAATTTTGCTACTGGAATTTATGTCCTATTTCGCAGAAAGCTTTTCCTATAACCCCATTTTATATCGAATCGATGGGAGAGTGACGTAATTTGATTTGTTGGATCGCACCTAGACAATCGTATCCGCTCTTTATGACGCCAAATATATTGTAATTCGGTGAAAGTGTACGGTCTGGGTACGATTTCATCCGAATTCTGCTACAAATAGCTATGTATGAGGCAATATTCAGAAGTCGGATTCATTCGATTTTTCAATTTGATATCGCTCAGGGGGCATGCCGCTTGTTTTCATATCTTCTTGTCGTGGGCGTTCTGGCAAAATGGATCCGTTGAGAAATTTGAGTGGATCGGCCTACGCTGGATGAGAATATTTATAGTATATTACGTAAAAAATGATCTAAACGTTATTGTCCAACAATTATTCTAGAGCGTTTGTAGATGAATTATTCTAGAATGAATATCTAGAGGAAAATATTAACAAGTTTTTCTTGGTTTTCTGACTCCTCTCAGCGTAATGTAAACAATTCAGATATCAGATTCAGATATCCTCCTCATTGGAGAGCTATATTCACTGAAAACAGACTGTGATAACTACAACCGTAACTAAAAACACAATATAAAATATTTTGCAAAAAATTCAATATCAAGATTGTATTCACGTGCGCTAAAAAGTGAAGAATAATTTATTTAGATGTGTATTGTAGGTTGTTCTGTGAGTTACACATTCACAGGCTTGAAGCTTTTCGTATTTTAACTGAAAAGTTTGCAAGGCAAGCTTTTGAATTTGTAACCAACATCACACATTCGTCTTGTCTTGTCTCGAAAGTTTTCTACGTTTCATTTGTATGGCAATTCTCGATATACTAGTCCTGGGCACTGTGAGTTCGGTTATTTCAGAATAAACATTCTTGATTTTTGCTTGCCTTGGATTTGTTGGGCGACTAACTATACCGTTGTTGAAAACCCACACTGAATGAAATTGTACAAACTCTACTGACAAAAACCACAACGAAAGTCCATTCAATACACATTTCAAGAAATACTCTTGAGTAAACTCCAAGTTCCAAACTCCAAGTTCTCCTGCAACCCACCGAATACACCCGTTTTTCAAGCACATCCTCTCCAGTCAATATCTGTTGCTCTTTTTTCTTTCCGCAACAGTAGCAGCCGCGGAATTGTCTCTTGTTTGCCGTGGGAAAAAGAACGGAAAAGAATGGAAAATGGCATTCGAATTCATTCCGGAACACTCCCAAGGCAGCCGCTATACCTGCGGGGTTCGCAGGAATGCTTCACTATTAAAATATGCATTAGCGTAGACGGAATGCGACTGAAGAGGGAGTGCCAGTAATCTGATAAGTTACTCGATATGAGTTGGGAGATTCTTCAACTGGATATGATTTCCACTTTGAAGTTTTCTTCGTGTTGGGCCAAGATCCTTGAGATGAGTCGCTCTGTTCTTGAGTGGAATTCATCCGGTGGCGGAAAACAATTGCCGGAGTAATCGTATTCATCATTTAACTTGATGGATTGTATGCAGGAATGTTGGAAAATTTACCGCAAAAATATAACAACTGACTCTAAACATCCATAATAACTATAAATTAAATGTTATAGTTGAAATGTTGACCAAATGGTTTGTAGTTGATCTTCTACCAAGCAAGAGATGGTATATTGTTCAACAAGTGAGAAAAGTTATTTTTTCCACATGCTGCACACTATACTTTTGTCTACAGTTTCACAAATTCGAAGAAAACAAGTAACGTAACTCAATAATAATTTTTATGGGTAGCAAAACTAAAATAATAATAACAACTACTATGCTATATCTTAACAGTTGAATAATTTATTTAAAATTAACTAAATAATATTTACCAGATAACAATTACTTGCCCTTACGAACATTGAACATATGACTTTTATTTATTGCCTGTTACCCCCCTAATGAGAAAGACATTTTCCGAACTTCGATCAACACGTCTGTTGGTTATAGTCTTCAAATGGTAATAAGGAGTAACTTACCTTCTTATATACAGAAAAATTTCCCATAGTTTTCTCGCATTCTCTGAAAATATTGCTGGTGCAGGTCAATACTGGATGGTTGTTTGAAATCCAGAAGTATTTTACTATAATAAACTATGAAATACCTAATAAAATCAACAATGTCGAAGTACCCTCCTCTCCAAATATGTGGAAAATATGAGGCAAATACCTGACAGAAAACAACTACTTCCCTGGCTAATACCACGACGGACATTGATCTACATCAGACAAATATTTCTGCAACGTTCTTCCAAGAAGACCCAGTTGCAATTGCAATTGTGATTATATGTAGAATATAATACACTATGGTGATATGGCCCAACAAAGGTGATGTTTTTCTTCAATTAAGGATGAATATAATTGTCTGCGTCTTTGTATTGGTTAGAGTCATAAGTACCTATTTAAAATTAAGTTGTTTGGGCAAGGCAGCTGTCGATGTCTGTGATGTGATGTGATGTGATGATGAAAATAATTACTCCCCAGCCCCAGGGACTTCGAAATATTTGAATTGTTGATATTCCTCATCTCTACTTGAATCTAAAACGTCGTCTAGTCCTTTATTGTATCTATAAATACAGGTGACTATTTTTTTTCATTGAGTGTTGTATTTTTGCTTCCATTTTTTTGTTCCAAAATGTAAAGCCACATTTTTTTCATCACCTCCTCCCAAGCATTATTTCTAGATACGCCACTGCAAAAGTGAACATTTATGTCAACGTTTACTGCGTATTGATGACATTACGAAGTTTGGTCAACTCCAGGAACTGCCGAAACAGAACCCAGAAGTTGGCGGAGAAGAGCCAGAGAAACATCTTCTACCTGGTAACCAAGAAGCAATCTCGAAATAATCCGTCCTATGAAGATATCTGGGAGAGCCTCAACAGATTGGGAGATATGGGAGTCATGCAGGTACGACACCACATTCCAAAGACGTAATGTCTTTAAGAAGGGGGCAATGTCACGGAAATATTCAGACCTGGCGCCATCTAGGTGGAGAAGAGCGAAATGATAACAGCGGCATGAGTGATCACGCCACCTATGGACGCAGAACGGTGGCTTGAGCCTAGAAACGCCCGGAAGGATGGCAGAGTTCTCGATCCTACACGAATCACCATATATGTATAATTTATTTATTGAAAATGTGCAAATAAATACAAAAATGTATTCCTATTCATGTTTCATACCAACTGAAACTTATTTCCTTCCGTTCGGAATAATTCATTATTTATTTCAAGTTATTTTACATTTTGCGAACACTTGTTATCAGACAGGTAAAATTGTTGGAAAAAACGCATAATTACTGATAATACAAGGGCCAGTGAACAGCCAACAATACATGAAATACCGAACAGTAGTTTGAAATTGTGTTTGAAAAGTAATTTTACAAGTTGTCTCGCTGCAATATCCAGAAAATGGAGAATAAAGCACAATGGGAGATGAAACATGGAACAAAAAATCCAAGGAGAGACTTAATGGAAAATAAAGTGACCTCGGGGTCGAGGACGCTATGAAAGTATTAGATTGATATTTCCTGAAGTTCTCTTGTTATTCCATGGTATAACTTTTCAGAAGCTGCATTCCGTTGATAATGAGAAATACGCATATTGAAATTTCATTTTACTGGGTGGAACTCTTTGGTGAGAGGTCCCGGAAAGTTTAAATCCATCGCTAACAATGTAAGCCATATCAAGAGTGATTATAGAGAGGTTTCAATATATTATTCAAAACGATGTAAATATAGCTACTCATTCCACTATTTGAGTACTTACAATCTATCAATCCAAATCTGTTGAAAAACTGTTGAATTTTGTTAACTTATCCAAACCTTAATAATGTAACAATCGACATTGTTATGTATTGAAAGTGTAATAATTTCGGTCTTCATTTGAGAAAATATAATTTTATATTCTGTAGCATTTCTTATATCGAAAGAATTCGTAACTTTTAACGTGTTTTTAAACTTAAAAATGATCATGTATCCCAAGCCAGACAAACTTATCATGACATTATGAATGGACGTTCTGTGTTGCATTGTAAAAATGGTACACTGGCCTCGACGAAATACAAATTACTGATGATACAGTTGTTGAATCTCTCGTCCGTTTTGGGCAGGGATTGAAAAATGGAAGTTAGTAAAAATTTGGGTACATGTGACAATAATGTAGGCTGAATACTGAGGTAAGTGTTTTTTTTAAATACCAATTATAATGATAATACATTGAATATCTGACAGAAACAACTACTTCCCTGGCTAAAACCACGACGGACATTGAATTATATCTGACAGATATTTGTGCAACGTTATTCCAAGAAGACCCAGTTGCAAATATTTCCGGCACGTGGAAAATATGAGGCAAACATCTGACAGGAAACGACTACATCCCTGGCTAATACCACGACGGACACTGAATTATATCTGACGTTCGTGAAGCTGTGGCCGAACCTGCAAATCTTCAGGATGATGGTGGAAAAGGGAAAACCATTAGCGTTGTGGGGCATTGTTTTTGTGTAGGCTATCCCCTGCGCTTGAATCCGAGCGATTCAGAGCGGATTAAATACTATACTCTGGTCTGGTGACAGCCAAAATTTAACATCATATCATCATACCGCCAATGATAATACTTCAAAACTCTTCTAATAATAAAAAAATACTTCTTAGGGTGGGCTATATACTTGGAAGTCTTTGTTTGCTTTGGTGTAAGTTTGGAGTGAAACATCAAAAATATTTGTTGCATCCACTTTGCATTATTTATAAACTTCACAAAGAACTGGAAGGAATCGGTTCTGTGTTTCTGTGTTATTAATTAGAAATGATATCCTCAACACATGAAGTCCTCTAGAATTTGCTTAGTTCGTTGAAATTTATAAAAAAAAATCGAAAAAACTTTTTTTCTTTTCTCGGATATCTCAACATTTATCAACTGAGACTAAAATCACTGTGTATAATTCAATCATTCAGCCCCATTTTGATTATTGCTCATCCATTGTATACCTGTTTAATCTCAATAAGTTAAATTTGCTCCAGAAGCTTCAAAATCGTGGAGTGAGAATAATATTGAAAACAAATCGCCTCACCCCTATAAGATCAATGTTAACTCTCAGTTGTTTCTCAGTGCAAAATAGATTGTTTTATTTCACTATGATCTCCATATTCAAAATAGTAAATAATTTATCAGCAGATTACTTTCAGAAGTACTTAACAGTTAATGAGGATATTCATAAGTACAACACACGTGGCAAAAATGACATATACGTTCCTAGCACTTCCTATCGTAGTACGATGAATTCACTATTTTTCAGAGGTTTCTTGGAGTTCAATAAATTACCAGATTCTGTTAAGGTATCTGCCTCACTGATTCAGTTCAAAGCGAAATTGAGGGAATATATCCAGAATAGGTAACTATATGTCTGCAAATTTGGTTTTAGAATCATTATAAGAATTTGTTATATCTCGTATGATAATTCTATATTAGTATACATATATGTTTGCACTTTTTGGTGGATTCATTGAAATTTGGTATCTATTAAACGTTTCATTCCATTTGTCTGCATTATACTTACATTTCCTGTAATTGTGATCCTACTGTTTTTAATTCTTTGTATTCTAAATTTATTTTGTATTCCACAAGTATCTATGATATTATTTTTTTTCTTCAAATTGTTTTCTCATCGATGTTATAGTAATCATTTTTTTCTGTATTTATTTATATTTCTGTATATTGTTTTTTGCCTTATATGTATATTAGGGGTTACCTAATTAAATAAAGATGAAAAAAATATTCTTTTTGTTCGTCATATCAACAACTTTATTCTTTGCACTTACATACCCATATATCGTAAACTGAATGGTAGTTTTCTCGAAATTTCTCGTGCACTTGTTTGAAAATTTCACTTATTGCCGCATTTTCAGTATCCAATGCTTGATCATCTCCATTTGAAGACAGTTCACCCAAAAAACTTGATGATTTTCAATAAGATCGTAAAATTATGTATAATCTGACTTAAACGCCAGTCAAATAAAACGCATGCTCGTAGCTGGAACTCGAATATTTACTTTTCAATTGTACTTAACAATCACAGCAAAAAAAAATTATAAGAAAACACATCCCTATAACTCCTTCTTGAAAGACATCAAATCACGTTACTCAAAGAAAAACTAAATCTTCCTACAAAACTTTCGTTAATTGAAACGCAAGGAAAACAACACGTTCCTCCCAACATCACCGCACTTTTTACACCTAGAAATTTATACCAGAGTTGATAAGCGATAAAGTCGGCGAAACAAAAAGCCGAAGAGGAAACTTCACCATTGAAAACATTTGAAATATAACGCCATTAAGAGAGTAAAGCGAAGCAAAACACATTTCGGTCGTTCTTCGAGTAATCCGGAGGCAAGTTCGTTATTCGGTTGGCATTAAGTACCTACACTTAGACACAATGCTCGGGACACTGTATGATATATTGAGTTGCTTCCTCCTATCCGAGTAATTGTCTTACACTTCATGATAACCGGCGTATACTGAGCTAACTAGTGATTTGTAATACGTTCGAGGAGGCTGTATCGAGGCGATGAACTCGTGTATACAGGGGTCATAAATTGATCGTATACGTCATCTAGAGATGATTAATTAATAAATTGATGGATGTAGCCGCTACTATGTGGTAGGAGATCATCACGAAAAATGGGAAAAGTAAATTTCTATGTTTTTGTACTACTTTATATTTATAACCTTTAGTTACTGCAGTTTCGTCCTATATGGACATTTTCAAAACTATAATTCAAACTGATAATTGACTATATCAATACACGCCTTTTATACCTGGCATCTCTTACAAATAACAATTTAACCCCTAATTATATCCTTATACCTGATGGAAATGTGTTTATGCTCGACAATGTGGAAGGGCTGCATTAAATACGGGTGAATATACTAAATCTACCTGGTCGTTCAATAGATTACAACCGCAATATTTATGTTTATAAATTTCTAACGATTCTAAATAATTCATTTTCCAACCCTTGCCAGCGTAGTGCAAAATTTCGGTATCGTTAACATTCGGAAATTGGTGCTTGCCTTCCAAGGAGTGGTTTGAAAATGTAGAATCGCACGGAAGGTCCTTCAGACTAGGAAAAAATGATTCTACATTTTCAAACCACTCCTTGGAATGCAAGCACAAATTTCCGAATCTTAACGATACCGAAATTTTGCACTACGCTGGCAAGGGTTGGAAAATGAATTATTTAGAATCGTTAGAAATTTATAAACATAAATATTGCAGTTGTAATCTATTGAACGACCAGGTAGATTTAGTATATTCACCCGTATTTAATGCAGCCCTTCCACATTGTCGAGCATAAACACATTTCCATCAGGTATAAGGATATAATTCAATAATTTTCACCAATATCGATAGAGCGATATTGCCTACGTATTGTTTCCAGCATCTAGCTCCAATATTGCGATTTCAATATCACTCTCACATCGATTTTAGAGATAAAAAACAATATTGTATATCCAAGTTTGAAAACATATTGGTGGAATATTATTTAATCCATATTCTAAAAATTATATTGACCCTATATTGATTGAGATTGTCACGAAAACCTTACGCCAATATTTGAAAGAATATTGAAATGAATCATGATTAAACTTGGGTAAGAAACCGCTAGTTAGCCCCACATATGGAACAACAGCTGAATCATAATAACATACAATATTCCTTAATATTTTGGGGCCATTATTGCTTCCTCAATATTTTACTAATATTATTTGTATAATGTCCAAGTAATATTGTGCTAATATCCCGAAATAATTATAATTTTATCTCGCCAATATTACGTTTTAATATTTTGCCAATATTTTTCCAATATTATTATTGTACTAATATCGCCTAACATTTTGAGGCCAATATTGCTTCGAGAATATAAGACCAATATTATTTTTTAAATATTGGACCAATATCGCTGAATGTTCACATTTCTTTTCTCGCCAAGATTATTATTTGAATATTGTGCCAATATTGTCCCAATATGGTTGTGCTACTTGGGACATGATAAATATTAAATTATTTGGAAGTCCTTTTTCGAAACTGAACGAAAAGACAGATCGTTGTACATAGAAACATACCCATTTGTTTATTTTCAAAACATGGTTTTTTATTTTGACAAGTGACATTATTCTGTTCGGAATACTAATCAATTTCAATGTAGGTTAGAATCACTACGTTCGTTGACTCTGATTTCATGGTGTTTCATTCAAGTGAAAGTAAAAAAGAATATATTTCACTCAAATGGCTTACATCTGTTCTTTCATTGATGGAGTCATTTTCGTTATAGATAAAGGCCATTTCTAAAAAGGATCTTTTTGAAAGTTGTGGTTTTCTTGCTAGAAGAGATGTTGAAGGGTAGTTCATTCGGTGCTCAAAATCATTAACATATTCAGCTGAAGCACATCTCTCAGGGTGTATCACCTTTAGGACAGGATCACTTCTCGTAAAAGAAGAAAATTGAATAAATCTCAACCATCAAGTATTGCTTCATTTCAAATAGTATCCAGCGCATTTTCAGATGAATATCAATGATAGATTTGAAGGAACTAAATAGGAGCATTTTCTGTTCTAAATCTTAAAATTTTGTATCTTGGCATGTTGGAGTGAAGATTCCTTCATTCAAATCACGAATTTGACCGCCAGCATCGCTCAACTTTCGAGAAACGTCTAAATATTCCCCACATCAAACCACGTTAGGATTTCCCAGACAAGTTCTCCTTGAGGGGACATAAAATCGTGTTTGGCGGCCTGTAAGTTGTAAAACTTGCCGTAGCAGAGAGCAACCTCTTATTTTCTCGGATTATACACGAAACTACGTCCATGAAACTTGAAGTTCCGAGATGCGCCAATCTGAGTTGTAACTACTTAGATAGCCATCGGAAATGCCGTAAACTTTGACCGTAGGTTTATTGCAGCTACTTAATGCATTTATACAAACTTATTCACACTGAGTTGCCCAGAGGGAGTGGAGGAACTTGAGTTCATAGGGTCAGGTTTGTCGTACGAAGAACTAAGAAAATCGTGGACTGCAAGCAATATGAAGCAGGGAAATTTCGATAGACGGATTTTTTTGTATATCCTAATTCTCCACCATTTTTGTGGATTGTCGTGAAATTATCAATAGCTAATTGTATTACTAGGGAGGAAAGTGACACTTTTTCTCCCGCAGGATGTATCATCCAAGGAAGGAAAAGGCATTTTACTCCCATGTAAGACATATTATTTTGCCTCCCATCCACTTAATGGACCTTTTTTGTAAATTTAAAACGCATCTCAAAAGCTTTTGTCTGAAACGGGCCTATACATGCATGATGGAAAGTATAGACAATACAGTCATGTCCATCTGAGAATCTGCGGTGGTGCAATGGCTAGCGTCTTGGGCTTGTAATCCGAAGGTCCCGGGTTCAGCTCCTGGTAATTGTAACTTTTTTTTTTGGGAATGTTATTTTATTTGTTTCCTGTTAGTGATTTGAATTATTGGACATTTAGATACCTTATACATTTCGGATTGCTATTGAGTGATTTTCTCATAAGTAATGTTATGTACCTATTTGAATGAAGTGTCGATCATTTTTTTTTTCTAAGAGCTGCGCTTGTAGGAAAGATAATGTGTGTATTTCGAGCACAAGTCATTGTCGTTCTCCAAAGAATATCTTTTTGTCGACAATCAATCACTTTGCGCTCTAAATAAATACTTACTTTTTGCACTTTTTGCATAAAAATTACGTCCATAATCTTTATCATTTTGTTGTAAAACCTCATTTTAGAACTGATTCGTTTATTAGGTTCAAGCTGTGTCTACAACCCCAGTGATATTCTTTGTTGTTGAATGAATGCTATCACAATTTCTTATTTTCGATCGTTCCAGGTGTCACCTTCATGAAATATTACAGTATTACCTGAGAATTTGAATACACTATCCTGTGCATCTACTGAAAACAGGCTTTTGAAATAAATATTGAAAAGCGTTGGCCCCAAAACCATTCCTTGACGTACTCCTCAAATTATAATATGTTTCTCACTAACAGCGGTATTTATTTTTGTGTGTTCTTCTCTGTCGGCTGGATATTATTTGTACAGGTAATTTTTTGTACCTTTTGAACTCAGGTCTTTCAAGGTTGGAGGATATTTTTTTAACGATTCTGATAAAAATTAATATTCATTTAAATGATTGTTCAGCCTCATTTTTTCAATTGGAAACTTCGTTTTTCTGACCATTTGTGTGGACAGGCACGACTATGGATATCTCAAAAGCAGTACCCATACTTGTAAGAGGCAACATATTGTGGTTTATGCACGACGGGGCTCCAGCTCATTTTAGTGTTCTTCCTCGTCAGCATCATCTCGACATCACCTACCCTAATCGCTGGATTGGACATGCAGGACCTCAACATTGGCCAGCTCGCAGTCCTGATATGAACCTTCTAGATTTCTATTTATGGGGTCATCTGAAGGCTCTTGTTTATAAAACTCCTGTACTAGATGTGAATGACTTGAGGAACCAAATAATTGACAATTGCAATGTAATAAGGACTACTCCAGGAATTTTTGAACGTGTCAGATAATCAATGGTAAACCGAATGCGGTCGTGTATTTTATCAGAAGGTGGGCATTTTGTTCATTTACTGTAATATCGCAATTGTTAATATTTTTATTTTTGGTCTTTATTTTATGTTTTTGTTTTTTCTCGAAAACGAAGCTAGATTTGATGAAAATACAAGAGACCAAAAAGTTGTATTTCGAGTTGTTCAATCTAACGAAATAAAAATCTACCGAAAAAAGTCGGTGGCGTACTTTTTTTCACAATATTGTTGGCTGTGGTGCCCACTGAGACGCCACTGGCCATAATAATTTCAATCTAGTTAGGGTTAAATGAGCGCCTTATTACTTCAAATGAATGTACCAAATTTCAACCAAATCGGTTCTAGGATATTCATGATATTTTATAATAACCGTTTTTTTTTTCTTTAATTTCAACGCCCTGTGACTCAGAAACGAAGCAACTCCAGACATATGTTCATAGGAACTTTTAGGAAACTTTTAGGAAACTTTTGCAGTTGGGAACCGTAGTTAGGAAACACCCTGTAGGTATATTACAATTTCAAGTTGAGATTCTGAATAATTGTAATTTTTGAGATGGACTACATCCAATTATCCGTTGAATTTGCAGCATATACTCGATTTCCATCAGCACTAAGCATTCCTGATTGATTTCTGATCCTTCGTTTCCCGAAACGCCGCCCATGTCCGCTGAATATTCTCGAAAACGAAGCTAGATATGATGAAAATACAAGAGACCAAAAAGTTGTATTTCGAGTTGTTCAATCTAACGAAATAAAAATCTACCGAAAAAAGTCAGTGGCGTACTTTTTTCACAATATTGTTGGCTGTGGTGCCCACTGAGACGCCACTGGCCATAATAATTTCAATCTAGTAAGGGCTAAATGAGCGCCTTATTACTTCAAATAAATGTACCAAATTTCAACCAAATCGGTTCTAGGATATTCATGATATTTTATAATAACCGTTTTTTTTTTTTAATTTCAACGCCCTGTGACTCAGAAACGAAGCAACTCCAGACATATGTTCATAGGAACTTTTAGGAAACTTTTGCAGTTGGGAACCGTAGTTAGGAAACACCCTGTAGGTATATTACAATTTCAAGTTGAGATTCTGAATAATTGTAATTTTTGAGATGGACTACATCCAATTATCCGTTGAATTTGCAGCATATACTCGATTTCCATCACCACTAAGCATTCCTGATTGATTTCTGATCCTTCGTTTCCCGAAACGCCGCCCATGTCCGCTGAATATTGAGCATCTCGTGCAAATAAAGAAACGTGCCGTTATTCAATTCAAAGTTCTTGTTTTTGCCGAACGGAGATAAACATGTTATTGCCGGTTGCAACTAGTATGTTTGATTATCATTTCATTTCCATTATCGCCTTTGTTTCGTGAATAAATTAAACAACCGCTCATTCTGCCCTTGTGGTTATACAAACAATTATTTGCGATAAGGAAATGCGAGTTGTATGGTGAGCTTGCTGCTCAGACACGTTCAGGAATTTATATTCAATTTCGAATGGAAAAAAGTACCGACTTGTTGCGCGATTATAGTCTGGTCTGGTAGTGGGAGAACATCATTGGTATAGTTGAAAAGGGGAACATTCTCCATGAAAATTGAAAAATGTGATTCATTTGTAATATCTAACAGAAAACAACTACTTCCCCGGCACAAGCCACGCTGGACATTGAACTACATCTGATAGATATTGTGAAAAGACTCTAACTGAAAAGGAAAGAAAAAATCTGAAAGTGAAAATTCGCATTTTCATTCAGATAACTGATTTTTTTAACTCTCTCTAGTTTTCATTGATAAAATCATTGAATAAATTAGATAAGGAGAATGTTATTAAAAAAGATCACTCACAGAAATCGTTCATTTCATTGAAGTAAGGTTCGCTTCTCTCGCATTTAATCCCCAATACATTTTGGTCGACAAAAATCTATTTCGCTTTGCCAAGTTCTTCAGGAGGATTGATAAAGGATTGGAATAAAAACAGGCTCTTCAGAAGCATACACATCAGTTGCGTCTTCGGGTTCAAATATAAGTGTACACTGGTATGAACTCGTATTTATTAATCAAACTTCACTTAACAACACTGTAATTCAAGTCACTGTCAAATCTGATATAAAAATACTTGTATCCAAGGTAACTCAAAGTAACTTCCTAACTAACTTACTTCATCTCACAAATGCATTGCTTTTATATACAAATGAAGTTCTAGAAAACTTAAGAAATCAATAGAACACAAATAGAATGTTCGACGATTGATCCAGAACAAAAGTTAGTGCTTCTAGATTTTTCCATCTAATTCATCGAACGATCTCGAACAATTCGAGAAGTCTTTATCAAATTTCAGGTCTGTAACACTGCCTCCTCTTTTAGGTTA
Organism: Chrysolina haemoptera; assembly: GCA_958298965.1. Taxonomy (NCBI): domain Eukaryota; kingdom Metazoa; phylum Arthropoda; class Insecta; order Coleoptera; family Chrysomelidae; genus Chrysolina; species Chrysolina haemoptera. The sequence goes on from OY282591.1 coordinate 33,923,675, forward strand.
TTCCGTCCCGAATAACACCATCACCATTTTGGTTGTCCCTCTGGAACCAATTTGGGGGATCGTGGCCTTGGTATTCTGCTAACCTCTTGATATGAACAACTTTGGGTTTACTCCTTGAGCTGGATGCGGTATACCAAGTCGTTATCTTCTTTATGATGACGTAGAGTCCTGTCCAATTTCTCTGTAGCTTGGGGCATTTTCCTTTCTTTCTCTGAGGTTGGTAGAGCCAAACGGCATCACCTGGCTCGAACATAGTTCCTGGACTCTTCCTGTCGAACTTCTTTTTCATTTTATCACTGGAGATTTGAAGACGACGTCTGCAGAATTCATGAACTTGGTCCAGTCTTTCTCGCAACTCTTGGACATATTCTGGTAGGACTTGTCCTCTGTACTTCTGGGTGGCATTCCAAACAGCAGATCGCATGGTAGTTTCATTTTTTCAGACTGGACCAATTTAGCTTTTTTTTCTAGTAAATTCCTTGAAGTTCCAGAAAGGTTTTATGATGAGAAAAATTGGAAAAATTGTCGGAAAAATTGTTTACTGTGAATTCGAGGATTTGGCCCCTGTCTTTACCAGTTTCACGTACAGCTCTTTCATTATCATGGGCACTGGACTTCAATTTCACTGGGACAATCTCACTTCTTCATTCCAACTCTGTTCTTTTTGAACTACCAGATGGTATATAACAGAGCTGGCTAATTACATCTAATTGGAAAGTAATTACAATTACAAAGTACTTTTCCAATAAAAGAACTAATTACAATTACAAAATACTTTTAAAAAAATGAATTAATTATAGTTACAAAGTACATGACTTGAAAAAGGAATTACTAATTACTTTTTTCTGATTACTTTTGGATAAAACAACAATAATAATAATAATAATAATCATAGTAGTCTTTATTGGAAAACAAAAAGATAGTTCAACCAAAAGGCGAAGTTCAAATCTGAAGTGCCGAGCACTGCAGCTTTGTTCTTCCATTTAACCCCCATAAAATGGAGAAAAACTATCATTTCATATTTTTCAATAATTAAAAATGTTCATCTGGATCCCAGTACAAATGTATCCAAAAATTGATATCAATGAAACAAATTAAATTGAGTAGTTTGAATTAAATTAAACGCAGAGAAAATACATTTTGTCTTTGATACAGGAAGACAAAATCATTTGTTTTGCAAAATCACAAATTTTAATAATATAATGATCATATACAACTTGTCTACTTCATCCCAAAACTATTATGCGTTATCTGATACAGTGTGGTATTACTGGTAACATACAGTAGGCTTGCTCTACATCAGAATCTGGTATGATATCCCTGTATTCGATATTAATACTCAATGCAATACATTTTATCTTCTGATGAAATATCCTTTTTTTTTAAATTCTACCTAAAATTTATTAAAAAAGTACCTATTTAATGTTATAAGTAAATTAATTGTAATCAGAAAAGGTGATTGTAATTAGAAAAAGTAATTGTACTTATAAGTGTAATTGTAATTGTGAAAAGTAAATGTACTTGATGAGTAGTAATTGTTATTAGATTATATGATCAATATAATTACAAATTACAATTCCTGCACAGATTTTGCTGCAATTACAATTCCAAATTAATTCAAGAAAAAAGTACTCAAGTACAATTAAAAATTGTAATTATTAATTACTTCTCAGCTAGGAATTACCCAGCTTTGGTATATAATGTATGTGAATATCTTCATAGTGAATGTTCATCATAACTTCTTCCATGCTGAAAAATGTCACACACTTCTGGAACAACTAGTGCAAATTGTGGATATTTCCTTCTAGAACGAATAATCCCTTGGATATTTTTCGAACAAAACTCACAAGACGGATACATAAAGACCAAGAAAGCTTCATGTACTTGCCTCACAAACTCGCGTATTTAATTTCCTCCTTTGCGCTGAAATTGTGTCTCTCCGAAGGAAATCCGAACGGCATACACTGTTACTCTAAATCCCATTATTATTTTCGATTCACGTGACATTGATCCGTTCGGAGATTGTATAGTGTTCATTTTTGGATCGGAATTCTTGTTTATTGGACTCGCAATCGGATTAGGATATGACAGAAACGAGTAACGTCGTCGGTAAAACACGATAAGAAATTTTTCCGAGAGCTTTCGATGAATGAGGAGGAATTCGACTGGAAAAAAAATTGGGTTCTCCAATGGGTGGAACGTCGGTTATGTTTTCTGGCTCTTCTCTGGGTGTACGTAAAGAGATTCACTACTTGACTTAATTTTCTACACTTTTATCAACTTCAACTCGTTTGGCCTCTGATGACGCCGACCCTGCACTTTCTACTTTTGTTTCGATGTCATCAAGTTCTGACACTTTTTCATGTACGATATACTCTAAGCCGCTGCTTTGGAAAGGTTCCGATTCCCTTCCGGGCAAATCACTTAAATCAGACATAAATAATTTAACATCACGTCGTGACCTCGGTGAATCCCCTACTTTAACGCTCCGGTGTGCAGTTCAAATTTTCAAAAGCTTGAGTTTTGAAGTCAAGTATTTAAGAAAAAATGTATGTACTAATGTGGATTTCTGGCTAGATGGCAGCAATATCGATGAATAATATGCATTGTGTACAAAAATCTGAGAAAAGTCATTCGTGGTTTTTCATGCGCAAATCTTCTTCCTTAGGAGAGATCACAGTGTTCCACAAGGTTCTGTTTTGGGTCCTTTTCTCTTCGCTCTCTACTTTTGCTATTTTCATGATTACGTCAGATCAATAAACACACACCATTACGCGGATGACACTCAATTATATATGTCATTCAATTTTAGAGAAGTCGTCATAGCCGAGGATAACATAAACACTTTGACGCAACTTGTGCACACAACTTGAAATGTAATTTGAAAATATCGCAAATGATGCGTCAAAGAAAAGAGAAAATCCATTTCTGATTTACTCACCATACGAATTGATAGTAATCCTATTCAAATTGTAAATGAGAGGAAAAACTTGTGTCTCTGGATGATACTGTTCTAATATTCACAAAATACATTGATCAGTTCAAATTGAACCTTTGCGAGTCTTTGATTTTTTCACGAATTGCTTACTGAGACATTATTTATGGACCGGCCCTAGACAAACAAAATGAACCTGAACACTCTGGTTGGTTGAAAATGAAACAAATGAGAGAAATAATACACCTCCTCACTATGAAACATGATATTTTGCAAACAGAAACTCAGGTATATATACGTGAAAAGTTGATTTTTCTTTCTTTCACCACATAAAAATTCCCGAAATAAATATCATTTGTTGATTCTTAGACATACAACCGCAATATATACTCGTAGTTTTTCATACAATTCAGCAAAATTTTACAATAGTAGACCACAAGAACTCGAACACCTCAGTTTGAGAAAATTCAGAAAACGCTTGAAAGTCGAAGTTCGAACAAGGTAATGATTCATTACTACGAGTACTACGATTAATACGATGACATTTTTTACACGAAATACAAAGTTTCTCTCTTCAAGTATATTGACATGTGCACAAAGTTTGACGATTCCACTATTATCAACATATTCATCAAGAAGTATTCCCAGAGCTTTTGTTTTTCGCCAAAAAAGTGGTGACAAGATATCAGTTCCAGTTAGAATAACTTTCCACTGGGTTTCCCTGTTTCGAAACAATACAGAGACCGCTGAATATGTTCCGGGATTCATCCAGTGGAACGGCAGAAATAACTCACAACTTCCTGGGAGAAATACGGATAAAGGTGCAGATCTTATAGACAATCTGCCATAGATTTCAAAGCCGCTCCGGTGTTGAGAGAAAATAGCTCGCTGGGGAACAATAACTCGCCGCCAACAACTGTTGACTAGGATATATTGTTGACTCGCCACTGACTATAGTCGATTTACTAATGCACCGAGAAGAGGAATTCACTCAGGTCCCCCATTTTGTTCAGGAGGACTCGATTTATCCGCCACTCTCGCGAAATCAGTTCAATATGGAATAATGGTTGAACTTTTTCCAAATAAGTGAATTGTGAAATACTGATAGTGTGACAGGAAAAAAATCCCACAGGGCGCCCATTACTTGTACAATACGTATCGTTCAAAAATTCAGAATTTGAAGATGTTTTCATTGACATATAGATTCAATTACCCATATAATCAATATTCTTCATTAATAATGTCCAAAATGATCCCACTACATCCTCGAGTGGTTCAAAGATGGATCTTTCTCGAAATTCCTAAACTGACTGTTGAATTTGAGGGCTTCTATTTTAATTTTTTTTCGTCTTCGACAGCTATTTTACTTGAATCCAAGAGTAATTTTTTTTTCCTCACACACTTTCCTCCCTCAAACCAGGGAGGAAACTCATACTTTTCCTCCAACTCATTTCAAGTAGGTAGTAAACGATGAAACTTGTGAAACTATTATTATAATCAAATTTTTTCCGTAATTTCTAGAACATCTTATATATCCTGTATTCTGGTAAAAATCAAACATGAATGTTACTTCTACTATAGTTCTTTGATAGCTATTTGTGTATTTAGAGCGCAAAGTGACACTTTGTATACACACATTATTTTTTCTACAAGCGCAGCTCTTAGAAAAATAATGATAGACACTTCATTCAAATAGGCACATAACATTACTTATGAGAAAATCATTCAATAGTAATCCGAAATGTATAAGCTATCTGAATGTCTAATAATTAAAATCACTAACAAGAAAAAAGTTAAATAACGTTCTTAAAAAAAAGTTGCAATTTCCAGTAGCTAAACCCGAGACATTTACAAGCCAAAGACGCTAGCCATTGCACCACCGCAGATTCTCAGATGGACATGACTGTATTGTCTATACTTTCCATCATGCAAGTATAGGTCCGTTTCAGACAAAATCAGTTGAGATGCGTATTCAATTAAAAAAAAAAGTTTAATTAATTGTGTGTGCTAGGATACCATAAAGTGGCGCACCTTTTACATTTTTCGTATTTTTCGACCATAAGGAGACACATTCGTTAAATACATGTCGGTATAGAAGAAAAGCTAAGAAAATTTCCTACAAGATAATGTTATCGTTTCCTTGCCTATCAATTCAATTCTAGATGTTATAGGTGGTTGTGTGTGCCAGGATACCGGAACGTGGCGTACCTTTTATATTTTTCGTATTTTTCGACCATAAGGAGACACATTCGTTAAACACATGTCGGTATAGAAAGAAAGCTTAAAAAATTTCCTACAAGATGATGTTATCGTTTCTTTGCCTATCAGTTCAATTTTAGATGTTATAGGTGGTTGTGGGTGCTAGGATACCGGAAAGTGGCGCACCTTTTACATTTTTCGTATTTTTCGACCATAAGGAGACACATTCGTTAAACACATGTCGGTATAGAAAGAAAGCTTAGAAAATTTCCTACAAGATGATGTTATCGTTTCCTTGCCTATCAGTTCAATTTTAGAAGTTATAGGTGGTTGTGTGTGCTAGGATACCGGAACGTTGCGAACCCTTTAGAAAAATCATGTGTATTATATTGTTACATCAGCATTTTCAAACATTATTTCATTATTGCTTCAACGTTATTGAAGTAACATACTGTTTAGTGGGTTTCACTCCAGTATGGATGAAAGCTCTTGATGTTTGCAATCAAATAATCTCCATCACATTGCGTCAAAGCAGTATTATTTTTCAGGTGCGGATTTCCCTTCTCCCTTTGTCTCACTTTTGATACATGGTGGTGCTCAAACAAAATTGTACTTGAGTTCAGCCTTAGCCGTTTCTTACAAGAGTCACTCTATTCATAATCAATCAGACTGTAACTTCTTTGGTTACAAAATGGGTACAACGGAGAACTTTTCTGCAGACAATGTGGTAAAGAGACAGAAAGAGGCTAAGGCGTAGCTGGCGAAGGTACAGCATCCGAGGAAAAAAAAGGAATTATTGAAGAATGGTAGAAAAGGCAGTTTTTAGTTAGCCTAGAGGAAGGCAAAATTCCCAGAAGAGAGAATATGCCAACCTCGTTACAGACTTACCTTGGTGTGGTTTATTTTACAATCCCAGCTTGAGTGGAGATATGGGGACTGTTGCTTCCATAACTATGCGAATAAGGCAAATGGTGGAGTCTATTGCCAGAGTTTCCAGAGCCTACTGCTATCCAGTTTTTCTATGCGTTATTCCGTATTTTCACTCAATTCTCTGATTTTATCCGCCCAAAAACGAAAATCCCTTCCTCATACCACCTTGTGTGAATCCATTCGCCCTCTCCAACTTCCACTCGACTTCAAGATTTCCAAATATGAAATCCTGGCGGAATATCTGCCACGAACGATATCAATGAACCGAACTGGCGTGACATGACTGAAGAAAAAAAATAATTGACTAGATTTATGAATATACTTAGTATTCCGAGTATTCTCGCGGATTTGCCTGCTGTTGACACGGCCTCGAGCTAAACGCAGACGAGTTTTGCATTAAAATGCCCCATGTAGCGTTCTGCGCGCCGGTAGGGTCACGTTATAAGAGACATTTTGAAATTCTAATAGAAAACTGCGATCATATTTCACTTGTGGATGCGGTGAACACTGAAAATTATTTTAATGACGGCAATAAACCGCGGGAATATTTATGGAAATGGCTGTTTGTCTTTTCAGCGCAAAAATATAAATCTCTGCGGGTGTTTTCTGTGCGGAAATAAGCTGCGGAGATTCTACAGTGTGACCCATTTAAAATGGAACCACCCCTGTAGAATGTGCATTTTTCAATCAATCTCAATTTTTTTTTTATTGAAATATTAAGCATGAAAAACTGTATCTTGACACTAACTTTCACAATTTTAGTTTCATTTCCAAGGCACTCTATGATTTTTTTTGTTTGTCAAAAACGGCAAAAGTTTATTATGCAATTTTTGTTTTCAAATTTGACTACACCACTGGATTTGTAGTCGTTATAAATGAAAACTGTCAAATTTTCATTAAAAAATATTTGTTAACAACAAAGTTACAACAACTTCAATTTTGGAAACAAAGTATTTGTTTGTAATTTTTATTCAGATTATAGACATATTTGAGATCTGACAACACTGTCATCACCAAGTAGAACACCAGTGAATTTGTACAGTGAAAATCCGAAGTCAATAGCTCAATCCGTTCTACAGTTATAACACCTGAAAATATGGTAATGTGAGAGATTTGTGGTGCAAGCGTTTTGTAATAAAAATCTGACTACGCCAATGGATTTGTGAATAATATGCATTCAAAATCATTCATTTGAGTGTAGGTTACGAGAAGTGTATTCTAGAATAACAGAAAATTAAAAATTCATTTTCAAGTTATATGCAGTACTTAGTACATTCTTCCGCACATTACCATATTTTCAGGAGTTATAACTGTAGAACGGATTGAGCTATTGACTTCGGATTTTCACTGTACAAATTCACTGGTGTTCTACTTGGTGATGACAGTGTTGTCAGATCTCAAATATGTCTATAATCTGAATAAAAATTACAAACAAATACTTTGTTTCCAAAATTGAAGTTGTTGTAACTTCGTTGTTAACAAATATTTTTTAATGAAAATTTGACAGTTTTCATTTATAACGACTACGAATCCAGTGGTGTAGTCAAATTTGAAAACAAAAATTGCCTAATAAACTTTTGCCGTTTTTGACAAACAAAAAAAACCATAGAGTGCCTTGGAAATGAAACTAAAATTGTGAAAGTTAGTGTCAAGATACAGTTTTTCATGCTTAATATTTCAATAGAAAAAAAATTGAGATTGATTGAAAAATGCACATTCTACAGGGGTGGTTCCATTTTAAATGGGTCACACTGTATAAACTGGAGAAGAATTTCGATGTGATGTTTGTGACATTGTATAACTAGACACGGAACTTCACGACGATCTTGCATGCATACAACAAATACTTTGACACAGTTGTTATGGAAGCATTGTTGATACTATTTGTATCGCAAGGGAGGAAAGTGCCTCTTTTCCTCCCGCAGGATTTAGTTTACAGTGAACATCCAAGGAAAGAAAAGGCATTTTACTCCCATGTGATACATATGCTTTATCTTCCTACCCACTTAATAAACATTTCTTTGTAAATTTGAAACTCATCTCAACCGCTTTCGTTTAAAACGAACTTATACTTACATGATGGGAAGTATACAATAGCTTTTTGTATTACTAGAGAGGAAAGTGCCACTTTTCCTCACGCGGGATGTAGTTTACATCCAAGGGAGGAAAAGGCACTTTACTCCCATGTAATGCATATGATTTTTCCTCCTACCCACTTAATGAACCTTTTTTTGTATATCTAAAGCGCATCTCAACTGCTTTTGTTAAAATATAAAATTTTGTCCCCGAACGTATTTTGACGTGCTAATTCCAAATTTTTTAACAAAAATGTCGAAAACTCATCAGAAATACTTTTAGAACGATTAGAGATAGACAAATTCTGCGAATGCCAATCGATTTAGAATGGCCGAATTAATATACACTATGTTTTTGAACCAAAACAATCGACGGACAAAAAAGTCGAATAAGTATATCATCGTACATCATTTTTTGAAGTTTTTTATTTTTCAGTTTTTTAAAATTTGAAATGTTTGGGTTCTAATGTATTTTGACGTGCTGATTTCGAATTTTTTGACGGAAATGTCGAAAACTCATCAGAAAAATTTTTGGCGGCAAAAAAACTATCTAAAACTGATTCAGAACTGACTAACTCGAGAACGGTTAGAGATACGCAAATTCTGCGAATGCAAATCTATTTAAAATGACCGAATCAGTATACACTATGTTTTTGAACGAAAACAATCGACAGACAAAAAAGTCGAATATATCATCGTACAGAATTTTTTGAACTTTTTTGTTTTTAATTTTTCGTATTCCTAAATTTTGTCCTCTAACTTTTTTTGACGTGCTGATTCCGAATTTTTGGACGAAAATGTCAAAAACTCATCAGGAATATTTTTGGCGGGAAAAAAACACCTAAAAAGTGATTTAGAGCTGAACGGTTAGAGATAGACAAATTCTGCGAACACCAAACAATTCAGAATAGCCGAATAAATATATCCTGGGATTTTGAAAGAGAAAAATCAACGGGCAAAAAAGTCGAATATACATAATTTTTTGAACTTTTTTATTTTTCATTTTTCAAATTTCTAATTTTTATCCTCGAACGTATTATGACGTGCTGATTCCAAATTTTTGGACGGAAATCTCGAAAACCAATCAGAAATATTTTTGGTGGCAAAAAAACCACCTAAAAACTGATTTAGAGCTGACCAACTCGAGAACGGTTGGAGATAGACAAATTCTAAAAATCATGAAAAATACTAAATCGTCGAATCGAATTTGAAATTTGCACTGTATACGTAAAATTTCATGCTGGTTTCGAAAATGTATGATTTTTATGTGCTCAGATATGAGATTTAGCCGGAAAAGGGTGTTTAAGGTAGAAAATCCAATTTTCTGAGATTTTTTATTTTTCATTTTTCGAAATTCTAATTTTTGTGCTCGAACGTATTTTGACGTGCTGATTCCGAATTTTTGAACAGAAATGTGGAAAACTGATCAGAAATATTTTTGGCGGGAAAAAAACACCTAAAAACTGATTTAGAGCTGACCAACTCGAGAACGGTTGGAGATAGACAAATTCTGCGAATGCCAATCGATTCAGAATGGTCGAATTAGTACATATTTCGAATTTTCAATCAATTGAAAAAAATTTAAATTACTCGAAAAAAGTTGCAAGGGGGTTTCCCCTAAAAATCATGAAAAATACTAAATCGTCACATCGACTTTAAATTTGCACTGTATACGTAAAATTTCATGCTCGTTTCGAAAATGCATGATTTTTATGTGCTCAGATATGAGATTTAGCCGGAAAAGGGTGTTTAAGGCAGAAAATCCAATTTTCTGAGATTTTTTATTTTTCATTTTTCGAAATTCTAATTTTTGTCCTCGAACGTATTTTGACGTGCTGATTTCGAATTTTCAAACAAAAATGTCGAAAACTCATCAGAAATATTTTTGGCGGGAAAAAAACACCTAAAAACTGATTTAGAGCTGACCAACTGGAGAACGGTTGGAGATAGACAAATTCTGCGAATGCCAATCGATTCAGAATGGTCGAATTAGTACATATTTCTAATTTTCAATCAATCGAAAAAAATTTAAATTACTCGAAAAAAGTTGCAAGGGGGTTCCCCCTAAAAATTATGAAAAATACTAAATCGTCACATCGACTTTAAATTTGCACTGTATACGTAAAATTTCATGCTCGTTCCGAAAATGTATGATTTTTATGTGCTCAGATATGAGATTTAGCCGGAAAAGGGTGTTTAAGGTAGAAAATCCAATTTTCTGAGATTTTTTATTTTTCATTTTTCGAATTTCTAATTTTTGTCCTCGAACGTATTTTGACGTGCTGATTCCGAATTTTCAAACAAAAATGTCGAATACTCATCAGAAATGTTTTTGGCGGGAAAAAAACACCTAAAAACTGATTTAGAGCTGACCAACTCGAGAACGGTTGGAGATAGACAAATTCTGCGAATGCCAATCGATTCAGAATGGTCGAATTAGTACATATTTCGAATTTTCAATCAATCGAAAAAAAATTAAATTACTCGAAAAAAGTTGCAAGGGGGTTCCCCCTAAAAATTATGAAAAATACTAAATCGTCACATCGACTTTTAATTTACACTGTATACGTAAAATTTCATGCTCGTTCCGAAAATGTATGATTTTTATGTGCTCAGATATGAGATTTAGCCGGAAAAGGGTGTTTAAGGTAGAAAATCCAATTTTCTGAGATTTTTTATTTTTCATTTTTCGAATTTCTAATTTTTGCCCTCGAACGTATTTTGACGTGCTGATTCCGAATTTTCAAACAAAAATGTCGAATACTCATCAGAAATGTTTTTGGCGGGAAAAAAACACCTAAAAACTGATTTAGAGCTGACCAACTCGAGAACGGTTGGAGATAGACAAATTCTGCGAATGCCAATCGATTCAAAATGGTCGAATTAGTACATATTTCGAATTTTCAATCAATTGAAAAAAATTTAAATTACTTGAAATAAGTTGCAAGGGGCTTCCCCCTAAAAATCATGAAAGATACTAAATCGTCACATCGACTTTATATTTGCACTGTATACGTAAAATTTCATGCTCGTTCCGAAAATGTATGATTTTTATGTGCTCAGATATGAGATTTAGCCGGAAAAGGGTGTTTAAGGTAGAAAATCCAATTTTCTGAGATTTTTTATTTTTCATTTTTCGAATTTCTAATTTTTGTTCACGAACGTATTTTGACGTTCTGATTCCGAATTTTTGAACAAAAATGTCGAAAACTCATCAGAAATATTTTTGGCGGGAAAAAAACACCTAAAAACTGATTTAGAGCTGACCAACTGGAGAACGGTTGGAGATAGACAAATTCTGCGAATGCCAATCGATTCAGAATGGTCGAATTAGTACATATTTCTAATTTTCAATCAATCGAAAAAATTTAAAATTACTCGAAAAAAGTTGCAAGGGGGTTCCCCCTAAAAATTATGAAAAATACTAAATCGTCACATCGACTTTAAATTTGCACTGTATACGTAAAATTTCATGCTCGTTCCGAAAATGTATGATTGTTATGTGCTCAGAAATGAAATTTAGCCGGAAAAGTGTGTTTAAGGTAGAAAATCCAATTTTCTGAGATTTTTTATTTTTCATTTTTCGAATTTCTAATTTTTGTCCACGAACGTATTTCGACGTTCTGATTCCGAATTTTTGAACAAAAATGTCGAAAACTCATCAGAAATATTTTTGGCGGGAAAAAAACACCTAAAAACTGATTTAGAGCTGACCAACTGGAGAACGGTTGGAGATAGACAAATTCTGCGAATGCCAATCGATTCAGAATGGTCGAATTAGTACATATCTCTAATTTTCATTCAATCGAAAAAATTTAAAATTACTCGAAAGTTGCAAGGGGGTTCCCCATAAAAATCATGAAAAATACTAAATCGACTTGAAATTTTTACTGTATACGTAAAATTTCATTCCGAAAACGTATGATTTTTATGTGCTCAGATATGAGATTTAGCCGGAAAAGGGTGTTTAAGGTTAAAAATCCAATTTTCTGAGATTCTCCCACAGTTAGAAAATGAAAAAATATAAAATCGAGGATATCTATACAATTCAAGATGAGCAAATGAAAATATTTGGCCAGAGGAATCACTTATCCATTATTAAATATTTTTTTCAATACAAGTCAACAGTCTTGTAAACGCAGTCAGTAACTTACAGGGCGAACTGACTCATTTTATCTTTTGAACTTGTATAAGAAAAGATAATGTCTTCAAAATCCTCAATCAGAAATATTATGTTCAATAATAAAAAAGAAATCTATAACAAATTCATTTATTTCAATTTTACATTGAGTAACAAATAATTTTCACAAACATTGAGTTTCCATGTCCATTTGATTTTCGAACTATTTATACAGTTATTATTGAGTAACACTACATCTTAGAAATTAGCTACTACTGCAATCAATGAAGTCAAATTTCTGAACTAAACTAGGAATTTCATCCTAGCCTTCAATTCTGGAAGACGTCTAGTATGAGACCTATGCTTACTTCTCAGAAATATAAACTCCGAAGTTGTTCAATGTGATGAAAACAACTATTTGTTACTATTGTTACTATTGTTGTTTCCGTTTACCAGCTGTCGTCCCCTTACGAACGGCAGCCATCAAAAGTCGAAACTTGTACGAGCCAAGGATTAACGAGGTCTTACCTTTTAACGTGCGATTCCTAGCACTTTCTAGGGCATAGATAAAAATATGTAGTCGCTAGGCTTCGAACCTAGCCGACCAGCAGTTAATGGTTTTGAACGCGTCAGTCTCAACCACTGAGCTACCTGGCCCAAAACTGTATGCCATGAATTAGTTTGTCTTCATCAATTGCAGAAAAATAGGTACATCGAATGTATTTTACAGACAGCAGACATTAATAAATGTTTTGCATGGGGTATTTGATGATTGTACGGATAATGATCATGAGTGATACTCGAAATATAATACACAGAAGCAAGTTTATTGAAATCAACAATAATTTGGAAAAGCGCGTCCAATGACTTAGATTCGAGTACTTTGATAAATGAAAATATTGTCACAGTATCACTCTATGATGATGGGTGATTAGTAAGTGATGAATTCAATCTCTCCGTGAATGAAAATTTGGCACATATGAAAAAGAATCGAGTCTTATCAGGGCGGTCCACTTATCAAATCCAAAAAGCGTTACATCTTTTATCGAAGGAAGAATATTACATGAACATTATTTTTCAGCTACAAAACGTCAATTTTTGGACAATATTGTCAATCGTACCAAAAACACCACATGAATTGAAACAGTCAACACATAGTTGAGTTCCAATGAATCCAAAAAATTTTGTGAAACTTTTCACCCAACTAAGGCGTAGCAAAAAGGAGGGGCATGATTTTAATCGGTATCTATAATGTATGTGAGTGGGAACGTATGTCCTCTTGATTTTTAAATGAGACACAAGGTATATTTCCACTTTTTTTGTCTTCATATGGGATTCTGAATACAACCATGCATCATTTGTTACTTTTTGTAACCAAAATTTTTTTAAATTTTGAAATTTATTTTTGAATCTAGAGGGCTATGAATAAGTTCAAATCATTAATTTTAGTCCTATGGTATTGGGAAAAATACAACTTCACGGTATTTGGTTATAATGCATCTGCTGGGTAAAATTTAATTTTTGAATCACTATTACAAGAAAACATTTTTTTGGTGATATCGTGTTGGGTATCAAATGAAAGTGCTCAATTATTAGCTCATTTCAAAAATGTAAATGTACTTACACAGTGGCCTCGAAAAGGTACGCTACAGACTCTTGAGGGTGATTATCAATTCTAGAGACATATCAGCATCATTACTGAATTAATACTGCATACTATGATGAAATAAGAATCATACAACATCCTGAACTCATTCATATTCAAACTTGATGCTTTTTAGTTGTGGAGGCACTGCCAAAAGTAAGTAACTCTTCTGAATATTCATCAGATACAAATATAATTCCATGAATAATATAAGATGAAAGCAAACCAGGAATATTCCTCTCAAGAACAAATTATTGCATTCAAGGTGAACTTCAAAGAAATCTCTTCAGATCTTTGTTTATGTTTGCGAATACACATTTTCTCATTCATGTTTATATTCATACCTCATATAAGAAAGATATTGAATAGAACTGATATCGGCAAAATGCTAAAACAGATTTTTCTCGGGAAAACTAGAATATTCCGAATTCCACCTGAATATACATTACCTCTATGAAGGAGTTTTCTTGGGAAAATGTACTCACTTTCAAGTGAATTTCATTCGATTGAGAGGTTCTTGTTTGCCTCATAAATTCATAATGCTTAACTGGAGTATTCAGTGATGCGATATTGTTTTGTTGAAAGTTCTTGGATCTTTATTCATCTCATGTTGAATTCTCAACGGTTCGAATGTTTTCAAATTCTATAAAAATGAAAATATGTTCGATATTTACGGCGATGTTTGTTTTGCGAGAAAATTGTTTGTCAGAACAATTTCACGGTCTCTCGATGAATTCGAACCCTTTTACGTTAAAGGATCTGGATCTATTTCTAAACTCGGTTGGGTTGTCATGATATGCTCAGGTGCGGTTTTTGTTACTCAGTCATTAATTTTTCGAAAACAATTAACATCTTCGTTCATGAGCATAAAAAAAATTCGAAATGAAAAGGTCTATTTATTCGTATTAGGTCGGGCTACAAGTGGCCCCATGGTTAATCCTACCATAGGTCTCCACCATCGCCTGGTAAAATACCACCATATCGACTGAATGTAATGTGAAATACATTAATCCATGTTTTACTGATTGATCAATAACTTCGGGTCACATTTTTCCTTCCACTTTAATTTTCAGGTCTCATTTCAACAGTTAAGATGATGAATCTCTTCGAGTAAAATACTCTGGAAGCAAAATACCCCTCCATTTTCGTACAGGTTATTCACGTATTTATGCAAATAGGATGAAGACTTCCATTGGTTGGCCTAGTATCTGAAATATTGACTAGACTCTTCCAATTCCTAGGCCATAGGTACACGAAATTATATCTCATTTAAAAAATAAGCACCAAAGGAAATATGATCACATTCTCTCACTGTTTTTTCGGAATATTTACATGCGGTTTCAATATGTACATCATTTTGATTTCATTCCAAGCTAATTATCCTCTTCCAAATTTTCAGCTAATCGTTACCGTAGGATGAAGTTCTGTAGACACACGAGGACTAGGACGATGGCTGTGGTCGTTGAAGTCGAAGAAGAACCTGAAACAAATTAGAAATACTTCGATATACTGATAGTACTGTCCACAAAACTAGCAGAAAATGCCAAAGAAAACTGTAATATAATTTTGACAATGACATTCCTAACAATTATTCACATATTTCAAAAACTATGTTATGTTCATGGGTTGTTTAATACGAATAATACGAGGGTCTGTCGAAAACACTTCAACTATTAATTGGGTCATGAGTAAGAATAATTTCTTGACATTCTTGTAATTCTTGATATTCTTGAAATTCTTTAATATACTAAAATTTTGTAAAATTCTTCAAATCATTAAAATTCTTGAAATTATTGATATTCATGAATTTTTCGAAATTAATTCTTTAAATTCTTGAAGATTTTAAAATTCTTGAAATTATTGAAATTCTTGAAATTATTGAAATTCTTGAATTCTTGAAATTCATGGATTTCTTGAATTTCTTGAAATTCTTGAAATTCTTGAAGTCTTGAAATTAATTCTTTGAATTCTTGAAATTATTAAAATTCTCAAGTTATTAAATTTTTTAAAATTATTGAAATTCATTAATTTTTCGAGAAATTTTTTTTAATTCTTGAAATCTTGGAATCAATTCTTCAAATTCTTAAAATTATAAAAATTCTTAAAATTATTAAAATTCTTGAATTTATTAAAATTCTTGAAATTATTAAAATTCTTTAAATTATTAAAATTCTTTAAATTCTTAAAATTAATAAAATTCTTCATTTGTAACGCTTTTGTTCGATCTTTGACACCTCCAGTTACATGAAAACGCTGCAATGTTTTTGAAACGGTTGATTTAGAAATGGGTTCCCGATTGGGATTCATTAAAAATATCCACTACTTGGTCACAACTTCGTCTTCTATGACCGTATCCTATGATCACTAAAATTTCAATACGCTCAGTATCAGTTAAACGTGCCATTTTTATGCGAAAATTATTTAAACTATATGTATTTTTGACATTGCTGTCAAGATCATCACTGTTAGACAAAATACAAAGCGGCGTTGTTATGGAGCTGGAAACTTTCAAAGGTAACTTGGACTATGAACTTAATGGACTGAAACACCTTTGTATAATTTATTAGAAAGTTATTTTCAAAATTCGATATTTCGAATTGAATTTAGGAAATGATGTGCTATATTAATTTTGTTCAGAATTTCGAGCAGAATTGAAATGTGTGTCCCATTAGAGAAAAAGCAACTTTGTTTCGTCCTGACTTTTTGACTGATCCTGTATACTTAATTTCGTTAATATAATGGATTTTAAAAAACTCCAACACATTTGTATTTTGATATTTTTCGCTAGCTATCTTACTTTAGGAAATAATCGACCGTTTCCATACGACCTTGTATTTCTATATTTTAATATTCACATTTTGTAACCGAGGGTGATTATTAAAACATTAAAACAAAGGAAAACCAGTTACATCTTTCAAAAAAAAATATTTCTATTTCTATCAAAAAATATGCCAGAGAGAAGAAACACAAATTGTATCTTTCCCGTTGATCTGTTCCGTTTTCTATACACTTGCATAATCCCGACGACTTGATTTTGAAATATTCAATTTCATACCATAGCAAACTCGACTAAAACAGAACTAATAAGAATTCACAAAGCCCCGCGAAAATTCTTCAGTTTTCTTCGAGACCGCCGCCTGAAATTATTCAAATACCACCCAAGTACGCTTTTTCTCTAATCCGAATTAATGATAATGATCCAGACCGGGAAATAAAAGACGGGAAAACTCCTTCTCCTGCAATTGAAATAAATTCGTTCCTTTAATCCGTATACTATCAGGTGCTGAATCATCTAATGAACATTAATTTGCAATCACTGGAGAATATCCTTCGATGAATCCCTTTTTCTTTTTTCCCTTCTTTTTCGCCCTGTCCGCAATGAAAGTGAAACATAATGCTTTCGGAGTTCTTGGACGTTTTGGGGAATGGAGTGCGGCAATTTATAATCATTATCCTGTGAAGCGCCTGGACTGGGCAATTTTACTTATTCAGAGGATGGTAGGGACCGCCTTTATCACTGTCTTCAAGGTTGGGAACGGACCCCTGGAAGCGCTTCGTGGTGGCAGGATGAGAGTCTAATAGAGGGATAACTGTGTTGGTACTTTAGCGGGATTTTTTGTTCCCATGTTGATGGGGTTCACGAAAAAACACCTGATGACTCGAATGAAGGAAATTCTTTCTTGTGGAATGCGATTCAATTAAATCGGAGAAAAAATGTTCTTTTAGTTTCTCACATAGATGAATATGAAAAAAGCGTCGATCAAATTAAATGTTTGACATCATGGACACTACCTTCTTATCATTATAAGTGTCTAGGTCTAGTTGTAGATTATTTGAAATCAAATAGTTACAACACATGTTTTATTAAATTTTTATATCAAAGATTTTTGATGAAATCTAGCTGAATGTTTTCAATATCATTTGCAAGAATATCAAAACTTCACAAAAGCATTGAATTTCAACGTTTCTATACAATGGAAGCCGGAAGAATTCTAATCACATCTGTAAGGTGAGTTTTCAGTTCTACGCAGTTCTTCAGTTCAGTTCTTCTTCAATAGTTCTTCTTCCTTATATTGATGGTCGCTGTAAATATATTTTTCCACGCTTAACTATTCCTACTCTATTTAAAAAAAAAACACAGAATTTCCATCCCCCGTTGCTCTACATTTCGTTTCTCTTTCCGCCCATTGCGGTTATCCGCGCAAATATGAACGACAAACGCAAACATAATATTTGTCTCGAAAAGTTTGCAACACTGAATAATATCTCGTCGTAACATTGTCGGTCAAATAAATTACTATGTAGTCATGGAGAGCTGTGAATTTTCTGTTGTTTTCCTTCCAATCATTTGCATTCTCATTGAGTCGTCAAACAAGTTTATAATGGAATTTCCCGAGCGTATTATCCACATTTGCATTTTTAATCGAAACTACTGGCAGTCTAGGCGTGTACAAGGGCAATTGTCTCCTTGGAGATGTCCAGGGAACTGAGAATTCAACTGGGATGGTTGATACTAATTTTGGGCCATGTCAAGTTCTTGTTGATGGTTTGAGAGATGTAGAAGGTGTAGTATACTGCAATGCTAAATTCCACAGGGTTGTATCATATTCTAAATAACGTTAATGTAATTTGTACAATGTAAAATGAATTTTCTGAAAAAGTGTATCAAAAGTTATTATTAATAAGAAAGAGACAAATATAACATTAAGTTACTAACTATCATATATTTTTTTTCCTCGGATGCTGTACCTTCGTCAGCTATACCTCAGCCTCTTGGCCTTTTTGTGTTTTCCGTGTTAGTTTTACAGCACGCACTCGGTAGCTCTAGTCCCCTGTACCAGTCCATACAGGTTTTTCACCGGTTGATTGCTGTATTCATCGAGAGTTACTCTAGGTTTCCCGAATATTGCCTGTCTCTTGCGGTCTAATGCTTCGCATTCTAACAGTACATGTCTGGCTGTTTTTGTCCCTTTACCACATTGTCTGCAGGAAAGTTCTCCGTTGCACAGCCCCATTTTGTGCAGGTGTTTTCTCATTGGGCTGTGACCAGTGAGAAGACCTGTTATTGTTCTAACTTGATTCCTGCTCAACTTGAGTAGTTCTTCAGTTTCTGCTTTGAGGGTCCTTCAATGAATGTTTTCCCGTGGTGCATGAGAGGGGCTTCATTCCACCTCTCCTTTTGTTTTCGCTTGACCCAGTCCCGAATGCATCCTCGAATGTTGGATTTGTTAATCCCGATTGCTGGTTCTGAGCCAATGTATTGAGTTGATGAGCCCTCTCTGGCTAGCTCATCAGTTTTTCATTGTCCTCGATTCCACAGTGTCCTGGAACCCTCAGCAAAGTTAATTTGTTGTGTTCTGTGAGAACACTGAGTTCTTCTCGGTATTCCCATACCAGTTTTGATGTCACTTTTGGATTCATGAGTGCCTTCAGTGACGCCTGGCTGTCTGTGCATATTTTGATCCGTGCAAGATGGCATACATCTCTGCTTGGAATACGGAGGTGTTGCCTCCCACTATCTCCTTTATCTTATTGTGATCCGATCTGTTGCTCGTGTTTTGTTGCCTTGGAAGTCCCATTCTTGCCTCTCCCATGATTGTTATGTCAATCGGTGGAGGTTCATCAGTACTTCCATGCTGATGTTGGTGTTGTTTTTATAACTCCCGTTATACTAAGGCATGCAATTCTTTGTACCTTGCTCTACTCAGCCGCGGGTATTTTTTGTGATATCTCTGCCCACCATACCAAAGATGCATATGTGATGATGGGTTTCACCACAATATTGTAAGCCTCCATGTTTTTCCGAGTGCCCGCCTGACCATCATCAATGTCATTTCGGCTTTCTTCTTCACTTTTGTCAGCTGTTGGTTCCAGGTCAGTTTCGGGTTTAAGATCACCCCGAGATATTTGACTTTCCCTGACAGCTGTATGGGGTACCTTGAGGTGTCAGAGGTCCTAAGCTCTCTAATTTCCTTCTACGAGTTAACGAGTAAACGCTGCTATTATATAGTCTATATAATAAACCATTCATGCAAACCATTCACTGCAAATTTACATATTACCAAGAATAATAATTTGAACCTCTTATGGGCCCAATTGCCACTTAATTTTGAGGCAACTAGATTACCCCCCAGACATCATGTCATTAGAGAACTGCAGCAATTGTGCAATTATGCAATCTGAGCCATTTTCTAGGCAGTTTATTGACTGGGTTAACGTGATGGTTGCCTGAATAAGTGATCAAAATAGATCATATGGCATTACTGACATACATGGAAGTCAGTAATAATCAAAGGGTCAAGAAAACTGCAAAAGTTATATAAATACAATTGTATTACTCGATATAAACTGATAAAAACAAATTTTCCACATTGAAATATCTCATCTAAAACTAATGAATATTTAGAAATATAGGCTTCCACGGCTGGCGTCAATGTTTTGGTTGATTTGGGTTTTGCCGTGGTCGTTTCTGGTTGAAACCTCAAAACGTTTCAACTGCTACAAACAGTGGCATGGTCGAAGTACTCTTCTTGACGTATCAACTGAAACTGAAATTTCAGTTGATACATCACTTTACATTCATACACCGGGGAACTTTCATGGTAATTCTCTTCACTTTCTTGAAGTGGATAGGTATCACATTCATTTTCATCACTTGAGTCGTTATCAATTTCGCAGTGTTTTTCGCTTTTCTTCTTCTTTTTTTTGCATTTCTCACTTTTTGTTTAAGAGGAATATTGTAGAAAGTAGCAGGTCCTGTTCTGTTACCATGTTTTTTACATCATTAACAGCGTGCTCAAGATCTTCAGTAAGCCAACCCTGCTTCCTTTTGGGTCTTTCTTTGGTAGTTCCAGACCATCGTCTGCAACATACCCAACAGAATTGCGTTAGATGTTTCCTTAAAATATTTTTTCTTCCATGGAAGTAACTGGGCCCCCATGGACATTAAAAAAAAATTATGGTTACTTCCGGTCGAATAAGTATTCTATTAAGAATGCCTTTGGTTTCAAAGATTATGTATATTTTGCAAAGTTTCAAACTTTCATGTTTTCAATTAAAAAAACCATCGGCTGCTACATATCACCTGTGTCATCCGGTATATATATATATATATATATATATATATATATATATATCATTTGAATCGAATGCCTGCTTATAGCATAACCTATAGGTACGTTCCATAATGAAGAATCACGTATTTAGTTTCACGTCATTAAACGTTGCATAGTTTTTCTTGAATTGCCTAAATATATATATGATAGCCACGATGGAAAAAATGTTACCAAGCGCTAAGTATACAATTTCTATGCATTACCTTCATCCCCACATCATTTTCAATATGGAACGCATTTCTAGCCACATGTTTTATTTCCACTTAAAACGTATACCAGGAATTACTTTCCAGTTTTTATATCTTTTTTGATCTCGTTGAGATCGTGAGGCTTTGGAATTCCACTAAAACCGTATTTTTATTCGATATCAGTCAGTGGCTTCCCCTGGAAAGCGCTACGAGTTCAAATTTCCAAAGTGTATTATTCGTTAAAAGTAAAAAGAGTACTCGAAACAAGTGTTTTAATATTGTATTATTGTATTATTATAGTGTTTTCATTTCTACAAATGACTAATGGTCATTCTCCATCCATTCTCTGTACTTTAATCCTTTCAAAAGTGTTGAAAACATATTTTTGGTATTTATCCACCCTCCCCTCTTCAGAAATATCGTTGAATATTGGAGGGGCCCGGTATTTTGAAGAGTAGAGGAAACCTATACCTGAGAAGTCAATTATGCATTAGAAGGCCGTTTAACGCCTAAAATTGGCATTTATATAAGGGATCAGTAACCAGGAATCGAAGAACAAAAAGGGATCAAAAGCAACAACTAGATGTCGGTTGTAATTCAATATTCGTAAGGAAAATTAATTTAGTTGCCGACCCGCAGATTTTCTAGGTTAAAAACTTGATCAGATTACCCCCACATCATCTCGAACAATATGTGAAAAAAATGCTACTAACTGATTTCATGTACGTGATATCGATTTTGGATCAGAATTCAAAGAGTATAGAGCATATCGTTTCATCGAAATGTCATTCTAATGAGTCTAACACACCGCCACTACCCCATTAAAGCGCCCTTCGTACAAACACCATAAAAACTGCCCTACAAACGAGATAATACAGTCGAGAGGAGGACGTGCACAGTATTCACCTAGACGTAATATATTGTAAACACCCCTCACGTTCTAGAAGCCGCAACAGTGAGATCTACCACCGAATAGTATTGGTTTTAGTTCTCCAGGGAAATCATGACATTTTTGTCTTTAGAGAGTGATACACATATCGGATGCATGGGATAATAATTGAATTAACCTGGAACATTTTCTAAAATATGTTTGTTCGTCTGGAGTCTGAACGGGTGGAAGTATCTCCAAGCGCTTGTGAATGGATTTTTCCAATTGTATATATTCGACGTGAAAATGATACAGGAGATACAAAAAGGGAAATGTTAAACTTCAATATCCATTGTAGATCTCAACAGTTGAATCGTCGGGAATGAAAATTGCAGAGGATTGAATATTTTCTTTTCTTTGTCCGTATAGACAATGGACGTTCAGAATAACCTTACCAAAAGTGAAACATTGTCAACCACCTGCAAACAAACGCAGTTGTTGTTTGTTGGACATCTTCGTCATTACACATTATCTATCTGCCTAAAAGAGCTGGGCAGTCAGAACAGACTGACACTAGCCTGGGTACCAGCACACACAGGTTATAGAGGCAATGAAGAGGCCGATACACTAGCCCGAGAAGGAGCAAGTAAGGCCCTGAATGGCCCAGAACCGTATTGCGGTATAGCAAAAGCTGTACTAAAAACAAACACCAAATCATGGATTCAACAGAAGTCCCAAGAATGGTGAAACAATGCACCAGGGATGAGACAGGCCAAAGAGTTTATCAAACAACCGCAGCCAACATTCACAGACTATCTACTAAGCCAGAAGACGAACACTACTAGAATAGTAGTGGGACTTCTCACAGGGCACTGTAGGCTCAACAAACATATGAGTACAATAGGCCTGGCAGAAGAAATGCTATGCAGGTTCTGTCAGGAAGAAGAGGAAACATCAGTACACATACTATGCCACTGCGAGGGCTTGTCAAGGCAAAGGTTTCTAACACTGGGAGAAGAAAAACCAAGAGCTCCCAGATTCATGGGAGTTCTAAAAACTAGCCTGTGGAGTCTCGTAAAGAAGACAGGGCTAGACAAAGAACTCTAAATGATCTCGAGGACAAACACAATAGATCTGAAAAGGTCGCGGTGTAGAGGCTTGTAGCACGAAAGTCCCTAATATATAATCTATAATCTATGATACGATAATATTCGCATGGAAATATCTCTATGAAAATATATAGAAAGGAGTCATTGACGTCATTTTGTCTCGACGTTCCACGAAGAAGGAACTTGCCTGCAGACTACATCATCCCGTTAATCTATGCAGACGCTTCAGGCACCGATTTAATCGTTATCCATTTACGTCAGAAGCAAAACAGATATTTCTCAAAATCGTTTCGCTCTGCTGGAACACCTTATATCCGATCGATCATCATAAAGAATAAAGAGCAGAAGAAGCGAAACTGTTGTCAGCTTTGTCGACGTTCACTCCAGTGGCGGTCCGTTCTGAAGGTATCAGGATGGTGGAAATTAGAGATGGAAAATGTTTGATAGTGATCGATTTATAGACAAAAACAAAGTTCGAGTCATACACACGTTATGAGATGTGGTCCAAACAAAATGGGGGGAACCGGCAAAAGCTGGCATACATAACAATTAAACGTCGAGACATGGGTGAATTTTGGGTTTGAACGGTATACAGTCTTATCTCAGTTTGTTATGCTACATATCACTGTTTATATGTATTATGTAAGTATCAAGGTATTATCAAATTTCTTGTTTATTTTTGAAAATTGTGTCCAGTTTCTCAGGTTTAGAACATGTGCAGCATAGGCAGAATGTCATTGTTGAAGGACATCAACATTCTTTGAAAATATTCGTACCAACAACAGACGTCATTGTGAAAAACTTCAAAGAAAATCTGGACGACCCCAAGTGCAAAGTGAGGCTTCTAGAACAAAATCCAAAGTGCAACGCCAGCGAAATACTTATTAATAGTGTTAAAAGTAGCATTCTACTTTGTGAGTGGCGAAGATTCGACCTCACTATCTCTGGATTAGCGTTTTGCAAGGCAGAGGCTCCATCCACATGCGCCAATGCACTTTCTCTACGACTATTGTATTCTACCTTGATTACATTTTGATTATTCATTAACACTCGACATAAACTCACAACTGCCTACAAAAATAGCGTTCGGCGTAGTCCTTACATCGAAATATTTCGTTTTGTTTCGGGTTCATTACGAGTGACGGCATTTCGTGCAGTGATGCCAACTAAAAATGACACAGTTGTCCGACGGACATTGATGGGTGCTAATCGAGATGTCCTATGGAAGTATATGATAAGAAGTCCTGAGGACATGCTAAGGATGGTGTTCCTGAGGACGTTCCACCATAATCAACCATGATCAATTGAGGATATTCTAGGAATGTCATCTGGACACAGTTTCAGAATGTCCAGAGGAACCAGTTGGGAGGTCCACGGGTCCTGATTCGGACACTGATTTGGGATGTCTTACGGATCCAGTTGGGAGTATTTACATTGTTCACGAGCATTGGTGGGCTGAATATCCGGGATGTCCTGTAGAAGGGACGGATGATCAAACGGGGAATTCCTGAGGACATTGTGTGCTATCTGGGTATGTTCATGTCTCACGGCATTCTACCTGTCAACATGCACAAAGTGTTTGAAAAGCGTTCCATGTTGGAAATACTGCATTTGAAAGATGCCAAAATTGTAGATGATGCCTTCTTGCTTTGAATAACAGTAGGCTGCTACTCAGAATTGCACAGTTTCTGGAAAGGAACCATGCTGAGACCAAAATCTAATACAATCTCAAGACCCACCGATCTCTAGTCTAACGAAATGCAACACCCTTCGATATATATTTCTTGGAATTTCACCCCTCTTTTTTCTTTTCCCGAGCCGCCCTTGTAGGAGTATTCCCCGGAAGACGATAAATTTGGGAACGCGCAGCGCCAGAACTTCAATAAAACTTATAAATTCATGAAAGCATTTTTATGAGGATCCCGGCTGGTTATGTGTCTCATATTTTCATTGTTGGGCGATGTTTTGATTTTTATTTTCTTGTCAGACGAGCAGATATGAAGTGAATTTTGAACGGTGAAATATTAGACTTGTTTTTGTTGGTTTAATTTCTCGTTGAAATTACTGGAATTTGTTATCTTAACGGCTTGGCTGGGAGTAAATCGGTAACATGGTGGTGTAATAGGATAGATGAAAGCATGACCACCAGTTATATTGAGAGACTAATGGACCAATGCCAGAACCAACCGACGACTCAAATAATCGAGAACAAATTATACCGAAGCTTGAAACCAATTATATCTATTGATGTAACGAGATTATTATGCGATTTAAAATGATCGTGTCCCTCTGCGTAGAGACGTCTGAGCAACTTCCGAGATTTATTTGAATCGCTTCATAATCAATTCACATTCAAAGCTTTATCATATCATTGACAACGATGATGTGAAAATAAAATCAACAACTTTGGTTATGTCATGTTCTTGTCATTTTAACGTGCCCTTTGGTTTCTAGGGTATTATAAAGTAACTAACGAATTAGATTGTAACTAATACATTATGTGTTGTTATGATGTTATGATGTTATTAATTTGGAATGAAGATTTAACTCGTTTCAATATCAAATAATCCGTGTACTTATTAATGCAGTAATGACAGACAAACTCGAGCAAAAAGTGAAGAATGAATTGTAGCACTCTGAAACTTGGCACATGACATCTCAACATCATGTATTATTGAAAAAAAATTGTTTACCGAAAAATCAGGGGTGGAACCTAAAAAATTTTCCATTTGAAAAAAATATAATTTTTTTTTGGTTATTATTTTAGAAAATATAAGATTTATCAAAAATGATTTCGATAGGTTGAGATATAAATCAATTCTCCATAATTCAAATACAATATGAAATACGCTCGTTTTCTCAGAAAACGTGGTTCAACGCCGACGTCACATTTCACACTCGCGCTAACCCGCCACTGCAAGTTCAAGCAGGGCCGAAAACTAGATTTGTCATAACTTTGCTAAAAATTATACTAGAAGGAAAAGAAAAAGTGCATATCGTTCCTGAAGATTTCTACTTCCTCATGCAACTATAACATGTGAGTATTTGAGCACCTGAAATGTGTTTTGTTCCACTTCACATAACCCTCTGAAAGTCATGGATATTTCAGTTGATACGAAATAATTATACTGAAGCAGGAATCAGTACCGTCTTTGGACCATATGCAACGATTTAAGACTAGTGAGACAAGTATCACTTGCTAAAGAAAAAACTGGGTTTTAATCCTGGCTCAGTTTTCAACTCACCCATAATCTCGGCAATTTCTTCAGTAAATGTAGAAAATAATCGCTCATAAAAAATGAATAATGTGATTTCAAGCTTGAGGTTTGCACTTCACAATAGTGGTATTAGTGGTATTAGTGGTATTATATATGCAGGATATGAATAAGCGATTATTTTCAACATTTAGTGAAGAGAATGCCGATTTTATGGGTAAGTTGAAAATGAGGCAGGAGTGAAACAAAGTTTTTTTTTGGCATGTATAAGTGGGACCTGTCACACTACTTTAAAATTGTTGCATATAGTCCAAAAAGGGTATGGGTTGCTGTTTCAGTATAATATTTCCATATTTACTAAATTATTCATGGTTTTTGGATCATCCGCAAACATCTCGTTGAAGTGCGACAAAACACATTTTAAGTACTCAAATACTCGGATATTATATTCGCATGAGAATGTAGGAGTCTTGAGAAACAATATGAACTTTTCCTTTTCCTTCTTCGATTATTTTTAGCAGAGTTATGACCAATCAAATAATCGGCTCCGCCAGAACTCTTGAATTGTCTTTCACCATGTTGAGTTGTTTTTCTGATAAATCATATGCTTTCCAAGATTACAGCAAAAACCTATTTATTTTTAAACGAAAAAAAAAATATGTTCCACCCGTGGAATTAGGGTAAACAATTCTTTTTCGTGTTTATCATGATTCCAACTACTAGCATACCAAGTTTGATTGTAGCCAGGGCCGATACTAGCAGGTGTGCAGCGCGTGCCCCGCACGAAGGCGCGACAAACAAGGGGCGGCCGCAGGCCGCATATAGTTCACGATCGGCACACAGCACGCAGTTCAATGGTCAAAACAAACTTTATTTTAGTGGTCTCCTTTGTTGAAGGGATGCGGCATCGGCATATTTTTTTCTGTTACTTTACCAGTATATATAAGGGATATGAGAAAAACTACTATCATTTCAATATGTTCATTCAATTTTGATTTAAGATAATACACATTACACAATCATACTGGTAATAAAATAATGATAAGTGTAAAGAAATATTAAGAATTAGTGAAAAAAAAGCTTTTGATTAGATTTGTGATTGAAATGTTGTACAGGGTGTTTCTGAGCGTTTTTTTAAGGTTTTCATTTTTACCCAGCGCTAAGAGTCATTATTTATTTTATATAAGTTGTTCTAACATTTTTAACAGGAATAGAGATGAATAACCCAATAATCTCACTTTTCTAAACAAAAAACATAATTATAATGGTAAATGTGGCTAATGACCATAGTAGTCGATGTCAAGACACCAAAGAAAAAAAAAATAATGGTAAACCTACTTCTTCAACAGCGCTAGAGGTACCTAACTGTTTTCGATAAATATCAAATTTTTTGAAAAATTTTTATTATTTTTATTTGCATTTTTTATAATCGCGTTTTACCTTAGTGTCATTTTTATTAATGTTTCACTTTTTACTATTATACAGGCAGATAATAATACTAATAATAAAATAGTACCAGTTACATATAAAAAAATGTCTACATATACAATTGAACAAGCAGTTGTATGCCTGTGTATTACAAGAAGATTCCTATTTCTGGTATTTACATCATGAACAAACGACCGATATGTCATTTTTTTGTAATATACAAAGGAGTTCCGGGAGTTCCTTTTTCTAAAACTTTATGGGCAAAACATGCAAAGTGAAAATTCCTTCGGTCCAGCATATTAAGTCATCCTTGTTCCGCTATAAATGGAGTTACGTGGTCTTGTATTCTCAAAAAACAAGTGAAACGAATATATATGAGTTTTGAATTCTAGTCGATGCTCGAATATCGAGGCACGGTCCATAAATCAAATGACCATAGTTTCAGTGATTCAAAATTAAAGTTTCATATAACTGTTTCATCAAATCTTTGTTTAGAATTATTCTGTTACGGTAAAGATTTCTCAATAAATATTTGTTTAATATGTGTTTTAAACCGTAAATTATCGTCAACGAGTAGTCCGTCCCAATTTTTTTATTGTTCTACAGGGCTCACTATTCACACCACTCATTACCACTTCATCTGTGGCATAAACTCTATCAAATATATCATTTGTGATTTTTATTGTAATGACTATATCAGCATTATCTTTATTGAAACGTTTATACACTTGAGTGTAGTCAGAAAATTGATGTATATAACATTCACCAGAGAATTCTTTCAGATCCATAGTGTACAGTAAAAACAAGAGCGGGAGTAGTATTGAGCCCTGGGGAACTCCTCGAGGTAATGGCATTGCACTGGAACTAGTTTCTTCTAGGACAATACAGTGACATCGGTTGGAGTGATAGCTTTGAATTATACATAAGATGAGTTTGAAACGTCAACGTTAAGTATTAGTCAAAATACGAAAAAACATTTAGAGGGGCATCACATTAGGTCTTTGCACGCGGGCGGCCGACACCCTAGGATCGGCCCTGATTGTAGCACCACCAGCTACAAACAATTCTTGTCTCAAAACCCAATTGATTAAAAAGAAAAAAACGATTTTGATATCAAACTTGTTAAAATTGTCGAACAGCTGTATATGCTTCTGTGGAGTTGTTAGAACTTTTGTAAGCGTTTAACGATGTTTCCATTGCCTAAGACAATTTTGTACTTTCGACAATATTCCGAACGGATGAACATGAATGCCGCATTCGTCAGCGAATCCGCACAACTATCAAATTCAAGAAGTCGGCGAGTTTCACCGAGAAGTACAATCTCCGCTGCAATGTATTAAATTGCAAAATACACTCGGTGTCCAGCTCGAGGCCGGCTTACTTTGTAACGGTGATATATATCTACGAGTACCATCAAACGTGAGAGCCGAGCAGTAAGTGGCATCAACTGTAATGTAATGGATGAACGACGTGAATCAAAGGAAACGGTCGAATTGGAGCTGTACTCGAGGACGCGGGAGTGCACTTGGCGCGGGGGAGTTGCTGGTGATCTACAGGGTGTGCGAGTGGAAGGATTTCTGGTGGGAATCCTTTGATATCAAGGGGTGGCTGATCGCTGCTGATTTGAAATATTTTGTTCCGAAGTTAGGACTGCAGTCGATGCTAAACTTTTATTGAAGTTAGCGGAGACTGTGGACATTTTTTTGTGGATTTTATAAAATGGAATTATACTTAACAAAATGTACATTCCTTAAAATGGCAAAAATAGAAACTGATCCCAATAATATAATTACATCATTATACAATTATCCAATCATACATGGAAAAATGTGTTCAAATGAAGAAATCTGCATTGTTCACAATGAGCTTGTCAAGAAAGAGGCAACGGTGTCTCAGCTTCTGCCTTGAAATGGATAGTTTTTTGAACCATCTGTTGCAGACATTAGTTATTGCCTGCTTGCCTACCCTATACTGATGAGGGCAAGAACTCAGAAATCGATCTATAGGTGGTCCAAATGTTTCAATGAACTTTTCCATGCAACTAGCAATTGCGGAGACATCCTTGTAGGAACTCAGCACGGAAATTCATTAGATGTAATTAGATGTAATGGTATTATCCAGGAAAGTAGTTGTTTTCCGATGGATTTTCGACCCAATTATTCCTATTGTATAGGTTTATGGCATTGAGTGTCGTCCTGGTAGGGCGGGACATCTTGTTTCTCAAAAATGTCTTTAGTTTTTTCCACAATTGTTTGAAATTTTTAAATAAATTGTAACTGGAATGGTTACAGAAACAAAATTGCGTTGAAATTTCGCACACTATTGTTTATACCAATTTGTTGTAATAATATATCCACATTGTGTATACAGTGTGTCTCACATCTCATGGAAACACCCCCGTATCTTCCGTAATAATTGAGGTAGAATGATGACACTCTCAGGACAGATGAATATTGTCAAATTGCACCTACCACCTGAATGGGGTTGGCCTAAGTGATATACACTTCCCGCCACTCGCGATGGAACAACCCATTTTTAAGGTAAAATATACTAGGGGGCAAAATAGGCTCGAAATTCTTTCAGATTCGTCATCAGGACCACCAACTTACTACAGATACACTTTTTTCCTGAAAGAATTTCAGTCCTGAAAAATCCGCATTTGTCTCACTTTTCATGGAAACACCTCGTATCTTCCGTAATAATTGAGGAAGAATGATGAAACTCTCAGGATAGATGGAAATGGTCAAAATGCACCACCCCCACCTCAATTGGGTTGGCTTAAGTTATATACACTGCCCGCCACTAGCGATGGAACAACCCATTTTTAAGGTAAAATATACTAGGGGACAAAATAGGCTCGAAATTCTTTCAGATTCGTGATCAGGATCACCAACTTACTACAGATACACTTTTTTATCGAAAAAATTTCAGTCCTGAAAAATCCGCATTTGTCTCACTTTTCATGGAAACACCTCGTATCTTCCGTAATAATTGAGGAAGAATGATGAAACTCTCAGGACAGATGGAAATGGTCAAAATGCACCACCCCCCACCTCAATTGGGTTGGCTTAAGTTATATACACTGCCCGCCACTAGCGATGGAACAACCCATTTTTAAGGTAAAATATACTAGGGGACAAAATAGGCTCGAAATTCTTTCAGATTCGTGATCAGGATCACCAACTTACTACAGATACACTTTTTTATCGAAAAAATTTCAGTCCTGAAAAATCCGCATTTGTCTCACTTTTCATGGAAACACCTCGTATCTTCCGTAATAATTGAGGAAGAATGATGAAACTCTCAGGACAGATGGAAATGGTCAAAATGCACCACCCCCCACCTCAATTGGGTTGGCTTAAGTTATATACACTGCCCGCCACTAGCGATGGAACAACCCATTTTTAAGGTAAAATATACTAGGGGACAAAATAGGCTCGAAATTCTTTCAGATTCGTGATCAGGATCACCAACTTACTACAGATACACTTTTTTTCCTGGAAAAATTTCAGTCCTGAAAAATCCGCATTTGTCTCACTTTTCATGGAAAC
The DNA here is from genome assembly GCA_958298965.1 of Chrysolina haemoptera. NCBI lineage: Eukaryota > Metazoa > Arthropoda > Insecta > Coleoptera > Chrysomelidae > Chrysolina > Chrysolina haemoptera. Next base: position 33,955,053 of record OY282591.1, read on the forward strand.
ACCCCCGTATCCGTAATTATTGAAGTAGAACTCTGTAAATTCCAGTAGCGTTAGATATACCAGCGATAAATCTAAATCTTACATGAAGGTGAAGTGATTTTATCTAATAAAAACCAGATTATTTTTGGCCGTGATCGCCAATTCGCATATTATGAAAACCAGTAAAGCACTTCTCTTCTCACGGCTATCAAACTCCAACTAACACACAGCCTGATGTAAATTATGCAAACAAGCAACAATGAAGAATTAGTTTCCTCACTTTGAAACGAACGTAAATTCATAATAAACTTCACGGCCACTTCCCGTGGCAGATTTCGGTTTCATTTTCGGGAGCTCCATTTACAACCAGTGATTATAAGTTAAGCTGTAATTAACAGAATATATAATATATATTGTGATAATAATTCTGATACTTGTTCAGATACATTCACCCACAACTTTTGTTCAGTTCATGAACAAAATAATTGGGAAAGTTGTAATGCAAATAGACGCTCAATTGTTTCGTATATCTGGACAATGCCTATTCCACCATTTCGGTTGTGATATGTAACAATCAATTTTATTTGAGTTAGTATAGTCCAGACACCTGAAAAGGCGGTGACCTCGCGTCATATCCGGGTGTTGTTATTTTTGCCTAAGTTGTCTATAATATTGGTCCAATGTATAATAATAATTACGACCTTGAGCGTCAAGAATATATCCCTAACAGGTCAAGAAGAACATCATCTGACAAGCTCTGGTTTGGCAGAAACTGCTACAGAGTTGTCGTCTTCGAGCAGGTCCCATGTAGCATTTGGCAACGACGACCACATAATACACCAAATTAAATAAATTAGTAAATCATGAAAAGACGCTCTCTAAACCATAGGTCAACGTTGTCTCAACGTTGAGCATGACATCAGTCAAGCTAAGACGTTGTCATAACGTTTACTCAACCGACTACAAGTAGTAAATATTCTGGAAATGGGAATAACGTTCTAAAAACGTTTAAGTGACGACTTTGGTTATTTTAAACGTCTTCTTGACAGTAAAGTAACCTTGTGAGATTCAACTAATCAGTGGGGAATTTTTCAGTTGAATTGGATACGTTTTCACGGAGTCATCTTCACAACTAACCTTTCTTCAAATATTTACACCAGTAGGCCAAATTTAGATAATAATGTTTTACCCAATTTATTATATATTTTTTTATTTCAGTGATAAGGACCATACTGCTTGCTAAATTGCTAGACAGAAAATGTATTTATAGTAAAGAAAAAATCCTGGAATGATCCTAACCTAGCTTTCGAATCGGAAATGAGAAGAGCTTTCAAATAAACTGCCTTCTCTTACGGACAAAAAAAAAGTCGTGAAGAAACTTCACGGGCACAAGCTAACATGAAGACAGACAGTTTGGAAATTAGTATACTTTTAGTTTTCTGACAACCAAGGTCGCGTTGACCTACGCCATATTGGAAGTGAAATTCTATTTGGAAACATGGTCGGCATTTCATTTTGGGACGTAAAACAAACATTTACAAAGGATTTTAATGCCTCATTTTAGTTTTCTAGAAATAATTCATAGGTATCTCGTTCACGCTTGAATCGATATCATAATTAAAAATTGTTTATAAAAATATATAAATTTTTTTCTTGACTTTTGAAATCTTCACTACTATTGAAATCCCGCGAGTTTTTTAGCATGAAACAAAGGTATATTTGACAGTGAAATGTAATGCGTTGCCAATTTCTATTTCGAAATCGTTATTTTTCGGTAATATTCAGCATGAAATATTTCGATATTAACTTGCGGTAGGAGTTTCCAGAAAGTTTTTTCTCAGTGTCTGTTTCAGCCATAAGTAATTATTTGGTTGATAAATCAACTATTTTCTGAACACCATAGAAAATAAACTGTCTTGTCGCCTGAGAGGGCGCTGATGTGCAATTGTTCTCAAGCAAACTCAACAACATTTAGGAAACGACCAACTGATACCTACAGTTGCAGCTGAATCGTTGTAAAAACCCAAAAATGATTGACCAAATTGGTTTAGAACAGGGTTGTGACGACGTTGTGTTGACGTCGGCAATGCAACTCATGTTTGGTCGCACAACTTTTTCGAACATGTTGCCGCCACTTTGAATTGCTACTTGGGGCAGCATACCGTGGATGTTATGGTGGTTTTCCACTGGACGGACAGTTGAATTTATGTTATTTTTGTGTTTTCTAGATCTGGAAAAACAAAAACAAAACTGAAACAAACTCAAAACTCAAAACCATAACCTTAAAAAACAAGGAAATAACGCAACGTCGTCAAGATAAAAACAAATGAATACGAAATTTTCTACCTCCTTTTAGTTTACGGTAATTCTGATCCTGATGGTTTTACTTTGTAACAATTCAAACCTTGATCAAGTCTTCATAAAATACTGCATCAACAAACTAAGTATAGGTAAACAAAAAAAACGTACCCAATTATGTGCAAACGTAATGTTATTTTCTCATAATCGAATGGAGTAAATCAAATGTAGCATACTGAATATCATCAAATATTTGTTCATATTTTAGCAAAATTATATAAACACTGTTTGTCAATTTCAGTGGTGCGTTTGCAAATGAAAACTGGTAAACAGAACATGATAGGGGAGTGATAATTTACTGAAATTTACCGATTCACTCAACCGAACAAAATTGTTTTTACTCTGCTGAATTTTGGATAATTTGTTGAATGGTTTGCCAATAATCAATGAATTTGTTATATCGTAAGTAATCCAGTACGATTGGGTTTTGAGACAAGAATCGATTTTAGCACCACCAAATTTGGTGTGCTAGTAACTGGAACCATGATAAACAAGAAAAAAAATTGTTTACCAAAATCCAGGAGTGGAAATTTTTTTTTTTTTTTTTCGTTTAAAAATATATAAATAGATTTTTGCTGTACGTCTTCGCTGTATAGAAAAAAAGCGCCTTGTGCGCGCAACCGGTCTCTCACTTCTCCGCTTCTCGGCGCCCCCTCCACTACTACCTTAGCACGACTCGGCGACGAATTTTCACTCGAAGCGCTGTGTTCAGAAGCATTTTTAACAATGTTCTCCAAACTTATCGGAAAATGTGAGATGGACAAATTGTAGTTTTTAACTTCAACTTCAAAATGCCGCTTTAAAAATTCAGATCGGACCATTTCCGTAATATGACGCATCATGCAAAATATGGCTGTAATTTTTTTAAAACCCGATTGTAGGAAACTATTGAAGCGACAATTTCCACCTTCCGGGAGCTCAACGTACATGATATTAGCTACCATTTCCCGAAAAATTATTTCTTAATATTGAAAATTGAGGGAGATACGAATTTTTGAAAAAAGGCCTTTTTTCAAGAGTTTTTCCGGCTTTTCTCGACGAAAAATGGTCGTATCGGGATTTTCCAAAAACCATTTTGTAGGTTTTTTCATTCTCTACAAACGGTCTTTTATGAGTAAAGCCATTCATCCAGTACCTTTTGGGATATTTACAAAAAAACAAAAAAAGGACCATTTTTTTTAATAATCATTGTTTAAACAATTGCACAAAAAAAAATTTGAGGTGCAATTTGGATTTTAGTTATTTATAAAATATCCCCGAAGTCATGGCGCAAGTCGCTTACTATTAGAATTAATTTCCACAAAAAATTTATATTGGTTGGTCTACTATTATTTTATGAAAAGTCATATTTTAGTACCTGTCAACAGAGATAAAACGTCAAACTTTTTTCCCGTCACAGATTTTTTATTTATTTTTTTCCCGTCACAGAAAAAAATAGTGTGGTATTACTCAAAGAATCATCAAGAGCGATTGAAAAATACTTAAGTGAAAGTAGGTACTTATTTTAATTCGCATAAAAATATATTAACGATTTTAGTGTATCTCCTTATTGGGAGTGTAAGTAGGATTCTCCAGGACTTCCATTCTGAAGATATCAACATTCTGTTATACCGAGAGCATTCAAAGTACGCGTATTTGAAACCTTTGTCATTACCTAACAACTTGAATTCTTTCTTAATTTGATGCAGCGCCAGCGGATGAGATTTGCGACTTGACAGCATATTTCATGCAAAATATGCTGGCAGCCGCCGAAGTCCGGAGCATCGTTGTTAAACCGAAGTATTTAATATCTCAAGAACGCGGTTTTGGTTTAATATGCAATTTCCATAGTCTGGATTCCTAGTTTTGCATTCTTTATCGTAATCCGCGTGTACAGTGTGTGGTAACGTCGTTAATTCCAACGTTATTGCGAAATTAAACTCGGAACTAGGTGCTCGAGGTGTCTTACAGTGCTAGAACAAGTGACACCATTTTGAAAATTTTTGAAAAGACTCAAAATTCGTAGTGATCCTACATACTGGTCTTATATTTTATTCTATTATATACCTATTTACTTATGTACATATTTATGGATATATTTTGTATATTTTTTTTACTTTGGTATTTTTTTAGGCATTATTTTAGTAATTTTTTTTGTCTTGTTCCGTTTTTTTATATTTCTATCGTTTTTTTTTCTTTTTCTTTCTTTATTGTCTAGGTGGCCAAAACCTGGTTTATATCAGTATTTGCGATGATTACTTCGAATCTGATTCATTTTTTCAACATATAATTCCCATTTACGAGTTTAGCAGAAGTAGCAGAAGGATTACATTTACATTCAATGGATTCTTGCTGACAAGTTTTTCATGCAACTTGTGGAAAGTAAATGTTATCATTGGTTAAAGTTTTTAAGGTTCCTATTTGTTGTAAAACATGTCCTTTGACGCCATTTGAAAAATCATTGGAAATAAATTAAATTTAAAAGCATTATAATTGACAAAAATACGCATTTCAATGAATTCCACTTTGAATTTTGAGTAGATAGTTACCTCTTTATTGAAGTTATTCGTAGACACTGCTTGGATGATTTTCAAAATAAAAATTTAACCATCAGAGAGTTCTTTCGGCGAGATCAGACGCAGAAATGGGCGAATTGAAGGATAAACGGAAATACAAAGTTTAATACCCTCCTCACATCAAGGTTAACAGTGTTACCAATTGTCACATTATCAAAGAACAGCTCATCAACTGCTGGCTCATATTTAGATACAATGAAGCTATGCATGAAATATTTAATTATGTTATCTCTCTCTGCGGTATGGTTATGAATTACATCTATGGTAAAACCATAGAATTCTCGTCGGAACTGGGTAATTGCTTTAATTCTCGAACCAAATAAAAAGAAGAAGAAGATCTATCTATGAAATATATTGGTTTCGTGCACAACTGACAGACACTGGAAATCTGAGAAATCTGACAACCCACCTAACCCCAATTTTTCGCTTAATTTATACTAAAACGTTCTTTCGAGCCTTTCAGTAGAAACGCAATCACTTTTTAGTGAAAAAATCACAAATCTTCACAAAGTGTTCAAAAATAGGAGAACAGCATACGAAATGAAATGGAAAAGTAGGGTTATTTCTTCTTCTTTTTCTACGATTGTATTTGTTTTAACTCCAGGGTCTGTCACTTGTGCAATAAATAGAATTCAAATAATTCAAAAGTGACTTTGACCGTTGAGTATAACCATAATTGTTTTAAAATAAACAAACATCCTTTATCGATTTCATTAAATAATCCATTATGCAGCCTTGGTGGAGTATTCAATAGGGTTCTTAGAGCTGTAAAATAGGAACTAATCAACAAACACATTGTGAGTCATATTCAGGAACTTATAACTCAGTTGGAGTTTGGTTCATATTGCCATGCTCTACAGTAAAAATGAAGAAAATGAATGTTTGTAGAAATACAACCGTTATAACAATGTATAGTTTAAATAGAATTTTTGAGAAAACATTATAGGAAAATATTTATATGATTGGAACTATGAAATAAAAAATCCTAGCTCACCTCCCGATGCGTCTCTGTTTCCCAAAACCGACGAAGGCCTCGGCCTGGGCCTGTCCTCTTCCAATACAAACTCCTTGTCCTTGCTGTACAAATCGAAAATATTGGCGGTACACAAAAATCTCGCCTTTCCTCCGATAAAAGTCCTCTCGTCCATCTCCACCTCCACGCCGGACAGGGTAACGAGCGGGACTCTCCGGCCGCCAGATGGCGCCATCCTACTGCCAGAGGGCGCTATCCTGCCGTCCGGTTCGGCCGGCTGTAAGTGCTTCAGGTAGCTCTCGTTAATCTGTAACAAAGTTTAGAGTTTACTATTGGTTTTCAAAGTTCGGTTTTATTTATTGAGGAGTGCTTTTTTTTAGTGGGTTTCGTAGCAGTTAATTGGTAGGAATCGTGGAAAGTTTTTTCTCGGTCCATGGGGAACAGCGTACGAGTTGTGGGGGATGAACTAATGGAACGAAGAGCTATATGGAGGAAGGTAGAGTGTGTGAAATAGTAATCGAGGTAAAAGGCTGCATAGAAAAAAATAATAAATACCTTTTTTACGATATGCATTCTGTGAGTAACAGATTCAAGAGCTTATAAATGAAATGGTAAAGTCGCCAATGTCTAAGTCTCCTTCTCTCCAGATATTTCCACCATTTGGTGACAGAAAACAACTACTTCCCTGGCTAATACCACGACGGACATTGAATTATATCTGACAGATATTTAAGAAAAGTTCTTCCAAGAAGACCCAGTTGCAATTGCTTATCGTAATTATACAGGAGATTATCCTTCATTTGGCTGGGGAGGACCACCTGCAGACGCGTTTCGCGGTTCTTGCCGATCGTCAGTGACAGGGTAGGTCACACTTAGCACATTCAAGATACTTAACGGAAAAATCAACAAAAAAATATGTTTCGCATAAAATTATTCCACAGACTTTATAGTTAGAATGCCCATCGGCAAAAATTTCACTGACAGATACTCTCTCCAAATTTTCTGTATGGCTTCTTTGGAACTAGTCTGCCATCGTTTTTTCTCTGTGAAATTTTTTGATACTTGGACGTTTTTCCAAATTCGCATAGTCGAATTGGTAAATACCGAGAATTTGAACGGAAAAAATCAACGGACAAAAAAGTCGATAATATTATCATACATAATTTTTTGTACTTTTTTATTTTTCATTTTTCGAATTTAGAATTTTTGTCATCCAACGTATTTTGACGTGCTGATTCCGAATCTTTGAACGAAAATGTCGAAAACACATCAGAAATATTTTTGGCGGGAAGAAAACCATTCAAAATGGAGTTAAAGCTGTCCAACTCGAGAACGGTTGAAGATAGACAAATTCTGCGAACGCCAATCGATTCAGAACGGTCGAATTAGTATATTTTGTGAATTTCGAGTAAATGTAAAAAAATTAAAAATTACTCGAAAAAAGTTGAAAGGGGTTTACCCCTAAAAATCATGAAAAATACTAGGTTGTCACATCGATTTGAAATTTTCACTGTATACGTAAAATTTCATGCTCATTCCAAAAATGTATGATTTTTATATGCTCAGATGTAAAATTTAGCCGGAAAAGGGTATTTAAGTAGAAATTCATATTTTATGAGATTATTTATTTTTTATTTTTCGAATTTCAAATTTTCGTCATCCAACGTATTTTGACATGCTGATTCCGAATCTTTGAACGAAAATGTCGAAAACACATCAAAAATATTTTTGGAGGAAAGAAAACCATTCAAAATGGAGTTGAAGCTGTACAACTCGAGAACGGTTAGAGAAAGACAGATTCTACGAATGCCAATCGATTCAGAATAGTCGAATTGGTAAATACCGAGAATTTGAACGAAAAAAATCAACGGACAAAAAAGTCGATTATATTACCATACATAATTTTTTTTACTTTTTTATTTTTCATTTTTCGAATTTCAAATTTTTCTCCTCCAACATATTTTGACGTGCTGATTCCGAATCTTTGAACGAAAATGTCGAAAACACATCAGAAATATTTTTGGCGGGAAGAAAACCATTCAAAATGGAGTTAAAGCTGTCCAACTCGAGAACGGTTGAAGATAGACAAATTCTGCGAACGCCAATCGATTCAGAACGGTCGAATTAGTATATTTTGTGAATTTCGAGTAAATGGAAAAAAATAAAAAATTACTCGAAAAAAGTTGAAAAATCATGAAAAATACTAGGTTGTCACATCGATTTTAAATTTGCACTGTATACGTAAAATTTCATGCTCATTCCGAAAATGTATGATTTTTATATGCTCAGATGTAAGATTTAGCCGGAAAAGGGTATTTAAAGTAGAAATTCCAAATTTTATAAGATTATTTATTTTTTACTTTTCGAATTTCAAATTTTTGTTATCCAACGTATTTTGACGTGCTGATTCCGTCTTTGAACGAAAATGTCGAAAACACATCAGAAATATTTTTGGCGGGAAGAAAACCATTCAAAATGGAGTTAAAGCTGCCCAACTCGATAACGGTTAGAGATAGACAGATTCTACGAACGCCAATCGATTCAAAATGGTCGAATTAGTAAATAACGAGAATTTGAACGAAAAAAATCAATGGACAAAAAAGTCTATTATATTACCATACATAATTTTTTGTACTTTTTTATTTTTCATATTTCGAATTTCAAATTTTTCTCCTCCAACGTATTTTGACGTGCTGATTCCGAATCTTTGAACGAAAATGTCGAAAATACATCAGAAATATTTTTGGCGGGAAGAAAACCATTCAAAATGGAGTTAAAGCTGTCCAACTCGAGAACGGTTGAAGATAGAGAAATTCTGCGAACGCCAATCGATTCAGAACGGTCGAATTAGTATATTTTGTAAATTTCGAGTAAATGGAAAAAAATTAAAAATTACTCGAATCATGAAAAATACTAGGTTGTCACATCGATTTGAAATTTCCATTGTATACGTAAAATTTAATGCTCATTCCGAAAATGTATGATTTTTATATGCTCAGATGTAAAATTTAGCCGGAAAAGGGTATTTAAAGTAGAAATTCATATTTTATGAGATTATTTATTTTTTATTTTTCGAATTTCCAATTTTTGTCATCCAACGTATTTTGACGTGCTGATTCCGAATCTTTGAACGAAAATGCCGAAAACACATTAGAAATATTTTTGGCGGGAAGAAAACCATTCAAAATGGAGTTAAAGCTGTCCAACTCGAGAACGGTTAGAGATAGACAGATTCTACGAACGCCAATCGATTCAGAATGGTCGAATTAGTGAATACCGAGAATTTGAACGAAAAAAAATCAACGGACAAAAAAGTCGATTATATTACCATACATAATTTTTTGTACTTTTTTATTTTTCATTTTTCGAATTTCAAATTTTTCTCCTCCAACGTATTTTGACGTGCTGATTCCGAATCTTTGAACGAAAATATCGAAAATACATGAGAAATATTTTTGGCGGGAAGAAAACCATTCAAAATGGAGTTAAAGCTGTCCAACTCGAGAACGGTTAGAGATAGACAGATTCTACGAACGCCAATCGATTCAGAATGGTCGAATTAGTGAATACCGAGAATTTGAACGAAAAAAATCAACGGACAAAAAAGTCGATTATATTACCATACATAAATTTTTGTAGTTTTTTATTTTGCATTTTTCGAATTTCAAATTTTTCTCCTCCAACGTATTTTGACGTGCTGATTCCGAATCTTTGAACGAAAATATCGAAAATACATGAGAAATATTTTTGGCGGGAAGAAAACCATTCAAAATGGAGTTAAAGCTGTCCAACTCGAGAACGGTTAGAGATAGACAGATTCTACGAACGCCAATCGATTCAGAATGGTCGAATTAGTGAATACCGAGAATTTGAACGAAAAAAATCAACGGACAAAAAAGTCGATTATATTACCATACATAATTTTTTGTACTTTTTTATTTTTCATTTTTCGAATTTCAAATTTTTGTTCTCCAACGTATTTTGACGTGCTGGTTCCGAATCTTTGAACGAAAATGTCGAAAACACATCAGAAATATTTTTGGCGGGAAGAAAACCATTCAAAATGGAGTTAAAGATGTCCAACACGAGAACAGTTAAAGATAGACAAATTCTAGGAACGCCAATCGATTCAGAACGGTCGAATTAGTATATTTTGTGAATTTCGAGTAAATGGAAAAAAATTAAAAATTACTCGAAAAAAGTTGAAAAGGGTTTACCCCTAAAAATCATGAAAAATACTAGGTTGTCACATCGATTTGAAATTTGCGATGTATACGTAAAATTTCATGCTCATTCTGAAAATGTATGATATTTATATGCTCAGATGTAAGATTTAGCCGGAAAAGGGTATTTAAAGTAGAAACTCCAATTTTATGAGATTATTTATTTTTTATTTTTCGAATTTCAAATGTTTGTCATCCAACGTATTTTGACGTGCTGATTCCGAATCTTCGAACGAAATTGTCGAAAACACATAAGAAATATTTTTGACGGGAAGAAAGCCATTCAAAATGGAGTTAAAGCTGTCCAACTCGAGAACGGTTAGAGATAGACAAATTCTACGAACGCCAATCGATTCAGATTGGTCAAATTAGTAACTACCGAGAATTTGAACGAAAAAAATCAACGGACAAAAAAGTCGATTATATTACCATACATAATTTTTTGTACTTTTTTATTTTTCATTTTTCGAAATTCAAATTTTTCTTCTCCAACGTATTTTGACGTGCTGATTCCGAATCTTTGAACGAAAATGTCGAAAACCCATCAGAAATATTTTTGGCGGGAAGAAAACCATTCAAAATGGAGTTAAAGCTGTCCAACGGTTGAAGATAGACAAATTCTGTTGATGCCAATCGATTCAGAATGGTGGAATTAATATATATATATTTTTTTATGTTTTTCCCTCGTGTTTCCTGACTGAGGTACAGAGAGTAATTTTTCAGATCGTTTTAAGAAAAAAAGTTCCTGTGAACATATGTCCGGAGTTGCTTCGTTTCTGAGAGTAGTTTCTTTAAACGCCTTGTAATTTCTTTTGGAAAAACACCCTCGAAACAAAAAAAGCCACAGAGAAACACGGTGGCATACTAGGTCCGAAGATGCCCTACAGAAAGTTTGAAGAGATTATCTTTCAGTAAAAATGTTGCCGATGGGCATTCTAACTATTCGTTAGGTATTGAATTCAAAATTTGTCTCCTGATGACCTATTAAATCACCTATTCCATGATATCCTCCAGCAATACCGCCATTAATGAGGAGTTATGACATTCCCAACAAACCGCAAACAAACGTTCCACAAACATTCCACAAATATTTGATATTTCCAAATATTCCACGTCCATTCGAAACTATCCATTCCATCACTATCTCGCCTCTACTGTGATGAACGTACACATCAACAACTATCACAGAAAACTCCAGTCCAAACTCCCGTTCAACAGCACAGCCAATATCGCCCGATGCGGAGGACGGGAAACGCTTTGAGGTTTTTATCTGTCAAGCGAATATTTTCCATTTTCATTATTTTCTCTGAAAGCGGTGCTTTCAAAGTTTGTTCCTTTTCTAGTTTAGTTTAATTTTTAGCGTTCATTCTGCGAGGGTCCTGGAGGAACTTCATTGTGTCTCATATCGTCCGTATGCGGAAATTACAGGATGGTGTACAAAGAGGTGACAGCAGCGGAAAACTGCGAGGAAAAAACTAATTGCAATTAGAACTGCGAGTCGCTTACAGTGATACATGCTCTTTCACTCATCTATGGGACACTCATTTAGAGTTTTCTATGAAGATGGTCGTTTAATGTCTTTCATCTTTACTTCCACTTTGACTGTGAAACAGTTACACTTAAAAACCTACTTTTGGCAAGATCCATATGAAACATAGTGGAATACATGTTGAATATATATTGAGATTATTTATTTTCGTAAATTGGTAATTATTTTCACAAGGAGAGCAATTGAAACCATTTGGAACATAACATATGGCGAGTCTATACACAGCATTGATGAGAAAAACCAGTGCAAAATAAGGATTTGGCAGCCATTTATCAAAAACCAAGAAATTTGTTCGTCAGAACATCCATTTTATTTTTCGATCGAGAGAGCCATGAACTCCCTAAAATCATTTCAAATAATCAAAATAATGCTACACTATCGTAATTTCGATTTACAAAGTATCGTGGTTCGAAATACGTGCCAAAAAAGTAAACCAACACCTTGGTAAATTATTGTTATTGAACCGAGAATATACTTAAACTTGTCCAAACTTTATTTATTTATTTTGTTCGTATTGGTTATACAGAAAAAAAGTTAATATGGATGGATACCCCATCGATGGTACTTTCGAATGACGTCAGAATACCATTATGGTACCATTTGAAAAAACGAAGTATCGAGTAAAAAAATGTTTTGGTTTACTTTTTTGGCACGTATTTCGAACCACGACACTTTTTAAATCGAAATTACGATAGTGTAGCAATATTTTGATTATTTGAAATAATTTTAGGGAGTTCATGACTCTCTAGATCAAGAAGTAAAATGGGTATTCTGACGAATGAAATATCAACTATGAGGTATCATTGGATCGATAATATTATGCAGTTTTCAAAAATGTAATAATATACAGGGTGCCCCATTTGAAAATCGAAAGTTGATGTCGTTTCCGTAAAAACCAGAAGTTGGATTTTTTACACGATTTATATTAGCTTCACTTGTATTTTTGTTTGTATGTTTGTTTGTATGTTTGTTTGTATGTTTGTTTGTATGTTTGTTTGTATGTTTGTTTGTATGTTTGTTTGTATGTTTGTTTGTATGTTTGTTTGTATGTTTGTTTGTATGTTTGTTTATATATTTGTTTGTATGTTTGTAACTGACTCCTTAGGGCGTAATATCCACCCATTTCCAGACGTCCGAATAATTTGAAATTTAGCAGGTGTTCATAGTTTCGGTGACAATGCAATATGACATTTTTGTTATAAAATAACACAATGGCAGCTCCAAGATGGCGGACGAGATTTATGATAATGGTCCGATTCCATTCAAAATTGGTATTTAAGGGTTTTCGGGGTCACAGAATATGATTTTTTTATCAACTCCATGAATTCAAAATGGCGGATCCAATATGGCGGCTCCAAGATGGCGGACAAGATTTGTGATTATGGTCAAATTCGATTCAAAATCGGTATGAGGTTTTTTAGGTCGTATATTTTGAATTTGCTGTCAAAATTCACAAATTAAAGATGGCGGCTCCGAGATGTCTTTATGGTCTGATTCGATTCAATATTAGTGTGTGAGGGTTTTCGGGATCAGAGATTATGAATTTTTCGTAAAAATTTATGAATTCAAGATGGCGGCCCAAGATGATGGACGAGTATTGTGATTATAGTCAGATTCGATTCAATTGTCAATTATTTTTTACTTTTTAGTCCATGGGAAGTAAAGCGTGTTCTTTAGTTTTTTTTAAATTAAATTTTTTTTTCATATATGTCAAAAAGTGCCCTATAGTGAGCATATTCAATGTTTCAAATTTCAGAAATATTGCTACAGAAACAAGGTATATACACCTCATTTCCAAAAAAGGGTTGCTCTGCCATCTATTGTCATATTTGACGGAGGATTCAAAATACTATCAACAAAACAAATTCCAAAACACCAACCTATTCCGGTCGAAATTGGGTCGGCAATCTCGTGCGATTATGCACACATGCTTTCTGTATGTTTTAGACCCCTACAGTCCTACAGGGAGTCCGATGGGAACATGTTTTATCATCAAGCATTGTCATCAGTCTACTCCACAGCTATGAAAGGACGATAAACCCTTCGCTATCGCCGAGGTGACAACATCACACGAACAATTCATCATTCCTGGCACGATATCCTGCGAAATTATGCACCCCGACAACTTCACATCACGACGGCATTGAGATGGCGATAGCATTTTTGCTTTCTCGTAGACAATACGGGGTGAGCACGGAAAGTTTGACGGGTTGAAGCAGCAAGGTAAGCATATGAAGTAAGGTGACCAAGTTGGATTATGGAATCTACACAACTTGCGTTCTAGATCAAACGCAATGTCGGTGAAATGTATACTATAAGAGCAATGACACACACAGCGGTTTTTGCCGAGTCGGCTGTCGAGTCGGCCACTTAGCGCAAGAATATATAACAATGACAAGTTAACACCAACTGAGCCATAAAACAGCTCGCAGCACATGCATCAGATTACATGTCGAGGCGGCTACAAGGCGGCGACGCGTCAATCGCCGACCTGTATGTTTTTATCCATTTGCAAAGTACAAGGACACACGCCGAGTCGGCGGCCGACTCGACAGCCGACTCGGCAAAAACCGCTGTGTGTGTCATTGCTCTAAATACACTGATATGCACGGCATAAGCGCCTCCACCATTTTCATTTCAGTTTGCCTTCTCAATTAGAGGTGAGTTAACCTGACGTTACCCTCAGTTAGACTGAAGATTGGACATGCATTAAACCCACATCCATTTCGGATAAATAAGACTATTTTCACTAAAACTTGTGATTATTGTGATCAAGAAGGAGACCTAGATCATATATGTTTTCCATAATCCAAGTTTTCTGATCAGTCAAACTGAGCAGAACTGTGAGATAATCTTCATAATTTAAATATACCGAATCCTTCAAATATAATAATAATAATAATAATAACGTTACACCACTGTTTTCAGGAGGTTTCGATATATCACTGGCCAAAATTTCATAGAAATCTGTTCATAAATAAAATAAATAAGAAAATAAAAAAGATAAAATTTCAAAAATTTGTTAATGGATTTTTAGGAAAAAATCATATTTTATTTATTTTTTTTATTTATCAACAAATTCCCGGAATCCAGTGGTGTAGTCAAAGTTCTGATAAAGGTTTTGAAATTGAAGTGGTGGATTGATTTTTCAATTTTCATTTCCTTAAAAGTTTTTCATTGAATGACGCATTTTAACGTTGTTCACATATAAACCATTTGAAAATGTCGCGAATCCAGAGGTGTAGTTAGATTTTTTCTAAAAAAATCGCCAGTAATTTTTTTAGATTTTTCACCTTGAAAAATAAAATTAGTTGGCCATGGAAATGGAGGTTTATTCATGAAATTTGGTGTCCTAGTAGACTTTTTGAATGTCTGCCTAATAAAAAAAACCATTCCAATCGGTTGGAAAATAAAGGTTTTATAAGGGTGCTTCGGTCTTAAGTGGGTCACACTGTATATACATATACACAATATAGGAAATAAAATGGAAAATTCAAGCATAAAATATTAAATATAATCTAAAATATAAAAGTGCAAAAGTGTTGGTTATAAATATTTTGTTTTTAGTTATTTTCAGTGGCTATAATTTTTTCTATTGTTGTTTTATTTCCTGGTACGTATTTTTTTAGGGGTATTTTGAATTTTTTTGTGGAATGTGTACTTATTTATAATTTCGATTGGAAGCGAGTTTATAATTTTGGAGCCTAAGTAGTTCAAACTTTTTTGTCCAACAGTTTTGTTCTTGTATGTTGACAGAAAAGAGGGTTTTTGATCTGGCGTCGCATCTGGAGTTTTGAGCGGTTTCTAGAGTGTATTTATTTTTGAATATGTAGTTTGCAACATTATAGAAATATATTTGCCTTGGATTGAAGAGCTTGATCTCCTAGAATAATTTTTCCTAAGAATATGTATGAGGTATTCTAAGAATAATTTTTTAAAAACGGAAAGATATAAAATAATTTTTTTCAAAATTTATGGTGAGTAGATGATTTTTGAACCATTTTTCAAGAAAATATTTAAATATTTTTCAACTTTAATTTTAATTTTTTCCCATTCTACATCGTTATAATATGTGACCGTATCGTCTGCAAAGGTGATAATTTCTCCAACTGTACCCAGAAGAAATAGGTTATTCACGCATAGTATGAATAGCATGGCACCCAAAACGGTTCCCTGAGGTACACCGTATTTCAAAGTTCCTGGAGTGCCGAAGGTCCCATTCATATTCCCGATTCGTATCGTTTCGAAACAGATCTAGTTGTATTCCAATATTCTCTAAGGATTTGATAAGAAGCGAAAAACTCACTGTATCGAAAGCCTTCGCCAGGTCTAGAAATACAGGTAGCGATGACTTTTGGTCATCCAGATCACAATAAATTTTTTCCATCAATCGTGCTATTAGTTCTTGGGTTGAGATGCCTTCTTAAAATCCATATTGCTTTTCAGATATGATTTTATATTTTTTAAAACTCTTGGGTTGAGATACCTTCTTAAAATCCATATTGCTTTTCAGATATGATTTTATATTTTTTAAAACTCTTGGGTTGAGATACCTTCTTAAAATCCATATTGCTTTTCAGATATGATTTTATATTTTTTAAAACTCTTGGGTTGAGATACCTTCTTAAAATCCATATTGCTTTTCAGATATGATTTTATATTTTTTAAAACTCTTGGGTTGAGATACCTTCTTAAAATCCATATTGCTTTTCAGATATGATTTTATATTTTTTGAAGTTCTAGAAAATTTAAACACCAGGAATATGGCGTTGAACTCTCTAGATTAAAATTTAGAAAATTCTCATATGTTCTTGATACTTCTGGAAAATTCAAGAAACAGGGTGTTGTACCTGGTAGAGCAGTTGCTGGAAAGTACTAGTAGGTACATATTGAAAACACCCAAGTGAATTTCTTGAAAGTTCGTCCACCAGAAAAGAAGCGTGATGGTAAAAGAAATGTTTGCAATATGATGAAGATTCTGTCAATATTAAAAAAAATCAAATTAATGAAGCATTTTTACTTTCATCTTCATCAATGTCAAATCCAAAATAACTGATTAATGGCTGAAAACAAAAAAAACGGTTTTCTAGTGGAATTCTGAGCCCTTGTTAATACAAACGCTTCTTCTTTACAAGTATTCTTATTCATTTAAGAAAAGTAACAGATTGTGCAGATTCAATGAGTTTCAAAAATTTTGAAGAATCTGAATAGTTTTGGCAAGTAATCAATTCACATCATATTTCAAAAGTGACAAATGTTTATTTGAACCAGCACCGCATTTGATACCTATGCTCAATATTATTACTCTACTGAGATATATTGCTCGAAAATAATTGGCAAAAGCTCTTCCAAACCACACGGAGAGAAAACAAGAACGGCACTGAACCAATAGGTCAAATTGACGCTTGCGAGAACAACTTCCCTCCGATCATTCAGACTCCCTCTAGCGTAGCAAAGCTACGAATAATAAACCGAAATCTTCCCATCTCTCATACTCGCATTTTCGAATCTACGAATGTAATCCGACCGTCGTAATAAAGTAAACTACGCGATTTAATTGAACTACTGCAAATAAACATGAAATCGTGAACGACCTACTGAAACTAATAATTAGATTGATCATAAATATAACTGCGAAAGTCTATTACGAATATCTAGGAACAGGTTTTCGGGATTCGCCGGATGGCTGGCATATAAATTGGAATTAATTCTGAATCCAATTTTCAGTTCCGGCTTCCATATATATTTCGTAATGCGGAATTACCATAGTGATCTGGCGTTCTATAAATAATTATGAGGATTGTGTACTCGATAATTAGGAGAAAATGCCCTGCTGCTGGTCTGTTAAAAGAAAATTATTATAAATTAGTGTCCATAATGTTGTTTTTACCGACTTCTCTAAAGCTTTTGATAAAATTAGTCACCCGATAATCTTAGAGAAAATAAGATTGTTTGACTTCAGTGATACAACTGTGAAATTCTTTGAATCGTACTTAAATGGAAGAAAACAATATGTACAATATAATGGATATAAATCGTTAGAATATGGAGCCATCTCAGGTGTGCCACAAGGATCTAACTTGGGACCACTTATGTTTTTAATATTTATTAACGACATAACAAACGTACTAAATGTTGAATACCAACTATTTGCAGATGATATGAAGCTTTACTTTACCATAAACTCTACAAGAGATTCTCAAGTACTTCAAAACAATTTGAATATCCTACAAGATTGGTGTACTGAGATCCTTCTACTTTTGAATGTATCCAAATGTTCGGTATTGACCATCACTCGAAAACAAGTTCCAATACTTTTTGATTATAAGTTGGGCAATACCAGCATAAACAGATCTGAATGTGTCAGAGACCTAGGAGTATTTGTAGATCAAAAACTAACATTTGATTATCATATTCAAAAAATTACCTCAGCAGCTATGAAGATGTTAGGATTTATAAGAAATTGTAAATAATTTAAAAATACTAATACTTTCAAAACCATTTATTACTCACTGGTAAGAAGCAAAGTAGAATATGCATCACTGATTTGGTCACCTTATTATTTGAAAAACATAAATGCCATCGAGCAAGTTTTTGCCAAGTATGTCATATTCAAAATGGATGGAGCATACCCTGTTAGAGGCACAGTCAATCAGTTACTCCTATCCAGGTTGAATATGACAAACTTACGCCATGGGAGGGTAATGAATATTTGTGTTTTCGTGTTTAAATTGTGGCTTTCTTCTAGGACAACTGAACTTCTTAGTTCCCAAACTAGCCAGTAGATTCAATCCAACTTTTTATTTACCATAGGCAAACTCAAACATATTGTACACTTGTCCAATATATAAAATGTGTTCTTATTACAATACTTTTTGTCGAAATGTGGACTTTGCCCTATCTCTCAAGAAATTCACATCCATTTCAAATCAAACTTTTGAATGAAATTTTTTATTTATGTGTTCTGCGATATTGATTGTATGAGCTGTATTATACTTACGTTACACAAATATGTAAAATTGTACATTTACTTAAATTGTTAAAGTAAGCCATATATTTTTGTGATATAGGTATATTATTTTTATATGCAAACATTTTTACTAGTAGGTCTACCCATTGTTTGCTCATCATTTAATTTGGATTTGTTGAACATACAAGATGTAAACTGTGTGCAATTTAATGCGGCCCTCTCAATGGACTCTGTCTGTTGGGCTTTGTTTTCAAATAAATAAATAAATAAATAAATAAATAATATTGAAAACTACTTTCCTACTAAACCTCACCAATATCAATAGCATTATTTTTTTTATTTCAACCTACGTACCTATAGACTAATTAAACTTCAACATCTGGTGAACCAAGAATTTCCTTCAGTTCACTCAATTAATTTATAGTTTTCAAATATTGGAATGAAACTGTCGATTATGCAAAACAGTGTATCCTCTCCTAATTCTTCCCCTTGGAGTCGGATAACTTTCACGTCACGTACTGCATATGCTCGTCCCACGTGCGTCTCACGTATGCTGCACACATTTCGGGGAAATTGAATGCGACATCCACCAGAATGCTAGTCGTAAGCTACCCGGAATAAACGTTCTACTCCTTCTACCTTTCATTCTCTGATATTTCACTGATAAGGCTTTCAAATTCTGTAAAGTTACCAATGTCACTCGAATAAATTCTGAACCAGCCAGTCACTACTCAACTGTTCATTTTTTAAAAGCTTTCTCTCGTTCATACAAAAAATACAAATAATAATATATAACAAGTGGTCGACAATTTTTTTTTTGTTGATTGACCTACGTATATCTATGTATACCTAGCTAACACTGAAAACATGTTTTACAAAAAAATATTCAGTGATTTAATTTCATTTGAAATGGTTCGAAAAATGTAAAAAATATAGAAAAGTAAACGTGAAGAATCCTTTCAAAACCAAGTGTCCATTTATAGACTCCTACGCTACATCTTACTGTACTATTAGCGATTTGGCGGCGGCACACACACCCAATCTACGAATATCACCTAATATTTGGCGGATTCGCCGAATCGTCAAAGTTTCGAGTATTTGACGAATGCGCCGATGTATCGACTGCAATCCCCGTGGTTTGAAACCATGCAATATTGACAAAAAAAAATGTGTCCTGAAAACTCTCGTGGAAAGGACAAGAACCACATGCATCAACAAGGAACTAATTGAAATTGAACTCAGCTACATAAGGAGAGATGTGAGATATGAGAACGGCCACCCAGATAGACTCCTGGAAGAGGCTCAAAAAACAAGGCAACAGGAAAACCATTGATCAAAACCAGGCCATGTTATTCTCCCACAATATTTCAGAGACGTATCGAAGAGACTGAGAAGGATCGGGAATAAGTACAACGTCAGAAGATTTTTCAGATCTGGAAACACTTTGAAGTGTGGAAAACATTAAGTAGTAACAGGTCATTTTATAAGAATACAAAAGATAATGGTCCTCACCCATTACCATGCTTAACTATGACCAATTGAGGAAACTAGTAGTTCTTTCAATTATCTCAATACATCTAAAGTTCCTGTCATGCATCTGGCGGGTAGTACACACTGGAAAACGATCGGAGATATTGACCCGATTGAAACGTCGTGCTCATTGAAATATTTTAGGCAATGGAAGTCCGCAATGAAAGTAAAATTTACGTCATTGACTGAAACTTTCAAACCATTTCAAACCATTTTGATATTATTGATATTATAATCGACGTTTTTATTTTTATAGCCCCGACAGACGTTGTCCTGTATCTCGATATGGATTCACAGGGAATTTTTGTTTCATGTTTCTCGTTTCATGTTTCATGTTTCATATTTCATGTTTCATGTTTCATGTTTCATGTTTCATGTTTCATGTTTCATGTTTCATGTTTCATGTTTCATGTTTCATGTTTCATGTTTCATGTTTCATGTTTCCTGTTTCATGTTTCATGTTTCATGTTTCATGTTTCAAGTTTTATGTTTCATGTTTCACGTTTTACGCTTCACGTTTCACGTTTCAAGTTTCATGTTTCAAGTTTCATGATTCACGTTTCATGTTTCACCTTTTATGTTTCACCTTTCATGTTTCAAGTTTCATGTTTCACGTTTCACGTTTCACGTTTCATGTTTCACGTTTCATGTTTTATGTTTCATGTTTCATGTTTCATGTTTCATGTTTCATGTTTCATGTTTCATGTTTCATGTTTCATATTTCATGTTTCATGTTTCATGTTTCATGTTTCATGTTTCATGTTTCATGTTTCATGTTTCATGTTTCATGTTTCATGTTTCATGTTTCATGTTTCATGTTTCATGTTTCATGTTTCATGTTTTGTTTTATGTTTCAAGTTTCATGTTTCACGTTTCACGTTTCATGTTTCATGTTTCAAGTTTGACGTTTCACATTTCATGTTTCACGTTTCAAGTTTCATGTTTCATGTTTCAAGTTTTACGTTTCATGTTTCACGTGTTACGTTTTACGTTTCAAGTTTCACCTTTCATGTTTCATGTTTCATGTTTCATTTTTCATGTTTCATGTTTCATGTTTCATGTTTCATGTTTCATGTTTCATGTTTCATGTTTCATGTTTCATGTTTCATGTTTCATATTTCATGTTTCATGTTTCATGTTTCATGTTTCATGTTTCTCGTTTTACATTTCACATTTTACGTTTCACGTTTTACGTTTAAAGTTTCATGTTTCATGTTTCACGTTTCATGATTCACGTTTCATGTTTCACCTTTCATGTTTCAAGTTTCATGTTTCACGTTTCATATTTCATGTTTTATGTTTCATGTTTCAGATATTAGTAAATTAGCTGATTCTTTGAAGAAATATTTGAAACCGTCAGAAATGAATAAGTACTCATTTCCTTTATTTGCAAACATCAAAATAAATGATAGATACCAAGGAATATTTTTAATAGGTTATGTTTGATCAATTCTTCCAATATATATTTCATTTTATGACGAAGTAGGTGGCGAAGGCGCTGGCAGTAGATTTCAACTTATAAATAAAAAATTAACCAAAAAAGCATTTCGTTCTGGACCGAATTGTGACTTCCGATTGTGAATTCCCGAATCCACTTGAACACACACTAAAAATTTCTTCGAAATCGGTCCAGCCGTTTAGGAGAAATTCACCGTCGTATGGATGCACAGAAGGTTCTTATATATAAAGATTAACAATAAAATTCTTAAGTGCAATTCTAAATTTAAATTATTGAAATTGAATACATTTTGTAACTGCCAAATTCCTAGAACAAAGCTTTCTCTGAATATAATTTGCATTTGAGATATTTCACAACACGATAACGAATAGTCGAATAGTCGATTAAAGCACGATCCTTGACATCACATCATCTCCGATGACTGCAGATGCGAATCATTTCCAGATTCAACTACCGTACCGAAAATCTATTTATTCAATGCGGATTATCAACAACAGAAATCTGATTACGTCAATACTAGAGCGTCAACAAGTAATGTTCATTAGCGACATAGCGTGTATGTAAACTGAATAGATTAACTGGTCTGATATACTGCTCTAGTTGAATCAATGATACTCTGCATTTTAATGTCGAAATTTGAATAGATTGAAACCCCGTGTTGAATGGCTCCTATTAAACGACACATCTGCAGTTTGGAATTCTTCTAGCGGCTAAGTACTCTAGGCAGTTGGTGCGTACTTTATCTCGATGAGGTTGTCGCATCGCTTTCCTCTCATAGCGTTTGTTTTTTAATATACTGGTTGCTAGGAAAGGGAAAATTTTGCTATGTTCGGAGAACATCGTCAGGGCCAAGGAAAAGGTGGTAGGAAGGTAGAACGTTAGATGAAATAACGAGGCATGGAAAAGGGATGTTCGGAATCAATCAATCAATCAATCAAAAATATACTTCATAGTCGAAGATATAAACCTTATTGACAAAGCATGTTTCACTCGAATAATATGCAATAACATATGGTTGTACCAAATAAGATTATGGAACGTCGCGAATCGCAAATCGGCTGTGTGGTTTGATGCAACCAAAAGGTTCTCAAGCCGTACTGAACTTGATCAGAGTACCAAATTCATGCGCGGTATAAACGTGGCCATTAAAAAAATGACTGACCTTCTTTCCATTGAGGTGCCAAGTTATGTTTGCGGCTGGATATGATGGAGGGGCAGAACAATTTCCCCTTACGGTTTGCCCAATTTCCAGAAGGTCCTTCTCCATCGCGATGATTGGATCTTCCACAGGTACATCTGTAAATAACAAACAAATAATGAGGGAGACAAAACAAGAATGAATTGAATGGTATTCAATTGTCTTCATGTATTCTATTGTAGTAAAATTTTTAAAATATAGTGCGCCGCTAAATTATGGAATAAATTCATTATTTCTGAATATAAAGATATTTCTAAATCCTCAGATAGGTCGATTTTCTTTTCCGATTGGCCAATTTTTGAACCCCACCCAAAATATAAAGGGTTATCCTCATTTGAGTAAAAATGACTTTGGTGATATTTTTATATGGGACACCCAGTATATTTTTCCATATTTGGTTAGGCATCGTCTTTACAAATCCAGTGATATCAGGTTTGATGGGATTATGTTAAACCAATAACGTCAAACGGCTGCGGAGATATGGGCAAAAAAACTTCTCCATATGCCCAATGTGTGCGACAGAGACTTTTTACCTTCTGAATCGTGTGGAGTCTCAGTATATTCTCTTAATGAAATTAGGTATGTCACATGACAACATTTAGTTTCAAATGTCTATGTAAATTGTGTGTTTGTAATTCTAAACAGGGGCGTACGACAGCTGGATACCCCTAATCGCCCCTCCCCAACTTTCATACCACTGGATTAATATCGACTTCCTTCTCTTACTTTAGAATGTTTCCTATACAAAAAAGAAAGTTATCATTAATATTTGTAAACAAAATTCCTCGTAAATGCCGAAACTTTTTGAAATATTTCAATTTATGTGAAGTAAGAAATCTGATGGTTATATTGAATCACTTGGTGATTGAAACACGTGTCGAGGTGTTAAAACAAGCGGTTTGGTGTTGGGATAAAACTTCAGTATATTCAATACTACACCAAAGGTTCCAAACAGTGCTAGTTCCAATAGATTCGGCACTTCTCATTTTCCACAACGGACTCAGTATACCCTGAAAGAAAAGGCAATACCAGTGTTTCGTCTATACCAAACGAGTGTCGTGGATGGTAATACAACACTCGTAGCGCCGCGTTATGGCTGGGAATATAGGAGGAGACTGCATTAGCTTTAAAAGCAGACAGCAAATGCATTACGATTTCAGGCGCCTCACAACATGCTCTGCATCTATGTCTGGGACCTCTATAACACCCATCGCGCGACTACGGTATATCAGAGTTTTGAAAACACCATCCTGGCAGGCCATTAGGAATGCTTCGGTTTCCGACTTCACCCGTCTTGACCTGAGGATAGCGCAGGTAAAATTTTTGGATAAGTCAAGGTCTTCAATGTTCTTGAAGACGAACCCATGCATTGACCTTTCTTTATGTAGCTGCAGGAGGATCCCAGTCTCCGCAGCTTTATTTTAGCTCCAACCCGTTCAGTGTCAAAAATCAGACCAAGTTCATTGGATACCCGTTCTGCTGCCTTGGAAAAGAATGATCCGATCTCTGCTTTTTCATGGTTACGCACCTTGCAGAGAAGGGGATCTGAACGCCTGACAACTGTACAGACTCCATCCATCACCATTCTGTTATGAAGACACTCCAAACTCAAGAGTTATTATTATGATTATGAACTTTATTCAGTGAAATAAATATTTCACAAAAAATAAAATGAACTACAATAATGAATGAAGTGATATACGTATACTGTAACAACTACATAAAGTGTAACTGATGTTTATGTTTGAGAATCCTTTTCCAAACGTGCAAGTGGAATCATTACAATAAACTACGGAGCATCCTCATTATATTATGTGGAAAACTCTTAGCTACTTTCTCCATACATACATTCAACGCATCCAGCACTAAAACACCCCATTTTTCGCCCAATCAGGATTAAACGAAGAAAACATATCGTACGAGATACATCTCCATGGCCTGCCACTGTCCGAAAGTTTTCCCTTCTTTCTGTCTGATGGAAAATATGGTCACTGTTTCCCATATAACTCCAGCAGGTCGTTTCGAGAGCAACTCAAAAGCCCGGAGAATGATGAACATGTTGAGGAAATTAACTCATTCGATTTTCTCCGTCCACAAAGAGGTGCAATGGAAATTTCCATCACTTGACGGTCGCCAGTGAAAATAGAATTCGTTATCCGTACGAGTGAGGATATCTAGTGGAGCTAATGAAATTGTTTCGTGTGCAATATATTAATTCTTGCAACGAAGGGAAAGAAATATTTCGATAGGAATTGGAAGGTTTTCAAGAATTTATGGGTTTACCAAGTATGGAAGGGCCTCAAGGTTGAATTTGTGTTGTGTAAGAAGATTCTATCAGGACTGCAGAAAAACTCAATAACTTCTTTATTATTTGGTTACCATGCACCAATATAATGTGAATTGTTCATTCGATTGTTCAAATGATTTCGGAAAATAGTTCAATGGAAAACAAATAATTATGAGGGATGAACATGAACTATTTGTGATATGAGGGCTAAAAGTGAAAGAGACTTTTGTAGACAATTTGTAGGGGATGAACTTGTTTCTAAATTGAAGAATTTCCTATTTTGACGGAATTAAGAAGAAATATGAGGTACATGTTGAAAAGGGGAACATTCTTCATGAAAATTGAAAGATGAAAAAGGTGATTTGTTTGTAATATTTAACAGAAAACAACTACTTCCCCGGCCACGCCGGACATTGTCAATGCAAACTTTTTTGTGTCCTGTAGTTTTTCCGTATCTTCGACCGTTTCCGAGTGAACTAATTGAATTTTATAATAAATCGTTGTTGCAAACGCCCTTAGCTTAAATTTTTAGCAGACAGCTGTTAATGAACTGAATTTTAACGAATTTCAAAATATTTTTCAATTTTTTTTTACTCGATAACGGTCGAAGATACGAAAAAACTAAAAGACACAGAAAAGTTTGCAAACAAACCAAAAAATGTATTTTCTATTTTCGAATTTACCAATGGCGCACTGCAAAAAATTTCAGTGGGTGAAAAGGGGGCATGGCCCATAAAAAAATATCGCCCTGTAGATTCTCCCAAACATTTGAGATGTCCATCGATATATATCCCCGTATATCGGTAACTGAACGTAAAATAGTCAAAGAATGTCCATCTTTTGGATGTACATTATGTTTAGGAACATCCTGTATACAATTTTTTTTTTTTTTTAGAAAAGGAGTTAAAACAGCTTTGGAAACGTAAATCGGACCATCGGGTAAGATTCAACAATTTAGTGGTCATTTTTATACAGTGACCGCCAAAAAGTATGTACCATATGGGAAAAAAGTTTATTACTAGAGTATTGAAAAAAAGATTCTTGGGAAAAGTTTGTGCATGTCCCATAACCTAAAAATCGATTTTGACACATGTCACTTGATCGCTGGTATGGCGGCAAATTGAAAAAAATTACCATGAGTAGTCAAAAAGTCGGATAAAATGGCAAGATATCAAAAAAAGTTATTTGAAAAAGTTGCTTAGAATTCAATTTTATACACATACACAAAGTTTGAGAAAATTATGTGGGAATATTGAAAACAGCAATTTTTTTTAAATAGTTTTCTAGCTGTAGAAAAATATCAAATTATTTTCTTATGAATTGCTTGACCATACTGAAATATTTGTATTCCGATGATAATAACAAAACTTTGTCATTTTCTCCACACCAGAGAGCACTAAATTGAAAAAATTGAATTTTGTCAGAACCCTTGCTGTTACATTGGTTCGTATCTAATAGATATATCACAATTCCACTATTATTGCGATGATAGGGAGATCCAAAAATATCGTGTTTTTCAGATTATAATCAATTTTTGATGATAATCGTGCACGAACGTTTCACTTCGCACATAATCTTAGAAATAGTGCGTCAAATTAAAGAGGCTTGAGTTTTCAACATTGCATGTGAAGTGAAACGCTCTGGTACGATTATCATCGAAACTTGATTATAATCTGGAAAACATCATGTTTCTGGAGTGTCATGTCATCACAATGGTCGTGGAATTCTGATATAACTGTTGGATACGAACCAATGTAACAGCCAGGGTTTTAACAAAATCCAATTTTTTTAATTTAGTGCTTACTGGTGTAGAGAAAATGAGAAAGTTTTGTCATTATCATTGAAATACAAATGTTTCAGTATGGTCAAGCTATTCATATGATAATAATTCGATATTTTTATACAGCTAGGAAAATATTTAAAAAAAAATTCTATATTCAATTTTCTCTCATTATCTTTTCAAACTTCGTATATGTGTATAAAATTCAATTCTAAGCAACTTTTTCAAATAACTTTTTTTGATATCTTGCCATTTTACTCCACTTTTTGCGTTCTCATAGTATTTTTTTTCAATTTGCCGCCATACCAGCGATCACGTGACATGTGTCAAAATCGAGTTTTAGGTTATTGGTCATGCACAAACTTTTCCCAAGAATCTTTTTTCTAATACTCTAATAATAAACTTTTTTTCCATATGGTACATACTTTTTGGCGGTCACTGTCTATGGTGACCAAACTACGATGATCTGGACCATGTGACCAATTTTTTTCTATACTCATATAGTTGTTTCACAAAGCCCCGCTACAAAACTATGGGGACATATAAATGCACAAGTGACATATGGTAGTGGCCGCACTACAACACAAAGGTACAAATTCCATTCAAAATTGTGTGCTCGGCTTGCTTTGTATACTCGAGAGCAAAGGCCATCCATGAGAAATGAAATTTTATGCTGCGGTTATTGCAATGACCGAATTATTACTTTTTTACTAATATCAGCTCTCGATATGCACTTCTGTATCATTCGTCATAAACTCTGGCGTTGTTAAGTGACCAATTATTATTCCGACATGCACTTGATGAAAATGGTTCGCAGAGTTTTATCATATTCGGAATTTTAATCCGTTTTATTTGTGTCAGAATTAATTTTGTTCGCTGAATTCAATAGCTCACTGGCATAGATTTTCAGTTATGTCGATGATAATTTTTATTTTCATGATGTATATGTGTTTGCTGACCGTTGGGGTATTTAATGAAAAATTATCCGTTTTCGGCTCATTGGGAAATGAAAAATAAACATACAAATGAATGAGTTATAATTGCGGTTTGTTAATTTAGTCCAGTGTGTTTATTGAGTTATAATCATTAAAATATAATGCAACATGCCCAGATATAAGGGAAATCATCATATTCAAATTCTGTGAAAGGCATCTGGAAGTGAAGATCAAACACTACAATTTGTATATTTTGGATTTTCATCTAAGAGGTAGAAAATGCGTTGAAAATGCCACTGAAAGTTGCTCTAAACTCTTGAAAGTGTGTTCATGGCATAGTCCAGTAGCAGTAGTGGGGGAACTATCGAGGAGAGGAGAGTATAACCGCGCGGCGATTTGAATATTGCAATTCCCCCACTGCCGCTCCTCGATTCTGTCACAAACACACTTCCAAGCGTTTGGAGCAACTTTCAGTGACATTTTCAACACTTTGGGTGAAAATCCAAAATATACCTACAAATTATAGATATTGATATCTTCTTCCACATGCCTTCAACACAATTTGAATATGACAGTTGAACCACATGTTATTATCTATCAGTTTCCACAATATTGTGTGTTCAGCTCCAGATTAGTACAAATTATGAATTATTGAAAAATGGTCTCTTTTTAGAGGTTTTCCCGGA
Source organism: Chrysolina haemoptera (assembly GCA_958298965.1). Classification (NCBI taxonomy): domain Eukaryota; kingdom Metazoa; phylum Arthropoda; class Insecta; order Coleoptera; family Chrysomelidae; genus Chrysolina; species Chrysolina haemoptera. The sequence goes on from OY282591.1 coordinate 33,983,535, forward strand.
TTTTCTCAGTGGGAAATGCACCGATCCTGTCGCTTAAAAAACTGTTTTATAGGTTTTATGACGATTCCCTCAATACTCTTAAACCAAAAAAGGTGTAGTTTTCTTCACTGTTTTATGAAAAATGATTGAAATAATTTTATATTTTTATTTTTTCCAACCAAAGAATTGTTTTAATATTTTATTTTGTAGATATATCTGTAATATTTTATTTTGTAGATAAAAGTAAATATTTTGATCTGAAATTGCCTCTTTATACCATTTTTTGCAAATGAATTTAGGTAAAACATAACCATACTCTGACTAGGGACTAAGTTGATCGACGGCTTTTTCATTTTATGGAAATTCAGGTTCACTACAGAAGGAACAAAACATTTTTATCTATTTTCCACTGAAAGTTTTATGATTTGTTGCTAGTTTTGATCATTACAGTTATGAAGACGATGTAATAATCAAAACTAGTAACCATATTATTATATAACTGTGGAAACTGTTTTATTTCTTTCCTAGTATGACTGGGGACGTCCGCAAGTTCCTCTCCACATTTTGAGGACATTTCTCTGAACGCCTCAAAGGGGCCTCAAAAGGTTTTTGTGATGTCCAGGGGACTTTTGAATACAGCCCCAAAGTGTTCCCATAACATACCATGAACGTCCTAGAAAACTTCATAGGGATATTCCGAGACGTTATTTGGACGTCGATAACTGTAACAGAAAGACGTCCCAGAGACGTCTTCTGGTTCGCCCTCGACAACCTGAGGACCTTATTGTGAACGCCTCAGAAGTACCTCAGAAGGTATAGGGGCTATCTGGGGAGTTTTGCTTAAGATTTCCTCTAACACAGCGCAGGCAAATGCCAGTGCGATTCAGCGTAACTTTGGAAGTCCACCTAAGAAGCGCCTAGCGACAGAGCAATTTCCAATGTGTTTAGCGCGAGGGAAAAAACAAATTCATGCATTTTCCACTCGTTAGGTTAGTAATTCAGGGCACGGAAAACATGACTTGCTCTGTACTGCACGGGGGATTGGCAATACGCTAACCGGCTACAGTGGACGCCTCCCGCACTCTTCATTACATCTATCCATGTTTACGTCAACTAAAAGTATGAATAAATATCTCTGCTATCTGTTATATGATGAAGTCATCTTGAACAAAGAAACGACCCCAACGTGAATTGCGGCCACCGCTATTAAACGGTGCATTGAAGTGAACATATTAAAGTTTTTCTTCCATAACTCGAATCGATCTGCGTCCTCTCGAAAACAAAGCTACACACAATTCGTTGTCAGACGTCGTGAACAGAACTTCTCGCAATTATCCGGAGCCTCCCCTCCGCATCCCGCCCCGCCTCGGACAGAAACAATGTCGTACGGCCACATGAGTAATCGCCCCCAAGTTCGGTGTCACTGAGATATGGGTAACCTGTCCAAAGTATCAGTCGGGATGGATGTTCTTCCATTTATTATCGGTTGCCAACGACTAAAGTGGCTTTCTTTCAATATCCGCGAAAAGCTGCGCTATTGGGTAAAGTCCAAACGGGACGGGAACGTTTGGAAGGCTGCATGCGAACTTTTGGCAAATTGGGTTGAGTTACTTATAGGTTTTGTGCATTCACGCCAAAAGGAGAATCTCAAGAAGTCGTTTATTATGATTATAATCATCATCAGCTCTTCCGTGTGAATTTATTGACACTTTTATTTTTCGAAAACATATTGAAACAAAGCAAACCCAATAGTACAAAAAGAGATAACACAAACAAAGATTACAATAATGTGGTTTATGATTTTTGTTCGAAAATAAATATAAAATATGTCTATGTAAAATAATGTATAAAAATATTCAAGTTTCATTATTGAAATGACTACCGTTGGGGAAAATAATCGATAATATTTAGAGTACCCATCGGCAAAAATTTTACAGATAGATCCTCTTCAAACTTTCTGTACAGCTTCATTGGGCCTAGTCTGACACCATTTTCCTCTTTGACTCTATTTGTTACGGAGGCGTTCCACCCCTAATTTTTTGGCAAACAATTTTTTTCTAATAATACATGATGTCGAGATGTCATGTGCCGAGTTTCAGAGTGCTATAATTCATTCTTCTTTTTTGGCTCGAGGAGCTTGTCTGTCGTTACTGGAATAATTTCAGTATCTTCAAAATCAAAAAAGCGAGCCGCCTTCTGTTGACACCTGCTGTGTTTCCTTTAATTTTTTTTCAGATTCAAAATACCCAAGAAAACTTCTCAGGGAAAACCTATCATACGTATTGCTTGTTCAACGGAAAACAATCGAATAATTACATCCTGCCGAAATAGTAGGTTGTTGCCATTCAAACTAAGACACATTCGTTACACGGGATTATCAAGGCTATTTGTACTAACTCTGAGAAGGCAGATCAAACGTACTCTAGTAATGCCCCCACACCAGTTAGCATTCGTGCTAGTATATGCTACTTCCATAACCAATTGAATCCTCTCACGAAGCACCGAAACTGAAATCCACCCAAGCCCTACGTAACGCCCCGTTTCCATCCGGGTGGGTGATGGGTCATCCATCAAGACAGCCTTTGGTTGATTAGTCTCCCTGGCCGGACGGAAAAGAAGATCCCGGATTTAATAGGGATGCTGCCCTTAGTCGAACCGCGATGGCACGTAGATTGGCTCAAAAAGGATTGAACGACCTAGATTATGGCGGGAAACTGTAGCGGAAACCGCTGTCAGGAATCGGAAGTGAAATTAGGGGTTGGGTTTGATGCAGTAAAAATGGAGAGGGCAGTGGATATCAGTCAGTCGATAAACCAATCAGGTATTTGAAAGTCAAATATAGTTTTCCTATATTGTAGTGGTAGATAATCTTCAATTATTTCCGCTTATAATTAAAACTTTTATTACCAATCACACTAACATGACCCCATTATTTCGTAGAATTCTATATGCAAACTGACATCAATAAATATATGTAAATTGAAATAATAACATTTGATAAATGAATGAAAAATTGTCAGAACCATATAAAATTGAAATAAATTGAAATCAAAACTATCAGTCACATATAGGAATACATACATATAGGTATATATAAACATTCTTGACATTTCAGAAATTCATTAGGGACATTTCAATCTGAAAATTAAAAAACAAAAACTTTTCAAATTGTGGAATATTTGAATTATAAAATTTCTGAATTTTTAAATTTATAATGTTTGAATTATTAAATTTTTAAATTTTTGAATTTTTAAATTTTTAAATTTTCAAATTTTTAAATTTTTAAATTTTTAAATTTTTAAATTTTTAAATCTTTAAATTTTTAAATTTTTAAATTTTTAAATTTTTAAATTTTTAAATTTTTAAATTTTTAAATTTTTAAATTTTTTAATTTTTAAATCTTTAAATTTTTGAATTTTTCAATTTTTAAAATTTTGAATTTTTTAATTTTTAAATTTTTGGATTTTAAAATTTTAAAATTTTATAATTTTTGAATTTTTAAATTTTTAAATTTTTAAATTTTTAAATTTTATAATTTTTGAATTTTTAAATTTTTGAATTTTTAAATTTTAAAATTTTATAATTTTTGAATTTTTGAATTTTTTAATTTTTGAATTTTAAAATTTTATAATTTTTTCAAAACTATAGAAAATTGGGGGGTGTACCTCACCTCGTGGTCACCCGGTATACCAATTTCACACGATCGTACATATTTGTCATGTCTTGAGGAATGACGCACGTGCATCCACCCCGAAAATCGGAAAAGCCGATCGCATGCAATATAGCACCCCCATTTTCTCGAGTATTTCTTTCTCTCTGCGTATTAATCTCGCACCCCGGGCCTAAAAACTTGCCACCGTATTTATTCTCGACAGATACATCATTAGCGCCAACTTTAATTAAAACATTAATTAAAAGCGAGTTTTCTGGTCGTATTTCGCGAACCTTATACAAATTACGCTGCGTGATATGAATGTATGACTAGGTATACGTATCTATTCGGTAACTTCGGTTTGGAAAATGAGCTTTTATTGTGTTTGTTTCAAAAGCATTCATTCTCTTTGGTTTTTCAGCTCGTTTCTTGAACAAAGGTCAGTTTTCATTAGAATTACTAAACAGGTAGCTGCTGGGTTTTAATTATTGTGGATACATGGATTCGTGGAATAATTGCAACTTGTACAGGGTGTTGAGTGGAACATATTTGTTAAGTCTTTTCCAAAAAAAATATCTGTAAGTTTTTTTTTCTCGCTGAATCAGCCACCTCGTTAGCCCCACATACAAATTTTGAATGAAACCTCAATCACAAATATCGTCCAATATCTTGAATTTTTTATATGAAGGAAGTAATGCAGACCTGAAACTTGAACAAGTGACTCGTAATGAATTTTCATTTAATTTATTGACTGTCCGACATAACTCTAGGAAATAACCCAGTATCTCCACTTTATGTGAGTTTTCATCCTGAGAAACTGCAAATTCCCCGTCTGGGATGATCTGCTATAAACGATATCCCGCGCGAAGAATATCCCCCGAATTGCTTTCTCGGGGTTGCTCCTACATCAAACTCGACATAAAACATCCAATTTCTATCAGAGTCCCACACATTCTCCTCTCCATTATTTCAATTTCCTCCCGGATCGTTCATGTGCGAAATGCAATTCAACTTTATGAAAATAAAATTGAAAAATAAATTATACCGAGTCACTCGTACACAAGAGCATAATAATCTGTGAGCTTAAGAGCTGGAAAGTTTTATTTGGAACGGGTATGTTGTTTCCGTCTTTTTGTAGTTGGTACTCAGACGGGATGTGCTCTTTCTTAAATTGAGTTGTAATTCGTATAAACTGTGTTTGTGTGCACGACAAGCGGAACTTGAGTTTTCAGCGGTTTTTGCGCTCTGCTGGGAAATCTTGAAACTATGATTATTCAAATTGAGTCGAGGATGTCTGCCCTTATTTTTTTAAAACAATGGTGTATGTTCACTTGTTCAGATGATTCGGCAGAAGATGCATAAAAACAAACGTGATAGTGTTATACAGATTTGGGAAGATTTTATTGATATGTATTTCAATAAGGAGTGTTGATTCCTAGGTTTTTTGAAATATTGGAACTAAGGCTTATAGGCCGTACCAAAGTATCTTGATAGGACAATTTTCTGAGGATTGCATTCAGCAATGGTGTTTCTGCCACTACAGTACAGTGCTTGTCTAAGCAATCCAAGCCCTTTTGTGCTCGTGATCACTGATCTTAGGAGCACGTTTTCAAATCGGTGCTTAGTGCTTAGTTCTCTGAGCTCTTTATAAAAGAGCTTAGTTTTCTGAGCTCTTTATAAAAGAGCTTAGTGCTTAGTGCTCGAAAAAAGTCCTCGCGTGCACTTTTAAGTGCTCGTGAGTGCTCGTGAGCACTCAAAAGTGTTTGCGAGCACTGACTGATCACCGAATTTCGAGTCGATTGGATCATTGGATACAAATTTGTCTTTCAAGATTTGACCCAGACATGTAGAATGTGAAAACGTTAAAATTCATAATACCTATGCCCTATGCGTCTACGACCTCTAAGACTCCAAAATACCACCTTTGAGTTTGATTATTCGGTTTTGGATGGGGTATAATTAGAAATATCGAATAGAATCAGAAATATTTTTGGTGGCAAAGAAAATATCTAAAAACTGATTTAGAGCTGACAAACTCGAGAACGGTTGGAGATAGACAAATTCTGCAAATGCCAATCGATTCAGAATCGCCGAATTAGTATATACTGTAAAGTTGAAAGGATTTCACCCCTAAAAATAATGAAAAATACTAAGTGGTCACAACGACTTGAAATTTGCACTGTATATGTAAAATTTCATGGTCATTCCGAAAATGTATGATTTTTATTGCTCAGACATGAGATTTAGGTGAAAAAGGGTGTTTAAGGTAGAAAATCCAATTTTCTAAGATTTTTTATTTTTAATTTTTCGAATTTCAAATTTTAGTCCCCAAAAGTATTTTGATGTGCTGATTCTGAATCTTTGAAAGAAAATGTCGAAAACTGATCAGAAATATTTTTGGCGGGAAAAAATCCATCTAAAAACTGATTTAGAGCTGACCAACTCAACAACGGTAAGAGATAGACAAATTGAGATTTAGCCGGAAAAGGGTGTTTAAGGTAGAAAATCCAATTTTCTGAGATTTTTTATTTTTCGAATTTCAAATTTCAGTCCCCAAAAGTATTTTGATGTGCTGATTCCAAATCTTTGAAAGAAAATTTCGAAAACTCATCAGAAATATTTTTGGCGGGAAAAAATCCATCTAAAAACTGATTTAGAGCTGACCAACTCAAGAACGGTAAGAGATAGACAAATTCTGCGAATGCCAATCGATTCAGAATCGCCAAATTAGTATACTGTGAATTTCGAGTCAATCGATGAAAATTAAAAATTACTCGAAAGAAGTGGCAAGGGGTTCACCCCTAAAAATCATGAAAAATACTAAGTCGTCACATCGACTTGAAATTTGCACTGTATATGTGAAATTTTATTGTCATTCCAAAAATGTATGATTTTTAGATGCTTAGATATGAGATTTAGCCGGAAAAGGGTGTTTAAGGTAGAAAATCCAATTTTCTGAGATTATTTATTTTTTATTTTTCGAATTTCAAATTTTAGTCTCCAAAAGTATTTTGATGTGCTGATTCCGAATCTTTAGAAGAAAATGTCGAAAACTCATCAGAAATATTTTTGGCGGGAAAAAATCCATCTAAAAACTGATTTAGAGCTGACCAACTCAAGAACGGTAAGACATAGAAAAATTCTGCGAATGCCAATCGATTCAGAATCGCCAAATTAGTATACTGTGAATTTCGAGTCAATCGATGAAAATTAAAAATTACTCGAAAAAAGTTGCAAGGGGTTCACCCCTAAAAATCATGAAAAATACTAAGTCGTCACATTGACTTGAAATTTGCACTGTATATGTGAAATTTCATGGTCATTTTTATGGTCAAATTTTAGTCTCCAAAAGTATTTTGATGTGCTGATTCTGAATCTTTTGAAGAGAATGTTGAAAACTCATCAGAAATATTTTTGGCGGGAAAAAATCCATCTAAAAACTGATTTAGAGCTGACCAACTCAAGAACGGTAAGAGATAGAAAAATTCTGCGAATGCCAATCGATTCAGAATCGCAAAATTAGTATACTGTGAATTTCGAGTCAATCGATGAAAATTAAAAATTACTCGAAAAAAGTTGCAAGGGGTTTTCATTCACCCCTAAAAATCATGAAAAATACTAAGTCGTCACATCGACTTGAAATTTGCACTGTATATGTAAAATTTTATGATCATTCTGAAAATGTATGATTTTTAAATGCTCAGATATGAGATTTAGCCGGACAAAGGTGTTTAAGGTAGAAAATCCAATTTTCTGAGGTTTTATATTTTTTATTTTTCGAATTTCAAATTTTAGTCTCCAAAAGTATTTTGATGTGCTGATTCTGAATCTTTTGAAGAGAATGTTGAAAACTCATCAGAAATATTTTTGGCGGGAAAAAATCCATCTGAAAACTGATTTAGAGCTGACCAACTCGAGAACGGTTGGAGATAGACAAATTCTGCGAAGGCCAATCGATTCAGAATGGTCGAATTAGTACATATTTCGAATTTTCAATCAATAGAATATTTTAAAATTACTCGAAAAAAATTGCAAAGGGGTACCCCCTAAAAATCATGAAAAATACTAAATCGTCACATCGACTTGAAATTTGCACTCTATACGTAAAATTTCATGCTCGTTCCGAAAATGTATGATTTTTATGTGCTCAGATATGAGATTTAGCCAGAAAAGGGTGTTTAAGGTAGAATATCCAATTTTCTGAGATTTTTTATTTTTCATTTTTCGAATTTCTAATTTTTGTCTTCAAACGTATTTTGACGTGCTGATTCCGAATTTTTTAACGAAAAGGTCGAAAACTCATCAGAAATATTTTTGGCGGGAAAAAAATCACCTAAAAACTGATTTAGAGCTGACTAACTCAAGAACGGTTAGAGATAGACAAATTCTGCGAACGCCAATCGATTCAGAATGGTCGAATTAGTAAATATTGTATATTTCGAGTATATCGAAAAAATGAAAAATTACTCGAAAAAAGTTACAAGGGGTTCACCCCTAAAAATCATGAAAAATACTGAGTCCTCTCATCGACTTGAAATTTGCACTGTATACATAAAATTTTATGCTCATTCCGAAAATATATGATTTTTAAATGCTCAGATATGAGATTTAGCCGGAAAAAGGTGTTTAAGGTAGAAAATCCAATTTTCTGAGATTTTATATTTTTTATTTTTCGAATTTCTAATTTTTGTCCTCAAACGTATTTTGACGTGCTGATTCCGAATTTTTTAACAAAAAGGTCGAAAACTCATCAGAAATATTTTTGGCGGGAAAAAAATAACCTAAAAACTGCTTTAGAGCTGACCAACTCGAGAACGGTTGGAGATAGACAAATTCTGCGAAGGCCAATCGATTCAGAATGGTCGAATTAGTACATATTTCGAATTTTCAATCAATCGAAAATTTTAAAATTACTCGAAAAAAATTGCAAAGGGGTACCCCCTAAAAATCATGAAAAATACTAAATCGTCACATCGACTTGAAATTTGCACTGTATACGTAAAATTTCATGCTCGTTCCGAAAATGTATGATTTTTATGTGCTCAGATATGAGATTTAGCCAGAAAAGGGTGTTTAAGGTAGAATATCCAATTTTCTGAGATTTTTTATTTTTCATTTTTCGAATTTCTAATTTTTGTCCTCAAACGTATTTTGACGTGCTGATTCCGAATTTTTTAACAAAAAGGTCGAAAACTCATCAGAAATATTTTTGGCGGGAAAAAAATAACCTAAAAACTGCTTTAGAGCTGACTAACTCAAGAACGGTTGGAGATAGACAAATTCTGCGAATGCCAATCGATTCAGAATGATCAAATTAGTACATATTTCGAATTTTCAATCAATCGAAAATTTTAAAATTACTCGAAAAAAATTGCAAAGGGGTACCCCCTAAAAATCATTAAAAATACTAAATCGTCACATCAACTTGAAATTTGCACTGTATACGTAACATTTCATGCTCGTTCCGAAAATGTATGATTTTTATGTGCTCAGATATGAGATTTAGCCAGAAAAGGGTGTTTAAGGTAGAATATCCAATTTTCTGAGATTTTTTATTTTTCATTTTTCGAATTTCTAATTTTTGTCCTCAAACGTATTTTGACGTGCTGATTCCGAATTTTTTAACGAAAAGGTCGAAAACTCATCAAAAATATTTTTGGCGGGAAAAAAAACACCTAAAAACAGATTTAGAGCTGACTAACTCAAGAACGGTTGGAGATAGACAAATTCTGCGAATGCCAATCGATTCAGAATGATCGAATTAGTACATATTTCGAATTTTCAATCAATCGAAAATTTTAAAATTACTCGAAAAAAGTTGCAAGGGGGTACCCCCTAAAAATCATGAAAAATACTAAATCGTCACATCGACTTGAAATTTACACTGTATACGTAAAATTTCATGCTCGTTCCGAAAATGGATGATTTTCATGTGCTCAGATATGGGATTTAGCCGGAAAAGGGTGTTTAAGGTAAAAAATCCAATTTTCTGAGATTTTTTATTTTTCATTTTTCGAATTTTTAATTTTTGTCCCCGAACGTATTTTGACGTGCTGATTCCGAATTTTTTAGCAAAAATGTCGAAAACTCATAAGGAATATTTTTGGCGTGAAAAAAACACCTAAAAACTGATTTAGAGCTGACCAACTCGATAACGGTCGGAGATAGACAAATTCTGCGAATGCCAATCGATTCAGAATTGTCGAATTAGTACATATTTCGAATTTTCAGTCAATCGAAAAAATTTCAAATTACTCGAAAAAAGTTGCGAGGGGGTTCCCCCAAAAATCATGAAAAATACTAAGTCGTCACATCGACTTGAAATTTGCACTGTATATGTGAAATTTCATGGTCATTCCAAAGATGTATGATTTTTAAATGCTCAGATATGAGATTTAGCCAGAAAAGGGTGTTTAAGGTAGAAAATCCAATTTTCTGAAATTTTTTATTTTTCGAATTTCAAATTTTAGTCCCCAAAAGTATTTTGATGTGCTGATTCCGAATCTTTGGAAAAAAATGTGGAAAACTCATCAGAAATATTTTTGGCGGGAAAAAATCCATCTAAAAACTGAGTCGGATAAACGCTAACTCTGCCTTTTGATAGGAATTTGTTTCATCTGAATTTTGATAGGACTGAATATGAACGTAATTTTTTCCTTTCAAAGGAAGCGAATCATCAATATCATCATTAGAATAGTGTTTGTTGTCTCACTCGCCTCCAAATATAATTTTCCAGCCTACATAGTCAGTTTACTGTGCTTGCCCACGATTCTACTGGCAATTCACGGAACATTCCTAGCCAGGAAATTAATTTCAGATTTCAATACCTGCGAACGTGGCAAATAATACGCTACAACACAAAGTGTTAATGTTTGTCCAAGCGTGCAGAGCTGATAATGCGGCCCACAAACGAGGCAGCGGGCCCACCGCGGCCACCACGGCCCTCTGCGTCTCTCAAAGCGAATTCCAGACGAACCCGGATCAGAGCTCAGGCGCCAGTGTCTAAGGAAATAATCAGAATTCACGGTGTTATTTGGGCTCGGATAAAGGGACCGCCGAGGAGGTTTGATCCTTTCAGTTATATCATATTGTTGACGATAACGACATGCTGGGGTTTGAACGGACCTTTTCATTTCAGACGTGATTTATTTGTTTGGTAGCGGAGAATAAACGTGACTGTTTTGCGAAATTTTAGTCAAATTCAGTCATATGGATCATTCCAAAAGAATATAATTGATGAAGGGTTACAATTTCTAAATTGAAACACAGAATAAACCGAACCACCAACAGAAACATGCAATTTTTCGTCAAATTCTATTACTATAGTGTCCCGCAGGTTCTGATCCCCATAGTGGTAGAATGATACTCTTAGTGCGGCACTTCGCTAAGTAGTACTTCAAGTGGCATTATTCAATTCCATTCAATTCCAATTCTTTTTTATTTTATTTTTTTCAAATTGCAGTACAGTTGAATGATGTACATGTTGCTGTAAAGATTAAAAATTCCAGACCAAGCACACTAGCCTAGGCAGGAATTTCTCACTGCTATGTGCTCGATAAGAGAACTTTAAGGTCCTATTCAGTACCTGGGTTTCATTCTTGTGTTCGGTTATGCGAGTGGTTATACTCCTTCTTGTCATACCGATGTAAATGTCACCACATCTGCAAGTAATACGGTTATCACCTCGAGAAGAGAGAGGATCTCTTGATTCTTGAAGTTTGCGAAGAATTTATTGAGAATATTTCACTCATCTTCATTATATGTTACTTGTTCACCAATTTCACTAATCATTCAAGTGTTCTATTTGCTTTTTCGATTCTTCATGGCGGACTGTTATACTAGCTAGTTGGAAGATTACATCTGTCATGACTACATTTTAGATTCTACTATCGATCTTGATGTAGAATCTGTAACTAATAATGAATTGTAAAAAATCTGGATATCCGTTTGGAAGTGTATTTGCGTTAGCAAGTCTCCAACAAAGAAACAACTACTTCCAACTTAATTACTTACATTTTGAACATCAATCGTCTCAAAGCACTGAAAGATTTTTACTACTTTCACTTTCTCATAAAGTTTCGATTGTGTACACACACAGTCATCTTCAGGTAAATACTGATAAGTTAAAGTGCTAGAACGTCGTTTTTTAGATTTGAACCAATACTCCTCTCTGAGTAGAACGCTAGCCTCGTCCCAAAGAGTGGTGATTGATCCAGGAATAGTCAGCAATTCCTGATTCAGATGTCTCCCCACCTTTATTCACTTTTTGTGTTCGGTTATTCTTGAGGATAATGGTCTCTTGGTCTCTCCTATGTAGAAACTTCCTCTCGTACATGTGATTTCGTAAATACAGTTTTTTCTAAATTCTCTTAATTTTGCCCAAGCCCAATGAATTATAATTCACTGTATAACTAATATTTTTCCACAAATAAAGCAGCGACTTACAGTAAAAGTCAGTCACAGCGCCACCCGTGGGAAAACCAACGAGCAATCCTTGGTAGCGAATACTCCAGGAAGTGAACAGAGTTCGAGATTTTTTTTGCCGGAGAGTATCAAATAAATGAAATAGTGAAATCGAAAATGTCGAATTACCCTTCTCTTCAAATATTTTCACCATGTCGAAAATATAAGGCAAATATCTGACAGAAAACAACTACTTCCCTGGCTAATACCTAGACCTACCCTGTTACTGACGAGCGGCAAGAACCGCGAAACGCGTCTGTAGGTGGTCTTCCCCAGCCAAATGAATAATAATCTGCTGTATAATTACAATGAGCAATTGCAACTGGATCTTCTTGTAAGAAAGTTATTGCACGAATATCTGTCAGATGTGATATAATATCGGTCGTGGTATTATCCAGGGAAGTAGTTGTTTTTCTGTCAGATATTTACCGGGGAACCGAGAGATACATAATAGCCTGCCAGGTGTCTTCAACACCCTAGTTTGCAGTCTCAATCTATATAAATGGACCAGAAGCGCTGTCACTAGGGTTATATTACCATCTACGACACTCCTACGGTAGAGACGGGACATCTGTTTTGTCTGATGCTCCAGGAGATATTGGGTCCATTGTGGAGAATGAGAACGATAGAATCTGATAGAAGTACTCTTTCCCTACCATCAATGAGCCTAATAAAGTCCTTCTTGACTATCAGAGTGAGATGATTTTCGTTAAAGAATGTTCTGCGATTCGAACTTCGTCGGAAATGAGGAAAAAATGAGATATAAATATTTCACTCATTCATTTTGTACAAAGTATCTTCTTCTTGTTTCAAAAAACTTTTCTCAATAATATTTTTTTCGATACCTCTTCTTTTTTATATTTTTTATGCGCACTGATTTATTTCTACAGTAATTACATTTTAAACAACAGCCCCGTCACTTTTGTCTCGTTTCGAACAATGATGTTCCCAAGTTTTTCAATTTCAAATACGTGTAGAATCAATATACACCTGCCTCATTATTATGCTCGGCAGAAAGGCCGTTCTTATCTAACCTCCGACATCAAGGATACTTTTCATTTTCGTTATGTAAATTGAGTTTCATAACTTTCCCTGGATTTTTTCAGCTTGCGAGTTAATGAAATCTCCTGAAACGCAGGTTTTCATTTTCAGTCTTCATTTGAGTGGGCCTTATTTTATGTATTATAAAATGTTATGTAATTTGTTTCATCAGAAATGTTGATGAGGGAGCATCTTAGCCTGGAAAATTAATTTGAGGATTTCAAAATTTCATTGCCTGAAAACAAAGGTAACAATTTAATGAATATAGACTAAGATGTCTGAAAATCCTGGAGTAGCAACTTATAACTGAAAAACTCGAAAAAAGAATATTTGGCGGTACAAATGTGTATTGCCACGTCACCGTCAGTTTACTGCATAGGGCGATTTTTTACGATTAGAAGTTTCAAACAGTGGATACATACACAATGTGTCTCACTTCTGGAAACACCCCCGTATCTTAATAGAGGTAGAATGATGAAACTCTCAGAACAGATGAAAATGGTCTAAATGCACCTACTACCTCAACTGGGTTGGCCTAAGTGATATACACTGCCCACCACTCGCGATGAAACAACCCATTTTTACGGTAAAACATACTAGGAAGCTAAATAGGCTCTAAATTCTTTCAGATTCGTGATCAGGACCACAAACTTACTAGATACAGTTTTTTCCTGAAAAAATTTCAGTCCTGAAAAATCCGAATTTGTCTCACTTCTCTTGGAAACACCCTCGTATTTTCCGTAATTATTGAAGTAGAACTCTGTAAATTCCAGGAGCGTTAGATATACCAGCGATGAGTCTAAATCTTGCATGAAGTTGATCTTAGTGACATACACTGCTCGCCAGGGGAGATGAACTTAACCAGTTTTGCGAAAAATTATATTAGGGGACAATATAGGCTCAACGGATTCGGAATCAGGAACCAGGTTTACCACCAATACATATTTTCGAGGGTAATACCACAAGAGGTTTTCATTTTATCAGACAAACTTTCATTTTGCACGAAAACTTGTTTGCTTTCGTAATTGACGAGAACAAATAACATGATAAAATCACGACACATTACAAGTTACCAAGTTTGAGTGGAACAAAATTAAAATTCATACGATGAATACAAAACCTTGAGTGGTGTTATTGTTAGTAAAATTGGTGCCCTGATTCCAAATTCGTTGAGCTTATATTGTCCCCTAATATAATGTTTCGCAAAACTGGCTAGGTTCATCGCCCCTGGCGAGCAGTGTATGTCACTCAGATCAACTTCATGCAAGATTTAGACTCATCACTGATATATATTTTGCTCTACTTCAATAATTACGGAAATTACGAGGGTGTTTCCATGAGAAGTGAGACAATTCGGATTTTTCAGGACTGAAATTTTTCGAGGAAAAAAGTGTATTCGTAGTCGGTGGTCCTGATCAGGATTCTGAAAGAATTTAGAGCCTATTTTGCCCCCTAGTATGTTTTACCGTAAACATGGGTTGTTCCATCGCGAGTGGTGGGCAGTGTATATCACTTAGGCCAACTCAGTTAAGGTAGTAAGTGCATTTTGACCATTTTCATCTGTTCTGAGAGTTTCATCATTCTACCTCAATCATTACGGAAGATACGGGGGTGTTTCCAGAAGTGAGACACACTGTATGTTATTGATAAAACAAAATTATTTTTGGAATTCATGGAATCACTGCCCCAGGGACATTTTATTGCTAAGAATTGATTTTATCGTAATGTAATTATAATGAATGTCCAGAACATTATACTCGCCATATTTTTCACTGCAAAGTGGAGCTTTCCAGAGGAATCCAATCCACCATATGGAAATCCACCACATCATCCAGAATCCTTTCTGAATTAGTCCCAACGATACTATCAAACATATCGATCAATCCCACATGCGTCCCTTGCCCAATTCAAATTATTTCACCAAATCTATAGAAGAACAACGTCATACTTCCATATTGAACAGACCGAAATAATTCAGCAAACCTCAAATAAGAGACAGCCAACCATCGGGCATTACAATAAGCTCTTTTACAATTTCCACAATTACTCCGAGAACCCCAATCCGAAATATGAAACGAAATATTCATTCTGAATGGGAATATTGCGAAATTGCTGACTGGAGAAAATCCGATGCATCCAATCGAGAATAAAAAAGGTACTTTTGCCGAGCTAACTTTGAAGCATGTATAAATATTCCCGACTTCGTATTTTTATTTGATGTTTTGAATTTGATTTAGTGGAAAGGCTGTGGTCACATATGTTCCAATTGCCCCCGTAACTTCCGCTTCGTTGAGTACGGGGATAAATCAGAGAAGTTCCAGCGTGCAGAATTGAAATTTCACCTCGAGTCTTATGAATATTATCGGAATGTATTTGCGTACGTTTATCGAGCCGGTTCTCTTTCGGAAGTTCTTTTTTGATTGAAATTTAAAAATTCCTTCCGGTCAGGCTATTAGGTTCATATACTGGAAGGGAATATTCGTTGTTTGACATGGAGAAGTTTTGCTAAATAATATGTCAATAATAAATACAGGGTTGCCCAGCGAAAACGAAGCAAAAGGCCGATATTTCATATTTATCGTGAGAAGAAAAAAAAACGCTTGGACCCGTCGATTTTTATTGCAAGGGGGACATCTTTTGCACATATTCTCAACTTTGTCACTTCAAGCCCCTCGGATGTGTTAGCTCCAACCCGTGATTCTTCGAAGGGAGTAGGGTCATGTGATACCGCATTTTGAAGGTAATTGAATTCTCTTTCCAACGCTTTCCAGTTTTTGGAATTTAATGTAGTAGTTCTCGAGAAATCATGGTTAATATACCAACAAGTCAACATTGACATGAATTCGTATCAACTTTTAACTTGAATTGTTAGAATTGTGTTCATGGCAATGGTTTGAGAAAAAACTGAGTTTTTCGTAGTTCTTACAGAAGCATCGAATTCCATAGCAACATTAACTACCAATAGTCCAGGAGCACGCTGCAAAAAGCTGGCCTATCGAGTTACCAGATGAGAAATTTTCTCGATGTAATGTAAAAATCATGTCCTGCCAGACCTACAGCTGTACAGAGTGTACCAAAAGTCGGTACCAATTTTTTTATTTCCAGAGAAAACCTAATTTGTTTTCACATGTTTTGCTTGACATTCCCATTCTTAGTTTGAAAAACCTGACCACACCACATGTCATGTCTTGTGCAGCATTTCTGGTCTGACAGGATATGACTTTCATAATGGTCCTAGTAAGTACTTACATTGAAAAAAATGATCATCCGGTAACTCGATAGTCCAGCTTTTTTGCAATGAGACTATTAGATGCGTGTTCCTGATGTATTAAAAAACTGACCTCAAATTATTCCCCATTATAGTTGGCCAGGATATTATTTTGCCCAACAAAAAAGAGTAATTCTTAGATAAAACCCGTACTAGGTACCTACAAGATGAGAAATAATGCTGAAAGTGAAACAGGCGTAACTTTAGATTCTTAGCCGATTATTGTTCTAAACTTGTTTTCTCGAGAACAAACTGAAAAACGTCGGAAAGAGACATTCGATGACCTTCAATGACCTTCAAAATGCAGTATCACACGAATCCTACTCCCATTGAAGATTCAAGGGTTGGAGCTAACCCCTCCGAGGGGCTTGAAGTGACAAAGTTGAAAATATGCTCAAAAGATGTCCCCCTCGCAATAAAAATCGACGGGACCGAGCGTTTGTTTTTCTGCGTACGAGAAAAATCGAGAATTATGATAATGCTCGTGAATTTATGTTGAATGATAATTAAAACATGTACTCTCATTGATTGGTTAATGAACATCAATGTAATCGCATGCACTCTCTTCATTGTCCCTGATCATTAACATAATAGTATTGAAGAAATATGAGGCTAAAATGAAAGTTAACAAATTATTCATTGGATTTTTTATACTGGATCGCTAGATGACTAGTCTACTCACCAATTACATACATGTACCCCGACTGCATGCAGGTATAGAAATTTGGAGCATCAGTTGATACCTCGCACTTGTATCGACCGGTTGCTTCAGCTTGTAAATTTTTCAGGACCAACTTGTTTCGAGTAGTCTTAGAGAGCTAGAAAAAAAAATTGATCATTTTCCTATCTACAACTATGACAAATGACATAAACTTTATTATTGGAATATCAAAACTTTCAGTAGCGAAATGAATTGTACATCAAAATTTCTGTGGAATATGTTTGAAGTATAACCTGAATAAGTTCTGTCATGAAGTGATATTTAAGTTTTTGTCAATGATGATTTTAAAATTTCAATAATTTCTCCTCCCAATCTTGTCCAATCATTTTCAGAGTAAACTTAAGCTGAATCATATGAATCTCTCGCTATATAAAAAGATGCAAAACTTGGTAACCTTAACTATTCGGAAAGCAAAAAAAACCTTTCCTCGAAAATGAGTTGAATGCAAATCAAAACAATTCCAATTTTTAGTGGACAGAAAAATAGACCTTCGAATATCCCTGAGGAATTAAAAGATCTCGATAAAATATATAACATTTTTGTTAACTCCATAAATAGTAAAAGTGCAGATATAGAGATTTCATTTTTTAATGCAAATCGTTGTGAGAAAGTAACTGAAAATATTAAATTTGAAGAGGTTTCAAGTCACCAAGTGACTGAAAATGTAAAAATATCCGAACCAATGCAATTGGCATAGACGGCATGAGTGCAGAAATTGAGAATTTGAGAGCGCTTCCACCTGATCCCGAAGAAGACCTTTCGTGCGACTTACATCGACATTGATCCCAGGCAGGGGGAACACTTGCGTATTGGGCAGCTCCTTCGGAATAAATCTGTAGAACTCCTTCGTGCCCTTGTACCATTTGAAGGTGTAGAGGGGCTCCGCCTCGAGGTCGTAATCGCACTGCAGCGTCACCGTATCCATAATTCTCGCCGCGGGCGGTATGACGACGAAAACGTCCTTCAGAGCGATGATACCTGCGGAAAAATACATATTTCACAAGGATTTCGGAATGACGGAATATTATACGAGAGTTGCGAGGTTTCATCTGAGGGATTTTGGGGATTTCGGCGAAGGAAGTGGCTATGGGGTGCGGGCTGAGATTCTAGATTTATTCTTTGTGTTAGGAAGTATTTTATTACGATTATTTCCATCATCTGTCAAAATTTATTCGCTGATAAACCCGCTTCGTTCCTTTTACGAATAAACTGCATGGTCCTTCTTGTCAGCCAGAATGTATGCAACACGTTTCACATATATTTTGGAATTTCCACTTAAACATTTTTTTTTGCAAAATTCATCTCATTGAATTCGAATATGTATGTTCAAACCCTCGAGCTTAGAAGCTCTCGGGTTTTATTCAGAACATAAATGTCCGAATTCAACTCGATACATTTTCAAACAAAACCGTTTTGGGTAGTGTAATGTATAGTGTAGTGTAGTGTAATGTAGTGTAGTGTAGTGTAGTGTAGTGTAGTGTAGTGTAGTGTAGTGTAGTGTAGTGTAGTGTAGTGTAGTGTAGTGTAGTGTAGTGTAGTGTAGTGTAGTGTAGTGTAGTGTAGTGTAGTGTAGTGTAGTGTAGTGTAGTGTAGTGTAGTGTAGTGTAGTGTAGTGTAGTGTAGTGTAGTGTAGTGTAGTGTAGTGTAGTGTAGTGTAGTGTAGTGTAGTGTAGTGTAGTGTAGTGTAGTGTAGTGTAGTGTATTGTAGTGTAGTGTAGTGTAGTGTAGTGTAGTGTAGTGTATTGTAGTGTAGTGTAGTGTAGTGTAGTGTAGTGTAGTGTAGTGTAGTGTAGTGTACTGTAGTAGAGTGTAGTGTAGTGTAGTGTAGTGTAGTGTAGTGTAGTGTAGTGTAGTGTAGTGTAGTGTAGTGTCCTATAGTGTCCTATAGTGTCCTATAGTGTAGTGTAGTGTAGTGTAGTGTAGTGTAGTGTAGTGTCCTATAGTGTCCTATAGTGTCCTATAGTGTAGTGTAGTGTAGTGTAGTGTAGTGTAGTGTAGTGTAGTGTAGTGTAGTGTAGTGTAGTGTAGTGTAGTGTAGTGTCCTATAGTGTCCTATAGTGTAGTGTAGTGTAGTGTAGTGTAGTGTAGTGTAGTGTAGTGTAGTGTAGTGTAGTGTAGTGTAGCGTAGTGTAGTGTAGTCTAGTCTAGTAATTTCGAGACAATCAAAATCAAAAAACATTTAAAGTTACTCGAATAAACTTGCGAGAGGTTCAAAAATCATGAAAAATACCAAGTTGTCACATCGACTAGAAATTTGCACTGTATACGTAAAATTTTCATGCTCGTTCCGAAAATGCACAATTTTTATGTGCTCAGATATAAGATTTAGGTACAGAATCCAATTTTCCAATTTTCTGGGATTTTTTTATTTTTCATTTTTCGAACGTATTTTGACGTGCTGATTCCGAATCTTTGAACGAAAATGTCGAAAACTCATCAGAAATATTTTCAGCAGAAAAAAAGCATCTACAAACTGATTCAGAGCTGACCAACTCGAGAACGCCAATCGATTCTGAATGGTAGAATTAGTAAATATTGTATATTTCAAGTCAATCGAAAAAATAAAAAATTACTCGAAAAAAGTTGTAAGGGGTTTACCCCTAAAAATCATGAAAAATACTGAGTCCTCTCATCGACATGAAATTTGCACTGTATACGTAAAATTTTATGCTCATTCCGAAAATGTATGATTTTTATGTGCTCAGATATACGATTTAGCCGGAAAAGGATGTTGGAGGTAGAAAATCCAATTTTCAGAGATTTTTTATTTTTTATTTTTCGAATTTTTAATTTTTGTCCTCTAACGTATTTTGACGTGCTGATTCCGAATTTTTGAATGAAAATGTCGAAAACTCATCAGAAATATTTTTGGCGGGAAAAAAACCACCTAAAAACTGATTTAGAGCTGACCAACTCGAGAACGGTTAGAGATAGACAAATTCTGCGAACGCCAATCGATTCAGATTTGTCGAATTAGTAAGAATTGTATATTTTGGGTCAATCGAAAAAATTAAAAATCGCCCGAAAAAAGTTGCAAGGGGTGCACCCCTAAAAATCATGAAAAATACTGTGTCCTCTCATCGACTTGAAATTTGAACTGTATACGTAAAATTTTATGCTCATTCCGAAAAGGTATTATTTTTATGTGCTCAGATATATGATTTAGCCGGAAAAGGTGTTTGAGGTAGAATATCCAATTTTCTGAGATTTTTTATTTTTCATCTTTCGAATTTTTAATTTTTGTCCCCTAACGTATTTTGACGTGCTGATTCCGAATTTTTTAAACGAAAATGTCGAAAACTCATCAGAAATATTTTTGGCGGGAAAAAAACACCTAAAAACTGATTTAGAGCTGACCAACTCAATAACCGCTAGAGATAGACCAATTCTGCGAACGCCAATCGATTCAGATTTGTCGAATTAGTAAGAATTGTATATTTTGGGTCAATCGAAAAAATTAAAAATCGCTCGAAAAATGTTACAAGGGGTGCACCCCTAAAAATCATGAAAAATACTGTGTCCTCTCATCGACTTGAAATTTGCACTGTATACGTAAAATGTTATGCTCATTCCGAAAATGTATGATTTTTGTGTGCTCAGATATATGATTTAGCCGGAAAAAGGTGTTTGAAGTAGAAAATTCAATTTTCTGAGATTTTTTATTTCTCATTTTTCGAAATCTTGATTTTTTTCCTTCAACGTATTTTGACGTGCTGATTCCGAATATTTGAACGAAAATGTCAAAAACCCATAAGAAATATTTTTGGCGGGAAAAAAAACATCTGAAAACTGATTTAGAGCTGACCAACTCGAGAACGGTTAGAGATAGACAAATTCTGCGAACGCCAATCGATTCAGAATGGCCTTATCAGTATGTACTGAGAATTTTAACGAAAAAAATTAACGAACAAAAAAGTCGAATATATCTTCATTTATAATTTTTTGAACTTTTTTATTTTTCATTTTTCGAATTTAAAATGTTCTGTTTTCAATCACATGTAGGTGATCAATATAATACAAGTCCGTACAAATCGATAGATTTCAGGAAACTCGACCGGCTCAAACAATATACGTGGACTTATACCATGCGGACCTGTCTGAAATTGCAAGTTGGGACCTACACCAAATAATTTCTCATGTTACCGTGTAGATGAAGCTATATCAATGTGGCCATATGAGAGTAAACAACTTTGTCCATGGGCGTAGTTAACTCATTTTGACCAAATTTGGATTTATACCCTTTTTCAGCAATAAATTTTCGACGACAACCCAATTAATGTCGAATGATAACCGCCCCACCCTCAAGCCTTCGACGCTCATTGTCTCGAAAAATCCGATTGATAAATGATTTCTGCGCCGTCATTGCCTCTCTTTTCGAAAAAATCGCGGAATATTATGCAAAAGGAAAGGCGTGAATAAAATCTAATTTATATCGATCCATCAATTACTGTTGACCCGGGAAAGATTGATTGCTAAAGTGGAAAAACAAGTAAATCAATTTCGAACTTTCCCATGGCGGCAAGATTTAAATTGCTTTCCTTGTCAGGCCTACACGGAGATGCAAAAAATGGATTGTAATTGATTCTAGACATTTTGCCGAGGACGCGTCAGCGTTGTTTTGCATGAAAATACGCTCGGGAAAGTCGACGGAAAATGCATTCGGGAGCAGATACCCGCGAGCGGTTTGTTAGAGACATGGAGATCTTGTGCAAGAGCGTCGTCGATTTTAAAAATATCTACGGGAAGGCCATCAGCGATGAATGATGGCCTGATAATTCAAGACATAATAAATAATTTCATACCGGGTGAGTTTGAGAGATGGCGCACCATTTTTGGTAGAAATAATCCGTTTCAAATCACGAAAATTTAGGAGGATATTGAAGAACTTAATGAATTCTATAACAGTTTCGGTTTCGCCGGAAATAGTTTTAGATTGATTTTTTTAAATGGAATACTTTTTTTAAGTTGTGTTGATTTTCCACATATAAAACGTTCTGTTTTGATGCCATGTTGCCCAAGAAAATTAAAGTAGCATTTTGGTTACAATAAACAGAATGTTTCACATGTCAAAATAAAAAAAAACGAAAAATTCAGCTCACTATATTCAGAATTTGCTCTAGATTTAAAAAAAATCAAAATATACAAGGACTTCCGTTCAAATCTCAATTCAAGACCATTTTCGGCGAAACTGGAACTGATACAGAATTTGTTTTCATCTCAAAAAATCATATGTTTGTTCTTCATTAGCCCCCTGACTTTTCGTGATTTAAATCAGATCATTTCTCTCGAAAATGGGGATGCGCCATCTCTCAGACTCACCCGGTATATGATGAATAATAGTAATTATCATTATCAACCTCAAGTATTGAACTCTGAGTTCCTGAGGACGCCAACTGTTTTGGCAAAACTTGCGTCGGGTTTCATTATCGTAGTTTTGGTGTTCTAATTTATATATTTTTCATTTTCTTAATTGCACGGAACACCTATTCACATTCAATAAGGAATCACATAAAATTTCATTTCATAACAAAGAATGAGAGAAAATAGTAAATCGTACAAAAGCAAGTAAGGGAAACATATAATAAACACAAATCAAGTGACGAGTCTCTCTCAGCTACCTCTCGTCTATTCAGTTCACCTTTCTCAATAATTCAGTATCACTTCGGCGGTAGATCGGATATTTGTTCATTACTCTGAATGGATTCCGAAGTTTTCAAGCGAAATTGGAAGTTTGGCGAACTGAAAGACTTTCCTCTACTTACAAATGTGTAGGATGAACAAGAAACCCAGATGATAAAAAAGTTCTTCATTTGGTGCCGACTTTATTGGACACACTGTAGTATCCATCCATTATTTTTCAGTCACATCTAGGTTAATGTTATATATTTCATCTACAATCGATGAATCTTCTTCTGGTATTTTCTATTACCTTTCATGCCACATCGTCTCATGCCCCATTTCCAAAACGGCCTTTTCAAAGACGTTCAAACGATGGATAAATTCTCATCACACCCATTCAAAACATGTTTTCTCTGTCGCTAACCGCGCTCCTTATTCGATCATTTACTCGGAGGAGTCGCAGGAAATCGTATCAGTAATAAAATCCCGACATGCCATTCAATTTTATCTCCCGAAATACACAACAATCCGCTTTCAGTGTTATGTTTATGCAGGGACATTATGGGGAATTTGAAAACAGAATAATAATTCCTTGTGCAGCAAATACGAAAAGAGGAAGGAAGCAATGGAATTCGGTGGTGTATTGCCTTATTTATAGAGGAAATTCGGTTGCACATTCACAAAGCAAGGAACCGAACGAGAAACTGAAGTTTATTCAGGTCTTATTCTTGAGGATAATACAATTAATTGTACACGGACATTTCTTCAAAGAATTCATTCAAATTAGATGTTCACCAATGACATATGGGGTTAATTTGCGTGAATATGAATTCTTATGATAGCAATGATGATTTGAAGTGAAAGACTGGCCTTACCATTAGATCTGGTCAAGGCAGAGTCAACGTATTATCTGGAAGGGGCATATGTAGGTTTGTTTCCTCACTCATTTCACTTCCTGAATCTCACTATTGTCACTGTCTGTAGATATAATAATTGTCCCACCCCCAGCAACCAGAGACATGAGAACATGGAAAACATGGATATAAAAACTAAGATGAGCGGTGAGGTTATTCGAGTGTCCAATTTTCGAGTACTGATAGCCTATCAACCTGGAAAAATCTGTCAAACGGCCAAGTCAGAAGGACTCAGAAATCTCTCTCCAATAGAGAGATCACTCACAGCCTTTCTTGACGTAGAAGGGACGTTCGATGCCACATCATATATAATCAGCCCTGACGAAAAGAAAAGTTGCTTCAACCATAAACCGATGGATATCGGCCATGCTTGGGTGCAGGGTAACACAGGCTTGCCTATTCGGGACACAATGGAGGTAGAAGACACGAGAGGTTGCCCTCAAGGGCAAGTACCATCCACCATATTATGGAATGTAGTGGTAGATAGTCTCCTCACAGACCTGAACCAGAGAGGAGTATACGCCCAGGGCTATGCTGACGAAGTCGTCGGAATCAGCCCTCACAAACGTTCAGACGTGATGTGTGAGGAAAAACCTCAAGGACAACCCTAAAAAAAATACGATTGTTCTTGTTAGAGGAACCTAGACAGCGCTCTTCGAGTCTTTGGTAAAAGTCTACAGATTTCAGAAGAGACAAAATGCATGGGGTTGAACCTAGACTCGAAGTCGACCTGGAACATAAATCTGAATAAACTTTTCGAAAAAAATGATTTTTTCAGAAACTAAGGTCTCAACATAATTTCTTGATAACCCATTATGAGTGTCTCGATGAGCACCAACTTTTATCAGTTATTTTTTTTGTGAATTCAATAATAAAAAAGTTTCCCAAATGGGTCTAAGTTTTTGGCAGACACTGTATATTATATTGCATGAAGTTCTTGGTAATATACCTATCGATAAGCATGTTCACCTCGCAGTCGGCGATCCCCTTCTTTAACCTTCTATGCTCATATATCCGTTCATACACCGGGTCAACTATTATTATTAATACATTTTCGATGAATAAATAAATGAATACATAAAAAGACACATTGTTAATCCATAAAACCACGATTTACGCATTAGGAGAGTTATAGTTATGAAATTAAGTCTCATTTACAATACGTTTGAGATTTCCACTAAAAGATAGCTTTGAATTCCGTGGAGATACTTCTAGCATAAACTGTGAATTTTCGAGAACAAAAGCCCTTGTTACAGCGACTATGGAACGAGACAGAATATTTCTGTTTCGCGTCGCTCCCTTCATCTTCATATCAAATATAATCCGCAGCGAATCGATTGAGGAGCATCTGTTTTCTGGCCATTAATTTCAATTTGCTGCCAGATATGCCGGGACTCCATCACAACTCAAATTAATGGATTCATTCTGATGGAAAGTAATTATTCCATTTCGAATTAGGCGCTAATAAAATTGCTCGTGGACGTTCCGCAAGGAGAGCTCGCCGGAGTAGACTGAAATCCAATTTCCGGAATTAAAACATCCCGACGTCTCAAACCAAATTCCCAAATTGGCAATAAAGAGTTGGGGAGCTTCGTACACAGCCATGTGGTGTACAGTAAATACCTTCAGGCTCAATGATGATGGGTATCTTCGTGAATTGGTTTTACAGCCGGAAGTTTCGCCAGCATGAGATGCTTCCATCTCCGATGTGGTGTCCCTAATAATGCGGCCGTAGTTCATTACTGCAAGAATTAGGACCGGAAGTTATCAAACAAACTTGCTAGTTCCTCGGAAGATGGTTGGGACCATCTACCACCTATAGTGTTCTTCTAGTCGCCTCTCGGCTTAGGCAATAATACCGAATTGTTCACGTTCAAGTGTGACATGGCAGGTATAACTATTGGTAAACAGTCTCCCAAAATGGCTTGTAATGAACCAATCCTGGTAAGTTATGCCAGAAGTTTGATACTCTTTTTGCAGCCCAGATGTTCCGTATTTGTTTGAGAACACTCGAAGATGCCAAGTGCAGGTTCTGCTCCAATGAAACCTTTAGCGGCCTCCTCTTTCGCAAGAGTGTCTGCCGCTTCATTGCCTTCCATACCAGATTGGCCAGGAGTCCAGACCAGAGAAATATTGTTGCATCTTCCCATTCCAGTCAATAGCGTGAATTTCCGCTTGGAATACAGTCGCATAGGACCCTAGGCAGGTTGAAATCTCTGTCCTAGTTTCACAACTGTATACACCCGTCCCAGCACCTGAGGGTGTCTCCAAACCATCTATGAACCAAGAGTTGTCTGCATTTAGTAGTGCACGAACTTCGTTACAACTTTCGGCAATGGACAAGGCATAGTTTTTCCAAGATTGTTGAAAGATTCAAAATCAATCGAGTATCCTTTCTTTATAGCCAAGCACCCTACTATCATAACAATAGGATAGTTTCGAACTCCACCAACAGTTTCCGTCATCAAACCATTAATATAAAGGCAAAAGCACTGATTTTCGAACACTTCATTATATTCTTCCTATATCTCTCATAAAATAAATATTCTACGACCCAGCCTCGGTACGAAATGGAAACTTAGCACCATGAAAACGATTCGCTACTATTTTTGATTGTTCATGTTAACAGCTCGATCCGAATGACCTTTCTAGATGAATTGCCAAGCGATAAAGTCAAATAGCAGTTAACTGCACTTCTATCTTTTAATGAAGTTTTCATAGCCAATGACTCCAAATTAGGTATAGTATAATAGCATCAAATGGCAACCATAAGAGTATTTATGATTTGAATCACTAATGCATTCACCATCGTGGAGATATCAACTTATATGCATGAAAGATATTGCCTTTTGGTTATCTCATCACATTGCCTACTCCTATAACGCACTACATTTGTTCTCAAGTTGAAATTGTTACGTTGGCTACTATTATACATATCTCTCTCTGTTTTATAGATATTTTATGGGTGATGCTCTTCCGAAATGTCATCAATCGTTCCACCGTTAGCAGTCTCATCGAGACTGACCCGTCAAGCTGAGTCCTCACATCTATATGCCATCAATTTGAAGACATGCATTTCTTTCCCAGGGCTCGTTCTTTGAACGAACAGCAAAGCTATGGAACTCTCTGCCTCGGAAGGTGTTCCCTGTTATATAGACTTCAGAAATTCAAAGAAGAACACCAATTCCTACCTACTTTTCCAGAGATTCACTACTTGACTTGATTTTTTAACTACTTAACTTGAAATCAAGACAGGCTCAAGTCAAGTATTTATTTTTGACATTCAAGTCGAGTCAAGTAGTTACACATCAAGTATCTCACTCGACTATGAAGTAATCTGTAATTTCAACTCGTTTGGCCTTTGATGGCTGACCCTACACTTTCTACTTCTGTTTCGATGTCATCAAATTCTTACACTTTTTGTGATACATACCAGCTGTTCTATCGAAATGAAATTTGCATATCTCCAATCCAAAAACATGCTGTCCATGAACACTTTCACTAGAGCAAGAAATAAAAAGTCACATACAATGGTTGAAATGTGGATAGTGTTGTATACTAATAAAATAAAGTGACAGTGGTTGGAGGTTGGAGGACATAACAGATTGGAGCGCTTTGATTGCTTGATAGTGGAAAGGGGTCGTGGTAGGGATGATCTCCAGTGGCGCAATAGCAGTTTTCAAAATGATGATAAAAAGATATGGGGCTGAGTCCATATTACAACCAGTCGCATTTCTCTCATTTCTTTCTCATTTGCACGAGCTGATATTGGATCTTTGGATCTTTGAAGTTGTCCGAAGGGTATTATCATCTGCAAAGCAACACATTAATGACGTGGAGAAGAAACAGTATTGGTGCTAGAATGGATTCCTGTGGAACACCAGGTTTCATAGGTGGAGTACCGGATGATCAACCAACATAAGAAGAGCTCTGTGTGGAAGAATGGCAATCCAAAGGATGGAAAAAATGTCGAAAGCCTTGAAGATATCAAACCCATTTGCGAAAACTTGAACTTTGATTCAAAATATAATGACCTTAAGAAGCAAAACCTTATATGAATATAGAAATATATCCTAGGTCCACTAGGATGTAATTCATCATCATCATGCATTCCTCGTTCTCTGACGTCAACCTACTTGACCTGAAGAATGTTGGATGACCAAAAGTCTTTGATTTTTGGAAAATACTTCAAACCTTATGATACCATTTCATCAACGTGTCTTTTTTCCCGATATTACGAGACATTTACAAATTTCTCTACACCATTGATCACTGTGTTATAATTGCCCAAAAAGATGAACGATGTTCTCATTCTGTAGAAATCAATTACAACAAATGAATTTTTCTGTGCGAACACCCACCACATATTCGCAGATCTAATAATCCACTAATTTAATTATCGTTTTTGGAAAAAACATCCCCGACCTTCGACCTCGTCCAATATCCGCTCGTATATCACTTCATCCCTTTCCCTGGGGCGAGCCCACATAAAAAATGGAAGAGCTCAGTTAGACAAATTGACGATATTATTTTGTGCACTTGTGCGGAGACGAAAATTCCTTATTAAATAATAAAAATTAATTGCGACGCCTTTAACGAGCGGCCTAAGAGCCCTTCAGGCGTTATACACTGAAAAGCTCTCACTTTTCATAAAATATTCAGTGGCAGGGAAAATTTTCATGTTGGAACTCGCTCGTTCTGATTTGATGGATGAGGAGATCGTGACGAATCGTATCATAACACTCTTCTGACTTGGTTTCAACAGGAAAGACGGAAGACACGCTGACTTTTACGGCCCCGGAAGTTTCGGCTAGTTCAGAGTGCTGGATGTAAGAGGATTTCAGAAGTTATGGCATTGTTTGGTGTTTGGGTTTCTAGGCCGGACTACAGAGGTTTTAGAATTCACTTAGTTTTGCGAGGATGAAAGATATGCCATCTGGATTAGAGATATCCTGTAATGAAATTTCAGATGGTAATGGGAGGGAGACGATTTGGTTTTGTTGGTTTATGATAAAATTCCACCCAGACAATATAGGCCAAGCGATGGGGGGTTTCTATTTGCAAAAGGTCGGAAAGAAATAAAATTTTGTGGGATGGTAGAGATAGGTTCCTTGATAGTCCACCTGAGTTTGCGACCTCGGGGGGTTACCGCTCTAGGGGTGAGGGGATGAATGCTCTGACTCGCGGCGCTTGGTTCACAATAGCACCATTGGGGTAGGTGCTATTAAAAAAAAGTTCAATTGAAATATGTAGAGAACAAAATTGTACACAACTTTGGTATCCGAATTTTTTGGCTCCGACCAATAGTTTTCGTTCTATGGCGCGCCAAAGTTGGGGGTTGATTTGCTATTTTAAACAAAATCCGAAGTTCATAGCGGATTAAGACAAAGATGTACCCATCGATTGGCCTAATACTGATTCAGGGATAAAAGAAACAACCAGGTTGCCCTAGAATGTATCACTTCACAAATGTCCGCTGCAGTGAATATTAAACAGTTATATTTTGGATGTTTTCATACAGTGTGACTCACTTGAGACTGGAGCACCCTTATAAAAATCTACATTATCCAACCGATTAGAATTTTTTTTTTTATTGGGTAGACATTCAAAAAGTCTACTTTGACACCAAATTCCATGAGTAAATCTCCATTTCTAGGGCCAACTAATTTTTCAAGATCAAAAATCTAACGATGTGAATTATGTTGAAATGCGTCAATCAAAAAAAACTATAAGCTTTATGAAATTTGAAAAATATGCCGTTTAATCAACCAACCAATTCAATTTTAAAACTTTTATCAGAACTTTGACTACACCACTGGATTCAGGGACTCTAGAAATGTTACTGACTGTAATTTCATCGATATCTGTTGATAAATAAAAAATTAAAAAATTATGTGATAAAATGACATTTTCCTGAAATTCCATTAAAATATTTTTCAAATTTCATTATCTTATAATTTTCTTATTCCCAACGTTGTTGAATATCATTATTTTATAATGGTTTCTGAAATTAATATTGTAATTATTATTATACAGTGACCGCCAAAAAGTATGTACCATATGGGAAAAAAGTTTATTATTAGGTTATTGGAAAAAAAAATCTTGAGAAAAGTTTGTGCATGTCCATAACCTAAAAATCAATTTTGACACATGTCACGTGATCGCTGGTATGGCGGCAAATTGAAAAAAATTACAATGAATAGGCAAAAAGTCAGGTAAAATGGCAATATATCGAAGAAAGTTATTTGAAAAAGTTGTTTAGAATTCAATTTTATATACATATGCAAAGTTTGAAAAGATAAGGAGAGAAAATTGAAAATAGCTGTTTATTTTAAATATTTTCCTAGCTGTATAAAAATATCAAATTATTATCTTATGAATAGCTTGACCATACTGAAACATTTGTATTTCAATGATAATGACAAAACTTTCTCATTTTCTCCATACCAGTGAGCACTAAATTAAAAAAATTGGATTTTGTCAAAACCCTTGCTGTTACATTGATTCGTATCTACCAGTTATATCAGAATTCCACGACCATTGTCATATCATGACACTCCAGAAACATGGTGTTTTCTAGATTATAATCAAGTTTCGATGATAATCGTGCCAGAGCGTTTCACTTCGCATGCAATGTTGAAAACTCTAGCCTCTTTAATTTGACGCACTATTTTTAAGATTCTGTGAGAAGTGAAACGTTTGTGCACGATTATCATCAAAAATTGATAATAATCGAAAAAACACGATATTTTTGGATTTTCCTATTATCGCAATAATCGTGGAATTCTGCTATAACTGTTAGATACGAACCAATGTAACAGCAAGGGTTCTGACAAAATATTTAAAAAAAATTTCAGTTTTCCCACATTCTTTTTCCAAATTCTATATGTGTATAAAATTGAAATCTAAGCAACTTTTTCAAATAATTTTTTTCGATATCTTGCCATTTTACTCGACTTTTTGCCTATTCATAGTAATTTTTTTCAATTTGCCGCCATGCCAACGATCATGTAACATTTGTCAAAATCGATTTTCAGGTTATCGGACATGCACAAACTTTTACCAAGATTTTTTTTTCCAATACTCTAATAATAAACTTTTTTCCCATATGGTACACCATCTGTACGTCATTTCTTTAATAGCTTTCCGTCAAGTAGTCGTTTTTACTTTTAATTCGAATAATACTCAGTGAGACGATGGGAGGAAGATAAGCGCACTCATCCAATTACACGCTGTATGACACGCCCGACCCCAATTAATAAAATACAGTCATTATGTCCCACGTTGATAATTTCACATATTTACTACGGAGTTAGTTATTATTAATGACGCTAGGTCTTTTTAAATTTAGCCGGCCGTTTTCCATTTCTATTTATATTTTTTATTCCAGTCAAATCGTCTCCGGGAATGCCTGGTTTCGGAAAAAAAATAAAGTAGTGTTTTTGTCACTCGTTCTACAGTGTGTTGCAATTTGCTAAGCCCCACCCTCGTATTTCTGTGGACTTTGGATTTTTTTTCACTTATAATTACACGAGAGCTTTTTTTTGTGGAAGTGAACTTGACATGTAGTAATGAGACTTTTGTTGCCTGACAATTCAACGAAAAAAACTGCCCCTGAAAAAATTACGAGTCCGCAGGACGACTAATTTTTTCTGGCAGTTTTTGAGTAGAATTTAAGCTTTATTGTGATTATGAGCACAGTTTTTGAATAACAAGAAAAAACCTGACAGGAAAACAAGGTTTTTCAAAAAGAGCTCCAGCAGCCAAACCGTTCAACCAAACAAAACATTTGAGGGGTGCCTTTTAACAAATATAATGTACTTAATTTTTGCATGGAATGGTCTATCTCAAAAAGTGCATAGTTTTTTGACTTTTGGGAAAACCTGAAAAAATTTCGAAAATAAGATTTTTTGCGATTTTTTTTGTGAAGCCATTTCCGTGGGGAGTAGCAAAGTCAAAATTCGGATTCAGCACCCCAAAAAACATAGAACGGGTTAAAAATAACTACTATATTTTTCCTGGCCAAAACACCGTTTGATCGGACTATTTTCCATTTCTATTTTCATTTTTTCAGAGTGTGACGTTCTGTCGTGACATTATAACTTGATTTTCATAATGAAATGGGGTTCTTGCATGACTCGGAAACTTTGTTGGTGAAGTTAACCTCCGAAATTAATTCTGTTTGGATATAATGGAATAAAGTAGTCGCATTTCCGTACGGTGTCCCGACTTTTCCCATGTTTGAAATTAAATAATCTCAGTTCATTTTCTCTGTAATGAGTGCGTATGAATATTCATGTGCAGGAATTTCTGGAGTTTTCAGAAATCTGATGTCGACATATTTTGCTCTAGGAGTAAGCTTCAAGAGGATCATCATCTCAAAAGACAATGGTAGATGTTACCGATGGCTTTATCTAATTCTGAAAAGGATGTGACTATTTAGAGGTCTGCAGGTTAAGGAAGAAAATCTTGCTAGTCAAGAAACTGAACAAAAAAGCTTCGTTGGCAATTATTAATACTTGTGTATTTAGAGCGTAACCAGTATGCTAAACCACTTGATCTTTTTCCCACCACCAAATCTGATCTATGCAGTTTGGAAGTTTGTGTTTCACAGATTTATTTTAAATAAAAAATCGTTGCCAAGTTTAGCTGGAACAGACAACAACCCAGTATCAAAAATATTTCCAAAAATTTCGAATTCCAACCAAATAACTTTTTTCTATCTTCAATAGTAGGAGGTATGGACCACTGCGACCTTACAACATACACCTATTTGTTGTAAACTATAAAACTGCAAAACTGAATTTGGAAAATGTATTTTCAATTTTGAGTAAACAAAAATTAAAAACCTACCATATGAAAAATAAATAATTGAAATAAAATGCCATAAAATTTCCCTTTTCCATCAGATTTTTCCTAATATTGAGTAGATTTGAGTTTATTATTTTCTTTCAATCAAGGCCAAGACCAAGACTCTTGGGAGAGAGAGACTCTTGAGAGAGAGTCTTGGTCTCGAAAGTGAAGTCATGGTCTTGGGCTTGAGTAGTTTTATTAAGTCTTGGTCTTAGTCTTGGTCTTGGTCTTGTATCAGCAGGTAGTTAATCAATTAGTTTCAATTGTTAATTGGTTGTCCAATCGCACAATCACTCTCACGAAGATGACCCTTTATTTTTGTAGGTGTTTTTTGTTATCCTGCTGCAATTGAAGTAGTTTGTTTTATTGATCGTCATCATAACAATAATGAAACAAGTTTGAAATTTTCACCTAGAAATTGTATCAACTGACAAACCTGTGATTGAAATTGATGTGTTTGAACTTTTCTGAGAGGATATCTCATCTTTAGGGACTAGATATTCAAATCATCCATCTTCCTGCAGACGTTTCGAGAAAATCTCCTTTCAGCACGCCAAATTACGGACTCTTGAGTATTTTCCGACACCGCCTCCAACTACTTTAATAAATCGCGAGGAAAAATATTTAATTTGTCTGTTTGCGAAGCTCAAACACAGGAATAATTTTTCAAAGGGAAATAAATATCCCTGGAAATGTATTTCTGAACTTGTGTACTCGCCTCCAGCTTGATGTTGGCAATCATCTTCCTTGTTTATGCATTCTTTTCCTAAACTACTCATTTTGTCCATGATTTACTTTTTTCTTTCAACGTTTACGTGCTTTTGATGGCTTTCGCCTTTTTTCGAACCGTTTGAACTTTGTGGGAGCCTCTGCGAATACTTTCCTGTGATTAAAGTTACTGAAAATTCGCTAAATGGATACGTGGACCTATAAAAGAACTTTTTTTATTTATTTTTTTGTGTGGAAGTTTTATCAAAATTTAGCAGTTTGCGAAGAACTTTGCTGTACTACTGGGTAACATTAACTAAACACTATATGTATATCGCAATATTCATAAGACTAATTCAAACATTTCCTACATTTTCCCGCTGGTTCAACTATACTTCCAATAACTAGATTCAACGAACTAATTAACTCTCTTGATGAATTCTGATTATTTCATCCAAACGACTAGTAATTCATTACTAGATAAATTTTGTGTAACATATCTGGCAGCTTCTATCGAAAAATATTGCAAAACTCTGTTCGTTGCATTAGGTATCTCCAAGGCGTTTGAACGCCTTTGGCACCAGGGGCTCCGTGCCAAACTTTCATCCGATACTCTATCAATAAATACTAGTGTTCCGCAGGGATATGTTCTAGCACCAAGACGAGAGTTTCTTCTTCACATCAATAATTTGTTGGCAGCTACCTCCAGTACACAGTTGCGGATGTCATCTATATTGTCAATCTATTTTATACAGTGAAAAAACTGCTGTATTAATTTTCCCTATTGTCGTGTTTTTCCAACATTTTAATAAAATATGAAAATCAGCGATTATTTTTCAAATTTCAAGGTGCTGGTAATTTCTCGAAGAGAATATTTTTATTATTTACTTCAGTCACAACATCGTCTTTATTTATCCACTGATTTTGCAGAGCTAAATATTGAGATCAAAATGTTTCATCTCTGGTTATAAAATAATAAGGTAGTTTTATTCATAAAATATTAAGCGTCAAGTTACCAACGCTCATTGATACAAAGAGAAAATTCACAATAACGGCTTTATCCCATAGTTAACGAACACAAAATTCAGAGTGTATTCAGTTTCCATCACGAGATTTCCCTCCATATCACGAGAAAGACAAAAGAAAGACCCCTGAAAGCGGTGCTCGATAGAACCAAAAGGCACTTCAATTGTAACTGATGGATATCCATAAATCACATAAATAATAATGCCTCTGTATTAATGGCTCACGTCGATTCATTTCAAACAATTTGACCGCAGCTTCACAAATCCGTAACTTTTTTTGTCGTTTCCTTGTTTTTCAATCAATCACTAACTTTAGACGAGGAACTTATGATCGTCTTTGTGCGGAGCTTTATGTAACCTTCGAGTTCAACACGTTGTCTGAGGAAAAACATCGTGTCATCTTCCATGATGAACTGTTTCTATAGTAACATACCTATTGTATAGGGTGTCCCACGAATACTGGCCCATACTTTCGGAACATGGAGTATGCCATATTTGGAGTACCACATCAGTTTCATCATTCATTCTTGTACTACTATGCTGTTAGGTACAGAAGTATAAGATACTATTAATAACTTGTTTATTTTTTTAAAACGAATTATCGGGGGTAATACCACGAGTGGTCGCAATACTATCGATAATTCTGTCAGAAATCTTTAACTCGATCAAATTGCCGAAAAAATATATTTCACTTCGAAATTTCAGTTTTCACCTGTTCATCGAAACAAAACAAACTGAAAAAGTCCAACAAATATCAAATCTCTTGAAAAGGGGAACATTCTACGCTGGACATTAAACAACATCTGATAGATATTATGAAAAGACTCTAACTGAAAAGAAATAATCTGCAAGTGATAATTCGCATTTTCATTCAGATAGTTGATTTTTTGAATTTTTTCTAGTTTTCATTGAAAATTCATTAAATAAGATAGGGAGAATGTTATTGAAAAATATCGCTCACAGAAATCGTTCATTTCATTGAAGCAAGTTTCGCTTCTCTCGCATTTAATCCCCAATACATTTCAGTCGACGAAAATCTATTTCGCTTAGCCAAGCTTATCTTAAATGATGGAAAATAGCGACTAAAGTTTGTCTTTCAGCCGCAGATGATTCCACAACAGATTTTATAAATATCCTAATTTATATTTTCGAACAAAAACCAAAATGCAATGCCCATGACAGGTCTATGTCAAAAAATAACTTTCAAAGTGTTACCGCAGAAGAAATATTTCCAACATTTTCATCCTTGATGTATATAATTGCTTTTGAAGAGCCTGCTTTCCAATTTTATGAACCTCCCTGATGAGCTTGGCACAAATTAAAATCAAAATCCAATCTCTTGTTTTCAATGTTGTTTTTTCCGTCGTAATAAGCAAACTTCCATTCTTTGCCCTACGCATATTTTTTGCGGGAAAATTCCTCGCCTACTAGACCTGTGTGCAGTTTACAGGGCAAAACCAACCGCTTTCATTAATCAATGTCTTTTGTTTTCAGTGATCCAATTTCGAGTTCTATTGTTTGCAGTAATGTTCGGGAGATGTGATTTCCTACTTGAGTGATCTCCTTTCCTAATTCAAAAAAGTTTTCAGTATTCCGATAGTTATCCGCCCAGATCTGTTTCGACAATCGCTTTCGAGTTTTTGTTGGGAATCTCTTCCAAAAAATGCGTCGTTCATCAGGCAACCGCTGCCAACTAGAAGTCGAGAGAAGGTTATTCACATTACGCACACAAGAAGTATTTGAAAGTGATTTTTGGTTGAAAATATATTAGCAGAATGTTCATGAAATTCATTTTGATTTTTGTTTGGAAAGTATAAGTGTAAAATCAGTTGTGGAATTATCTGCGGCTGAAAGACAAACTTTAACCGCTATTTTTCATCGTTCAATATAACCTCTTGGGAGTTATCCATTCTCAATTAAAATTGAAAATGTGATTTTTTTGTAATATCTAACAGAAAACAATCACTTCCCCGGTTAGAGCCACGCTGGATATTGAACTGCATCTGATACAAACCTGTCATGGGCATTGTATTTTGATTTTTGTTTGAAAATATGAATAAGATGTTCATATGAAGATATATCCATTTCACAGCACCTGTAGTCGATGTTGAAACTTTTTCAGAAAAAACTCCTGCCAGACCGTGTCTATGCTAAATCTACAGTGTGACCTACTTAAGACAGGGGCACCCTTATAAAATCCACATTTTCCAACGAACTGGAATTAGTTTCCTTCCATTAGGTAGACATTGAGAAAGTCTACCAGGACACCAAATTTCATGTATGAATCTCCATATCCAGGGCCAACTGATCTAATTTTTCAAGGTCAAAAATTAAAAAAAATTACTAGCGATTTTTTTAGAAATTTTTTTAATGCACTACTGGATTCGCAACATTCTCAAATGGTTCATATTTGAATTACGTTGAAATACATCAATCAATAAAAAGTTAGAAGGGAATGAAATTTGAAAAATATGCCGCCTAATCAACTCACCAATTCAATTTCAGAACTTTCATGAAAATTCGGAATACACCACTGTACGGCTCTGATTAGGTCTCAGATTTCTGCACCAAATATCATGTTTTTTTGTACCCCTGTGAATTGTAGAGGACAATAGTTCATCAATTAAATTTTAACCGCGCCTACTAATTCCCAAATTCAGAGTGGAAGTAACATTCTATGACACGGTTGCTCTTCAAAAGACGCTTCGGTATTATCATCAGTGTTACCAGATCTGGGGAAATTTCTTCAGAAATGAGGAAATCAACAAGGCCTTGGGGACATTTTGAGGAACTGAGGAAACTCGTTAATTTTCTGAGGAAATCTCGAGTGATTACAAGCCTCCGACCATATCACCAAATATCCGGATGAAATAGTGATTTAAAAAATTTGTCTTCTCTGGATGAACGTAGTCATGTAAAAAAGAACCAGTCATATTACGCATTTTTGATTGTTGCTCTGTAGGATAAATTAATTCTATGCTATTGGGTGTTTTGTGGTTCTTTGTTCTGCATAAAGTCAAAATGTCAAGTGTCACAAGTCAAGTCAACCAGCAAGAGCCAAAATTTACCAATGGCCAAAGCCAAAAATGCCCAAAATCCTAAATACAATTGCCAAATAAAATGTTAGAGAAGGAGGTGAAGTAAAGTTATTATTTTTAAGAATATTTATATATATATATATATATATATAAATATATATATTTTTTGTTAAGTAGCTTAATATAACTTGTATTTGTTTTTGAGAATATTTTTTTATTTGTTATGTTTTCAAATAAACTTTATAATGAACATACTGTTTGTTTTCTTTTCAAATCTGGGGAAACTATTGATAATTTTCAAAAATTCTGAAGAAATTCGGTTTAAACAACATTTGAGGAAATCTAGGGAAATTTTGTGAGGAGGTCTGGGGAATTATTTCTTTCTGGCCTGGCAACACTGATTATCATTCCGACACCGGTATTCAGATTTAATTCTACGAGACATTCATGTCTGCATGATGTGACCCTGCTCAACTCAACGGCATCAACCTAAACTTTTGCAATCGCAAATTTTCCCTTGACGACGGCTTTAATGAGAATTCTTGTCCTCCGGAATTTGAAGTATAATATTCTTCTGTGAACCCACTTTCTGTCGGGTGATCAAATTCGTAAGAGTCTGGTTTCTGACGCGGATGGGAAAAAACAAAGTTTCGGATGAAAATCTCGTTTTAAATATAAGGAAATGTGGAATTGTGAAAGATCACTACACGGAGAAAAATAATAATTTATACTAACTAATATTTTACCACTTACTATCCAAGTTACCAAAAAATATTGTAATTTTTATCATAATTTCTTGAATATACCAATATGTTCTTCAGATTTTTCTCAGTGTAGGAAAGGGAACATTATCCGTAAAAATTTAAAAATGAAAAATCAAACAGAAAACTACTACTTCCCCGGCTAAAGCTAGAGAAGATTAAAAAAATCAACTATCTGTTTCAGTTCAGAGTCTTTTCACAATATCTATCAGATGTAGTTCAATGTTCAGCGTGGCTTTAGCCGGGGAAGTAGTTGTTTTCTGTTAGATATTACAAATAAATCACATTTTTTCATTTTTAATGGAGAATGTTCCCCTTTTCAACGTGAATACCTCCCAAGAGGAAAATAGCGACTAAAGTTTGTCTTTCAGCCGCAGATGATTCCACGACAGATTTTGTGAATATCCTATTCATATTTTCTAACTAACATCAGTAGAAGCGATCATTGGCGCAGCCAGGGGGTGGCTTTGGGGCTGCAGCCCCCCTCAAGCCACCAAGTGACTATCAAAATGATGGCGTGGAATACGGGAAGGATATTGAAAAAATTCTAGAACTGTCGGAAGTGTTTTTCGTTGGCGATTATATGTGCTAGGATGCCGGATCCTGGCGCACCTTTTACAAGGAAGCTAAGAAAATTTCCTACAAGAAGATGTCATTGTTTTGTGGCCTAACAGTTCGCTTGTAGGTGTTTTGGTGGTTTTGTGTGCTAGGATGCCGGATCCTAGCGCACCTTTTACATTTTTCGCATTTTGCGGCCATAACGAGACACATTCGTCAAATACATAAGTATATGGAAAGGAAGCTAAGAAAATTTCCTACAAGAAGATGTTATTGTTTGCTGGCCTAACAGTTCGCTTGTAGGTGTTACATAGGTATATGGAAAGGAAGCACATCTCCCATTACATAATTTGCTAGTGTTTATTTCTTGGCCATCAGTTTCTATAATTCCATTCGTTATGAAATATTTTTTTATGAAACACGCCATACAAGAAGTTTTTTGATACTACCCCATATTGATTAATGATGGAATTTCCCTGAAAAAAAAAGTATTGGCCCGCCTCTGCTTCCTTTATTGCTCCAACTGGCTCCAACGAATTTGCAAAAACGGGAATACCTAACTGAATCATATTTATCGAACGTAGGAAATTCGAAGAATCTTTGGAAGAATTACAATTTTCCCTAATTATACAAAGGAATCTTTCCGTATCGATATACTATCGTTTTGAAGGGAATTCATGAGCTTTCATAAAAATTCTCATTAGAGCAAGCGTTACAAAGAATATTTGATTCAGTACTTTATTAACTTTCCTCTGTTAGTCTCTTCATTGGAGTTACCGTTGTGTATGGAATTTGATACGAGAATATGAAGTGATCTTCGGGAAAGAAAGCTTCTATCATTTTTAATTTTATTAATCATTCTTTTCTGTTGACCTCAATTCGCTATATTGAATATTTTTAGAGGGGTTATGACACCTTATATATCATACCCAGTTATTATATCCCCAGGGAGTTGATTATCCATGGTGACAGATAACGTTTGTTTGAAGATGGTTGACAATGTTTCACTTTTAGTAAGGTTATTCTGGAATTCCATTGTCTGTACGGACAAAGGAAAGAAAAAATTCAATTCTCTGCAATTTTTATTCAATACGTTTCAACTGTTGAGATCTACAGTCGTTTTCAAGTGTAATGCGACATTCTCAATGATACTTCTTATATATGGC
This sequence comes from Chrysolina haemoptera, assembly GCA_958298965.1. Taxonomy (NCBI): domain Eukaryota; kingdom Metazoa; phylum Arthropoda; class Insecta; order Coleoptera; family Chrysomelidae; genus Chrysolina; species Chrysolina haemoptera. The sequence goes on from OY282591.1 coordinate 34,023,301, forward strand.
TGGTCTTCATTTATGTTATCATATTATTATATAGACATTATTGTTCATAAAATATGCACTCTCTTTGAACTTCCTTCTATACCAGCTCCTCTTTGTGGATGACTTTGATGTTGTGTCGTCCAAACATGATCCGCTATCCCTGATTTTGTTGTTTCTCCTCGTTGAGTGTTTCTTTTGTGTTCAGCAAGTGTCACGCTCAGTGGTCTCTTGGTTTCTCCAAGATACGCTTCGTCTCATTCGCAGGGCACGCGGTAGATGCAGTTCTTGGAGTCAATGTCAGCGTTACGTGGTTTCGCCTTTGTGAGGTGGCTGCGAATGGTGTTACCTGACTTGAAACATTTCCGTATTTTGTATTTCGACCCAATTTTCCTTATTCTTTCCGATAGACCTCTAACATGCCGAACGCACAGGGTGGCTTGTGTCGGCTCGTCAGGTTTCTTGTTGTACGACAACAATATAAAAGTTTCATAAATAAATGAGAATTCAATAAAACAAATATTCTTCACAAAAATAAACCTTTCGAACACAAATCGAATATTATCTATTAAATAATATTTCGTAATGTAGAGAAAAAACGTACTAGAAATCCTGCATGTCCTGTAGAACATGATCAGTATCACAATCATAATATCAATTTTGAAAGCACAAGAGTTGGAGGTAATCAAAACTTTTCTTTCAAACATACCTTTCAAGAGATTATTATTTTCGTGAAATATCTCCTGAACACGAATACGAAGAAAATTCCCAGTGCCTCCAAAACTTTTTGAATTATTGTCTTCTGAATTTTGAAAATCGATCATTTTCAAAAACGAATTTTTCAGTCAACAATCGCACAAAATGCCTCCTCCTTTTTGTCAGCACTTCTTCCAGATGCTAATCAACTCATATTTGCAAGCGTTTGCGCTTGCAAAAATCAACTCTGTATGTGCAAACATAACCCACCCTTGCTGGGTAATAATTATTCATCAAAACGTCCAACAGCTGACGAGTTCCTTGTCAGAAATTTTATCCGGAACTGTGTTAATGCCTTCGGAATATGCATGGGGAAGTACAATTAACTTCTACTTTGCGATAGAATTGGGGTGTGCATAATCAGATGAGAGTTTTGAGTTTTTATGACGCTGTCCCAGATACCCGAGTCTATCGAGAGAGCCGTTGTTGTGCTGCACATTGCAACCGGTCCACAAATATTTGTGCTGCAATGAATTTCCGTGGCGCAAGTTGGAAGTTCGATTGCAATTCGTGGTTACTGTGTATACGCTCGCTGCCGACTGCCATGAGAGGAAGACCGAAGGGTTTTGTTTGGAATTACGCGGGTCCAAGTTTTCTGTTGATGCTATACCAAGAAAGAAAATAAACATTGGAAAACAATATTATTGGCTGATGCTCGGTTCAGCATGAATTGTTTCTTGTCTCGGAGCTTTGTGTTGGTTTTTGAAGAAAAAATAAATATTCTGTCTTATATAGAGACAACTTTTAGTTAGGGCCAGGTTTTTAGTTTCTGGTTAAACTTCGGATTGGAGTTTTATTATATCAGCCGAAGTGCATGTAGTTCTGTGCAAAACCTTCCTGCTTCTTGCTGTCAGGTGAGAACTCATGCTTCTCTGATGAACTCCTGGAGATTCCCTGGGAGGTGTCCTTGTCTGGAGTGTTATCTTCTGCACTGCGGTCTCCGAAGATTTCCATCCTCATGCGTCAGAGGGCTTTGCATTCAAACACTATCTCGGAAGCTTTTTCTTCCTCCTGATCTCAGAACCTGCGTAGTGTGGAGTCTTGATGTATCCCTATCATAACGTATGTCCTAAAAGTTTTGGCACAAAATTCATTGGATTTATTATCAACAAAAACAAAATAATATCAAGGGATTTTCACGTCTGAATATCCCAAAAAGTGGAAGATCACGTGCATTTACTGCACAGAGGTCAGAGAGATTGGTGAGAAGAGCATAAAACCAGGTTGGAATGTCAACGAGGAGACTGGTCAATACAGATCTTCTAAGAGTACGATATCGTTGGAATTGAGGAGGAATGGACTAAAATATTGAAAGCGACTTCAGTTTGTCCACGAACATCATGCTAATGACGATATCATGTTTTTGCCAGACCTAGCATCATGCCATTACTTAAGAGATACCCAAAACTGGATTCTGTCTGCCATCAGAGATTCGAAGAGCTCTGTTGGTCTCTAGGTTCCTCTTCCTGGTGAAAGGATTGATCGTGGTTTTTTGTGGGTCAACCTTGAGGTTTTTGCTCATACACCACGGCTGTATGTCTTTGAGGGACGATTCCATCAGATTCATCCAGACCCCCTTATATAGCGTAGCAACCAAGACTTCGAAAGTTTTTTCTTAATTAGGAAGCTGGAAAACTTTGCAGGAATCTCTCAAGTTGTGGTTACAATAAGGATCCCAAAAGGTTATGCTCATAGCTATCTGAAAGTTATGTTAGAATAAGTTGATTATTAAATTTAGATTTAGAAAGATGGAAAACGTTGCGGGAATCTCTCAAGTTCTTGTGCTTACAATAAGATTCCCAATTGGTAATGGTCATAGCTACCTGAAAGTTATGTGAAAATAAGTTCATTATTAACATTGTTTTTTGAAATTTCATTTCAAACCAAATAAATGCCTCCAGTTCAGGGCCAGTGAAATTCAATGGTTTACATACCTCAAGAGTACTTGAAAATCTCCAAATATTTTTATTTAAAATATCTCGATAAGTGCAACATACGCTTCAATTTTTTCAATCCAGATTACAAACAAATGGCACTCGTGTTGTTTTCACAAACTACCCTTCCTAAAGTAGCCTCAACATATGCTTGAAGTTCCACTCGTCTTCTTTCGAGGACATCAAGAGGAACCACAGAAAAGGAGATAGTACCCCGCCTTGTGGGAAACCCCTGGAGATCTAAACCGAATGACCCAACCCCATCTTGTATAGAGATGTAGTAGTATCTGTTCTGTTCCTGAGCAGGATGTAGATGCAGCTGGTTCTATGCCTGTTTCAGTCAAAGCAGGTGGTGCATTATCAAATGCTCCTTCGCTATCAAGAATTATGAAGACCCCAATCTCCTTGTTAATGCGGGATTTGATAATTTTCACGTAAAGGTTTCTTGATGCTATATCTGTCAATTCACCGGTTTGGTAGGCACACATATGGTTTATATGGGGGACGTGTAAAGAGCCACCCGCCATCCACTTTTGGTATGTATACCACCCTTGCCACCAGCAAACTGGGTGGTGTCTAGTTCGACGCCTGACTAGCTCTTTACAGTTTAATGGGGATGGGTAAAAATAAAACCAGTCCGTTTTGACTTGAAGGGTTCAAATGATTTGGTTGCCCATTCAACTTCCGTTGCTGCGATAACCTTCTGAGCAATCTCCTAGTCGTTCTTTTTGGTCGCCTAGCAGGTGCAAAGATAGATTGTTATCCTCTAGTTATTATTTCATTAAGAGGCTGTTGCAAAAATATTATTTTTCACAGAAATCACAACTTGAACATCGAAATATTTTTTTCTTACTCCACATGCAGGCCAAATCTCCATAGCGGACAATGCATTGATCATCCCATACCATTATCCCCACAGTCATTATGGTCATTACCCATGAAGAACAATTCTCATACTCGTGCAAGCCAACATTATGCAACTTCTCGACAATAAATCTGCCGGGATCAACTTCCTAACTTTCAGAGCTCTAACTTCCCGCCCCCAGTGCCTTTCTGGCGATAATTTATAAATTAAGAGTTAATACTCTTTAGGGAGCAACTTTGCCACAGTTTTTGATGTTATATAGCACTTTTAGTGTATCGTTAGGTGGAACAACATCGAACATAGCCGCAGATGATTTATTTCCAGGAATTGTTCAGAAAGTTGATATTTTGTTTCGAGGGATGATAATATGACTACAATATTGATATTATGAGCAGTGGCGTACTGTGAGCAGTGGCGTACTCTGGCAAAATAATATTTGTTCTGCAGGAGTTTGTCTAAAATGATGACGTTAGTCATTACCAATGCTTCAGGTTGTTTTACTTAAAAAAGGTATTTCGTTTGGTTCGTCATTATGAGTACATTCCAGTTTTCAGTTACTGATCAGTGACGGAGGTACAGAACTTGTGCCAGTACGTGCTAGAAACTTCCAGAGGGTCTGTTCTGGTTTATTCCACGCCGATCTCGAATTTTCTAATGCTTTCCAGGAGCTTCGAAAATTCCACTTGAGTATCTTTTCTGCACATTTAAGAACCTCTGTTCTGGCAACTGGGAACTTGGAATTGGAAAATTCCTATTTAAATATATGAATCATCCATGATACTTTTTTTTTCATTTTACTTCCATAAAACAAATTATATACATTATTCATTTCATTTGATAGGTTTTTATTCGTCAATTTTCATAGAAAAAATCATTCCACAACAAAAAGCATCACTCATGTGCGCTACTAGATTCCATTTGAATATATATTTTTCATTAACTGAAATCATTAGAGAAGTGGCTTTTCGAAGAGCACTCAGTCAATGGAGTGTTTAAATTGAAAAATAATCTGGTTTCATTCGAACAGTTCAGAAATATACAATTCCAGTATTCTATGAACGAGGGAAAATGGAACACTGCTCACGAGTGTTTCTATGATGTGAAGAATTTTTCTGGGTGATTTTCTAGTTTTTCCGTCGCATTCTTTCATTAATATCTTCAAAAATTTCAAATGATACGTCAAGAAGAGTACTTCGACCAAGCCAATAAAGAGAATAATAATAATAGTAACTAAACGACCACGCACACATCTCAAGGAAAAATGTCCTTCGGTGAAAATAGCTGGATTTTTGATATGTTGTAGCTGAAGCCATCCTGAGTAAAAGTCTTCATTGGCCCAACTTGATCGTATGACTAGATTTGGCACTAGAGGGCGCCAAATCATGAATTTTATCGATATCTCATTTATATTCAATACTGTGTGCGACTGGGCAATCCATAACACAGAAACAAAAACGCCTCTGTTTTTCTACAGGGTAGTCCAAAATATACCCTACTCTTCAGTGAATGAATTCGCCTGCGAGATTATGATTTAATTGAGTTTATCACTGAGAATCAACCTGCCAACTACTGAGGCTGTCCGGCCTTCCCTTATCCCAGTGTTGGGGAGAAGCTCCATACAACCCGGAGAGCCTCAAATCCACCAAGCCAGGAGTCAAGAACCTCGCGCAGGACCGATCCACAACCACAACGGGCCCAAAAGCAAAGGCCCCACCGACCGGTACCACCAAAGTGCTAGACGCTCTAGCAAAAGCATCCCCTGACCTGCTAGACAAGCTAGTGGTGTTCTTAGCTACCACGACAGCAAACAACGGACAGTAGTGCTAGTACAACTGCAGATATGAAATATTGACGGTGACACGGTGCGCAAGGATGAACAATTAGAAGTCGCCCCCAAGATCCAGGTACGTGGTGGTATTACAAGAGACAAGACTGGAGACAGTCAAGAACTTCAACATCCTCAGTTACAGTTGCCACAGAACAGTACTACAAAGATGCCAAGTCAGAGCTTTCAGTCAGTGAATGGGTAGCGATAAGAATGAAAGTGGCTGGCATCGCGTTCACAAAACTTGAATCTTGCGGGCATCCATACCTGACGTTCTAGATAAAGCCTTAGTACAGGGCATCCAAACTGAGTTGGAAATATCGGTACTGGACGAGTGCTTCTCAGACCACAACTCTATCCTACCGTAGTAGAGGGAGTAGAAGAGAAAACCTCTAGGACCAAGAAGATCGTGGACTCGAAAGGTACCAACAAATTGTTCATGGCCTCACCAACATCCCCAGAATAGACACGATACCCTGGAAAAAGTCAGCCAACGGCAGGAGCTCCAGCGACGCCAGCGTCTACTTCAATCGATGAATCATACCTTGCTTTTCAGCTACCACAAGAAAACCGCAGGTTGTAATTCCAGTCAGAAATAAGGGTCAGTTTCAGAGGCCATCACGCAAGTTATTTTTTATAAGCTCCACTCCACATCACATATATGCCAGATTTCAAATTGCTGACCGCCAATTAGCAGGAATGGGGACCGCTCTATTAGTGGGGGTGGCGCATGGAGAGAGGAGCCTCCAGGCATTCTTCAACTGCCTGGATAATTTCAGCAAAGTAAGAGGAGCAGTCATCAAGTCCAGCAGAGCTCTCTCGTTCTCATCTAGCGAATTCAATGCATTGGATAGCTTTGCTGATATTAATGAACGTTGTCTCGCCATGCTGTAATGTTGCGCGATACTATTTTCATTGGAATGGAGACATTCATGAGATACAACATAGAGGTGATGACTTCATTACTGAGATAGACTAATCTCGAATGAGAGTTAAAATTCAAATCGATGCATAATATTCTTAATTGCAAATATCGCATTTGTGACACACCCTATAGCTCGGAAACTGTTCGATCTCTAGGATCCAGGATCCAGGATATACAACGTATCAAAATTTCATAAAAATTATCTGAATGACGTCATAATTTCCAAGCGAACGAATAGACGGTATTCGTGAGATAAAACAAAAAACTATCTGAATCAGGCACACACTCCGCGTACCCTCTTGATGTTCCACCACCAGTCTCTCGAGTATGGCAGGCACTTCATTTTTGTTCGACAGAACAGAACGGCTCTCAGTTAGAAACGTTCACCCCGAATCAACAAACTGTCTATCATGATTTGATTTATCCCTGTTTACACAAAACAAGAGTGGAAGCGTTCCGAGAACATCGCTGAAAATTAAATATGGCAGGGCAAACGTAGTGCTGGCTGATGACACGCAAACAAAGAAAAATAATATGTGGTGTTTTTGGAAAGTGGCCGGTATGGTATCGATTTACTGGAACGATATCCGAGACTATTGCGTTTTATTTTGTTGGCGACTTTTTCGAGCGCGCTTGATCGCGATGACACCTTACTGGAATATGAGACAAAAAAATTGAATAGTTGTCGTATGCTGCATAAACCATTTCCTACATTGTATAAAATGTAATAATCACGATCTGTTTTTTATTATTATTACCACATACCACCCCTCAAAATTCTCAAGTGTAATGAGAATCACCTCGTCCTGCTAATACCTAGTAACTACAGACCAATTATCTCTAAGATCATGGACATCGAATGATCCATAATATAGTTTACGTTATCAAAGCTCAACTAGTGATATGATATCTTACATTTACAGCAACAATCTATCGAAAAATATAGTGAAACATCAACTCTTGCTGTTGCATTAGTTACTACCTAGTAACTACAGACCAATTATCTCTAAGATCATGGTTATCAAAGCTCAACTGGTGACCTGCTTGCTAATGTCTTCCATTTACGGCAACGATCTATCGAGAAATATAGTGAAATATCAACTTTTGCTGTTGCATTAGTGATATCCAAGGCGCGAGAGACTCCATGCCTAGCTTCCATCTCATCACTTATCTCCCCACCCTCACAGTTTTGTTCCTTTCTATCTAGTTTCCTTTCTATCTAGTTTCCTTTCTATACATGGTGCTGATGGAGTTTCATCACACACTCTTCCTATGAATGCTGATGTTCAGCAGTGATTCATATAACTGTTTCTTCTTACTACCAATCGTTTGTTGGAAGCTACCTCAAGTCCTGATGGTAAAATTTAGTAACGTGAGCGATTTAAACATTGATTTAGCAAAAATCCTCGAATGGGGATACAACAACTTGATCCAATATTGCAAGCAGAACCCAAGTATGTATTTTTTTGTAGAAAGACCGATCTCAGAGTGGACGGGATTATGTCAGGAATATCAGTACCAATGAAATCCTCAATTCCAGTGAATCCTCAATCCCAATGGTCGGTAATATCGGTAGCAGTACCCATTCATGGAAAACCGGATAAGGTTCCTTGCCAAAAGTTCCTTTGAGAAACTTGGTTTTCTGTTCTGTTTCGAACGAAGAGCAATTCTCGATCTGGCGATCTGTCACTGTTTCAAAGATATTTGCATGGTAAATTATATGAATTATCGTTCCACCATTAGTGGTCCCATAAAGACTGACCCATGTAGCTCAATCCTCAGATCCATTTGTCATCTGTTTGGAACTCTACAGGACATCCCGTTTCCAAGGCTCGTTCTTCCACCGAACGGCAGAGCTCTGGAACTCGCTGGCTCGGAAGGTGTTCCCTGAGGCATACAGCCTACATACATTCAAGAAAACCACAATTTCCTACCTACTTCCTCTGGATTTTTACGATGTTCTCTTGGCAATCAATTGGAAACATTGAAAACATCAGAAAAGTTATGGAAAATTATGCAATCTATCTCTAGATAAGAGTTATCCTGAAGATGAGAATAAAAACCCCAATTTATTGGACGACTGCTGAAAAATAATTGCACCCACTACTTTTCAAGAATGCCACAAGTAGTTCTGCCCTATTTACGTAGATCAATCACTGACAACTCGCAACATTTATAATCGATAAAAATAATTAAAAATCAAAAAAACACTAACCATCAATAACAGTCAACAACAAAAAAAACATCTTCCTCCCAGAAGAAAGGTCGAAAATCTTCTCCACCTTCATCCTCACCAGTCTTCAGATCAGTTAAATCGAAAAACCACTAACACTCATAACCTGCACACAAAGATGATTTTCCACCCTCATCCCCTAAACCACCGACGAGTCCCGATCCACTCATACTCCCGTATGTCACTGTATGATTGAATAATTAAACAATTACACGGGACGTTAATGGATTCAATTAGAGTGGCACGCCGGTATTTTATAGCGGAACAAGTGACATCCGTTTAAACGCGGGTGGAAATTGTCGCTCCTCTTGTTCTGAGCACCACGCGAAAACTGTGGCGGAGGGAGGCCGATGCCGCCGTCCGTGATGCTGCGCCGCTGTGGCGGTCGCGATCTTGATGCCACTCCCACTTCGGCCGTCAAAATCACGCGGATTTAAGTTGGCCGTTCGAGAAAATTTCCTGCTGGGGAAATTGTTTCGTTAACCGGGAAACAACGGTTTGACACGTTTTAAAATAATGATTCCATCATAAAAATGTTCTGCGTGAGTAACACCTGATTGGTATCTAACTTGATGTAGTGTTATTGATCTGAGTTGGGTTTATTTCTCAACCTTTCAGATACTCCCGGATATACAGTATCGGAAACTTTTCATCTGTGGTATAGACAGAATCTACGCGAGCAACAAGGAACGCAATGATATGATAATACCACGTAAATGAGAGAGACGCACTACTGCGCGCCTCTTCTGTTGCCTCGTCCGACGAATCAACAACTCACGTCGATATCCGTTCCTCGAGCGAGTAGAGGAGAAATTGTAATGCTCTCTCAACATATAGCAAGGTTTCCTTTACGCTCTCATAAAATCACCATACCCCAGATGAAAACTTTCCGATACTGTATTTGAAATCTGAAATGCATTTTGAATTCATGTGAAAACATCATGTCGTAAACTCTTATAATGAAACAGATTGATTTATTTTAGGGTGTGCCGCTGCTGAGGGGCGATATTTTTGTATGGGTAATACATTCTTGGACAGGAGGATGATTAATTGTATTATCACTATTGAAATTATAGCTGGCTAATTGGTATACCCCAAAGCCAATAAACCAATCAGACACACAAACACACACAAAATACACACAAAATAGAGACAAAACACACACAAAACACACACAAAATATACACAAAACACAAACAAAACACCCACCAAACACACAAAGCACACACATAACACACACAAAATACACAAAACACATACAAAACACACACAAAACATAAAAAACACACAACACACAAAAACATGAAACACACATACAAAACACACAGGAAACACGCACGAAACACGCACAAAACACACACTCAAAACACAAAAAACACATACAAAACACAAAAAACACATACAAAACACACACGAACACAAAAAACGAATACAATACACAGAACACCCAACACCCAACACACAACACACAAACACACAAAACACACAAAGAACACACAAAAAACATACACAAAACAAACACTTATAAAACACACACAAAACGCGCACAAGACACACACGAAATACACAAAAAACACACACGAAACAAACACATACAAAAAACACACAAAACACACAACACACACATACATGCATATGTATTATATTTTATTACCATTATTTCTTGTATTATAGTTTTGTGATATTACTTTGTTTTCCAATGATGAAAATACAGTATTACTCTGAATGGTACACGGTAAAAATACCCCCGAAACAAAAAACGGAAAAAACTCCGAAAAAGCCTTCCGGCAAAAAATCTTCAGGAATTAAAACCCAGGATAAAAATGTCCACACACTCAATTGTAAAGTAAGTTCGTCCTGGTTAGATCAGACTGAATTATTACTGTTTTTTCCTAGGTTTTTTTTTTCAGGGGGTTTTTATTCCGTTTTTTTTCTGAGGTTTTTCTGTTATTTTTTCGTTTTTTTCTTGGATTCACTTTAAATACCTATGCATTTTTACCGAATACCCGGCGCCCAGCGATGTTATGCCCCCCACCCCGCGCTCGTATTTTCTAGAACCGCCACAGGGCGGAGCATTGTTAACAGGTAAAATGCGTATTATCCGGATACGAACTATAACCGCAAACCCTCAGCCTACTGCTTGATCGCCTCTGTTATTCCAACTAACGATCTATTAGATTCATATTTGTATAATCGAAGTGTTGATTAAACTCAACAACTGAAATAAATGATGAACGCATTAGCAACATCATGGCTAGGGAGATTACGTACGGTTTGGGATAGCTACAAATAATTATCGCTTGAAGCAGGAGCGCGGAGCAATTAAAATAATTAGGGGTCAGGTTCAAGGTTGGGCCGGCAAGAACGCTTTTTATTGTTAGTTTGTTTAGTAAACCTGAGTTGTAATGCATCCGTCAATTATCCTAAGTTAGTTACGAATTCGGAGAGTAGAGAATCGATGTTTGAAGTGATTCGATATTTGCGGCGGTATTGGAGAGTTTGTATGGAAAAATTTCGGATTCAGCCAGAGTTGATAGATTTCTTGTGGGTGGTTCTGTCGATTAGTGTGGTATGTGGTTAACGCTTTTGGGAAAAAACTGGTCACAAGAAAGCTTTAAATATGAATTTTGCGATAATACAGTGTGTCCATAAAGTAACCCCCCTGTTATCCTTTGAACCAAGTGGAATTTTTTTTTGTGAAATGGTAGTTTATCAGCTACTCTTTGACAGTAATAAAAACTATCTACCTTTCAAAAAAACGAGTAATTTTTAAATTTTTTTTTTTTTTTACTTGAAATTCACAAGATATGCCAATTCGACCATTCTGAATCGATTGGCGTTCGCAGAATTTGTCTATCTTTAACCGTTCTCGAGTTGGTCAGCTCTAAATCAGTTTTTATATGTTTTTTTTCCGCCAAAAATATTTCTGATGAGTTTTCGACATTTTCGTTCAAAGATTCGGAATCAACACGTCAAAACACGTTCGAAGAAAAAAATTTTATTCTCGAAAAATGAAAAATAAAAAATCCCAGAAAATTGAATTTTCTACCTTAAACACCCTTTTCCGGCTAAATCTCATATCTGAGCACATACAAATCATACATTTTCGGAATGAGCATGAAATTTTACGTATACAGTGCAAATTTCAAGTCGATGTGCCGACTTAGTATTTTTCATGATTTTTTGCAACTTTTTTCGAGTAATTTTCAATTTTTTTCGATTGACTCGAAATTTCCAAGATGGGCCAATTCGACCATTCTGAATCGATTAGCGTTCGCAGAATTTGTCTATCTCTAACCGTTCTCGAGTTGGTCAGCTCTAAATCAGTTTTTATATGGTTTTTTCCCGCCAAAAATATTTCTGATGAGTTTTCGACATTTTCGTTCAAAGATTCGGAATCAACACGTCAAAACACGTTCGAAGTCAAAAATTTTATTTTCGAAAAATGAAAAATAAAAAATCCCAGAAAATTGAATTTTCTACCTTAAACACCCTTTTTCGGCTAAATCTTATATCTGTGCACATACAAATCATACATTTTCAGAATGAGCATGAAATTTTACGTATACAGTGCAAATTTCAAGTCGATGTGCCGACTTAGTATTTTTCATGATTTTTAGGGGTGAACACCCCTTGCAACTTTTTTCGAGTAATTTTCAATTTTTTTCGATTGACTCGAAATTTCCAAGATGGGCCAATTCGACCATTCTGAATCGACTGGCGTTCGCAGAATTTGTCTATCTCTAACCGTTCTCGAGTTGGTCAGCTCTAAATCAGTTTTTATATGGTTTTTTCCCGCCAAAAATATTTTTGATGAGTTTTCGACATTTTCGTTCAAAGATTCGGAATCAACACGTCAAAACACGTTCGAAGACAAAAAATTCATTTTCGAAAAATGAAAAATGAAAAATAAAAAATCCCAGAAAATTGAATTTTCTACCTTAAACACCCTTTTCCGGCTAAATCTTATATCTGAGCACATACAAATCATACATTTTCAGAATGAGCCTGAAATTTTACGTATACAGTGCAAATTTCAAGTCGATGTGCCGACTAAGTATTTTTCATGATTTTTAGGGGTGAACCCCTTGCAACTTTTTTCGAGTAATTTTCAATTTTTTTCGATTGACTCGAAATTTCCAAGATGGGCCAATTCGACCATTCTGAATCGATTGGCGTTCGCAGAATTTGTCTATCTCTAACCGTTCTCGAGTTGGTCAGCTCTAAATCAGTTTTTATATGGTTTTTTCCCGCCAAAAATATTTTTGATGAGTTTTCGACATTTTCGTTCAAAGATTCGGAATCAACACGTCAAAACACGTTCGAAGACAAAAAATTCATTTTCGAAAAATGAAAAATGAAAAATAAAAAATCCCAGAAAATTGAATTTTCTACCTTAAACACCCTTTTCCGGCTAAATCTTATATCTGAGCACATACAAATCATACATTTTCAGAATGAGCCTGAAATTTTACGTATACAGTGCAAATTTCAAGTCGATGTGCCGACTTAGTATTTTTCATGATTTTTAGGGGTGATTGCAACTTTTTTCGAGTAATTTTCAATTTTTTTCGATTGACTCGAAATTTCCAAGATGGGCCAATTCGACCATTCTGAATCGATTGGCGTTCGCAGAATTTGTCTATCTCTAACCGTTCTCGAGTTGGTCAGCTCTAAATCAGTTTTTATATGGTTTTTTCCCGCCAAAAATATTTTTGATGAGTTTTCGACATTTTCGTTCAAAGATTCGGAATCAACACGTCAAAACACGTTCGAAGACAAAAAATTCATTTTCGAAAAATGAAAAATGAAAAATAAAAAAACCCAGAAAATTGAATTTTCTACCTTAAACACCCTTTTCCGGCTAAATCTTATATCTGAGCACATACAAATCATACATTTTCAGAATGAGCCTGAAATTTTACGTATACAGTGCAAATTTCAAGTCGATGTGCCGACTTAGTATTTTTCATGATTTTTAGGGGTACCCCTTGCAACTTTTTTCGAGTAATTTTCAATTTTTTTCGATTGACTCGAAATTTCCAAGATGGGCCAAATTGACCATTCTGAATCGATTGGCGTTCGCAGAATTTGTCTATCTCTAACCGTTCTCGAGTTGGTCAGCTCCAAATCAGTTTTTATATGTTTTTTTCCCGCCAAAAATATTTTTGATGAGTTTTCGACATTTTCGTTCAAAGATTCGGAATCAACACGTCAAAACACGTTCGAAGACAAAAAATTCATTTTCGAAAATGAAAAATGAAAAATAAAAAATCCCAGAAAATTGAATTTTCTACCTTAAACACCCTTTTCCGGCTAAATCTTATATCTGAGCACATACAAATCATACATTTTCGGAATTAGCATGAAATTTTACGCATACAGTGCAAATTTCAAGTCGATGTGCCGACTTAGTATTTTTCATGATTTTTTGCAACTTTTTTCGAGTAATTTTCAATTTTTTTCGATTGACTCGAAATTTCCAAGATGGGCCAATTCGACCATTCTGAATCGATTAGCGTTCGCAGAATTTGTCTATCTCTAACCGTTCTCGAGTTGGTCAGCTCTAAATCAGTTTTTATATGTTTTTTTTCCCGCCAAAAATATTTCTGATGAGTTTTCGACATTTTCGTTCAAAGATTCGGAATCAACACGTCAAAACACGTTCGAAGACAAAAAATTCATTTTCGAAAATGAAAAATGTAAAATAAATCCCAGAAAATTGAATTTTCTACCTTAAACACCCTTTTCCGGCTAAATCTTATATCTGAGCACATACAAATCATACATTTTCGGAATTAGCATGAAATTTTACGCATACAGTGCAAATTTCAAGTCGATGTGCCGACTTAGTATTTTTCATGATTTTTAGGGGTGAACCCCTTGCAACTTTTTTCGAGTAATTTTCAATTTTTTTCGATTGACTCGAAATTTCCAAGATGGGCCAATTCGACCATTCTGAATCGACTGGCGTTCGCAGAATTTGTCTATCTTTAACCGTTCTCGAGTTGGTCAGCTCTAAATCAGTTTTTATATGTTTTTTTTTTCCGCCAAAAATATTTCTGATGAGTTTTCGACATTTTCGTTCAAAGATTCGGAATCAGCACGTCAAAATACGTTCAAGGAAAAAAATCAAAAATTCGAAAAATGAAAAATAAAAAATCCCAGAAAATTGGATTTTCTACCTCAAACACCTTTTTCCGGCTAAATCATATATCTGAGCACATAAAAATCATACATTTTCGGAACGAGCATGAAATTCTACGTATACAGTGCAAATTTCAAGTCGATGTGCCGACTTCCTATTTTTCATGATTTTTACCGCACTAGTGCGGTTATCTCATGACGAAACTCATATCAGTATCGTAATCACTGACATTACATATTGATAGTAGGTAAAGTACTCTTACGTTGAAAATGTGGGAAATGGTATCAGAAACTAACATATATTAAATGATGCCACCCAGATGTTAGTCAAACATTCTAAAAATTTTCCTGATGTTATGGAATCATAGACGGTAAATGTGTTCCTTACGGAACAAAATCACCAAAAAAGAATAAAAGCAACGATAGCAAAATAGTTGTCCGACGTAAAACTCTTCCAACGCAAAACTTACTCGCAATTCGAAATCACAAAAATTTCTCGGCAATAACTTAATAGGTGTTGAGTAAACAATCGCGGAGCGAATCGAAGCGGCAATTATTGGATTCGTGAGTCTCAATAAGCAATCAGGAACAGCCGGCAGCCAATTGCACAGCGAGGCACCGCCACCGACGTAAATGAAGAGCTCTAATGCCGAGAATTAGCTACTCGGCACGCACACCTTCTTTCGTTCCGTTTATGCTCTCTCGCAGGATGACGAATCCTGCGAGAGGCCAGGGGATGATGAATCCGGCTACGTTTACTCTGCATGCGGAACTGATAATCGATTAGTCGTATATCCGTTCGGAATATAGTTCCAGGAGTTTTTTTGATCCTGAGGGCATCTTTTCTAGTGGAATACCTACTACTAGTGACAGTGCGACAAGAAAGATGTGCTGAGAATCTCAACCAACGCAAAACGGTTCTGGGCCATTCAGGGCGTTACTTGCTCCTTCTCGGGCTAGTGTATCGGCCTTTTCATTGTCTCCAACCTGTGTTTGCTGGTACCCAGGCTAGGATCAGTCTGTTCTGACTGCCGAGCTCTTTTAGGGCTTCTATGCAGCCCCAAACAAGTATTGAGGTAACTTGCATTGAGTTGGCTGCTTGTATTGCAGCTTGGCCATCTGAGTATATGACAATGTTTTTCTCTAAAAACTCAAGCCTTATTAGCTCTTGTGCACAATGGTATATTGCGACGATTTCCGCTTGAAATATCGTCACTTGTGTGCGCAGGCTCAATGAGATATTCAGCTTGGTTCCGTAAATGCCGGCTCCTGAACCTTCATTAGTTTTTGAGCCATCGGTGTAGACAGCGATTTCCGCATTCATGGGAGGTCCCTCCTTCCACGCATCCCTGTCCATTATACTTTAATTGAAAGTTTTGTCAAAGCTATATCTGGGAAGTATGCCATCTGATAGCATTCTTGTAACTGGTTCATTTTTCAACTATTCGTATGGGTTGTTGTAGTCTCTCCCGTGCATATTGCTCAGGGGTGCTTGTCCTCTAAAAGCAGCCTCTTCGTAACTGACCTGGCTTCGCCTTGTATGTATATGTGTAGGGGAGGCAGGTTGAGCAAGACCTCTAAGGCGGCTGTTGGGGTGGTTCTCATGTCCCCGGTGGCACTCAGACATGCTGGTCTTTGCAGTCCTCCGAGCCGTCGAACCATTCCTACCTGCTTGGTCTTTGGCCACCATACCACCGAACCATACGTTATCATGAGTCTGATAACGTTGGCATAGAGCCATGTAGTTATTTTTGGTCGTAGACCCCAATTTTTTCCTCACATTCTCATGCACACATTGAAGGCTACTGTACTTCTTTGTTGTACTACGTGAGTTTAGCCTTGTATGTGGTCCAATCTTAGTTGGATTTTACTCTGTTGAAAAGCTTCCGTATCCTACCTCCGACGGTTTCTAGATGCTCATTCCGCCAGACCATTTTGTTATTTTGAGCATTTTTTTCAGGACAGCTTTCCTCAGAAGCTTCGACTATTGCCTTGCCCACTTTGTCTTCTGTCCTCTCAAGCTCCCAGTGTCTTGTGTGTTGAGTAAAACTGACTATGTTTCCCAGTTGGCCTGTTTGCACGAAGGAGATTATATGCACGAAAGAGATTATAAGGAAGGGTCCAAAAAATCAACCCATAGTCGTTCTCTCCGGCCGTAAGGCGACAATGAAGGCCATATGATTATGCCTGTTTTCTCCACAACTAGTTTGAGATACTCACATGATCTGACAAAACAAAGTAAAACCTGTCTAGGTTCCAGGCCACTGGGGCATCTAGAGGAATGAGAGCGCAGATGCCTTAGCAAAAGCACTGAACCGGAACCAGCCAGAGAAGAAATAGGTTAGGAAAGATATAAAAAACATATCAAAATTTCCATATTACATTTCAGATTTTGGATTGTATATGAGTTACCCTCGAATTTTTGGGAATTAGTACTAACAACAATGATACTATTGACCTTTATTATTTCTACACCCATGATCCCAGATTTATTTTTGAGTAATAATGGTTGTGAGTAATGAAACATTTTTGGTACTCCTCATAAAAAACCTTCATTTAATGTAGGACACAACCTCAATGCCCTTTCAAGTCCCCTTCATGAAACCCTATCAGTGTTCACATATCTACTCATCAAAAAAGCATAAATTACATAAATGAATCCATTTGAACACTCCTTCAAAATGTGCGTTCTCAAAATAGACACGCTTCGTGCTGGGTAAATTAATCGTGAGGTTTTTAAAATGAATTATTGGATGTTTGGAACCATATTTCATAGTTTAAAAGTGGCGTCTGATAGCATACCAAATGAGTAAAAGTGAAATGGACGACAAGGATCTATTTCAACATTATAGTCTTCACCATTTGCTTGACTTGTCTTTATTTCATTCATGAATATTTTTTGATAATGGACGTTCCATTAGAAGAAAAGTTTTTATTGCAATCAACTTCATGTACACTTTGAAGTTTTTAAGTTTCTGCTTTCCCATTATAATAAATACTTTAGAATATCATAATATATCAGGTACATCGAAAGGCCCTTCAGAACTTCCTATTGTATCGACTGATCTTCAATCAGCCGAAAGACTAAGAAAGATAGGGTTTGCGATAAATTACAAGTTTGGTCAAACAATCCTGAGGGTAAAGGGTGGCAAACCCTAATCGCTGCAGTTGTTCTCTCAGAATCTGGTCCTTAGGTACTAAAGTGCAGATTGCACCAAAAATCAGTCCGAAATAATTTAAAAAATTTCTATCGTGCTCTAAACCGTAATAAAATTTGAATCTGAATTGAATATTTCACATATAAAATAAGCGTTTTCATCGTTTCCAACAAATCCAACAAATCATTTTGATATTTGTATGGAAACACAATACTCGCAAAGAAGAAAAAAATTGACATAAAAGAAAATTTCACGAATTCAATTTGTACGTTACTACACGTACAACACCAGATGCATTCACCAGAAGTTTCGAGAGAAAACAGGCGGCTCAAAGTAAATTAACTGGGTATTAGCGAAAAGTAGTTTTCCACGTTATTCAGATCACTACGCTGAGTGCAGAGTTTTCACAATGAAACTTCAAACCGGACGAACTTATTTTAATTCATAAACCCGAAGTTCGGAATGAAAAATACCCGAAAGCACTTTTCTGCAACTCGAACTTTCGGATGATCTACACTTTTTTTCCTAAAAGGAGCCAACATTACACTCATTATGAAGTCTGATTTATATTTTCGACTGGTGCAAACTTCGACGGCCTTTGGGCATACACAGCCCATCACTTTGAATTTTTCCATTAGGGAAATCCTCTGCGGTATTTCTGAATCCAAGTGTGCGGACACTTGGGACAGGAAATTATAGGTGTCACTTGTATCGCTCTGTGACTGCATACTGAATAAGGCCCCGTTCTCGACTCTGACTGTAGATGTTTCGCAAATGCTGGTGAATATGTGATATTTTCACCACATTTTGAGATTGAAATGATTAGCTTGACGTTACCTGATACCAAGAGGGCATTATCACGTTTGTTAGTTATGGGGACGAAGGCCTACAGTTGAAGCATTTTTTCTTATCAGTAGTAATAACCCAAGGACATTGATAATTATAGCAGATTCCGAAAGCTTGTTGCTTAGAAACAGACCGACGCCAAAGTATAATGGATGTACAAAATTGGACATCGTACGACCGTATTCTCTTCATACATATAATGGAAGGCCAAATCAAATACATAAAAAACCGTTCTCGCATTCATTAAGAATATCTCTGAGTTCCAACCGTTGTCCAACAACCCTCAACACAAACCAAACTGTGCCGCTCTCAGACCCACTGTCTTGCTACCATGATGGACGACACCTCGCGAAGAATATTCGACATAATTCCTGCAACTCCTGCGACTTCGTGTCGGCAAAGAAAGCCTGTCTTGAAACAATAAATTACCTGACATTTAATAAATGTCTAGCTCCGTGCCACAAAACGCAAAAATACGAACCGAAAGCAAGGAAAAGCTCAGATTTGCATGAATAAATTCTCATGAGGCTGAAATGTTAAGGCCCGCCGGAAAGAATTATGAATCTTAATTGTGGTAATGTGGAAGAGAGTCGGATTTGAATGCGAAGGCGGGGAAATCGTCCGATTCCGCTGTTCCGTGGAATCGCCATGGAAATCAGCCGGTGCTGTGATAATTTTCCCGTTCGGCGCCGTATTGGAAAAAGAGTTTCCGGTTGCTTACTCGCTGCTCTCAATGCGTAATGGAAAGACTGCACGTGTTGAGATTTTCTTCCGCAGAATTCATCGAGAATATTATTGGTATCGAAGACTTTCTATTTACCAATCTTAAACTATGTATGAATAAATTGGACGACTGCGTTGCAAATCTTTTTTATCCTACACTGTGAGAAAGTTGCGTAGCTGGTACATCCTTGGGACAACCCAGGTAGAAATTGGGGACATCTGGAACCTGTGTTGTAAAGGGGTAGGATATATCTTTCGCCCTGAAAAATGCCACTTTACTGCCTGGGTATATAAAATACTATTCCTCTCAGCGACTTTTTTCTAGCTGGCAGGGATCTCAACATTAATTGGTTTTCTGCTCACAAACGTCACTATCACTGGAATATATGATCATATGACTTTATCTTGTCAGTTCAAAACATATACCTTGGAGAGTAACTTTGGTGAGAAAAGTTGTGAGAGATACATAGAATACGGCGTGCCACAAGGTACTGTCCTAGGTTCCATGTTATTGAATTTATATGTAAATGATTTGTTCGTACTGAATCAACAGGGGACACAGGAAGATACCCTGATGATACGGCCATATTTTTCCAAGCATATTCATGGGAAAACGTATCAGATATATACAGTGTCGGACACTTTTCATCTGGGGTATACGCAGAAATCTATGCGAGCAACAATGAACGCAATGATATGATAATACCATATAAATAAGAGAGACTAACTACTGCGCTCCCGACAAATTAACAGCTCACGTCGATATTCCTTCCTCGAGCGAGTAGAGGAGAAATTGTAATGCTCTCTCAACATATCGCAAGCTATTCTTCACGCTATCATAAAACCACCATAACCAAGATGAAAACTTTCCGATACTGTATAACGGATATCTAATTTCCTGAAATTTATAGAAAGTTCTTGCGACACACAAGCGAAAAAAATCAAGCACCTACGTACTTAGAAATATATCTTTACAGATATCTGGAATAAGAGTTTCACAATAATCATTCCCCCAAACTCTCATCTCGTGTTCCGATTTTCCTGCACAGTACTGCCTAGCAAATATCTCTACCTCTCTCCCTCTCTCCCTCTCTCCCTCTCTCCCTCTCTCCCTCTCTCCCTCTCTCCTCTCTCCCTCTCTCCCTCTCTCCCTCTCTCCCTCTCTCCCTCTCTCCCTCTCTCCCTCTCTCCCTCTCTCCCTCTCTCCCTCTCTCCTCTCTCCCTCTCCCTCTCTCCCTCTCTCCCTCTCTCCCTCTCTCCCTCTCTCCCTCTCTCCCTCTCTCCCTCTCTCCCTCTCTCCCTCTCTCCCTCTCTCCCTCTCTCCCTCTCTCCCTCTCTCCCTCTCTCCCTCTCTCCCTCTCTCCTCTCTCCCTCTCTCCCTCTCTCCCTCTCTCCCTCTCTCCCTCTCTCCCTCTCTCCCTCTCTCCCTCTCTCCCTCTCGCCCTCTCTCCCTCTCTCCCTCTCTCCCTCTCTCCCTCTCTCCCTCTCTCCCTCTCTCCCTCTCTCCCTCTCTCCCTCTCTCCCTCTCTCCCTCTCTCCCTCTCTCCCTCTCTCCCTCTCTCCCTCTCTCCCTCTCTCCCTCTCTCCCTCTCTCCCTCTCTCCCTCTCTCCCTCTCTCCCTCTCTCCCTCTCTCCCTCTCTCCCTCTCTCCCTCTCTCCCTCTCTCCCTCTCTCCCTCTCTCCCTCTCTCCCTCTCTCCCTCTCTCCCTCTCTCCCTCTCTCCCTCTCTCCCTCTCTCCCTCTCTCCCCTCTCCATCTCTCCCTCTCTCCCTCTCTCCATCTCTCCCTCTCTTCCTCTCTCCCTCTCTCCATCTCTCCCTCTCTTCCTCTCGCCCACCTTCCCTCCCTTCATCGCTCGCTTGATCTCTCTCTCCTTCCCTCCTCCCCTCCTCCCCTCCTCCCTCCTCCCCTCCTCCCCTCCTCCCCTCCTCCCCTCCTCCCCTCCTCCCCTCCTCCCCTCCTCCCCTCCTCCCCTCCTCCCCTCCTCCCCTCCTCCCCTCCTCCCCTCCTCCCCTCCTCCCCTCCTCCCCTCCTCCCCTCCTCCCCTCCTCCCCTCCTCCCCTCCTCCCCTCCTCCCCTCCTCCCCTCCTCCCCTCCTCCCCTCCTCCCCTCCTCCCCTCCTCCCCTCCTCCCCTCCTCCCCTCCTCCCCTCCTCCCCTCCTTCCCTCCTTCCCTCCTCCCCCCCTCCCCTCCTCCCCTCCTCCCCTCCTTCCCTCCTTCCCTCCTTCCCTCCTTCCCTCCTTCCCTCCTTCCCTCCTCCCCTCCTCCCCTCCTTCCCTCCTTCCCTCCTTCCCTCCTTCCCTCCTTCCCTCCTTCCCTCCTTCCCTCCTTCCCTCCTTCCCTCCTTCCCTCCTTCCCTCCTTCCCTCCTTCCCTCCTTCCCTCCTTCTCTCCTTCCCTCCTTCCCTCCTTCCCTCCTTCCCTCCTTCCCTCCTTCCCTCCTATGACGTCTGACGTATGACGTCTCTGAACAATATTTCGTGGTGTAGTCCCATTGATTCGGCCCAAGTTCATCCATTACAGATTCAAGTATATTTCTCCATTTGTTCCAGCTTGCATGTTTTTGGTCGTTAGAAATGAAATCCAAGGCATAACGACACTCAAACCCAAGACAAGTAATTTTACAATGAAAAACTGAAAAGCTCCTCACTTCATGGAACTGTCGCATTTCAACCGTTGTATTGAAAACGCTGAGATCTGAAATAACGTACTCCGCACTCTTCAGAATAACAACCCCATTCCCATTCATATCTATCATCCATTAGACATTCTTCGAAGTAGTAAAACTACAATTTCCCCGTGAACGCCAAGAATCTAAAGCAATAAACCGCGCGAACAAAGGGAGAAACAGGCGTCGACTCCAATACTAATGACTCTAACTACATGCTTGCTCCGACGAAACTAGGCAGTACGGTGAAAATAGAAATCGAAAGATCCGGTCATTTTTCTGATTCAAAAATGATATAATTTTGAAGATTATTGTACATGATATCAGTAACATAAGTGGACACAATTTTGTTTTTGAATTTCTCTACGCACAAACTTTAGTTACTTACCCATTTTGAATATAAATGGCGAGGAAAAGCTTAAGGTAACTTATCTCAACCGACTATCTAACTATAACGAAATTGTTATTCAAGCTTCCCCAAAATTGGTTTAAAAAAATAAGTAATCAAATTCTATATTTTCGAATAGTTGGCACGAAGTTTCTACAGCAGTTAATTTCATCATATTGTTATGTGAACTCGTAGCAGCGAGTAAAGAGTGAGGAAACGTTAAAGTTTTAGATAGTGTGTGTGAGAGGGTTCAAATCCCACATAACCCATTTTTTTGAATTGATTAGTGGTCGGTTTTTATTATAATTTTCAATATTTGTATCTTCAATTCCTTTTTTTGGTTGTATGTATCATGGGAATCCTGACGGCAGGCAAGTTTATGATAAAAAGTCTTATTAAAAATATTACAGATTTGTTTATGATTCAGATGGTCGTAGAAAAAGTATAGTATACAATTTGCATGAAATGGCTCACTTCGTGCTCATTGTACAATATACTATTGTGTCTCATCAAAACGTCTAAATTACTCGCAGCAAAACACTATATGAGTAATCTTTAAATTCGAATGCGGGCGCGTATCGCGTGTTCGTATACGTCGCTCGCGGTCGGGCTGTTGATCCTTTAGACGACGCTGCGCCGTACAAATCCGGCGGGATTACCCGACGCTGCTCCAACTACCCTGGCACTGCTCCAAACAGATAGGCTGTACGGATAAAGGAGGTCATGTACGCGGCATTCGCCGGCTCTTCTCGAATTCCGTCCGTGTTTTCAATTTGAGGCGGCCGCGTCAGTCTTCTTTTGTTTCATGCACTCGCTGTTTTGACGTGCAGCGCCGAACTTGAGCTGGCCACGGCCTGCTCTGATGGATGGTGGGTGGACGACGGTAACGGAACAGTCTCGGTGACTGTACTAAGTTTCAATGAACTTTTTGATAATATTAACGAAAATGGTACGGAAGCGTAGGAGGGCCACAAGAGGTTTTTCCATCACTTTGACTTTAAAGTCGAAATTTCGAAAAAAAACTCGAAATTTCGAGTTTATTGTTGAAATTTCGACATTAATGTCGGAATTTCGACTTATATCTCGAAATTTCGATTTTTTTCTAGAAATTGGGAGTTTAATGTCGAAATTTCAACTTTAATGTCGGAATTTAATCACTTCGACTTTTTTCTCGGCATTTCGAGATTAATGTCAACATTTCGAAATTTAATCATTTCGACTTTATTGTCGAAATTTGGATAAAAAAGTCGAAATTTCAACATAA